>CM061193.1:7500-2407500 GCA_030763345.1 Mythimna separata
GATTAAGCCCAAATTCGCTCCCGATAGCTCCAGAAACGGAGGAAATAGCTTTTGGCGGCCATTTTGGTTTCTCCGGTTGCCGCACAGAACTCCAATTATCTCCGGAGGTATCGGTCGCAGCGACTTCGGGTTTTCACAGGTCTCTCCAGAATTTGGGCGGGAACATTGTACACAAATTTTCAGGCGTTTTCAGGACCTGAAATTTTTTCGCGCTGAAACCATATTTGGCGGATAGCGGAGGTCAAGCCGGTCACAGCGTTCGAAACCGCGTCTCTCTGGGACAGACGGTTGTGGAGATATAGCCATCTAAAGTTGGCTTTTGACAGCTCGGCGGCCATTTTGATTAACTTCAAGCCGACATATCTCCGGAACCGGTGGTCGTAGAGAGTTGCGAACTTCACAGCGGTGATCGGGGGGGCTTCCTCTGTCCGGCAAACCGGTTTTTAGGTGGATTGGCGCCGAAGAGTTTCAGGCTGCTGAAAGTCGCGTTGCGCGACGGAGGGGGGCGAGCCAAGCCGGAAAACCCGAAACTCGAGTTTTCTAGCTCCACTGTAAGGGAAGTTGTGGCGGTTTGAAATTGGAGTTTGACAGTTCTCGAACTGTCAGATCAAATTTCAGGACCACATAACTCCCAAACTAGAGGTCGTGGAAGGCTCGGGTTTTCACTGGTGACATCGGCGGACCGCTCTCTACCCACCCAAGTGACTTTCAGGAGCGTTCAGGGCCTGAAAATTTTTCAGCCTGAAACCACCTCGGCTGGCTGGGTCTTGTCGAGTACGTGCGGGCGGGCCCAAGCGCGGGGAAATTCGGACCAGTAGTTGCGGAGTAATTGCGGTATAACCATATTTGGCGGCCATCTTGGGTCAAAACCAGTATTTTTGTGCCGTGATTGCTCCGGAACCCTTGGGGCTAGGTACCCCGAGTTTGGGTTCGTTGGGGCGGGCTTGGCGAGCTCTATCCGACCGGGTGGTCAGATTGACTCTAGCTAGAGTTTTGGAAAATTGACTTCCAAATATTTTAAATTATTGTTATTATATCTATTATTAACTGATTAACCTGGGTCGCAGAGACCCCCAGGCCATAGTTTTAAGACACATATAGAGCTAGACTCTACTTCTTAATATTTTTCTTCTTTTTGTTTCCCGAAATTCCTTGCCTACACATTCTTACCATCATTGAGTGTAGACCGCATTGTCGACTTCTACCGTTGAGCCGCAAACGCCATCTGAAACAAAAAGAGAGAATTGGACTATTGGTTATTTACATAACTTTTATTTTAAATTTATTTTTTACACTTTATACACGTATTGTCTTGTTGACCCGGGTATCTTTACAATACCCTGCAAATTGACGAGAACTATCACATCGGCAGTCCATAACAATCGACAAAATGATGTCTGGAATCCGTACTCCAGTTAAAAAAGCTCCAGCAAATACACAGAGTAGAAGCCCGCAGACTGGAACTGAGGAAGCAGGTTCCTTATCCTCATCCTTAGTGACTGGTGCAATTGTTAATAAAACTATTAGCCCGATGAGGACAATGACGGTCAGCCCGACGAAAACGGTGGGCAGACAAGTTACACCAACCTCCAAACCAACACGGACTTTAATTGCGGAGGCCGAGACAAGGACTCAAAGTTTGCTGACAACAGCCGGACCCCGCAGAGTGTCGACGGACCGCCCGCTCACGCTCGCGGTTAGCACGTACGTGAGCAGAACAAAGGAGGCATCAGTCTGCATTACGAAGATAAGGAAACACCTGGAGGACTCGAGGAACCTGAAGAAGGAAATTAAAACGGCAGTAGTGGAAGCCTCGGAGCGCCTTTACCAGCTGGTAAGGGAAAGCGAAGCCGAAGTGAGAAAGCGAGAAGGTATGAAAGATAAGAGAGAGACAGAGACAGGAAAGATAGAGAAGGAAAATGGAGCCTCGACGGTACAAGACACAAATCGAGAGACAAGCCAGCTCATGGAGAGAATAGCTGAGCACTCCAAAATGCTGTTGCAAAGCAATAAGCAAATGGAGGAGCTCAAAGTGGCGTTAGAAGCACAGAATGAAAGATTGATGAATGTAGAGCCCCCCACATATGCGGGGGTGGCGGCGGCCGGGGGTAGTGTTACGCCGGAAAAGCGAACCCTGCACTCGGTCGTAGTCACCTCCAGCAATGAGGAGGATTCAGGAGACGAAGTGTATGAGAGGGTAAGAAAAGCAGTAGACGCGAAAGAAGGATGGATAAAAGTGGGAAAGGTAAGAAAGGCGAAGAATAGCAAGGTGATTATGGGCTTTGAGACTAGGGAAGAAAGGGAAAAGCTGAAAGAAAGATTGAGAACGAATGGAGCCGGCCTCACCGTGGAGGAAATGAAGAACCGGGACCCGATGTTGATCCTTAGGGACGTCCTATTGATCAATAGTGATGGGGACGTTCTTAGGGCCCTAAGAAACCAGAACCGGGACATCTTTCATGGCCTCGACGATGAGACTGGAAAGGTTGAAATTAAGTTTAGAAGGAAGGCAAGGAACCCGCACACTGGCCACATAGTGCTGACTGTCTCGCCAACCGTCTGGCGCAGAGCAACAGAGAGGGGCCATGTGTACATCGATCTACAGCGCATAAGGGTCGAAGACCAGACCCCGCTGATGCAGTGTACACGCTGTCTCGGATTTGGGCACAGCAAGAAGCTTTGCACTCAGGCAGTCGATCTGTGTGGCCACTGTGGGGGTCCCCACCTGAGGAATGAATGCCCAGATTGGATGACGGGAATACCAGCAGCATGCAAGAACTGTAAGAAAGCAAACGGCACACACGTAGATCATAACGCGTTCAGCATCAGCTGCCCGCAGAGGCGGAAGTGGGATCAGCTAGCGAGGGCTACAATAGCGTATTGCTGAGGGCACCCAGGAGGAAGATACCGCATACAGATTCGCACAAGCCAACCTACAGCGGAAGAAGCTCGCCACCAACGAAATGTTTCTCGAAGCGGCGAAGCGCGGAATATCGGTGGCACTTATCCAAGAGCCATACACCGGTAACACAAAGGTGGTGAGGGGACAGAGGGGAGTGAGAGTTTTCCAGGCAGCTGGTGAAGGAGAAGGGGCAGTCAAAGCAGCAATTGCAGTTTTTAATAATGACCTAAACATAATACAGTACCCGAAACTCACCACCAACAACATCACCGTGGTGGGAATCCAAACTAGCGCCTGGGAGATCACACTCGTCTCTGTCTACTTCGAACCGGATAAGCCAATAGGGCCGTACCTGGAACATCTGAGGAAAATAGAGACGGCAAATGGGACGAAACCGCTGATCGTTGGTGGCGACGTCAACGCGAAGAGCACGTGGTGGGGTAGCTCTGTTGTGGACGACAGGGGTGAAGATGTGTGCGGAGTACTCGGAGAACTGGGACTTCATATTCTCAACACCGGGGAAATCCCGACCTTCGACACGATCAGAGGAGGGCAGCGTTATAGTAGCCATGTCGACATAACAGCTTGCACAGAGGACGTCCTAGGACTGGTAGACAACTGGAGGGTTGACGAAGGCCTCACAAGTTCTGATCACAATGGTATAACGTTCAGCATCCAGCTCAAAAAATCCAAGGGCATAAGAGTCGAGAGGACAACAAGAATTTTCAACACCAAAAAAGCCAATTGGCAAATATTTCGTGAGAAGATGAGCCAATTGGCAAAGGAGTACAAAATTGCAGCAGTTGAAATCGAAAAGACCAAAACCACCTCCGAGCTGGATGAAATAACATCGAAACTGACGAAGACCATCAAAAAGGCTTGCGAGCTAGCAATGCCAATAAAGAAGAAAAGGGAATCGCTTACCCTACCATGGTGGTCGGAGGAACTTGGGAGGCTGAAGAAGGAAGTCACCACGAGGAAGCGTAGAATCCGATGTGCAGCACCCGCCCGAAGATCGAAGGTCATCAGAGAGTACCTGGAACTGAAAAGAGAGTATGAATTACAGGCAGCAAAAGCCCAAACCGAATCCTGGAAAGAGTTTTGCTGCAAGCAGGATAGAGAAGGGGTTTGGGAAGGTATATACCGAGTTATAGGGAGGACTACGCGCAGAGAAGAGGATATGCCAATGGTGAAGGACGGGAAGGCGATGGATGCAAAGGGCTCCGTAAAGTGGATCACAGAGACTTTTTACCCGGAGGACCTACCTAACTCAGACGATGATTATCATCGTCGAGTTAGGATAGAGGCCGGAAAAGTAAACACTGAGAATCAAAGCGGGAGCGATGATCCACCCTTCACGATGGCAGAACTTAAAGACGCAACGGCATCCTTTAACCCGAAGAAAGCCCCGGGAGTAGATGGCCTCACCGCTGATATTTGCAGCCAGGCCATAAGCTGTGAACCGGAAGCCTTCCTTGCCCTGATTAACCAATGCCTGGCACACGGCCATTTTCCACGGGAGTGGAAGGAGGCCACGGTCGTAGTGTTAAGAAAACCCGGCAAAAGCGACTACTCAACGCCGAAAGCACATAGACCGATAGGCCTTCTGCCTATACTGGGAAAAATATACGAAAAGATGCTGGTGGCCCGACTCAGGTTCTACATCCTGCCGAGGATGAGTACTCGCCAGTATGGATTCATGCCACAGAGGAGTACCGAGGACTCCCTCTATGTCCTAATGCAGCACATCCGCAACAAACTAAAACAAAAAAGGATTGTTTCTTTAGTATCATTGGACATAGAGGGAGCCTTCGATAGCGCCTGGTGGCCGGCAATCAGGATCCGACTGGCTGAGGAAGAGTGTCCGGCGAACCTGAGAAGGGTCATAGACAGTTATCTAAGCGATAGGAAAGTCAGGGTCCGGTATGCCGGTGAAGAATTCACCAAGACCACCAGTAAGGGATGTGTGCAGGGCTCGATAGGGGGCCCCATTTTCTGGAATTTACTCCTGGACCCGCTCCTGAAGAGGTTGGAACAAATGGGATACCACGTGCAGGCGTTTGCGGACGACGTCGTGCTTGTCTTCGATGGTGAGACCGCAGTCGAGATTGAGGCAAGAGCCAATGCCGCCCTCGACCATGTTCGGGCGTGGGGTGCTCGAAATAAGCTCAAGTTCGCACCGCAGAAAACCAGCGCAATGACAATTACCAAGAAACTTAAATACGACACACCACGCCTGAGCATGGGAGGGGTCGACATAGCAATGGCCAGGGAGATCAAGCTGTTAGGGGTCACCATCGACGACAAGCTGACATTTAACACCCACATTTCCAACGTCTGCCGGAAGGCCATAGCTGTACACAAACAGCTTAGTAGGGCGGCAAAGGTGAGTTGGGGATTGAACCCGGAGGTCATCAAGACAATATATATAGCGGTAGTCGAGCCGATCATCTTGTATGCCGCCAGTGTATGGGCACCGGCGGCGAGCAAACTGGGAGTGGCCAAGCAGTTGGCCGCCGTGCAACGCGGTATTGCACAGAAAATGTGTAAAGCCTACCGTACTGTCTCCCTGAATTCCGCCATGCTGCTGGCTGGGATACTCCCCCTGGACCTCAGAGTTCGCGAGGTGGCTTCGCTCTACGAAGCCAAGAAGGGAGTCCCCCAGCCAGTGCTGAGGGATAGGGAGGTGGAACGGATGGCATCCGCACTGGAGACTCCACACCCTGCTCGGCGTATTGATCTGGAGTTCGCGAGCCTGGTGGACCGTGATCAGGTGGAGGCCAGCGCCAACCTGGAAGTAAGAATTTTTACAGATGGGAGTAAAATAGGGGGGCGCGTCGGTGCCGCCCTATCCATATGGAGGGGCGACGCCGAGGCGCGAACTGTCAGGTTGGCGCTGCCAGACTACTGCACGGTTTACCAGGCGGAGCTCCTGGCAATATGCCGAGCAACTAAGGAGATCCGGAAGCAATCGGCGGCCAGCTTCGGGGTCTACAGCGACTCCATGGCGGCTCTCCAGACAGTGAAAAATCACAGCTGCCTTCACCCCCTAGCGGTCGAAGCCAGGGATAACCTAACAGCCATATCCCACCAGAACAAGTTAGTTCACTTGTTCTGGATTAAGGCGCACACAGGGTTTGAGGGCAACGAGAGGGCGGATCAGCTGGCAAAGGAAGCCGCCATGGATAGCAAGAGGAAGCCCGACTACGACTCGTGCCCGATCTCGTTCATCAAGCGACACATTCGTGTGCAGACGCTCGATGAATGGAATCAGAGGTACACCACGGGTCGGACGGCCTCAGTAACCAGGATGTTCTTCCCGGATGCAGTGGCGGCATACAGGATAATCGCCAAAATAGAAACCAATAAATTAACTACGCAGATCTTGACGGGGCACGGTGGGTTCTCTGAATACTTGAACCGATTCAAGTGTAAGGAGAGCCCATCGTGCATCTGTGACCCCGCGGCGGACGAATCAATACCCCACCTGCTGGTCGATTGTCCGGTGTTTGCGGCTGAGCGGTACAGGGTAGAAAAGGAAATTGACATAGAAATAAGCAAGGAAAATATAAAGATAATCATGGAAAGCAAACACAGAAGTGTATTTTTAAATTACTGTGTTAAAATTTGTAAAATTGTTCTTAATAGAAATAAGACAAGATAATACTATGCTTCACGTATATTGTATTATATAATAGTGTAAGCATAGAAATAAGAATAGATTAAGAAATTGTATATATAATAAGGTAAATAGCAGTAATTAATGTATTAAGAACTAGAATAAGAATAATAATAAGTTAGCAATAAGTAGAAAAGGTAATTGATTAAGGAAAACTAATGTCAACGGAAAAATTAAAAAACCAACAAGACCAGTATTATTTTCCCCTGATAATAGATATAATAAAGAACAAATAAAGTAAAAGATAGACATAGTAAATAAGCATAGGGAAATGGGAGTCCCACCCATACGGAATGTAAGAGGACGAATGAAAGAAAGAAACAGTATGCAGGATGAAAGTGCGAGAAGCATAATTGATAGAACTGGAATGAAAGAGGATAGATTATTAAGGTCTCCGAGAGCTAAGTCGGAGGAGATAGTTCGAAAAAAAAAAAAAAAAAAAAAAAAAAAAAAAAAAAAAAAAAAAAAAAAAAAAAAAAACCTAACCTAACCTAACCTAACCTAACCTAACCTAACCTAACCTAACCTAACCTAACCTAACCTAACCTAACCTAACCTAACCTAACCTAACCTAACCTAACCTAACCTAACCTAACCTAACCTAACCTAACCTAACCTAACCTAACCTAACCTAACCTAACCTAACCTAACCTAACCTAACCTAACCTAACCTAACCTAACCTAACCTAACCTAACCTAACCTAACCTAACCTAACCTAACCTAACCTAACCTAACCTAACCTAACCTAACCTAACCTAACCTAACCTAACCTAACCTAACCTAACCTAACCTAACCTAACCTAACCTAACCTAACCTAACCTAACCTAACCTAACCTAACCTAACCTAACCTAACCTAACCTAACCTAACCTAACCTAACCTAACCGAGTCTGAGTCCAACCGCGCTCGAGAACACCACGTTTTTGTGTCGCTCCGCACGAAAAAATTCAAAAAAGTGGTCAAAAGTCGTCTGATTTTAGTGAAACAAGTACCAACAGACGCGTTAAGACTCGGGTCATGCCAGCGAGTGATTTTCAAAACATTGGACTGCAGTGGAAAGCGGCGAAAAGTGGAAAACCTATTTTAGGTTAAGTTTTTATCATTCAAGAAACCTTAAATCGCCTTTAACTCAGAATCCAAAGCGGCGACCCCTCAGTTTTTTGTCGCCATTCGACGCGGACTGGAGAGCTCTACATGCTGAGATTTTTCCGGAATTTTCCGAAGGAAAATCCGGGAGAAAACGAGGAAGAAGCAAAAACCACGTGTGCACGAGGTAGCAGAAGGAGCAGTCGCAGCGACCTCGTTTCTTCACGAAGATCTTCCCAGCAAGTGTAGAAGACCCCCAGCGCACTCAGAAAATTTTTAAGATAAGTCTGTACATAGTTATATAAGTTAGAAAAATCAAAATTTGACCACCAATATCTCGGAAACTACAGTGGAAACATATAGTTTTTTGGGAGGATTCGGCTGCGCGCTTGAGCCCTTATCCTAAATCTAATTGTAAAAAATTTTTAGCACAACCAGTTTCCGAGATATTTGTTTTTATCTGATAAAACCGGTTTTTTCAATAAAAAACCACTTTAGTTTTAAGTTTTGTAATTAATTGTTTAACGCCTACGTGGAGGCTTATTTTAGATATATTTAGGTGATTTTATTTTAATTTTAGGTCAACTGGTTCAGGAGTAATCGAATTTTTAATGATTTATGTAAATTAAGTAGGAAATACACATTTTAAAATACTTTTGACACTGCAGTGAGCCTTAAATAGGGACAAACATTTCATATAACCGAAATCGCGACTTTCTGGGACCAATAGTACCGAAGTTGCGCGAAAAAAGTCCGATTTCGGCCATTTTTGTTTTGAGGTGCGGAACTTTGGAACTCGATAGCTCCTCAGCCGAGCGTCACACGAGTACCGGGTTTCCACAGATCCCATTGGGGCTCTCTGGAGAACAGCGAGGATTAGTTTTCAGGCGTTTTCAGAGCCTGAAAATTTTTCGCGCTGAAACCTAATTTGGCGGATAGCGGAGGTCAGGCCGGTCACAGCAGTCGAAACCGCGTCTCTCTAGGACTAACGGTTGCGGAGATATAGCCGCCCAAAGTTTGCTTTTGACAGTTCGGCGGCCATCTTGTTTTTCTTCAAGCTTACATATCTCCGGAACCGGTGGTCGTAGCGAGCTGCGAATTTCACAGCGGGTATCGGGAGGGCTTCCTCCGTCTGGCAAATTCATTTTCAGGCGGTTCGGCGCCAAGGATTTTCAGGAGCCTGAAAGTCGCGTGGCGCGACGGAGCGGAGCGCGCTTAGCCGAAAAATCCCAAACTCGGGTTTTCTACCTCAACTGTAAGGAAAGTTGTGGCGGGTTGAAACTTGAGTTTGACAGTTCTCGAACTGTCATATCATTTTTCAAGACCACATAACTTCCAAACTAGAGGTCGTAGAAAGTTCGGGTTTTCACTTGGGACATCGGCGGACCGCTTTGCATCCGCCCCGGTAGCTTTCAGGAATTTTCAGCGCCTGAAAGTTTTTCCTCCTGAAACCACCTTGGCTGGGTCTTGTCGGGCACGTGCGGGCGGGCCTAAGCACGGGGAAATTCGGACCAGTAGTTGCGGAGTAATCGCGGTTCAACCATATCCGGCGGCCATCTTGGGTCATAGCCGGTGTTTTTGTGCCGTGATTGCACCGGAACACTTGGGGCTAGGTACCCCGAGTTTGGGGTCGTTGGGGCGGGCTCGGCGAGCTCTATACGGTCAAGGCACCAGACCGACTCTACGTAGAGACCTAAAAAAAAAAATTCCCTTTTTTAAATATAGTTTAATTTAGTATTATTTGATTAACCTGGTTCGGGGAAGTCCCTAGAAGCCAGATTCAGGTCAGGGAAAATTTTGACGATTTGTATGCCATTATATCGACATAGTAGACCGCTAACCGTGTAGACCGCAAAAATTTCTGACTCCTGGACCTGAAAACAAGAAAACAAAATTAGTGACAAATATTTATTATACACTATACGTAAGACCTGGGGTTTATTGACCCCAAAATTTAGGAACTCTAATAAGTCTGTGTGTACTCCCGTGTTGACTTTAGACACTATCCCCCCTATACAGGGATATTATAACACCCACGGACTTGCTCAATTATCCCCCCTTTACAGGGTTACTCAGGCACCAACTGGTGTTTCAGATTTTTACTGACTTCTTACTGACTTTACTTTTACTTTTTGACGTTACCAACCGACCGAGCTTCCAACGAACATGCCTCTCGCACACACACCCCGCAAAATGACGACCGAGGAGATAGAGGTTGGCGCCGCCAACCCTCTCATAAAGCCGGACAGGGCGGGACCCTCACCCAAGAAGCCGACACAGACTCCAAGTGTACGTCGGAGTATAGGAGAGTGGGAGAACGGCAGGGGTGATGGAGTCAAAACTGCCACCTCCACTACGTTTACTGTCTCGCCAAACAAGCCGACAGCTCCACTGCGACCAAATCAGAAGACCACGCTGCCCTCTGAAAGGGTAGATAAACGACGAGGCTCCGTGGAGGCTGCAGGTGGGTCGCCGAGGCTAACCAAAGAAATAAACAGGGCTCCCATTGACAGAGTGAAGGAAGGCAGACTCTGGCTTCAGAGAGCGAAGACCCATTTAGGCGAGTCTCGCAACCTGAGGTCAGACATCAAGGCAGGCATCACTCTGGCAGTGGAAACCCTGTATCAAATAATTAAGGACAGTGCAACCGAATTGGGACCCGAGGATAGGAAACAAAAAAGTAGCCGTCCCGTAACGGAGGACAAAGGGACCCAAATAGGGGAATTGGGAGAACAGGGTGTCACAATGAGAAAAGAGGATGGGGAAGAGATAAAAAGAATATTGAGGGAACAAGGGGAAAGAATCGAGCAAACCCAAAGAGAAATGGTTTCTCTTAGAGATACCATTGCATCACAGGCGGCCTCACAAGCTCACACCTACGCAAGCGTGGCAGCTGCGCAGCCCAGAAGGCATGCAGCTGAAAGAAGTGCTCTACACTCCATCGTCATCACGTCGAAAGACGAGAGCCACACTGGCGACCAGGTGATGAGTGAAGTGAGGAAAGCGGTAAATGCAAAAGACGGATGGGTGACGGTGGAAAGGATCAGGAAGGTTAAAGACAGAAAGGTGATCATAGGATGTAGTACGGAAGAAGATAGAAACAAGATAAAGGAGCGACTTAAAAGTGCAGACGGTCACCTTGTCGCCGAGGAAATGAAAAACCAAGACCCCATGCTGGTCCTCAAAGACGTCCTATCCTTCAACAGTAACGAGGACGTTTTGATGGCTCTGAGGAATCAGAACGGGGAGGTGTTTCGTGACCTCGACAAGAAGGATGACCGGGTGGAAGTGAAGTTCCGAAGACGGGCCAGGAATCCACTCACGAGCCACATCGCACTGAGGGTGTCCCCGCATATATATAACCGCATGATGAGCAGAGGAGCTGTGCATATTGATATGCAAAAGATACGGGTCGCAGATCAGTCCCCATTGGTACAGTGCTCCATGTGTCTGGCATACGGACACGGAAGACGGTTTTGCAAAGACACCCTCCCTAAATGCAGTCATTGTGGTGGACCACATCTTAGAGCGGAATGCGCAGACTACCTGGCATCTGCGCCACCGACGTGCTGCAACTGCATGGCCGCCAAAGCGGAAAACGCGGAGCATAACGCCTTTAGCTCTGATTGCCCAGTGCGGAGGAGATGGGAGGCATTGGCAAGAGCTAAAGTAGCGTATTGCTAAGGTGGTCACAAGTCGCTCCAGGGCAGGCAACCCCACCAGAAGATATGCAGTAGCCCAGGCGAACCTCCAGAGGAAAGAGCTGGCAACCACGGAACTCATGATTGAGGCCAGCAAGCGGAAACTCGCATTCGCTTTGATCCAGGAGCCGTATGTGGGTGGAATGGGGAGAATGAAGGACTACCGTGGTTCGAGAGTCTTCCAGTGCGCAGCAGTAGGAGATGGGACGGTGAAGGTGGCTATCGTTGTTTTTGACGACGATCTTGACGTCACCCAGTGCCCGAAACTCACGACCAACAATATTGTTGTGTTGAGGATCCGAACTTGCGCATGGGAAATTGCGGTAGTCTCCTTCTATTTCGAGCCAGACCAACCCATCGGGCCATACCTGGATCAGATCAGAAAGATCAGAGAGGAGCTGGGCTCAAGAGGACTGCTGATAGGAGGCGACTGTAACGCCAAGAGCACCTGGTGGGGAAGCACCATTGAAGACCACAGGGGAGTTGAGATGTCCGGTACCCTGGAAGAGTCTGGATTGCAGGTACTCAATAGAGGTGATACGCCTACCTTCGACACCGTGAGAGGTAATAAGACGTACACCAGCTACGTAGACGTAACAGCCTGTACGGAAGATCTACTAGATCTAGTAGACAACTGGAGGGTAGACCAGGAGATGACGAGCTCGGACCACAACGCCATCCTACTCGACATAAATCTCCGCAGGAGTAGAGGCCTCAGAGTTCAGAGAACGACGAGGCTATACAACACAAAGAAGGCAAACTGGGACCTTTTCAATAGCAAAATCTCAGAATACAACTCAGAAAACAATATTAGTGTAACAACAATAGATAGTATTAGAACAAAATCAGAGCTAGAGACCATAATCAACAACTTTTCAAATAACGTAACCGCTGCATGCAAAGCCAGCATGCCCACGAAAAAGAGTACGGAGGTACTCAAGGTCCCATGGTGGAATGATGAGCTCGCAAGGCTGAAGAAAGTTGCCACTACCTTCAGGCGCAAAATTAAAAACGCGGCACCGTACCGTAAAGATATAGTGGTAGCTGAGTACCTGAAAAAGAAAGAAGAATATGAGTGCCAAGCCAAGAAAGCCCAAACAGACAGCTGGAAGGAGTTCTGTAGAAGACAGAATAAAGAAGGAGTGTGGGACGGTATATACCGTATTATCCGTAGGACCACCAGGAGACAAGAAGACTTGACCTTAACCAAAGAAGGTGCATATCTAAACCCGAAAGAGTCAGCGAACTTACTAGCGGAGACATTCTACCCACAAGACCTGGAGGAAACTGACAATGAAGATCATCGCCGCACTAGAGAAGCGGCAAAGCGGGTAAACGAGCGGAAGCATGATGAGAGTCATGACCCACCGTTTACACTGCTGGAGCTAAAGACCGCGGCGGGAAGTTTCAACCCAAAGAAGGCCCCGGGAGCGGATGGCTTCACAGCAGATATCTGCAGCAGAGCTATCTACCAGGACCTGGACGTATCGCTTGCCCTCTTCAACAAGTGCCTAGAGATAGGACACTTTCCGGACATCTGGAAGCAGGCAACCGTGGTAGTCCTGAGAAAACCGGGCAAAGACGATTATACGAACCCCAAAGCTTACAGGCCTATCGGTCTGTTGCCGGTTTTGGGGAAGGTCCTGGAAAAGATGACAGTAGCAAGGATCAAATGGCACATAATACCGCGGATTAGTACTCGCCAGTTTGGATTCATGCCCCAGAAGAGCACCGAGGACGCCCTCTATACGCTAATACACCGAATCAAGGGTTTGATTGAGCGTAAAAAGCTGGTAACCCTAGTGTCATTGGATATAGAGGGGGCCTTCGACAGCGCATGGTGGCCGGCCATTAGAATCCGTCTGGCTGAGGAAAAGTGTCCGGTAAATATTAGGAGGCTACTGGATAGCTATCTCGACTGCAGAAAAGTCAGTGTAAGATTCGCTGGGGAAGAATGCACGAGGAGCACCAACAAAGGTTGTGTGCAGGGGTCAATCGGTGGTCCCATCCTGTGGAACCTTCTGTTAGATCCTTTACTGCGGGAACTGGAGCGGATGGGTGTGTATGTGCAGGCTTTTGCTGACGACGTAGTCATGATCTTTGACGGAGACACTGGACTTGACGTCTCGAGGCAGGCAAACGCGGCGCTCGCCTACGTTCGGCAATGGGGAGTCAGAAACAAGTTGAAGTTTGCGCCGCACAAAACTTGCGCAATGGTCTTGACCAAGAAACTGAAGTACGACACCCCACTGCTGAACATGGGAGGAGTCGGCGTTGGCATGTCACGGGATGTCAAGATCCTAGGACTGACTATTGACGATCGACTGACTTTTAATAAACACGTCGCACTACAATGTAGAAAGGCTTTGGACATCTATAAACAGTTGTCTAAAGCGGCAAAAGTTGACTGGGGTCTGCACACAGACATTATTAGAATTATCTACACAGCCACAATAGAGCCGATTCTCATGTACGCATCAGCGGTGTGGGCACCTGCAGCTAGGAAGATCGGGGTGCGTAAGTTGCTCGACATGGTCCAGAGGGGTTTCGCTCAGAAGCTCTGTAAATCCTACCGTACAGTTTCTCTGCACTCGGCACTGGTGTTGGCGGGGATACTACCTCTTGACCTCAGAATACAAGAAGCAGCCGCATTGTACGAGGCAAAGAGAGGGTCACCCCCGCTGGATCTGCGAGACAGAGAGACAGAGCGTCCGGTAGGGTTTGCGGAAGCTCCTCACCCGGCGGAGCATATGGCAATGGAAATTACCCAACTGGTGGACCAAAACCTTGTGGACAGGCACAACGTGCAGCAGGTGCGAATCTTCACCGACGGCAGCAAGATTGAGGGGAAGGTTGGGGCTGCACTATCCTTATGGAATAGTGAGTCTGAAATCCAGAACCTCAAGCTTAGTCTGTCCGCGTACTGCACGGTCTACCAGGCGGAGCTCCTGGCCATATGCAAAGCCACGAGTGTTATCCTCAAGAGGAGGGAGACGACCTATGGTCTATACAGCGATTCGAGAGCCGCACTGGAGACGGTCGCAAACCATTGGTCTCTCCACCCACTGGCCGTGGAAACGAGGGAGAACCTGCGGAAAGCCGTGTCCCAGGGCAAAGATGTATCCTTGTTCTGGGTCAAGGCCCATGCAGGACTGCCCGGGAACGAGCGCGCCGACGATCTGGCCAAACAAGCTGCAATTGCATCGAAAAGGAAGCCGGACTACGACCTGTGTCCCATTTCTTATGTGAAAAGAATTATTCGGCAAACATCCTTAGAAGCATGGAACAGTCGGTATAAGGCTGGGGACACTGCGTCGGTCACAAAGGCTTTCCTTCCCGATGCAATTGAGGCTTACCGATTTGTTCGTAAGGCTAAGCCTGTAGGGAAACTCACCCAAATACTCACGGGGCATGGTGGATTCTCCCAGTACCTGAACCGGTTCAAGTGCAGGGAGAGTCCATCATGTATCTGTGAGCCTAACACCAGTGAAGATGTCGTGCATCTTTTGGTAGACTGTCCCATCCACGCGTCCCGTAGATTTGATCTTGAACAGCAACTGGGGATTAAAATAACCAAGAATAAGCTAAACGAATTACTTATTAGCAAAACAACCTCAAATGAGTTCACTAACTACTGCATCTATGTATGCGAAACGGTAAACAATAGGAATAAGACTAGATAAATAATCCTGCTAAATTATATAGTGAGCTATATAAACATTAGCAGAAAAGTAAAGATAGATACATGATATACAAGTAGATTAAGAGCAGTAAAAATAGTAATGTAAGAAATATGATAAGAGAATAATATAAGTAGTAAATAAGAAAAATGTAAAACTAGAAGGAATAAGTTTGTTGCTGTTTCAAAATGTAAAATTACGTAATAAGTATTTATAGATAATAAGCAAATAGATTAAATAAAAGTTAAAATAGAAATATGTATAAATATAATATGGACCGTCAGATATATAGAATATGCTAAACCTAGTACCCTTGTATATGTATAAGAAAATTAAAGACGATTGTAAACTAGATAATATAATAGAGTTAAGTAAGAGACTGTAATAATGTTAAAGAAAAATAGATAAGTATGAAAAATGTTAAAAATACTAGCAATGTCAAAAGAATGTTTATATAAGTAAGATTGTATATTAAAGCTAAATAAAATTTTTAACTAGGCCACAGCCTAGATGTAAAAGTAATAAAAGATAGGAAACCTACCCCCTCCCGTATTATAATCCTGGAAAAATATCCAGGGACAGCATGTAGGCTAGCTCGCGGGCCGGGCCTTGGCGCCCGGACAGGTATAAAAAAAAAAAAAAAAAAAAAAAAAAAAAAAAAAACCTAACCTAACCTAACCTAACCTAACCTAACCTAACCTAACCTAACCTAACCTAACCTAACCTAACCTAACCTAACCTAACCTAACCTAACCGAACCCGACGAAGTTTGCCTTTCCTGATGGCTGTAACCTGGGATGCTTAACCTAACCTAACCTAACCTAACCTAACCGAACCTAACCCAGCCAAACGCACAAACCTATCTACTGCCAACACCATCAACGGACCTCAAAAGCAACCTTATCTCAGAGCAGTAAGGTTGGTTTCCGTAGTTCCAAGGCTACTGGTGTGTATTTAACTGTGCGTATTGCTAATAACTTGCTCTGTCATAGATTGGGGTTCTGTCTTTAGGTGCTAAGGGACGCGCGTTTGGGAAAAATTGCCCGCCCACCCGCCCTTTATACTATAGGAAGGGGTAGACAAAACGTATAATTTTTAACCAAAAATTTTTTATCCGGGCAATCGACGGAGGTGGCCGCACCGAACAGTTATCGCACTGAGACGGCTCCTAGAAGCCTTTATTGAGGCTTCTACGGTTAGATTAAGTTAGTTTTAAGATTTTATTGACTATGATTTTACTTGTTCATTTTTATTTGACCTATTATAATTGACTATTTTAAATTTTAATAAGACTACTTTATTGACAATTTTTTATTTTAATTTGAAATTATTTTTATTGACTATTTTAAATTTTAATTTTATATTATTATTTATTGACTATTTTAAATTATTAGTTATAATTATTTGGACGTACAGACGGCCGTTTTATTCCCCCTGTACAGGAATAACACGGAATTGATTTCTTTTTAATATTTACCCGATCTTACTCTCCACTACTCCATCATGTTCCTCTCCAGAACCCCAGCCAAGAAAGCTCCCGCAGGCCCCCATGTCTCTCCGTCGACCGCAGCGCTCTCTATCACCTCCGAGGGAGACGTTTCCCCTCCCAGTGCTTCAACTCAAGCCTCTAGTGTGAGGCGAAGCATTGGAGAGTGGGAAAATGGGAAGATGGTGGAATCTCAGCTCCTCCCGCCGGCGGCCGCGAAATCACCCAAGAAGGTGGCCCCTGTGGCGACGGCGTCTCAGAGGTCTCGGCGCGCTGCATCCCAGGCTGATAGCAGGGCTGTAGCGCGCCGGGCTTCCACCGAGGCCACAGGCGCGTCACCGGGGGCAAGCCAGCAGCAGCCGAACAATCCCACCGATCGGGTGACCGAGGCTCGCATCTGCCTTCTGCGCGCGAAGTCGCATCTAAACGACTCGCGCAATTTGAGGGCAGATTTGAAAGTCGGGATCACCCAATCGGTGGAACGGCTGTATCAGCTGGTGAAGGAAGAGGCAGCGGCTGCAGAAAAGGCGAAAGGGGCTGAATCAACAGGGACGGAGGCCATTAAGGCAGCACCTCCGCCAGAAGCGCCCAGGTGCTTCCCGGAGGTTGACTCGCTGCTCGCTTCATTAGCGGAGCATAGCGCGCTAGTGAAGGAGAGCAGCGAGAAGATGGAGAAGCTGCAGCGGGCGATGGAGAGGCAGGGAGAAATTATGGAGAAGACGGTCACCTATGCGAGTGTGGCGGCGGGTCCACCGAAAAGGCAGACCCCAGGAAGGACCGCGCTGCACTCCATAGTGGTGACCTCCAGAGATGAGGGGGATTCTGGAGAGGTGGTCTTCAACAAAGTCAGAGAGGCAGTCAAAGCCAAAGATGGGGGAGTGGAGGTCGAGAACGTGCGAAAGGCCAAAGACAGGAAGATTGTTATGGGGTGTAGGACTACAGAGGAAAGGGACAAAGTCAAAGAAAGGATAAGGAAGGCAGGAGACCACCTCGTGGTCGAGGACGTGAGAAACAAAGACCCACTACTGGTATTCCGTGGCGTTCTCCGCATTCACTCAGACGAGGAACTGTTGGGAGCGCTACGGAGCCAGAACCGGGATGTCTTTCACGGCCTCGACAACGGGGAGGACAGAATGACAATAAAATACAAGAGGAATGCGCGGAACCCCCAAACCCATAACGTGGTCATCGCTACGTCCCCTGCTGTCTGGAACAGGATGCTCGACAAGGGAAGAGCGCGTATAGATCTCCAGACCGTCTTCGTCGACGACCAGTCGCCACTGGTGCAATGCACTAGGTGCTTGGGATATGGGCATAGTCGGCGGCTCTGTAAAGAACCAGCCGACTCATGCAGCCACTGTGGAGGCCAGCACCTACGTGCCGAATGTGCCCAGTGGCTTAAGGCTGAGACACCTAAGTGCCTAAACTGTGTCAAGGCGAAGATGGAGAGATCCGACCATAACGCGTTCAACCCCGAGTGTCCTGTTCGAGTCAGGTGGGACAGGCTGGCACGTGCGTCCGTCGCCTACTGCTAAGGTGGTCCCGGGGAACACACTGCCGCACAAGATACTCCAGGTTAACCTTCAGAGGAAGAGGTTGGCGACTCAAGAGCTTATGCTCGAGGCCGAGCAGCGCAAAGCCGCTGTAGCGCTGATCCAGGAGCCCTACGTTGGCAATGCGAAAAGGATGAGCGGGACCAGAGGTGTCCGAATCTACCAGAGCACCGGCCAAGGAGACGGGACTGTCAAAGCGGCAATAGCCGTTTTCGACCCAAAGCTAGCCGTTAGACAGTACCCAGAACTCACCACGAACAACATCGTCGTGGTGGGGATCCAAACCGGTGCCTGGAGACTAACTCTGGTCTCGTTCTACTTTGAGCCAGATCAGCCCTTAGGGCCATACCTGGACAGCCTCAGAAAAGTGGAAAGCGAGACCGGCCCGCATAAGCTCATCATGGGTGGAGACGCCAACGCCTGGAGTGTCTGGTGGGGCAGTAGTGAGACGAATAGCAGAGGCGACGAGATGCTGGGGGCTCTCGATCAGCTTGGACTACAGATTCTGAACAGAGGGAAAACTCCAACCTTCGACGTAGTTCGTGGTAACAGGCGTTACACGAGCTGCGTCGATGTCACAGCCTGCACAGCGGACATGCTGACGGTGACCGACGGCTGGCGGGTCATTGATGACCTGACGGGTTCGGACCACAACGGCATAGAGTTCGACGTTCTTCTCGAAAAGTCTGTGGGTATCACAGTCAACCGGACTACCAGGATCTACAACACCCGGAAAGCAAATTGGGCGCAGTTTCGTAAGAAACTGCGCCAAATTATGCAGACACGGTCGGATCTTGCTGTCGATGAAATTGACAGCAAGGACCAAATAGACCTGGTAGTCGAGGGACTAACAACGGCGGTGCAAACCGCCTGTACTTGCGTGATACCCAAAAAGAAGAACGTCGAGAAGTTAGCCGTGCCGTGGTGGTCGGACGAAATCGCCAGTCTAAAGAGGCAAGTGGTCACCAAGAAGCGAAGGATTCGTTGTGCAGCGCCGATCCGTAGACCAAAGGTTGTTGAGGAGTACCTGAAACAGAAAGAAGAATATGAGCGTGCAGTAGTCCAAGCAAAGATCGAGAGCTGGAAGGGGTTCTGCGAGAAGCAGGATAGGGAGGGCCTGTGGGAGGGCATATATAGGGTAATCCGTAGGACGGAGAAAAGGGAGGAAGATTTGCCGATGGTGAGGGATGGCCAAACCCTGAACCCGGAGGCTTCGGCGAGGTATCTGGCACAGACTTTTTACCCGGAAGATCGTCCGGAGGGGGACAACGAGGAGCACAGGAAGGTCCGGCAACGAGCCGAAGAGGTGAACGGGGGCAACCAAGGTGAACCCTGGGACCCTCCCTTCACACTCGACGAGCTAGAGCGCGCTGTCTCCTCGTTCAACCCCAAAAAAGCCCCCGGTTCCGACGGTCTGACGGCGGACATATGGGGCCACACGATCCACCAAGACCCAGATTTAGTTCTGCGCTTGATGAACAAGTGCCTGGCGCATGCATACTTTCCACGGTCCTGGAAAGAGGCAACCGTCGTCGTGCTCCGCAAGCCCGCGAAAGATGACTATACCACCCCAAAGGCATACAGGCCGATTGGGCTTTTGCCTGTGCTCGGAAAGGTATTTGAGAAGATGGTCGTGGCCCGACTCAAGTTCTACTTGCTACCCAGGATGAGTACTCGCCAGTACGGATTCATGCCCCAGCGAAGCACCGAGGACTCCCTCTATACGCTAATGGGACACATTCGTGGCAAACTTAATGCTAAAAGGCTTGTCACGGTTGTGTCCCTGGATATAGAGGGAGCCTTCGACAGCGCATGGTGGCCTGCCATACGAGTCCGACTGGCTGAGGAAAAGTGTCCTGTGAACTTGAGACGGGTCATAGACAGCTACCTTTCCGAGAGGGTGGTAAAGGTCAGGTACGCGGGAGTGGAGTACGAATCCAGGACCGAGAAGGGATGCGTCCAGGGGTCTATCGGTGGTCCCATCTTTTGGAACCTTGTGCTGGATCCTCTGCTGAGGGCTCTGGAGACAATGGGGGTCTATTGCCAGGCGTTTGCTGACGATATTGTCCTTGTGTTCGATGGGGAGACTGCACTTAAAGTCGAAAGGGATGCCAATGTCGCTCTGGAGTACGTGCGAGCGTGGGGTGTCACGAATAAGCTTCGGTTTGCGCCACATAAGACGAAAGCGATGCTAGTCACGCGCAAACTGAAGCATGACACCCCACGTCTCAAGATGGGCGGGGTAGACATTGGCATGTCTGACGAAATCAAGCTGCTCGGTCTCACCATCGACCACAAGTTGACATTCAACTCCCACGTCGCAAACGTCTGTTCCCGAGCCATCGGCATTTATAAGCAGCTGTCGCGGGCTGCTCGGGTCAGTTGGGGTCTCCATCCTGAGGTTATCCGCTGCATCTACACGGCTGCAGTGGAGCCTATCATCCTGTACGCAGCGAGCGCGTGGTCGCCGGCCGCAAAGAAAGTCGGGTTGCAGAAAAAGCTGAACGCCGTCCAGAGGAGCTTCGCGCAGAAGTTGTGCCGAGCCTACCGCACGGTGTCCCTACACTCGGCACTGGTGCTGGCTGGGATACTCCCTCTTGACCTCCGAATTCAGGAGGTAGCCTCATTGTATGAGGCCAAGAGAGGGGTACCTCATCCAGCACTGGGAGACCGGGAGGTCGAGCGGGTGGCATCGGCACTAGAGATGCCGCATCCAGCTGAGCAGAGGGCTATTGCACTGCGACGCCTGGTAGACGAGGAACAATACAACGAGCACCGCAACTTTGCGGTGCGTATCTTCACAGACGGCAGCAAGATCGAGGGCAAGGTCGGAGCCGCAGTATCGGTATGGACCGACCAAGCGGAGACCAAAGCCCTCAAGCTTGCGCTGCCGTCTTACAGTACCGTCTACCAGGCTGAGCTTCTCGCCCTCTGCAAAGCAGCGAAGGAAGCCCTCCGAAGGCCCGAGACGGCGTTCGCTATTTACAGCGACTCCATGGCAGCTCTCCAAACAGTCGTGAACCCCGAAGCCCTCCATGTCCTCGCGGTAGAAACAAGGGACGCCATCCGCCGCAGCTGTGCCCAGAACAAGAGCGTCTCCTTGTTCTGGGTAAAAGCTCACGCGGGGCTGGAGGGTAACGAGAGAGCCGACTTGCTCGCGAAGGAGGCTGCCCTGAAGTCAAAGCGGCAACCCGACTACGACAAATGCCCGGTTTCATTCGTCAAGCGTATGATCCGTATGGAAACCCTTGACGAATGGAACCGGAGGTATTGTGAAGGACAAACGGCGGCCACCACGAAGGTGTTCTTCCCTTGTGCGATCGCTGCGTACAGGACGGTACGAAGGATGGAGATGACGAAGGAGCTGACCCAAGCCCTAACAGGACACGGCGGGTTCTCTGAATACCTGACTCGCTTCAAGTGTAAAGAGAACCCGGCGTGTGCCTGCGACCCCGACAAGCAGGAGACAATCCTCCATCTCCTGACGGATTGCCCTATACATGCCCTCCCTAGATACAAGCTCGAATTAGACCTTGGAGTCCCTATCTCAAATGAGAATCTAGGTGCAATCATAAAAGATAGAAAGCATAGATTGAAATTTTTAGAGTATATCTCGAATATTGTTAAGGTAGTTAATAGAAGAAACAAAACCTGACTCCGAGAATTTTATACAGTTCATTCTGAATTATTGATATTATTGAAATTTTTATACGATTAATTATAACGACCATTATTCATTTTAACAGATATTTTATTTGATTTTAAAATTTGAATGGTATTTTAGCATTTATTATTTATTAAGATTTTATCATATGTTTTATTGAATTAATTATATTGGAATTTTATTATGAACATATTTATTGATAGATTTTAACGATTGCATTGTTTTATTCTCGCAGTCACTACACAAAACGATGGCAAATTAGTTTTCTGAAAAGTAATGAAAAAGTAAGTCCACTAAAAAGTCCCTGCGAAACCTGAAAGGCAGGGGCCTTTCGCATGGCAGGAGTGGGTTTTTAGCCGGTAAGAGTCCGGCACTACCCAGACTGCCCTACCAGTGGGGCAGTCTGGGTGTCCATGAGGATTTTCCCACTCCTGCCACAAAAAAAAAAAAAAAAAAAAAAAAAAAAAAAAAAAAAAAAAAAAACCTAACCTAACCCAGTAACCGATAACACGTCGCCAATATAACATCGCCTCCGCGTTAAAAATTCTTTAAAATTCAACGCGTTGAGTTACGTGCGCAAAAAAGTTAACAGTGGAATTGTGCAGTGCTGATTCACCAGGAAACGTGTGGGCAAGTGTCTGGCTCATCTGGTTGCGGAGCAGCTCGCCTTAAACTTTGGAGGGGAATATTTCAGCCAAGGTCAGTGGAATATTTGTACCCACATAACACCTGAGAGACGCGGCAAAGACCTATCCAGCGACACCAAGAACAGCGAAATCGGACCACGGGCTTGAAAGTTATTAGAGCACGAAAAACGTCAAAAACACGTGGTTTAATAACCAAAATAACCTCACTTTGGCCACACGTTGTTTGCGCCACGAGGTGTGACGTCTCGACAGCCACTTAAGCCCGTACTGAAGACTCCGTTGCCGGCCGAAGAATCTGCCAACGAACAAGCCATCAGCGTGTCGACTCCGCGGCCTTCATCATCAGGTTAGCCCGAGGGAACTCCTCAACCGCTGGTCCTATCCCCCCCGAGTTTAGGCTTATCTGACTTGGGATTCCAGGACCTTTTCAAAAATCCTTCCCCCCCCCGCCATCTTAATCTCCCTTACCTCACCCCCCCCCCCCTTTGCCACAGTTCCCCTTTGCCATCTTACTTTCCTCATTACGTCATACCCCCCCCCCTCATACCTTACCCTTCCACCCTTAAGACCTCCCAACTCAAGAACTCTTACCAACCCACCCCCACCCCCCACCCCTCGTAGTAGATCCCTGTAATAGTCCCCCCACGAGACACCCCCCCCAACCCCCCTCAGGGCGACCTCACCCCCCCGCAGCGTAACTTCGTTCCCGTTGGAGCTAGAACACCGAGTTTGGGCTCATTTGAAAGAGCAGAGAAAGCTCTTGAACTTGGCCCCAACAGAGTCTCCAAATTCGGAACCCACACACGCAGCCACCTTGCAGTGCTTCACTGTTTCACTGAAGACTACCATCAGTGCGCACTTAGGGCTCATATCATCGAGCTCTAGCAGTTGTCGGGCTCCTCATCGGACAGCAGTCGCCGAGCATCTGCGACGGAAGCTTCCGTGAGTCCACCTCATTATAAAAAAAAAAAAAAAAACACAATAACAATAAAAATATATATATATATACCTATAATTACCATTTATATTAAAACTAGCAATAAGTACCTAGACGTAAAACTAGAAATAAGTTCACAAAATGTCATCGCAGCAATCTACTTCCTCCCTATCCACTACCCGCAAAACAACTGCAACTGCGGGAGCCTCCACAAACCTCCGGAAGAAACTTCTTCGGAACACTGCCAAATCGGCGGTGTCCGAAAAGGCGGCGCATCCATCGGAGCCGCCCAAGTTTTCTGCCCCGATTCCGAGGGCGTCGTCGGAGCCACAGACAGCGGGCTCTGATGTGTCGGCATGTACGACACACATCTCGGACACTACACCATCAGGACCCGAGATGCGAGAGAGCAAAAATGTTTCGGAGACCATCATTGACTGGGAGCAGTGTGGAATATCCCCCCCCCGCCAAATCATCTCAGACGACGAGAGCTCGGTGGCCTCTTCAGCAGGTCATTTAAACAGACCCGAGCGTCAGAGCATTTTATACCGTACCCCAAGAAGGGGTACAGGTGTGCAGATGGATTTGGCCACTAGGGAAGCTAACGACCTGCTTCAGAAGGGGAAAAACGCCCTAGAGTCGGCGGGGAACATGAAGCGAGACTGTAAGCTCACCGCCCATGAGTGCCTCCAGGGTCTCTACGAGACCGTACTGTCTTTGGCGGACTCGCGGAGCCGTCATAAATATAACCTCGAGAAGGAGCGCTCTCGACATGCACAAGAGCTCGTGCGGGTCGAGAGGGCTCACACTCGAGACGTTATGACGTTGAAAACAGAACTCTCGCTCATGCGAACCGACCTGACTGACACTAAGAAAGAGGCTAAGGGTATCCGCGACTGGCTGGGCCACGAGACTCTTGAAGCTTTTAAGAGTCTAAAGGAGGTCAGGGAAGAAGTCAAGCTGGCCAGCATCAAGAACTCCAAGGAGCACGAACAGACCAGGCAAGATATAGTGAAGACACCTGGGGATCCCAAAGGGGAGCTCTTGAGTGGGGGATTGTCGCGCCTGGAGTCATTGGTTTCCAGCATTTCAAACCAGCTGGACGTGCTCCGAAAAGAAATGGAGAAGCTGAAGCCTGACCCCATCCAGCCAGTAATAGATCTAAGTCAGGCGTCCGAAGACATTTTAACTAAAACCCGGTTTGATGAGGAGATGGAGATAGTAAAGGCGCGAATAAAAGAAGTCTTAATTAAACCTTCACCCCCCCCACCACCAACACAGACACCTGACCTTAAGTCACAACTCAAACCAATTGCGGAAAGGTTGGACCTGGTTTCGGCGGATATCCGAGTCCTGCGGGATAAGGAACCCCCCACCCATATTACTGCAGCTCCAAACCTGGACGCTGAACTGGCTGTTGTGGAGGTCAAGAAGCACCTCCAAAACATAGAGAAAGGGGTAGCAGACTTGGGCAAAGTGGATAGACTACCACAACAAGCACAAGGCCCAAGAACCTTTGCTCAGGTGGCTAGTACACCGAAACCCCCCTCTAAGCCAAACCAACTACAGCCAAACCATACCCTTATCATCTCGTCGACGGACCCCAAACACACGGGGGATAACGTTATCGAGAGGATCAGGACTGCCCTGGACCTTAAAACGACCGGAGCCAAGGTAGACGCCGTCAGGAAAGCCCGAAACCAGAAGGTAGTCCTGAGGTGTGCCAGCAAAGCCGACTTGAATCTGGTCAAAGACCAATTCAAGAAGAATGGAGGGCTCAAGGTCCAGGAGTCAAAGCCCCAAAACCCCTTAGTCTGCATTAAGGGCGTGCTGTCCAGCTACGGTGACGGGGAGATCGTTGATCTCCTATTAGCGCAGAATAAACATCTTCTGCAAGACGTCGCTGTGGGTGAGCGGACGGCTAGGGTGCGATACAGGAAGCGCGCGAGAAATCCCCACGAGTGCCACCCGGTGTTGGAACTTTCTCCGAAGATGTGGCTATCCCTCACCCAAGCCCAGAGAGTACACGTGGGCATCAAGCGGTGCTCTGTCGTTGATCAGTCCCCACTCGTTCAGTGCACAAAATGCCTCGGATACGGACACAACAGGTCTATATGCGGGGCGGCAAAGGAGTCGTGCTTCTTTTGCAGCGGTGCGCATGACGGCAGGGACTGTAAGAACAGAGCCGAAGGCAAGGAGCCCACGTGTATTAACTGCAAGGGGGCACAGAAAAAAGGAAGCGACCTGGCACACACCGCGTTCAGCGAAGACTGCCAGGAACGCCAAAAATGGGATGGAATAGCGCGATCGCGCGTTTCCTATTGCTAAGGGCGACCCGCATGATAACCACCAACAAGGTCCCTCTCAAAATGCACATGGATCGACAGCGAGATTGAAGTTTATCCAATTCAATCTCCAGCGCTCCAAGCTGGCCACAGATGAACTCCATCTGACAGCTCAGGCAAAGGGAATTTCTGTTGCTCTTGTTCAAGAACCTTACGTGGGGAGAACAGGTGTAATGAAACAGAGTCCTGGCACACAAGTCATCCAGTGCAGCCTCAACCGCCAAAAACCAGTGAAGGCGGCAATAGTGATCTTCGGGAGCAGTTTGGAAGTCATCCATGACCCCCAACTTGTAACTGGGAACATTGTGGCCGTTCTGCTGAAGGTGGGTCAGCTTAGTATTGGAGTGCTATCGGTCTATTTTGAGGGAGACCAAGAATTACACCCATACCTTTCCGCACTACAACACACAACACACAAACTACACACAAACAATATTTTGGTGGGAGGTGACGTAAATGCCTGGAGCCAATGGTGGGGCAGCGTGTCCGAAAACCATCGGGGGGCCGAGTACTGTTCCTTCCTCCACGAACAGGATTTCCAGATTCTAAACTCGGGTCAAACACCAACTTTCGAGATTTACAGGGGCCACAGGTGGTGCACGAGCATAGTAGATGTGACTGCATGCAGTCTGTCGCTGCTGGGTAAAATGGAGGAGTGGCGAGTTGAAAGAGGTTTGACCTCATCCGACCACAATGCAATCACTTTCTCGATGCGCTTGGAGAAAGCCTTAGAACCTCTAAGACCAGTCTCGACGCGCATCTATAACACGAGGAAGGCAAAGTGGTCGGATTTCGGCTCGCATCTCAAGGCCAACCTGACCGAAAAAGAAATAACAAAGGTCAGGATCTCGAATGCCCTGGGCCCGGAAGATCTGGAACATATCCTCGAGGAATACACGAACGCCATCCATAGCTCGTGTGATGAGGCGATTCCAAAGCTAGGATCCCCTAAATACAGTGCAAAGCCCCCATGGTGGAATTCCACCTTAGACCTTCTCAAGAAGGACGCAGTGAGGAAAAAGAGAAGGATTCGGAACGCAGCCGCCCACCGAAGGGAATACACTATAGAAATTTACGTCACAGCAAAAAACAAGTACACCTTAGCAGCGACCGAAGCTGCCACTGCAAGCTGGAGGGAGTTCTGTACAAGGCAGGACCGAGAGAGCATGTGGGACGGCATCTACAGGGTACTAAGGAAGACAGCCAGAAGGCAGGAAAACACTCTCCTGAGAAATACCGCAGGTGAAACCCTTAGTCCGCAGCAATCCGCGGACCTACTGGCAAAAACCTTTTACCCAGATGACTCGACAGATGGCGAAAGACCGTACCACAATGCACTGAGACAACTTGCGAGGGAGGAAAATCCAAAGGGATTGTCCGCCGACGATCCACCCTTTACCACCACAGAACTGGAAAAGGTCCTGCAAGACCAAAATCCTAAGAAGGCCCCCGGCCCTGATGGATTAACGGCGGACATCTGCACAGCGGCAATAAACTGCGACAGGGAAGTGTTCTTGGCGATAGCAAACAGATGTCTGTCGCTGTCACACTTTCCGAGGCAGTGGAAGGTCGCCCACGTGTGCATCCTTCGCAAGCCGGGTAAGGACGACTACACCAGCCCAAAGTCGTACCGGCCAATAGGTCTCCTATCGGTCCTCGGGAAAATCGTGGAAAAACTCCTTGTAGGCAGACTCCAGTGGCACTTCTATCCAACGCTTCACAAAAGCCAGTACGGGTTCATGCCACAGCGTGGTACCGAGGACGCCCTCTATGACCTAATGGGGCACATACGTGCCGAAATCAAAGCAAAGAAGATTGTGCTTTTGGTATCATTGGACATAGAGGGGGCCTTCGACAACGCATGGTGGCCTGCATTAAAAAAACAGATGGTAGCCAAAAAATGTCCCAAAAATTTGTACACTCTCGTCGCTTCATACCTGGAGGACCGCTACGTCAAAGTCAACTACGCCAGAGCGACTAGTGAGAAGGGAACCAGCAAAGGATGCGTCCAAGGCTCGATTGGCGGTCCGACGTTCTGGAACCTGATCATAGATTCACTCCTTCACAAATTGGCTAGTTTGGGGGTATATTGCCAAGCCTTCGCAGACGACGTCGTCCTGGTATTCTCGGACCATGAGACCGGTCCCCTGCAGCAGAAAGCCAATGAGACGCTGGACATAGTGTCGAAGTGGGGCGCCCGAAATAAGCTGCGTTTCGCCGCGCATAAGACCAATGCGATGGTGTTAACGAAAAAGCTGAAATACGACGACCCAGTTCTCCACATGTCGGGCACAAGGCTGGGCTTAGTCCCAGAGATAAAGCTGCTAGGTCTCATTATTGACGCTAAACTCACTTTTAATGCACACGTGTCCGCGACCTGTAAAAAGGCTACGGACATTTACAAGCAACTAGCATGTGCAGCGAAGGTGACGTGGGGCCTCAATAGAGAGATAATCGGGACGATTTACGTGTCGGTGATAGAGCCTATCGTGATGTATGCAGCGAGTGCATGGGCACCGGCAGCTGAGAAACTGATGACACGAAATCAGTTTGACTCGCTACAGCGAGGTTTCGCGCAGAAGATCTGCAAAGCATACCGCACGGTGTCTCTGACATCGGCACTGGTCCTGTCAGGTCAACTCCCATTAGACCTCCGGGTGATTGAAGCGGCGACCCTCTACAAGATCAAGAAGGGCCATTCCCGAGAGTTCCTACCACCAGGCCGCGAGCTGGAGCGGAATATAAACTTTTTAAGTCACCCTCATCCAGCGCAACTCATAACAACAGAGTACGCACGCCTGGAAGACTGGACTCCCGAAACTTTAGAGACTCACCGAGTTACCGGCCCCCAAATCTACACCGACGGCAGCAAGATAGAGGGAAAAGTCGGAGCTGCCCTAACTTGGTGGGAAGGAGGAAAGGAGTCCATGTCCAGTACTTTTGGTCTGGAGCCTCACAACACTGTCTTCCAATCTGAAATGTATGCACTCTTTAGAGCTGTCAGGTTGGCTAAAGAGTCTAGAGCGGCCTCCATAAGCATACTGAGTGACTCAAGATCTTCGCTCGACTTGCTGAAGAGGCCCTCTGTTACTCACCACCTGGCACTCCAGATAAAAAGCTGCCTGAGTGAAATCAGAGAGGAGGGAAGAAAAGTGAGGCTGTTCTGGCTCAAGGCCCACGTGGGAACTGCCGGGAATGAGAGAGCAGATGAGCTGGCAAAGCAGGCAGCTCTAACAAAGGAGACAGCGGACTATGACAAAGTCCCCGTATCATACGTGAGAAGGAAGATACGGGAGGGGACTGTAAAGAAGTGGCAAGCGAGGTACGAGTCCTCGAGTACAGGCGCGGTAACAAAGGTGTTCTTTCCAGACGTCCTAGCGGCTAAAAGAATCCTTAGGGACACAGTCCTAACACCGGCCCATACTCAAATCTTGACAGGACACGGAGGCTTCGCAGCATATCTCCACCGCTTCCACCTCAAGAACAGTCCCTCGTGCGTCTGCGACCAGAGCTGCGAGGAAACAGTTTGGCACCTGCTCTTCGAATGCCCAAGGTTTTGCCTTGAAAGAATGGAACTGGAGCAAAAAACAAGGCTCCAGTTAAGTCAATCCTCACTCCACAATTTCATGGAGAAACCAGCTTCGAGGACCCCATTCTTAGCATTCGCAAGTAAAGTTGCCGTAACCGCAGCGGGGCCGAACAAATCAGATGCCCCCGCACGAAATCGAGTCCGTCTACCATCTACCCGTACCCCCACCACAAACACAACACAAACTCCAAGTACACAACGTCCATTACCCACAACAACACAGCTGAGTGCAATCACAACACAAATTACACAACACCTATCTCCCACAACAACACGACAGAGTACAAACACAAGACAAACACCAATCACACAAAACCCGTTACCAACAATTACACAACAAGACACAAGCACACAATCACCACCAGTGACAGCGTCAGCGGCACCAACTACAGAAACAGATCAACCAACAATGCCAAACAACATGCCAGTAACACACTTCCTGGCATGTGGAAGAAACGGAGTCCCAGGTATCAGACTCCGAGGGGTTGCCCTGTTCATGAACAGGGAATCAGAAACGCTGGGCATAAGTTTCTGTATTGGATCAAGCCGCGCTGGAGCCCGAATTACCATCTCACCGGGTCTAGCGGCCCTGATCAAAGGGAGCACATCAAAAACGAGCATCAAAGGAAGCAGGTACGCCGCGCTGCAGCAGGTGGAGATCGCCGCTCACAAGTGCCGTTTAGTGCGATTCAAAGGAAAGACAATCGCACTATTCGAGTGGAGAGCGGAAACCCCATTTGCCCAGGCGAGCTCGTTGCTCCAAAAGATTAGGGAAGCAGGTGAAAATACGTGCATGACATCCTGCACGATCAGCATAGACGCTATGGCGGTTGGCGGAGCAAGAGGAGACATCGCAGACCGTTTTGGCTGCCTAAAAGCCTCAGAACAGCACGAGGTCGTGGTCTATGAGGACAGGGGGGAAACTCTAAGTTTCCTCAAGGCCCCCAGAGATAACACAGGCAGCACGATGAACCCAACCGCCATGACCGGAGCTGAAAGGGCCCAGCAAAAATTAACGGCTGAAAAAGAAAGGAAGGAAAAAGGCACAAGCATCAGCCCGGAGGACCGTAACCGGTCCAAAAGCCGTTTCAAAGCAATCGGCTCCTTCCTTACCACACTGCTCCCGAGCACCAGCCGCACATCACCAACTGAGCGGCAAGAGTCAGCGGTTATGAGGTTTCTCAGGCCGAAGCCCAGGGAACCGCATACTCCAAAGCCCAAACCGACCAGAGCCGACAAAGGGCAAGTCAGCCCGCCGACCCTCGCTGTAAATTCAGGTATCACGGACCACTATCGGAGCGCATTCCTCGAGTATGTAGCAGTAGTCAGGGCAACCAGAGAGGTAAACCTCGCGACATGCAGAAAGATTCTGGAGACCTTTCATTGGCAAAATGAGGGTCTGTTAGGGGTCTTACTCGGGGAGGCAGAGGCAGCCGTGTACGACAACGTCAAATCCCAGGTTATTGCTGGAGAAATGGCGGGGTCGTACATGGCAGCGTATAGCGCGGAGGGTGGTTTTGTGACCCTGAACGAAGAGGAAACGGAGCGCTCGGGGAAAGTTACGTTCCATACACCCGAAGACGACCCGTTGGTGGTTACCGCCAAGTGTACCAAAATTATGCTGGACGACAGGATCCTCGAGATGGCGCAATCCATTTCAGAACCCTCTGATCCCCCGGCACTGGAGGTGCATTGGGCGGTACCCAGTATCAGGTGGATAAACGGGGTTCCAGGATGTGGCAAGACAACCTGGATGGTGAACCACTTTGACGAGGAGAGCGACATCGTAGTGACCACAACAACCGAAGCTGCCAAGGATCTCAAAGAGAAGCTGGCGCACAGACTAGGAGACCGAGTCAAGGCAAAGGTGCGCACTATGGCCTCAATTTTAGCCAACGGGGTCAAACCAGAGGAGAAATGTCGTCGCCTTACGGTAGACGAAGCCCTCATGAACCACTTTGGGGCCATAGTCATGGCAGTGAAGTTGTCTGGAGCGAGCGAGGTCGTTCTCATCGGAGACGTAAATCAGCTACCATTTTTGGACAGAGAGAACCTATTTGAGTTACGGTACACCCGCCCAAACTTGGTGGCTGGCATCACCCAGGAGTTACTATGTACGCATCGGAACCCAATGGATGTAGCACTTGCCCTGAGTGAGGTATACTCCGGTATATACTCCTCCAAGACATCGTTGTCGCGGGTCCACTCTCTGAAAGTGGAAAGGTTCACGGGAGCGCGCATACCACTCACCACCCAGAACACCCTATTCTTGGTCCATACGCAGGAAGAGAGAGCCTCTCTTGCCGACCAGGGCTATGGTTCTGGCGATGGGTCGCGTATCCTCACTATCCACGCAGCTCAGGGGTTGACCTGCAACAACGTCATCATAATTAACACCAAGTCGAGGAGGCTCCAGATCCATGATAGCGTCTCCCACGCAGTTGTCGCAGTGTCGAGACACACGGTCAGCTGTGTGTATTATACCGACGACGCCGACGATGCCACGGGCCGCTTCGTTCGGAAAGCGATGGATGCGCCGACTAAAATGGTCGTCGAATATAATCTTAAGACGGCCATGCAGCATCGAGACACCGCAGTCATAGGAGCTCTGATGGAGATTGTGAAGACTCTCGGTTGAGAAATCAGAGAAACCCAACCCAATCCTACCCAACTTTCACCCACATACCATAAACACATACTATATTGTGTAAAAAAAAAAAAAAAAAAAAATAGGCATAATAGTGTAATTTGTGTACCACACTAATTAATTTAAAATATAAGTAATTTTGTATTTAGATAAGATATAGCAATAAGAATAACTATAGAGATAACATAATAACATAGAGATAGCAAAATAACATAGAAATAAGGTAACAATAAAGCAAAAACAAAAAAAAAAACGTACATAACTGAAAAAAAAAAAAAAAAAAAAAACCGTACCAAATAAATAAAAAAAAAAAAAAAAAAAAAAATTATATATATATACATAATAATAATAATAAAAAAAAAAAGATACAAAAAAGTCTGAGGTGGACTCGCGTAGGTTTAAGTTTAGTTTTTAAGAAACTTGTGAAAAAAAAGATGAGGGCAAGATAAACTGCCTTAATAACGAAAGTTAATGTAAACAATATATAATACCTGTAAACAAATGGCGCAAACCTTCATGTCTGCGGTAGAATATGAATATAAAAAAAAAAAAAAAAAAAATTATATATATATACATAATAATAATAATAAAAAAAAAAAAGATACAAAAAAGTCTGAGGTGGACTCGCGTAGGTTTAAGTTTAGTTTTTAAGAAACTTGTGAAAAAAAAGATGAGGGCAAGATAAACTGCCTTAATAACGAAAGTTAATGTAAACAATATATAATACCTGTAAACAAATGGCGCAAACCTTCATGTCTGCGGTAGAATATGAATATAAAAAAAAAAAAAAAAAAAAAAAACCTAACCTAACCTAACCTAACCTAACCTAACCTAACCTAACCTAACCTAACCTAACCTAACCTAACCTAACCATCGGAATCCGCATTCGCATCGGAACCCAATGGATGTAGCATTTGCCCTGAGTGAGGTATACCCCGGTATATACTCCTCCAAGACATCGCTGTCGCGGGTCCACTCTCTGAAAGTGGAAAGGTTCACGGGAGCGCGCATACCACTCACCGCCCAGAACACCCTATTCTTGGTCCATACGCAGGAAGAGAGAGCCTCTCTTGCCGACCAGGGCTGTGGTTCTGGCGATGGGTCGCGTATCCTCACTATCCACGCAGCTCAGGGGTTGACCTGCGACAACGTCATCATAATTAACACCAAGTCGAGGAGGCTCCAGATCCATGATAGCGTCTCCCACGCAGTTGTCGCAGTGTCGAGACACACGGTCAGCTGTGTGTATTATACCGACGACGCCGACGATGCCACGGGCCGCTTCGTTCGGAAAGCGATGGATGCGCCGACTAAAATGGTCGTCGAATATAATCTTAAGACGGCCATGCAGCATCGCGACACCGCAGTCATAGGAGCTCTGATGGAGATTGTGAAGACTCTCGGTTGAGAATTCTGAGAAACCCAACCCAATCCTACCCCACTTTCACCCACATACCATTAATACATACTACAGAATTGTGTATAAAAACAAAAAAAAAAAAAGGCTTCATTGTAATTTGTGTACCACACTAGATTAATTTAAAATATAAGTAATTTTGATAAGATTTATTTAGATAAGATATAGCAATAAGAGTTACTATAAAGATAACATAATAACATAGAGATATCAAAATAACATAGAAATAAGAGAACAATACAGATAAAAAAAAAAAAAAAAAAAAAACAACAAAAAACGAAAAAAAAAAAACGCCTGAAACACAAAAAAAAAAAAAAAAAAAAGTATATATACATATAAAAAAAAAAAAAAAAAAAAAAACCATGAAAGAAAAAGAAAAAAAAAAAAAAAAAGAGTCTGAGGTGGACTCGCGTAGATATAAGCTTAGTTCTTAAGAAAAAATTATCCATCGTTAAGATGAGGGCAAGACAAACTGCCAATTTGTAGAAAACAAAATGTAAAAAATTAAAACCCTGTAAAAAAATGGCGCAGGCCATCATGTCTGCGGTAGAATATGATAAGAAAAAAAAAAAAAAAAAAAAAAAAAAAACCTAACCTAACCTAACCTAACCTAACCTAACCTAACCCCAGTCACCCGCGCGCCGCTAGCCCGAACTGCCACGTTTTTGCGAGCTCCGCGCTGTAAAAATCGCGATAAAAGCCTTTTAAAGCCAAAAACCGTCAAAAGTTGCGGGCTAGTGAGACCAACATAATCGTGCTTTCAGATTCAAAATCGGTCCACAAACAAGAAAACTGTGACGAAAAACAAGGATTTTAACCTAGAAATTAGTGGAAAAGTGACAACAAAACTAAAAAGTGACGTGCGGCGCGCGATTTATCTGCGCGACCCCTATTTTTTAAATTACCCCTGTGGGGGCAACTCCATAGGGCTCACCCTCCAAAAATTTTGGATTTCTAGGACGTACCTAAGAGGGTTTTTCAACCACTTTTATGACGCGCGGCCCCAAATAAACAAAGGAAAACAGTGCAAAGCAAAGAACTTTGGGGAAAAACTTATACGGCGCGCGATTGGTCGCGGTGACCCCTATATATTTTGATATATTTAGCTAGAGAATTTTAGTGACTACACCCCACCCGAAATCTGGATTTTTTGGACCACAGTTGACGATTTCGGGAGTACTTTTCCGAGCTCGGAGAGAGAAAAGAGGCGATCTTTCGGAAGAAATCCCTCATCCCTTCCGAATCGGGAAGGACCTGGCGACCCAAAGTGCAACCACAGTGAGAGACTAAGTGTCCCCGACGTTCCTGGAGACTCCGGGAATTTTCCCGTGACGTCCCAGGCCACAGCTCGCGAACAAAGGCAGCCGGAAATTTTGCCGCGCGGTGAAAACGCGCGGGAAAACCCTCCTGGAGGTGAAACCCGAAGCCTTTTTCCGCCTTCGAACATCTGAGGGACTACGTGGAGCAGCTGACAGTCGACCTGGGAACAAAAAATAGGGACTTTAAGTTCAATAGTGCCAAGACAAGGTATTTACAGTTATAATTTTATAAACCCTGTGCATAAATTATTTATTTTATATTCAAAATTATATTCCCCCCCCCCCCTTTTTCTAATTAAAATCAGACAGTGTAATCATATATCTATTAAACTAAAAATTCCCATAAGATTTAAATCAATAGTTTCCAAGTAAATAAAAAATTTCCTTTAAAACAAAAACACTGCCAAGTGCCGTCATAAGTTTGTACTGTTTTGTTCACAAAATTAAAACTTTGAAAGCTTATAACTCAGCCCAGGAAAAGCCTGGCCTGAAAGTAAGACCGGACTTGGCGGTTTTATCCGTTAAATTAAATATTTGCATTTTTCAAAATTAAAATAAGTGCCTATTGAAAAAGTCGATTCTCAACAGGCTATCGTAAATATAGATACACCACGCCACTTACCACGTGCGTGAAAAATTTTATCTTGCAATTTAAACACATAATTTTGATTAAGAATAAATTAGTTATTAATTATTGTTGTAGTCTTATAAGACAATAATTAGATTAAGTGGTTGGGACGGGCGATTGGCGCCCAAAAAGAGCGATTGATTGATCCCTTTGGGACGTAAATAGATTTCTGACGTTTGGCGGCCATTTTACAGCCGTCACGACAAACCAAAGAATATAATTCTTTATCCTTACCGTGTTGATATTGCTCTGTTTGGAGCGTGAAGGCGCTCGCCGACATAGCTTCCAGCCTGTGTACCTACGTGTGTTCCTTCTTTTTGTGTCTTTTGTTAAATACCACCTACCCCTTCCCTTAACCCTAACAACTTCCCTTGATATATATAATTGCCCTAACCCCGCAGAAAAGAAAAATTCCTAGGAACCGTTTATATTTTAATTCATCCCTCTATCCCAAAACCACCCCCCACCCCCTACCCCTTAACCCGCCACCCCGGTCCCCTTTATTACCCTTTACACAAATCCCTTTCTCAGCCATTTACCGCTACTCCCCACTATTCCCCGCTAAATAAATTAGCGCTGTACAAAAAATTGTACAAAGTCTTTCTGACCCCAGGAAAGCCCTCGTATCTCAGGAACGGCTGGAGTTAGACAAAATCCGACGAAATTTTTCCTCCCCTGCACCCCTGGCCCATCTGGACAGGGATTACTATTATAATAAAAAACCCACCCCTTTTTTAACTTTCACCCTTCCCGTAAAAAATTTTTTTTCGGTCAAATTTTTTGAATAATTAATATCCAATTAGTCTCCGCCAGCAAGTCTATCGCGATTATACCGCACCCCCCCTACCCCTGCAACCCTTAGCCTCCCCTGATATATACTCCCCGTCTCCAACTTGTCATCAAGCAAAACGTTATTGGTTTGCCTAAATATCCAATTAAACCTTCATCCCTAGCCCACCCCTCATCCCCTACCCTACTCTCTAGCTTCCCCTGACCTCCCCCTACCACCCTACACACTAACCCCCTAGTCTACCCCTCAAAAAACCGGCTTAAAGAAGATCCCAAGCACTTTTTAATAAAAACGTGCCGATTCGGTACCGAATCGGTACAGAAATTGTGCAGTCCCTAAAACTCCAGGAAAACCCTTGTATCTCGGGAACGGCTGGAGTTAGAGCATTTTTAACACCAGTTTGAATATCCTATCTTTAGATAGGATATTCAAGGTTGCTCGGGCACAGCCGACATACCCATCCCCCTTACAAACTACCCCATCCCTTAATAAAAATAAATAATCTTTCTTGCAAAATTTACTAAGTCCTTCTGACCCCAGGAAAGCCCACATATCTCAGGAACGGCTGGAGTTAGACAAAATCCGACGAAATTTTTCCTCCCCTGCACCCCTGGCCCATCTGGACAGGGATTAATATTATAATAAAAAACCCACCCCTTTTTTTTAACTTTCACCCTCCCTTAAAAAATTTTTTGGTCAAAATTCACGAATAATTAATATCCAATCAGTCTCCGCCAGCAAGTCTATTGCGATTATACTGCACCCCCCCCCCTACCCCCGCAACCCTTAACCTCCCTTGACATACACTCCCCGTCTCCAACTTGTCATAAGCAAAACTTTATTGGTTTTGCTTATTTATCCAGTTAAACCTTCATCCCTAACCCACCCCTCATCCCCTACCCTACCCCCTAGCTTCCCCTGACCTCCCCTACCATCCTACACATTAATCCCCTATTCTACCCCTCAAAAAACAGGCTTAAACAAAATCCTAAGCACTTTTTAACAAAAAGTGCCGACTCGGTATCGAATCGGTACAGAAATTGTGCAGAGTCCCAAAAACTCCAGGAAAACCCTTGTATCTCGGGAACGGCTGGAGTTAGAGCATTTTTAACATTATTATTAGGATATTCAACGTTGCTCGGGCACAGCCGACATACCCATCCCTACTACAAACAACCCCATCCCCTAACAGAAATATTAATCTTTCTTGCAAAATTTTACCAAGTCTTTCTGACTCCAGGAAAGCCCCCGTATCTCGGGAACGGCTAGAGTTAGACAAAATCTGACGAAATTTTTCCTCCCCGTTACCCCTGGCCCATCTGGACTGGGACCCATATTCCGATAAAAAATCCCCACTTTTTCGCACCCCCACTCTTTCCTCAAAAAATATTTTTCCAAAACAAACTAAATTTAGCGACAGCAAATTGTCAAGGAACCTTCAACTAGCTCATACACCCCTCCCCCCCCCCTCCCCCGCCCCTGTAACAAATTTTATTTTAAAACCAAATTTTAAAAATCTTCGAAAAATCCTAACGTAATCTCTACTAACTAAAACTTCAACAATATTGTAAAAACTTTACTCAACTTGCGAGAAGCCCTCGGATTTCCTTGTGTCGGCTTTGGTAACAACTAACGCCACCTAGTTTTACTAGCAGAAACCAACGCTTGAAAAACAAAAAGCCTGATAACTTGGGAACGGTTGAGGCTTTTCGGAAAATTTTTTTGAACCTTCTGTTCCACACATTAAAAGCTGTCAAATAGACTACTCCCCCCCCTACACCTCACCCCCCCCTACGCAAAAAAACCAAGGAACACACTTTTGACCTAATTTTACATACCTACATTAGTATATTAGTATAGTTTTAAGACTCTTAGCGGTTTTGTTTCTTTTGAGCAACGGCTATCTATTTTTAAGCATATTTATTTACTTTTCCGTCCCTATTGACGTTTACAAGTGTTGACGCATACCCACCAACATGTTTATCGGACTCAGAACCCCAACCCAAGCGACCAGCGGTGATAAGTCACCACCAAAACCTGGGGCAGCAGCCTCTGCAAATGTTAGACGTAGCCCAGGTGTGCGAGAAAATACCAAGACCTGCCCCACTAACAACGACACCTTTAGCATTGACAAGACGTTGCAGGCCGGCCCTGCGAATATTATGACAAAACTTACTTTGGCCCAGGAGAGCAAGTCGACAAATGTGACTACCGTGCGGAAGTCCTTCGAAAGAGGCTCTCCACCAAAGGCTAGGTATGTGGACCGGACCTCGGAGGCTAAGGCCTGCCTGACCAAAACCAAGCTGAATCTGGGCAGCTCTCGCAATACAAAGACGGAGATAAAAACAGCCATCTCTGAAGCTGCTGAGAGGCTGTTTCAGTTGGTCAGGGAGGCTGAAGCAGAGCTGAAAACGCTCAAACAAAAATCGACAAAGGAGGAGGGGCAGGTGTCGGCCGAAACCAAACCACTACCCACAAATCCGTCTCCACCGGAAACGGAATCTGCGAATAGTGTGCTGCTCAAAACCTTGGAGCAACACACTAAGCTTCTCGCGGAAAGTAACAGCCGCATCGAGTAGCTTAAGGAGAGGATGGACCTCCAAAAGGAGTTCATCGAGAAGGCCAGCTACGCGAGTGTGGCCGCAACTGGAGCTGTGAGATCACTGCCAGGGCGCAGTACCTTACACTCGGTCGTGGTCGCCTCGAAAGACGAGACCGAGTCAGGTGAGGAAGTACTGGCAAAGATTAGGAAAGCGGTAAATCCCAAGGAGGGATGGGTAAAGGTGGAGAAGGTAAGGAAGGCTAAGGACCGGAAAGTAATAATGGGTTTTGAGACGGAAGAAGAGAGGAGCAAAGTGAAGACCCGACTCCTAAAGGAAGGGTTGGACCTCACCGTCGAGGAAGTCAAGAACAGGGACCCGCTGCTGGTCCTCAGGAACGTTTTGGTGGTGAACACCGACGACGACATAATTACGGCCCTGAGAAACCAGAACAAGGGTGTTTTTGACGGCCTCGACGACGAGGACAACAGAGTCGAGGTTAAGTTTAGGAGAAGGACGCGCAACCCACACGTCGGCCACGTCATCATCTGCGTCTCGCCTATCATCTGGCGAAGAGCGCTGGAGGGCGGCTCGCTGCGCATAGATTTTCAGCGGATCAAAGTCGAAGACCAATCCCCGCTGGTGCAGTGCACCCGCTGTCTCGGCTTTGGGCACGGCAAGCGGTTCTGCAAGGAGCCTGCGGATCTCTGCGGCCATTGTGGAGGTCCGCACATGAGACCAGAATGTCCGGATTGGCTCGCGGGCTCACCACCCGCTTGTCGAAACTGTGCCAAGGCCAAGCTGGAGCATGGCTCGCATAACGCGTTTAGCCAAGACTGCCCAGTGAGAATAAGATGGGATGACGTGGCCAGGTCGACGGTGGCATACTGCTAAGGGCACCCCACGAGTAATAACACCCTATGGGGTATTGCAGGCCAACCTCCAACGAAAAAAGCTTGCCACCAGTGAGCTATTTATTGAAGCTACGAAGCGTGGAGCAGCTGTGGCGCTTCTGCAGGAACCTTACGTGGCCGGGGCTGGAGTAATGAAGAGTCACAGGGGCGTTAGAATCTTCCAGAACACTGGCATAGGAGGCGGGACTGTGAAAGCAGCAATAGCTGTCTTCAACAGCGATCTCGTGGTCAAGCAGTACCCGAAACTCACCACCAACAACTTCTCGGTGGTGGGAATCCTGACCAGTGCCTGGGAGATCACGCTTGTCTCTTTTTACTGTGAGCCTGACCAGCCTATCGAGCCCTACTTAGAACACCTAAGGCGAATAGGGCTCGTCGTCGGTTCCGGGAAGCTGATCGTTGGAGGGGACGCCAACGCAAAGAACCTATGGTGGGGTAGCCCGAAGAATGACCACAGAGGAGAGGAAGTGGTAGGAACTCTCGGCGAGCTTGGCCTCAACATACTCAACCGAGGGGAAATTCCGACCTTTGACACCATCCGTGGAGGGAAACGGTACAGCAGCTTCGTGGACATTACCGCCTGTTCCAACAACATCCTGGATATGGTGGATGACTGGAGGATCGATGAAGGTCTCACGAGCTCGGACCACAACGGCATTGCATTTAACATTCTCTTAGAAAAATCAAAGAGAATTAAAATAGAAAGGACCACGCGGAAATTTAATACCAAAAAAGCCAATTGGTCCGAATTCCATGAGAAATTCGGACAATTGAAAATAGATGAAAACATAACCATAGACGAAATTAATAAAATTAAAAACAAAAATGAAATAGATACCATCACCAATATCCTAAATAAAATCATAGATACAGCCTGTAACCAAACAATACCATGCAAAATAGCAAAAGAAAAACTCACCTTGCCGTGGTGGTCCGAGAGACTCGCCGGGTTGAAGAGGACAGTCACCACCATGAGGCGCAGGATCCGCTGTGCCGCCCCAGTCCGAAGGCAGAAGGTCGTCGAACAGTACCTGAAACAGAAAGAAGAGTATGAGTGTGAGGTGGCCAAGGCTCAGACCGAGAGTTGGAAGGAGTTTTGTGGGAAGCAGGATAGGGAGGGGGTCTGGGAAGGGATTTATAGGGTAATAGGTAGAACACAGCGCAGGGAAGAAGACCTACCACTTGAATGGAACGGTGATGTGCTAGACGCGAAGGGCTCAGTGAAGCTCCTAGCTGAAACTTTTTACTCTGACGACTCCCTCGAGAGCGACAATCTACACCATCGTTCCATCCGGTCAAAAGCCGAACAAGTCAACGGCGGAGAACAACATGGCTGCTGCGATCCACCGTTCACAATGGCTGAACTTAGAAAATCGGTAGAGTCATTCAACCCAAAAAAGGCGCCAGGCTCCGACGGCTTTACAGCCGATATTTGCCGCGAAGTCGTGTCTAACGACCCGAGTCTGTTTCTGGGATTATTAAACAAGTGCCTGGAACTCCAGTGTTTCCCCGCACCCTGGAAAGAGGCTACAGTGGTCATACTGAGGAAGCCAGGAAAAGAAAAGTACACCACCCCCAAATCGTATAGGCCGATTGGGCTATTGCCAATACTGGGGAAGATTTATGAAAAGATGCTGGTGGCCCGCCTGAAGTTCCATCTTTTGCCAAGGATGAGTACCCGCCAGTACGGATTCATGCCACAGAGGAGCACCGAAGACTCCCTCTATGCCCTTATGCAGCACGTCAACCATAAGCTAGGGGAAAAAAGAATAATCACGCTAATATCTTTAGACATAGAGGGAGCCTTCGACAACGCCTGGTGGCCAGCGATCCGGGTCCGTCTGGCGGAGGAAAGGTGTCCGGCAAATCTCAGGCGGGTCATCGACAGCTATCTCAGTGACCGAAGAGTCACAATTAGATACTGCGGGGAGATCTACTCTAAGGGCACCAGCAAGGGCTGTGTGCAGGGTTCGATAGGCGGCCCTATTTTTTGGAATTTGCTCCTAGACCCCCTCCTAAAAGCTCTGCAGAGTGGCGGGATTTACATCCAGGCGTTCGCGGACGATGTCCTCCTTGTCTTCGACGGGGAGACTGCATTGGAAGTCGAGGTGGCAGCCAATGCAGCTCTTGCTCGTGTTCTGGCGTGGGGTGTCGAAAATAAGCTCACTTTTGCGCCTCATAAAACCACGGCAATGGTAATAACCAGAAAGCTGAAGTTCGACACGCCGCGCCTGAACATGGGCGGGACAGACATCGCCCTAGCAAAGGAAATCAAGATCTTGGGTGTCACATTGGATAACGGGTTGACATTCAATACTCACGTCTCGGTCGTGTGCAGGAGGGCAATTGAAATATACAAGGGACTATGCAGGGCCGCAAGGGTCAGCTGGGGGCTGCATCCCGAGGTGGTCAGGACCATTTATGTGGCAACGATGGAGCCCATAATTCTGTACGCCGCTAGTGTTTGGGCACCAGCGGCCAAGAAACTAGGTGTACAGAAACAACTCCGGAACGTCCAGCGCGGGATTGTCCAGAAGATGTGCAGGGCATACCGCACGGTTTCCCTGAACTCTGCTCTGGTGCTGACTGGGATACTCCCACTCGATCTTCGCGTACGCGAAGCAGCTGCTCTCTATGGAGCCAGGAGGGGAGTACCCCAGCCAGCGCTGCTCGCTTCACTAGCGGAGCATAGCGCGTTGGTGAAGGAGAGCAGCGAGAAAATGGAGAGGCTCCAGGAGGCGATGGACAGGCAGAGGGACCAGCTAGAGAAGACGGTCACCTATGCGAGTGTAGCGGCGGGTCCACCGAAAAGACAGACCCCAGGAAGGACCGCGCTGCACTCCGTAGTAGTGACGTCCAAAGATGAGGAGGACTCAGGAGACCAGGTTCTCCAAAAAATAAGAGAGGCAGTAAAAGCTAAAGAGGGGGGAGTGGAGGTAGAGAGTGTGAGGAAGGCCAAGGACAGTAGGATTATTATGGGCTGTAGGTCGGCAGACGAGAGGGCTAAAATAAAGGAAAGGATCCGGAAGTCAGGAGACCAGCTCGTTGTCGAGGACATGAAAAACAAGGACCCGCTATTGGTATTCCGCGGCGTTCTCCGCATTCACTCCGATGAGGAACTGCTGGAGGCGCTGCGGAACCAAAACCGAGGTGTCTTTCACGGCCTCGACAACGGGGAAGATCGAATGACGATCAAATATAAGAGGAATGCGCGGAACCCCCAAACCCACAACGTTGTCATCAGCACGTCCCCGGCTGTCTGGAACAGGATGCTCGACAAGGGAAGAGCGCGGATAGATCTCCAGACCGTCTTCGTCGACGACCAGTCGCCACTGGTGCAATGCACTAGGTGTCTGGCATACGGGCATAGTCGGCGGCTCTGTAAAGAACCGGCCGACTCATGCAGCCACTGTGGGGGCCAGCACCTACGTGCCGAATGTGCCCAGTGGCTAAAGGCAGAGGCACCAAAGTGCCTAAACTGCGTCAAGGCGAAGATGGAGAGATCCGACCACAACGCGTTCAACCCCGAGTGTCCTGTTCGAGTCAGGTGGGACCGGCTGGCACGTGCGTCCGTCGCCTACTGCTAAGGTGGTCCCAGGGAACACACTGCTGCACAAGATACTCCAGGTAAACCTTCAGAGGAAAAGGTTGGCGACCCAAGAGCTTATGCTCGAGGCCGAGCAGCGCAAAGCCGCTGTAGCGCTGATCCAGGAGCCCTACGTGGGCAATGCCAAAAGGATGAGCGGGACCAGAGGTGTCCGAATCTTCCAGAGCACCGGCCAAGGAGACGGGACTGTCAAAGCGGCAATAGCCGTTTTCGACCCAAAGCTTGCCGTAAGACAGTACCCAGAACTCACCACGAACAACATCGTCGTGGTGGGGATCCAAACCGGTGCCTGGAGACTAACTCTGGTCTCGTTCTACTTTGAGCCAGATCAGCCATTAGGGCCATACCTGGACAGCCTCAGAAAGGTGGAAAGCGAGACCGGCCCGCATAAGCTCATCATGGGTGGAGACGCCAACGCCTGGAGTGTCTGGTGGGGCAGTAGAGAGACGAATAGCAGAGGCGACGAGATGCTGGGGGCTCTCGATCAGCTTGGACTACAGATTCTGAACAGAGGGGAAACTCCAACCTTCGACGTAGTTCGTGGTAACAGGCGTTACACGAGCTGCGTCGACGTCACAGCCTGCACAGCGGACATGCTGACGGTGACCGACGGCTGGCGGGTCATTGACGACCTGACGGGTTCGGACCACAACGGCATAGAGTTCGACGTTCTTCTTGAAAAGTCTGTGGGTATCACGGTCAACCGGACTACCAGGATCTACAATACCAAAAAAGCAAATTATGCAAGAACGGCAGGACCTTGCTGTCGATGATATCGACAGCAGGGACAAGGTGGACCTGGTAGTCGAGGGACTAACTGCGGCGGTGCAAACCGCCTGCAATTGCGTGATGCCCAAAAAGAAGAACGTCGAGAAGTTAGCCGTGCCGTGGTGGTCGGACGAACTCGCCAGTCTAAAGAGGCAAGTGGTCACCAAGAAGCGAAGGATTCGTTGTGCAGCGCCGGTTCGTAGACCAAAGGTTGTTGAGGAATACCTGAAACAGAAAGCAGAATATGAGCGAGCAGTAGTCCAAGCACAGGTCGAGAGTTGGAAGGGGTTCTGCGAGAAGCAAGATAGGGAGGGCCTGTGGGAAGGCATATATAGGGTGATCCGTAGGACGGAGAAAAGGGAGGAAGATTTGCCGATGTGAAGGGAAGGCCAAACCCTGGACCCAGAGGCTTCAGCGAGGTATCTGGCACAAACTTTTTACCCGGAAGATCGTCCGGAGGGGGATAACGAGGACAGGAACACAGGAAGGTCCGGCAACGAGCCGAAGAGGTGAACGGGGGGAACCAAGGTGAACCCTGGGACCCTCCCTTCACACTCGACGAGCTAGAGCGCGCTGTCTCCTCGTTCAACCCCAAAAAAGCCCCCGGTTCCGACGGTCTGACGGCGGACATATGGGGCCACACGATCAGTCAAGACCCAGACATAGTTCTGCACTTGGTGAACAAGTGCCTGGCGCATGGATACTTTCCACGGTCCTGGAAAGAGGCAACCGTCGTCGTGCTCCGCAAACCCGCGAAAGATGACTATACCACCCCAAAGGCATACAGGCCGATTGGGCTTTTGCCTGTGCTCGGAAAGGTATTTGAGAAGATGGTCGTGGCCCGACTCAAGTTCTACTTGCTACCCAGGATGAGTACTCGCCAGTACGGATTCATGCCCCAGCAAAGCACCGAGGACTCCCTCTATACGCTAATGGGACACATTCGTGGCAAACTTAATGCTAAAAGGCTTGTCACGGTTGTGTCCCTGGATATAGAGGGAGCCTTCGACAGCGCATGGTGGCCGGCCATACGAGTCCGACTGGCTGAGGAAAAGTGTCCTGTGAACTTGAGACGGGTCATAGACAGCTACCTTTCCGAGAGGGTGGTAAAGGTCAGGTACGCGGGAGTGGTGTACGAATCCAGGACCGAGAAGGGATGCGTCCAGGGGTCAATCGGTGGTCCCATCTTTTGGAACCTTGTGCTGGATCCTCTGCTGAAGGCTCTGGAGACAATGGGGGTCTATTGCCAGGCGTTTGCTGACGATATCGTCCTTGTGTTCGATGGGGAGACTGCACTTGAAGTCGAAAGGGATGCCAATGTCGCTCTAGAGTACGTGCGAGCGTGGGGTGTCACGAATAAGCTTCGGTTTGCGCCGCATAAGACGAAGGCGATGCTAGTCACGCGCAAACTGAAGCATGACACCCCACGTCTCAAGATGGGCGGGGTAGACATTGGCATGTCTGACGAAATCAAGCTGCTCGGTCTCACCATCGACCATAAGTTGACGTTCAACTCCCACGTCGCAAACGTCTGTTCCCGAGCCATCGGCATTTATAAGCAGTTGTCGCGGGCTGCTCGGGTCAGTTGGGGTCTCCATCCAGAGGTTATCCGCTGCATCTACACGGCTGCAGTGGAGCCTATCATCCTGTACGCAGCGAGCGCGTGGTCGCCGGCCGCAAAGAAAGTCGGGTTGCAGAAAAAGTTGAACGCCGTCCAGAGGAGCTTCGCGCAGAAACTGTGCCGAGCCTACCGCACGGTTTCCCTAAACTCAGCACTGGTGCTGGCTGGGATACTCCCTCTTGACCTCCGAATTCAGGAGGTAGCCTCATTATATGAGGCCAAGAGAGGGGTACCTCACCCAGCACTGGGAGACCGGGAGGTCGAGCGGGTGGCATCGGTACTAGAGATGCCACATCCGGCTGAGCAGAGGGCTATTGCACTGCGACGCCTGGTAGACGAGGAACAATACAATGAGCACCGCAACTTTGCGGTGCGTATCTTTACGGACGGCAGCAAGATCGAGGGCAAGGTCGGAGCCGCAGTGTCAGTGTGGACCGACCAGACAGAAGTCAAAGCCCTCAAGCTTGCTCTGCCGTCCTACAGTACCGTCTACCAGGCTGAGCTTCTCGCCCTCTGCAAAGCAGCGAAGGAAGCCCTCTGACGGTCCGAGACGGCGTTCGCTATTTACAGCGACTCCATGGCAGCTCTCCAAACGGTCGTGAACCCCGCAGCCCTCCACGCCCTTGCAGTAGAAACAAGGGACGCCATCCGCCACAGCAGCGCCCAGAACAAGAGCGTCTCCCTGTTCTGGGTGAAAGCTCATGCGGGGCTGGAGGGCAACGAGAGAGCCGACTCGCTCGCTAAGGAGGCTGCCCTGAAGTCAAAGCGGCAACCCGACTACGACAAATGCCCGGTTTCATTCGTCAAGCGTATGATCCGTATGGAGACGCTGGGCGAATGGAACCGGAGGTATTGTGAAGGAGAAACGGCGGCCACCACTAAGATGTTTTTCCCTTGCGCGATCGCTGCGTACAGGACGGTGCGAAGGATGGAGATGACGAAGGAACTGACCCAAGCACTAACAGGCCACGGTGGGTTCTCCGAATACCTGGCTCGCTTCAAGTGTAAGGAGAACCCGGCGTGTGCCTGCGACCCGGACACGCAGGAGACCATCCTCCATCTCCTGGAGGATTGCATTATGTATGCCTCCCACAGATTTGAGTTCGAAAGTAGAATTGGGGAAAGAGTCTCAAAAGAAAACTTTAGCCTATTTATTGTAAATAAAAAACAAAGAAAAGAATTCCTAAAATATATTACTATTCTAGTCAAAAAAGTGAACAAAAGAAACAAAATTTGATAGGTGACAAATCTTTTAAAAATTTATAGAATTATTTAATCTGTGATATTTTATAGTGATACTTTTTATTGAAACCTTATTTTAACTGTGATATATTTTAATGCGAACTATTTTATTGTAACTATTTATTGAATTTGTTTTAAATTATTTTATTACTTTATTGCAAAATGTTATTTTAAAAAATTGAAAATTACCATTTAGAAGACTAATATAACTAGTAAAAAAAAAATCAACTTACAGCCCAAAAAACGTCCCTGCGAAACCTACAGGCAGGGGGCCTTTCGCATGACAGGAGTGGGTTTTTAGCCGGTAAGAGTCCGGCACTACCCAGACTGCCCTACCAGTGGGGCAGTCTGGGTGTCCATGAGGATTTTCCCACTCCTGCCACAAAAAAAAAAAAAAAAAATAAAAAAAAAAAAAAAAAAACCTAACCTAACCTAACCTAACCATATACCAGCAAAAAACAAGTACACCTTAGCAGCGACCGAAGCTGCCACTGCAAGCTGGAGGGAGTTCTGTACAAGGCAGGACCGAGAGAGCATGTGGGACGGCATCTACAGAGTACTAAGGAAGACAGCCAGAAGGCAGGAAAACACTCTCCTGAGAAATACCGCAGGTGAGACCCTTAGTCCGCAGCAATCCGCGGACCTACTGGCAAAAACCTTTTACCCGGATGACTCGACAGATGGCGAAAGACCGTACCACAATGCACTGAGACAACTTGCGAGGGAGGAAAATCCACAGGGATTGTCCGCCGACGATCCACCCTTTACCACCACAGAACTGGAAAAGGTCCTGCAAGACCAAAATCCTAAGAAGGCCCCCGGCCCTGATGGATTAACGGCGGATATCTGCACAGCGGCAATAAACTGCGACAGGGAAGTGTTCTTGGCGATAGCAAACAGATGTCTGTCGCTGTCACACTTTCCGAGGCAGTGGAAGGTCGCCCACGTGTGCATCCTTCGCAAGCCAGGTAAGGACGACTACACCAGCCCAAAGTCGTACCGGCCAATAGGTCTCCTATCGGTCCTCGGGAAAATCGTGGAAAAACTCCTTGTAGGCAGACTCCAGTGGCACTTCTATCCAACGCTTCACAAAAGCCAGTACGGGTTCATGCCACAGCGTGGTACCGAGGACGCCCTCTATGACCTAATGGGGCACATACGTGCCGAAATCAAAGCAAAGAAGATTGTGCTTTTGGTGTCATTGGACATAGAGGGGGCCTTCGACAACGCATGGTGGCCTGCATTAAAAAAACAGATGGTAGCCAAAAAATGTCCCAAAAATTTGTACACTCTCGTCGCTTCATACCTGGAGGATCGCTACGTCAAAGTTAACTACGCCAGAGCGACTAGCGAGAAGGGAACCAGCAAAGGATGCGTCCAAGGCTCGATTGGCGGTCCGACGTTCTGGAACCTGATCCTAGATTCACTCCTTCACAAATTGGCTAGTTTGGGGGTATATTGCCAAGCCTTCGCAGACGACGTCGTCCTGGTATTCTCGGACCATGAGACCGGTCCCCTGCAGCAGAAAGCCAATGAGACGCTGGACATAGTGTCGAAGTGGGGCGCCCGAAATAAGCTGCGTTTCGCCGCGCATAAGACCAATGCGATGGTGTTAACGAAAAAGCTGAAATACGACGACCCGGTTCTCCACATGTCGGGCACAAGGCTGGGCTTAGTCCAAGAGATAAAGCTGCTAGGTCTCATTATTGACGCTAAACTCACTTTTAATGCACACGTGTCCGCGACCTGTAAAAAGGCTACGGACATCTACAAGCAACTAGCATGTGCAGCGAAGGTGACGTGGGGCCTCAATAGAGAGATAATCAGGACGATTTACGTGTCGGTGATAGAGCCTATCGTGATGTATGCAGCGAGTGCATGGGCACCGGCAGCTGAGAAACTGATGACACGAAATCAGTTTGACTCGCTACAGCGAGGTTTCGCGCAGAAGATCTGCAAAGCATACCGCACGGTGTCTCTGACATCGGCACTGGTCCTGTCAGGTCAACTCCCATTAGACCTCCGGGTGATTGAAGCGGCGACCCTCTACAAGATCAAGAAGGGCCATTCCCGAGAGTTCCTACCACCAGGCCGCGAGCTGGAGCGGAATATAAACTTTTTGAGTCACCCTCATCCAGCGCAACTCATAACAACAGAGTACGCACGCCTGGAAGACTGGACTCCCGAAACTTTAGAGACTCACCGAGTTACCGGCCCCCAAATCTACACCGACGGCAGCAAGATAGAGGGAAAAGTCGGAGCTGCCCTAACTTGGTGGGAAGGAGGAAAGGAGTCCATGTCCAGTACTTTTGGTCTGGAGCCTCACAACACTGTCTTCCAATCTGAAATGTATGCACTCTTTAGAGCTGTCAGGTTGGCTAAAGAATCTAGAGCGGCCTCCATAAGCATACTGAGTGACTCAAAATCTTCGCTCGACTTGCTGAAGAGGCCCTCTGTTACTCACCACCTGGCACTCCAGATAAAGAGCTGCCTGAGTGAAATCAGAGAGGAGGGAAGAAAAGTGAGGCTGTTCTGGCTCAAGGCCCACGTGGGAACTGCCGGGAATGAGAGAGCAGATGAGCTGGCAAAGCAGGCAGCTCTAACAAAGGAGACAGCGGACTATGACAAAGTCCCCGTATCATACGTGAGAAGGAAGATACGGGATGGGACTGTAAAGAAGTGGCAAGCGAGGTACGAGTCCTCGAGTACAGGCGCGGTAACAAAGGTGTTCTTTCCAGACGTCCTAGCGGCTAAAAGAATCCTTAGGGACACAGTCCTAACACCGGCCCATACTCAAATCTTGACAGGACACGGAGGCTTCGCAGCATATCTCCACCGCTTCCACCTCAAGAACAGTCCCTCGTGCGTCTGCGACCAGAGCTGCGAGGAAACAGTTTGGCACCTGCTCTTCGAATGCCCAAGGTTTTGCCTTGAAAGAATGGAACTGGAGCAAAAAACAAGGCTCCAGTTAAGTCAATCCTCACTCCACAATTTCATGGAGAAACCAGCTTCGAGAACCCCATTCTTAGCATTCGCAGGTAAAGTTGCCGTAACCGCAGCGGGGCCGAACAAATCAGATGCCCCCGCACGAAGTCGAGTCCGTCTACCATCTACCCGTACCCCCACCACAAACACAACACAAACTCCAAGTACACAACGTCCATTACCCACAACAACACAGCTGAGTGCAATCACAACACAAATTACACAACACCTATCTCCCACAACAACACGACAGAGTACAAACACAAGACAAACACCAATCACACAAAACCCGTTACCAACAATTACACAACAAGGCACAAGCACACAACCACCACCAGTGACAGCGTCAGCGGCACCAACTACAGAAACAGATCAACCAACAATGCCAACCAACATGCCAGTAACACACTTCCTGGCATGTGGAAGAAACGGAGTCCCAGGCATCAGACTCCGAGGGGTTGCCCTGTTCATGAACAGGGAATCAGAAACGCTGGGCATAAGTTTCTGTATTGGATCAAGCCGCGCTGGAGCCCGAATTACCATCTCACCGGGTCTAGCGGCCCTGATCAAAGGGAGCACATCAAAAACGAGCATCAAAGGAAGCAGGTACGCCGCGCTGCAGCAGGTGGAGATCGCCGCTCACAAGTGCCGTTTAGTGCGATTCAAAGGAAAGACAATCGCACTATTCGAGTGGAGAGCGGAAACCCCATTTGCCCAGGCGAGCTCGTTGCTCCAAAAGATTAGGGAAGCAGGTGAAAATACGTGCATGACATCCTGCACGATCAGCATAGACGCTATGGCGGTTGGCGGAGCAAGAGGAGACATCGCAGACCGTTTTGGCTGCCTAAAAGCCTCAGAACAACACGAGGTCGTGGTCTACGAGGACAGGGGGGAAACTCTAAGTTTCCTCAAGGCCCCCAGAGATAATACAGGCAGCACGATGAACCCAACCGCCATGACCGGAGCTGAAAGGGCCCAGCAAAAATTAACGGCTGAAAAAGAAAGGAAGGAAAAAGGCACAAGCATCAGCCCGGAGGACCGTAACCGGTCCAAAAGCCGTTTCAAAGCAATCGGCTCCTTCCTTAGCACACTGCTCCCGAGCACCAGCCGCACATCACCAACTGAGCGGCAAGAGTCAGCGGTTATGAGGTTTCTCAGGCCGAAGCCCAGGGAACCACATACTCCAAAGCCCAAACCGACCAGAGCCGACAAAGGGCAAGTCAGCCCGCCGACCCTCGCTGTAAACTCAGGTATCACGGACCACTATCGGAGCGCATTCCTCGAGTATGTAGCAGTCGTCAGGGCAACCAGAGAGGTAAACCTCGCGACATGCAGAAAGATTCTGGAGACCTTTCATTGGCAAAATGAGGGTCTGTTAGGGGTCTTACTCGGGGAGGCAGAGGCGGCCGTGTACGACAACGTCAAATCCCAAGTTATTGCTGGAGAAATGGCGGGGTCGTACATGGCAGCGTACAGCGCGGAGGGTGGTTTTGTGACCCTGAACGAAGAGGAAACGGAGCGCTCAGGGAGAGTTACGTTCCACACACCCGTAGACGACCCGTTGGTGGTTACCGCCAAGTGTACCAAAATTATGCTGGACGACAGGATCCTCGAGATGGCGCAATCCATTTCAGAACCCTCTGATCCCCCAGCATTAGAGGTGCATTGGGCGGTACCCAGTATCAGGTGGATAAACGGGGTTCCAGGATGTGGCAAGACAACCTGGATGGTGAACCACTTTGACGAGGAGAGCGACATCGTAGTGACCACAACAACCGAAGCTGCCAAGGATCTCAAAGAGAAGCTGGCGCACAGACTAGGAGATCGAGTCAAGGCAAAGGTGCGCACTATGGCCTCAATTTTAGCCAACGGGGTCAAACCAGAGGACAAATGTCGTCGCCTTACGGTAGACGAAGCCCTCATGAACCACTTTGGGGCCATAGTCATGGCAGTGAAGTTGTCTGGAGCGAGCGAGGTCGTTCTCATCGGAGACGTAAATCAGCTACCATTTTTGGACAGAGAGAACCTATTTGAGTTACGGTACACCCGCCCAAACTTGGTGGCTGGCATCACCCAGGAGTTACTCTGTACGCATCGGAACCCAATGGATGTAGCATTTGCCCTGAGTGAGGTATACCCCGGTATATACTCCTCCAAGACATCGCTGTCGCGGGTCCACTCTCTGAAAGTGGAAAGGTTCACGGGAGCGCGCATACCGCTCACCGCCCAGAACACCCTATTCTTGGTCCATACGCAGGAAGAGAGAGCCTCTCTTGCCGACCAGGGCTATGGTTCTGGCGATGGGTCGCGTATCCTCACTATCCACGCAGCTCAGGGGTTGACCTGCGACAACGTCATCATAATTAACACCAAGTCGAGGAGGCTCCAGATCCATGATAGCGTCTCCCACGCAGTTGTCGCAGTGTCGAGACACACGGTCAGCTGTGTGTATTATACCGACGACGCCGACGATGCCACGGGCCGCTTCGTTCGGAAAGCGATGGATGCGCCGACTAAAATGGTCGTCGAATATAATCTTAAGACGGCCATGCAGCATCGCGACACCGCAGTCATAGGAGCTCTGATGGAGATTGTGAAGACTCTCGGTTGAGAATTCTGAGAAACCCAACCCAATCCTACCCAACTTTCACCCACATACCATTAATACATACTACAGAATTGTGTATAAAAACAAAAGAAAAAAAGGCTTCATTGTAATTTGTGTACCACACTAGATTAATTTAAAATATAAGTAATTTTGTATTTAGATAAGATATAGCAATAAGAGTTACTATAAAGATAACATAATAACATAGAGATATCAAAATAACATAGAAATAAGAGAACAATACAGATAAAAAAAAAAAAAAAACAACAAAAAACAAAAAAAAAAAAAAAAAAAAATATATATATATATACATATAAAAAAAAAAAAGAGTCTGAGGTGGACTCGCGTAGATATAAGCTTAGTTCTTAAGAAAAAATTATCCATCGTTAAGATGAGGGCAAGACAAACTGCCAATTTGTAGTAAACAAAATGTAAAAAATTAAAACCCTGTAAAAAATGGCGCAGGCCATCATGTCTGCGGTAGAATATGATACGAAAAAAAAAAAAAAAAAAAAAACCTAACCATATCTCCACCGCTTCCACCTCAAGAACAGTCCCTCGTGCGTCTGCGACCAGAGCTGCGAGGTAACAGTTTGGCACCTGCTCTTCGAATGCCCAAGGTTTTGCCTTGAAAGAATGAAACTGGAGCAAAAAACAGGGCTCCAGTTAAGTCAATCCTCACTCCACAATTTCATGGAGAAACCAGCTTCGAGGACCCCATTCTTAGCATTCGCAGGTAAAGTTGCCGTAACCGCAGCGGGGCCGAACAAATCAGATGCCCCCGCACGAAGTCGAGTCCGTCTACCATCTACCCATACCCTCACCACAAACACAACACAAACTCCAAGTACACAACGTCCATTACCCACAACAACACAGCTGAGTGCAATCACAACACAGATTACACAACACCCATCTCCCACAACAACACGACAGAGTACAAACACAAGACAAACACCAATCACACAAAACCCGTTACCAACAATTACACAACAAGGCACAAGCACACAACCACCACCAGTGACAGCGTCAGCGGCACCAACTACAGAAACAGATCAACCAACAATGCCAACCAACATGCCGGTAACACACTTCCTGGCATGTGGAAGAAACGGAGTCCCAGGTATCAGACTCCGAGGGGTTGCCCTGTTCATGAACAGGGAATCAGAAACGCTGAGCATAAGTTTCTGTATTGGATCAAGCCGCGCTGGAGCCCGAATTACCATCTCACCGGGTCTAGCGGCCCTGATCAAAGGGAGCACATCAAAAACGAGCATCAAAGGAAGCAGATACGCCGCGCTGCAGCGGGTGGAGATCGCCGCTCACAAGTGCCGTTTAGTGCGATTCAAAGGAAAGACAATCGCACTATTCGAGTGGAGAGCGGAAACCCCATTTGCCCAGGCGAGCTCGTTGCTCCAAAAGATTAGGGAAGCAGGTGAAAATACGTGCATGACATCCTGCACGATCAGCATAGACGCTATGGCGGTTGGCGGAGCAAGAGGAGACATCGCATTTTTGGCTGCCTAAAAGCCTCAGAACAGCACGAGGTCGTGGTCTACGAGAACAGGGGGGAAACTCTAAGTTTCCTCAAGGCCCCCAGAGATAACACAGGCAGCACGATGAACCCAACCGCCATGACCGGAGCTGAAAGGGCCCAGCAAAAATTAACGGCTGAAAAAGAAAGGAAGGAAAAAGGCACAAGCATCAGCCCGGAGGACCGTAACCGGTCCAAAAGCCGTTTCAAAGCAATCGGCTCCTTCCTTAGCACACTGCTCCCGAGCACCAGCCGCACATCACCAACTGAGCGGCAAGAGTCAGCGGTTATGAGGTTTCTCAGGCCGAAACCCAGGGAACCACATACTCCAAAGCCGAAACCGACCAGAGCCGACAAAGGGCAAGTTAGCCCGCCGACCCTCGCTGTAAATTCAGGTATCACGGACCACTATCGGAGCGCATTCCTCGAGTATGTAGCAGTCGTCAGGGCAACCAGAGAGGTAAACCTCGCGACATGCAGAAAGATTCTGGAGACCTTTCATTGGCAAAATGAGGGTCTGTTAGGGGTCTTACTCGGGGAGGCAGAGGCAGCCGTGTACGACAACGTCAAATCCCAGGTTATTGCTGGAGAAATGGCGGGGTCGTACATGGCAGCGTATAGCGCGGAGGGTGGTTTTGTGACCCTGAACGAAGAGGAAACGGAGCGCTCAGGGAAAGTTACGTTCCATACACCCGAAGACGACCCGTTGGTGGTTACCGCCAAGTGTACCAAAATTATGCTGGATGACAGGATCCTCGAGATGGCGCAATCCATTTCAGAACCCTCAGATCCCCCGGCATTGGAGGTGCATTGGGCGGTACCCAGTATCAGGTGGATAAACGGGGTTCCAGGATGTGGCAAGACAACCTGGATGGTGAACCACTTTGACGAGGAGAGCGACATCGTAGTGACCACAACAACCGAAGCTGCCAAGGATCTCAAAGAGAAGCTGGCGCACAGACTAGGAGACCGAGTCAAGGCAAAGGTGCGCACTATGGCCTCAATTTTAGCCAACGGGGTCAAACCAGAGGAAAAATGTCGTCGCCTGACGGTAGACGAAGCCCTCATGAACCACTTTGGGGCCATAGTCATGGCAGTGAAGTTGTCTGGAGCGAGCGAGGTCGTTCTCATCGGAGACGTAAATCAGCTACCATTTTTGGACAGAGAGAACCTATTTGAGCTGCGGTACACCCGCCCAAACTTGGTGGCTGGCATCACCCAGGAGTTACTCTGTACGCATCGGAACCCAATGGATGTAGCACTTGCCCTGAGTGAGGTATACCCCGGTATATACTCCTCCAAGACATCGCTGTCGCGGGTCCACTCTCTGAAAGTGGAAAGGTTCACGGGAGCGCGCATACCGCTCACCGCCCAGAATACCCTATTCTTGGTCCATACGCAGGAAGAGAGAGCCTCTCTTGCCGACCAGTGCTATGGTTCTGGCGATGGGTCGCGTATCCTCACTATCCACGCAGCTCAGGGGTTGACCTGCGACAACGTCATCATAATTAACACCAAGTCGAGGAGGCTCCAGATCCATGATAGCGTCTCCCACGCAGTTGTCGCAGTGTCGAGACACACGGTCAGCTGTGTGTATTATACCGACGACGCCGACGATGCCACGGGCCGCTTCGTTCGGAAAGCGATGGATGCGCCGACTAAAATGGTCGTCGAATATAATCTTAAGACGGCCATGCAGCATCGAGACACCGCAGTCATAGGAGCTCTGATGGAGATTGTGAAGACTCTCGGTTGAGAAATCAGAGAAACCCAACCCAATCCTACCCAACTTTCACCCACATACCATAAACACATACTGTACTGTGTAAAAAAAAAAAAAAAAAATTGGCTTAATAGTGTAATTTGTGTACCACACTAATTAATTTAAAATATAAGTTATTTTGTATTTAGATAAGATATAGCAATAAGAATAACTATAGAGATAACATAATAACATAGAGATAGCAAAATAACATAGAAATAATGTAACAATAAAGCAAAAACAAAAAAAAAAAAAAAAAAAAACGTACACAACAAAGAAAAAAAAAAAATCTGTACCAAAAAAAAAAATTATACATACATAATAATAATAATAAAAAAAAAAAAAAAAGATACAAAAAAGAGTCTGAGGTGGACTCGCGTAGGTTTAAGTTTAGTAACCTAACCTAACTCCGCCCATGGGCTCCCCCTCTGACTCAGTCTCCGGCCCCAAGATGTGGAGGGTGTGGTGGCCAATCTGTTCCCTGAGCGAGGGGAACATACTCCCCCGCTCATGGCTCCGCCACCTGCGGTGCCCGTAGCGGGCCACACTAGCGACGACGAGGACGACGCTCCAGAGGTGACCGAGGTAGAGATGAGGGCGGTGGTACGAAGACTCAGTCTCAAGAACACCGCCCCAGGACGTCGAGGACGAGGACGTCGTCTTGGCGGTGTCTTTGGACATCGCCAATGCCTTCAACTCCCTGCCCTGGAGTTGCATCGGGGCGGCATTTCGGTACCATGAGGTGCCCGCCTACCTCCGTCGTGTGATCGAGGCCTACCTGTCGGATAGGTTCATCATCTATCCCGGTCACCAGGGAGAGTGGAGACGGCGAAAGATGTCGTGCGGTGTTCCACAGGGATCGGTACTAGGACCACCCCTGTGAAACATCGGATACGACTACGTGCTGCGCGGCGACCTCCCCGGCGGGGTCAGCGTGGTCTGCTACGCAGACGACACGCTGGTCCTGGCGCGGGGAGTCGTACCAGGCGGCGGCCGAAGCAGCGACACGCGGGGTTGCGACAGTCATGGTGCAACAACTGGGACTCAAGGTGGCATTGCACAAGTCCGAGGCCGTGTGCTTTCATGGCCCTCGGAACGCGCCACCACCGGGTTCCCAAATAACGGTAGGGGGGGGGTCCACATCGGCGTCGGGTCGGCGATGAAGTACCTCGGAGTCATCCTCGACAGCCGGTGGACTTTCGAGGAGCATTTCCGACGTTTGGCCCCCAAACTGGACAGGTCTAGGGCCGCTCTCAAGCGGCTCCTGCCCAACCTAGGGGGTCCAGACGCCCCCTGCCGGAGGCTCTACGCGGGGATCGTTCGGTCCATGGCCCTTTACGGGGCGCCGGTTTGGGCGCCGTCGCTAGGTAAGCGACCGGCGGCCAAGCTGAACGCTTGCCAGAGGGTTATGGCCATCCGGATGGTGCGGGGATACCGCACGATCTCCCGCGAAGCGGCGAGCCTCCTCGCTGGCCTGCCACCGTGGGATCTGGAGGCAACAGTCCTTGCACGCATGCACGATTTGCGCGTGGAGATGCAACGCCGGGGCGAAACTCCGCTGCCGCGACAAGTCGCGGCATGGCGGACAGAGTTCCGGCGGGATCTCAGGGTGGCATGGCAACTGCGACTGTCGCAACCCAGTGCTGGGCACGTCGTCATTGAGGCGGTTAGGCCCCTCTTTGAGGAGTGGTTGGAAAGAGGTCACGGCGTCCTTTCTTTCCGTATGACGCAGGTCCTCACCGGGCACGGTAAGTTCGGGAGGTTTCTGCATCGAATCAAGCAGGAGAGGACGCCCGGGTGTCGCCACTGTATGGACCGCACGGAGGACACGGTGGAGCACACGGTAGAAGTGTGCCCCGCTTGGGCGGAGCACCGCCGTGTCCTCGTGGAGACTATCGGGAGCGGCGACCTCTCGCGCCGGGCCCTGGTTCAGGCCATGGTCCGGAGCGAGGAGGGTTGGCATGCGGTCGCCTCCTTCTGCGAAGCAGTGATGCTCGTGAAGGAGGCTGCTGACCGCGAGCGCGTGAGGGAACGATCCTCACGCCGCCGCCGCCGAGATCCCGATCCCGATTTCCGACCACGGCGAGCACTGGGTAGCTCGCCGTCCGGCAGTCTGGAAATAATCTGGACCGAGCCCAGTCGTCAACGGCGCGTTCTGTTCCACGCGCGCCTCAAGGAGATGTCAGCAAACTGTAGGGGCCCGGCAGGGCCGAAGCCTCTGGGGGGATCACGTGGTATTCCTAAAGGTTGACACCGAGTCCCCCCCAGAACGAAGGCAACGAAGGAACGGGGTAGGGGTTTAGTCAGTAAGAGTCTGACACGCCCTCCCACTCCGCCCAAGAGCGGGAGAAGTCATTCTGACGATTCCCCTACCAATAAAAAAAAAAAAGTACTTAATTGAGATAGTGCGTTACTCGAACCTGCCTGTTCTTCGTACTTGAGAATCCGAAGTGTACCAAAGGACGGTCGTTCATGTTTGTGTGTCCCGAAGCAGATGACAGGTGTAGCTCAGACGTGAAAACGCTTCTTTAATTTGAGTTTTCTTTATGACTTCTTGATGGATTCAAAAAATAATTGTAACACTATGTAGCTTGTTCAACTAGCTACACAATAGTATATGATTTAGCACTAATACGTAACTTTTAGTACCAATTTTTGAATTAAATATTGATAGCTAACAGAATAACTTGTTGTCACTTGCGCGGTGCGGGGGGTAATCCTAAGTCTATTTAACACATTACTAGTATCTAACACATTACAGTATTAGTACTTCCATAGATTACCTCATACACACAAAAAACAAACTTTACCTCTTTATTATATTAAGTATAGATCTTAATATAATAAAGAGGTAAAGTTTGTTTTTTTGTCTGTATGAGGTAATCTATGAAAGTACTGGTCCGATTGCTAACATTTTTACACAAATAGAAAGCTGCTGTATTCCTGAGTGATATAGGCTATATTTTATGTACGCGGGCGAAGCTGCGGGCTAAAGCTAGTCTTCTTCTTCTTCCTCTGCCTGGCGTTAATCCCGGCCATTGCCAGTAAGGCTTTCAGTCTCGATACATTTCCCGAGTCCCGGGAAAAAATATCGAGACTCAGCTCGGTCCCGGGATTCCCGGGAAAAACGAGACTTTCGAGACTTGAAAAAGATTTAAGTTCAAAGGGTAGGTATTTAAGTAATTAATACACAATTATTATTTCCAAATACTTAATTAAGTATTACAGACTTGTTTCTTTCTTTTTCTTGTTTCTTCTATGTCAATCAGTGATAAAGTGAGGTCTAACACAGCCTTCAATTTCTTTATTTCGCTCAGCATTTGAGATTTTACGAAGTCAGCTTGTTTTAGACATGGAAGCCACAGACGAGGGTAGCGATAATTGTGATTTTTTAAATAGCTCACGTAAATCTTCAGATTCTACAAAAGTTCGAAACGGTATTCCATCCAGAGAACCCATTCTCGAAACTTTAATTTCAATTCCGTCAACCTTTTGGAAGAAATCTGTCATCTTACTTTTTTCCGGTGGTTTATATACTTCATCCTCATTTTTTGATGATGTAGCTATACGTGTAATACAAGTTGTTGAAGCTGGTTGTACTTCCTTTGATGATATCAAGTTATGGATACTTTTAAGATGTTTATGAAGACCACTGGTATTCCCTCCTAAAGTCTTAAATATTTTATGGCATTTTTTGCATTTAGCAGTAGTTAGCAAGTATTATCCTTGGCTCGTAAAAAATAACACCAAACGAAGACGTATTATGCATTTTGGTAAATACATCGTAATAAGCTATGGTGTTATCTAAAACAAAAAGACCCATGACCAGACACAAAGAAAATAAAAGTCAAACCGATATAAAGTCTTACCCTAACTGATCACGACGGCCATTCTCAATAACCCTCTTAGCGTCACGTAAATTCACTTTTCGTTCACTCACACACATCTGACACACCACAGCGACCAAATTATTCCAAACTTGTTATATGCAATCCAAAATGACGTTAAAAATAACACACACCGTAGTAGTTTGAATGTATTTTGATCAATTCAGGATTTAATAAAATGAAATAAAAATGTTTTCTTCGTTTTGATAAGTAGGTATTGTTTTAAAATAATTCATAAGAAATTAAATGTGAAAACTATCAGACTAATGCAAAACAAACGCATACATACAATCATACAAATAAAAGTGATTTTTAAAAACAATTTTCGTGAAAAAAGCCTAACCTAACGTTTTTTAAACAAAAATTGTTTTTTATTTCAATCAAATACATCGATCACACGTACACCGTCAAGAACAATGAATATAAAAATTGATTCTTTACAATACCTCAGGGTAAGCGTTAATTTTAAACTGTATAAATGTTCATATCATCACGGCAATATAGCCTCAAATCAGCTAGAAATACCCAATATTAAGATAAAATAGCATGGTAAGAGTATTAGTAATATTGAATCTAAAATTAATTATAATCTTTCAACGCCATCGTTACATTTAGTAATAAAAACAAAAATGTTTGTAAATTCGTAGACATGCTACAAATCCATAATGTAAATTACCATAATTATACGAGGAGATAAATGTACTGATAATTAATTATATTTGACAAAGTCTCGAAAAGTCTCGTTAGTCCCGGGACTGCATGTGTAAGTCTCGAGTCTCGAAAATGGGGAAAAAACGCCGAGAGTCTCGATATTTTCGAGACCGAGACTCCCGGGATGAAAGCCCTAATTGCCAGGGTCCGCCTTCCGACTAAGTTTTCTCCACTTTGCCCGATCTTTAACATCCTTCTCAGTGAGGCCATTGGCTCTCATGTCGGACTTGACGACGTCCAGCCAGCGCTTGCGAGGGCGACCACGGGACCTAGCCCCAAGGACAGCCATATCCATGCATCTCCGACCAACGTACTCCCTAGGGCGGCGCATGATGTGGCCATACCATCGCAGACGACACTCTTGCAGTTTTTCCCCCACGTCACGGACACCAAGACTACCTCGGATGAATGAGTTGCGTATGCGATCGGATCGCGTTACGCCGCTCATCCACCTCAGCATCTTCATCTCCGTGACGCGAAGCTCCTGGGTGTAACTGCTTAGTGCTGGCCAACATTCGCCACCGTACAGGAGGACAGGCCGTATGATGCATTTATATATCTGCCCTTTGAGCCACGGAGGCATTTTACGGTCACATAAAACGCCCGTTACCTCGCGCCATTTTGCCCATGCCGCGCCTATACGTGCTTGGACATCGTCATCCACGCTGCCAGACTCGTGCAGCACGGATCCAAGGTACCGGAACTTATCAGACTTAGTGATCAAATCCGACCCTATCCGGATAGTACTTGAATCCGTGCCACCACAGGACATGTACTCAGTCTTCGCCACATTTAGTCTCAGACCGCCGTTTTCCAGCGTGTCTTTCCAAATGTTGACCCTGCGCTCAAGATGGGCTTTGTTCTGGTTAACGAGGGCGATGTCATCGGCATACATCATTAGCCATGGAGGCTGATCCTGGATGTTTGCCGTAACTACATCAAGCACAACGTTAAACAAGAACGGGCTTAGAGCCGAACCTTGGTGAACGCCAACAGATATTGGAAAGACATTGGATTCGCCAACAGCGGTCTGGACAAAGGACACGGAATCGCGGTACATATCTCTGATAATGTCAACATAGGCCTCGGGAACACCCTTGAAGCGGAGTGCCCACCAGATAGCCTGCCGAGGTATACAGTCGAAGGCCTTCTGCAGGTCTAAAAAGGCCATATGCAGAGCTCTCCTTCTCTCTCTGTAAGCCTCAGACAGAGTTCGTAAGGCGAACACTGCATCCATGGTTCTGTTACCCGCCCGGAAGCCATATTGACACTCAGAGATAGTGCACTCGCTACGGAGCCTTGTGTCAATGATGCGCTCAAAGAGCTTCATGGTGTGGCACATGATCTTGATACCGCGGTAGTTACTGCAATCCTGTACGCTACCTTTGCCTTTGTAGACTGGGATAATCAGGCTTAGTCGGCACTGGTTTGGCATTTCCTTGGTGGTCAGGATGCGGTTATAAAGATCAGTCAGAAGGTCCACACCATGTGAGCCCATCGCCTTCCACACTTCAATTGGCACATTGTCAGGCCCAATCGATTTCCGGTTCTTCATGTGGCGAAGAGCAATGCGGGTTTCGTCGGGGGAAATAGGGGAAATAAGTCCGAGGTTAGGAGGCGGTTCTGGAGGAAGGTTGTGGGGATGCTGTTTATTAGACAGCTCCGAGAAGTATGTACACCATCTCTCCTTAACAGAAGGAGCATCATAGAGCAGCTTACCCTCGGCGTCCCTTACACAGAGACATTTGCTAATGTCCCGTGTAGCTTTTTCCCGGGCACGCGCCAGCTTAAAAATAAGCTTCTGCCCCTCCGCAGTTTCCAGCTTGTCGTACAAGGGCGACAGACTTTTGCTGCGGGTTCTGGCTACAGCTTTTTTACAAGCGCGCTTAGCCGCTCCATATGCCTCCCTGTCTTCCGGAGAGTTGGTCCCTTGCCACTGTTTAAATAAACCCCTCTTCTTCCGAGACGCCTCCTGAACCCCGTCATCCCACCACCACGTTTCCTTGTCTATGACGCGGCCACCACGAGAAGTGCCAAGGACGCGCTTACCCGCAGTGGTGATTGCTGAATGGATCCTACTCCAGATCTCTTGAACGGACTCATGCGGAGCACTCACCTCAAGATGCTCGACCTCCGCGATGAAGTCCGACTGTTTAGAGCCATTAAGCAACCACCACTTAGTGCGGGGTTCGCGTTTCTCAACTTTCTTCCTTGGCACGACTGCAAAGTCCAGGACAAGGAGGCGGTGTTGAGCCGTTAGGCTTTCGCCAGGGATGACTTTGCAGTTGGTAACCTTGCCAATATGGCACCGTCGCACCAACAGGTAATCTATTTGGGTTGAGTAGGCACCACTACGGTACGTAATAAGATGGTGGGGCTTCTTCTGAAAGAACGTATTCGCGATGGCTAGGTCCGATACGGCGCAGGTCCTGAGTACACTGACTCCCTCTGCATTTAGTTGGCCGTATCCAAAACCACCGTGAACACGTCCGTGCGCTCCAGCAAACTGACCTACGTGACCGTTGAGGTCCCCCCCAACCAAAACATCTTCGGAATTCGGAATAGCGCGTAGTACGTCCTCGAACTCATTCCAGAAGGCCTCCTTTTCAGACTCACAGCAACCAGTTTGAGGAGCGTAGGCACTGATTAGGTTCGTAACTGATCCTTCGATCAGCACCCTAACTCGCATCAACCGGTCGCTGTATCGGTATACTTCAAGAAGGCCATCCTGAAGGTCCCCAGACAGCACTACGGCCACTCCGTTCTGTCCCGATGGTGATCCGGCGTACACTAGCCGGTACCCCTACCCGATGTCACGGGACTTATTCCCCTTCCAGCGCGTCTCCTGAAGGAAGGCGCACTGGACCCGACGCTTCGCAAGTACGTCCGCGAGTTCCCTGCAACGTCCGGTTAGAGAGCCAATGTTCCAGGTGGCAAAGCGGAACTTCCTTTTGGGTACTAACCTCTTTAACCGTGCCCGTACTTGACACGGTAGCCCTAACCCACGTGTCACAGGTTTAGGGCGATGTGCCTGCGCGTCGTTATGCGGCGACGCCCTAGCACGAGTACCCAAATCAATCCTATTCCTATCCATAAATATTTGACTGAAGTTGGTTTTACGTGAGGCGACCAGCCGTCTGACCCCCACAACCCTACTAGAGGGAAACCAGGTTTGCCAGAGCCTTGTCCGTTGGTCAGCAGGGTGCACCGCTAGCAGGTAAGGTTGGCTTGGGTCCTTCAGATGTTAATGGACCCCATACACCCCAAGCTAAAGCTAGTATAAGATAAAATTATTAATTATAGCTACTTATTTTATTTCAGATGCATTGGAGTTTGGAATAGACGATTCCCTGTGTTATCCTTAAAAAGTAGGCTAATGGCCAGTTTCACCGGTTACGGATAAAGTGTCGATTAGTTATTTGGTAGTTATTCATATCTACCACTTAAAGGCTGGTTGTAACTTTTTTCTGTTTCACCGTCGAACTTCCTGATAATTTATTTGATAGATAAGTTACCGGCCACTTAATAATAAGCGGAATGGCAACGTCGCTTCTTTGCGTTTCGATACTACTACGAAAAATATTTTCAATTGAAAACTTAATTAATGAAATAATTTTTGTTCAAAATAATCAAAGTTAACCTTTTTTTACATTTTGTACTATATTTTTTTCATTATAGACCGAAATTAGTAAGATACCTATGATTAACGACATGTTTTAATTCTAAATGTGCTTAAAGAAACGAAACGCAAGTGTCAATTGTTTTGTGTTTGGTAGTTTGTTTTGAACGCTTTTGTTTGTTTCGAATATGCTGCGAAAGTTTATTAAAGTTTCGTTTTTATATTTTTACCTTTTAAAAATGGAAAACCAAAAGCGGGTCATTCAAAATAATTAGGTCTAGGGTTAATGACTCGATTCCTACGAGGTCGCATAATACGATCGAAATATTCATCAAATTCGTCAATGATTTCAAAAGGAAGGATGCGCCCAACTGAACATTTCATAAAAAACTTTATACTACACGCAAAAATAGCGACATCTGTAATAACTCATTCGAACTACGTGACAGCCGCATCGCACAAGTTTTCGACGTAACCTTGTTAGAGCGTCAAGCATTTTCTCGTAATTAAAACAAATTTAGTGAGTCTCAATCAGCTTTATTTAAAATAAATAAATATTTAGATAGGTAGGTATTAGAATATGTAAAAGATATTATAAAATACGAAATAGTTTGCATAAGTATGCATGTGAAAAACATAGCAAAATTACTGTCCTTTGAATAAAACGCTCTTCTAAAATTTTTGTTCTTTAAGTTCCTCTCCCCGTGTTTTCCGTGATAGACTCGTGATGCATTCAGATATTTTAAATATATTTCTTAATAATGGCTCGAACAAGATCCGGTTGATCATCCGAGTGCAAGTTTAAAATAGTAAAAGTGCTTTTTCCTACAAACTTTGCTAGAGGTTTTGTGGATAGGAACATATAGTCACTTTTTGCCATAAATTAGGGTCTATCACAGTGTCTTATATTTTTAACCTTTGGATACGGGACAATAAAAATAAGAAAATAAATGTCTATCGCGCTTTCACGACTAACTAAACTGTTGAACTAATTTCGATGAAATTAAATGTAGGTAAGCTCTTTTTTCGAAATTCACACGGAAGTAGTCGTGGGCGAATATAGTATGTTAAAGGTCATCTCAGTTAGCGTGAAGAAAATGAAAGATACATTTAAAAATATTTTTAAAGTAAAGTTTCTAAGCTTCTAATTTTTTTAAATCTTATATTAAACAAATTAGATAGGTACCAAAACTCAAAATTACATGCACTAAGGACAACAATGAAATAAATAATAAACAATACGTCCGTAAAAGTTTACTTCGTGCACTCCGATGGTCCAGTAGCGGCCACACAATGGCCGCCATTGTGGAATTCAGTAGTAAAATATTTAACGCTTTAAAATGTGATTATTTAATAGCTTAGTGGTAACAAAATTAATGTAAGGTTACTTCCCGATGATACAATATTCCATGTTCCTTTTTAACCTTTGTATCATAATTTTTGCAACCTTTTACCACACAACTAGGCATTTTTATGACAAGCAAAATACTCGTTGACTCCCGCACACGGACCACTGTCAAATGAGTCACGTTGGCCCTAAACTGCTATTTTAGGGCCAGTGCGCTAGTGCCATTTAGTCGCGCGGTTAGCCTGGTCCTTACGCTAGTAATATATATGTCAATGAAATTCGTCTTCTAAAAATTCAAATAAGTCCATGTTTGAATATTTGTAACACTTGTAACTGCAAACGACGTACAATACACGAGTGCATGGTACCGCCTAAAATGCAATAACAAACTTTTCCCCCTTGAAATGTACTATAATGTAGATGATAACTTCCTTAACAGCGACTTGATCCGGCTGATAATTTAACCAATAGTTTATCTACCAGATATCGCTATCCGACACCTGTGAAACCAAAAGTGTTCGTTTATCTGTTAAGTAAGTTCCTAATAGGCTATCAGAGACTTTATCCGTAACCGGTGAAACTGGCCCTAAAAGTATAAAATATGCATATGCAAGCAGTTATTATAGCGACTGCAGTACTGGGTAATATTGCCAGGAATCTGAACCTGGAAGAAATAGAGCCAGAAGTATCATTTCCAGACACTTCTCACGACAATTATGTAACTGTTCATGAAAATTCTTCTTCAGAAATGACATCGGAATTCGGAACGCTTACTACTGATAAACAATTACTTTAATATATAAATTACATACAATAATAATATTTTAACTGCATTTTTATTTCACATCACTTAAACTACTCTTACACTTAATGTAACATGCAAACATTGCTTTTCTTCTTGAGGATAGTCTCTAATTGAATACAAAAAAATTGAGATCTTATATTTTAATCAATTAAAAATATTAAAAACAGTAATTACATTCTGATTAAGGTTCTTTGTTAACATCTGGTACACTCTCTCTGCAAATCAACTCCCCTTCGGAACACTTATATTTACTACCAGCACTGCATCTCACTATTATGGACCTAATCCAAACTGTCAAACTGTGTTGAGGAACTTTCTTCTACATTTGCCTCACGAATGACACAGTATGAGGAAGACATGAAGAATGCCAGTAGTGAAGCTTCCCACAAAACCATTGCCAGCCTTTCCAAGGATTTCATTGATTTCAAGAGTCTGGTTTGGTAAACACTGAGGTCGAGTCTGCCTCGGAGTATCGAGAACTTGTTGCGCAGTTCCCCGTTGCCGAGTCCTCCGCCGTACCAGCAAAGCCAATGCCAGAAAAGAGAACTCGCAAGCCGGCGAAATAAGTGTGCAACATCATGATACTTCCATAGGTTTGTTTAGTCCATAGGTATTTATACAGGGTGATTGGAAAATCGATGCAAAGCTTTAAAGCGAAGATAGTACAGACCATTTAGAACCATTTAAGACATGATTATGTTCGGCGAAGTTTTATCATTTTTTTTTAAACCTACTTTTAAGATTTTTTTCAAAAATTCCCAAAATTTTATGTAAACTGCATATTTTTAGCCAAATTAAATAATAAGTGAATTAACTTTTATTTTATTTAATTAAAGTAATGTCTAAGCAACCGGAAAAAAACATGTTTTAGGCTTTTCTGTCATAAAACCTTTTTTTACAGACATTTAAAGTTCAGCAGAAACTTAGAAAAAATTAACAGTACGTTTTTTAAACCTTATTAAAAAAATAACGAAGGGTGCTTTTTTAGTTCAAACCTTTTTGAATACATGTTTGATAAGCGTTCTTTCTTTTGAGGTATCATTTACGCGGATATCTTACAAATTATTGAAGTTAGGACCTAGAAACCGATTGGAGGGAGATTTTTTTTAAATTTCGGCAGACTACTTAAAACAACATTTGAATTAAAATTCTTTATTTTTCATACATAAAGCTTTAAGGCGAAGATAGTACAGACAATTTAGAACCATGTAAGACATGATTGCCTCAGACGAAGTCTAACCAATTTTTTTTTAACCTATTTTTGTATTATTTTTCAAATATTTCAAAAATTTTAAGTAAACTGCTTATTAATGGCCAAATTAAATGATAAATGAGTTCATTTTTATTTTATTTATTACGGTAATGTGTAAGCAACCCAGCAAAGTATGTCTTAGGTTTTTCTAACATTGGAATTTTTTTTACATACTTTTAAAGTTCAGAAGAAATTTAAATTTTTTATCAATACGACAGAAAAACCTAAGACATACTTTGCTAGGTTGCTCACACATTACTGTAATAAATAAAATAAAAATGAACTCATTTATTATTTAATTTGGCCATAAATAAGCAGTTTACTTAAAATTTTGGGAATATTTGAAAAATAATACATATAAGTAGGTTTAAAAAATTTGGTAAGACTTCGTCTGAGGCAATCATGTCTTACATGGTTCTAAATTGTCTGTACTATCTTCGCCTTAAAGCTTTATGTATGAAAAATAAATAATTTTAATTCAAATGTTGTTTTAAGTAGTCTGCCGAAATTTAAAAAAATCTCCCTCCAATCGGTTTCTAGGTCCTAACTTCAATAATTTGTAAGATATCCGCGTAAATGATACCTCAAAAGAAAGAACGCTTATCAAACATGTATTCAAAAAGGTTTGAACTAAAAAAGCACCCTTCGTTATTTTTTTAATAAGGTTTAAAAAACGTACTGTTAATTTTTTCTAAATTTTTGCTGAACTTTAAATGTCCGTAAAAAAATCTTCTTATGACAGAAAAGCCTAAAACATGTTTTTTCGGGTTGCTTAGACATTACTTTAATTAAATAAAATAAAAGTTAATTCATTTATCATTTAATTTGGCTAAAAATATGCAGTTTACATAAAATTTTGGGAATTTTTGAAAAAAAATTTAAAAATAGGTTTAAAAAAAAATGATAAAACTTCGCCGAACATAATCATAGCTTAAATGGTTCTAAATGGTCTGTACCATCTTCGCTTTAAAGCTTTGCATCGATCTTCCAATCAACCTGTATAATTTTTCTTTGTATGTAGGTCATAGTTTTTTTTTTATATTACGTCTAACATTTTTGGTTTGTTGTTTCAATTTGAAATTTATGCTGTTAGCAAATTAAATACATTTATTAATCATGAATAATTAAATAACATTTGTTGTGGGCATGTAATGTTTTAATTTCGAGAAGCATTAAACGTTTCGAGCAGCTTAAATAGATGAGGGATAAAGCTATCCGTCATTGGATGAAGATAAATATCTCTTAACTTTTATTGTGAAACGCAGAATATGGATAGATAAAATCTTACCGTTTATCGGGGATAGATGATCTATGAACTGCAGTAGGTTATTGAAAACAGGCGTTAGTTGGTACTTACGTAGTGTTAAAAGTTATTTTTTGCTTTTTATAGGGTTTAGCATTTTTAACTTTTTGTCATAATAATTGCGTACTTTTTTTGGTCCGGGGTTTTTTAAAATAAAAAACCGGGCAAGTGCGAGTCGGACTCGCGCACTGAGGGTTTCGTACCAACCTACCTATAAAAACAGTTTAATTCTCGAATCGAGTCTTGAAGACTTTTCAATTTTGACGTGACAACGTCTTAAATTAGGTTGCGGCTGGGAGTCACTTATGAAAAAGTGTAACGCTCGGTAACGTTACGATGAGTCACCGAACGAGAGAGAGGCCCGCCGAATGCCTTGCGTCTCTCTCCCACTCAACTATGATCGGTCTGCCGCGCGCGCAGCACTAGAGAATTTTAGTAAACAAAATATATTTCTATAGTTAAAATTTGTGCAATTCTTATTTTCATTCAATTCCTTGTTCCTATTGTGCAATTTAATTATATTCATATCAATAAATATTCTACCGAGAAAAAGACGTTGTCACGTAAAATCTTCGCCCGTAAAAACGACTTTACAGGCAACCATTTTTTTTTTTTCTTGTGACGTAACTAAAAATGTTCCAGTTTTCAGACTTTTCCCGATATTAGTGCCTTGCTTCGTGCCAAATTTCAAGATTCTAGGTCAACGGGAAGCACCCTATGAGTTTTGATTCCTTTGACAGTGTCGAAATGTACGTTTTTTGCAACATAAACGGGCGTATCTTTTTTTCCCGTCAACTTACAAGTTTGATTTTTGCACAACTTCAAGGGACCGCGGATTTCAATATATGGTTTTAATTTCAACTTGATACCTTCACGCGTTCCTGAGAAAAAGGGTCTTGACAGACGGACGGACGGACAGCCGGACAACAAAGTGATCCTATAAGGGTTCCGTTTTTTCCTTTTGAGGTACGGAACCCTACAAATGAAATTTTTAACAACTATGCGACACTGGACAGCCCTACAGGCCAAAGCAGCGGTACCGGCTTGCTAGAACAAGAGGGAAAAGGTGAGGGATGTTTGCCAGGTAAAGTGAGTAAAGAATGAACCTGGAAACATCAAAGAGAGGGATGGACTATTTTGAAAGACTGATGAATAATTGAGATTTTAGAGAGATTTCACTGGTTTAGTGAATATTGGGATAGTGAGAATGATTAGTCCATTCTCACTATCCCAATATTCACACACACATGGACGAAGTCCGAAAAGCAGTAAATAGAATGAAGAATGGTAAGGCTAATAGGTCCCGATGGAATAGCAGTTGAAGTGTGGAAGTTATTGCGGGTAGATGGATGGACGTGGTTAGCTTTATTCTTCAAACAAGTTTTATGGGAAGAAGCCATACGTGAAGATTGGTGCAACAGTTCTTTGGTGCCCATCTTTATAAACAAAAGTGATGTTCTTAAGTGCAACAATTATCTATACTAATATTATAAAGAGGTAAAATTTTTAAGTTTGTAGGTTTATTACACCTCGAAAAGGCACACGACCGGATACCTCGTGAGGTTCTGTGGTGGGCCCTTAAGGAGAAAGGTGAGCCTGGAAAGTATGTGTCGTCGATCCGAGCGAACGCATGTACAGTCGATGCAGTACCCAAGTCCGGTCCACAGCGGGCCCCAGTGGGAGTGGTTCATTGTGGCCATCGGCTTACATCAGAGGTCGGCTCTAAGCCCTTACCTCTTCCTGCTGATAATGGACGCTTTGACGTTAGACATTCAGAAAGAAGCCCTCTGGTGTATGCTGTTTAGCGATGACATTGTGCTGGTTGCTGAGAGTGACCTAGAAGTCCAGAGCAGATTGGAGGTGTGGTGTAAAGACTGGAGAACGTTGGCTTGAAATTGAGTAGAACCAAAACGGAGTACCTACTTGTGCTGCAATTTCGTCGGCCTCTCCAATCCTGTAGCTCTCGCCTAAACGCCCATACCAATCTGTTCCGACTTTCGGTACCTCGGGTCGCTTGTCCAAGGGGTTGGTGAGATAGGCCGGGACGTAACACTTCGGATCAACGCAGGATGGATGAAATGGCGACAGGTCACGGGAATAACTTGTGACCCACGCATGCTCAAGCTGAAGGGTAAAATTTGCAAGTACGTGATTTTTTTTTTATGTGGAGAATCATCAAAATGACTTCTCCCGCTCTGGGCGGAGCGGGAGGGCGTGTCAAACATTTACTGACGAAAACCCACTCCTGTTCCTTCTTTGCCCTAATTCTGGGGTCCCGGGAATCTCTTTCGTCAACTTAGGCCCCAGAAGGCTTCAGCCCCACCGGGCCCCTACAGTTTGCTGACATCTCTTTGAGGCGCACGTGGAACAATACGCGCCGTCCACGACATGGGCTTGTTCCGGACTATTACCAGACGTCCGGACGGCGAGCTACCCATTGCTCGCCATCCGCAAGCATGCGCCTACGGTGGCTGGAAATCGGGATCAGAATCCCGGCAGCTGGGGCGAGAAGAATTTGTGAAAACCTATTTGCAAAATAAATATCATTCAATGGGACCCAAAAAGTGGATCGTTTTGCCCACCGCTCATCTGACATGCGGGCTGATAAAAACCTTGCTGCTAGCACGCCAAGCCGTAGGTCCCGGCGGTCATTTAGAGTCGTTACGGATAGTCAGAAGTCAGTAAATCTGATTGCCATGAAGTACCCTGTTACCCCAGTTAATGGGTTGTGGAGGTCTGGTAGGCAGCCTATGCTTTCCGAGGCACGGAGGAAACTCGTTATGTTAAGATGATCACCCATTCACAGACCAACCTTGGCAAGCGTTGCTTAACTTTGAAGATCGATCTGTGTTCTATTACTTACACAGAGCCACCAAAAAAAATTTACATAGTGGTTAAAAACTTTTCCTGTATAAAACACTCCTGTCACCTGTTTGGACATATGGCATCCAGTTGTGGGGCTCTGCCAGCACCTCTAACGTAATGGTTATACAGAGAGTTCAAAACTTCATATTAAAACAAATAATGAATGCACCATGGTTTATAAAAACAACAGAGGTCCATGAAATCCTAAACATGCCTATGGTCAAACAAGAAATAGACAGTCATGGAGCGAACTACAAAGTACAAACTAAGACTGTCGAAGCACCCAAATCAGCTAGCAGGGCAACTGAAACCATCCATCGGCTTAGAAAGCGGTGTGATATCTTTGATGATTAGTGGTCTAAGAATGAACTCATGAAGAGTAAAGGACTGGCTCTAATCTCTCAACTCATCTGCTTATAGTCTGGAATGACTGATTGCAAGATAATAAAATAAAATAAAAATCACTACCAACATAGGCTACATAGTACAAAACAAAGTCGCTTTCTGTGTCCATATAGCCCTACTAGCTGTCCCCTGCGGTTTCACCCGCATTTTTCGTTACTGCTCCGCTCCCGTGGGTTGTAGCGTGATGGTATATAGCCTATAGCATTCGTCGATAAATGGGCTATCTAACACTGAAAGATTTTTTCAAATCGGACCAGTAGTTCCAGAGATTACCCCCTACATACAAACTTACAAATTTTACCTCTTTATAATATTAGTATAGATAGTATAGAAGTATAGATGTATGCTTAAATCTTTAAAACTACACAACAATTTTGATGCGGATTTTTTTAATAGATAGTGATTCAAGAGGAACGTTTATATGTATAATACATGCATAATAATAGTAGACTAACACTGATAAATTTGCACTCATGTGAAGCCGGGGCGGGTCGCTAGTATAATAATATATGGCTATGAGATATACCCTCAACTTGATGAACCATCCCCTAAATGTAACAAATACATTACCATTATCCGCCTTATCATGTTCCCACTGCTGGGACTCAGGCCTCCTCTCTAGGAGAGGGAATGGACTATTATCCACCGCGCGGGCCCAGTGCAGATTGTCTTCGAATATTTGGTTCTAGGACATGTCGGTTTCCTCACTATGTTTTCCTTCACCGTTTTGAGAGCAGTGGTGATGAAATAAATTACACAAGTAATGCGCCTGACTGGGTTTGAACCCGCGACCTTTAACTCGTTAGTCGGGGCAGTTACCACTGGGCCACCACTGCTCTTCTACCAAATACATACTTTCAGATATTTAGAATGAAAAAAAAACCTTTAATTTTGTAGCAAGGAGGTAACAAAATAAGGATTGAAAATAATTACTTAAAGATATATTTTTAACAGCTTAGGTAGGGCCGACAGAAGGCCATCAGGTCATCTTATTTCTGTCTGCAAGATTATACATGAAGGGGATTAGAGTAGGAAGAAGTTACACCGCCTACCCTATGCACCTAATTTTTTTTTTTTACCAACAGTAAACCATATTTTAGACAAATATTTTTTGTAGAATGGTAAAGTGCTCCCCAACAGCAAAAATTAGATTTATTTTTATATATTTGTTGTTGAACCCCCATATTATCCCCAAAAATACAAAAAATTAAATCTTAGTATCTCTAAAAGTAAAGGTTTCCTTGATACAGGAGGGGATCGGGGGTTGTGGGCACCCCTCTTCCCCTCTAACCAAGACAACCCCCTGACCCAAAAAACGGTATACTTTGATGTCCAGTATAGTACAGTTTTACCCAGAGCCCTACTGGGAGTTAAAAAATACCAGAGAAGGGGACTGCGCCCCCCTGCGCTCAAAGGGGACGCCCTAATACGACCCACTGACCGAGGATTCCGTAATTTTCTGCTCGCTTCACTCGCTCTAAGACTAATAATTAAAACAGTGTAAGGAACTAATCAAAACAGTGAGAAATATTAAGATTTAATATCAATTTTAATATAATTTATTTTTTCTCACAGCTTATTTGTTTCCTAGATATGACACTTTGCATAAATACTTTTTAAGAGTTTACCTTTCTTACAAAAAATTATGAGCAAATAGATATTATTCTAATATTTTAGACGCAAATGTATGGAGTTAGCTTTCTTGGAAAATTTCGCTGAGCTAGTCAACACTACAATAATATTCTTACCTACGTTTTACTGAGTTCGCGCCGGTTTTAATGATTTCACATAGATATTGTCCACAGAGTCCAATTTGTGCAGACACTAAAGATACAAAACACCAATTATCCATCACAATATCCACTAGGAAACAATTTGCGAATAATTTACACAGCCACTGAACTTTACTCGAAGAAAAAGAAATCCCGCAGTTATAACTATTATTTTCTTTGAATCCCGCCGCCAAGAAAGCCGTTTGTATCAATTTGTATGACTGATTGACTGACTTGTCAAAATGTCAAGTTGTCAGTTTGACAGAACCAACGAACACTGACACACTAGGGATGCACGATACGAATCTAAACAAGCAACTTAACTATTCGATACTTTCCTTCCTATTAAAAATTAAGCGTTTTGGGATCACATTTATTATGCGTACAGCTAAGGAGTGAAGTCCTTGGCGAGTCCTTGGCGGAGTCTGTGTTTCCTGATACCTACAACTTAGGAGTCTTCAAGTCAAGAGTGAATAGGTTACTTCTAGGCAAGCGTGCTCCATCGTTGGCCTCATCATCGCTTACCATCAGATGAGATAGTGGTCAAACGCTAGCCTATGCATCTTCTTGTCTATGCGTCAATTTCAAGGCGTTTGTGGTGCGAGTACCGAACTGTTTTCTGCACCTCGCTATGGATGAAGACTTTTGGCCACAGGGCGTGGTGTTCCGTCGCTTCCGCGGACAAATACCACAGAACAGCACGACGAAAATATAGTGCAAAGTGAAGTGCTACTAACATAGTTTTTAGTCGTATTTACTAACAAAATAAACTTATAAAATTAGATTAATTATGTATTAGTTTATTTTTAAGACTTTTTTGTGTATAGTGTTTATGGGCCTTAGTAGCCTGAAATAAAGGAATTATTATTATTATTATTAAAAAAAAACTTTTCGTATCAAACATTTTGAAACTACGTATTACGTTGTATCTGTGAAAATTAATCTTGTATTGGTACGCCATGTCGCGATTAAATTTTAACACGTTGTCCCATTTTTAACACTCGTAGCGTTTTGAACGCCTTTTTGGCATGTTTATACAAAATGCAAATACAAGCAAATTAAAAATACATTATTAAGGGAGACATCACGATCTCGATAGACCTTGAAAAGAAACCGCCAATGAAGATACCGATTTTAAGTTACATCAGAAGTAACTTACTGTTTCGTTGATCAAAAGCGGTAGCTTGCTAACTCGCAAGCTGATGGAGGTTACATTTATTTAGCTAATTCAGTCTGTGCTCTTTATGCATACCCTTAAGAGGATGATAATATTTACAATCCCCCCAAGATCTCAAACATACATTTTGTTTAATCTATATTTTAATTGGATTCTTTGTAACATTTATTTACAATATATATTTTTTTGTAACATTTATTTACAATATATATTTTGTAACATTTATTTACAATATATATGAGTAAGAATTGATAGTACATGATCGTCGCAATCGATTTTCTCATGGGTCCATCCCTATCAGTAGCAAGTATTTTTTAACTTTGCCTAATTTGTGAAGGCTAAGGACTTAAATTCATACTGCCTCATCATCAGTACAAAACTCGATACATCTCGTTTTGAGATCCATTAGGGCTGAAACTGTGTAAAGCGGATGCCCGCGCGGTCCCATACAAAAGTGCTTCGTTGTGTTATCCATCGACAAAGCTACATGCACACCGTTCAAATTGAACAAGCTTAATTTCGATGATAATAATTTGGTTTCTGCGACGAGGACCATCGGTATGAACACACGCGCTTTGTTACGCGACGGCTGCCCGTCGGCGTCGCGGTCATCCGCTTTACGCAGTTTCGGCCCTTAGAATACATAGTCGTATACCCGAAGTCTGATAACAGATCCATAAAGAGCACATTGTGGCGGATATCACATTTCACGTATTTAATCTTTTTTACAGTAATTTGCGTTGCTACAAGCGTACCTACATTCAAAATAAGGTGAGTCGCAGTACCAGTTTTATCGTACATCCATTTGTCAAGCTCAAGTACAGCTTGAAACAAGAGTAGAAAATAATGTAGGCGCTACTGTAGCCACAACATTACCACGTCACACTCCGTTAAAGAAATATGGAATCAAGCAGTTCTGAAAAGAACTATTTACGAGGATCATAGAAGCCCCGGCATTCCTGATCAGTTTACGTTTATCGACAGTTAAAGAAATAGGAATATCAGGAATGCACTGCAGCTGTCACGCGCCGTCATCGTTACGTAAATTCTTCACTCTTCAGTCGCCGAACTCGACGAATCTGCACTCGACGGTGGCCGCCCCCAAAAGAATGCGCGAGTTTTTTTTGTGTGTGGCCTCTCGTAGTTCAACTTCTGAGGTTGTCGTCTACTTAACCGGGCTTGCCTGTGGCGGCCATGATAAAAAATCAAAGCCTCCAGCCAGGGCTTATTAATTACTTACAAACTAAGCGACTACGCTAAGGGCACCCCCTGTGGGGTACGAGCCTCGGCTTAGGGCGTCGCTGGGGGAGGGCAGCAAAGGGACGGGCTGGATCGATTAAATGGAATGCGCGAGCGCCGCGCCAGTATACCTATACTTGCGCGCCGAGCGCGCCGAGGAGCGCGCTAGCGACACCGTGCGGAATTCTCGCGGCAACTGTGCTGTGCGGTGATTGGTCTAAAACCGTTAAAATGCCAGTGCCGTAACTAGCCTATTATGCGCCCGGTGCGAGCTTTCAAAACTGCGCCCCTAAAAATGCTCTAACTAGGCTCTGAAAATAAAATGGACAAATGTGAATAAAAATAAATCTACCGAAGGGGAATCATCAGAATGACTTCTCTCGCTCTTGGGCGGAGCGGGAGGGTGTGTCAGACTCTTACTGACTAAACCCCTACCCCGTTCCTTCGTTGCCTTCGATCTGGGAGGGGACTCGGTGTCAACCTTTCGGAATACCCATGTTCCCCAGAGGCTTCGGCCCTGTGGGGCCCGGGGAGCTCCCCTACAGTTTACTGACATCTCCTTGAGGCGCGCGTGGACAGAACGCGCCGTTGACGACTGAGCTCGGTCCGGATTATTTCTAGACTGCCGGACGGCGAGCTACCCAGTGCTCGCCGTCCGCGAACCCGCGCCTACGGTGGTCGGAAATTGGGATCGGGATCTCGGCGGGGGCGGCGTGAGGACCGTTCCCTCCTGCACTCGCGGTCAGCAGCCTCCTTCACTAACATTATTGCTTCGCAGAAGGAGGCGACCGCCCGCCACCCCTCCTCGCTCCGGACCATTTCCTGAACCAGGGCCCGGCGCGAGAGGTCACCGCCGCCGATAGCCTCCACAAAGACACAGCGGTGTTCCGCCCAAGTGGCCACACCTCTTCCGTGTGCTCCACAGTGTCCTCCGGGCGGTCCACACAGTAGCGACACCCAGGCGTCCTTTCCTGCTTGATCCGATGCAGGAACCTCTCGAACTTACCGTGTCCAGTGAGGACCTGCGTCATACGGAACGTGACCTCTTTCCAAACACTCCTCATAGAGGGGACTTACCGCCTCAATGACGGCATGCCCAGCACTGGGTTGCGACAGTCGCAGTTGCCATGCCACCCTGAGATCCGCCCAAACTCTCGATGCTCACCCCGGCGTTGCATCTCCACGCGCAAATCGTGCATGCATGCAAGGACTGTTGGCCCCAGATCCCACGGTGGCAGGCCAGCAAGGAGGCTCGCCGCTTCGTGGGAGATCGTGCGGTATCCCCGCACCATCCGGATGGCCATGACCCTCTGGCAAGCGTTCAGTTTGGCCGCCGGTCGCTTACCTAGCGATGGCGCCCAAACCGGCGCCCCGTAAAGGACCATGGACCGAATGATCCCCGCGTAGAGCCTCCGGCAGGGGGCGTCTGGACCCCCTAGGTTGGTAAGGAGCCGCTTCAGAGCGGCCCCAAACCTGTCCTGTTTGGGGGCCAAACGTCGGAAATGCTCCTCGAAAGTCCACCGGCTGTCGAGGACGAGTCCCAGGTACTTCATCGTCGACCCGACGCCGATGTGGACCCCCCCTACCGTTATTTGGAAACCAGGTGTTGGCGCGGTCCGAGGGCCATGAAAGCACATAGCCTCGGACTTGTGCAATGCCACCTTGAGTCCTAGTTGCTGGATCCTGTCCACGACTGTCGCAACCCCGCGTGTCGCTGTTTCGGCCGCCGTCTGGTACGACTCTCCCCGCGCCAGGACCAGCGTGTCGTCTGCGTAGCAGACCACGCTGACCCCGTCGGGGAGGTCGCCGCGCCGCACGTAGTCGTATCCGATGTTCCACAGGGACGGTCCTAGTACCGATCCCTGCAGAACACCGCACGACATCTCTCGCCGTCTCCACTATCCCTGGTGACCAGGATAGATGATGAACCTATCCGACAGGTATGCCTCGATCACACGACGGAGGTAGGCGGACATGTCATGGTACCGAAGTGCCACCCCGATGCAACTCCAGGGCTAGTTGAAGGCATTGGCGATGTCCAAAGACACCGCCAAGACGACCCTGCCCCGAATCACCGCATCCCCCGTCGTGAGGGCCCTCACGCGCGTGATGGCGTCCACCGTGGAACGCCCCCTGCGAAAGCCGAACTGACCGTTCGCGAGATCCGGCCCCACCCGCGCCAGATGCCCGACGAGGCGGTCTGTAATTACTCTTTCAAAGAGTTTGCCCACCTCGTCGAGCAGCACTATGGGCCGGTACGCGGACGGAGAGTCCGCGGGGCGCCCCGGCTTCGCGATGAGGACCAATTTCCCGTTCTTCCAGCGAAGGCGGAACTGGCCTCTCTCCATGCAAGCGATAAAGAGCCCTCGCAATCGAGACCCGAGAGCCTCCATGGCCAGGACCCATACCGGGCACGTCGTCAGGTGTTCTTGACACTGAGTCTTCGTACCACCGCCCTCATCTCTACCTCTGTCACCTCTGGAGCGTCGTCTTCGTCGTCGCTGGTGTGGTCCGCTACGGGCACCGCAGGTGGCGGAGACGTGAGCGGGGGAGAGTGCTCCCCTCGCTCAGGGAACAGATTGGCCACCACACCCTCCACAGCCTGGGGCCGGAGACTCTGAGTCAGCGGGGGAGCCCACGGGCGGAGCTTGTTCCGCACTACCTGGTAAGGGCGTCCCCATGGGTCCCAGTTCAGGGTCCCCAGCCACACATTGCGGGCCTCCAACTTGGCCCGCTTTATCTCCGTTCGGAGGGTGCGCCTTGCCGCTCTGTACCCTTCCTACAGCTCCGCCTCTCTGGCCTCCGCATCCGGCGGGCGGGTGCGGCGCCTGCGGAACCTGGTGTACCGGCGCTGCGCGGCGGTGCACGCCTCGCACAGAGCCGCAATCTCCGGCGACCACCAGTACACCTGGCGCCGAGCACGTCCTGGATACCTTTACATGTGTTGTTGTTTCAAGATTGCTTGAAAAATGCGATATAGATATAACTATATCGCTGCTTACCATCAGGTGGGATCGCAGTCAAGCACTAGTTTATAACAATAAAAATATATATATATATATATAGTACAGTAGGGCGCGTCTACACCATGTTCGCAATAAAACAAAATGTACCTACTAGCTACCATGCATGAGGTCATTTCTGCGCCCCTCCAGGGTCTGCGCCCTGTGCCGGGGCACCGCTCGCACCGCCCTAGTTACGGCACTGTAAAATGCTATTGGCTCAAAGTTTTGTAAAGTGTGTTGTAATTCTAATGTAAGTGTTTGGATTGGCTAGTTGTACTTATTGTAAATATTATAAAAGACGCGCTAATTTGAAATAAATGAATTATTATCCTAAGAAAACTCTGCATATTATTTCTTCCCTTCTGCCTATATGAGATCCTCCAAACTACTATGCTTTTCATTGGCAACCGAATAGCGCACTAGTTAACCTAATTTTGATACTGAGCCGATTTTTTTCATCAGACATTTTATTACCACTTTATTAGTTTTTCAAATCGTAGTATTTAAAAAAAATAGTTAATATGGTATGTGAAATTGAACCAGAATTCTTCTCGATATGCCATACTTATTACTTATTAGGTACTAGTGATGTTCCGAATATCCGTATCCGTATCCGTATCCGCGGATATCCGAGGCAAAAGAAAAATCCGTATCCGTATCCGTGTCCGTTACTTTTCACGCGGATCTTTTTCAGGTGATTAAGTAGAATTATCTATACTAATATTATAAAGAGGTAAAATTTGTAAGATTGTAAGTTTGTAGGTTTGTAAGTTTGTATGTAGGGGGTAATCTCTGGAACTACTGGTCCGATTTGAAAAATTCTTTCAGTGTTAGATAGCCCATTTATCGAGGAATGATATAGGCTATATAACATCACACTACGACCCACGGGAGTGGAGCAGTAACGAAAAATGCGGGTGAAACCGCAGGGGACAGCTAGTTAAATATAAAACTATAAAATTCCAATCAGATTATTTTTATTTCTTAAAATTAAATATTTGGCACTTTTATATTGCAAACATTTCGATAGATAGATCTTTATAATGAAAGCAAGATAAAATATCACTTTCATAACAATGAAATAACTAAAACTTGAATCTTTTTTTATAATGTTAATGAGGTCAATATTAGCAAATTATAACATTTTTTTTATGACGGTGAAAAAACTAAAACTAAATCTTCTTTTTTATATAATTATAGGAACAATATAGCAAGTTATAACATCATGAATTCATGAGCACTTAAAAAAATGCAAGTTAAAACGTGTCCTGCCTGACGTTGCGGCGAGCGAAAACGTCAACTATCGTTTCAAGGTCGAGCTACGTATGGTATTCCGAAATACCGCTCACCGAAAGCACGGTTTTCCGATAACACTCTACTCCGACGGTTGGTAGTCCGAATTAATCCTTCGCCGATGAACGGTTCATCGAAAACACTCTTCAACGACGATTGGTTAAACGAACGAATCTTTCACCGATAGTATTCAGTTTACGCTAGCTATTATATTTTATAATAATGTGCAATGCGGCTAAACAATACTCGAGTCCCATGTTTAATTTTATCAGCATAGATGTGACGTATTAAAAGCAAGTCCCTAAATGACGCATAATGCACTCATTAATAATGTACTGAGATTAAACGAGTATTGAATAAACTTGCAATAGTTACATGTAACAAAACAACACTATTAATTTATATTGTTACATTTAGGGCCATGTGCACCGACATAAGTTTAAACATTGATTTTGCAATCGACCCATTATAATTTAATCAATGTTTTAACAAGGAGCGGTTGTTTTGTGTGCACCATCGTCTTTCGGCGTTCGGTTTCCTAATCGAAACATAACTGAGCGTTTTTGAAAGAATGAGTGAGCAATTGCAATACTACTAAATAAAATGTAAGACTACATCTTGAAATTTCGTTCACGCTTACAACTTTTTAACATGGCCAGATAATAGTTTATGCCATAAAATGCGAAAGTTGCTGTTCATTATTTCTTAGGCTTTACGGGAAACACATTTTATGTTGGAAGGTTTATCAACGGGCTCTTTCTTATCTGTGGCTGTAATTTTTTTAAATTCTCTGATAAAGTTTCGTGGTATTTTTGTTGTAAGAATCATGTATGAAAAATTAACAATTTAGAGTAAATGTGTGTGTATGTGTAGCGTATGAGGTTTTGAAGTTCTGTGTAAATAATAAGATAGTGTTCGATTGCTTATTTCAAAAAGTAAAAGGATGTTGAAAGATACTAGGTCTTCTCGTCATCGTTTCTACTCATTAAAATAATCTAACATACATTATAAAATTAAAAGCCTCAAACATAAATAAGTACTTCGTTTGTAAATCAAACAAAATAACCTACAAAAGTTCTGTCAAATGACTGTAACCGACGTCTAAACAACGTCTTGTAGCTCGATTAAGATAACCATCTGATTAACGTCAATAACCGACGATAAGGCGGTGGTGAACAGGAAATATTGCTAAAACAGTCGTTTTAATATTAAAACAGTCGATTTGGTGTCGGTGAACATCGCCCTTAGGGACTTACCTTTAATACGGAAGCTCCCGGTATTTATTTATTCATCTATGCTGATAGCATCAAACATGGGACTTGAGTATTGTTTAGCCGCATTGCACATTATTATAAAATATAATAGCTAGCGTAAACTGAATGCTATCGGCGAAAGATTCGTTCGTTTAACCAATCGTCGTTGAAGAGTGTTTTCGGTGAACCGTTCATCGGCGAAGGATTAATTCGGACTACCAACCGTCGGAGTAGAGTGTTATCGGAAAACCGTGCTTTCGGTGAGCGGTATTTCGGAATACCATACGTAGCTCTTCAAGGTCGCGGGCGCCGACACCAATCCAATAATTTTGAATAAGAAAATAAAGATCTGTATCCGTATCCGCGGATCTTTACACTAAATATCCGTATTCAGATCCGTATCCGCGGATATACATTTTTAACGATCACTACTTATTACCTAAAAATAAACATGTAGGTAGGGATAAATTCCTGAGTTCACAACATATTTTAGGAGTTATAAAAATAGAATAATGTATTGAATAACATGAATAGGTAACTCAAAGTATAAGGTAGAAATTGAATTTTCAATGACTAAAGTTCAAGTCACCAAAGTATCAATTAATGTAACGCGGTATACCAGAAGAATGTAAACATAACTAATGCTCGATGTTTTTTACTTAGTACAACCACAGATTACTAAATAGTTACTACGTAAGTACAACCCATGTCTAAGTGCTGTAACTAGCCTGTGGCTAAACTGTACAATACTGAACAGCGAGTTTTGCGCTCATAATTTTTTGTTGCAAAGGTTAATGTCTAAAAAGTAATTATGCAAAGTCTCAATGTGCGGAAACAAATAGTTTTTGAGAAAAAAAAATCGTTAATTTTTCGTAATATTTGACAGATTTTGTTCACTTTTTACTTTTTTTGTATTATTCATGAATGACTAAGGTATTCGTTCATACAGCCACAATATTATTATTATTTACCACAATAGTAATTCACTTTCATTTACATTAAAAGTAGCAATTAATGTACCTATACATAATTAATGAATTTAGAAAAAAATATCTGAATAAAAAACCATAAAACATTAGGTAACCGGTAAAGATTTCCTTTATGGACCGTCGATTTAAGGGTCAGCGTAGGGGGGGGGGGGGGGGGAGTGAAGGGCTGCCCCCCTGGTCCTGTACCACTCTCACACCGCGGAACCCCATGGTTATGGAGATGTTCTTATTTAAAGTTTGAGGTTATGTTAGGTTAGAACAATAATTTCCATCGATTTATGGTTTGGAGCCTAAATCATAATGGTTTTAAACATCAGAAGGGGACCTGGCTTTATTGGTCACTGTTCTAACCTAACCTAACCAAAATTATTTACTGTCATTAGTGCAAACAATCTAAATGGCGTTGCTTCACGTTCCGTTCCTTTCCAAAGAGTAAACGTATATTCGTAATTTTCATGTAAAAAGTCATTGTAATTGCTTACTACACTACAGCATGGTTTATTGTCCACATTAATCACATGACAATTTTAATATGTGAAAATAAAATTATATTAAAAAGGTATATCATTTTAATTAAAAAAATATATGACAAAGTGGAATGAAACGCACCTCCACACTTATAGAAACGTGAAACGTCAACTGTGACATCTACAGTGACAATTTATCTAACAAAACGTCGTATTTTTTTCGATTTACATTGAAACTTTAAAAATTTATATCTCGAAAACGGTGAGTCTCCGCACCTTAATATTTTGTAAAAAAGCTTTCTACTTATGAGTACTATCTACAATAAAAAAATGAACTTCCATATCGACAGTCCATAAAGGAAAGTTTATATTTTAGTAAACAAATATTTTTATAGAATGGTAGAGCGCTCTCCGACATAACAAAATTTTATTGATGGTTTTAATTTTTTAAATATCTGTAAGTGTCTGTACTGTGGGGGGATGGTTTCAAGGGGTTGAGGGTGACCTCCTATCCCAGAAGGAACCCCCAAATTCACCGCAAAAATGCATAAGATGTACGATTTTTTAATCCCTAACCTAAAAATTTCAATTTTGAATATCTCCAAAACTATAAGTTTCCGAAATTCGGGAGGGGGTTTGGGGGTTGGGCTACGCCCCTTCCCTCCTCGCCCCCAAAAAACGCATTAGTTTGATATCCAGTATTGTACTTACTGTTTTACCAGGAACCCTAAAATTTATTGGTTTTTTTTTCTATTATTGTGTGAAAATCTTAATGCGGTTCACAGGATACATCTATTTACCAAGTTTCAACAGTATAGCTCTTATAGTTTCTGAAAAAAATGGCTGTGACATACGGACGGACAGACAAACATGACGAATCTAAAAGGCTTACAATTTGACTACGGAATCCTAAAACAGTTGTACGTTTCCAGCCTACCGTAGTCCTTAGAACAAAAACTGAGATTTAGTAAGATTAATCTGCTTGTACAAGTTTTGGATCTGGTGCTGTGTCTGGCCCTGACTCAGGCTATGGTACGGAGCGAGAGGAAATGAGACACAGTCCCTTACTTCCTTTAAACTTGACCTTGGTATTAAACCCACTCCACCCTCACTTCAATCTACCCCCTGTACTTGGGTACTGCTGCCCAGTGAAATTTGGCACGAATCAAAGTAACACGGCACAAATATAGGAAAAGTTCTGAATACTGAAAATTTGGTTAGTGGGTCGTCCTAGAGGCGGTTTAATTTGTTATTATGTCATCATAAGCGTTAAAAATTGCGATTAGGTAAAATCTTCAAGGTTCAATTCGAAAATTAACCTATCACATACCCACAAAACGAGACACAATAGCAAAACAATAACATCAGCGGTCTCATAGGACCGGTCGGGGATTCATGAACTAAGGTAAGTTAGAACGGAAACCTCCGTACGCGAGTTCGACTCGCACTTGCCCGGTTTTTAGGGTTCCGTAGCCAAATGGCAAAACGGAACCCTTACAGTTTCGCAATGTCTGTCCGTCCGTCCTCGCTTAATCTCCGTGACCGTTAGCACTAGAAAACTGAAATTTGGTACCAATATGTATATTAATCACGCCGAAAAAGTAGTAAAATAAAAATTGGAAAAAAAAATACACCCCTACCTACATGTAAAGTGGAAAGTGTTTTTTTTATTTTTTAATATCAACCTTAACATGTGATGTATTGTTGGATAGGTATTCAAAAATGAATAGGGGTTTACTACAATCATTTTTTGATAATATCAATAATTTCGGAAATAATCGCTCTAAAATTAAAAACAATGTGTGTGTCCCCCCCTGTAACTTTTGAACCTAAGTTTAGAAAATATAAAAAAAAACTGTAAAGTAGAGCTTTATAAAGACTTTCTAGGAAAAATATATTGAACTTCATGGGTCGAACAGTTTTTGAAAAGTTGGGTAAGTACCTACACTTATTGTGACGGACGGGAAACTACAGTACCCTAGGTACATTGAGCGTGGCCCGACACGCTCTTGGCCTGTTTTGTTTAAATACAAACACTCTTGTAAATGAACATCTTTATCTAATTCATAGTTTTACTTATAATTTATTTAATACCAGTCCAACTCTTTAAAACAAGTATTCCAACAAAATTATAACTATACAAAGAAGTCTGCACAATAGAGGTTACTTATCTACAACATTTATTATTGATGATTAAACGAACTTACCTGTAAGTGAAGTTCTATCCCAATTATATGAGTACGTTTCATTCTTCAGATAAATAATAGACACATGTAGTACCTTCATTGTACTGGCAACTTCGCACTTATTAAAATATTAGGGTAGATTGAAAAATTTCCCTACTTGCGCTCCGTCCGACCCGCCGTGACCTCATTCTTTAGAGTCCTATTACAAAATTTTTAGATTAAGGGCTCTGGGAAGGGAGGGACCTTTATCTTCGAATGAAACGTACTCATATAATTGGGATAGAACTTCACTTACAGGTAAGTTCGTTTAATCATCAATTATATTGCGTACGTTTCATTCTTCAGATAAATAATAGACACATGTAGATGTTTAGAGATTAAAAATTTTGCAATGAGATATTATTAAATGAATAAGATTAAAACTAGTGTTTTATTATTAGGAATCATTTAATAACTCAACACAACTCCAACATTCTTAGATTTTCATAAAACAAAAGAGTATTTATTATTTTGCTTTTTTATAAATTTACAACATTCATTTAGACACTTGTTAAGATAAACAAGAACAATCAGATAAATTAATAGTCTAATCGCAGATAATAAAGGCCCGGTTATTAACCAGGGAGAAAAACTGATCTTGCAAAACAAGCATCATCGCTCACTGGACGATTATAGAATTTTGCAAACGTCTGTGATGATTGTGACCAACCAACCGTCTTCCTGATGACGTCGAGCGAGACGCCTTGCGTGCGCGCCGTGGATGTAGCAGCGTGTCGGGTGCTGTGCGCACCAAATGTCGACACATCCACGCCGCTCTCCGCGAGCACCTGCTTTATCCATCGGCTGATGGTTTGTGTGCAGGTGGCCTTGTAAGGTCGCTTGTATGTCATCAGAAGGTTTTCAACAGTATTTGGCCTTAAATCTTTTGTAACCGACAAATAATTAATCTTTCAAAGTTGTTGCTGGACAAATATTTATATTTTCATTGAAGTAAGGCAGGAATAAAATTGGTTGGTCACGACCGGCAGCAGATGTTTTAATGATATCGGAAATTATAATGTTGACTCCGTTAGGACAAATATTTATATTTTTAATTTTAATGGATGCTAACGTTTGCGCTCTGTGAGCTGTGCATAACGCTAATAAGATTACAAGCTTCTGGGAAATCTTTTTTAAAGGTAATTCTATATTAGGGCCCCATTGAGCGATGTGGTGTAAAACTACATATTTGAGGGTTCCACGTAGATGCGTATTTTGGAATGTTAGGCCTTAATTTATAGGTACCTTTTAATAACCTTTTGATCTGTTCATGAGATCCTAAATCATCGCCAAATAGTAAACTTAAAGCCGAGCGGTAACTATTAAGAGAGCCGTAAGCTGCACCTTTATCAAACTGTTCCGTTAAGAATGATAACACTGACGGTATACAAGATTTGTATGGATCTATTTCATTTTAATATTAGGCAAAAAGGTGGGAAGGCATAAAAGAACATGCTATCCCATGGAATTGTGAACGCGTCTATCGCTACGGCATCTGGGTCTGGTTTCCATGATACGTATTGATGACATTTGGCATTGGTGCGAGAAGCGAATAAATCGATATCTGGTTTGCCTAGTCTAGTTATAATTTTATCAAATACTTCATCTGACAATTTTAGTTCTATATCTTTGTTAATCTTGCGAGATTCTTCATCAGCTTCTTTATTATCTTTACTTTTAATATAAGAAGCAGTTAAAAATAAATTTCGCTCTTCGCACCAACGCCAGATTTTTCGTGTCAAGTCATTTAGATGGGCGTATTGGATACCACCCATGCGATTAATGTAGCTTAATGCTGTGGTATTATCGATACGTAATAGAATGGAACAGTTACGTATGTCGCGTGCAAAACATTTGATACCAAAAAATACTGCCAGCAGCTCTAAATAGTTGATATGGAATTCTAACTCAGTTGACTTCCATTTACCGTTAACTCTTTCGCCATCGCAAAATGCGCCCCAGCCAGACCTGGAGGCGTCTGTAAAAATTTCTAGTTGAAACTTATCAGGCCTTATGGAAGTAGATGTCGAAAAAATGTTCTGACACCACCATTCCAGATCCGGCAGTATTACAGGCGAAGGACTAAATTTTGATTCGTATGTTTTATAAGTCTTTAATGCTAAGTACTTTTGTCTCTCGAGGCGTTTAGTATACACCCAACCGTATTTAACTGCAGGACAGGCGGATGTTAAAACACCAATTAAACTAGCAAACTCTTTAATAGTGCAACGTGGTAAAGAAATGAATTTTTTAACTAATTTTGAAATATGTACTCGTTTATCATTCGGTAAGGATAAAGACATGTTATTAGTGTTATAATTAAAACCTAGGAATTTAGTCTGTTGTGATGGTTGTAAAGAGCTTTTTTCGAAATTTATTACGAATCCTAAATATTTACGTTATCTAAGCATTCAGCATATGTGTGGCCAATGCACAACAAATCGTCGAGATATATAACAGACGAATAGCCGCGATATCTGAGGTGAGTCACAACCTCTCTCATAATTTTCGTAAATGTTCTTGGTGCCGATGATAAGCCGTAAGGCATAGCTTTGAATTCATAAGTTAAATTTTCACCACCTTCATTATGAAATTGAAATCTTAAATATTTTCTGTGTGATGGATGAATTGGTACCAATAAATATGATTCCTTTAAATCGATCGTGGCCATAAAGCCGTTATGAGGAATTAATTTGCAAGCTGTTCTATAGTCCTCCATTTTAAAATGATTCTGAGTTACGAATTTATTTAACAATTTTAAGTTTAAAATAAATCGTTTACCGCCATTTGATTTAGGAGTTAAAAATATTTTAGAAATAAATTGGTCTAATTGTGGCTCACATTCATGTATCGCACCTAATTGTAACAAGTTGTCGATCGCTACAGACATATCTCTCTGTTCTTCATTCGTAAACGTGTTCGAGGGTACAACATGTTGATAAACTTTTTTAGAAAATGGTATCACGTAGCCATTTTTAATCCAGTCCAAGACTGTGATATTACTAGTGATGTTCATCCAACATTTGTAGAAATATTGTAAACGACCTGCGTGTACCTGTATCGCTAGCGCCGAGTCTGGGCAGGGTGCTTGCCCTGGCTGGGGGAAGGTCGAGGTCGCGTGGTCGTCGCCTGCCGCCGGTATGCTGTCGCTGCTCGTGCATATCCTCCTCGCCCCCCCCTGCTCGCCGAGACGTAACGAGGGGGGCCAGTCCCGTTTCCCGAAAACCGAGTCCTCGCTGTCGATGATCCAGCTGTAGGAGCGGGTAAGGACGACGCCCTTTGAGCGGATTTTTTAATCAGCGATCCTTGTCGCTCAATAGCTTTAGAAGCTCTTATGGTTTCTGATAGCTTTTCTCCAAAAAGCGTCTCGTCTCTTTCGTGGTCTTTTATAAGTGGTGTAAAAGACTTGTCCAGACAGGGAGTTATAAGTTTTGTTCTCACCTGAGTTTCGGTATAATGTAGGTCGGTCAGGATCCTACAGCTATCAGAAAGAATCTTAATAGCCTGAATTTTATCATCTCCTAGAAGAAGCTGGGTAATAGCTTTATTAAGCGCGCTTATACCGAGGCCTAGTTGATCTTGTTTCAACTGTATATTTTTATCACGGTTAATAATAATTTCTGAGACCGCAGCCTTGATTTCCGGATTCAAAGTAGGCGCCCTAAGGAGTTTGCAGTTCTCCGGTATCTGATACTCTTTAAGTATTTTTTCCTTGAGGTCTTTGGTAAGCCCTTTTTTCAGTAAAGGAATCCAACGTTGTGCTAAAGTGTGGTGTATATTTTCGCCGTAAATCGACTGTTCATCCGTGGTATCGCCCAGAGCTATTAGTAATTCCGGATCGAGCTGTGGAGTTTCATCCTGCGCTAGTTGAATCGGCGCCTCTGGAGTCAATTCAACGTTTTCTTGAACGTCATGAGTTTCAACTGGAACGTGAGACTGCATCACCGTGATATCATCTTGCATGGTTCCGTCGTCTGAAACGATCAACGTTTCAAATGTAAATAAATTGGCTAAGCGTTAGCGTTTTTAAACCCTCGTGTTGACCCGCAGTCAACCTCCAGGCATATTTTACACATCATGTTATACCATCGTGATACCCTCAAAGTGATATCCTCCAGGCTAGCTTAGAGATGCTAATTTATTTATTTAAAACTCATAAAAATAGTGTAAAAGGTATCACGTACCTATACACTGTTTCGCGTAACTCGTACACGAAATCACTTAATAAAAATATATTATAACTAACCTTGGTTTTTCTCGGAATCCGACGAAGATGAATATATAATTACACGACTTCGTTTTGTGTTTGCACGTTTTTTAAGTCTTTTAATTTTATTTTCATAATAACTAATTTTGTCGTCAGCGCTACGCTTAGACATAATGAAAATTTAATTTTGACGAAATATCTTTGAATAGATTATGAAAGTATTGAAGAGTGAGTGCTTGTTGCCGCGCACAAAGAAAGAATGAGGTCACGGCGGGTCGGACGGAGCGCAAGTAGGGAAATTTTTCAATCTACCCTAATATTTTAATAAGTGCGAAGTTGCCAGTACAATGAAGGTACTACATGTGTCTATTATTTATCTGAAGAATGAAACGTACGCAATATAATTATATTATCTACTCTTCGTTAATTTTCCATGATGAAAAAATTAATGTTTGGGATACGCAGTTATGGTGTTTGTTGAACCATTAGGTATGGAGACAGAGCTGATATTGTGTGACATTGTGTATTATATTACGTTAAGCGGCGAAGGTATGTCTTCCTATGTTAGCTATAGAATCTAGGTACTCGCGGACTGGTTTACATAATACCAATCACCCTACTGCTTTTACAAGCTACAATATACTTACAGGGTTATTTTTAAAACACTGGCAATCTCTTAGGACTAAGTTACTATCATCTTTATGACGATAGTAACATAGTCCTTACAGGTAATGTTTTATGACAACAACTTATGTCCTATGATTTTTAAAACTGTATCATATTTTAGTTCATCATATTTCTAACTTATTGAACGTTCTAAATGTTGCGAAGTTTATGCGAAGCAAATAATAGTACACTAGCGGGGGGAGCGAGGGCGAGAACAGTGCCCGGGAGGCGTATGTATGTAGGAACTGCAGAAACAGACTACAGTACAGAGTTGAAATGTGTTAGATAGAACAACAAAATCTTGACGCTTCTTTTTTGGTATCAAATGTATTATGTTTTGCAAATAATCATAGAACAATAGTAAGTTGTCGTTTAAAATTTTAAATTATTATGTCAGTAATACAGTCCGTTAGTAGTTACAAATAACCCTGTACATCTTTGCGGTCCAAGGCAGTGGTAACTGTGTCGATGTACCACTGATGCTGTGTGCGAGAAACGCCAGTATGATCGGTCGAGTAGTTCAGGGTTAAAAGCGAAACAAACTATGCCATAACTTGAAATACGAATGAGAATTAGCAGAAAAGAGTTGAGTGAAACCTACATAGATAGCATACGGCTAGACCACGTCATGGGGCGTAAAACACTTAGGAAATAGACCGAAAAGATACTCGGTACCTAGTATTTTAGTTGATCTAATCAAAGCAGTCAGTTAATGCGCACTCACGTGGGCGAAACTACAAGCACCGGAAGTAACCACATGATAAACATGATTATTGCCAAAAAATAACATATTTTTAATGCAGGAAACCACTGATAAGCACATGAGTGTGCGGAAATTCATGTTTTAATATAATGACAAAATAAAATATGGATTTACCCACACGAGTTTGCTTATCAAATAAATTCTGTTTCAATAGGAAATAATTAATTGGACAAGGCACCAACCAACACTGCTCTAATATTCTCCGAGCAGTCTCCGGGAGTGGTCGTCTCATCTGCTGACACAACTTGCCTGCTGAACAAGATGCATTGCGCGCGTGTTTCGGTGTTGATAGTACTGCTCGTCGGGCTGGTACAAGTTCATTGTTTTTCTTGGGGTAAGTCAAATTCTGTTCTTTATTTCTGATTTGGAAGGATAAACTGTTACGACTTTACAAAATTGTAAGGCATTGTAACTAATTTACTCGTACTTCCAAAACTCCCATGCTCTACAAAATTCCTTGACGTGGTTTTTACGACGAAGTGGTTTAGTTATTCTTCTATTTTAAAACTGGTCACAATTTTTTGCCACTAAAAATAGCAATCCTTCAGTAAAGAATCATTATTTTCATTAGACTTTCTCTAATGATGAATTTTCTTGTTGCAAAGATCCGAGAATGATGATATGACCGGTTCACGCAGTTTCATTGCAACTTCACCTTTGACGAGACTCTGTGCTAAAGTTATAATTTCACTCTTTCATTATTAAACTAGCTTCTACCCGCGGCTTCGCCCGCGTGAAATTAAACTAGTTAGCATCATTTATTCTTCCTTTTCACCTTTCAAAAGTGCCTGTATTGAAATTCATCTTAAGATACGAAATTTTGAAATATTATTTATTATCTTCGTCGTGTGTGATAGAATTGTATTGATAAAATATTAGAGTATCTTAGCCGTCTGCAGCGCCCCTTAGTGAACTCCACTGCGGGTGACGTAACCTACGACAAACTTATTATTTACAGTTGGTACAGTAATCGGGTCTAGGGATCGAACCGCAAAATTAAGTTTGTTTTTTATCGTATGTATTTTTCCGGGATAAAAAGTACTCAGTGTGGTGCCCAGGATACTAAAGAATAATTATACCAAGTTTCATCGTAATAGTAGTTTTTGCGTGAGGGTTGAACAAACAGACACACAATAGTAGATTATGTGACTAGGGAGTAAAGCAGTGTCTTTAAGGCGAGGACGGCATGTTGAATTCCGAACAAAACGAAGGTTGCTAAGTTTTAATCCCGAACGTCAGTGAGGGATTTATATAATTAACTCCCGAGCATTGCGAGGGAGTTAATAGAGAAACCTGAGTGAAGTGAGGAATTAAAGCCGCCCAAGATAAAGACAGCTTTATTCCCGTGTTGGATACTCTACTTTTTACACCATGTGTGAGATAATTACAAGTCTACTACGATTAATTAACTAGGTACTATAATATCGTATAAAACAAATTATAAATAAATTAAAAAATATGCAACATTATTTACACGTTAATCTCAACTCCAAATTAGAAGCAAACAAAATTCAATACTGCAATATTACTGATAAATGATAAATGATATTTATTTTGCAAATAGGTTTTTTCAAACTCTTTTACACGTCAATTTTTTTTTGGACTCTATAACTTTCCTCTTTTTTAGAACCTCCTTAACCTTTTCCTCAGTATGTAACCACATTTATTATTCTTTTTTTTTTTTTAGTGGCCAGTTTCATTTTTGAATAAATTTGTTTGATGCACGTACATTTTAAATGACTGAAGGCGTATTTGATGTTCTAAATTTAAAAAAAACCATTATGCCCTAGGGATCGGCCATACTATAATACAGTATGGTGCTAGGTGCTAACGAGTGCTCCCTAGGTGATAACGAGTTGCTTTAAGTGCAGGTTACATGACACATAGGGTCATTATCGAGCAGGTGGTGTAAAAAAATAGTTTTTAAGGTAAGGTGTCGATCTAGTAGCCATTAATTTTTTTAATATTTTCAATGTACAGATTGTCACTTCCACAGATTTATTATGAGTAATACGGAATTGATGTTGTATGTGAAAGTAAAATAAATCCTTACGAGATTAATCGCGAGCAGTTATCTATCTACATTTGTGCAGTTTTACGAACTGAATGTTGTACATTTTATAAACCCCCCAAACTGCGTAACAGTTTGTCGGCGGTATTAACTTCAAATTAATATTCTTGTCAACATTCATTTTTATTTGGGTCCCGTAGCCAAATGGAAAAAAACGGAATCCTTGTAGATTTGTCATGTCTGTCTGTCCGCACAGTCCCTTTTCTTTTTTTCCACAGTCACTTTTTTCCGAAACTATAAAGGCTCTCCTACACACAGTGCCGGCGGCAGGACCGCCGGGGTTATGCCGAGCGGCTTAGGGCCATGTGCACCGACATAAGTTTAAACATTGATTTTGCAATCGACCCATTATAATTTATTCAATGTTTAAATAAGGAGCGGTTTTTTTGTGTTCACCATCATCTTTCGGCGTTCGGTTTCCTAATCGAAACATAACAAGCGTTTTTGAACAAATGAGTGAGCAATTGCAACACTACTAAATAAAATGTAAGACTACATCTTGAAATTTTGTTCACGCTTACAACTTTTTAACATGGCCAGATAATAGTTTATGCCATAAAATGTGAAAGTTACTGTTCATTGTTTCTTAGGCTTTACGGGAAACACAATGTATGTCGGAAAGTTTATCAACGCGCTCTTTCTTATCTGTGGCTGTCATTTTTTTAAATTCTCTGATAAAGTTTCGTGGTATTTTGGTTGTAAGAATCGTATATGAAAAATTAACAATTTAGAGTAAATGTGTGTGTATGTGTAGCGTATGAGGTTTTGAAGTTCTGTGTAAATAATAAGATAGTGTTTGATTGCTTATTTCAACAAGTAAAAAGATGTTGAAAGATACTAGGTCTTCTCGTCATCGTTTCTACTCATTAAAATAATCTAACATACATTATAAAATTAAAAGCCATTATTTCTCAAACATAAATAAGTACTTTGTTTGTAAATCAAACAAAATAACCTACAAAAGTTCTGTCAAATGACAGTAACCGACGTCTAAACAACGTCTTGTAGCTCGATTAAGATAACCATCTGATTAACGTCAATAACCGACGATAAGGCGGTGGTGAACAGGAAATATTGCTAAAACAGTCGTTTTAATATTAAAACAGTCGATTTGGTGTCGGTGAATATCGCCCTTAGTTAGTTAGTTTATGTTAACCGGCGGCATACCGTGAATGCCGCCGGGTGCACGCACGGCGGCTTAGCCGGCGGCCGTTATGTAGGAGCTACACTGTTGAAACTTAGTAAGTAGATGTATTCTGTGAACCGCATTAAGATTTTCACACAAAAATAGAAATAATAAATTTTAGGTTAGTTATTGTTTTTACTGGGAACTGAAATTAATTTTTTTTTCATGAGACCCATACTTTTTTTTTTTTTTAATTTTTATAAGTTAGTGCTTGACTGCGATCCCACCTGATGGTAAGCAGTGATGCAATCGTTGATGGTGAGGCGCACTAGCTTATTAAAAGCCTATTCACTCTAGCCTTGAAGACACCTAAATTATAATCGGACGGGAAAACCGCAGCAGGCAAATTGTTCCAATCCCTCGATGTCCGCGGTATAAACGACGAAGCGAAACGCTTAGTCCTACTTAGTTTAGTATACTTGTGGAGTATCTGTGGATAGGTCTTCAAAAGTGATACAAAAGTGATTGAGTTTTCCAGTATCATTTTTTTCTAAACCGAATAGTTTGCGCGAGAGACATTTCCAAATTGGTAAAATGTGTCCCCCCCCCTGTAACTTCTAAAATAAGAGAATGAAATATCTAAAAAAACCATTATGATATACATTATATTTTTTTTTAAGATTCACTATACAAACTTCCACCGAAAATTGGTTTGAAAGAGATCTTCTGAGTAGTTTGTTTTTAACACGTCAGAAATCGTTATTAAGTTGGTACGGAACCTTCGGTGCCCGGTTTTTATATAATAACTAGCGCGGGCTAAACCCGCGACTTCATCAGCGTACAAGTCAAAATGTTACTATCAGGTAAGTATTTTGATTGATTCTTGCCATCGACTGCGTTCGCGGAGAAGTTGGAAATATTTGCACAGTCTATGGACCTATATTAGAAGGCTGTTTTAGGAGCATCACGCAATACAAGTAGGAGTGGAACGACAGAATGTTGGGTGAAAGTGCTGGCTCTTGTAATAGTTTTAGTACCTACATATATTGTAGGTCCTAAGTAGTAATTAATATTTAAAGTACACTATATTTTTAAGTTTGACGCACATTGATTTTCTCCGGAACCAGATCTGGGGAGGGCAAAGTACGGTTATCCGTACGAATAACGCTTTAAGCGTAAATAGATCCCAAAGTGCTTATCGTAAATTCTTATACAGTCATCATCATCATCTGCCTAGCCTTTTCCCAACTATATTGGGGTCGGCTTCCAGTCAAGCCGGATTTAGCTGAATACCAGTATTTTACGAGGAGCGGCTGCCTACCAGACCTCCATATTAAATTCTTATACAGTATGTTAGTTTAAACGAGGGACATATTCAAACCCACAATAGTGTACGCTTACATGATACTAATAAAAATATGATAACAAAAAAATCACTGATAATTAATAACAGACAGAATCATACTAAAATTTTCGCAAATGTCTCGCAACGTGTATCACCCTGCGAGAGAACATATGCGCGAGTCAATGACCTTTCATACTTTAAACCTGCCTGGTTCTTATTCTTACACTATTAATTTACTTTTTCTTGCATTATTAAATGAAAAAAAGTGACATATTAAGTTAATAAGTTTTCTACTTATTTGAGACAGGAATCGAATACTGAGGACCCTCCCTCAGTAAGTCCCTCGTTTAAACTATACCTAACATAGGTACTGTATTAGCCTGGGCTTTATTAACTGTTACCGCAAAACGTATCTTACTCGGAAGTTGAATTCTTATTTTTTTTCGTTTTAATGTGAGGTATCAGCACCGTTTGGCCCACTGTTGGACCAAACTAAGAATTGTAAAATAATTGGTGTTCCGTTTTTGATTCGAGCGAACGTGGGAGAAGATAACTCGGATTTAGTGAATTACTTGACAATTCTTAACCGACTTCAAAAAGGAGAAAGGTTCTATGTTCGGCTGTATAAGTAGGTACATTTTTTTTTAAATATTTTCGCCGATTTCCCGCACAGTCGAGGACCGATTAAAAAATAGTACATTATGATACAAGTGTGTAATGTGGGTCATTATCGTCGCGGTGGTATTAAGACCCGAGCCATGGCGAGGGTCTTAAGAGAACCAAGAACGATAATGACCAATTACTCACGTGTATCATACGACGTTTTTCGACACACTTGTGAAGAAAATAAATTAAAAATAACTTTATTTAGTAGGTATATGAACAGTTTATTTAAAGAAACAGTTCGTAAATGTGCAGTCAGTAAAGTTATAATTAAAATAATTTTCGACACACTTGCTCATAAAGTGGCTGTTATTACACTGTACTTAGGTATATAAAGGGGCTCGTTACCAAACTGTGACATTTTGATTACTATTATGCACATGTGTGGTAATGTAGTTAGAACCTTTTTGTTTAACCTCTTTTTTGTCAAAAAGAGTTTTAAGACAAAAAATAATAAAAAAAATTATTGCGTTCAATAGCATAAATTAGTGTTTTACTTACTTATTTTAATTTCGTGTTTAAATAAACTGTTTAAAATTTTACATATTTAATTAATTAAATCTTTCATCAAATTTGTATTTTCCGTTTATATGCAACCTCATTCTTATTTTTTCTAAACCAAGAGCTAGAGTAGCTAGTCTATGGCCGCCATTTTTCGCGCATGCGCGCGTTTAAGAAAAGTCAATTTTTTAGCCGCCATATTTAAAAATTAAATACAGATTTTACAAAAATGTCTACAAAAACTATTTATGAGGAAAATAATTTGTGCTGTACGCCTTCAAGTAGAAAATCTATGTCATGGGACCACTATACAGTCAAAAATTATAGTACATTATGAGTGCAGTGCAATAACAGCCACTTTATGAGCAAGTATGTCGAAAAAAATGTTTATTGTAGGTAATGTACTAAATGTTATGATCTGGTGATGAAGTTATGGAACGGAACTCTTCATAATTATGATCATAGCAAAAATGTCGTAACAAGAAACATTGCTTAGTTTATCCCTGACGTCTCGCGTTCGCGGCGCGGCGGCGCGCGGCGGCACCAACAGTATTCTCAGTGTATTCGTAGATCGGTGGGATTCCTCGATGTTGCTGAGGTGGATGCGGCTCCATGCCAAAATTTATTTGTATACTTTTATGAGTCTGTAAGCTACTAACACTAGAATTTAAGTTAAAACGTAGCCAATTGGCAAACACGGAACCCTTATAGTTTCGCCATGTCTGTCCGTCCGTCCTCGCTTAATCTCTGTGACCGTTAGCTCTAGAAAGCTGTAATTTGGTACCAATATGTATTATCAATCACGCCGACAAAGTGCAAAAATAAAAATAGGAAAAAAATATTTTATTAGGGTAGCCCGCCCCCCTACATGTAAAGTAAATAGTGTTTTTTTTTTAATTTCAACCCTAACGTGTGATATATTGTTGGATAGGTATTCAAAAATGAATAGGGGTTTACTACTATAATTTTTTGATAATATCAATAATTTCGGAAATAATCGCTCCAAAAGTAAAAAACAATGTGTCCCCCCCCCTCTAACTTTTGAACCATAAGTTTAGAAAATATGAAAAAAATCTGGAAAGTAGAGCTTTATAAAGACTTTCTAGGAAAATTATTTTGAACTTGATGGGACGAACGGTTTTTGAAAAGTTGGGGACACTTATTGTGACGGACGGGAAACTACGGAACCCTACACTGAGCGTGGCCCGACACGCTCTTGGCCGGTTTTTAGCGACATAAACGGGCGTATCTTTTTATTCGTTAACTTACAAGTTTGATTTTTGCACAGCTTTAAGGGACCGCAGACCTGGTTTTAATTTGAACTCTGTCTTTACTCTTAACTCAACCTTTACGCGTTCCCGTGATAAAGGGTCTTGACAGACGGACGGACAACAAAGTGATTCCGTGTAAGGGTTCCGTTTTTCCCTTTTGAGGTTTTTTTTTTCTGGTAGGGGAATCCTCAGAATAACTTCTCCTGCTCTTGAGCGGAGCGGGAGGGCGTGTCAGACTCTTACTGACTAAACCCCTACCCCGTTCCTTCGTTGCCTTCGATCTAGGGGGGACTCGGTGTCAACCTTTAGGAATACCACGTGTTCCCCCTCCCTTTTGAGGTACGAAACAAAAGTCGGTGTTAAATAACGAAGAGGCAAAACTATTATAGAAACACCGACTTCCAAAATTAAAGTTATTTTGTACTTTTTAGAGTTTTTTAGGGTTTCGTACCTTTCTTTCTGTTTGCTTGTTACCTCTCGCAGACTTGCGTGAAACTTATCACACGTAGACCATGACCTGGATGAGGAATCCAATCTGTTCAGCTATTTAGACATGAAGAGGTAACAAACAGACAGACAGAAGGACGGATACGGTAGTAGACTCTCGTGCCAAGTAAAGGGTTTATACACCTACTACGAGTGTGTAACTCTCGAAGGATTTCATTTGCAAGTTAGTAGATAGGCAGTGAATGGTAGAAGGTAGGAAAATATATCAACGGGAATGCAAGTCATTTGGAAACCATTTGTATGAGAGCAGCGAGTTTATGAAAAGATGAAGAAATGCTCGATAGCATAATTAATCTAATATCTTAAATGTTTCCATGTTTCAGACGTCGTCTTGGGCAATGACAGACAACTAGAATTTTATAACAATGGAACACTGACGCACACAGAAGACGTAGTGCCGTCGTCTCGTTATATGAAATCCGTAACTTACGATCCAGTTCACTACAGGCTGCTGTTTACCGACTCTGTCGGGTCGACTCTATCAATATCTAGCTTTGACCTGTCGACCAGGAAAATACAACGTTTACTTACGACAACAGCGGACTACTACCGCACGAGGGTCGCCTACGACCCCGTCACACAGGCGCTCTTTTGGAAGGATGGACATAGTATACGCTCGTTTTCATTAAATCCTGCTTCTTCTAACAAAGCAGACGGAAATCTGTTATGTACGTTGAGTCAATACTGCCGTGATCTCGCCGTGGACAGCTGCGGAGGGTACGTTACTACTGTTACTAGTGATATAACACACTGACAACATTTGATTGAAAAATATACAAATACTAGCTTTTACCCGCGGCTTCGCTCCCGTCAAATGACTACCCTACATATCCTACGCTACCCTACCCTACCTTCCCTACACTCTCCTACCTACCCTACACTACACTACACTACACTACACTACCCTACACTACCCTATACTACCCTACACTACCCTACACTACTATACACTACCCTACCTACCCTACACTACACTACCCTACACTACCCTACACTACCATACACTACCCTACCTACCCTACACTACACTACCCTACACTACCATACACTACCCTACCTACCCTACACTACACTACCCTACACTACCATACACTACCCTACCTACCCTACACTACACTACCCTACACTACCCTACACTACCCTACACTACCCTACACCACCCTACACTACCCTACACTACCCTACACTACCTAACTTTTTTTTTCAAATTTTCTCTCCGTAAGAACCATCATTGAACTTCAAGGAACATTTTAAAAAAAGAATCAGCCAAATCGGTCAAGCCGTTTTCATGTGATGTCGTGACAACGGAAAACGGGTTTCATTTTTATAATAGATTAACTACTAGCTTTTGCCCGCGGCTTCGCCCGCGTGGAAGTCGGATAACCAAGTAAATTCAGAAAAATAATAATATCGTAAGTGAGGCGCACAAAATATAGCCTATAGCACTCGGGAAGAAAGCAGCTTTCTATCAATACCTACATTTTTGTTGTCTGGCCAGGATCTTCAGAAATTACCCCCTACAAACAAAAAAACAAACTACCTTTTTATTATATTAGTATAGACTAGTAGAGCGTTAAAAGATTAATACAAGATTGGAAAATTAAAATCTGCTTGAAAAAAAAATAGAGGTATTTATGTTCCGCTGTGTTTGCCCTCGTGGTAGGGTTATGACTCGCGGAGTTCGTTTTACTTTGTGAATGATTGTTTGAGAACAGTTTTGTATGTAACGAAACTCGTTTCCACCTCGCGGGCGGTGCTATCAGAACGAATCGCACGCCTATTATTTTATATATAACTTAATGTTACTTTGGGCTAACACTAACTTTAACTTAGGCTTTGCACATTGTGCGCGCAGTACTCGATCATTATTATTATAACACAACTTTCACACAATGCTATCTAGTCCCAAGCTAAGCAGAGCTTGTGTTATGGGTACAAGACAACTGATAAACATACTTCATCATCATCATCCAACATACAACATCATTAAACATACTTATATATTTCTAAATACATATTATAGATAAATTACACCCAAACTCAGAACAAATGATCGTGCTCATCTCACAAACATTTGTCCTGGTTGGGAATCGAACCCACGACCTCCGGCATAGCAGTCAGGGCCACTAACCACTAGATCAACAGGCCAGTCATACAGTATAGATAACTCGTATGTATAAGTCTGCAACATGAATATTTATAGATGTTTATAAATTACAGGTTCATTTACTGGGTCACAGACTATGAGATAGAGAGGGCTCGGTTAGATGGCTCCGAGAGAGAAGTTTTAATAGACAGCCACGTTTTTGACCGAACAAGCTTGGCCATCGACCAACAAACACAAAGAATGTACTGGACTGAGACAATATCGATCAATGGTGGATATCAGGTGTATATTAAAAGTGCCAATTTTAATGGAAAGGACAGAACAACATTATATGTTGCAGGCAGCGTTTTTCGTGCATTTTCATTGGCCGTATCAAAAGATTTCATCTACTGGCAGATCTATAATGATCAGGGAATTTGGCAATTACCGAAGTATTCATCACAACCCGAAGCAAGAAAATTATATTCAGTGTCTAGCTCAGTCTGTGTGTATTGTCATCGTATAGCGACCAACTACACATTAGAGGAACAAATTGAAGGAGTAAAGAGCTGCCTCGCTCTCCAGGCTCTGATCCCGCATGACTCGAACAGTGGGTCCACAGTACCAGTCTGTCAGAACTACTGCTTCCAAGGAGAGTGTGGTGTCAGTGCTGACGGACGTCCTACATGCAGGTAAGACGTGTTCGTCTCGCAGATATACTGGGTCAGCTCACGACGCTTGGAGATAGCGAGCCGCGGGGTTTATCCAAGTCTCTCATAATGATATGATTGACACTAATAGTAATTAGCGCAGCGTCGCTTCGCGTCTCGGTGTGAGCTGACCCTAATGCTCAGTTTCTCTGACGCCAAGTTAACCAACACTTAGATATGTTACATGCCTAACTGCATCACATTGTCAAGTATTTATTTACGTCATCACGTATTTATTTCGTATTTGTTTTTATATCGTACTAGCTTCCGCCCGTGACTTCGTCCGCGTGAAACTTTGTGCTTACGCTAACTTTAACCCGCAACTTCATTTATACAGGTGAGGTGCTCCGCTCCTATTGGTCTTAGCGTGATGATATATACCCTATAGCCTCTTTTAAATCGGCCCAGCAGTTCCTGAGATTAGCGCGTTCAAACAAACTCTTCAGCTTTATAATATTAGTATAGTTTTGTATTTGTATTTTCGTATTGTATTTATTTTATGTCATAAGGTAGATTAGGCTAAGTTCACATGAGCGCGCGGTGTGAGTGTTCACATGACAACCGCCAGTGTCAAGATCTTGCGCGCGGTCGCAAAAGTCGCTAAAGTATTTTTAACTTCATACAACTTATCACTGGCTAAAAAAATTCAAAAAACGTGAGAAAATTTGAATTTCGCGGGCTACCTGAAGCATTCACCTTAAGTGCACATCGAATGAATATTGTTTGTAAGTACATCACTCCGCAGTGGTCGCGCACCTCGTGCACCTGTTACAACTACTCACAATAACTCTTGTAAAGCTGCTTTTTATGCTCATTATTTCAGTTGTAAAGCCGGATACTCTGGGGAGAGGTGCGAGGTATACGCGTGCCATCAGTACTGTTCAAACGGCGGCGTCTGTTCCCTGAATGAAGAGAATAAGCCAGTCTGCCAGTGCACAGCAGGTTACGTTGGAGAACGATGCGACGTGTCCATCTGTAAGGATTACTGTTTGCACCAAGGAAACTGTAGTGTCGGTGCTGAGAGCCTACCTAACTGCAGGTAAGTCAGACGGAATTCGTTGTATAGATTATACTAATAAAAATAAAGTAAAGTAAAAATTTATTTATTTTCCACACTAATATAGTACAGATTACATTATTAAAATAAATGGACTGGACTGGAGCCTGAACTTGGACAGCCCTGTGTTTCAGGACTCCAGGTCTTCATCCCGCGGTAAGTGGGTCTGAATTCACTAGCGAATTTAATCAACTTAATTGTGTGAATTCGTGTGTGTGTGTGTGTGTGTGTTGTGTGTGTGAGTGATATGTGTGAGAGTTTGTGGGAGTATGTATGATGTATGCATGGTTATGCATGAGTGTGCTTTGACTGCTCTAAAGTTACAAAGGACTGATAGGCACGTTACATTTTTTACGCTATTAAATAGCGGACCCAACAAATATTGCCTTGCCTGTTCCAATTATAAATCTAAACCATCCAGGGAGTCGAACCAAGAGGATAAATGTCCGGTATTTTCATCAGCAGATTTTTTTCTTTGTAAGTACGTTAATCGTTTTTTTCTTATTACTTTTTTTCAATTGTCTTTATTATGATGGTCTGAATGATTTCTTATAGTTTGTCCTATTTCAATGAGACCTTATATAACAGTTGGTGGTCCAGCTTTGAGTTCTACTAAATGTTTTGGAAACGCATTCATTGCGCGTACTGCTAAGGAGTGGTATTGCCTGTCGGGGTCAGCTGTTCTTGATTATAGAGCACATGTCACGGAATGGCGCCGAGGGCTGCAGCTGAACATCAGCGTCTAGAGGTGGCCTGAGCTGGGCTTCTTTTGCCATTACTAAGTGTTCTTCAAGCTTAATTTTTAAATAGTTTTCTGATCTTATAATGTTTATAAAAGTAATTTTCTTTCTTTCTTTTTTTTTCTTTCTTAAATAATAATTGTGCATGTTGGTCGTTTCAGTTGCGCCGCCGGCTACTCGGGCGAGCGGTGCGAGGTGGCCGGCTGTCGGGACTACTGTCTGCGCGGCAACTGTAGTGTCGGCGCTGAGGGAGGGCTTACGTGCAGGTAAAGCATCACACCAACTGATACTATTACTGATAAGTGCGCGCTTGCCTATTATCTCAGCAGATGTACACGATGATGTCGTCGACAACAGAGCAAGACTGCGAAGAAGTAACCTATTCACTCTTGACTTAAATGCTTCCAGGTTCTAGCTAGTGAGGTAGTGGTCAAACTTGAGCCTATCAATAATAAAAAAAACTTCCCTTAAAATATGTTTTTGAGGCTGTTAAAGTTTTTATAACAACAAGTCATTGGCAGAGTGGTAATATCATAATTATCATCATCATCATCATCTCAGCTAAAAGACGTCCACTGCTGGACATAGGCCTCCTCCAAGCGTCTCCACAGCGACCGGTCCTGTGCGTCTCGCATCCATCGGATTCCCGCTCGCCTCGCCAGGTCGTCGGTCCACCTTGTGGGAGGCCTTCCAACGTGCGTTCTGCGTCTTCCAGTACTTGGCCTCCACTTCCGTCCCCGTCGACCATCTGTTCTACGAGCAATGTGCCCTGCCCACTGCTACTTAAGTTTGACAATTCTTCGGGCTATGTCGGTAACATTGGGAATTGGCTGTATAATAATAATATAAGCCTTTATTCAGACAAAAAAAATGTTAACATAAAATAAAGACTGCTGAGTCTATGGCACCTCCAACTTGATCTGTTTGCCCAACTTTGACAAACTAATGCCTTCTCCATTTCTTTCCACTCTATTCTGTTAATTGCTTTTCTAGTCCATTTGAGGAGCTCGTGGCTAGATAATAACACCCACACGGGTCGATCTTAAAAGTTCAGCAACGCTTGCCAAGGTTGCTCTGTGGATGGATCCATCTTAACGTACCGAGTTTCCTCTGTGCCTCGGAAAGCACGTTAAGCCGTAGATCCTGGGTGTCATTTGTAGATCTTTGGCAGTCGTTACGGATAGTCAGAAGCCAGTAAATCTGACTCCAGTCTTGCCATGAAGTGCCGTGCTACCCCAGTTAATGAATTGTGGAGGTCTGGTAGGCAGCCGGTCCTCGTAAAATACTGGTATTCAGCTAAATCCGGCTTGACTGAAAGCCGACCCCAATTTAGTTGGGAAAAGGCCAAGCAGATGATGATGATGATGTTTTCCCCGTTATTGCTTTTATCTCGTCTTCTCATCTTCGATACTGTCTGCCTCGTTTTCTTTCTCTAGGGTTCCAGAACACTTTGCTTTTGTTCCACTTCTCCATACCTCTTATTATATGTCCTGTCCATTGCCAGTTTTCTTATTTTATTTGTAACGTTTTCTATTTTTGCCAGTTTCCTGATAGTTTCGGTCTGAACTCAGTCAGATTTCCTTTGATTTAGCAAGCTTCTCTCCATTGCTGTCCAACAAGATTCTAGATTTTTGTGAAGGTGACCACTACCCTTCGAATTCGTTGTATATGTTGCCGCTAATGTGCGGAAATCAGTTAGAGTGCGGAATGACTAGTTAATCTGTAGATTATCTGATTGAGGCTGCTAAGATCTTATATGAAACTAGATAGATTTCTTAGGTAATATGCATAGTTTAGAACTAGATGGCGTGGTGTGAAAGTTGTGGAATAAAAAAAATGATTTTCTCAAAGTTTAAATAATTATCATCATCGTCGTTATTTCAGCTGTGAGACCGGCTACTCTGGAGCGAGGTGCGAAGTGAACGCGTGCCAAGGATACTGTCTGAACGGCGGCGTGTGTTCGCTGAACGAGGAGGACGAGCCGGCCTGCGAGTGCGCGGCGGGCTACGACGGTGGACGCTGCGAGCTTCCTGCCTATAACGACAACAGGTAAAACTTGTTCATCTCACTGTACACTACAACTCAGTCACATTAACTTGTTGCTTCACGTTGATGAAATAATGTCTAAAAACAATATAACAACTACAGAGAACTAGCCAAATTATCGAGGCGCGTATCTATAACAAAAGATGCTGAGCATACCTGACACTTGCCGGGCGAGCTAAGGGAATGCGGGGGGAAGCGGGGGGATGTGAGCATTTCAGAGATAATGCGTCAAGTTAATGTGACCGGATCGTAGATATATTTGTCATCGGGAGATATACACAGAGTACTGTAATATGTGTAGTATAGGAAAACGCAGTGTTAGAGTTGAACGATTTACGAGCAAGCCCGACTGTCCATAAAAACAATATTTCATTGCGCCAGTCCAGTCAAAACGTGGAGACAAACCTTAGTGAATGCGACGACCGACCTGAGTGATGTGTTGAGTAGTTTTACTAAGATGAACTAAAGTTACGTACATTGTCCTGGTGAGTCTGTTTATTGTGTTCATCATCATCATCTCAGCCGAAAAACGTCCACTGCTGGACACAGGCCTCCCCCAAGCGTCGCCACAACGACCGTTCCAGTGCGTCTCGCATCCATCGGATTCGCGCGACTCTCGCCATGTCATCGGTCCACCTTGTGGGGGGCCTCACAACACTGCGTCTCCCGGAACGTGGCCGCCACTTCAGAACCTCCTGTTCCCATTGACCATCTATTGTGTGATCCTGTTCAAAATGTTCGTTGTTGCAGCTGTGAGGCCGTCACGGAGGGAGGGACAGTCGGCGCCTGCCACCAGTTCTGCCTGCACGACGGCGTCTGTTCCCTGAACGAGGCGGGCGAGCCAGTCTGCCAGTGCTCAGCCGATCACGAGGGCGACAGGAGCGAGGTTCCTGTCTACAACGACTTGAGCTTCCAGCTCGTGGCGACCGTGCTGAAGGGGAAGCCGAAGGTGACCGTCACGGTGGGCGGAGGAGAGCAGTCCACGTGCGCTTCCGCCGCGCTCTGAACCACGAGGCGAGGGGGGGAGCTTCACGTCGGCCCTCACCGCGACCATGTCGTCCTCTCGCTTTATATTAATTATTCATGCGTATAATGTCATTAAAGATTATTATTTCAAATAAAATTATAATTATGATTCATTCGAATGTTTTATTCAAGAAAGTAACCTGGGTTATAACTTAACAGTCTGTTTGTCTGTTAGTCTGCAGATTACCTAGAAAACTTGCAGAATAACTATGGTTTATTGGTTTAGGTGGTTAACTAAAGGTAAACAATCTTGGTATGTCTTTTTATATTAAAGAGGTCGTATATAATATACACAAAGATTATTTAAATTTAGTTTATTAGTTAACATCAATTTAGGTAAATACCTAGTTGCAAAGACTTTTATATACAATTTTTAGGCAACTTTTAGATAAAAAGACATGCCAAGATTGTTTACATTGAGTTAATTACCTAAACCGATAGATCATAGTTAATCTGCACTTTAACTGATTTACGCACATTAGTGACAATATACACCAGAGATTCCGCTATGATTCAGTTAGCGAACAATTACAAGAAGCGCTAAACTTCCAAAATGTACGACATACAGTACGTTTGTTTGTTCTTTCTTTTTTGCCTTCGTTGTACTGTGAGGCGAATTCAATAAACTTTAAACTTAATTTTGATTATACAGAAGATTTATTACTTTACTGTCTTTAATGGGATGTATAGGAGTATATCAGTGTCTGTAATATCGTCATGCAACCTACCTCTCTGCTTAGCGTTTGTGGACTACGAGAAAGCCTTTGATTCGATCGAGACTTGGGCTGTACTGCAGTCTCTCCAACGGTGCCAGATTGACTATCGGTACATCGAAGTACTGAAATGTTTGTACGAAAACGCCATCATGTCAGTCCGACTACAGGACCGGACCTCGAGACCTATCCTCTTACAGCGGGGTGTGAGGCAGGGAGACGTTATCTCTCCGAAACTGTTCACGGCCGCATTGGAGGATGTCTTCAACGTTCTGGAATGGAGAGGGCGAGGCATCAATGTCAACGGCGAGTACATCAAACTTTCGATTTGCCGACGACATAGTAGTCATGGCTGAGACTACGGAGGGGCCCAGTACAATGCTCGGTGATCTCAGTAGGGCCTACGATAGAGCGGGACTCAAAATGAACATGGACAAAACCAAAGTCATGGTAAACGTCCATGTAGCACCCACTCCTATCAAGATCGGAGACTTTACACTCGAAGTTGTGGATGACTACGTCTACCTGGGACAGACGGTCCAGTTGGGTAGATCTAACTTCGAGAAAGAGATCAATCGTCGAATCCGACTCGGCTGGGCAGCGTTTAGGAAGCTGCACGGTATGTTCTCGTCCAACTTACCGCAGTGTCTCAAGACAAAAGTCTATGACCGGTGTGTGTTGCCAGTGATGACATATGGCTCGGAAACGTGGTCGCTCACAATGGGCCTCATCAGAAGGCTTAAAGTCACCAAAAGAGCAATGGAAAGGGCTATACTCGGAGTTTCCTTGCGCGATCACATCAGAAATGAAGATATCCGCAAGAGAACTAAGGTTGCCGACATAGCCCGAAGAATCGCCAAACTTAAGTGGCAGTGGGCAGGTCACATTGCTCGAAGAACAGATGTTCGCTGAGGACTGAAAGTTCTTGAGTGGCGGCCACGTACCGGAAGACGCAGCGTTGGCGCGGTCTCCCACAAGGTGGACTGACGACCTGGCGAGGGTTGCGGGAATCCGATGGATGCGAGACGCACAGGACCGGTCGTTGTGGCGACGCTTGGGGGAGGCATATGTCCAGCTGTGGACGTCTTTCGGCTGAAATGATGAATATCGTCATGCATATTCATGTGTTCATTTTATTGAAGTATAATAATGTTTATTCAATTCTCTTTCAATATGGAACCATCTTGAAGGCACATAAGATAGGACATAATCACTAATAACTGACACCTCCACGCGTCTTACGCTGTAACAAAATGATCACTGATTTATACTATAGTTTACAATCGAATTGCTTTAATTCTGTGCTCAATAAATGTACTGTATACAACGTGTAACGTTAAATGCGCAAAACCTCAGACACCCCAAATTATTATTTATTCATTTGACCTAATTATTAGTGAATAAAATTAATAAAAAATGAAAAGATTGTATGTACTGTTTTAGTTTGTTTAAGATTCGTATCTGAATTAAAATAAGAACTATTGTCTCCCGTGTGAGAAAATTTCAATTGGACGACCACTATTTTTGTTTGTTTACCTATTTTGGCGGGTTTGCGCACGTGATAGCTTGATCTATTAATAAATAGACAGAGTAACTTTTATAACGACGATTTAAAAAAATGTGTTCTGTAGTAAAAAATGGTTCAATTGATTCTCCTCGTTGCTCTGATCAAACTACTCGTATTTTCAGGTCTTGCGCATTTTACGCCATATTTTTTAGAGCCATGACTCAATCTGACTCAGGCGCGGTAGATATTATAGGAGAGTAAGTTAGTTAAGTAAGAACACATTTTATTCACTGCACTTTACTATCTATAAATTTTACTATTTATTGCTATTTACAACTCAATTGTAGTGTTGTTTGCGGCAATGTCAATAATGTCGACTCATTGACACTGCGTGTACCCAGCCATTGTACCCAGTGCTACACTCCAACGGGATGATAAAACCTCTCCTTTTTTAAATCTTTATTTAAAGAGCGATTCGTTAATGCGAATATCTCTGTAGGTATAAAGGTTGTAAGGGACAGCCCTCCGCAAACTTTAAAGGCTTGCTCAGTAGACGAATCTGAGTACATATTAATGTTTTCTTAAGAACGAAGGGCTTCCAATTAATTTCATTTCCTTTAAAAACTTTGGCAGTTCCATTGAATGCTTTTTTATTTTATAATTACTCTAAATATTATATTTCTCTATTTTATATTTTAAACCTTTGCTACACACACACACCACACTACATGTTCAGATCAAGACTATCATTAAAGTGTTCGAAGGGGTCAATCCGGCGGTCAGGGTAGTCGTAGTACGCAGGAGTACTGTACGCCATCGCCTCACGAGGGGCAGCAGTCACGTCACCTACAGCTGCAGTGTCCGTCACGTTGACTGTACTGTCAGTAGCGGTCACTGTGACAGCAGTTACTGCCTTGTTTAGATCTGTAGCGCCAGTGTTAGTGGTATCTGCAGCAATGTTTGTAACTTGAGGTGCTGTTGTGTTGTCCATATCTATTGCTTTGACTGCATCGTTACTTATCGCGTTTGGTTTAGAAGACATGTTATCATTTGTTGTAGTTTCATTGTTAGTTGCGTAACTTTTTGTATTGTCATTTTCTTTTTTGACGTCTTGTAATTTCAGATCTTGGTGTGTATTTGACAGTCTCTCAACTTTATGTTCGGTCATATCTTTTTTATTATTCTTGTCTGCTTTATATCACGTATTTTTTTCAAATCGTTTAGTTCAGTTTCTAAAACGCTGATTCTTTTGACGATGTATTCGTCAGAAACTTTGGTGTCGTTATCGAAAGGTCCTGTTGAAGAGTGGTTTTTTGTGTTGTTGGACTCCATATGTTGGTCAACTGGAGCAATGTTGGCTGAGGACGGTGCTATACCTCTTCTGATCTCAAGAACTGGTTCTTTATAGTGAGACTCGTAACTGATCGAGTGTCGAGAAGGAGGTTTAGTAGGAGCAGTCGAGTTTTGAGGTTTCACCAATGATTTAGCTCGCCTTTTTACAGCATATCTCTGATTCCAAGATTTTTCATTTCTGGAATTGAAATATAGTGTTTAATGTTTTTCATATAAATAATAAATTAAGATACGATGAACATGTTGTAAGAAGTTGTTTTTTAAGTTATTGCTTGACTGCGATCCCACCTGATGGTAAGCAGTGCCATCGTTGATGATGAGTCACTCTATTTTAGCAAGAGCCTATTCACTCTAGGCTTGAACACACCTACATTATAATCGGAGGTGAAGATGTCTACCAGAGTAGGACAAGACTAGAATGAATGCGTGCGAGATGATAACGGTAGTCACTGAGAGCTAATGATGAGTGACACCTAAACTTATGGTAACATTACTCCTATTTAAAGATAATATTTGTTTCAGAAAATTACTTTTATCAAAAGAAAATTTAGCCACTGCCACATAACCCTTGTATCGTGGGTGCGCTCACAAACTTGTAAACTCTCATAGACATGCACCAGGTATTCAGACCCAGAACCACTATCCTCAGACCATATTAATTGTGGTTTCCAACGATACATTATCAATAAATCCATCACAACTAGCTCTGGAACCGAATTTCGACATTTTTGTTACATAGCAATAAAAAAATGATCAATATTTGTATAAAATTCTTTAGTTCCTAAATTGTTGGCTTGCCTCTATGCTTTAGTGCATACTGTAAGTATAGCTAGCATCACATATAACTAGCCTTTTCCCAACTATATTGGGGTCGGCTTCAAATCAAACCGGATTTAGCTGAATACCAGTATTTTACTAGGAGCGGCTGCGTACCAGACCTCCACAACCCATTAACTGGGGTGACACGGTATTTTATGGCAAGACTGGAGTCAGATTTATTGGCTTCTGACTATCCGTAACGACTGCCAAAGATCTACAAATGACAGCCGGGATCAACGGCTTAACGTGCTTTCCGAGGCACGAAGGAAACTCGGTAGGTTAAGATGGTCATCCATCCACAGACCGACCTTGGCAAGCGTTGCTTAACCTATCACATACCCACGTAACGAGACACAATAGTTAAACAATAAGAGCGCGGTCTCATGCGACCGGTCGGGCATTCATGAACTAACCTTGAAGATCGACCCGTGCCGTTGTTATTATCTAGCCACGAGCTCTAGTATAGCTAGCAACTGACAAATAAATAAAATCTTACTGTTCCGGCTCCCGAGCTGCCCCTGGCGCGAACTTGCTCAGAGACTTCAGCAGCGCGGTGTTGGCGAGGCGCACGTTGATAACGGCGTCGTACTGGCTGTACAGGTTCGCGCGCCGGTGTCCGCCCCCCGCACCCCCCGCCCTCGCCGGCGCCCGCGGCTTGTCATACATGCCTCGGTTCATCCTCAACACTTCCACTTTGCTTGTCCTGTCTGACAACATCTTCTTGTATCGCGGTGTCGTCGCCCGGCCGCTTGTGTCTTCCTGTACTTTTGGTTACCTTTGCAGTTCTCGCTTTGTAGACCATTTCCTCTGTGTAGAGCGTGACGTAGCGCTGCGTGTTGTACTCCTCCTGTCGCTCCTGAGACAGCTGGATGGAGTTGGAGCTGCTGTCGAAGGACTGGCGTGACGACAGCTCCTCGTTGTAGTGCGACTCTGTCTCCCCACTGCCGACACTCCTCTCTTCTCCTTCAACGTCTTTGTCTTGGTAGTGTCCATCATACGTTTCCATACTAACCACTCTTTCTCTCTTGTTTTCCAAATTTTTTTTCGAATCCTTTTTCAAATTCTTCACAAGTTTAGAGATGTCTAAGTTTAGTTCAACTCGCTCTCGAGCTAGTTTTGCGTCGATTTCGTTTATGTCGCCTGAAGCAGGACTGCTCTTAAATTTCTCCCAAAACCTTTTTATTCTTTCATTCAATTCTCTTCTCGTGTGTGAGTCGAGTTCAGAGTAATGATTGAAGATCACAGTTCGCACGCCGTGCCTCACGACCTGCACTAACTCGTTGTGCGTCAACTTCGTCTTCCTATAATGATTTAGGTTATTTAAAACTTTGTGGAACTTCTGTTTAGCATCAGTGTACAAAGAGTTGATATGATCCAGCAGTTCTGCAATACTGCTGTCGTACGCTTGATCTCTCAGTTTATCCGCCGCAGCGTTGATGGTCGCTTTTAAGAAAGCAACAGGTTTCCCTCGGATGGTTCTGAACGACTGCATCAGAAAGTTGTTTGTGTCGACATTGGCCGTGAGTTCGGCAACTTTGCATCCCTTGTAGTGGTAGTTCCTGATCTCCTTGTCGAGGATGTAGAAGAAGTCCTGGAAGGCGGCGTGCGGGAACACGTTGAGCACGTCGACGGTCTCCTGCAGGAAGTCGGCGAGCGTGTCGGCGGCGCGCGCGCGGAACACGAGCTGCACGCGCTCGGCGCCGCCCCTCGCGCCGCTCGCGCCCACAACCTGCTCATCTTGTCTCTTCGTGTCTCCAGAGCGCTTCTCTGTATTGTATCTAAAAACTAGTTCCTTGTGGCGTCTAGACTGTGGTATCGAGCTGGTAGAAGCTGAAACATATTAATTTCTGATTATTACTATGACAGTAGTTAAATAGCACGACCCTTGGAGATACAATGGATGTAGTTTTCTTTGTTTGTCATAAAGGTTTCAAATAGGAATTCAATACCACTGCCCGACCCGTGACCACAAGACATTATGCTCGATATAAACTGGGACACTAAAAATCCGAATCACAAATAAAAAGAGAATTTCTTATATAAGATGAATATTCATAGTCATCTACTCTACATACTATAGTGTCAAGAATTTTTCTTCGAGGCCTATGTCCAGCAGTGGACGCCTTTTGGCTAAGGCATGATGATGATGATTTTAGTGTGAAAACATTTATTTTAAAAACTGTCACAACTTTTATTAGTGGTTCGAAATTTTCGCGGCCTGTTTTAACACCAAATGTCTTTTTGTTTGGATCCATTGAAAAACAAAGATTGTGAATAACTGAGTCCAGTAGTGTGGTCAACAGTGGACGTCAGTTCACATCTAGCGTAAAGGCTAGTTGGGTAATAAAACTTTTATTAGTTACTTTATAAGACAACAACTGCGGGAGGAAGTTAAATATTTGGGGAGAAAGAAGTTCCCAGTCCATAGAAATGAAACATTACGCTGAAGGCATACAGCGAGCTGCGAGCTGCGTGTCCAATACAACAACACGTTCCGGGCGTTGCTCGGGTTGCCGCGTTATTTATTTTAAAAACTTTATGCACAACTTAACGTACAAAGGCGGACTTAATGCCAATTGTGCTTATTGTAGTGCGTCCGCACAGGGCCCCTTGAACTCACCCCAGGGGCCCTCAAACTCACCACAGTGGCCCTCGAACTCACAACCGGTATGTTTACCGTCGACAGTTTCTCGTGCATTATGCGCCAACAGTGTGCCGGTCTTCTGCGCCGAGTACGCGCCAGCCTCAACACCATTCTCAGAACGCTGGCTGACTGGTGGGACTCTCCGATCTTAGGGCGGTGGACACTTCTCAGGTTCTGGGTGTGTCATCCAGCTTGGAGTAAGCACCTATTGTTCCATGCCTCAAGAAGATGTCAGCAAACTATAGGGGCCCGGCAGGGCCGAAGCCTCTGGGGAACGCGGAAAGTCCGAAAGGTTTTCACCGTGTCCCCCAGATCGAAATTAACTAAGGAACGGGGTGGGGTTTAGTCAGTAAGAGTCTGACTCGCCCTCCTGCTTCGCCCAAGAGCGGAAGAAGTTATTCTGATGATTCCCCTTCCAAAAAAAAACCTGTTGTTCCATAAATGTTACTAAGACTAGCTTTAAGTTGACATTGCTCCTAACAAAATATGGCAAGTTCTGTAATAAACATGTCTTAATATTATTTTTATAGAGTAAACTTAGTCAAAACAAACTGAAACATAACTACCGAATATTGCAAACAACAAAACACAAGTGCTCGCTCTCATTTTAATACCAAAACACTAACATTTTTATGGAATCATAAAACGAATATACATTACATTTATAACTGTTTGTAAGGAAGGTCATAAGTACATATACATACATAATCAGCCTTATAATATTTCCACTATTGGAACTCAGGCTTCTTCTCTAGGAGAGATGAAAAGGTATTGCAGTAAAAAGACAGGTATATCGTCGTGACGTGATGAACATTCTGTAGCTGAAAAGGCCTGACGCTGAAAGTATAGCAGACACGGCGATATCATCATCATCATCTGTTTAGCCTTTTCCCAACTACATTGGGGTTGGCTTCCAGTCAATCCGGATTTAGCTGAATACCAGTACTTTACGAGGAGCAGCTGCCTACCAGACCTCCACAACCCATTAACTCAAGTAACACGGTTCTTCATGGTAAGAGACCGAGTCAGATTTACTGGCTTCTGACTATCCGTAACTACTGCCAAAGATCTACAAATGACAGCCGGGACCTACGGTTTAACGTGTTTTGCGAGGCACGGAAAGCACGTTATTAGATACTTAATAACGTGTCTGATTCTGTCGAGATTCTGCTAAGAAAATGGAAATAAGCAATTTACCTTGTCGATAGTAAATCAGTCTCAGTCAGAAAACCGGTTGCGCAATCATACAAATGCGGTATACGGTGGCAAGGCTGGCCAAATGCCATGGGTCCGACGGCGCTCCCGGTTAGAAGGGATCCCTAATTTGATGGAGGCCTCAGCCCGATGAGGTCCTTGTTTTGATGGGGCTCCGATCTGTGGGGCCCTATGTATGAAGAGCCCCCGATGTGAAGAGCCCCCGGTATGAAGAGCCCCCGGTGTGAAGAGCCCCCGGTATGAAGAGCCCCCGGTGTGAAGAGCCCCCGGTATGAAGAGCCCCCGGTGTGAAGAGCCCCCGGTATGAAGGGACCCCGGTCTGACCGGCCCATAATTTGTATCAAAACATGTAATTTAACGAAATTTTATTAAAATCAAGTCACACACTTTTTCTGGGGCCTCATCACCACAGGCCTCCGACCAGATAATGTTACGCTCGTCATAGGTACGGCCAAAAGTAATAAATACAGCGGTCACCAAACGCGCTTCTGAATGGAAGCAAGAACTAATCGTGAGCAACTTTCCCTATGTATATCATAAAGTACGACCACAATTTTATTAACAATAAAACTGAAATAGTAAACGTCAACGGTATTTGTTTTATAAATATTGAAACATGTTAATCTTTTACTTGTATTGACTGCCGCGTCTCATCATCATCTTCTTGCCCTCATCCCATATCGTTACTTACAAACACGTTTTTTTCTTCCATTCTGTTCTCTCACCCGTGATCATCATCACTATCACTATCTCCCTTTTCTCTCATAATCCATTCATCTTTTCCTTGGCCTCTCTCTCTCCACCCATCCACATGTAGGTATACTCATAACTCTTTTAGTAACATGCGTTTTATCCCTCCTCTTCACAAGTCTTACTATTAACTCCCGAGACTTCCGAGGAAATAATTTAATTCACCCCACAACCACTCCACATTGAAGCAACAACAAGTGATTACGGTTGAACAGAGTCACTACAGATTCTTGCAGTAGTAGTTACTATAAATATCGATGTGATTGCGTTGTAGCCAGTGTTTCTTCTTATTTTTCCTGCACTTATCCCATATTACTTAGGGTCAGTGCAACACGTTTTTTTCTTCCATTCTGTCTTGTCACCCGTAATACCATCACTAACTCCCTATGTATTGTGTGAGGACTGATATGAAAATATCAGTCCTCACACAATACATAAGTCTTGTAGTCAGTGTTTGCAGACCGACTAATTCGCAGTTTCGCTGGTGGTTGCATTGTGGTAGCGGTGTAGTCAATATCAACCACATGGTTTGATCAAGTTTGATGACAAAATATGGTCAATGTGAATCAAACAGTTTATTTCTTTGAAAAATAGTGCAACTAAGTGATTTTGTTGTAGTGTGGTTGATATTGTGGTACGAGTGAATAGACTCTTAAAGGCCTATTACACCACTCGTTTTTTACGAACGGTCTTAGTCTACGTCGCGTAGTGTAATAAGGGTAATACGGTCTTACTACTCGGTAGATTCAACGACAGTCTACGTAGACCGGGTGGTGTAATAGGCCTTTTAGAGTAAGCGAAGTGACATGAGAACCTTTATAAGAGTGAGATAAGAAAAGTTAAGAAATCTTTGTATGTAAAATCTTTTACAAATACTACAATGACACTGAGAGGGGAAGCCCTGTGCGGTACGAATATCACTACTTAAATGTATATCGAAGCGATGAATGAGCAACCATTGGATAAAGCAAGAACTGTGCAACCGTCTCAATGAATTGTTGTGCTCTCAATAGTGACAGATGTGATCGTAACGTGACAATATGCTGATATTGTTTCTCTGGATGTGTCTTCATTGCGGTTTACTTCATTGCAGCGAAGAAAATGGTGTGTATTATGTCTACTTATTTGCATATTTTTTTTTCTCGTGGCCATGAACCGTTACGTTGTTGAAACTTCTACGGTCCGAACTAACCGTTTCGCGTCATCGTAATACCAGTTGCATCGAGGAACTGGAACAATTTGCCTGCTACGGTCTCCCGGTCTGATTACAATTTAGGTGTCAAGCTGGAAACTCTAAACAGACTATTAGCACAGACAATCTCCACAGGTGTGGGTTCTCGGACGGTTCCGATGTTCAGTGTCTGTGCGAGCACCTGCCATCCTGCATCACGTGCCGTTACCAGTCCACGTAATGACAGCAACAGTGGACGCTACTGTTGTGGCCCAATACTACATCACGCAACGTATATTCAACTAGTTTTGTGATTGACATGTTTAGAAGAAGTCTACGGGTCATTAATATATTCTACGTCAACAGCTGCAGCAGTTAATGCTTTAGTACGTCCTGACATTGTTAATCGGGGTGGGGACTTGGTTTCCTATAACACAGGTTATAAACCTAGCTTAGGCACCAGTCTCCCACAATATTGTTGTATTTTTATATATCTATCACTAAACAGTATTTCCATGTGATATCTAAATATTGTGGTGAGAAATAAATAAATTTAATGACAATTCTTATAAATTGCAGAAAACCTCAAAGACAGCTTCCTAGACTACAGCATCACCGAGATGTGGTGGAACGGCACGCCGGGCATCGAGCAGACAGGCCGCAACACCGTGCAGTACTCCTTCATGCCCACGCCGCCCGGCCACGGGCAGTTCCCGAGCCCTGACGACGATGGCGTGTTCGACCCGCCGGACCCGCCCGACCCGCCGGAGCAGCCAGAGATCTCTTCCGAAGAGCTGAAGACGTTCACTCCCTTCCCCGACATCACTCGTCCCTCATACCCGTTCGACGTGGAGGACCACACGGCGGTGGCGGCGTCCCTCTCGCCCCTCCCTCCTCCGCTACCCCCAAACTGGCACATCAACTTCCCCGGCCTGACTCCTCCGCCGAACTTCCCGTCAGACTACAGGTACCCGACCGTGTTCCCGACTATAGAGCAGCCGTACTCCCCGTCCCCGACGGGTCCGACGCCTAAAGGGCCTTCGGTCACATTGCCTTACGTGTCTCGTCCGGAGTTTACGTATCCGACGTTGTATCCGACGCTGTATCCTACGAGTAAGCCAGCGTCGTCTGCCCACGAGCCGGCCGGGTCGTCCTGGGGCCCCGCCACGTCGACGCCGGCGCGCGCGGTGCCGCACGTGTCGTGGAACCCCGCCGAGGCGTACGTGCGCCTGTGGCAGGAACAGCTCGCGTCGCACGCGGCGCCTGCCTCTGCGCCGCCCGACGCCGTGCCCAAGCTACCGCCGATATTTGATTATGACTTGACAAGTAAGTAATTCCATTTACTATTATAATCACGGAACAGTTGAAAGAGGATGGAAGGGCCATGTGGGCAGTGCAGACTTGACTCTAAGTATGACTATGCTCATTTATTTATTTAATGGTTTATCCTCACATTGGAACGCCTTGTAGCAATTGCACCAATGGAGCACAAGTCACGACTGAATGTGCTACTTTCCAACAGCCTCCTTACAGTATAATATGTACAATGGACTGATGGAGTGGTAGTGGCGATGGGTCACGTACGCTCACCAGCCATCAGGCCAGCGCGATCCTAATCGTATCGCACACATTTTGAAACATTGAAGCTCTTTCGTTCGATATTTGATGCTCATGTTCAACTTATTGTGGCCGTCTGGCGCTCGAGTCGTTGACGGCACGAAGTGTTCCACGTACGCCTCAAACAGATGTCAGCAAACCATAAAAGCTTAAAACTTAAGTCCAGATTCTGTTCGACTGCTGTAATGTTCGACTCTCCTGTTGGCCAACATAGCATAGATTAATAGGAATTTCTCTGTATTGACCGAAGAACCTTAATATAGGTTTTATTAAACGGCCATTATTAAAGTTTGCTAGAATTTAAAAAAGTTTGATAAAAACAACAAACCATAACAATTAATTATTAAAATATTTTGCAGAATCAGCAGAACGGTTTCCGATGGAACTCAGGCGAATTCCAAATACACGGTAAAGAAAGTTGAATGACAAACAACCAGTGGACTTTCAAGAGGTCACAGCGCATGCTGCGGCCAGTAAAGCAGACCCAGAGTCTGAAGACAAACTCTCACCGTATGATCTCGACAGTCGCGCTGCAGAGAGAATTAAACACACACAGACGCTAAAAGATGCAACTGTGCTGACACAGGACAGTGCTCCTCTCAACGTGTCTGCCGGATTATATGTGGAGACAACACTGATGATGGTGATGATGATAGTATCAACAATACCACACAAAAGCACTGAAATAAATTGTAAAGGATATTTGAAGGAAAGCGGATCAGAGCGTAAAGTTCCGCTCATCATCATCATCTACCTAGCCTTTTCCCAACTATATTAGGGTCGGCTTCCAGTCAAGCCGGATTTAGCTGAATACCAGTATTTTACGAGGAGCGGCTGCCTACCAGACCTCTACAACCCATTAACTGGGGTAACACGGTACTTCATGGCATGACTGCAGTCAGATTTACTGGTTTCTGACTATCCGTAACGACTGCCAAAGTTCTACAAATGACAGCTGCTGGGACCTACGGCTTAACGTGCTTTCCGAGGCACGGAGGAAACTCGGTACGTTAAGATGGTCACCCATCTACAGACCAACCTTGACAAGCTTTGCTTAACCTAGAAGAACGACCCGTGCGGCTGTTATTATCTAGCCACGAGCTCCTCAAAGCCGTAAAGTTCTGCACACCTCCGTTGAAAAGGAAGAATCCTCTACTAACTACTTGGGCTACTGCCCGAGTGTTGATTTCGTGCTACACTATAAGTATGTTCAAATTACACAGAGGACTCGAATTCCACGATGAAGGCTTTCGTGGTTTAGTTTGTATATGGCGGCATAGATGTCGCTACCAGTATATATTGTATCTAAGTTTATGCATTAAAATTTGCGATTTTTAAACATTATTCTTTACTGTGTTTTATTTTCAAAAATCTAATAAAAAACCGAGAACACCTTTCTAGTTCGAAGTGATCCAGATCCCGATTTCTAACCAACTTTACCTACACTCTGATCCACAGACATCCATAGTCAAGATAGAGAGAAATCATTGCGATGGATCCCAACTACTTGCAAGCAGTTTGTGCCAGACGCTAGACGACATCAAACGTTGCTATGTGTAATATTTGGGAAAGCTTAAGAGAAAAGCAGCCGATTCGTAACATGGTATTGCACAACTGTCACTTACAAACACAGAGTACTTTTATTATATATGGAATAGAGGTACAACTCTGCGACGAAAGTGAGAAACGTCAAATGTCGCCCTCTGTACGCGGGGTTTGGAACTAATGCCAACATGGTATAATAATACTACACACACACACACATACACATGTGTGTATGTGTTGTATACGTACCTACGTAGGCAGTTTACTATTTGATTGTTTTTAAGGTGGTTTAGGGTACTTATGTGAATTACATAATCGCTTGCAATTATGTAGAAAAGCGAAAAAGTAATTCACATTATTAAACAAAAAACAATGATCTTCAATTTAATTTTTTATTTCTTTCTTTTAAAACACTTCTTACTAAGTTTCTTTGCTTTAACTTTATACGAATCCGTATCATCATCACACTCCCTCTTATTTATTAGTATATTATTTATTTCCTTGCAATAGTTGTAAATAAAAAATCTGCAGGATATTTTTATTAAAAAATCTGTCAACTTTTCCTTGTGTATTCGGCATTTTACGAATGAAAAATCTACAGCAATAAAAATCATCGTTTTTATTAATTCTCTTAAATTTTGTTTGTATAAATTTTCTTTTAATATTAAGTAATTTATATCCTGCAGATTTGAGATACAATTTAAGAGGGAGTCACTTGGACTGCAAAGCCACTTTTTATTTGCGTATTCCCGATATTTTAAATATTCATGCTGATTGTCAGATATTAAATTATTTTTACATTCAACACACCCCTTAAATATTTTTTTTTTTGCGCTTTTTACAAAATATCCACTAACATATTGTAAGCCCCCTATTACACGTGGGTCATTTTTTTCTTCAAGGGGTGTGAATGTAATATCGGGAATATTACTAAGTTCGCAATTTGTTTGCTCTTTGATGCCCCCGCTTGTGATGAGTACTTCATGTAAAGTTTCACAATTGTCACTTTCACAGTTAGCTCCAGGAGCATGGACACTAGAGAGGCTGTTGACTAGTAATGTCGTGAATGCTGATTCGAATCGCTCTGGTGTTGGGTTCACGTTGCGGCATCCGTGGCTCCTTATGGACCCAAAAAAGTTTTCTATTGGGTCTTGATTCAGATGCCGCAACCAAACTGATGTTACACCATATTTTGATTCTATTTTTTTCAATAATAATTCAAATCCTTCTAGTGTCCATACCCAATTGTTTATTGTGGGTACATATTCATCGTTCGATGTTTTGTTATTAATAAATCTCATGTCTTTCATCATAACTTTACACTCCTTCCAAGTTTTATGATGGATAGAAGTAGGCGTCGCAGGTCCTAGTAGAGGTTTGCCGTGTTTTTTGCGTTTTCCAAAGCTTCCGTTCATGGAATCAAAAAGCTTGTCAAAGAACAGTAAGATGTCTGCTGTGTCTTTGGCTTCTGCAGGAAGTATACCCTTATCTGTGAAAAAATATAGTTTGTTAATGTGATATTTCTGATCTGTGTAATGTAAAACTATATCTATACTAATATTATAAAGAGGTAAAATTTGTAAGTTTGTAGGTTTGTAAGTTTGTATGTAGGGGGTAATCTCTGGAACTACTGGTCCGATTTGAAAAATTCTTTCAGTGTTAGATAGCCCATTTATCTAGGAATGCTATAGGCTATATACCATCACGCTACGACCCATGGGAGCGGAGCAGTAACGAAAAATGCGGGTGAAACCGCAGGGGACAGCTAGTTAATAATAATAATATTATAATATTTCCACAACTTTCACACAACGCTATCTAGTCCCAAGCTAAGCAGAGCTTGTATTATGAGTACTAGACAACTGATAAACATACTTATATATTTCTAAATACATACATATTATAGATAAATTACACCCAGACACAGAACAAATGATCGTGCTCATCACACAAACATTTGTCCTGGGTGGGAATCGAACCCACGACCTCCGGCATAGCAGTCAGGGTCACTAACCACTAGACCAGCAGGCCAGTATTAAAAAGTAAAAGTAAAAAGTATTTAATATTTGTATTTCATTGTAATCAACAGAAAATAACTAGACAAGACAATATTGAATTGTGGAGACTGATGAAATTTACCTGCTAGATAGCCCATATTCGATGCCACAGTTTGGCTGAAAACTTGTGTAGCATTTTTAACTTTCATACGGGGAATTTTGCTTGGGTCACAGTGGGCATCTGTCAATTTGGGCACCAATCGGATTCCTTTGTACCCTGGGTTTTCCTTGTGTAAGGCCATGACATGAGCCCATTTTGCCAATTTTACTTCCCCATTTTTTTATATTTCAAATCTTTTGAAATTAAATTATTTCGTATGCATTTTATTAAATGGGGTGGGTCATACAACGGTATAATTTCTTGTTCATTTATAATATAAACATTCTCTCGCATCTCTTCTCCCTTTCTCAATAGGTTACCCCTTGTCTCTTGCAGAAGATGTTTTATGCAGTTTACATTATTTGTTCCTTGGTCGCACACAGTTGCTACTACAATGAGACCTGCATTTAGTAATTCTGTAATTACAGCTTTTAACTGCTTCGCAAGCTCAGGCCCCTTTGTTGCAGCTTGTGAGAAAGTGTATGCAACAGGTTGCTTGTAGTTTTTTAGCAGGCCTCGTACCATAAACACCTGCGCATGATCTGCATAATCAGGTTGTGTCTCCAGGCCATTTGTGACAAACCCACAAACTTGGTCCTTGCGTTCGTTGTATGTCACATTGGGTTTCAGTGACATTTCGTCAAACAGGACAATACATATTTTATCATTTAACTTCATTTTTTCAGTAGCTGTCTTTATCTGCTGAATCATATTTTTGTTGATTCCTGGATTTATATCCGCCATATTAAGTAACTTTAGGAGAGTTTGACGAGATGGTAAAATAAATATTTTCCTAAGAAATCTGTACCCCTTCGGGCTCTGTTTCAGGAAGGACAAAGCAATAATTTTTTCCTTAAGGGTGAAACGACGGCCTTTGTTACCTTTCTTATGCTCTCTGAACTGTAACAATGTCAAAATTTTTGATGTGCTAGGTAATTCGTCGAGTGTTTTCAAAAACTGAGGATTCGTCATTAAATTTTGCATTGCCTTAATCTTTTTTGCCTGATTTTTGACCTTGTTGCGGCACTTACTTAGTTTAACTCCAACTAGCATAAGTTTTTTATATAAAACATGCTCAGATTGACTTAGAGCAACGCGTTTCACCCGCCTTCTAGTAGCGACAGTTTGTTGTTGCTTCTTGCGATGTTCTGTAATGAAAGAATACAGTTATTATTACAGAAAATGATTTACTTATTTACTGTGATGTTCGTATAACAAAATGAGTTTACCAAAAAAAGTAGCAATAGTAGGTAAAAACTGAATAAAATGAATAATTTTTAGCTGGTACAATTCCTGGTTGTAAGCTTGTTAAGAAATCTGTTAATGGTTTTGTTTCTTTTTAAAAATAAAGTAATGTTTCCTCATCATCTGTATACCTTCCTACATAATGTATCTAATTTCATAAATAAAAAGATAAGTAAGGAAAAATACTTATAATTATGATGATAATTAATTATCTTTACTTACCAAGATTTTGGTTAATTTGTACATCTTCCACAGCAGCTGTAGCATGCATAGGCATATAATCTCTAGAAACTGTGGCATATCTATGTGTAGTAATAGGATCTGGAATGAAAATTAATGAATTCATTATTATAGTTCTAAATTAAATTGTAAATAATAATAATAAGTTTATTAGGGCATAACAAAAACAACAGGTTATCAACTAGTACATCCTCAGCTAATATTGAAAGTATTTAAGGTGGGCGCGACGTTAGAATTATCCATACAAACGTAATACCAAAATCATTTGCAATTTAAGCATATTTACACCATAATATGATGTTATTCGGATTCAGACAATAATTATCTAGGTTCCTACATCGTCTTTTTGCTGAAAAACTTACCCCAATCGAAATTTAAGCGAATTTAAATTTGCACATTTTCACAGCGAAAATGTCATGTTTTTATTTTGTTTTTTCTATATTATAAACAACAATATTTCAAAATGTCTTTTCGTAGGAACACAGATATTATTATCAAATTATAAATACTCGAAACAATATTGGAAATACATTAATTTTTCATTCATCATTTTTGGTATTACGGAACCTCTCCCAAATTTCCAATAGTTTGTATTGCTATCACAGCAAGCAACTGTCTGTGTGCGGATGATGACTTTACTCCAGTAGGTGTGTCCAAGAATTGTTTAAACTATCTGGATTGCTTCCATCAACCTCAAAAACGTATTTTATTTCGTCTCAACTCGAGATAGCGCGCGGTCTCCGCAGGCCTCTTAAGTTGAATTGCATTTTAATTACTCAGATACCCGCGAAACGAGACACAATAGTAAAACAATAACAGCGCGGTCTCATAGGACCGGTTGGGGATTCAAACGTTAATATTGTTTAAGTTAGTTAAAAAAACATTACAGTTAAATATTGCATGATGCAATAACTTAAAATGTCACTTACCGGATATCTTTTATAATTATTATTCGTTTTCAAAATTAATAATAATCATGGAAGATATCCTGTTAGTGATGTTTTATGTTTAGTTATAAACTGTAAAAGCTTAAAACAGTGTTTAATGCAAAACAAGTCTTATTATATGTATAAAATAAATACATTTTAACTACATAGTAAACTTTTATCATTATATTAGCTTCTGCCTATTTAAAAGAAAAACAGGCTGCTAAATGCTGTTATGATTATATCTTCTCTTACCAAGATTTTCCTTAATTTGCATCTCTTCCACAGCTCTTTGAGTGTGTGCCTGCATGTCTACAGATTCCAAATGTGAAGTAACAGGTTCTGGAATAACAAATTAAACTATTATTACAGCAAGAGGCGATAACCCTTGGAGGACTAGATACAGTATATTGTCTATTTGGTCTCATTAGCACCGCTTGACAAGTAAAGTGTGAACTGTCATCATATGATGTGAAGCTACATTGGTATATACTATAATTATAATCAGTTGTAGAAGCAACCACTGAGTTTGTGGTGTTAGGTTTGATTCCCAACTTGGGGCAATTTGTTATTAAGAATTTCACCAAACATTATAGTATACCACTTAAGATACCCATGTCCATCAGAGGAGGCATAATTAGGAGCTCATGATGGGAGATTTAACCTATTACATACCGGTGAAACGAGACACAATAGTAAGACAATAACAGCGCAGTTGGGAATTCATGAACTAATGTCATAATAAAAAAAAAACTATATATTTACCTTTTGATGTAGATGCTTCTGATATCTGAAGAGGTCTCAACACACCACTAACCGAGTGGAATTTTAAAACAGATAATCCTGTAATAAAAATTAAAATTCATTATAAAAAGGAGTAAGTGTATTTTGGTTCAGTTAGACCATAATTATTTAATTTTTTACTGGCACGGGGTCCTACAGGTTAAAAGTAATCTTAAGACTAATCTTAAACTTATCTAAAGAAAGGGGTAGCAAATGTCAGTATCAACTTCATATATCTAAGCAAAAAATAATGTTGATCTGTTGCTGTGTGAAAGTAGTGGACATTGGTTTCAACCGCATACTCCCATTCCTATGGGATTATGGGGTTAAAATATAGCCTATGATAATCAGTACACAAATGTTGAATGTTTAAAAACCGATTGAATAGTTTTAGAGTTAAATAGTAAACAATGAAAAATGAAATTTTTGCTCTTTATAATATTATTAAGTTTAGATAATAAAGATTTTGAGAAACAGACACCTAACCTACTATCCTAAGGGCCTGTTTCACCACCTATGATTAAGTTTCGAGTATCTTACTTGGCAGATAATTTCATACAAAATCTGTCACATTTTTTAATTTATTCAGTGAGTAGTGCCTACTCAGACATTGTGAAACAGGCCCTATGTCTGTATTCATTGTGCTTATAAGAAAATTATTATATCTAACCTGGCATGTCTCTTGTTGGTACAGCATCTTTGGTAAGTCGATTATTCCGGCAGTAATATTTATGTTCGAAGTGCACTTGACATACACGGCGATATTTGAAAATATGATCATTTCCAAGTTGCAATATATCACCACCAACGGAATAGACCCAATTATTAAATAATTCCTTTTCCTTATCTGGGTTAGGGAATTTATGCAAATTCGCATTGGTATCTGAAATAATCAAGTAAGTAATTAGTGAGTTGAAAGTCAAAATCTGAAATTTACAGGTAGCGGACTTTGCCCATGGGGCTGTCTTATGGATCAGCCCCCTTATTTGCAAACACACATTCCGAGATTTCGATTCTGTCTATATTATTTTGGCATAACGAAAGCGAGCGACAGAGAGATAATTTCTGAATCGAAATCTCGGATCGAGCGGTTGTGAATACGGGGGCTGAATTGCATAAATATTTGGCCCAGCGGCATTACATGAAACCCTTACCTAAGCTGTTCAAGCATCCGGGGACGCAACACTGTTTGCTAGACATGATAATGGGTAGATATATTATCAATGTCACAAACACAAAAGTTGCGGCACTAAACAGTAAACGGTTCGTCAGTGTCCTGACTCAAAACTTGATTTTAACAATCAACACAAGCACAAAATCAACACGGCCGGAGAAGCCGAGGCTCAACTCAACGGACTTAGGTGGAAAAAGCACTTTAGGACGGCTAAAATCTGAAAAAACAAGCAAGACGCGGAAAATGCACTAACGCAAACCGGCGGCCAAGTTTGTTTTGTTTGCCATTTGTGAATTGTGATTTTTTGTACAAAAATAGTAGTGTTGCTATTGCATACAAAAATAAATTCAGTCGCTGACTCTTGAAATTCTTTTTAAGTACTTTATATTTTAAATGGACTTCTAAATTGTATTGTTTATAATACATAAGTTTATTGAGATTTTATTACTCATATAAATTGAGCGAAGGCTGGTCATATCGAACAGTAAAATCCATGACTGTTTGCACGCCATCTTGCGTTCTTAGTAGAACTACGTGGTCACAAATCTTGTAATACTGCCATCTCTAAGAGAGATTTGTAATAATAGGGCAATATAATGTAACTAAACGAAAATGTCAGATTTATGTGCAAGCCGGCAGTGCTTCTGGTGTTCAATCTTATTTTGCATACTTATACGAGAACGATTACCCGTTTCTCAGTACTAAGATTGTCAACCCTGCTTACAAAAAGTGCCTCCGCCCATAGACAATACATACGTACTAAGGAGGTACTACACTACATCCCTCCACACTTAATTAACAATAGTAATAGTAATAAAGTTATGCTAATTATTTTCTTTTTTTATAATCTATCGTCTTAACTAAACGACACTTACGCATAGGCCTCGACCGGGACGGTACAGGGGTCGTAGGGGGCGCAGAAAAGGGTTCAGCCGCTGGCGCATCCTGCACTACGTCAGTCGCTATATCCTGACGTCGCTAACCGACCGCGCTACTCAACTCCTCGGACTGTTCTAGCTGAACCCCGGCAGGCTTAGATGACACACTGCTAGGTGGGTCTAGTAGTGGTAGTCATTTGTTGGGATTACAAGTGAACCTCTAGATCTACGCTTTAGTTGATCGACATGTCTATGGATCACGTTACCCTGGCTATCTAGAATTTTAAAATCACGTGCTCCCGAAGATCCCACCACGGATCCTGGTTGCCACTTCTCGGTTTTCAAATACTGGCGGTACCCAACATCTTCCCCAACGCCTACCTTTCTATCTTCCCCTCCTTTAGTCCTAACTTGTTTCTGTTGAGCTTCCCGAACTCTTGTTTCCCTATCTGGTTTCAAAATATGCAACTTAGTTCTTAAATATCTATTCATTAACAACATAGAAGGACTCTCTCCGGTCGAGCAATGCTCTGTGTTACGATAATGTCATCATCATCATCTCATCGTCAACTATATTGGGGTCGGCTTCCAGTCAAGCCGGATTTAGCTGAATACCAGTATTTTACGAGGAGTGGCTGCCTACCAGACCTCCACAACCCATTAACTGGGGTAACACGGTACTACTTGGCAAGAATTGAAGTGTTACGATAATGTAATAAGAAATTATTTAAAGTTAATTCAATATTTTTATTTTCCACTAATGCCTTTTTAACCACTTTTTTAAGAGTTTTTACCGCATTTTCAGCAGCCCCATTAGAAGCGGAGTGATACGGTGCAGTAAAAATATGCTCAATACCATCGCTTCTTAGGAAAGCTGCAAATTCACTAAAGGCTGTTTTTTCATCAGCGCGACAAAAATGACATAACGAATGTTGTAATTTTTTTGCAATTCTTAAATAGTGATGTACCTCTACCGTAAATTGCCGTTAATAAAATCAAGTAGTATCGTTTTTTATAATATTTTTTCCTGAATAGTAGGTAGCTATATAAAATGAAAAAATACAAAAGTAATAACGTATATTTTTATGTTAAACATTTAAAAAATATTTAATGAATGATAAATGATATTTATTTTGCAAATAGGTTTTCACAAACACTTTTACACGTCAATTTTTTTGTTTGAACTTTTTTTACTAGATGAGGCCGGTGTTTACTAACTGACTACCCTGAGAAAAAACACCGAAACAAACTCTGAACTGAACTGCATTCTGTTTCAATTTTGGGAGAATATTTTTTAACCAGTCTTCATATCGATTAGAATTCATTTCCTTGTGATGGGCCTTTTTAGCTTCGAAAACTAGTGAAATAATCCACGAAACTGTTTTCGCTTCCAACGTGGGACTCTACCAGTCGAAACGTCAATAACATATTTTTGACAATACTTTAAATGCGGTCATATTATAAAGTTTAATTATTAATTAGTGGTTGTCTTTCGTAAGGAGTCTAACTCTATATATCATCTCAGCAGAAAGACGTTCACTGCTGGCCATAGGCCTCCCCCAAGCGCCGTTACAACGACCTGTCCTGATTCCAGCTTGCCTGCGTCATCATTCCAGCTTGTGGGAGACGTCCTAACGCTGCGTTTTCCGGTACGTGGTCGCCTCTCCAGAACTTGGGTTGCAACTCGCCACCACTGTTGATACACAAATGAAGCTTTATGTTTGAGATTGCCGCGCCACGGCCGCCCCGCACCCGCGCTTCTAGTGTGGCTGCTTCCAGATTGGTCTGCTACGCAAACGTCACGCTGGTCCTGGCGCGGCGAGAGTTGTATCAGGCGGCGACCGAAGTAGTGGCATGTAGTTTTGCGACAGTTGTAGATAGGATCTAGTAATTGGGACTCGAAGTGGCACTACACAAGTCTAAGACCTTGTGCTTTCATGGCCCTCGGATCGCGCCATCACCGGGTTCCCGAATAATAACAGCACGTGGAGTTCACATCAGCCGGTGTCACTTTCGAGTAGCACTTTCGACGTCTGGCTTTCAAACTGGAACGGACTGGAGCTGCTTTAAAGCGGCTCCTGCCGAACCTAGGGAGTCCCGACGCCTCCTGCCGTAGGCTCTGCGCAGAGCGAAGACGAGTGGCGGCCGCCTCCTACTGCGAAGCAGTAATGCTAGCAAATGAGGTGGATCTACACGAGACGGCATGGCCTTCACCACCCAACGGCGCGTACTGTTTCAAGCGCACCTCAAAGAGATCAGAGAGAGTCATCAAAACCGTAGGGGCCCAGCAGGGTCGAACCCTCTGGGGCCATGAGTTGGCTTTTCAAAGGATCTATATATCTGATAGGTTATAATTATTTTTATAATTTTATGTTTGTATGGTGACAAGTTCCAATAATTGCCTTATTTTTTTAAAGTTTTGCCGCTGTGTAAGGTAAACGATAAAACGAATATTTATGACCCGAATAGGTTTTATCGTGTACGTGAACAAAATTGATAGCTTCTGAATTTTTTTCTAATCGATTAATAAATATAAAAAGTTACGATTCTACAAACCGGTACCGTTGGTGCAACAATACTTTCAAGAACTGGCAATATTATTTGTAAGTTTGAAGTTTTGAATTTGTCAATTTTGTCGCCGGGATTAAAGTACAGACTGTACTTGTAAACGGTGGTCCGTTGTCGGTAACGACTTGTTTAGGAATTCCGAATCTACTCCATAACTCGCCTAGCTTAGAAACAGTGCTACGCGCTGCTGTGCTTGGCACTTGAAAGATCTCTAGCCATTTTGACATGGCATCTATAATTACCAAAAACATCTTCCCGTCTATTGGTCCCATATAATCCAAGTGCAGTCTTGTCCATGGCCTGAGGGGCCAGGGCCAGGGATGAGGAGGCGCACGCGGCGGCGCGTCCGCCAGCTCGGCGCAGGTACTACACGCTCTGCACTCGCGCTCCACCGCCTCGTCGATACCGGCCCACCACACATAACTACGAGCTATAGCTTTAGATTTTACAATACCCATATGCGGCTCATGTATGAGTTTTAAAACTGTCTCACGGCAAAATTCAGGAATTACTACCCTGAGACCCCACATCACAGTCCCGAATTCCTCATACAACTCAGATTTCCTATTGAAATATGGCTGCATACCTGATATGGTGCATTTTTCCGGCCAACCATCCCGTACATAAGTTAATACCTTACTTAAAATAGGATCCTTTAATGTATGTTTCCTGATTTGATTTTGTTCTAATAATAATGCGTCCTGAGCAAAATGTAAATAAGTTTGTTCTGAAATCAAATCTTTAGCCTGTTCCGTATCACCCGTAAGCAGATAAAATTACTGCCCACCTCTGCATCCTACTGGCGGTCATAGTTGGTATACCCGCGTGAGTAAAGCTTCGCGGTGTATCTGTGAATAATTTTTTTCAGCGGCTTTAAGAGTACGTGATACGTATGCCACCGGGCGCTCACTCTGGTGCGGCCCCGGCCGAGCCAGCACCCCGCCGATACCCCGGGCGCTTGCGTCACACGTTACAATTAAGTATGGGTTTCTTGGGGTCGTAGTGAGCTAGAACCTCGCTACTCACCAAAGCTTGTTTAACCATTTCGAAGGAACGTTTACAGTTACTGTCCCATTGCCAGGGAACTTCTTTATGTAATAATTTATGCAAGGGACCTAATAAAAAACTACGATTCCTAATAAATTTCGCAAAAAAATTGACCATTCCCAAAAAGGACCGTAATTCAGAGACGTTTTCTGGGGGTTTGATTTTTAATATGGCGTCAATTTTTGTATTATTCGCTTTAATTCCTTCCTTAGAAACTACAAACCCTAAATACTTAACATTGTCTACTAGAAAAAAACATTTACTCTTTTTAAGTTTTAACCCATTATCCGCTACCCGTTGCAAAACCGCCCTTAGTGCTTCTAAATGTTCTGATCGTGTCTTGCCACCAATTATAATATCATCCAAAAATCCCTGTACATTTGGAATACCTTGCAGTAAATTCGTTATGATTCGTTGAAATATACCGACGCTTGATGATAATCCATAAACTAATCTATTATAACGAAACAATCCTCGATGCGTATTAATAACAGTGAATTTTTTTGAGTCATCCAGTTCTATCTGGTTATAAGCGTTAGACAGGTCAATCTTGCTTAAGAATTGAGCCCCATTGAGACCTACCAACACGTCATCAACTTTAGGAAGTGGGTAACGATCTACTAGCAAAACCGGGTTAAGAGTTGACTTGTAATCCGCACAAATCCGTAGCGTACCGTCTGCCTTATTCACAGGCACCAATGGCGAGGCCCAGTCCGAGCAGTCCACTGGCTCGATAATGCCCGCGCGCAGCATTCCGTCAAGTTCAGCGGCGACGCGCTCACGCAGCGCATACGGCAGCGGGCGCGCGCGGTGGAACACAGGCGCTGCGCCATCCATCTCGCACGCGCAGCGTCGCCTTGGCACCCTTGTAACGTCCCAGCGTGCCATCAAACACTTCTTTATACCTGTCGAGTAGGTTTAATATTTCAGTATCCCTGTGTGCCGAGCTCTGTTTTATGAAGTTGCAACGGAATTTGGGTATTTGTATCTGTAATTCGGCTAGCCACTGCCTACCGATTAACGACGTAGTGCCTGTCTCTATAACAAACAATTCTAATTGTTTTTCTATTTTATTATAACCGACTACAGGCTTAATTATACCCAACGGCTTAATTTTTGAACCATCGTAAAATTTCAAAATTGTATTGCTACTTTCTATAGGTATGTGGTCAAATTTTAAGTCGTAAATCGTTTTACTTATACAAGTGTTCGGGATTAGTCAACTGCCCGGGGGATTGTAATATAATAAAACAATCTGTTCAAAGTGAGTACCAAAAAAAATGTAACTCTCGAAACACTATATGATGTTGGCGGAAAATCTTAACACCGCGATTCAGAAATCAACACAAATTGTACAACGCCATCTATCAAGTGACGTGGGAAGTTCGCGGTTAAACATCCCGCCCACCATGGACAGAATGTCCAGAACTTAGTTTAAACCATAATAACTAAACAAAAAACTGAATTACCGCCCACCATGAAACGATACACAATATCTGGTGGGACGTGAAAAAACTAGTGGACTGTATGTGGATGATAAAAATGACATCAAACCTAGTAAACATAAATAACATATAACATCTTAATTTTTAAACTTAAATTTAAAATCCTTAACCTAATACATATTTAGGACGTAACAGTGTAAGGTTGTAACTTAGGGGACGAGTGAAACGACCGAATGTTGAGTAGATACTGAATATATTTTATAATAAGAATCAATATAAGGAGTCTTAATACTAGGTACATAATAGGATTAGTCTATCCACATCTCATCTCCTCCGCAAATAGAAAAATAAAATAAATGACAATTTTATTTTATTTTAAGTACAATTAATCCTAATTTAATTAAAAATATGTATGCTTGTTACTTTAATTTGGTTATATTCATTTTAATGGATTACATTGTTTTTTTTTTTTTTCTTTTGTTAATTTTTAAGTATTATATTTCCATTACATTTTCTTACCTAAGTATAATTATATCAATACATATTTGTTTATAAACTAATTAGAATACTGTAGTATTCAATCTACGATTATTACTATAAAAATAAAGAAACAGGTGGTAAATACATTTTTGTCCTGTTCTTATGTACTAAGTAAGGTTTATTATTTTTCATAATTTCCACATTTGGTGAACATTCTCTAATTACATTGTATGGACCTGAGTAAATGCTTTGTAATTTATTTCCTGTTTCGTTTTTTACTAAAATTAAATCGTTTGGTTTATAAGTTACTGGGTTAATGTTACGATCGTACCTAATTTTTCTATTAACCTTGCTAGCGATAAGATTATCTCGCGCCTCTTTTTCTGATGTCTGTATTCTATATTTGAGTTCTAAAGGATAATTATCGAAGTTATATAAAGGATCAATTTTATTTGAATTTAAATTTGATGGTAGGTTGCATCTTTTTCCAAAAACAAGCTCAAATGGAGTAAATTTTGTCTCGGTATGCACTGAAGTGTTATAAGAGAAGCACCAGAAAGGAAGCCAAGTGCTCCATGCTTCTGAATGATTTTCTGTTTGAATCCTTAAATAGTTACCCAAATGTTTGTGGGAGTTTTCCAAAGCACCGATGGTCTGGTGATGGTACGCCGTCGACTGTAATTGACTTATGTGTAAAAGTTTACATACCTCTTTCATGGTGTTCGATGTAAATTCTGCTCCCATGTCAGATGCGATAGCACGTGGAATTCCGTATCTAAGAATAAAGTTATTAACAAAATTCCTAGCAACCTCGTTTGATGTTTTGGAAAATAATGGATAAGCCTCCACATATTTAGTCAGTTCACACTGTATTGTGAGAATGTAGGTATAATTATTATAATCTCTATCTAACGGTCCCACCAAGTCTAAATAGACCTTGTCAAATGCTGATGTTGCTGTGGTGGTAATGACCATTGGTTCTTTTGTATGATGTGTCGAATGTTTTTTGTTTTTGACACTTATCACATCTTTTGACAAATTCCGTAACATCGTGTTCTAGACCTGGCCAAAAATAATATTTTTTAATATTATTTACCATCCGTCTTATGCCTGCGTGGCCACTTGTAGGCAAAAGATGGAAGTCATTTATAATTACACGTCGGTCGTCCTGGTCATCAATTCTTTTTATATCTTTTAAAATACACAATCGTGGTCCGGACCATGTACCTATACTCTGTATTTCTTTTATCACCTTTTCTATAAAAATATTATTATTCTTATTCTTTACAAAATATATTTCTGTTATTTTACATTTTTCACAAAATCTATTCAGCTCCCTCACAAATTCGCCTGGCGATAGTTGCGATCGAGACGCTGGATTAATAAAAATTGTATTAATTGTTGGCACAAAACATAAACATTTATTTTCATATTTTATTTCTCTTAATTCACGATATCGTTTTAGTTCCTTGTCAGTAGTAAAGCGTAACTCCGTTAAATATTTAGGCTTACTTAGCATATCTACAACTTTCGGGTGATCAGGCCGATCGTCGTGAGATATTGTAGCATCTTGTGCTTGCTGTGCCTTTTGACGTCGCGTCATTACGTTAATAACTCTCTCACTCATCTCCTTCAATTCTTCCGATGTAATATATAACCGTGATAGTGCATCAGCTGCTGAATTATTTTTACCTTTTAAATACTCTACTATAAAGTCATATTCCTCTAAAATCAACCTAAATTTCGTCAATCTACTCGAGGGATCGCGCATTCCAAATAAAGCTATGAGTGGTTTATGATCCGTTTGAACTTTGAACCTACGTCCATACAAATACGGTCTAAAGTGTTTAACTCCCCACACAATCGCAAGCAACTCCTTTTCGATTGTTGGATACCTTTTTTCTGCTTTATTTAAACTCCTACTGGCATATGCTACCGGTCTTCCGTCACCATTACACAACACTGCACCGATAGCATACCCAGATGCATCAGTTTGCAAAATGAACTGGTTACTCTCTGAAAAATCTGGATATTGTAATACAGGGTGAGAAATGATACTTTGTTTTAATGAGTTAAATGACTTTTGACATTCATCGTCCCATTTAAATGTTGCATTTTCCTTACATAAGCTATTTAGTGGATAAGCTTTCGTTGCAAAATTTAGAACAAACTTTCGATAATAGTTAACGAAAGCTACGAATCGCTTAACTTCGTCAATTTTTGTGGGAACTGGATAATTCTCTACAACATTTATTTTACTAGGGTCTGGTACTACACCTTCTGATGACACAATATGTCCCAGAAACAGTAATTCCTTTTGTAAAAACTCACATTTTATTGGATTAAGTTTTAATTTGACTTTACGAAAACGCTCAAAAATATCTTGAAGATTTTTTATATGTGATGGTAAGTCCCTACTGAAACAAACCAGATCATCTAGACCAAACACTTTTCATACGTCAAACCTGTCATCGCAATCGTCATCATCCTTGCAAAAGAACTAGGGCTAGTCTTCAGCCCCATAGGCATTCGGGTCATTTGATATCTTCCCGAATCGAATGCAGTGTACTTACGACTTTCTGTGTCTAAATTAACATTATAGTACCCTTGGTATAGATCCAAATGTGAAAAGTACATGCACCCAGACAAAGAATCTAATATTTCTACGATATTTGGGAGTGGAAATTTATCATCTTGTATGGTGTTATTTAGTTTCCTATAATCGATGACTAACCGCCATTTTTTATTCTTAATGCTATCAGACTTCTTCGGTACAAGTAATAAAGGACTAGACCACTCGCTTTGACATGGCTCTATAATACCTTCTTTTAGCATCTGTTTAATTTGGTTATTTACTTCACTTTTTAAAGAATAAGGTAAGCGATAAGGTTTCGAATAAATTGGTTGAGTATCTTGTTTTAATTTAATGGAATGATTGTAAATATTTGTAGTTGATAACCGATCTCCCTCTAAGTAAAATATATCGGAATATTTGGCGCACAAACTTTCTATATTTGTTCTTTCTTCTTTATTTAAACTACTTAAATTTAATTTAGCAAATAAACGTTTAACTCGATCTGCATTGTTTACACTTTTGTCAAACAAACAGATATCATATTCTTTTGAACTCTCTATCTCTAGATTTATTTCTGATATTGTGACATCATTCGCTGTTGTATTTAAAACACGTATTGGTATTTTACCATTAACCGGAACAGTTAAACTACTTGCGACAAAAATTCCCTCACCAATTTCCTTCGTACATACTACACACTCATCCGTTAAGTTTGTATCTATATAGTGTATCGATTCTGACCTAGCGGGTAATGTCATTAAATAATCTTTTATATTAAATAACTTTAAAATAATGTCATTATTATTAATGCATAACGATAATGTGTTTTGTTTTAAATTGATAATTGATCCGAACTTGCTAAAAAAGTCCTGGCCAAGAATTCCATGGACCCTACAAGGTAGTGACTCAAATACATAAAATTTATGGACAACGTTTTGTGCATGTGTTGATAACTCTAAACAAACGTATCCAATAGCGTGGACTTTGCCACCAATTCCATTTATGATTATGTTTTCTTTACAGATTGGGACGTTGAGCTCTAACACATGTTTATATTTTAATGCCGATATGGATGCGCCTGTATCGAGTAACAGACTAAGTGATTGACTATTGTTTACATTAAACTTTACACAATAACTACTATCACTGGCTAAAATATTATAACTTTTAGGAACGAAAAAAATTATCTTTGCTTATCTCCTTCGCATCTTGCTGTATGGATGTACTAGGTTGGGGTTGAGGTTGAGGGTCATCGGTTATTATGCGAACATGCCCTCGAAATGATTTATTCCCTCTGTAATTAGGATTGTATGAGTTACCTTGATATCTCCCTCTACCTCGAGCTCGCTGATACTCGAATCTGCTGTGCTGTGAACCTCGGCCACGGTGCTGGTAACCACGGCTGTACCCACGTTGCTGGAACCCGTGATTATACGCACCTCTGTTGTAGCCTCTATAATTGTTTTGCTGGAACTGCTGCCTGGAATTGTTTTTATAGTAGGTGTTACCATTATTCCGTTTCATCGTTAGAATTTGAGCACTAGCGTTTGCCGTCAAGCTATCCTCATCCAATGCTGCTTGAATAGCGTCCTTGAGACAATCAAATTTTTGAGCAGAAATAATTGTACTAATCCTACGATTTTTCAATCCGTCACTAAATTGTCTTATTGCTTGTTTTTCGTTAATTGACTTTAAAATATCATATTTTGTAGAATTCCCTTCGGATTGCGAAATAGTAAGATCGACAAACATTTCCGCCAATTTTTTACCATAGTCATCAATCGATAATTCATCTTGTCGTAAATTGAGCATTTGTTTTTGCAACGAGTTTGCGGATTTTTGTGGCAACAAAATCCTTTTCATTTCAGTTAGTAACTGAGCCACACTATCGTAATTGGATGCAAGCTTTAATTTTGCTCCTTGGGACAATCTGCTTTTTAAAACGAAATTAATTAATTTAGAATGATATTTAGTGTCAATAACTGTACTATAATAATCTATACCGTCAATTAACTGTCTTGTATTGGCAATTTCATCATTCATAACAGGAAGTAAATTCAAAGCAACTTTCAGGTCAAAATCCATTTTTACAGTCTCACTTTTAGTTTCTTTAGGTTGACACAACTTTAATATTTCTGAATACAAGCTATTCAATTTCTCACAATATTCTGTTATAACATTTTCTTCCTCCTCATCTGTCCTTTTAACCTTTGTTATATTTTCTAAGTAAGTGTTATACTGTTTAATTATCGTCTTAGCTTCATTTAACTTTACCACTAAAATATCGCCTTTCCTACGAGTTGGTCCTATCTTAATTAAATATTTTCTTATCTCTAACAATTCATTATACAATTCCTTCAAAAATCCTGCCATTAAATGTAACACATACTGTTATTATTACCATTGCTACCTAATTATTATAATAAAATACATATGTACCTTAGTAAGTAGTTATTTTACCATAACCAAATCTGAGTTGTTGACGACGTTTTATTAGTCCAATGTCCTTTGCAGAGAAACCATATTTCACCTTTCTTTTTTTTTTGCACTGAATTAACTGTAGGACCGATTTTTTTTTTTTTTTTTTTTACGCACTTTCACTGACTCTATAACCACTTTTATCACTTTTACACTCTGGCCTCTTCATTGATCACGTCGGGTCGAATCTGACGTCGCCGCAAAAACGAACCTCTGTTTGCGCTATTCAGGAACTCCTCTCGAATCCACTGCATATGGCACCTCCGATAAATACGAAATGCCAAGTAGATCATGCCAAGTACCGCAAAAATCACGAAGATCGTCAGTATGATATTTGTAGAAGTAACATGGAAATTCAGATCTTCCAAGTTTAGTTCGTTTCGTCCTCCTGCCGCATTTTGAGCAATTACAACTTCCTTGCTTTGTGATTTTCCCATTTTTGAATATTCAGATTGCCGTCGTTACTGGTCGTAATGATACTAATATTTAACATGATTACTTAATGCACGAACACTTCAATGTTTATAAAACACGGTACTTATTTGGTAGTTAGCGGGCCAGATTCACCACTGCACGTGTTACCCATACGGGACTGGCAGGGTCGCCATGTAAGGTTGTAACTTAGGGGACGAGTGAAACGACCGAATGTTGAGTAGATACTGAATATATTTTATAATAAGAATCAATATAAGGAGTCTTAATACTAGGTACATAATAGGATTAGTCTATCCACATCTCAACAGGAAGTACAATTAACTTTGACACCGGTCGTTTAATTGTAGAACCTTTACAACGCAAAGAAACCACTCTTGTGATATTGTCCGAGCCAGTGTGCTTTTCAGTAATGCGTCCGTAGAGCCACCTTGCAGGTGGAAGATCATCTTCCATGACCAACACAACGTCACCCAACTTTGGTTCTACGGTTTGATGCGCCCATTTGTTCCTTTGGTGAAACTGGACCAGATATTCACGCGACCACCTACGCCAGAAGTCCTGGACCATGCGTTGAGTCAATTGCCATCTTCTCAAGGTGCTAATGTTTGAATTTTCAAAATTAATTTCGGGCACGAGAAGCAACGGCTCACCTACCAGAAAATGACCCGGTGTCAATGGGTCTGGGTCTTCAGGGTTAGTGGTGATGATCGACATTGGCCTGGAGTTCAGACAGGCTTCTATTTGAGCAAGCACTGTCGTCAACTCCTCAAAAGTGAGTGTGCTCGTACCAATTACTCTTTTAAGGTGGTGTTTGGTCGACTTCACTCCAACTTCCCAAAGCCCCCCAAAGTTCGGGGAGTGGGGTGGAATGAAGCTCCAAGTTGTACCGTTGGTTGCTAACCAATCGGCAATCTCAGTTGCTATGCCGGACCTTTCGTGACTGAACAATGCCTTCAACTCCTTGTTAGCTCCGACGAAGGTAGTGCCGTTATCACTCCACATCTCACCACAATGGCCTCTCCTCGCTGTGAAGCGCTTAAAGGCAGCTAAAAAGGCTTGCGATGTCATATCGCTGACTACTTCTAAATGTATGGCCCGAGTGGCCATACACACGAATAAACAAATATAGCCCTTGGTGGAATGATAACCGCGACCCTTGCTCGGCCGAACACTAATAGGACCTGCATAGTCCACGCCACTTCTGAAGAAAGGTCGGCTAGCATTGACCCTAGAAGAGGGTAATGAACCCATTAGAGGATGTGTCGGCCGAGCGGAATGACGGATGCAAATGACACATTTACGTACAAAGTTCCTAACAACACCCTTTGCGTGTATTATCCAATACCTTGATCGTAAATAATTAAGAACCAATTGAGGCCCGCCATGCAACGTTCTCTCATGACCGTCAGCTATTAGGAGGTAAGTGAAATGTGACTTACGAGGAAGAATTATAGGATGTTTTGAGTCTTCGTGAAGTTTAGCTCTGTGTAACCTACCGCCGACTCTCAAAATTTGTTCCTGATCCAGGAAAGGGTTAAGCGAGATAAGTGTCCCCTTTTTATTAATTGCTCCCTCTAACTTCAAACTATCAATCTCTGATCCGAAATGATCCCTTTGACATAATTTAATGCAAGTAAGTAATGCTGCTTGAATTTCAGAATGTGAAAGAAAATTATTAAATCTTGTACTATTATTTTTGTTTTTAAATTTTAAGAACCTTTTACAATAAGCCACTACTCTGATTAATTTTCTTAGAGATGAATATTTTGAAATTATAAATCGACCAACACTCATCATAATTCGACGCGGTGACGGGAATATGCCGAAGCAGTTGTTCTGCTTCCCCTGATAGATGGCTCTTCAGATAGTGGAGTTTTTGAACGTCATCCAGTGCATCATTTTTATGTATCAGTGACGTAAATAGATCGCGGAACGTAACCCATTCAGAATAAAGTCCCGAGAAAGTAGGCAAACTTATTTGTGGCAATTTTACATTAGAGCTATTTTGAGAAGAATGTTGTTTAATATTTAAATTAGCGACATTTAATGAACTACTACTCTGACATAAGTTTTCTTTTAGTTCAGACTTATAGGTTATGTATGAATCCTCAGCTAGATCATATACTTCTGTCGTAAAATAAACATTCGTATTTAACTCTTCGTCGGTTGCTTTTTCAATGATCCTTTTGTGAGTTTCAACAAATTGTCTCCACTGCACCTCCAATGATTCCAATCTCGTTTCGATGTAAGTTTGTGTGAGACGATCCTTAGGTGATTTTTTGAAATTAATTCTACCTTTTTCTATTATTGCCTTGTTGTTTAATTGCAATTTACTTAAGGATTCCATTATGTGAAACAAACTATAGAGTTGTGAAATCACAAACTTAACACAAATATCTTAATGCAACCGAAGAAAAATTAAACAAGTAAATAACCACAAAAATTTATAAGTGTTTAGAATAGGTTTACAAATCGGGCATTGAAATCCCGTCGCAACACCTTATCTAATAGTTTTATAAAATTTACTTATTAAGTCTAAAACTATTATTAAATCTTAAAGTCTCTAACACTTAATATTGCACTACGATCTTCAAATTCACTGAGAAATTTTCTAAGTCAAAAAAGTATAAACACTGGTTAACTCACAGTTTTGTCTGCCAAACCTCTCCAAGCTCGTCGCTGCTGCGAGTGTGTCGTCACGCTCGCTGATGTCACTGTTGATACCGCTGCGAGTGTGTCGTCACTGTTTGTGACGTCACTCTCGATGGCGCGCCGCTGCTGTCTCGTCGCTCTAGGCCTCCGCTGATGTCACCCTCGGTGCTGGTGGCGCCCTCTGGTGGAGACGGCCTCGTTGCTGCGCTGCGTGCTGCTGGTACACCGCTGATCACCACACTCCGGGGATCTTACAGGCACGCTACAGGGCGATCCACCACTGATTCCTGTGCCTCACCATACGTCACAAAACACGGTCACTTCACACTATCGACGCGATACTGTTTCGCGATCCGACTCGATAGGACCAAAATGTTCGGGATTAGTCAACTGCCCGGGGGATTGTAATATAATAAAACAATCTGTTCAAAGTGAGTAACAAAAAAAATTTAACTCTCGAAACACTATATGATGTTGGCGGAAAATCTTAACACCGCGATTCAGAAATCAACACAAATTGTACAACGCCATCTATCGAGTGACGTGGGAAGTTCGCGGTTAAACAACAAGAAATTGCCGTACCAGTATCTAGTTCCATGTCTATTACAATATTATCCACCAAAATAGGTAGGTAAGCTTGCCGCTTTATAACTATTTACCGACAAAAGATTGAAATCTTCAATGTCCTCTTCATCCGTACTCTCGTACTGAAGATCACCGAAATGAACTCGTTGTGTGCACATCCGCCGCAGATGACCCACTTGTTGACATCTGCTGCATCGGAACTTCCGATAGCGGCAATTAGCGTACCCATGGTTCGTAGCTCCGCACGCTTCACACGTACTCGCACCTCTGCCGTCCTGGCCTGCGTCGATGTCTCCGCTCTGGCTGAGCAGGCGCGACTTGCCCCCGCTGGTCTCGCTCCGCCACCGCCGACTCGACGCCCGCGACCGCTCCCAGGGCGGCCCGTACCCGACGTTAGTGCGTGTACTGGGCAAGCGCTACCTGCGTCCGCTGCGCTTGCCAATCCCTCGACTGCTGCTGAATCCCTCTCCGCCGCCTCCAAAGAACAAGCTAATTTGATCGCCTCCGCAAAAGTTAGGTCATCGCTCTCAGCGAATAAACGCTGCCGAATTATGTCGCTTCGTATGCCGCACACAAACTGATCACGCAAGTTCTCGTTTAAGTTGGCGTTAAAGAAGAACGGTCACGTCCCATATAAAAAAAAACCCAGACCCGACAGAAAAGTGACATATCTCAGTTTTTTTGTTATTATTTATATAATCATATTATAATATAGTTTTTATATTCGAAATCAATGGCTAACACCAAAATATTGCCTTATGTTTTTGTTCAGGGTTTACACTAAAAAATACAAAATGCCTACTTATCTACACAATTCGTAACGTATGTAACTAAATGACGTTAAATAGTTATGGGATGTATCCAGGCGACCTGGAGATACAGCTGTATTATATAATTTTTGAACTCCTAGTAGGTACAACATTCAACTTATGATTTTTTTTTAAGGTTTTTTATAATCATCTAAATGACATCTCTCGCCCTTGGGTGGAGCGAGAGGGCGTGTCAGACTCTTACTGACTAAAAAATTCCACCCCGTTCCTTTTTGCCTCTGGTACTGGGGTCAGATTATCCCCTTCTGGATTCGCCCTCAACTTAGAATTAATTAAAATCGTCATATTATATAATTCACTCATGAGTACTTATTTCAAGTTTTTTCGAAACAATAATTTACATTATTTGAGTTAGGAATTCTATATAAACACACAATTATTATCTTGTAACTAGTCAATTCCACGCCGCAGCACTCGAATATGCCATGGAGTTGATAACTTTGCTACTTTTGTCAATTCTTTCCATTGTAAATATTAAATGATATTTATTTTGCAAATAGGTTTCACGAAACACTTTTACACGTCAATTTTTTTTTGTCATATTTATTAATCTAGATGAGGCCGGTGTTTCCTAACTGACTTGTAGCCCATTTCTCACAAGGATACATGCACCACCCCTTTTTTGTTCTAATCTGCAATAATGTGCAGCCAAATTATAGTTAGGCAAAATAGTAAATTTTGATAACCCTCCATGATAAAGTGCTCTGTAATACACAAGACATCAACATTTGCATTTTTACTAGACATCCCCTCTAGACATACCAGCAGATCATCTGCTTTATTTATCAATTCTGCTATATTTTGATGTAATATGTTGATATATCTATTCGAGAAAAAACAATTCATTTTCATCAGTAAGTATCATTGCTTTGTACAGAGTGAGGCAAATCTGTCATTTTATTAGTAGAATTACAATATTTAAGTCACTATGCAATGTAAATTCATTGATCATTAAACTAATCATAATCATCTGCCTAGCCTTCTCTTCCAGGCAAGCCGGATTTAACTGAAGACCAGTATGTTACGAGGAGCGGCTGCCTACCAGACCTCCACAACCCATCTTCATGGCAAGACTGGAGTCAGATATACTGGCTTCTGACTATCCGTAACGACTGCGAAAGATCTACAAATGACAGCCGGGACCTACAGCTTAACGTACTTTTCGAGGCACGGAGGAAACTTGCTATGTTAAGATGGTCACCCATCCACAGACCAACCTAGGCAAGCGTTGCTTAACCTTGAAGATCGACCTGTGCGGCTGTTATTATCTAGCCACGAGCTCCTCTGATCATTAAACTAATATTATGCAATATATTGGCCATGCCACGATTATTTACAGAACTACTACTTTTAGCAAACATACTATAATCGTAATTAAAAAGTAGGCATAATTATGATAGTTCCAAACAATGAACCCTGCTAGGGCACAGCAATGTATAGGCGATAGGTTTTAATTAATTTAACATGTTATCATTCTTCATACAATTTGTTGATATAGATTAATTTAACTATTAATTATAATAATACATTATGTCGTTCTTATAAACTAAATAAATAAATTATCATTTTCATATTCTAATCTCATACTACAATTTATGTCATATTACAATGAGTCTAAATGTCAATTATTATCTCAGTTAGTTTAATGTCAATAGATTAGCATATGTCACATTTTCAAATAAAATTAAAGGTAAACACTAAAAAATACAGGAATGAGGTAGTAGCAGACTGATGTTTTATAGAGTACCTAGTTATGTATATGTAGTGAGTTCAAGTCGATATTAGTTTATTTCTCGGTTAAAAACTCTTTTAGGCTATAATATGATTTTAAATTTAAGTAGTTTTGTAAATTATTTTTAAATTTGTTGTCATACTCTGTATCCTTAACTGAATTTGGGAGTTTATTATAAATTTTAACGCACATGGCCAGAGGCCCAGAACGAAACATAGCCAGTTTTGAGGTTGGTGCCCTAATTCGTTTAAATATCGGTTTCTAAGACTACGTTGCTGTGGGCGTTGCTGTTTTGCTAACGGAAAAAGCGATGGGTATTTTCTCACAAATTTACTAGCTTCTAGAATATAAATACCTGATAACGTAGGAATTTTATGTTCTATAAAGTATTGTTTGCAACTTTCCGTACTTTCTAAGTTTACTAGGATTCGAACGCATTTTTTTTGTAAAATGAATAGTTGCTCTATATCTACACTGTTTCCCCACATTATAATTCCATAGTTTAGCCACGAATATGCGTATGCGTAATAGGCTGAAAAAGCTGTTTTGAAGTCGGTTGCTTTTTTTAATTCTCTTAAGGCGTATGTAAAGCTAGCCAATTTATTTGATAGGGTTTGTATATGAGCTTTCCAGTTTATATTTGTATCGATAGTCAGGCCTAGCAGTGAAAAGTCATTTACACATTGTAATTTTGTATTATTATACGAGAAGTCGATATCTAGCTTTTCTTTCTGATATGGTCTATATTGCATCAGCTTCGTCTTCGAGAAATTTATTTCTAAATTATGGTCTTTCAACCATGCCACTATATTAGAAAGAATGTCATTTAAAATTTCGTTAAGGGTCCCGTTATTGTCATAAGGAAAAATTATTGAAATGTCGTCAGCAAATAGGACACTGTATTGATTTATTGCTTTAGGGAGATTATTTATATATATTAGGAACAATGGGCACCCTAAAACACTACCCTGAGGAATTGACATGGTTACTTTTGCTCTATCAGATTTAACACGCGTTATCAGGCCAGTCTTTGCATCTTTATAATCTACTTCAGTGGCGTAGCGTGCCTTGTCGGGGCCCCGTATAAAAAATTTGTTTGGAGGCCCTTATAAGGGGGTAAAGATTTTTCAAAAAGAAAAAAAATATTGTGAAAAGAAATATTTATTTATCATAACATAATTTAATCATTTTACAAATAAAAATCAAATTTTAAATATTCACTCTCCTTGCCTTTTTTTCGGCAAACTGAATTATTAAATCATTTATGGCTGATGATGATTTTAGTTTTTCTAAATTTTGTCATTTATAAAATAAAATAAATTAGAAACTTTTAATTATTTTTCCTTACACACTTTGGGGGCCCCCGTGGCCCGGGGGCCCGTATAATTGATACGGCAGATACGGCGGTAGCTACGCCCCTGATCTACTTCTACATATTGTTCCCGATTTTCTAAGTAAGAACAAAACCATTTGTAGGCTGTGCCTCTGACACCTATTTCATACAATTTATTTAGAAGGATCTTGTAAGACACTCTATCGTAGGCTTTGCTCATGTCTAGCAAAATCCCTATTGCGTGTTTTTTATTATTTATAATATTTAATGCTTTTTGTATGTAATTGAATATTGCCAGTGTAGTGGATTTATTTTTCCTAAAACCGTTTTGACTATCGTTGAAAATTTTGTACTTTTCACAAAATGAGTAAAGTCGTTTTGACATTGCTGTCTCAAAAATTTTTGCGAATGTGGGTAATGCGGCTATAGGCCGAAAGTTATTTGTGTCGGTCTGATCTCCCTTTTTATGGATCGGTTTTATTACTGCTACTTTAAGCAGGTCGGGAACACAGCCTTCGTCAAGGGACTGATTTATTAGTAGAGTCAGTGGCATTAATAATTCCTCAGCGCATGATTTTATTAGTGTTGGCGGTAGCTCGTCGTGTCCATAGCTTCGTTTATTTTTTAGTTTTTTAATTATAAATTTTATTTCGTTTGGGTCCACTGGGCTAATGTAAATAGACTGTTCGCTTTGTGAGGGCCCCGGGCGGCCAGTTACAGCACTATCTCCGATTGTACTGTCTGATTTACCAACTGATATGAAATAGTCATTGAAAGCGTTTGCTATGAATTTCGCATTATCCGTAAGATTATTATTCACGCGCAATTGCATATTACCTATTGTTTTTTTGTTTTGTCTATTTGTACGCTCTTTAATTATTTGCCACATTGTTTTGGTTTTATTTTGAGATTTATTTATTTTTTTTAATATAATTTAGTCTTTTAGAATAGGTTACCGTTTTCTTGAGTATTTTTTCGTATTGTTTGTAATGTTTATGTAGTATATCATTATACGAATAAGCATCTCATCTGCCTAGCCTTTTCCCAACTATATTGGGGTCGGCTTCCAGTCAAGCCAGATTTAGCTGAATACCAGTATTTTACGAGGAGCGGCTGCCTACCAGACCTCCACAACCCATTAACTGGGATAACACGGTACTTCATGGCAAGACTGGAGTCAGATTTACTGGCTTCTGACTATCCGTAACGACTGCCAATGATCTACAAATGACAGCCGGGACCTACGGCTTAACATGCTATCCGAGGCACGGAGGAAACTCGTTATGTTAAGATGGTCACCCATCCACAGACCAACCTCGGCAAGCGTGGCTTAACCTTGAAGATTGACCCGTGCGGCTGTTATTATCTAGCCACGAGCTATAATAAGCATCTAAATATATTAAACTGTTAAAGGTCTCAATTCTTGAATTAAACATTGTCGAATAGTCATTTAGTTTGAATGTAGGAGCACATAATATAATATTTGTGTGCTGTACTTTTGACAGCGCTTCACGAATACAAATAACGAGTTCAACATAGTTTTTTGTCCGACGAAAGTCTTCTTCCCCTACAAATATCAAGCAGTAGTCATTTTTAGGGTTCCGTAGCCAAAATGGCAAAAACGGAACCCTTATAGTTTCGTCATGTCCGTCTGTCCGTCTGTCCGTCTGTCACAGCCGATTTACTCGGAAACTATAAGTACTACAGTGATGAAATTTGATGGGAATATGTGTTGTATGAACCGCTACAAAATTATGACACTAAATAGTAAAAAAAAGAATTGGGGGTGGGGCCCCCCATACATGTAACTGAGGGATGAAAATTTTTTTTTCGATGTACATACCCGTGTGGGGTATCAATGGAAAGGTCTTTTAAAATGATATAAAGTTTTCTAAAAAACATTTTTCTTAAAGTGAACGGTTTTTGAGATATCAGCTCTCAAAGTCGTAAAAAGTATGTCCCCCCCCCTCTATTTTTATAACTACGGGGTATAAAATTCTAAAAAAAATAGAGGTGATGCATGCTAATTAACTCTTTCAACGATTTTTGGTTTGATCAAAGTATCTCTTATAGTTTTTGAGATAGGTTGATTTAACTGTAATTTTGGTTAAGTTATTGTGCTTACACTGAAAACGATAAGTACAAGGCAAAATATCGGGAGAGTTTAGGCTCCATTCACCAGGTGTATAAATTGACATAATAAGTTTATTATATTTGCTGCTACGGAACCCTTTGTGCGCGAGCCCGACTCGCACTTGGCCGGTTTTATTGTAGTCCTTTAATTTGAGATCCAAATTGGAGATAAGGTATTTAACACCACAGTTGGGTGTCAGGTAGTGACAAATTCTATAGTTAGGGAATTTATTTTTTGCAATTTGTAACATTTTATTATTTTTATTACCACTTAATTTACTTATTCTAGTTTCGTTAGGTTTGTTGTTATAGTTCAATTGTGTACATTGTAGGTAGGTACTTCTGTTTTTCTTGCTTTATTGCCAGAACTGTTGATAACGCCATCTGTGATCTATTTATGTAACTGCTGATGATTTTGAACACCGATTGGCGATGTGGATTTTGAAGCTTCAGTGGTGATTTTTTTATTTTCACTGGATCTACCTATCTGTGTTTTTCCCACACATTGGTTGACTTTGGCAGAAGTTTTCTTCGTTTTTGGTGTTTGTGGCTTTAACTTAGCAGGGGAGCATGCCACTTTTTTGTACAATGCATTCTGCTTCTGTAACTCCTGGTTTAGGAGGTTGAGCTTTGTATTTTTTAGCGTTAGGGATTCTATTTTTTTTATTGTTGTGGGCACTATTGAGTTCTAGAGTTATTCGTTCTAGTTGCTGTTTCAACTTGGTAGATACCTATAATTTTCATGTTTTTATTTTTTTGACTTTATTAAGGTTTATTCATATATAATCAACTACCTACATTGATCATCATCGTCGTCAGAAATGTCTGGTAAGCTAGTTGTGGTGCCATCTACCGGAGAGTTTGTTAGTATAGTGTCGTGAGGACACTATATTAACAAACCGTATCATTAGTAGGTAGTCGTTTCAGACTTTGAACGGTTACCTACGTCTGTACCTACGTAATATAATTAAAAAAAAAAACATTTTATAGTGTTAGCTTGTCTATTTTCCGCTAGATGTTGATGACACAAAAATACGAAGCCAGGTCGATAATGCAGTCAATCGATTTGTTCACTGACGTCGCTTGAAACGCTATTCGCCACTAGATGGCGTTGTTATCACGAAACGACGAAGCAATGTCGATGAAGCAGTCAATCAATTTGCACAACAACGTCACTTCTTAAAACGCCACTCGCCACTAGATGGCGTTGTTTACAGTTTCAAACGATTTTTTTAGTTTTTATTAGCAACCCAACAATTACTGTCATTTGATTGGTCCTTTCACCACTAGATGGTATTGTTTGCAACATTTATTATATTTTGGATATTTTTAACACCTGTAACCCCAGAATTAATGTCAGTAAATAATTATTTAATTACTCTTTTCGTCACGTCAATTTTCAAATAAAATATGTTCTACGACTCGACAATTGTTTATCACTTAATAATTTCACTGTTTAGTGCAATTTTGTCGCCCTGTATCACTGATTATAGTTTTTGATGTAGTTAATATATGTTCAACTGTTCCAATACAATACTTATTATTTGTTTTTCACCATTTTAAAGAAAGAAGTACCGTTCCTATTTACCATCAGTTTTTATGGGATATTACTTAATTTTAAAAGTCACCAAAACTGTCACTTACGCAGTCCCGTATTCACAATTTACTCTCGCACAATAATTCACTATTAAAACTTTTATTTGTTTATTTACTAATTTTAATGACGCGGGTGATGTTTACTGCGCTAGTGTTGCCAGCGATCAAAAAAATGTACCCAAAGTCCATGAATGTACCCTATTGGTTTCGAACTATGTGGGTTAACACAAACAAAAATGACGTAAAGTAATTAAGGAAAGACAATTTGTTATTTAAATAAAATAAAAGTTCCTTGCGGAACTCCTAGTTTCCAAACTAGGAGTTCCGCTTTATCGTAATTGCATTCTCAAACATTTAAACTTATATACTTACACAAGACACCCAAACTGGACCACTGTGTGACCAAATATTTGTTCCGTACGGGTATCGACGAAATATATACCTATGTGTAGCTCATAAAGTAACGATCTTAGTTAAAGCTGCTATAAGAATATATATTTACATACCCAACTAACATTGTTTATCCACAACACAAACTCGTTCAAAACAACATTCTCATTTTATTATCTCCACAACATTTTATAATCTAACCACAGCGCCTACACAAAAAATAAAACACATCACTCCGTTATAAATCAATTAATCGTAGCTAATGTATTTCGGTCAGGCGTTAACGTGTAACCAGGTCAATCCGACCTGCCTGAGGCCTTTGAGTGCGTCCACCTGCCTGCCTAACGCGGTTATCGGCAAACCGAGTGAGTTCACTTCTATCTTACTTATGCTGTTGTATATTCCTTATGTAGGAATCACTCATACTAACTAAATATAATTATGTCTGCACTGGCAGGCAATTAGTTCGAAGGATAAGGGAGATTGCTTTAAGTTGGGATGTTTCTCAGGGTTGTGTTTTCGGACCACTTTTGTTGTTTTTAGGTTTTCATGCCTCAATAGTAGAAAACAGAACCTTTACAGAACAGTATCACATTGTTACCCGTCTGTCTGTATGTCTGTCTGTCTTTTAAGACTCTTTATCTCGGGAACACGTAGAGCGGTATCGATTTAAAATTAAAACGATATGTTCAGGTCTGTGGTTACTTGCAGCTGTGAAAAAATCAAAAAACGTATTTTGATATTCTCTAGGAAATCAAAATTCAGGGCCTAGAACCCAGTTTGGCATGAATTAAGGTCTAATAGTACAAGTAGGTATTGAAAAAAATCTGAAAACGGCTCTGTAGTTATGTTATAAAAAACACTTTTTTGTGATTTAGAAAAAATCCCAAAGCTAGACAGTCTAGTTTTCGGAGTTTTCATCAGTTTTCATAGGTAACTTTCCACGGCACCCTCGTGCGAGTCCAGTTACGAAATGTAAATCAAAACAACATTATAGTACGTTGGTACAGCTGTGTATATACACTAGTGAGCAAAGCAAAGTCACTATTAGCGTCTGTTTATCTATTGTATACTAGCTGTTGTAAGCTCGGATGTATTTCAAAACATGGCTGGACTTTGGATGCTCGTCAATAAGTGAGATTCTAAACAGATCTGGCGGGTCTTGTGCGTCGCGCATGCATCGGATTCCCGCGACCCTCGCCAGGTCATCGGTCCACCTTGTGGAAGTCCTCTGTACGTATCCTACTATTATTACACCAATACAGTTCATCATCATCTCCTAGCCTTTTCCCAACTATATTAGGGTCGGCTTCCAGTCAAGCCAGATTCAGCTGAATACCAGTATTTTACGAGGAGCGGCTGCCTACCAGGCCTCCACAACCCATTAACTAGAATAACACGGTACTTCATTATACTACTTCATATTACACCAAAACTGTCAAAGCACCTACCTCTTCACAATCTGCTTCCCCGTCACCATAAACTCCAGGTTCTGCGGCTTGACCGTCTTCTTAGGCGTGGAGGTGGCCGTGGCAGGGGCGCTGTTCAGTGGAGACTTGGTCTTGCCCTCCTTCTCCTTCTTGAGGCTGCTGCGGCGGGAGAGGGACGCCGAGCTCCTCCGGGAGGAGGAACAGGAGCGTGGTGGGGGAGGCGGCGGGTCTGGGTCCTCCTCCGGCCAGCGCTCTGTACGGTACATGGTGCTGGAAACGAGCAAGAAAATGTGTATAAATAATTCAATTGAACTTATATGCACACGTGTCAATAGAGATATAGTTAACCTATCAATACCCGCGAAACGAGACACAATAGTAAGACAATAAGAGCGCGGTCCAATGAGACCGGTCGGGGATTCATGATCTAATATAAGTGTAATAAGAACCACACATACAAAAACTATCATCATCATCATTTCAGCCAAAGGATGTCTACTTCTGGACCTCCTCCAAGGGTCGCCACAGCGACCAGTTTTGGTGGGTGTCGCATCCATCGGATTCCCACGAGGTCATCGGTAGGTACATGTCACGACCTTTCAACGCTGCGTCTTCCGGTACTATGTCGCCAATCCAGAGCCTTTCTTCCCCATAGACCATCAGTTCTACGAGCATTGTGCCCTATTGGTTTCGAACTATGTGGGTACATAGAAACAAAAAAAAAACCGGCCAAGAGCGTGTCGGGCCACGCTGAATGTAGGGTTCCGTAGTTTCCCGTCCGTCACAATAAGTGTCCCCAACTTTTCAAAAACTGTTCGTCCCATCAAGTTCAAAATAATTTTCCTAGAAAGTAATGAAGCTCTACTTTCCAGATTTTTTTTCATATTTTCTAAACTTATGGTTCAAAAGATAGAGAGGGGAACACATTGTTTTTTTACTTTTGGAGCGATTATTTCCGAAATTATCAATACTATCAAAAAATGATTTTAGTAAACCCCTATTCATTTTTGAATACCTATCCAACAATATATCACACGTTAGGGTTGAAATGAAAAAAAAAACACTTTCCACTTTACATGTAGGGGCTGTGCGGGACTGACCGGGATTGGTGTAAAATAAAACGGGAACAATGAGATCCAGTAAGCACTGAGTATATATTAGCGTGATCAGGTCAAAGGTGCTAAGAGGAATGACAGAACATTTTTTCTTACGCTACTTAGCCTACTCAAAAAACTAAACAAAGTTGATGCGTCGTCGCTCGTTGCTATAAATAAACCGTCAGGCTCTTGAAGGGTCCTATTATTCTCAACAGGGGCTACCCTAATAAAACATTTATTTTTAATTTACTACTTTGTCGGCGTGGTTGATATACATATTGGTACCAAATTTCAGCTTTCTAGTGCTAACGGTCACAGAGATTAAGCGAGGACGGACGGACAGACATGGTGAAACTATAAGGCTTCCGTTTTTGCCATTTGGCGACGGAACCCTAATGATGTATACTAATTATGGAAAGAGGATTTGTTATTTTAAAAAAAATCTTACTTGCTCCAAACTAGGAGTTCCGCTTTATCATAATTGCATTCACAAGACACCCAGACTGGAACAATAATCGGTACATTTGTGTGACCAAATATTTATTCCGTACGGGTACCTATCAAAATATTTACCTATGTATGGCACATAAATTAACGATCTTAGTTAAAGCTGCTATAAGAATATACATTTATATACCCAACTAACATTATTTATCCACAACACAAACTCGTTCAAAACAACATTCTAATTTTATTATCTTCACAACATTTCGATGGGTCCTATGTATAAGGGCCAAACTAACAATTTGGCCATTTTTACTTTTTTATGGGAAACGCATCTTTTAAGTATAAATAATTATGTGAGCCATTAAAAAATCAAAAAATCTGCATAGAAACACGATTTTTTATTACAGTATAAAGGCATATCTAACATGAATTGAAACGTAAAAGGGCCAAAGAGGTAGTAAGAGACTTATACGTGGGGAGTTCCCGCGCGTTTGTTTCGTAGTTCGAGCCAATCTGCTGATTTGACACTTAGACTTGCTTGATTTATGTAGAAAAAATATTATCTCACCACAGCTGTTAAGAAAATTTAGTAGCATCGAATGACATTGTGCCAATTAATGAAAGCGATAATGAAGACTTATCAATAATTTTTAATAATGTTGATTTTTTTTATTTTGTTTATACCAGATAGTTATTTTAATTTTGTTATTTTTTGGATTATGTTTAACTGAACACCAGATTTAGTCAAATGTAACCGTAAAAAAATAGCAAATGAACACCAAAACTTAAACAGAATTTTAATACAAAATGAGATTTCAATATGTAACATCTGTCTATCCTATAAAAGTAAATTATCTCCAAATAAATACCTAATACTTAAAAACAGTAAATAAATTATAAATGTTGGTGGAGGACCATGTGGATGGGTGACATCATCTTGACATAACGAGTTTCCTCCGTGCCTCGGATAGCGTGTTAAGCCGTAGGTCCCGGCTGTCATTTGGAGATCTTTGGCGGTCGTTACAGATAGTCAGAAGCCAGTAAATCTGACGCCAGTCTTGCCATGAAGTACCGTGTTACCCCAGTTAATGGGTTGTGGAGGTCTGGTAGGCAGCCGCTCCTCGTAAAATACTGGTATTCAGCTAAATCCGGCTTGACTGAAAGCCGACCCCAATATAGTTGGGAAAAGGCTAGGCAGATGATGTTGGTGGAGGACCATCAACTACTTCTGAGTAGCTTAAAAACAATAACCACGAAGGGGTTTGTGGGGTCTGTGTTTGCTCGTTCACTAGACTCCACAATCCCCTTCTAACCTAACCTATCCTAGTCGGGGCGCCCCATGTCTCGAAGTAGCATTCCAACGGTGTAGTCAGTTGGAAATATCGTTTGCTCATCACAATTTGGTGATCATTTACTAAATTTAGGGTTCATAGTACAATTTAAAGTGCAGTTATAAACTAAAATAAATGACATCATTCTAGTTTTAGTCAAAAATCTAAAATTAAATTTTTTGATTATGGTTTATCTTTTTTGTTAATAGGTATATATATTTTAGGTAATAGATGTTTGTTGGTCACGAAGTTATTATTGGTGGTCATTATATTTTATCACTTATTTTTTTGTAATTTTATAAAGAGACTAATAATTTTAAGAAAAAGAAAATTAATGAAGACTTGTTAAGAATTTCTAGTAATGTTGATTTTGGTATTTTTATTATTGATTATAGTACAGAGTTTTTTTATATAGATGTTTTTAATTTTGTTTTTTTTATTGAAATAATAATGTAAAGTACATTATATTGTTAATCAAACTAAGATCTCTATTAACAGTTTCCTTCTTAATTATTTTGTAATTTTTATCATAAAAATACCAAAAAGACTTAAAGGCCGGGTTCATTAGTGATGTTTTAAAACTAATTCAATTTTTTTTTAAATAAATGAATAGAACTATAGCGTATTTTTTTATTTTTCAAATGATCTAACTGAAAGTTCTGTTCGTAATTTAGCAAATTGTAAAACGTATAAGTGTCAATGTGACATAAATAACTAAATATCGAAATAGCTTATATTCTTTTTAATTACATATCATCTACTTCAATTGTTACTTTATTTTATGGGTACAAAATATAAAAATATATACTTTATGCTAATTTACGTAATACGCGTATAATGTCCAATATGGCACATGGGCCCATATACACTGTTTTTTAAGAAAAATAATTTAAACGAAAAGTAACGTAGAAGGGTCAATGTGACGTAAAAAAACATCCTATATATGTATGTATAAAATACTATAGTATAAATGAGGAAGATAATTGTCTTAGCAAACAAGCAAATAATTGTAAAGTTTGGTTTCATCAATCTGAAGTTATAGTAAATTAAAACTTTGAAACGCTCTCCTGTAAAGTTGCAATTTTGCAGTTTGGCCCATATACATAGGACCCATCGATTTTATAATCTAATAAAACCAGCGCCTACACAAAAAATAAAACACATCACTTTGTTATCAATCAATTTTATTAATCGTACTTAATGTATTTCGGTCAGGCGTTAACGTGTAACCAGGTCAATCCGACCTGCCTGAGGCCTTTGAGTGCGTCCACCTGCCTGCCTAACGCGGTTATCGGCAAACCGAGTGAGTTCACTTCTATCTTACTTATGCTGTTGTATATTCCTTATGTAGGAATCACTCATACTAAGTAAATTATGTCTGAGCTAGCAAGTAATTCGTTGGAAGGTTAAGGTAGTTCGCTTTGAGTTGGGATGTTTCTCAGAGTTGTGTTTTCGGACCACTTTTGTTATTTTTAGGTGTCCATACCTCAATAGAAAAAACCGGGCAAGTGCGAGTCGGACTCGCGCACTGAGGGTTTCGTACCAACTTACCTATGAAAACAGTTCAATTCTCAAATCGAATCTTGAAGATTAAAAAAAAACTTGTGGCAGACTTTTTCCTATATTAGTGATATAATTATTGACTATACATAATTATTAATATTGCTTCGTGCCAAATTTTAAGATTCTGGGTCAACGGGAAGTACCCTATGAATTTTAATTCCTTTGACAGCGTCGAAATGTACGTATTTTGCAACATAAACGGGTGTATCTTTTTTTCCCGTCACTTTACAAATTCGATTTTTGCACAGCTTAGGTTAAATGCTCTAAGGCTTCAAGGGACCGCAAACTTAATTATATGGTTTTAATTTCAACTTGACAGTGCATTAGGTACATTATTAAATACTGAACTCAAACTCAAATAATAATCAATTAGGTCAATGGAAACCAATGATACGAGTACTAAGAGAGGTTAAATGCTCTAAGCATTGATATTAGGATCTTCCGGAAAAAATACAATTTATCCGTCCGATTTTAATTAAAGTGTCTTTTACGCTAGAGTGAATAGGCTCTTAATAAACTAGTGCGCCTCACCATCAACGACTACATCATTGCTTACCATCAAGTGTGATCGCAGTCAAGCACTAGTTTGTATTATTACAAAAAAACTATTTTTTTCAATAGTCCGGTGCCTGGGGCGTTAAAACCGTCAAAACCTAGAACTTGGTTGACTGTGGGTTGATTTTAAAAAGAAAAACTGATATGAGAAGCTAATAAAAAGCATAAAAAAGTTTACCTATTAAAAAATTGTGATCTTGACTATGAAAAAAAAAGTGAGAATTAAAATAGCCCAATTAGTATCTCAGGACCTACTTGTTCAGTATCAGGGAAGGTGATAAGCTATATAACATTACGCTACGACTAATAGGAGTGGAGTAGTAACCACAGACCTGAGTGAAACCGCAGGTACAACGAGTAATATGTATTTTAGGCTGTACAATGTTTTTGTATAAGAAAACTATCTTAACGTGTATATTTATATAATGGACAATGTTTTTGGTTATTTATAAATTTTAATTTTGGTCCACATCAAATATATTGTTCGACTTTAGATATTTTATCGATAGTACAAAATTATCCCAAGGGAACCTACTCTCGGGATAAAATGAATCCTATGTGCTAGTCTAGGACATGGGACTCATCAATCAATCAATCAACCAACAAGGTCAATGACCCTGGGGTCAAAGTTATTGCCCGGTGTTTCCCCACCCTAGTACTCGCACATCCCACCGGATCCCGAAGACTTGATAAGGCGTTGTTTTTGGGTGAAATTTTTGGGCGAGTCTTTTTCATTGCTTTTTCCTCAAAATTTTCTAAGTCCCAGACGCGTTCACAATGAGAGTTAAATTTTGCCTCCTAACTCAGCGGTCATTAACCTCACAAAAAAAATCCCGGGAAAAAGTGGTTTCTTTTGATGTCCTCCATACGATAAAACCATAAAAAGTAAGTATTATTGTTTGAAAAATTCATTAATATTTTCCTATACCCTATTCGCCGAGGCTTGAGCCAAAAGGTACACAAAAAAATCAATTTTTCAAAATGGCGGATATAACCCAACCGGTGACAAAACGTCACATTTTAATGTAAAATGTTTGCAGTATCTGTGGTCTACAATTTAGTAGTAGTAATCACGTCTTTTTAGGTTCTTTTACATGTAAACTATTTAATACATTACTAATAAAAATTAAGAAAATAATTTAAGGCATTTATAATGTTTGATTTCAAATAAATCTGAAAGGATAACATAAGTTCCACAGACATCATTCTTAAATATAATTTCTAATGTTGTCAGTGTATTAATTCCGTAGTTATTTTTGTAAAATATGTTCACTACATCAATCGTGACTTATAAAGAACCCTTTTTATGGTTTGTTTACCTTTTGGCTCATGGCTCGGCGAACAGGGTATAAGTGCTTTTTCCTCAGTGCCCCGTTACGTACACTCGAATCCTTAGTACTCCCACATCCCACCGTTTCCCAAGGCTTGATTAGGCGTTGTTTTTGGATGAAATTTTTCTATGTATTTTTTTCATAGTGCCCCGTTTTGTATACCATGACCGTTACTTATCTACAACATTTATTATATTATCTACTCTTCGTTAATTGTCCATGGTGACAATATTAATGTTTGGGATACGCAGTTATGGTGTTTGTTGAACCATTAGGTATGGAGAAAGAGCTGATATTGTGTGACATTGTGTATTATATTACATTAAAGCGGCGAAGGTATGTCTTCCTAAGTTAGCTATAGAATCTAGGTAAGTACTCGCGGACTGGTTTACATAATACCAATCACCCTACTGTTTTTACAAGCTACGATATGCTGGGTTATTTTTAAAACACTGGCAAACTCTTAGGACTATGTTACTATCATCTTTATGACGATAGTAACATAGTCCTTACAGGTAATGTTTTATGACAACAAACTTATGTCCTATGATTTTTAAAACTGTATCATATTTTAGTTCATCATTTTTCCAAGCAAAAAAATTAATATTTAAATTGAACGTTCTAAATGTTGCGAAGTCTATGCGAAGCAAACGATAGTACAATAGCGGGGGGAGCGAAGGCGAGAACAGTGCCCGGGAGGCGTATGTAGGAACAGCAGAAACAGACTACAGTACAGAGTTGAAATGTGTTAGATAGAACAACAAAATCTTGAAGCTTCTGTTTTAGTATTATGTTTTGTAAAAAATCATAGAACAATAGTTTTCGTTTAAATTATTATGTCAGTAATATAGTCCTACAGGGTTGTTATTGTTTTACAAATAACCCTGTACATCTTTGCGGTCTAAGGCCGTGGTAACTGTGTCGATGTACCACTGATGCTGTGTGCGAGAAACGCCAGTATGATCGGTCGAGTAGTTCAGGGTTAAAAGCGAAACAAACTATGCCATAACTTGAAATACGAATGAGACTTAGCAGTAAAGAGTTGAGTGAAACCTACATAGATAGCATACGGCTAGACCACGTCATGGAGCGTAAAACACTTAGGAAATAGACCGAAAAGATACTCGGTACCTAGTATTTTAGTTGATCTATCAAAGCAGTCAGTTAATGCGCACTCACGTGGGCGAAACTACAAGCACCGGAAGTAACCACATGATAAACATGATTATTGCAAAAAATAAAATATTTTTATGCAGGAAACCACTGATAAGCTCATGAGTGTGCGGAAATTCATGTTTTAATATAATGACAAAATAAAATATGGATTTACCCACACGAGTTTGCTTATCAAATAAATTCTGTTTCAATAGGAAATAATTTATTGGACAAGGCACCAACCAACACTGCTCTAATATTTTCCGAGCAGTCTCCGGGAGTGGTCGTCTCATCTGCTGACACAACTTGCCTGCTGAACAAGATGCATTGCGCGCGTGTTTCGGTGTTGATAGTACTGCTCGTCGGGCTGGTACAAGTTCATTCTTTTTCTTGGGGTAAGTCAAATTCTGTTCTTTATTTCTGATTTGGAAGGATAAACTGTTACGGCTTTACAAAATTGTAAGGTATTGTAACCAATTTACTCGTACTTCCAAAACTCACATGCTCTACAAAATTCCTTGACAAGTGGTTTAGTTATCCTCTGGGGAACATGGGTATTCCGAAAGATTGACACCGAGTCCCCCCCAGATCGAAGGCAACGAAGGAACGGGGTAGGGGTTTAGTCAGTAAGTGTCTGACACGCCCTCCCGCTCGGCCCAAGAGCGGGAGAAGTCGTTCTGATGATTCCCCTACCAGAAAAAAAGTGGTTTAGTTATTCTTCTATTTTAAAACTGGTCACAATTTTTTGCCACTAAAAATAGCAATCCTTCAGTAAAGAATCATTATTTTCATTAGACTTTCTTTAATGATAAATTTTCTTGTTGAAAAGAGCCGAGAATGTTGATATGACCGGTTCACGCAGTTTAATTGCAACTTCACCTTAGACGAGACTGTGTGCTAAAGTTATAATTTCACTCTTTCATTATTAAACTAGCTTCTACCCGCGGCTTCGCCCGCGTGAAATTAAACTAATTAGCATAATGTATTCTTCCTTTTCACCTTTCAAAAGTGCCTGTATTGAAATTCATCTTAAGATACGAAATTTTGAAATATTATTTATTATCTTCGTCGTGTGTTATGGTCCATTGAATTATATTGATAAAATATTAGAGTATCTTAGCCGTCTGCAGCGCCCCTTAGTGAACTCCACTGAGGGTGACGTAACCTACGACAAACTTATTATTTACAGTTGGTACAGTAATCGGATCTAGGGATCGAACCGCAAAATTAAGTTTGTTTTTTATTGTATGTATTTTTCCGGGATAAAAAGTACTCAGTGTGGTGCCCAGGATATAAAGAATAATTATACCAAGTTTCATCGTAACCGAAACAGTAGTTTTTGTGTGAGGGTTGAACAAACAGAGAGACAGACAAAAATATTTTTAATCACGGTTTTGGGTTCGGTGTCGATCTCCCCCAGCCATTAATTGTTTTTAATATTTTCAATGTACAGATTTTCACTTCCACAGATTTATTATGATATGAGTAATACGGAATTGATGTTTTATGTAAAAGTAAAATAAATCCTTACGAGATTAATCGCGAGCAGTTATCTATCTACATTTGTGCAGTTTTACGAACTGAATGTTGTACATTTTATAAACCCCCCAAACTGCGTAACAATTTGTCGGCGGTATTAACTTCAACTTAATATTCTTGTCAACATTCATTTTTATTTGGGTCCCGTAGCCAAATGGAAAAAAACGGAACCCTTGTAGATTTGTCATGTCTGTCTGTCCGCACAGTCCCTTTTCTTTTTTTCCACAGTCACTTTTTTCCGAAACTATAAAGGCTCTCCTACACACAGTGCCGGCGGCAGGACCGCCGGGGTTATGCCGAGCGGCTTAGGGCCATGTGCACCGACATAAGTTTAAACATTGATTTTGCAACCCATTATAATTTATTCAATGTTTAAATAAGGAGCGGTTTTTTGTGTTCACCATCATCTTTCGGCGTTCGGTTTCCTAATCGAAACATAACAAGCGTTTTTGAACAAATGAGTGAGCAATTGCAACACTACTAAATAAAATGTAAGACTACATCTTGAAATTTTGTTCACGCTAAACTAAAAAGTTGTAAACTTTTTAACATGGCCAGATAATAGTTTATGCCATAAAATGTGAAAGTTACTGTTCATTGTTTCTTAGGCTTTACGGGAAACACAATGTATGTCGGAAGGTTTATCAACGCGCTCTTTCTTATCTGTGGCTGTCATTTTTTTAAATTCTCTGATAAAGTTTCGTGGTATTTTGGTTGTAAGAATCGTATATGAAAAATTAACAATTTAGAGTAAATGTGTGTGTATGTGTAGCGTATGAGGTTTTGAAGTTCTGTGTAAATAATAAGATAGTGTTTGATTGCTTATTTCAACAAGTAAAAGGATGTTGAAAGATACTAGGTCTTCTCGTCATCGTTTCTACTCATTAAAATAATCTAACATACATTATAAAATTAAAAGCCATTATTTCTCAAACATAAATAAGTACTTCGTTTGTAAATCAAACAAAATAACCTACAAAAGTTCTGTCAAATGACAGTAACCGACGTCTAAACAACGTCTTGTAGCTCGATTAAGATAACCATCTGATTAACGTCAATAACCGACGATAAGGCGGTGGTGAACAGGAAATATTGCTAAAACAGCCGTTTTAATATTAAAACAGTCGATTTGGTGTCGGTGAATATCGCCCTTAGTTAGTTAGTTTCTGTTAACCGGCGGCATACCGTGAATGCCGCCGGGTGCACGGCGGCTTAGCCGGCGGCCGTTATGTAGGAGCTATACTGTTGAAACTTAGTAAGTAGATGTATTCTGTGAACCGCATTAAGATTTTCACACAAAAATAGAAATAATAAATTTTAGGTTAGTTATTGTTTTTACTGGGAACTGAAATTATTATTTTTTTTCATGAGACCCATACTTTTTTTTTTTTTTAAATTTTTATAAGTTAGTGCTTGACTGCGATCCCACCTGATGGTAAGCAGTGATGCAATCGTTGATGGTGAGGCGCACTAGCTTATTAAAAGCCTATTCACTCTAGCCTTGAAGACACCTAAATTATAATCGGACGGGAAAACCGCAGCAGGCAAATTGTTCCAATCCCTCGATGTCCGCGGTATAAACGACGAAGCGAAACGCTTAGTCCTACTTAGTTTAGTATACTTGTGTAGTATCTGTGGATAGGTCTTCAAAAGTGATACAAAAGTGATTGAGTTTTCCAATATCATTTTTTTCTAAACCGAATAGTTTGCGCGTGAGACATTTCCAAAGTGGTAAAATGTGTCCTGTCCCCCCCTGTAACTTCTAAAATAAGAGAATGAAATATCTAAAAAAACCATTATGATATACATTATATATTTTTTTTAAGACTTACTATGCAAACTTCCACCGAAAATTGGTTTGAAAGAGACCTTCTGAGTAGTTTGTTTTTATCACGTCATAAATCGTTATTATGTTGGTACGGAACCTTCGGTGCCCGGTTTTTATATAATAACTTGCGCGGGCTAAACCCGCGACTTCATCTGCGTTCAAGTCAAAATGTTACTATCAGGTATTTTGATTGATTCTTGCCATCGACTGCGTTCGCGGAGAAGTTGGAAATATTTGCACAGTCTATGGACCTATATTAGAAGGCTGTTTTAGGAGCATCACGCATTACAAGTAGGAGTGGAACGACAGAATGTTGGGTGAAAGTACTGGCTCTTGTAATAGTTTTAGTAACTATATTGTAGGTACTAAGTAGTAGTAGTTAACACTTAAAGTACACTATATTTTTAAGTTTGACGCACATTGATTTTCTCCGGAACCAGATCTGGGGAGGGCAAAGTACGGTTATCCGTACGAATAACGCTTTAAGCGTAAATAGATCCCAAAGTGCTTATCGTAAATTCTTATACAGCCATCATCATCATCTGCCTAGCCTTTTCCCAACTATATTGGGGTCGGCTTCCAGTCAAGCCGGATTTAGCTGAATACCAGTCTTTTACGAGGAGCGGCTGCCTACCAGACCCCCACATCAAATTCTTATACAGTATGTTAGTTTAAACGAGGGACATATTCAAACCCACAATAGTGTACGCTTACATGATACTAATAAAAATATGATAACAAAAAAATCACTGATAATTAATAACAGATAGAATCATACTAAAATTTTCGCAAATGTCTCGCAACGTGTATCACCCTTGCGAGAGAACATATGCGCGAGTCAATGACCTTTCATACTTTAAACCTGCCTGGTTCTTATTCTTAGGGCCTATTTCACCACCTATGATTAAGTTTCGAGTATCTTACTTGGCAGATAATTTCATACAAATTCTGTCACATTTTTGAATTTATTCAGTGAGTAGTGCCTACTCGGACATTGTGAAACAGGCCCTTACACTATTAATTTACTTTTTCTTGCATTCATCATCTGCCTAGCCTTTTCCCAACTATATTGGGGTCGGCTTCCAGTCAAGCCGGATTTAGCTGAATACCAGTATTTTACGAGGAGCGGCTGCCTTCCAGACCTCCACAACCCATTAACTGGGGTAACACGGTACTTCATGGCAAGACTGGAGTCAGATTTACTGGCTTCTGACTATCCGTAACGACTGCCAAAGATCTCCAAATGACAGCCGGGACCAACGGCTTAACGTGCTTTCCGAGGCACGGAGGAAACTCGTTATGTTAAGATGGTCACCCATCCACAGACCAACCTTGGCAAGCGTTGCTTAACCTTGAAGATCGATCTGTGCGGCTGTTATTATATAGCCACGAGCTCCTTATAGCCACGAGCCATTTCTTGCATTATTAAATGAAAATAAAAGTGACATATTAAGTTTATAAGTTTTCTACATATTTGAGACAGGAATCGAATACTGAGGACCCTCCCTCAGTAAGTCCCTCGTTTAAACTAAACCTAACATAGGTACTGTATTAGCCTGGGCTTTATTAACTGTTACCGCAAAACGTATCTTACTCGGAAGTTGAATTCTTATTTTATTTTCTTTTGAATGTGAGGTATCAGCACCGTTTGGCCCACTGTTGGACTAAACTAAGAATTGTAAAATAATTGGTGTTCCGTTTTTAATTCGAGCGAACGTAGCAGAAGGTAACTCGGATTTAGTGAATTCAGGAATGTTTGAGAGCAATGTACCGCATCATCTATACTAATATTATAAAGAGGTAAAATTTGTAAGTTTGTATGTAGGGGGTAATCTCTGGAACTACTGGTCCGATTTGAATGAAATTTGGCACAGGTATAGCCTAGGACCCGAGAAAGGACATAGGATAGTTTTTATCCCGGAAATCCCCCGGGAACGGGAACTATTATTTCACGCGGACGAAGTCGCGGGCAAAAGCTAGTTATCAATAGAAATGTAGTCGAATCAAATTACACTTGACGATTCTTAACCGAATTCAAAAAGGAGAAAGGTTCTATGTTCGGCTGTATAAGTAGGTACACTTTTTTTTTAATATTTTCACCGATTTCTCGCACAGTCGAGGAACGATTAAAAAAAAAAATTGTTTATTGTAATGTACTAAATGTTATGATCTGGTGATGAAGTTATGGAACGGAACTCTTCATAATTATGATCGTAGCAAAAATGTCGTAACAAGAAACATTGCTTAGTTTATCCCTGACGTCTCGCGTTCGCGGCGCGGCGGCGCGCGGCGGCACCAACAGTATTCTCAGTGTATTCGTAGATCGGTGGGATTACTCGATGTTGCGGAGGTGGATGCGGCTCCATGCCGAAATTTATTTGTATACTAGCTTTTGCCCGCGACTTCGTTCGCGTGGAATAGTGACTTCCGGCAGATTTTTGGTTTTACCCACATAGATCCCGATCTCGCAGGATCTCTTCAAAAATAAAATGTGGAAGATATTCTAGTCTAGGGAACTCTTCAAAAATCAACATAATGAGCTCTGCGTTTAAATTGAAGATATGTATACTCACTTAGGGCATTAAAACCGTTATTGCCGATCGAAAAAGGCGAAAATGTTATTTTTCCCTTATTTTCAAAATATTATTTTGATCTGCCATTTCAGAAAAAAATACTGTTTCTCCCTTGACAAATTTTCTATTATTTTAGGCTTTAAAGATTATAATTGAAGTTTCTTACACCAATACATTTCTGTATACCACGTTTTTAGTTTTGTCATCCTTTGCAAAAATATATAGGTCTTATGTATTTGACACTCTTGAGCACGCAACGTAGAGTTGTCCATGGGAGAAACAGTCTTTTTCAATATGTACCCCCGCAACTTTAAGCGTTTGCCCTTGGGCTTTATTTATGGTCAATGCAAACGCAGTTTTCAGCGGAAACTGAACTCTTTTGAAGTGGAATGGCAAATCAGTTGGAATGATGGGAATGCGGGGAATAATTACAGTTTCGCCTTTTGCCATTCTAGTCATAATAACGGCTTTAATGACATTCCGTCCTAAATAGGTTACTTGTAACCGTGTGCCGTTACATAGCCTTGGTGGATTTAGGTTTCTCATAAGCATCACAGGAACTCCAACTTTCAGCCTCAACTTGTGAGAAGGCATTTCTGATAACTCTAAGGAGTTGAGAAACTGTTGGGTAAGATGTCACTTGCTTGGTATCCACCGATAGATACTCGATGACATCTCCCTCTACGTCAGACATAATTTTGTCATTTATCCGGCCTACTATTTCATTTGTTGGCGCCAATATCGCCCTTTCGCATAACCATTCCCGATTTTCGATATTAGCACCTAAATCCGGATAGATTTTTAAATTGTATGTGCAGCGTGATCATACTCTCGGAGTCGGTAGGCATACGATCCTCGCCGATCTTCAGAAGAGCAGCAGCATACTGCCCGGCTTGACAATCATTGTGGAGTAATACTCGCATATTAACAACAATTAAACCTTTTAATCGACAAATACAACGGAACCAATTTTGAAAACAACCACCAGACAACCCAACAAATAAACCTTTTAATCTACTGATACAACGGAGCCAATTTTAAATTTACGAAACGATCAATCCACGGACCACAATTCTACGACAGTACTGAAGTGCTCGGCCGATACCCAACCAAATGCGTGTAACGAAACCATAGCGCGATCTATTTCGATCCCAACGCCATCTATCGAGCATAGTGACAACTCGGATTATTTATCTATACTCCGTTCGGGCAATTTCTTTGTACTAAAAGTTATATATTCATTTGTGTACTAAAAGTATTATATTGATATTATTTTTTTTCATACCTTTTTACTATTTATTAACTTTTTTCCGATAAATTAAAACAATAACATGAACCGAACTCGAGTAACGATCGACACCATTGCGCGATCACCAACTCGAAATATAGTACTAATAGAATTATCTATACTCCGTTAGAGCATTTTCTTTGTACTAAAAGTTGTATTATATTATATTTTCATACCTTTTTACTATTTATTTACATTTTTCCGATGATTTTTCAGTACTGAATTGATGCCGACTCTTGACCAATAGATGGCGCTTTATGTCCGGAATAAATTTCATTTTTTTATTTATTTTTTATTGTATTTTTTATAATAAAAACTATCCTATGTCCATTCTCAAGTTCCAAACTATGTCTGTACCAAATTTCACACAAATCGGTTCAGTAGTTTAGGCGTGAAGCAAAGACAGACAGACAGACAGACAGAGTTACTTTCGCATTTATAATATTAGTTTGGATTTTTATGAGTCTGTAAGCTACTAACACTAGAATTTAAGTTAAAACGTTCCCAATTGGCAAACACGGAACCCTTATAGTTTCGCCATGTCTGTCCGTCCGTCCTCGCTTAATCTCTGTGACCGTTAGCTCTAGAAAGCTGTAATTTGGTACCAATATGTATATCAATCACGCCGACAAAGTGCAAAAATAAAAATATTTTATTAGGGCAGCCCCCCTACATGTAAAGTAAATAGTGATTATTTTAATTTCAACCCTAACGTGTGATATATTGTTGGATAGGTATTCAAAAATGAATAGGGGTTTACTACAATCATTTTTTGATAATATCAATAATTTCGGAAATAATCGCTCCAAAAGTAAAAAACAATGTGTCCCCCCCCCCCTCTAACTTTTGAACCATAAGTTTAGAAAATATGAAAAAATCTGGAAAGTAGAGCTTTATAAAGACTGTCTAGGAAAATTATTTTAAACTTGATGGGACGAACGGTTTTTGAAAAGTTGGGGACACTTATTGTGACGGACGGGAAACTACAGAACCCTACGCTGAGCGTGGCCCGACACGCTCTTGGCCGGTTTTTAGCGACATGAACGGGCGTATCTTTTTATTCGTTAACTTACAAGTTTGATTTTTGCACAGCTTTAAGGGACCGCAGACCTGGTTTTAATTTGAACTCGATCTTTACTCTTAACTTGACCTTTACGCGTTCCCGTGATAAAGGGTCTTGACAGACGGACGGACAACAAAGTGATTCCGTGTAAGGGTTCCGTTTTTCCCTTTTGAGGGTTTTTTTTCTGGTAGGGGAATCCTCAGAATAACTTCTCCTGCTCTTGAGCGGAGCGGGAGGGCGTGTCAGACTCTTACTGACTAAACCCCTACCCCGTTCCTTCGTTGCCTTCGATCTAGGGGGGACTCGGTGTCAACCTTTAGGAATACCACGTGTTCCCCCTCCCTTTTGAGGTACGAAACAAAAGTCGGTGTTAAATAACGAAGAGGCAAAACTATTATAGAAACACCGACATCCAAAATTAAAGTTATTTTGTACTTTTTAGTGTTTTTTAGGGTTTCGTACCTTTCTTTCTGTTTGCTTGTTACCTCTCGCAGACTTGCGTGAAACTTATCACACGTAGACCATGACCTGGATGAGGAATCCAATCTGTTCAGCTATTTAGACGTGAAGTGGTAACAAACAGACAGACAGAAGGACGGATACGGTAGTAGACTCTCGTGCCAAGTAAAGGGTTTATATACCTACTACGAGTGTGTAACTCTCGAAGGATTTCATTTGCAAGTTAGTAGATAGACAGTGAATGGTAGAAGGTAGGAAAATATATCAACGGGAATGCAAGTCATTTGGAAACCATTTGTATGAGAGCGGCGAGTTTATGAAAAGATGAAGAAATGCTCGATAGCATAATTAATCTAATATCTTAAATGTTTCCATGTTTCAGACGTCGTCTTGGGCAATGACAGACAACTAGAATTTTATAACAATGGAACACTGACGCACACAGAAGACGTAGTGCCGTCGCCTCGTCGTATGCAATCCGTAACTTACGATCCAGTTCACTACAGGCTGCTGTTTACCGACTCTGACTGGCCGACTCTATCAATATCCAGCTTTGACCTGTCAACCAGGAAAACACAACGTTTACTTACGACAACAACGGACTACTACACGAGTGTCGCCTACGACCCCGTCACACAGGCGCTCTTTTGGAAGGATGATTATAGTATACGCTCGTTTTCATTAAATCCTGCTTCTTCTAACAAAGCAGACGGAAATCTGTTATGTACGTTGGAGCACTACTGCCGTGATCTCGCCGTGGACAGCTGCGGAGGGTACGTTACTAGTGATATAACACACTGACAACATTTGATTGAAAAATATACAAATATTAACTACTAGCTTTTGCCCGCGGCTTCGCCCGCGTCAACGTCGGATAACCAAGTAAATTCAGAAAAATAATAATATCGTAAGTGAGTCGCACAAAATATAGCCTATAGCACTCAGGAAAAAAGCAGCTTTCTATCAATACTTACATTTTTGTTGTCTGACCAGGATCTTCAGAGATTACCCCCTACAAACAAAAAAACAAACTTTACCTCTTTATTATATTAGTATAGACCAGTAGAGCGTTAAAAGATTAATACAATTGGAAAATTAAATTCTGCTTGAAATAAAATACAGGTATATATGTTCCGCTGTGTTTGCCCTCATGGTAGGGTTATGACTCGCTGAGTTCGTTTTACAGTTTTGTATGTAACGAAACTCGTTTCCATCTCGCGGGCGGTGCTATCAGAACGAATCGCACGCCTATTATTTTATATATAACTGTTAATGTTACTTTGGGCTGACACTAACTTTAACTTAGGCTTTGCACATTGTGCGCGCAGTACTCGATCATTATTATTATAACACAACTTTCACACCACGCTATCTAGTCCCAAGCTAAGCAGAGCTTGTGTTATGGGTACAAGACAACTGATAAACATACTTATATATTTCTAAATACATATTATAGATAAATTACACCCACACACAGAACAAAATGATCGTGCTCACAAACATTTGTCCTGGGTGGGAATCGAACCCACGACCTCCGGCATAGCAGTCAGGGCCACTAACCACTAGATCAACAAGCCAGTCATATAGTATAGATTACTCGTATGTATTAGTCTGCAACATGAATATTTATAGATGTTTATAAATTACAGGTTCATTTACTGGGTCACTAACCTTGAGATAGAGAGGGCTCGGTTAGATGGCTCCGAGAGAGAAGTTTTAATAGGCCACGTTGCCGACCGAACAAGCTTGGCCATCGACCAACACACACAAAGAATGTACTGGACTGAGACAATAAGGATAAATGGTGGATATCAGGTGTATATTAAAAGTGCCAATTTTAATGGAAAGGACAGAACAACATTATACGAGTATGTTACAGGAAGCGTTGATTTTGCATTTTCATTGGCCGTATCAAAAGATTTCATCTACTGGCAGAGCTATAAAGATCAGGGAATTTGGCAATTACCGAAGTATTCATCACAACCCGAAGCAAGAAAGTTATATTCAGTGTCTAGCTCAGACAATGCGAATTGTCATCGTATAGCGACCAACTACACATTAGAGGAACAAATAGAGGGAGTACAGAGCTGCCACGCTCTCCAGGCTCTGATCCCGCGTGACTCGAACAGTGGGTCCACAGTACCAGTCTGTCAGAACTACTGCTTCCAAGGAGAGTGTGGTGTCAGTGCTGACGGACGTCCTACATGCAGGTAAGACGTGTTCGTCTCGCAGATATACTGGGTCAGCTCACGACGCTTGGAGATAGCGAGCCGCGGGGTTTATCCAAGTCTCTCATAATGATATGATTGACACTAATAATAATTCGCGCAGCGTCGCTTCGCGTCTCAGTGTGAGCTGACCCTAATGCTCAGTTTCTCTGACGCCAAGTTAAGCAACACCTAGATATGTTACATGCCTAACTGCAACACATTGTCAAGTATTTATTTACGTCATCACGTATTTATTTCGTATTTGTTTTTATATCGTGCTAGCTTCCGCCCGCGACTTCGTCCGCGTGAAACTTTGTGCTTACGCTAACTTTAACCGGCGACTTCGTTTATACAGGTGAAGTTCTCCGCTCCTATTGGTCTTAGCGGAATGATATATTATAGCCTATAGCCTCTTTTAAATCGGCCCAGCAGTTCCTGAAATTAGCGCGTTCAAACAAACTCTTCAGCTTTATAATATTAGTATAGTTTTGTATTTGTATTTTCGTATTGTATTTATTTTATGTCATATTAAGGTAGATTAGGCTAAGTTCACATGAGCGCGCGGTGTGAGTGTTCACATGACAACCGCCAGTGTCAAGATCTTGCGCGCAGTCGCAAAAGTCGCTTAAGTATTTTTAACTTCATACAACCTATCACTGGCAAAAAATTGCAAAAAACGTAAGAAAATTTGAATTTCGCGGGCAACCTGAAGCATTCACCTTAACCTATCACATACCCGCAAAACGAGACACAATAGTAAAACAATAACAGCGCGGTCTCATAGGACCGGTCGGGGATTCATGAATTAAGTGCACATCGAATGAATATTGTTTACGTAGTACATCACTCCGCAGTGGTCGCGCACCTCGTGCACCTGTTACAACTACTCACAATAACTCTTGTAACGCTGCTTCTTATGCTCATTATTTCAGTTGCAAAGCCGGATACTCTGGGGAGAGGTGCGAGGTATACGCGTGCCATCAGTACTGTTCAAACGGCGGCGTCTGTTCCCTGAATGAAGAGAATAAGCCAGTCTGCCAGTGCACAGCAGGTTACGTCGGAGAACGATGCGACGTGTCCATCTGTAATAATAATAATAATAATAATAATAATAATAATAATAAATGTTTATTGGAACCAAAAAATATTTTTTACAGTATATTGTGGTTACGGTAATAGCTACGATAGTTTAAAATAAACTGTGTTGCAGCTATTAACGCTCACCTCCAAGAGTTGAGTACATCAGTGGTCTTATTTTACGTACATTTCATGCATGCATATTTTTGTATTTTTAATAAAGTTTCACAATAAGGAATAAATACTGGGTTAGTTATGAAAGACAGTGGTTCGTATGTGTATTATATGAGTGGGTCGTGTGTATTGTGTGTTGTGTGTGCGTGTGTGTGTGTGTGTGTGTGTGTGTTGTGAGCGTGTGCGTATGTGTGTGTTTGTGATTGTGAGTGTGTGTGCATGTCTGTGACGAGGGAAATTTGGATATAATTATCTGCACTTATGGTACAAGAAAAAAGAAAAATAAACCAATAGTTTCAAATTTTTACTAAAATTTCAATACTGTCGTAAGTTTGAGTGGAAAGCCATTTATCAGTTTGGGTTTTGCAATCTCGGGAACAAAGTGGAAAGATATTGATAATTTTATTAATTTTGTTATAAATGACTGGGGCAAAGAATTTAAAATTTCGTCGTACAACTTGCAATTTGGTGGGGGTGATCTCGCACACTCTATCACTTCTGCGTTTTCTCGTATAGAGAATGGGATCATAGTTCAACTCAGAATGTTTTCGAACAATGACGCAAAGAACAAATGAGTGTCTTACTGTTGGAAGTTTCCACATTTTATATAAGTCTTCAGTCGGGAAGCGGATGGGTTTGTGTGCCATAACTTTAAGTACAGCTCTCTGAGCTCTTTCCAATCTCAAAAATAGACATTTGCCTGCGTTCCCCCAGGCTGCAATGCAGTAAGTTATAATAGAATGGGCCAGGGCAAAGTAGACAGTTTTGAGAGTGGAAAGATCTGCAGAGTTTCTAAGATTTTTAAAAACAAATATTAGTTTTCTCACTCGTGACACCAGTGCATTGATCTGCTCATTCCATGTCAGAGCACTATCGATTTTAATACCGAGATATTTAATGCAATCAGTACGCGAGATTGTGTTACAGTTGCAACTTGCTGCTGTCGGTAAACTGCAGTTGTGGGCTGTCAGGCAATTAAAAGAGGTAGGTTGTGACATTTGTCTTGCGGCAAAAGTAATAAAATAAGTTTTATCTACATTCAAAGTAAGTAAATTGCGCGCAAGCCATGTCATAGTTGCTTGAAGGGCTGATTCTGCAAAATAGCGAGCCTCGCTCCAATCATCACCACGGACCAAAATAACTGTATCATCGGCATAGGAGATGACCTTCGCGTTAGGCAGTGGAAGCCGACAGAGGTCATTTATATAAATGAGGAACAATGTCGGCCCGAGCACACTGCCCTGTGGGACGCCGTAGGTAAGGTACATCTCATTGCTAGTAAAATTATCTATTTTTACAACCTGAGAGCGATTCTCAAGATAACTTCTGAAAAGTTCATATGGAAGCCCTCTAATTCCAATCAACTCTAGTTTCTTAAGTAAGAGGGGGACAGAGACAGTGTCAAACGCCTTGGAAAGATCAAGAAAGATAGCAAGCGTCTTGTCTTTGTTATTCAGATTATTAGCTACAGTGTCTAGAAGGTCTAAAACAGCATCTTCAGTTTTTTTACCAGACCTAAAACCATATTGGTTATTAGAAATAATATTGTGGTAATTTAGGTACTTAAGTAGCCTGCTATTAATTATTTTTTCAAGCAATTTAGAAAGAATACTCAAAACCGAAATGGGTCTGTAGTTGTTCACACTGTCTCTGTCTCCAGTCTTGTAGATTGGGTGAACTACAGCTTTTTTGAAAGCTATTGGAAAGACACCAGAAGCCAAAGCAAGGTTAAATACGTAGCAGATGATTGGAACAAGGACCTCTCTGGCAGCACTAATCAAGGTAGCAGGAACTCCATCCCAACCCACAGCACAAGTTAGTTTTAAGTCGAGAATAAGCCGTTCAACCTCACTGGTGTCAGTGCTAAGCATGGCCATTGAATTTAGATAACTACAACCATTGTCAGGAGTAGAGATACAATTTGTAGGAGTCTCAAATCTAGAAGCAAGATTTGCACCCACTTTCACAAAAAAGTCATTAACGCAGTCGACAGATTCTGATGGAGTTTCCCTAATAGTTAATAGTTCGCTGGCAGAGTTTTTATTGGTCGAGATATTTCCAATACTTTTGATAAGATTCCAGGTGGCCTTGGGATTTTTACGGTGTTTATTAAATTCCGTACGTTCATACTCGCGTTTCACTTTTTTCAGTAATTTATTGCAGAAGATTTTATAACGGATGAACACTTGTTTCGCGATATCGTTAGTGGGATCTTTCTTACTTTTCCGGTACAGGTTGTCTCTATTCCGAATACATTTTAGTAAACCAGGGGTGATCCAGGGCTTAATGATGCGGCTTTTACTGGATATTACACAAGTGCGAGTATTCTTATTAACAACCGATGACAAAATATTAACTAAAGTGGTGGCAGCACAATCAGCATCATTACAAAGTAGGATACTAGAGAAGTCGGTATTTTTAAGCTCTTCAACGCAGGTAGTGATATCCACACGCCGTGAAAGCGTAGACGATTTATGACTATTTTTTGTACTTGCAATATTGCAGATGGCTATAACTGGCAAGTGGTCTGTAATTAAGGAATCAAGGATAAGAGATATTGAGGGCTTATGCGATTTTATAAATATATGATCCAAGCAATTGTCCCCGCGAGTTGGGAACAAATGCGCTGGTAGTAAGGAATGTGAAGCCATAGTATTTAAATAGAAGTCAGTGTTTAAGTCTGAACAGTTAGGAGCAATGTTTATGTTTAAATCACCCACTAGAACTACAGTTCTGAAGGTATTTAGCGATTGAAGTGTTGAATCTAGGCTAATCACAAAGTTATGAATGTTACGAACCGATGGTGATCTATATATAGCTAAAAGTGCAGTGTCTTTGCGATGTTTGAGTATCAGGCAGTTAGCATCTGCAATAAGTGCACATTTTTCGACAGTAAATTGCAAATCCTGTCGAGCATAAATAACTATCCCATCGTTTTGGTTAGTATGATCGGAGGCGAAACTAATGTAGCCATTGATAGGTGGTAATTGTGAGCATTTACTAATCCAACACTCAGATAAAACCAAGATGTCAAACTGTGCCTTCACTCGCTGAAGTAAAATGAGAAGATTATTAAAATTTAACACACTACCAATACTCCTAATATTCATATGAAAAATTTTGAAACTATGTTTAATATTACGTAAATGAGAGACAACCTGCTCCGGGGCGCATTGGTATGATTTTGTAGTGGATAACTTTTCAATTTCGTTACTTATTGTAATGTTGTTATTATCCTCCATTTTTGTTTCTGTAAGACAACATTGTTATAGCTACAAATGTATAAAACTGATAAAATGAGATATAGTTTTGTAGTATTTCCAATAACCCTAGGATAAATGGATGTTGAAGTATAAGAGTTGAAACGATGCATGTTAATTTGTTTATTGCGTACAGATAAAAATATTTTTCCATTTTTTGTGTGTGAGTAAAGTTATGTAGTGTAAGTATGTAGTGAGAACATAATGTGTGAGTAAATGTTAAAATTAATAATAATAATACCAACAAATATTCAACTATTTTTTGATAAACTAAAATTAAATGAAAATAACATATTGAGATAACAAATCTAAGTGCAAATATCGTCAGGACAAGTAGCGTGCGGATTTGATTTTCTAGGAAGCTTAGTCATTTATCAGATATAATATTTTTCAAATCTGAATCATCTTTAATTATATAGTACCGGTCTCCATCTTTTTGTCTCAGAAATACTTTGCCATTTCTTATCCAACAGTATTTGTATTGATGCGTATTAGCGAAGTCACGAGCTAGGAAAAATACGCGTTTCATCTTTTGTGTGAGATTTTCCGATATGAAGACTGGCTTAGCAGTACCATTGAAGCCTAGAGTTTCAGTTGTTAACTTGTTATGTCCTCTGTGAAATTTTTTAGACATCTCCATGAACTTTTCTTTGAGTATGTTACTAGTAAAGTCAACAATAATGGTCTTGATTTCGGGATCCTTTGAGCTAACTCGAAAGGTGTCTTTGACTTCGAATGGTTGAATCGGGACTTGTAGAGTAGAGCCAATGTTAATAACAGTTTTCAATAGTGATTCTTTAGTTTCAGATTTGTTCACGGGAATGTTTTTAATTTCAATGCAGGAAGACCTTGCCCCACGTTCCAAAGTTTCAATTTTTGATTCTAGGTTTTGAATATACATTGCAGTACTTTTCCTTTCAGATATAAGCTGCTCCTCCAACTTTCCAATTTTCCCCTTTAGTTCTTCATTATCTTTCGATAAAAATGATACTGAGTCCTGAATAGTGTTGTTTTGACTTTTGATTTCCTGAATGGATTGACACAACTTTTCTATATGTTTACCTTGTTCTACTTTAAACTCCGTGAACATATTCTTCATTTCCGCCATTAATACTGACCATTGATTATCTTGGATTGTACGGGAATCGGAACATTTGCGCTTATTACGCTGAGTAATATTGAGAAACTCGCCGTCAGTGCAAGATGCACTATCAATGGTTGTTATATTGGGTTCCGAGCTGGTGTGGTGAATCGTATGCATCAACAAAGGCACACCTAGTGAACTAGATGCAGTAGTAGGCGGTGGTGATCTATTTATCGGCATATTTGTGTACTTAATGCGTTAATGCGTATTATGATACGCTTAGCAAAAACAAAAATCTTCGTGAGGGTAAAGGATCAAAATAATAATCCCGTAGTTGTTGCGAGAGGTCAGCTGACTGGTTATCGATCGGGCAATCGGTACAATATGCCGCGCGGCCACTCTTACTTGACCTGTGCTCGTGGTGTCCCCTTCACTCTTAAGTATGCAGGTGCGACAGGGCGTTCCACGCTGAGTAGTGCGCGTTGCGTGTGGCTGGTTGTCACCGTGGCGTCACAGTCAGAACGCTTGTGTGGATGTATATTGTATATGATAAGTCACTCACTGCATCTGTGTGTGCGCTGCGCTGGAGCAGGCTATCTTCTTGGGCTCACTGCGCGCCTAGTACTTCGTAGTTAATTTATTGACTTTATTTGTTTAAATTAAATAAAAAATAAAATCACCGCAGTTCAAAGACACAACTGAACGCCTCAGGGGTCCGGGAGGAAGAGGGGTGTAAGGATTACTGTTTGCACCAAGGAAACTGTAGTGTCGGTGCTGAGAGCCTACCTAACTGCAGGTAAGTCAGAATACTTTTATTAATAAATAGCGGACCCAATAAACATTGCCATCCCTGGTCCCATTGTACCTAAATCTACACCATCCAGGAAGTCTAGCTAAGAGAATCATTGGTAATGATGCACTCGTCGAGTCGAGCCTTCAAACTCTTGAGCATCGACGCCGAGTCGCTGGCCTGTCGTTTTTTCTACTGTTTGCATTTCGGGGAGTGTGCGTCGGAATTGCATGACATGATTCCTCTCCCGCCCGTTCCATCATAACCACGTACCAGGCGTTTGGGCGGAGCACCGCCGAGTCCTCGTGGAGGCTATCGGCGGCGACCTCTCGCGCCGGGCCCTGGCACAGGCATATGGGATGTAATACTCCATAGCTTGCCGCACCACATCGGAAATTGCCGTTGAACTGTAATCCTGGAAAGAAAAATCCCCTAATTCCTGTAGGGATCCGTACCAACTTATGTTAATTCATATTTACTCTAAAGGGTATAGTTTTTATTTAGCTTTCATTCGCTAAAATATTGTAACATATTTAACAGCATTTTTGAAATATTTAAAAAAGTTAGCAAGTGCTTGATTTTTTTTTTAGTAAGCGGAATCATCAGATTGACTTCTCCCGCTCTTGGGCGGAGCGGGAGGGCGTGTCAGACTCTTACTGACTAAACCCCACCCCGTTGCTTCGTTGCCTTCGATCTGGGGGACATGGACTTACCTTTCAGAATTTCATTGCTCCCCAGAGGCTTCGGCCTCACCGGGCCTCTACAGTTTGCTGACATCTCCTTGAGGCGCGCGTGGAACAGAAAGCACCGTTGACGACTAGGCTCGGTCCAGATTATTACCAGACTGCCGGATGGCGAGCCCGCGCCTACGGTGGTCGGAAATCGAGATCGGGATCTCGGCGGCGGCGGCGTGAGGACCGTTCCCTCACGCGCTCGCGGTCGGCAACCTCCTTCGCTAACATTACTGCTTCGCAGAAGGAGGCGGCCGCCTGCCACCCGTCTTTGCTCCGAACCAGGGCCTGTACCAGGGCCCGGCGCGAGAGGTCGCCGCCGCCGATAGCCTCCATGGTCACGACAGTACTCCGCCCAAGCGGGGCACACTTCTACCGTGTGCTCCACCGTGTCCTCCGGGCGGTCCACACAGTAGCGACACCCGGGCGTCCTTTCCTCCTAGATCCGATGCAGGAACTTCCGGAACTTACCGTGTACGGTGGGGACCTGCGTCATACGGAACGAGAGGACGCCGTGACCTCTTTCCAACCACTCCTCAAAGAGGGGACTTACCGCCTCAATGACGGCGAGCCCAATGTTCATTGTCTTAAGATAAATCATTTGATTAAAGACCAAATGCCTATATATCGCCTTTGCTTTCGGTGCTAATCAATACGCCCCCATTTTTCACCTTCTTTAGGCCTCGAACATGGAGCTTTAGTTGTTCTAATCTTTTGGACTAGAGACTTGGTGTCGTCACTGGTTTGGGTCTTATCGCTGGGATAAATGGCTACTGAGCTCAAATTTGCCGGACGGACGATGTCGGTACCTTTCTAACCTAACCATGCTAGCATTTCTCATGGATTCATTTTGGTTTCTACAACCTCTTTGAACTGCTGGAGAGAGTTCACAACGTTCTGCTGAACCTGAAGGTGCTGGATTGTGGAATGGGCCAAGATAGATAGTGAAAGAAGGAACAGGGTAGGGGTTTAGTCAGTAAGAGTCTGACACACCCTCTCACTCCGCCCAAGAGTGGGAGAAGTCATTCTGATGAATCCCCTACCATAAAAAAAAAACTAAAACTCTTGTAACGCTGCTTCTTATGCTCATTATTTCAGTTGTAAAGCCGGATACTCTGGGGAGAGGTGCGAGGTATACGCGTGCCATCAGTACTGTTCAAACGGCGGCGTCTGTTCCCTGAATGAAGAGAATAAGCCAGTCTGCCAGTGCACAGCAGGTTACGTTGGAGAACGATGCGACGTGTCCATCTGTAAGGATTACTGTTTGCACCAAGGAAACTGTAGTGTCGGTGCTGAGAGCCTACCTAACTGCAGGTAAGTCAGACGGAATTCGTTGTATAGATTATACTAATAAAAATAAAGTAAAGTAAAAATTTATTTATTTTCCACACTAATATAGTACAGATTACATTATTAAAATAAATGGAGTGGACTGGAGCCTGAACTTGGGCAGCCCTGTGTTTCAGGACTCCAGGTCTTCATCCCGCGGCAAGTGGGTCTGGTCACTAGCGAATTTAATCAACTTAATTGTGTGAATTCGTGTGTGTGTGTTGTGTGTGTGAGTGATATGTGTGAGAGCTTGTGGGAGTATGTATGATGTATGAGTATGCATGGTTATGCATGAGTGTGCTTTGACTGCTCTAAAGTTACAAAGGACTGATAGGCACGTTACATTTTTTACGCTATTAAATAGCGGACCCAACAAATATTGCCTTGCCTGTTCCAATTATAAATCTAAACCATCCAGGGAGTCGAACCAAGAGGATAAATGTCCGGTATTTTCATCAGCAGATTTTTTTCTTTGTAAGTACGTTAATCGTTTTTTTCTTATTTCTTTTTTACCATTGTCTTTATTATGATGGTCTGAATGATTTCTAATAGTTTGTCCTATTTCAATGAGACCTTATATAACAGTTGGTGGTCCAGCTTTGAGTTCTACTAAATGTTTTGGAAACCGCATTCATTGCGCGTACTGCTAAGAAGTGGTATTGCCTGTCGGGGTCAGCTGTTTTTGATTATAGAGCACATGTCACGGAATGGCGCCGAGGGCTGCAGCTGAACATCAGCGTCTAGAGGTGGCCTGAGCTGGGCTCCTTTTGCCATTACTAAGTGTTCTTCAAGCTTAATTAGATTTCCGTTCTTGTAATTGTAATAAACGCAATTTTCTTTCTTTCTTTTTCTTCTGTGTTTTAAGGGTTCCGTACCTCAAAAAGAAAAAATGGAACCCTTATGGGATCACTTTGTTGTCTGTCTGTCAAGACCCTTTATCTTGAGAACGCGTGAAGGTATCAAGTTGAAATTAAAACTATCTACTCAAGTCCGCGGTCCCTTGAAACTGTGCAAAAATAAAACTTGTAAATTGACGGGAAAAAAGATACGCCCCTTTATGTTGCAAAAAACGTACATTTCGACACTGTCAAAGGAATCAAAATCATAGGGTACTTCCCGTTGACCTAGAATCTTGAAATTTGGCACGAAGTAAGGTATTATAGCACTTATATAGGGAAAAGTCTAAAAACAGAAAAATTTTCGATTCGAAAATTGATCTGTTTTCATAGGTAAGTTGGTACGGAACCCTCAATGCGCGAGTCCGACTCGCACTTGCCCAGTTTTTTTTCTGTAATAATAATTGTGCATGTTGGTCGTTTCAGTTGCGCCGCCGGCTACTCGGGCGAGCGGTGCGAGGTGGCCGGCTGTCGGGACTACTGTCTGCGCGGCAACTGTAGTGTCGGCGCTGAGGGAGGGCTTACGTGCAGGTAAAGCATCACACCAACTGATACTATTACTGATAAGTGCGCGCTTGCCTATTATCTCAGCAGATGTACACGATGATGTCGTCGACAACAGAGCAAGACTGCCAAGAAGTAACCTATTCACTCTTGACTTAAATGCTTCCAGGTTCTAGCTAGTGAGATAGTGGTCAAACTTGAGCCTATCAATAATAAAAAAACTTCCCTTAAAATATGTTTTTGAGGCTGTTAAAGTTTTTATAACAACAAGTCATTGGCAGAGTGCTAATATCATCATTATCATCATCATCATCTCAGCTAAAAGACGTCCACTGCTGGACATAGGCCTTTTCCAAGCGTCTCCACAGCGACCGGTCATCTGTTCTACGAGCAATGTGCCCTGTCCACTGCTACTTAAGTTTGACAATTCTTCGGGCTATGTCGGTAACATTGGGAATTGGCTGTATAATAATAATATAAGCCTTTATTCAGACAAAAAAAATGTTAACATAAAATAAAGACTGCTGAGTCTATGGCACCTCCAACTTGATATGTTTGCCCAACTTTGACAAACTAATGCCTTCTCCATTTCTTTCCACTCTATTCTGTTAATTGCTTTTCTAGTTCATTTGAGGAGCTCGTGGCTAGATAATAACAGCCGCACGGGTCGATCTTAAAAGTTAAGCAACGCTTGCCAAGGTTGCTCTGTGGATGGGTCCATCTTAACGTACCGAGTTTCCTCTGTGCCTCGGAAAGCACGTTAAGCCGTAGATCCCGGGTGTCATTTGTAGATCTTTGGCAGTCGTTACGGATAGTCAGAAGCCAGTAAATCTGACTCCAGTCTTGCCATGAAGTACCGTGCTACCCCAGTTAATGGGTTGTGGAGGGCTGGTAGGCAGCCGCTCCTCGTAAAATACTGGTATTCAGCTAAATCCGGCTTGACTGGAAGCCGACCCCAATGTAGTTGGGAAAAGGCCAAGCAGATGATGATGATGATGTTTTCCCCGCTATTGCTTTTATCTCGTCTTCTCATCTTCGATACTGTCTGCCTCGTTTTCTTTCTCTAGGGTTCCAGAACACTTTGCTTTTGTTCCACTTCTCCATACCTCTTATTATATGTCCTGTCCGTTGCCAGTTTTCTTATTTTATTTGTAACGTTTTCTATTTTTGCCAGTTTCCTTTAGTTTCGTTCTGAACTCTGTCAGATTTCCTTACATTTAGCAAGCTTCTCTCCATTGCTGACTGACAAGATTCTAGATTTTTGTGAAGGTGACCACTACCCTTCGAATTCGTTGTATATGTTGCCGCTAATGTGCGGAAATCAGTTAGAGTGCGGAATGACTAGTTAATCTGTAGATTATCTAATTGAGGCTGCTAAGATCTTATATGAAACTAGATAGATTTCTTAGGTAATATGCATAGTTTAGAACTAGATGGCGTGGCGTGAGAGTTGTGGAATAAAAAAAAATGATTTTCTCAAAGTTTAAATCATTATCATCATCGTCGTTATTTCAGCTGTGAGACCGGCTACTCTGGAGCGAGGTGCGAAGTGAACGCGTGCCAAGGATACTGTCTGAACGGCGGCGTGTGTTCGCTGAACGAGGAGGACGAGCCGGCCTGCGAGTGCGCGGCGGGCTACGACGGTGGACGCTGCGAGCTTCCTGCCTATAACGACAACAGGTGAAACTTGTTCATCTCACTGTACACTACAACTCAGCCACATTAACTTGTTGCTTCACGTTGATGAAATAATGTCTAAAAACAATATAACAACTACAGAGAACTAGCCAAATTATAGAGGTGCGTATCGAGAACAAAAGATGCTGAGCATACCTGACACTTGCCGGCCGAGCTAAGGGAAAGCGGGGGGAAGCGGGGGGATGTGAGCATTTCAGAGATGCGTCAAGTTAATGTGACCGGATCGTAGGTATATTTGTCATCAGGAGATATACACAGAGTACTGTAATATGTATAGTATAGGAAAACGCAGTGTTAGAGTTGAACGATTTACGAGCAAGCCCGACTGTCCATAAAAACAATATTTCATTGCGCCCGCGCCAGTCTAGTCAAAACGTGGAGACAAACCTTAGTGAATGCGACGACCGACCTGAGTGATGTGTTGAGTAGTTTTACTAAGATGAACTAAAGTTACGTACATTGTCCTGGTGCGTCTGTTTATTGTGTTCATCATCATCATCTCAGCCGAAAAACGTCCAGTGATGGACATAGGCCTCCCCCAAGCGTCGCCACAGCGACCGTTCCTGTGCGTCTCGCATCCATCGGATTCGCGCGACTCTCGCCATGTCATCGGTCCACCTTGTGGGGGGCCTCACAACACTGCGTCTCCCGGAACGTGGCCGCCACTTCAGAACCTCCTGTTCCCATTGACCATCTATTGTGTGACCCAGTTCAAAATGTTCGTTGTTGCAGCTGTGAGGCCGTCACGGAGGGAGGGACAGTCGGCGCCTGCCACCAGTTCTGCCTGCACGACGGCGTCTGTTCCCTGAACGAGGCGGGCGAGCCAGTCTGCCAGTGCTCAGCCGATCACGAGGGCGACAGGTGCGAGGTTCCTGTCTACAACGACTTGAGCTTCCAGCTCGTGGCGACCGTGCTGAAGGGGAAGCCGAAGGTGACCGTCACGGTGGGCGGAGGAGAGCAGTCCACGTGCGCTTCCGCCGCGCTCTGAACCACGAGGCGAGGGGGGGAGCTTCACGTCGGCCCTCACCGCGACCATGTCGTCCTCTCGCTTTATATTAATTATTCATGCGTATAATGTCATTAACGATTATTATTTCAAATAAAATTATACTTATAATTCATTCGAATGTTTTATTCAAGAAATTAACCTGGGTTATAACTTAACACTCTGTTCGGCTGTTAGTCTGCAGATTACCTAAAAAATTTGCAGATTAACTATGATCTATCGGTTTAGGTGGTTAACTAAAAGTAAACAATCTTGGTATGCATTTTTATATTAAAGAGGTCGTATATAATATACACAAAGATTATTTAAATTTAGTTTATTAGCTAACATCGATTTAGGTAAATACCTAGTTGCAAAGATTTTTATATACAATTTTTAGGCAACTTTTAGATAAAAAGACATGCTAAGACTGTTTACATTTAGTTTTAATTACCTAAACCGATAGATCATAGTTAATCTGCACTTTAACTGATTTACGCACATTAGTGACAATATACACTAGAGATTCCGCTATGATTCAGTTAGCGAACAATTACAACAAGCGCTAAACTTTCAAAATGTACGACATACAGTGCGATTGTTTGTTTGTTTGTGCTTTCTTTTTTTTGCCTTCGTTGTACTGTGAGGCGAATTCAATAAACTTTAAACTTAATTTTAACTATACAGAAGATTTATTACCTACCTACTTTACTGTCTTTAATGGGATGTATAGGAATATGTGTCTGTAATATCGTCATGCAACCTACCTCTCTGCTTAGCGTTTGTGGACTACGAGAAAGCCTTTGATTTGATCGAGACTTGGGCTGTACTGCAGTCTCTCCAACGGTGCCAGATTGACTATCGGTACATCGAAGTGCTGAAATGTTTGTACAAAAACGCCACCATGTCAGTCCGACTCCAGGACCGGACCTCGAGACCTATCCTCTTACAGCGGAGTGTGAGGCAGGGAGACGTTATCTCTCCGAAACTGTTCACGGCCGCATTGGAGGATGTCTTCAAGTTTCTGGAATGGAGAGGGCGAGGCATCAATGTCAACGGCGAGTACATCACTCACCTTCGATTTGTCGACGACATAGTAGTCATGGCTGAGACTACGGAGGAGCTCAGTACAATGCTCGGTGATCTCAGTAGGGCCTCCGAAAGAGTGGGACTCAAAATGAACATGGACAAAACCAAAGTCATGGTAAACGTCCATGTAGCACCCATTCCTATCAAGATCGGAGACTCTACACTCGAAGTTGTGGATGACTACGTCTACCTGGGACAGACGGTCCAGTTGAGTAGATCTAACTTCGAGAAAGAGATCAATCGTCGGATCCGACTCGGCTGGGCAGCGTTCAGGAAGCTGCACGGTATCTTCTCGTCCAACTTACCGCAGTGTCTCATAACAAAAGTCTATGACCAGTGTGTGTTGCCAGTGAACTGATGACATATGGCTCGGAAATGTGGTCGCTCATAATGGGCCTCATCAGAAGGCTTAAAGTCATCCAAAGAGTAATGGAAAAGGCTATACTCGGAGTTTCCTTGCGCGATCACAGTTAATGAAGATATTCGCATGAAAACTAACGTTACCGACATAGCCCGAAGAATCGCCAAACTTAAGTGGCAGTGGACAGGTCACATTGGTCGAAGAACAGATGGACGCTGGGGACTACGACACAGTGGCGGCCACGTACCGGAAGACGCAGCGTTGGCGCGGCCTCCCACAAGGTGGACCGACGACCTGGCGAGGGTCGCGGGAATCCGATGGATGCGAGACGCACAAGACCGGTCGCTGTGGCGACGCTTGGGGGAGGCCTATGTCCAGCAGTGGACGTCTTTCGGCTGTGATGATGAATATCGTCATGCATATTCATGTGTTCATTTTATTGAAGTATAATAAGGTTTATTCAATTCTCTTTCAATATGGAACCATCTTGAAGGCACATAAGATAGGACATAATCACTAATAACTGACACCTCCACGCGTCTCACGCTGTAACAAAATAATCACTGATATTATATACTATAGTTATCAATCGAATTGCTTTAATTCTGTGCTCAATGAATGTACTGTATACAACGTGTAACGTTAAATGCGCAAAACCTCAGACACCCCAAATATTTTTTTATTCATTTGACCTAATTCTTAGTGAATAAAATTAATTAAAAATGAAAAGATTGTATGCGCTGTTTTAGTTTGTTTATGATTCGTATCTGAATTGAAATAAGAACTAGTTATTGTTGTCTCCCGTGTGAGAAAATTTAAATTGGATGACCACTATTTTTGTTTGTTTACCTATTTTGGCAGCTTGATCTATTAATAAATAGACAGAGTAACATTTTTAATGACGATTTTAAAAAATGTGTTCTGTATTAAAAAATGGTTCAATTGATTCTCCTCATTGCTCTGATCAAACTACTCGTATTTTCAGGTCTTGCGCATTTTACGGTACACGTTGTGTGTTGTTTTTACAGCCATGACTCAATCTGACTCAGGCGCGGCCGATATTATAGGAGAGTAAGTTAGTTAAGTAAGAACACATTTTATTCACTGCACTTTACTATCTATAAATTTTACTATTTATTGCTATTTACAACTCAATTGTAGTGTTGTTTGCGGCAATGTCAATAATGTGGACTCATTGACACTGCGTGTACCCAGCCATTGTACCCAGTGCTACACTCCAACGGGATGATGAAACCTCTCCTTTTTTTAAATCTTTATTTAAAGAGCGATTCGTTAGTGCGAATATCTCTGTAGGTATAAAGGGTGTAAGGGAAAGCCCTCCGCAAACTTTAAAGGCATCTTTTCTTAAGAACGAAGGGCTTCCAATTCATTTAATTTCCTTTAAAAACTTTGGCAGTTCCATTGAATGCTTTTTTATTTTATAATTACTCTAAATATTATATTTCTCTATTTTATATTTTAAACCTTTGCTTAACATTACATGTTCAGATCAAGACCGTCATTAAAGTGTTCGAAGGGGTCAATCCGGCGGTCAGGGTAGTCGTAGTACGCAGGAGTACTGTACGCCATCGCCTCACGAGGGGCAGCAGTCACGTCACCTACAGCTGCAGTGTCCGTCACGTCGACTGTACTGTCAGTAGCGGTCACAGTGACAGCAGTTACTGCCTTGTTTAGATCTGTAGCGCCAGTGTTAGTGGTATCTGCAGCAATGTTTGTAACTTGAGGTGCTGTTGTGTTGTCCATATCTATTGCTTTGACTGCATCGTTACTTATCGTGTTTGGTTTAGAAGACATGTTATCATTTGTTGTAGTTTCATTGTTAGTTGCGTAACTTTTTGTATTGTCATTTTCTTTATTAACGTCTTGTAATTTCAGATCTTGGTGTGTATTTGACAGTCTCTCAACTTTATGTTCGGTCATATCCTTTTTATTATTCTTGTCTGCTTTTCTTCTTATATCACGTATTTGTTTCAAATCTTTTAATTCAGTTTCTAAAACGCTGATTCTTTTGACGATGTATTCGTCAGAAACTTTGGTGTCGTTATCGAAAGGTCCTGTTGAAGAGTTGTTTTTTGTGTTGTTGGACTCCATATGTTGGTCAACTGGTGCAATGTTGGCTGAGGACGGTGCTATACCTCTTCTGATCTCAAGAGCTGGTTCTTTATAGTGAGACTCGTAACTGATTGAGTGTCGAGAAGGAGGTTTAGTAGGAGCAGTCGAGTTTTGAGGTTTCACCAATGATTTAGCTCGCCTTTTTACAGCATATCTTTGATTCCAAGATTTTTCATTTCTGGAATTGAAATATAGTGTTTAATGTTTTTCATATAAATAATAAATTAAGATACGATGAACACGTTGTAAGAAGTTGTTTTTTAAGTTATTGCTTGACTGTGATCCCACCTGATGGTAAACAGTGCCATCGTTGATGATGAGGCACTCTATTTTAGCAAGAGCCTATTCACTCTAGGCTTGAAGACACCAACATTATAATCGGAGGTGAAGATGTCTACCAGAGTAGGACAAGACTAGAATGAATGCGTGCGAGGTGATAACGGTAGTCACTGAGAGCTAATGATGAGTGACACCTAAACTTATGGTAACATTACTCCTATTTAAAGATAATATTTGTTTCAGAAAACTACTTTTATCAAAGGAAAATTTAGCCACTGCCACATAAACTTGTATCGTGGGTGCGCTCACAAACTTGTTAACTCTCATAGACATGCACCAGGTATTCAGACCCAGAACCACTATCCTTAGACCATATTAATTGTGGTTTCCAACGATACATTATCAATAAATCCATCACAACCAGCTCTGGAACCGAATTTCGACATTTTTGTTACATAGCAATAAAGAAATGATCAATATTTGTATAAAATTCTTTAGTTCCTAAATTGTTGGCTTGCCTCTATGCTTTAGTGCATACTATAAGTATAGCTAGCATCACATACAACTAGCCTTTTCCCAACTATATTGGGGTCGGCTTCCAATCAAACTGGATTTAGCTGAATACCAGTATTTTACTAGGAGCGGCTGCGTACCAGACCTCCACAACCCATTAACTGGGGTAACACGGTATTTTATGGCAAGATTGGAGTCAGATTTACTGGCTTCTGACTATCCGTAACGACTGCCAAAGATGTCATGAAATGACAGCCGGGATCAACGGCTTAACGTGCTTTCCGAGGCACGAAGGAAATTCGGTAGTATCTAGCCACGAGCTCTAGTATAGCTAGCAACTGACAAATAAATAAAATCTTACTGTTCCGGCTCCCGAGCTGCCCCTGGCGCGAACTTGCTCAGAGACTTCAGCAGCGCGGTGTTGGCGAGGCGCACGTTGATGACGGCGTCGTACTGGCTGTACAGGTGCGCGCGCTGGCGTCCGCCCCCCGCACCACCCGCCCCCGCCGGCGCCCGCGGCTTGTCATACATGCCTCGGTTCATCCTCAACACTTCCACTTTGCTTGTCCTGTCTGACAACATCTTCTTGTATCTCGGTGTCGTCGCCGGCTGCTTGTGTCTTCCTGTACTTTTGGTTACCTTTGCAGTTCTCGCTTTGTAGACCATTTCCTCTGTGTAGAGCGTGACGTAGCGCTGCGTGTTGTACTCCTCCTGTCGCTCCTGAGACAGCTGGATGGAGTTGGAGCTGCTGTCGAAGGACTGGCGTGACGACAGCTCCTCGTTGTAGTGCGACTCTGTCTCCCCACTGCCGACACTCCTCTCTTCTCCTTCAACGTCTTTGTCTTGGTAGTGTCCATCATACGTTTCCATACTAACCACTCTTTCTCTCTTGTTTTCCAAATTTTTTTTCGAATCCTTTTTCAAATTCTTCACAAGTTTAGAGATGTCTAAGTTTAGTTCAACTCGCTCTCGAGCTAGTTTTGCGTCGATTTCGTTTATGTCGCCTGAAGCAGGACTGCTCTTAAATTTCTCCCAAAACCTTTTTATTCTTTCATTCAATTCTCTTCTCGTGTGTGAGTCGAGTTCAGAGTAATGATTGAAGATCACAGTTCGCACGCCGTGCCTCACGACCTGCACTAACTCGTTGTGCGTCAACTTCGTCTTCCTATAATGATTTAGGTTATTTAAAACTTTGTGGAACTTCTGTTTAGCATCAGTGTACAAAGAGTTGATATGATCCAGCAGTTCTGCAATACTGCTGTCGTACGCTTGATCTCTCAGTTTATCCGCCGCAGCGTTGATGGTCGCTTTTATGAAAGCAACAGGTTTCCCTCGGATGGTTCTGAACGCCTGCATCAGAAAGTTGTTTGTGTCGACATTGGCCGTGAGTTCGGCAACTTTGCATCCCTTGTAGTGGTAGTTCCTGATCTCCTTGTCGAGGATGTAGAAGAAGTCCTGGAAGGCGGCGTGCGGGAACACGTTGAGCACGTCGACGGTCTCCTGCAGGAAGTCGGCGAGCGTGTCGGCGGCGCGCGCGCGGAACACGAGCTGCACGCGCTCGGCGCCGCCCCTCGCGCCGCTCGCGCCCACAACCTGCTCATCTTGTCTCTTCGTGTCTCCAGAGCGCTTCTCTGTATTGTATCTAAGAACTAGTTCTTTGTGGCGTCTAGACTGTGGTATCGAGCTGGTAGAAGCTGAAACATATTAATTTCTGATTATTACTATGACAGTAGTTAAATAGCACGACCCTTGGAGATACAATGGATGTAGTTTTCTTTGTTTGTCATAAAGGTTTCAAATAGGAATTCAATACCACTGCCCGACCCGTGACCACAAGACATTATGCTCGATATAAACTGGGACACTAAAAATCCGAATCACAAATAAAAAGAGAATTTCTTATATAAGATGAATATTCATAGTCATCTACTCTACATACTATAGTGTCAAGAATTTTTCTTCGAGGCCTATGTCCAGCAGTGGACGCCTTTTGGCTAAGGCATGATGATGATGATTTTAGTGTGAAAACATTTATTTTAAAAACTGTCACAACTTTTATTAGTGGTTCGAAATTTTCGCGGCCTGTTTTAACACCAAATGTCTTTTTGTTTGGATCCATTGAAAAACAAAGATTGTGAATAACTGAGTCCAGTAGTGTGGTCAACAGTGGACGTCAGTTCACATCTAGCGTAAAGGCTAGTTGGGTAATAAAACTTTTATTAGTTACTTTATAAGACAACAACTGCGGGAGGAAGTTAAATATTTGGGGAGAAAGAAGTTCCCAGTCCATAGAAATGAAACATTACGCTGAAGGCATACAGCGAGCTGCGAGCTGCGTGTCCAATACAACAACACGTTCCGGGCGTTGCTCGGGTTGCCGCGTTATTTATTTTAAAAACTTTATGCACAACTTAACGTACAAAGGCGGACTTAATGCCAATTGTGCTTATTGTAGTGCGTCCGCACAGGGCCCCTTGAACTCACCCCAGGGGCCCTCAAACTCACCACAGTGGCCCTCGAACTCACAACCGGTATGTTTACCGTCGACAGTTTCTCGTGCATTATGCGCCAACAGTGTGCCGGTCTTCTGCGCCGAGTACGCGCCAGCCTCAACACCATTCTCAGAACGCTGGCTGACTGGTGGGACTCTCCGATCTTAGGGCGGTGGACACTTCTCAGGTTCTGGGTGTGTCATCCAGCTTGGAGTAAGCACCTATTGTTCCATGCCTCAAGAAGATGTCAGCAAACTATAGGGGCCCGGCAGGGCCGAAGCCTCTGGGGAACGCGGAAAGTCCGAAAGGTTTTCACCGTGTCCCCCAGATCGAAATTAACTAAGGAACGGGGTGGGGTTTAGTCAGTAAGAGTCTGACTCGCCCTCCTGCTTCGCCCAAGAGCGGAAGAAGTTATTCTGATGATTCCCCTTCCAAAAAAAAACCTGTTGTTCCATAAATGTTACTAAGACTAGCTTTAAGTTGACATTGCTCCTAACAAAATATGGCAAGTTCTGTAATAAACATGTCTTAATATTATTTTTATAGAGTAAACTTAGTCAAAACAAACTGAAACATAACTACCGAATATTGCAAACAACAAAACACAAGTGCTCGCTCTCATTTTAATACCAAAACACTAACATTTTTATGGAATCATAAAACGAATATACATTACATTTATAACTGTTTGTAAGGAAGGTCATAAGTACATATACATACATAATCAGCCTTATAATATTTCCACTATTGGAACTCAGGCTTCTTCTCTAGGAGAGATGAAAAGGTATTGCAGTAAAAAGACAGGTATATCGTCGTGACGTGATGAACATTCTGTAGCTGAAAAGGCCTGACGCTGAAAGTATAGCAGACACGGCGATATCATCATCATCATCTGTTTAGCCTTTTCCCAACTACATTGGGGTTGGCTTCCAGTCAATCCGGATTTAGCTGAATACCAGTACTTTACGAGGAGCAGCTGCCTACCAGACCTCCACAACCCATTAACTCAAGTAACACGGTTCTTCATGGTAAGAGACCGAGTCAGATTTACTGGCTTCTGACTATCCGTAACTACTGCCAAAGATCTACAAATGACAGCCGGGACCTACGGTTTAACGTGTTTTGCGAGGCACGGAAAGCACGTTATTAGATACTTAATAACGTGTCTGATTCTGTCGAGATTCTGCTAAGAAAATGGAAATAAGCAATTTACCTTGTCGATAGTAAATCAGTCTCAGTCAGAAAACCGGTTGCGCAATCATACAAATGCGGTATACGGTGGCAAGGCTGGCCAAATGCCATGGGTCCGACGGCGCTCCCGGTTAGAAGGGATCCCTAATTTGATGGAGGCCTCAGCCCGATGAGGTCCTTGTTTTGATGGGGCTCCGATCTGTGGGGCCCTATGTATGAAGAGCCCCCGATGTGAAGAGCCCCCGGTATGAAGAGCCCCCGGTGTGAAGAGCCCCCGGTATGAAGAGCCCCCGGTGTGAAGAGCCCCCGGTATGAAGGGACCCCGGTCTGACCGGCCCATAATTTGTATCAAAACATGTAATTTAACGAAATTTTATTAAAATCAAGTCACACACTTTTTCTGGGGCCTCATCACCACAGGCCTCCGACCAGATAATGTTACGCTCGTCATAGGTACGGCCAAAAGTAATAAATACAGCGGTCACCAAACGCGCTTCTGAATGGAAGCAAGAACTAATCGTGAGCAACTTTCCCTATGTATATCATAAAGTACGACCACAATTTTATTAACAATAAAACTGAAATAGTAAACGTCAACGGTATTTGTTTTATAAATATTGAAACATGTTAATCTTTTACTTGTATTGACTGCCGCGTCTCATCATCATCTTCTTGCCCTCATCCCATATCGTTACTTACAAACACGTTTTTTTCTTCCATTCTGTTCTCTCACCCGTGATCATCATCACTATCACTATCTCCCTTTTCTCTCATAATCCATTCATCTTTTCCTTGGCCTCTCTCTCTCCACCCATCCACATGTAGGTATACTCATAACTCTTTTAGTAACATGCGTTTCATCCCTCCTCTTCACAAGTCTTACTATTAACTCCCGAGACTTCCGAGGAAATAATTTAATTCACCCCACAACCACTCCACATTGAAGCAACAACAAGTGATTACGGTTGAACAGAGTCACTACAGATTCTTGCAGTAGTAGTTACTATAAATATCGATGTGATTGCGTTGTAGCCAGTGTTTCTTCTTATTTTTCCTGCACTTATCCCATATTACTTAGGGTCAGTGCAACACGTTTTTTTCTTCCATTCTGTCTTGTCACCCGTAATACCATCACTAACTCCCTATGTATTGTGTGAGGACTGATATGAAAATATCAGTCCTCACACAATACATAAGTCTTGTAGTCAGTGTTTGCAGACCGACTAATTCGCAGTTTCGCTGGTGGTTGCATTGTGGTAGCGGTGTAGTCAATATCAACCACATGGTTTGATCAAGTTTGATGACAAAATATGGTCAATGTGAATCAAACAGTTTATTTCTTTGAAAAATAGTGCAACTAAGTGATTTTGTTGTAGTGTGGTTGATATTGTGGTACGAGTGAATAGACTCTTAAAGGCCTATTACACCACTCGTTTTTTACGAACGGTCTTAGTCTACGTCGCGTAGTGTAATAAGGGTAATACGGTCTTACTACTCGGTAGATTCAACGACAGTCTACGTAGACCGGGTGGTGTAATAGGCCTTTTAGAGTAAGCGAAGTGACATGAGAACCTTTATAAGAGTGAGATAAGAAAAGTTAAGAAAATCTTTATACGTACAATTTTGTAAAAATACTACAATGACACTTACTGAGAGTGAAGCCTTGTGCGGTACGAATATCTCTACTTGAATGTATATCGAAGCGATGAATGAGCAACCATTGGATAAAGCAAGAACTGTACAACCGTCTCAATGAACTGTTGTGCTCTCAATAGTGACAGATGTGATCGTAACGTCACAATATGCTGATATTGTTTCTCTGGTTGTGTCTTCATTACGATTTACTTCATTGCAGCGAAGAAAATGGTGTGTATTATGTCTACTTTTTTGCATTTTTTTTTCTCGTGGCCATGAACCGTTACGTTGTTGAAACTTCTACGGTCCGAACTAACCGTTTCGCGTCATCGTAATACCAGTTGCATCGAGGAACTGGAACAATTTGCCTGCTACGGTCTCCCGGTCTGATTACAATTTAGGTGTCAACCTTGAAACTCTAAACAGACTGTCTGCACAGACAATCTCCACAGGTGTGGGTTCTCGGACGGTTCCGATGTTCAGTGTCTGTGCGAGCACCTGCCATCCTGCATCACGTGCCGTTACCAGTCCACGTAATGACAGCAACAGTGGACGCTACTGTTGTGGCCCAATACTACGTCACGCAACGTATATTCAACTAGTTTTGTGATTGACATGTTTAGAAGAAGTCTACGGGTCATTAATATATTCTACGTCAACTGCAGCAGTTAATGCTTTAGTACGTCCTGACGTTGTTACTCGGGGTGGGGACCTGGTGTCCTATAACACAGGTTATCAACCTAGCTTAGGCACCAGTCTCCCACAATATTGTTGGATTTTTATATATCTATCACTAAACAGTATTTCCATGTGATATCTAAATATTGTGGTGAGAAATAAATAAATTTAATGACAATTCTTATAAATTGCAGAAAACCTCAAAGACAGCTTCCTAGACTACAGCATCACCGAGATGTGGTGGAACGGCACGCCGGGCATCGAGCAGACAGGCCGCAACACCGTGCAGTACTCCTTCATGCCCACGCCGCCCGGCCACGGGCAGTTCCCGAGCCCTGACGACGACGGCGTGTTCGACCCGCCGGACCCGCCCGACCCGCCGGAGCAGCCAGAGATCTCTTCCGAAGAGCTGAAGACATTCACTCCCTTCCCCGACATCACTCGTCCCTCATACCCGTTCGACGTGGAGGACCACACGGTGGTGGCGGCGTCCCTCTCGCCCCTCCCTCCTCCGCTACCCCCAAACTGGCACATCAACTTCCCCGGCCTGACTCCTCCGCCGAACTTCCCGTCGGACTACAGGTACCCGACCGTGTTCCCGACTATAGAGCAGCCGTACTCCCCGTCCCCGACGGGTCCGACGCCTAAAGGGCCTTCGTTCACATTGCCTTACGTGTCTCGTCCGGAGTTTACGTATCCGACGTTGTATCCTACGAGTAAGCCAGCGTCGCCTGCGCACGAGCCGGCCGGGTCGCCCTGGGGCCCCGCCACGTCGACGCCGGCGCGCGCGGTGCCGCACGTGTCGTGGAACCCCGCCGAGGCGTACGTGCGCCTGTGGCAGGAACAGCTCGCGTCGCACGCGGCGCCCGCCTCTGCGCCGCACGACGCCGTGCCCAAGCTACCGCCGATATTTGATTATGACTTGACAAGTAAGTGATTCCATTTACTATTATAATCACGGAACAGTTGAAAGAGGATGGAAGGGCCATGTGGGCCGTGCAGACTTGTCACTAAGTATGGCTATGCTCATTTATTTATTTAATGGTTTATCCTCACAATGGAACGCCTTGCAGCAATTGCATCAATGGAGCACAAGTCACGACTGAATGTGCTACTTTCCAACAGCCTCCTTACAGTTTAATATTCACGATGGACTGATGGAGTGGTAGTGGCGATGGGTCACGTACGCTCACCAGCCATCAGGTCAGCGCGATCCTAATCGTATCGCACATATTTTGAAATATTGAAGCTCTTTCGTTCGATAAAATTTGATGCTCATGTTCAACTTATTGTGACCGTCTGGCGCCCGAGTCGTTGACGGCACGAAGTGTTCCACGTACGCCTCAAACAGATGTCAGCAAACTATAAAAGCTTGAAACTTAAGGCGGGCGCGACGTTAGAATTATCCATACAAACGTAATACCAAAATCATTTGCAATTTAAGCATATTTACACCATAATATGATGTTATTCGGATTCAGACAATAATTATCTAGGTTCCTACATCGTCTTTTTGTTGAAAAACTTACCCCAAACGAAATTTAAGCGAATTTAAATTTGCACATTTTCACAGCGAAAATGTCATGTTTTTATTTTGTTTTTTCTATATTATAAACAACAATATTTCAAAATATCTTTTCGTAGGTACACAGATATTATTATCAAGTTATAAATACTCGAAACAATAATGGAAATACATTAATTTTTCATTCATCATTTTTGGTATTACGGAACCTCTCCCAAATTTCCAATAGTTTGTATTGCTATCACAGCAAGCAACTGTCAGTGTGCGGATGATGATTTTACTCCAGTCGGTGTGTCCAAGAATTGTTTAAACTATTTGGATTGCTTCCATCAACCTCAAAAACGTGTTTTATTTCGTCTCAACTCGAGATAGCGCGCGGTCTCCGCAGGCCTCTTAAGTCCAGATTCTGTTCGACTGCTGTAATGTTCGACTCTCCTGTTGGCCAACATAGCATAGATTAATAGGAATTTCTCTGTATTGACCGAAGAACCTTAATATAGGTTTTATTAAACGGCCATCATTAAAGTTTGCTAATTTAGGTTTAAAAAAAGTTTGATAATAACAACAAACCATAACAATTATTAAAATCTTTTGCAGAATCAGCAGAACGGTTTACGGCTTAGGCGAATTCCAAATACACGGCAAAGAAAGTTGAATGACAAACAACCAGTGGACTTTCAAGAGGTCACAGCGCAAGCAGCGGCCAGTAAAGCAGACCCAATGTCTGAAGACAAACTCTCACCGTATGATCTCGACAGTCGCGCTGCAGAGAGAATTATACACGAACAGACGCTAAAAGATGCAACTGTGCTGACACAGGACAGTTCTCCTCTTAACGTGTCTGCGGTAAGAATACGAGAAGACAACACTGCACTATGGGACCAATCGGTGTTTTCCATCTCAAAAATCGATAACTCTGTTGTTTTGTGATTTTTCTCCTTGAATTTTTTTTTTGCGTATTTCTGAATATCTAGGCAATAAAAGAAATTAAACATCAACATTTTAAAAATTATATATTTTTAGTAAAAAAATTACAAAGTTACAGTTATATGAAATTTCATGCAAAAAATTATACAGTAACATTAAAATAGCAGTAAAAGTTACACTTTTGCTTAAAATAAGTTTAAAACTTAATTATTATTATTAAACAAACATTACATGATAAAAAAATTAAAATTTTTAGCGCTTATACTATTCATCACCTTTTATTTCTAACAATTCTTTAACTTCGTCAAATAATTCTTTGGATATTAGAAAACTTGGTTTATTCAAGCTAGATATATAAGGATCAGATGTATATAATAAAATATGCAGTACGTCTTCGTGTGTTGCTGATCTGGAACACTTCCTAGCGTGATGTAACCTATATTTCTTGTAATCTTTATTTCGGACTTCCTGGGCATCTTCGGATAATTGTCCTATAGGCAAAACTGCATAATGCTCTATTATTTTAGCACCATGTATGAGTACTTTATGGACCGAAGATGGCATGTAGTACCATTTATATTTGCTTACATATAATTGCGCGGTAATCAATGTATACTGGCCGATTTTTTTTGCGTTTATAGGGTATCCCGATGACATAGTTTGAAGAATTACATATAATCTCTTAATCAATTCTTCATCAATTCCGGTTATCTCTGCAGAACATTGGTAATTTTGGAAAAATCTCCTTGCCGTATTGCTGTTGTTGTTTCCGTCATTGCTGTTACCGGAACCTTGACGTGGTTTATCAATGTGCAAACCAAGCACTTCTCGGAAACGTTTTTGGACATATTTTTTCTTGTCTTCTTTAAGTTGCTTGTTTTCTGGAGTTGTTGCAGACCATTTCTCAAAACCTAAATTGTAAGAAATATGGAGGATCATTTCCATGCGTGTAGTGTCGACAATCCGTATTTAAACGCATTTTCATTCTCAACTGTGACCACCGAAAACAAAAGTGCCATGGGAAGATTCTTTCAAATATAATAGTAGTCTATTAATTTGTAAATATATGCTTCTATAACAGAAATAAAAAAAAAACAAGATAGACTGGCCGCGCTTTAATAAAGGTAGTTCACACGTACCGATTTCCATAATGAATACTCATTTTATTATTGATTCGGGTCGAGTATCACTAACATAGTTACCTCCCGAAATGCCATACAGTTTCAAAACTGCATATTGTATAGTGTTCAAAATCAACAATAATACCTAATTTGTTGACTTGAGCTGGGTTGGAGTGGCAGGATGTGACTTAGGAAAGTCGTTCCATCTCCGATCTGCTTGGTTCGTGTCAGCTTCATGATGTTCATGTTTATTTATTTATTTATTTAAACTTCATGTACAATGGTGGTACATAGGCGGACTTAATGCATCAAGGCATTCTCTACCAGTCAACCTTAGGGTTAAAAAGACAACGCTATGGTAGGTCTGCACAATAAATAAATAACATACATTGCCTAGGTTGGTCTGTGGATGGGTGACCAACATAACGAGTTTCCTCCGTACCTCGGAAAGCACGTTAAGCCGTTGGTCCCGGTTGTCATTTGTAGATCTTTGGCAGTCGTTACGGATAGTCAGAAGCCAGTAAATCTGACTCCAGTCTTGCCATGAAGTACCGTGTTACCCCAGTTAATGGGTTGTGGAGGTCTGGTAGGTAGCCGCTCCTCGTAAAATACTGGTATTCAGCTAAATCCGGCTTGACTGGAAGCCGACCCCAATGTAGTTGGGAAAAGGCTAGGCAGATGATGATGACAAAAAACAAAAGTTTCAAGAATAAAATAAGTTGTTTATGATGAAAAAATACGTATATATGCTAATATTATAAATTAATAAATACTATGATATATATTTTTTCCATCTCTGTGCGCAGACGTGCCGCCGGCGACTCTGAGCGCCGCACTGCGGGCGGCCTGAGTCCACGCCGCTGCACGACGCGACGCGCGACGCCGACGAGAGAGCACACACCTCGACACCGTCGATGCTGACTCAGTATAATAATCATTCTTTATTTAGGCTACTAAGGCCCATACAACACTATACATAAAATAATCTTAAACTTAATAAACATTGATATAATTTCAACTAGGTACTTAAGTTAAATTGTTAGTAAATAAGACTTAAAACTATGTTAGTAACACTTCACTTTGCGCTATATTTTCTTGGTGCTGTCCTGTGGGCTCAGGCGCAAAACGTCTCTTTCGCAAAATGTCTCATAATTATGTAGAATATCTTTCGCAAAATGTCGCGCCAGGGACTTGGAATAAATAATTTTTTCAAATGTTTGGTACCTACTGATATTGTTTTTATTTGGAATACATACAGTACGGCCGTTATAAGTTGGCGAGTGTGAAGTTAGTAACTTCACATTCGAGTTTCACAATGTTCGAGTAGCACTAATCATAAGATTAACTGACCCGTAACTTACTTGCTACGTGGTCTGCCAATTAGGGTGTTTACTTGACAGTTCATTTGAAAAATTCGATGGTTTAGAGTGAAAAAAGTATGTGCAATCTTGGGTAATTTTATTTTATTATATTTTTGGAAAGAAACATTTTGATTGGTTGTTTGTAACGCCGTCTACGGTGTTAAATGCATATCCTTCTCAAGTCAGTTTAGTGTGATAACATCGCCAAAGCGCGTAAAAACTGGTTGGAAAAAATGAATAACAAGGAAAATAAGTGTTTGAAATACATAAATATTCTAAAACATTTAAATCCAACACGTAGATGTATATTAGAATTCAATGATTATAAAGATCGAATTTAGTTTTTTGGGCCTCCTGACAAGTTACATACTTTGCAGTTTCGAGGTTTTCACTCTAAGCCATCGATATACACAAATGACAACTGACAATGACGACTCGCGAGTAATTGACGTATTAATGAACGAATGTGACGAATGATTTGTTACGTCATTCGCTTAACCAGTAAGTAGTTACTCGAAGCTTTGTTTTCGCTTGTGAAATTGATAGAGGATACTTATTTATTTATTTGATCTTCATGCAACATTTAAAGTACACAGGCGGACTTAATCAACCTTTACTTGCCAGATAACTCTATTGGGGAAGTAACTAATCAACACTTTACTCGGAGATGGTGAACGAGGCCCTTAGTATAACTTTAATAAATGATTTTATTCTGCGAAAGAGACATTTTACGAGCAGGGGACACTTTGCGCCTGAGCCGTCCTGTGGCACTAGTCCACGGAGGCGACGGGACACCACCCCCTGTGGCCGAAACTCTTCGTCCACAGCAAGATGCAGGAAACAAGTCGGTACTCGCACCACGAAATAATCATAATGACTCAACTGACATTATAACTATTTTACTATCTATATTGTGTAGAACAGATTGATAATAATTATGTACTTAATATTAGATTATATGAACATTATTAGATATAAGCAGATTACTTGAAGGCAAATCGTTTAATATGTTAATGAAATAAAACTTATTCGAAATTATTAAACAGTTTTTTAATAAGAATTGAAAGCTCTTTTGGCATTACAATATGAGTTTGTAAATTTTTGTTTTTATATGACAACTAGCAGGCCGTCCCGGCTTCGCACGGGGTAGACAATTAGTTATTTTTGGAAATTTGGATATAAAACACATTTTTTAGTGACTTAAGACTCATTTTTCTACACCTTCGATTACATTGTTCAAAATACCAAGGATCCCTAATTTTTTTCAAAATGAAATGTAGCCTATGTCAAATTGGAAGAACGTAGCATTCTATTGGTGAAAGAATTTTTTAAATCGGCCCAGTACTTTTTGAGCCTATTCATTACAAACATACAAAAATAGGTACAAATCTTTCCTCTTTATAATATTAGTATAGATTTATGTACATACCCAGTCATGTACCTAGCGATGCGAGGCGTCCGGATACAGTCAGGCTTTTTGGTTGTCCGGCCAAATTCGCTGGAGTACGGCCTGTCCGGCTTTTGTTAGGTTTTTTAAATTAGACCCTTTTTAGGGTTCCGTACCTCAAAAGGAAAAAACGGATCCCTTATAGGATCACTGTTGTCCGTCCGTCTGTCTGTCTGTCAAGACCCTTTATCTCAGGAACCCTTTATCTAACTATATACTCAATCTCGCGGTCCCTTGAAGCTGAGCAAAAATCAAAGTTGTAAGTTGACAGGAAAAAAAGATACGCCCGTTTATGTTGCAAAAATCGTACATTTCGACACTGTTAAAGGAATCAAAATTCATAGGGTACTTCCCGTTGATCTAGAATCTTGAAATTTGGCACGAAGCAGGGTATTATAGCACAAATATAGGGAAAAGTCTGAAAACTGAAAATTAGTAATTACGTCACAAGATTTTTTTTTTAATCTTCGTGACTCGATTCGAGAATTGAACTGTTTTCATAGGTAAGTTTGTACGGAACCCTCAGTGCGTGAGTTCGACTCGCATTTGCCCGGTTTTTTAGTTAATTGACTAATTATCTCACAGATGGTGTAAAAAGTAGAGTATCCAACACGGGGATAAAGCTGACTTTCTCTTGGGCGGCTTTAATTCTTCACTTCACTCAGGTTTCTCTAGTAACTCCCTCGCAATGCTCGGGAGTTAATTAAATAAATCCCTCACTAAAATTCGGGATTAAAAATTAGCAACCTTCGTTTAGTTCGGAATTCAACATGCCGCCCTGTCTCGCCTTAAAGCTACTATTTTATCCCCTAGTCACATAATCTACTATTAACTACTAGCTTTAGCCCGCAGCTTCGCCCGCGTACATAAAATATAGCATAAATGTCACTCAGGAATACAGCAACTTTCTATTGGTGAAAAAAATGTTTGCAATCGGAACAGTACTTCCACAGATTACCTCAAACAAAAAAAACAAACTTTACCTCTTTATTATATTAGTGTAGATTAAGTTATTGTGACGGATGGGAAACTACGGAACCCTACACTGAGCGTGGCCCGACACGCTCTTGGCTGGATGTTTTCTCCTGAGGTACGGAACAAAGCAAGGGTGTTATGTGCTACTCCCGGCGTGCCAGATCCTTTTGCGAACGCGCCCGCTCCGCAAACCAAACATAATGGATACGTCGTGATCGCGGAGCGCGACTGGAGCACGATCGGAGCACGGCGGAGCGCTCGGGAAGCGGTTTGTAGCGCGATCTCAAAGGGGAGCGCAGTTTAAGCACTGATGTTGCAGCCTAAGTGTGTACACTGTACACGTTCACGTTCGCGGAGCACACAGTGATCGCAAACCACGGCGAACCTAAGTGGATACCCGGCTTTACAAACACACACACAGGTGCAAACTTTCGCCTTACAATATTATATCTACCTATATTATGTAGGTTGACAGGTCAATAGTGAATATCATCAGCATCATCTGCCTAGCCTTTTCCCAACTATATTGGGGTCGGCTTCCAGTCAAGCCGGATTTAGCTGAATACCAGTATTTTACGAGGAGCGGCTGCCTACCAGACCTCCACAACCCATTAACTGGGGTAACACGGTACTTCATGGCAAGACTGGAGTCAGATGTACGGGCCCTGACAGGCAAATCTTGTGGAAGCTTGTGGAGGTGACTCAACACGTGCCGGTAGCCGGTGTCCTAAGATTTCGATGTTTTAATATTTTACGGAATTTGCGATGTCACAGCCCCCGCAGACTGCAGAATTTCTATCGGCCGATAGTTTGGTCGGCTTCTTAATTCATGAATCCCCGACCGGTCCTATGAGACCGCGCTGTTATTGTTTTACTATTGTGTCTCGTTTTGCGGGTATGTGATACTCTGTGATAGGTTAATCAGTATGGAGAGGTATATGCGCACATCATAGCGATTCAGTATCGGTCGATAGAAAAGTTTGGTGGGCTTCCCGATTCCCTTCAAACTAATCTGCCGGCCAACTATCGGCCGACTGCTAACGCCCATTTTCAATAAGCTACCTACCTATCTAAAGTTGCAGCTACTACAGATAAACAAATCTATCCTTTTACTTGCTTTCCTATAACCTACAGACGGTTAGCATTTCCTACCAAAATTGTGACATTGACAACTAGAATCTTACTGTTTATCGGAGATAGCTATCTATTTATGAAGTGCGGTAGGTTATTGAAAACGGGCGTAAATCAGTACGACGATAGTTTGATCAGCCGACTCAGTTCGAGCTCGGCGCAGAGATTTTCATGTTCTTGTTATAGGTAGTAATTTGAAATTGGTTCGTTCTTTCTACGTAATGACAGTTGACAGGTCGTTGACCGTCTTTATTTTTCCATCGCTCTGTAATGTGCATTGTTCTGATAAAACTAAGTAATCTACACTAATATAATAAAGAGGTAAAGTTTATTTTTTTGTTTGTATGAGGTAATCTGTGGAAGTACTGGTCCGATTGCTAAAAATTTTTCACCAATAGAAAGCTGCTGTATTCCTGAGTGACATAAGCTATAATATTTTATGTACGCGGGCGAAGCTGCGGGTTAACGCTAGTTAATTATAAAGTCGTTTAATTACAACAGTTCTCTATACTAGCAAACTGCGAGAGCAATCGGCCGCATGCTGGTTGGTGTGCGCGCCTACCAGCTCGACGGTTTAGTTGGCCCCGAGCGCGTGCTACCGCACAACCCGGTCAAACCGGCCCGGCAGGGCCGAAGCTTCTGGGGAACATGGGTATTCCAAACGGTTGACACCGAGTCCCCCCCAGATCATAGGCAACGAAGGAACGGGGTAGGGGTTTAGTCAGTAAGAGTCTGTCACACCCTCCCGCTCCGCCCATGAGTGGGAGAAGTCATTCTGATGATTCCCCTACCAGAAAAAAAAAACCGGTCAAACTATCGGCCGATCTGTCTGCAGTCTGCGGGGGCTCTTGTGGCACAAGTTCATTAGTCGATAGGGCCCGCGTGCGGGGTGCGAGGGATTCCTGTAACGCATGCCACAGGGCCCGCATTCGGGCAACCGTTTTCATTAGTCGATAGGGCCCACGTGCGGGGTGTACGAGAACCTCCATGTATTTGACTCACGAGTATTTTTTTTGTCTGGTAGGGAAATCATCAGAATGACTTCTCCCGCTCTTGGGCGGAGTGGGAGGGCGTGTCAAACTCTTACTGACTAAACCCCTACCCCGTTCCTTCGTTGCCTATGATCTGGGGGGGACTCGGTGTCAACCTTTCGGAATACCACGTGTTCCCCCCAGAGGCTTCGGCCCTGCCGGGCCCCTACAGTTTGCGCCGACAGCAACAGAACGCGCCGTTGACGACTGAGCTCGGTCCAGATTATTTCCAGACTGCCGGACGGCGAGCTACCCAGTGCTCGCCGTCCGCGAGCCCGCGCCTACGGTGGTCGGAAATCGGGATCTCGGCGGCGGCGGCGGCGTGAGGACCGTTCCCTCACGCGCTCGCGGTCAGCAGCCTCCTTCACGAGCATTACTGCTGCGTCACGCAAGCTGTATATCGACCGATGATATTCATTGGTTTGTAGCGGAGGTTTCGTCAGAAAGTCCCAAGTGTAGAGGGAAACAGAAAAACAATCTCAAATATATCAATCATTTATTAAGTATTCACTTTAGGCACATAAGGGTACTGTACTGAGGCGAACTTAATTCCTCGAGCATATACTTACAATGTGTTGTTTTGAAACTGTATGGCATTTCGGGAGGTTGTAAAAAAGTCACAAATCTATATTAAAAATGAAACCCGTTTTCCGTTGTCACGACATAACATAAAAACGGCTGAACCGATTTGGCTGTTTTTTTTTAAATGTTCCTTGAAGTTCAATGCTGGTTTTTACGGAGAAAAATTCTAAAAAAAAAAAGTTAGGTAATGTAGGGTAGGTAGGGTAGTGTAGGGTAGGTAGGAAAGGTAGGGTAGGGTAGCGTAGGATATGTAGGGTAGTCATTTGACGGGAGCAAAGCCGCGGGTAAAAGCTAGTAATCATATACAAACACAATACTTGGTCAATAATCAATAAAATATATATTTTTAAATTTTAGTTGCTTTCAGAATTACTCTTAACAAACGTGCGGGAAGTGCTAGTGTGCTTGGATCAAAGAAATAGTGTTTGTGTGTGTGAAAGCGCGGTTATAGGGCGAGTATAAGACTGGCCGCGTTTAAATAAAGATAGTTCACATGTACCTACCGATTTCCATAAAGAAAAAATAAATAAAAAAATTACCTAAGTATTCATTTTATTATCGATTCGGGTCGAGTATCACTAACATAATGGGGATTATATTTTCTGTCATCAAACTTTATATTTGTCATCAAATTGTATTACCTAATTAATAGATCTATCGCCACGAAATATTTTCGTTCTCAGATAAACAGTGTATCCAGGTATGAATTATCAAAAAATAAGAGATGGATCACCAATAAATAAAACTTCGTTCTTATAATAATAGTTTTATTACAAAATTAATAGCTTTGTGCTCAGAATGGTAGATCTGTCGCCAAAATGGTAGATCTGTCGCCAAATAAATCGATTAATTATCAATCCGTGACTGCAACTCCTTTTTAATTGTTATTTTGTCACCAATAAAGTAGTTACATTTTATTTCATTCGGTTATTAAATTAATAGTATTCCTTACCAATTTAATACATCAATTTATAATGTTGTTGAAAATATATGTTCAAAGAGGCGGAGACAAATTGGCGCGCTTTCCATCCTCAACGATGTGTCGTAGGTACTCGTAACTACCTACGATGATCATGCGATGCCACGAGATGTCAGCAAACTGTAGGAGCCCGGTAGGACCGAAGCCTCTGGGGAACACGGAAAATCCAAAAGGTTGTCACCGTGTCCCCCAGATCGAAGGCAACGAAGGAACAGGGTAGGGGTTTAGTCAGTAAGAGTCTGACACGCCTTCCCGCTCCGCCCTAGAGTAGGAGAAGTCATTCTGATGATTCCCCTAACGATAATAAAAAAAAACCATAACGACCGGCGCCCGATCTAGTAGTAACACAATATAATATATGGTTTATTGGTGATCTCTTTAAATTAGTTTGCTTAAATGCTTATTAGGACAAACCTATTATAATATGTACAAAAACAATTATTTGGTACTAGATCCTATATCTCCATGATTTTAGATGATTTATTGGAGAATTGATTTTACATTGTTTGGTGACTACATTTTGGCGACAAATCTACTATTTTGAGGACAAAGCTATTATTTAGGAAACACAAAACGAATTAAATTGGCGAAAGCTTAAATGATACCCTAACATAATTGCCTCCCGAAATGCCATACACTTTCAAAACTGCACATACAATACATAGGTATTTTATTGAAAAATCTAGAACCTACTCCCTATGGGGCCCCCAATAATAAACAATGGGGGCCCCTCTTTGACCCGATTGCGGTAAAGCGCAATGTTTATATACATATTATAAAAACAATATCCCTAATTAATTGTTTATTACGAAACTAGCTTCTACCCGCGACTTCGTCTGCGAGGACTTCAGAAAAAAAAGTATCGGGATAAAAGGTAGCCTATGTTCTTTTCCATGTCAAAGGCCATATGCATGCCAAGTTTCATCCAAATCCGCTCAGCCGTTTATGCGTGATACTGGCTCGCACTCAGGGACATTTACACTGACACAAAAATTGTCACATTTTCATTGTAAAACTGTCAATGTGATAATTTCTTAATAGATCGTTTAGAAGTTAAGTAATGATTAACGTTAATGAATGTCCTTGATCGCCAGGGTAAGCAACATTCAACTACACTTTCACATTTATCTACACTAATATAATAAAGAGGTAAAGTTTGTTTTTTGTGTTTGTATGAGGTAATCAGTGGAAGTACCTACTGATCCGATTGCTAAAATTTTTTCACCAATAGAAAGCTGCTGTATTTCTGAGTGACATAGGCTATATTAAATTTTATGTACCTACGCGGGCGAAGCTGCGGGCTAAAGCTAGTAGGTAATATTAGTTAAAATAAGCTTAAATAGCACCCGACAAGCCAGTAGCCTGACTCTTTTACGCCCGTTTTCAATAAGCTATCTATCTAAAGTTGCAGCTACTAAAGATAAACAAATCTATCATTTTGCCCTTACTTGCTTTCCTATAACCTACCGACGAATAGCATTTCCTACCAAAAGTTGTCGATTGACAGATATAATCTTACGGTCTATCGGGGATAGCTATCTATCTATGAACTGCGGTAGGTTATTGAAAACGGGTGTAAGTAGTAAGAAGTTGAGTTTTCGAACAGTAGTTGTGTGCTTCCCGCCGGGGCCCCTGACGCCAGTGATACGGCTGCTAGGGCCCCTGACGCCAGTGGTACGGCTGCTAGGGCCCCTGACGCCAGTGATACGGCTGCTAGGGGCCCCTGACGCCAGTGATACGGCGGTAATGCGACATACTGATTGTTGTCACTACATAGTATAAAACAAAGTCGCTTTCTGTCCCTACATCCCTATGCATACTTAACTCCCGTTTTCAATAACCTACCGCAGTTCATAAATAGATAGCTATCTCTGATAAACAGTAAGATTCTAGTTGTCAATGTCACAATTTTGGTAGGAAATGCTAACCGTCGGTAGGTTATAGGAAAGCAAGTAAGGGCAAAAGGATAGATTGTTTATCTTTAGTAGCTGCAACTTTAAAAAGGTAGCTTATTGCAAATGGGTGTTAATCTTTAAAACTACGCAACCGATTTTGATGCGGTTTTTTTTAATAGATAGAGTAATTCAAGAGGAAGGTTTATATGTATAATACATGCATAACATAGTAGAGTAACATTTTGCACCCGTGCGAAGCCGGGACGGGTCGCTAGTGTTTTATACAGTTTAAATTGTTTAATTTATTGTATAACTCCGGCCGCGGGCTCAGTACGGGTTGGTCTACGACAAACCAGAAAAAAAAATAAAATAAAAAAAATCGTTTATAAATAAACTATGTATATATTTATAATGAAATTATAAGTAACAATTTATTTCGCCACGACACCCTTACAAAATACCATGTTTTTTTGAATGTGGCAACCCCAGGTGTAGGCTAAAGTTCATTCCAGATAAAAGTGCAATAAAAGTCATTGAACCACCTACATTTATTGACATTCCTAATTTCAAAAACGGAAATAATAACATAAAACTGTCTTGAATCTGTCTTGTCTATTGCGATCCTTTACGTTTTCTACTAACGAAAAACAGTTCATTGTTTGTTTTTAATGTACCATCGCAGAGATATAGGGAAAAGGTCAATGTACTTTATTGCAAGCTTATCTGGAATACAAGACCGGTCGTTGTGGCGACGCTTGGGGGAGGCCTATGTCCAGCAGTGGACGTCTTTCGGCTGAGATGATGATGATGATCTGGAATAAGGTATAGTGATGCGACTAGGAGGCGGCGCACTCGCTGGCGGGGGAGCGAGAGGGCGAGCGGGAGGGAGAGGGCCTGTAGTCCTCCGTGCGCATGTCGTTGAGGCCGAGCTCCTCGTTCTGCTCGTAGGAGCGCGTGTAGCGCGTTATCTTCAGCCCTGCAACACACACACACACACACATTACTCTAACTACACCAGAGATATAATGTGTTCCACAACTCTCACACAACGCCATCTAGTCCCAAGCTAAGCAGAGCTTGTGTTATGGGTACTACGCTCTATCGGTTTAGGTAGTTAACTAAAAGGTAAACAATCTTGGCATGTCTTTTTATCGAAAAGTTATCTAAAAATTGTATGTAAAAATCTTTGCAAATAGGTATTTACCTAAGTCGATGTTAGCTAATAAACTAAATTTAAATAATCTTTGTGTATATTATATACGACCTCTTTAATATAAAAAGACATGCCAAGATTGTTTACATTTAGTTAACTACCTAAACCGACGGAGTATAGACAACTGATAAACATACTTATATGTTTCTAAATACATACTTATTATAGATAAATTACACCCAGACACAGAACAAATGATCGTGCTCATCACACAAACATTTGTCTTGGGTGGGAATCGAACCCACGACCTCCGGCATAGCAGTCAGGGGCACTAACCACTAGACCAACAGTCAATTATTTGCATGAACAGTGGCATGTTTACAAAACACATGTTAACAACAAAAAAAAAACAGCAAGGAATATGCGCCACGTCCGTGCAAAACGGCCGAACGCTCAGCATAATGCTGTAGACAATACAGTGCGACTAGTCCACCGCGCTGGTCCCCAGCGTGGGCCGGTGACGGTGTCGACTCTAAGAAGTCGGAACGGTTGTGCCAAATCAATTAGAATACTATAAAAATGTGTGAGGAGCTCGTGGTTAGATAATAACAGCCGCACGGGTCGATCTTCAAGGTTAAGCAACGCTTGCCAAGGTGGCTGTGTGAATGGGTGACCATCTTAACATACCAAGTGTGCTTCGGAAAGCACGTTAAGCCGTAGGTCCCGGCTGTCATTTGTAGATCTTTGGCAGTCGTTATGGATAGTCAGAAGCGAGTAAATCTGACTCCAGTCTTGCCATGAAGTACCGTGTTACCCCAGTTAATGGGTTGTGGAGGTCTGGTAGGCAGCCGCTTCTCGTAAAATACTGGTGTTCAGCTAAATCCGGCTTGACTGGAAGCCGACCCCAATATAGTTGGGAGGAGGCTAGGCAGATGCTGCAGGCGGTACCTGCGTCGGGCGCGGCGGGGTCGCGCGCCAGGCTCTGCACGTACGAGTTGCCGGCGGGGTCGTCCAGCACCAGCGTGACGGCGCGCTCGCCGCGCAGCACCTCTTCCACCCTCTCCACGAACCTGCGCCACACACACACAGCTTTAGGGCTCCGTACCTCAAACGGAACCTGTTCGGGGTTGGATTGAGATAGAGATGGATGTGATAAGACATGAAAGTCAGTTTAAGGCTAATAAATTCACTGTATTGTTTTTTACTTTTGGAACGATTATTCCCGAAATCTTTGATATTATCAAAAAATGATTTCAGTAAACCCCTCATTGATAAAAATGATTTCATTTTTGAATACCTATCCAACTATATATCACACGTCCGGGTTGAAATTAAAACAAAATCACTTTCTACTTTACATGTAGGGGGGCTGTGCGGGACTGAGGGATATTCCGGTGGAAAAGAAACTGGATGCTCAACGCAAGTTAAATGAAATTTAATGGGTGTTAACAGTATTGAGGTGTGAACAAGTGAAGATGACATTATACCGAGCACATTACATAGCTAATTACTGCTGTGATTAGTCGCGTAGTTGCTATGCGATGTTTATCAGGCGGTCCGAACTTGGAGAATGCCTGTCCAGCAGTAGATTGACGAAGGCTGATGATGGTGATGATGATGACGCTCCAACATTTCCCCGGGCGTTGAAACCAACCGTTGAAATCAACCAGATTATGAAGACACAGGCAGTGGGCAAATTCGGTTGAATGCCCGTCGAACGACTCCAGTGGACGTCCGAATGTCAGCTACACGGGCGATGCCATCCGTTCCTGGGTAAACAGCCACAACTCGTCCAAGTCTCCACTTCAAAGGAGGAAGACTGTCCTCTTTAATGACGACCAAGGAGTCTAGCGTCAAACCATCCTTGCAGGAACGCCATTTGGTGCGTTGTTGTAGTTCTGCTACGTACTCCTTGCTCCATCTGCTCCAGAAGTGCTGGCGAAGCTGCTCAATCCACAGGTATGGTGTACAGTTCCTCGAAAGCCAAGTTACAATTTCCCAACACTCTTTGAAGTACTTTTGTGGTACTTTGCTTACTTGACACCCGCCTCCCAGAGTCCACCGAAATGTGGGGTGTAGGCGGGAATAAAGTGGAACCTTATTCCGTCGTTCGCTGCACTTTCACCCAAGGACGAACTACTTACCTTTAAAAATTTGGAAAGGTCGTTGTACGCACCGACAAATGAGGTACCGTTGTCGGAAAAAATATCAACAGGCTTACCTCTGCGAGAAATAAATCGGTACAAAGCCAGTAAGTAACTATTGCTAGTTAAATCGCCAACGAACTCCAAATGAATTGCCTTGGTTGTGAAGCAAATAAAAATGGCGACATACACCTTCACTAACCTACATCCACGGCCCTGACGACTAGCACACATAATAGGGCCCGCGCAATCAACGCCTGTGCTTTCGAAGGGATAACCTGGATGAAGGCGTTGTAAGTTACCCATTAAGGGAGCTACAACCTTTCCCTTCATACGGTGACACAAAACAAACTTATGGTAACAAGCCTTCGCCAAGTTGAGCCCACCTATTGGCCAATAAGTTTCCCTAATGCAATGGAAGCTAACAATAATTGAGGGCCAGCATGCATCAGCCTGTTATGCTCGAAATTAAATAATAATTTAGTGAATTCATGAGTGGACTGTATTAAAATAGGGTACTTCTTAGTATAAGCGAAACTTGAATTGTCGAGACGTCCTCCTACTCGCATTACGTTATTATCGTCTAAATAAACATTAAACTTTAGAAGGGCGCTCTTTTGAGGTAAACTCTTTTTATCTAACAATAATTTATATTCAGGAAAAGACTGAACCTGACTTTTAATAATGACAAGAGTCAATGCGTCTTGTACCTCATCATGCGATAAATACTTAGTTTTAGGGTACTGCTTTCTACATGACTTAATAAATCGCAAAAGGTAGGCAACAGAACGTACAAGCCGTGAGTAATTGGAATAACGACTAAAATTAATTAAACTTTCAGGATTCGAATCGTTAGTAACGGCATTTAATACGACGTCAGGTCGAGTCTCCGGTAATGAGTGAAGTCCTGGCCTCGTGTTTTGAGAAGGCCACTCAGACGGGTCTAGCTGTAAAAAGTCTGGTCCATTCCACCATAGATCTGACTCCTGCAGAACACTAATATCCATGCCACGGGATATTAGGTCTGCTGGATTTTGGTCAGTTGGGACGTGCCTCCAGGTCCAGTTACCCGCCTTATCCAAAACTTTAGCAACGCGGTTGCGTACAAACGGCTGAAGTTTGGTAGGCATCATCTGTAACCATCCCAACACGATGGTGGAATCAGTCCAGCAATAGACCCGAATGATCTTCACTCGAAGTCAGCTCTTCACCTTCTCATAAAGACGAGAACCGACTACCGCGCCACATAACTCCAGTCGCGGGATTGTTGTGGGCTTGATGGGAGCGACTCGACTCTTGGCCAGTAACAAGCGAGTCATATACTCACCCTTAACATTAACACTGCGAATGTAGACGCAAGCACCATATGCGGACTCGACGCATCTGTGAAAACATGGAGTTCCAACTCCTTAAATGAATCTACAATTCGCGGAATGCGAACATGATTTAAAAAAGGTAAAGATTTAACAATACTCTCCCATTAAGTCCCATTGTTTACAAACGTCATTAGGCAGTGGCTGATCCCATGATAATTTATCTAACCACATTTACTGTAATAAAATCTTCATGGTGATAACAATGGGATGCCAACAGACCTAAGGGATCAAAAATACGCGCAATAACGGATAACAAATCACGCTTTGTGTATCCAGTCGAGGATTTAGTCAGACTTGTAGGAAACCCTAACTCATCAGTGCTGATATGCCAACCGAGACCAAGCAACTTTTCTGGCTCATTTTGTCCGATGTTTAAATCAACTGAAGCAGGGACAGCATCAGACACTAATTGAGGTTCATTAGACTTCCATTTTCTCAATGGCATACATGCCGACGCAAGTGCCTTGGTGACTTCTGTGCGGATGAACTTCACCTCGTCTAAGTCATCCCCACCAGTAAGTAAATCGTCGACGTAGAAGTCATGTTGAATGATTTCTGATACTTTAGGGTCCCTACAGTCGAGTCCTACTTGTTTAAGACATCGTGTCGCAAGGACCGGCGCACTAGCCGTACCGTACGTGACGGTGTTCAACTGATAAACATTAATAGGCTCGCTATCATTATCACGCCAAACAATCTGTTGTAGATACCTATCCGACGGGTGGACGACTATTTGTCTATACATCTTCTCCACATCCGCAGATATAACATACTTGTGGACTCTAAAACGAAGAAGTATAGACAATAAGTCGTCCTGCACGGTTGGCCCGACCATCTGTAGGTCATTAGAGGACACTCCCGTCGAAGTAGGCGCACTCGCGTTGAAAACAACACGAAGTTTGGTCGTGGTACTCGACTCGCGTAATGGCGGACCCTGGTAATGGCCGGGACTAGGGCTTGCAATATCCGCTCATTTTTACTATCCGGATAATACGGATATTAACATTTTTACTATCCGGATTATCCGGATAATACGGATAATACGGATATTTTGATATTTCTTTATAAATAAAACTGTTAAGCCTTTGTAACAGGTTTTAATCAGTCTCTTGAACTAAATGAAAAAGTAATAAGAAACTATATCAATTTTTAAGTAATAATCTCATAAAAAAGTTATTCACTTTTCAAAATTATACATTATAACACCGATACTGCACAAATAATTTGTAGAATGGACACAAATTTAATAGTATTTGTGTAGTATCGGTGTCACTAAACAAAAACAATTCAAATTAAAAAGGAGAAGGAGCTAATCCAGTCCGAAAGAGAGGCCATGGTAGAGCGTACGAATGACTCACTTCAGGCAGTCTCCAAGTGGGGCGAAGCCAATCTAGTGGGATTCAACACCGCCAAAACACAAGCGTGTCTATTCACCGCTAAAAGGAGCCCGTTCACCTTGGCTCCTGCTTTCCGGAATGTATCTATGGAATGCACCGACCGTCTTCAGCTCTTAGGAGTAGAAATTTCCTCCGACCTCAACTTTGGGCGGTTCATTGAGTCCAAGGCCAAGATAGCTGCTAGGAAACTCGGCGTTCTGGCAAAGATACTTCACATCAGAACAGCTTCTAATATTGAACAAAGCACAGGTCCGATCGTGTGTGGAGTACTGCAGCCACATATGGGCTGGAGCTGCGAAATGCCACCTGGCAGCTTTGGACTCAGTGGAAAGGCGTGCGAAGAGGCTAATTGGAGATCCAGATCTGGTTAAGTCCAATTTACAAACCCTTGAGCACAGGCGTAGGGTAGCCAGCCTTACGGTTTTCTACAGGATGCATTTCGGAGAGTGCCATCGCATCTTTCGCCATCGGAAAAACCGTCGTACGGCGAGTATTCACCCTTACGTTTTCGAAATCTCTACGGTCCGGACTAAGCGTTTCGCTTCGTCGTTTATACCGCGGACATCGAGGGACTGGAACAATTTTCCTGCTGCGGTTTTCCCGTCCGATTATAATTTAGGTGTCTTCAAGGCTAGAGTGAATAGGCTCCTAATAAGCTAGTGCGCCTCACTATCAACGATTGCATCACTGCTTACCATCGGGTGGGATCGCAGTCAAGCACTAGTTTATAACAATTAAAAAAATATTTGTTTACTCTGAAAAATTTTGTTCATAACCCTTTATAATAAAATATTAAGCAAAGAACAATCACGAAAAATTACATATTCACTTTCTAAAATTATACAATTAACATCCATATCCATATAGAAATAATTTGTATCTTTTCAAACTAAAAACAATTCTAATGAAATACAAATGAGATCTTATATGATTGCAATTTTGTGATAAATTCACATAATTGCAATCATAAAACATCACTTTTTAAAAAAATCAACTCAGTTATTAGGTAGGCAACAATAGTTCAAATCAAATTTATAACACAACAATTGGCAGTAGCGGTAGTCTGCCAGGCAAACGCGTGTGCAGCTCGGCGACGGGCGGCGCGGATGTTGCAGGGAAGGACAGCGCGCGCGAGACAGTGAAGCGCTGATGTATGTGATGCACGGCGTCAACTTGTAACACTTATTGGGGGAACAACAAATATCCGTAAAATCCGGATAGTAAGTCCAGTAAAATCCGGATTTGAAAATCGGCGGATATCCGGATAATACGGATATCCGGATATCCGGATTGCAAGCCCTAGCCGGGACTAACGCCAGGCAGAAGAAGAAGAAGATTACTTAAACACTGGAACAGTCCATGGCCCAATTGGGTGAAAAGTTATTGGTCAAAACATTCTGTTGGTTAAACATTCCCTGACGTAGAGTAATGTTGGCGAAACGTTTGTGGACGAAACGTTCATTGGACGAAAAGTTAATGGGTTAAAGATTGTGTTGACCAACCGTTCATGGACCAATCGACTGTTGGTAAAACGTTTCAGTTTCATTTAAATCAGAAATATTTATCTCTCGACACGGAACGCTACTCGTAATGTACGGAAGAACAAAACAATTAAGTTCGAATATAAAACTATCATCTAATGGTGTAACCTTAATCCGACATATTTTACCTACATGCGAAGTGACATTATTAATTCCAAGGATTGATCTGTTTACTTGGCTAGTCCTTAAGTTGAGTTTATTGCATAACCTGTCTGTTATGAATGACGACGTGCTGCCGCTATCAAGCACCGCGCGAGCGAGATGCACACCACCATGGTGGTCGCGCAGTCTGACCAAAGCGGTCGATAACAACACATCTCGCTGCGTATGACCACACGGAGATGGAATGTTTGCTGATAAGGCTACGTTATTCGTATCAGTGGTAGAAGACAAGTTGTTCATCGAATTACTCCTAGATGTATTCGAAATAGTGCCCTTAGAATCTACGTGAACTAGTGTGTTATGCCTACGTTTGCATAGTTTGCAACCGGGTTTTTTACATTTGTTAGCATAGTGCCCCGTACGAAAACAGTTGAAACATATCCTATAACCTAGGTAGTGACTTGAGACGATCGACATTACTTAGTGCGAGAAACTGTGGACAATTATTTAAAGTGTGATCATTACTATTACATTTAGGACATGGCTTAGAAGCTGATTCAGTGTTAGAATTGTTAGGAGATTGAGCTACCATTGACTTGATCTTAGGACTTGATTTAACTGGTGATTGGGAATAATTATTACGAACGAGTTCCAAGGTTTCGATGAGGTCGGCTCGATTACGTAAGAAATTCATAAATACGTCGAAAGTAATTAAGCCAGCCTTGTCTATCCTACCTTTGCATTCCTCCCACTTCAAGTATGTAAATTGTCTTCGGTGTATATGCTATGTGTATTTTTTGCAATAAATATTATTATTTTATTATGTTTTTTATGGCAACAGAAGATTCTTTTGAGATTGCCTCAAGATTAAACAAAGCGCATATATGATTCTGAATAAGTAATCTTTTGTTGTCAAACCGATCACATAATAACGATCACGCCACAGAGTAATTACTTGAAGAAAACCCAATGGATTTGATCACAATAGCAGCTGTTCCCTCAAGTGAAGCTCGCAAGTAGTGAAACTTATTGATTGCGTCTATGTCATCATTACAATGAATTAGGCTAGTAAAGGTGTCGCGGATTCTTTTTTTTTTTTTTAATTATTTAAGCTAGTGCTTGACTGCGATCCCACCTGATGGTAAGCAGTGATGCAATCTTAGATGGTGAGGCGCACTAGTTTATTAAGAGCCTATTCACTCTAGCCTTGAAGACACCCAAATTATAATTGGACGGGAAGACCGCAGCAGGCAAACTATTCCAGTCCTTCGATGTACGCGGTATAAACGACGAAGCGAAGCGCTTAGTCCGGACCGTAGAGGTTTCAACAACAAAAGGATGGACATTCGCCGTACGACGGCTTGTCCGATGGAAAAAACGGGATGGCGGAATCAATTTGTGTAATTCCTGCGCACACTCCCCGAAATGCATCCTGTAGAATACCGAAAGGCTGGCTACCCTACGCCTTGTAGGTTGGAGTTAACTAAATCTGGATCTCCAATTAGCCTCTTCGCACGCCTTTCCACTGAGTCCAAAGTTGCCAGGTGGCATTTTGCAGCTCCAGCCCATATGTGGCTGCAGTACTCCACACACGATCGGACCTGTGTTTTGTATAACATAAGAAGCTGTCCCGGTGTGTAGTACTGCCGGACCTTTGCAAGAACGCCGAGTTTCCTAGCAGCTAGTTTAGCTTTGGACTCAATGAACCGCCCAAAGTTCAGGTCGGAGGAAATTTCAACTCCCAAGAGCTGAAGGCGGTCGGTGCAGTCCAGGGATACATCCCGGAAAGCAGGAGCTAAGGTGAACGGGCTCCTTTTAGCGGTGAACAGACACGCTTGTGTTTTGGTGGCGTTGAATCCCACCAGATTGGCTTCGCCCCACTTGGAGACTGCCTGAAGTGAGTTATTCGCACGCTCTACCATAGCCTCTCTTTCGGACTGGATTCCCAACTAGCAATTTTCTCTTGTAGATGTGCTGATTTAAGAACTAAGGTGTTACAACTGACTTACATGTGTCTTGACTATGACAGAACATCTTATAAAAGCATGATTCAAGACGTTTTGTACTTAAAGAGTACTAACACTTAGTACGTGCTCTTATAGATATATATAAAGAATCGTTGTAACACATCTATCAGTACAGTTGTCTTACAAGCGCATTTTTACAGAGCAATTGCTCTTGAATATTATTTACACTTAAAAAAGCATCTTAAAAGTACATTCTTTCTTAGTAGAGTCTGCATTGAGTGGTTTATAACACTTATGATCTTTGTTGGAAATAAACCAAACAGTTTGTATAGGTTAGTCTGGCAACCCTGGTCGTGATGTATGTCACTCTCCTTATAATGATTAATTGTCAAAAACTGTACACGCTTTTACTGAATATAACTATATTTTTGTTCAATCCTGCTTTATTTTCGCCCTATCCCATCAGGTTATGGGCCCAGGATACGCGATAAATAAAACTACGTAAATATTTATCATAATTAGTAAAATACGAGATGCCGAAAAACAAAGACCTATCGCCGCCGTTGCTGGCGCCTACGGCCACGAGTTCTGGCATAGCTGCTAATTTTGAAAAGCTCAGCGGTATTTCAAATTACGGAAATTGGAAATTTTTAATGCGGATGTACTTGATTCACGAAGATTTATGGGACTGCATCGAAGAGTCTGCGCCAGGTGTTCCAAAGGTCAGTGATGATCGCAAACAACTACGGGCACTAGCAAAGATATGTTTGATGGTTCAGCCTTCGTCGTTTTCTCATGTACGAAACGCAACAACTGGGTTTGCAGCTTGGAACAATCTAAAGATAGCCTATGAAGACAGAGGGCTATGTAGACGTCTCGGACTTTTACGGAAATTATTTGGATTGAAATTGGAACAATTTAATGATATGGAAGCGTATCTCTTGAAGATCACGGACCTAGATCAGCAACTACGAGACATAAACGCTCCATTAGACGATGATTTTCTGTCAGTATTAATGTTAAGCGGTTTGCCGCCGGATTATGATCCGCTCATTATGGCACTGGAAAATTCGAACATTAAATTGTGTAGTGAAACAGTAAAAAGTAAATTACTACAAGAAAATTTACGTAGAGATGACAAGATATGTGAAGAGGGTGCAATGTTTACAAATCCCCGACTTGGTACGAAAAATTTTAACAAAAAATCTAGGAAGATTAAATGCTTCAAATGTAAAGAACCAAATCACTATGCAAACAACTGTCCAACAAAAATAGGCAAAAGTGACAAACGGAGTGATCAAAATGAGAAAGCATGGAAAGGCACATTATTAACTGCGTTAGCTGTGGAGATCAGCTCTGATGCTTGGTATGTCGACTCCGGTGCGACTTGTCACATGACAAACAACAAAGATTTACTTCAGAACTACGTTGTGGATAAGCCGCGGTTGGTGACTGTAGCCAACAACCAGAAGTTGTATAGCGAGGGATATGGTGAAGCAGAATTATTGTTGAAAGGGCACACTCAAACTACTAAAATAAGTGAGGTCGTTTATGTACCAGGATTGTCAACTAATCTTATTTCTGTCGGAAAAATGACTTCAAAGGGACTGGAAGTGCATTTTGATAAACAGAAGTGTAACATTTACTGTGGAAAAATCACAGTTGCCAGCGCTACAAAGATCAATGGTGTGTACCAATTGGATACAGCGAGTCAGGAATTAACAAATGAATGCGAGCATGCTGCGTTGAGTCAATCAGTGGATTTGGTTGAACCAGAGATTCAGTCTATGGACAACGGACGAGCAGAAGCCGTGAATTTGTGCGACGTGAACTCATCACAAGAGTTATGGCATCGCAGACTCGGACACCTGAATTGGCGAAGTATGAATTTACTAAAACAAGGTATGGCCAGTGGCATTGATTACACTAATTCCAAATATAATCCTTGTGTAGCTTGCATCGAGGGGAAACAAAGTAGACTACCATTCCCAAAGCAATCTTACAGCAGAGCCACGGAGAAACTAGGTCTTATACATTCTGATCTGTGTGGGCCTATGTCTGTTTGCTCGTTTAGTGGTGCTAAATATCTATTAACATTTATAGATGATTTTACGAGAATGACATTTGGTTACTTTATTAAAAGTAAAGATGAAGTTTTGTCGGTATTCAAGATTTTTTTTTTTTTTAAATTGCGTAGAAAATCAAACTAATTTAAAATTAAAGATGCTTAGAACAGACAACGGTCGTGAATATGTTAATAAAAGTTTTCAGATTTTTTTACAAGAGCATGGTATCATCCACCAAACGACTGTGCCTTACTCACCACAGCAAAACGGTGTGGCAGAGCGGGCCAATCGTACCATTGTGGAGGCAGGACGATGCATGCTACAAGATGCTGGACTGGACCGGAGGTTTTGGGCAGAGGCTTTGAATACGGCAATATTTCTCAAGAATAAGTCACCAAGCAAGGCAGTGAGAGGCACTACACCAGAGGAAAAATGGTCAGGTAAAAAAGTAAACCTATCTTATTTAAAAATATTTGGCTGTGTTGCTTATGCAATGATTCCCAATGAGAAGCGTAAGAAATTAGATTCAAAAAGTAAGCTGTATATCTTTGTGGGATATTGTAAGGAATCAAAAGGATATAGATTAATTGATCCAGAAAACCCTTCTAATTGTATTAAATCAAGAGATGTGCAGTTCTTAGAAGGAAAAATGTACAAAGATTTAAAAACAAATCAGAAAAATTGCATTACTGATTGTCCGTTACAACTCACTAGTGAACAAATAAATAATAATGTAAATAATCATATTGTAGAACAAACTGATTCTTCTTCTGACTCCAGCTTTATCGATGACCCTAACGATGTCACCTGGGAGCCTGACATGACTGTGCATCAAACTTCAAGTGATTATGAAGACACAGAAACTGTAAATATGATGGTTGCCATGACGGCAGCGAGTCACGGTGATGAACCAAAGACGATACAGGAAGCGTTGTCAGGACCTGATAAAGACCACTGGAGAGATGCCATTGAGGATGAGTATAAATCATTTGAGAAGAATAAGGCTTGGAACTTAACATTACTACCTGCAGGAAAGAAAGCCGTAAAATGTAAATGGGTTTTCAAGAAGAAACTTGGATTAGAAGGTCAGTTACTTCGTTATAAAGCACGTCTTGTGGCAAAAGGGTTTACCCAGGAAAATGGGATAGACTACAAGGAAACCTACTCACCTGTGGTACGATACTCCACTGTACGTACATTAATTGCCCTGGCAGTCAATTTAGGATTACACATTGACCATATGGATGTCAAGACGGCATTCTTGAATGGAGAATTACAAGAGACTGTGTATATGGAACAGCCCGATGGATATAAAATAAGTGGTAAGGAAAACTACGTCTTCAAACTGAATAAAGCAATATATGGGCTTAAACAGGCATCGAAAGCCTGGTATGATAAGATTGATAATGTCTTGAAAGACCTCCAGTTCAGAAAAACACTCAGTGAGCCTTGTGTTTATATAAAATCAAACACCAGAGGAAATTTGATTATATTGGCACTATATGTTGATGATATTCTTATCTTTAGCAAGGACACACCAGAGAAGAAAAAGCTGAAGGAGGAACTGATGAAAAAATTTGAAATGAAGGACCTTGGCCGAGCCACACATGTATTAGGAATGAGACTGAGACAAGAACAAAATAAAATTATTCTTGACCAGAAAAATTACATACAAAAGGCATTAGAACAATTTAATATGGTTGACTGTAAACCTGTTAATACACCCTTGGAATGTGGCATGAAACTTGAAAAAGGAGACCAAAATGATGTTGATTCTAAATATAGAAGCCTTGTTGGATGCATTATGTATATAGCCGTTTGTACTAGGCCAGATATTGCCCATGCAGCAAGTCTATTGAGCCAGTTTAATAATTGTCACTCAGATATACATTGGAAAGCGGCTAAGCGAGTATTACGGTATTTAAGAGGAACTATACATTATAACATAGTATATGAAAGGTCGTCATTAACAGTCAAAGGCTATGTTGATGCAGATTGGGCATCTAATCAACTAGATCGACGTTCTTACACTGGCTACGTGTTTACTATAGGTAATTCTGCAGTGTCTTGGGAGAGCCGTAAACAAAGAACTGTGGCTTTGTCGAGCACAGAAGCTGAATATATGGCATTGTGCGAAGGAGCAAAGGAAGCTAAATTTATAAGAAACTTCTTATATGAATGTTTAGGTAAAAACTTAGATGTAACTTTGTTCAATGATAGTCAGTCAGCACAGAAAATTTGTAATAGTCAAATGAATCATAGCCGTAGTAAGCACATAGACATTAGACATCATTATGTAAGACAAATTGTGTGCGATAAAGTTATTCAATTGGAATATTTGTCTACTGAACGTATGCCTGCAGATGTACTAACTAAGTGTTTAGGAAAAGATAAACATTTTAATTGTGTTTCTAATCTTGGCTTACAAATTGTTTAGTTTAAGGGCAGGTGTTGGAAATAAACCAAACAGTTTGTATAGGTTAGTCTGGCAACCCTGGTCGTGATGTATGTCACTCTCCTTTATAATGATTAATTGTCAAAAACTGTACACGCTTTTACTGAATATAACTATATTTTTGTTCAATCCTGCTTTATTTTCGCCCTATCCCATCAATCTTAATAAACTTTTGCATAAAACTATTATGAAACCAACTCGTTCTAAGTGTAAATTGTCTTCTCTGAGTCAAATTAAAGAGAAAGCGAATAATAGTAGAGCTCTATCAGACTATTTGGTCTTATGGAAGACTTGTGAACATTTTATTAAGAATGTCGGCCATTATATTCATGTAAACAACGCTAAGCTGTGTTTGTAACACTAACAGTTAACTATGGAGTTTGATAAATGGAAAAAAATTAAAAGAAGCGGAGCATATAGAAATAAAATAAAACAAAAATACACAAAATCACAAATAAAACTACTTACAACTACAATAAAAAACGATGGAGCTAGTAAATCGGTCGATGGTTCCGTAGAAAAACAAGAAGATAGCAGCTCTGAAGATTTTGAACTGGCAGATTCCAATCTTAATTCTAGTTCTGTCGATAGCGATGAAAGTGAATGTGAAACAGATGGAACGGATTATGAAAAAAATACACGATTTTGTGAAGAAATAAAAATGTGGGCTGTACAGAATAATATACCACACTCGGCGTTCAATGAACTTTCTGAGATTATTAATAAAAGAATCAAGCACATACTACCCAAAGATGCCCGAACTTTGTTCCAAACAAGTGGACAAAATATACAGATAGACACAATAGGGGCAGGGCTTTATTGGCATAACAGCTTAAGAAAACAGTTTTAAAAACTTTGTGAACACGAACTTATTTCTGTTCCTAATAACCTTTCACTAAATATTAATATTGACGGCTTACCTCTTACACAGCCAACAGTTAGGTACTCAACAGTTAGGTACCTACATATAATATATTATACTGATGCATATTTGTCTCATCTAGTATTACACCTACCACAAAATGGTAATTTGTAAGCCATGGTTTTAAAAGGAACCCTAAATTTATTAAATGGCTGCAAGTAGTTATTTTATGTAAGAGCTCAATAAGTTCAAAAGGCTTAAAATTAACTTAAGTAGTGTGAAATAAGACATTTTAGTATTAAAGTTATCTTAGAGAAGAGTAATTGGTCTTATAAATCTCTAATGGCGTCAGTTTTTATTTCTATAATAAGTCAATATGTTTTTACTAATATTCTAAATACATAATTAAGTGGGCCTGTGAAAAAATTCTACTTTATTCCACAAAACATTCGAAGAAATGTACACCGCAAGTCATTTAAGTTCATATACACATAATTATCAAGCAAATGAACTAAATGGTTACAAGAAATAAAAATACTACTAATACAAATAATACTAACACAAGTTGACAGTTAAACTTTTTTTTTTTTATTTCAACGTCAGCACTCGCGCACACACTTTCGGTTGTTGTGATAAATATTCCGTTATTAAGCTTTCAGAGAGCAATATAAGGGGAATTACACTTGCAAGTGCAGTCTTAAGAGTGCTTTAAGTCTATTTACCCTCAAACCATGCTGTTATAAGACCATCATAAGTTATTTTGGTCTTACAACAGCAGTAACAAGATTATTGTTAGTGTAAAGTAATCTTCAATAAAAGCGTTATTAGTTGACTGTAAGTGAGAATTCTCTTATAAAGTGCGCCTAAATCGACACTTACAGTTGTATGTAAGTATGCTAAAAGAGTAAAAATTTATTGGTCTTAGGACACTTGTAAGTTAAAATTTTGCTAGTTGGGTTAGCTCCTTACTAACCCGAGTACTTGGCAGGTATCTCTCTACAACTGTGCTATCATCCGCATACCCATAGATACCGGGTATCAGCAGATCGTTGATGTGGAGCAGGAAGAGAGTTGCAGAGAGTACAGACCCCTGAGGAACTCCGGCATTAGTCATCATGGGCTCTGATGAGCATCCGTCGACAACAACACGGAGAGACCGTTCACTCAGGAAGTCTTTTATCCAGTTAATCAGGCCAGGGGAGATGCCGTACGCTGGGAGTTTACTTAAAAGGCAAGCGTCGCCCCACAAGTGAGTGACATACACTAGAAGGTCCCCAGTAGACCGATTGCGGCGAAACCCGTACTCTCGGTCACTGAGGAGATCGTTACCTTCCAGGCATGTCAAGAGGCGCGAGTTCAACACACGCTCCATAATCTTGCAGAGTATGGAGGTTATCGAAATCGGCCGATAGTTGGTGGGATCGGCACGACTGCCCTTTTTGGGCACGGGCTGCACGTTAGCAAGCTTCCAGGATTTGGGCACTATACCAGTCCTATATGAGAGGCGATACAAGCGTGTCAGAACAGGAGACAACTCGGGCGCACATGCCTTGAGAACAATCGCTGGAATACCATCTGGTCCACTAGCTTTATTCACGTCTAGACGACACAGTGCTCTCAGAACTTCTTTGTTCCTTATACGGACCTCGGGCATCGAGGTGCCGCAGTGAGGTAGAGTCGGTGGAGTAGAACTGTCAGTGTCAAGACGTGAATTGTGGGCGAAGAGAGATGCAAAGAGACCTGCTTTCTCTCTCGCCGTGTGAGCCAGTGTTCCATCTGGCCGAACCAGCGGAGGCAATGTGGGCCGACAGAAGTTCGCTTCGACCGACTTGGCAAGGGACCAGAACGCTCTGCTACCGGACGGTTGCGCAGAGAGCTTCTGGCCAATGTGGGAAATGCGATCGAAGCGGCCTTCCTTAGTGCCTTTTTATAGGACTTGGCAGCATGGTTGAAGGCTCTCTTCTTTGAGTTCAGGTCCGGAGCTTTGCGGTCATGAGCTTCCACCCAGGCAAGAAACGCCGAGTGTAAGTCCCCCAGAGCAACGAACTGCGCATCAGGGTGCCGATGCAGGGCCGTAACGGCGGCTATACCAAGGTGGCCAAATAGCTGAGTTGTCTCCTGATCACCGCTATGCGAACGGTAGACACAGGCATAGACAATTTTGTCCATACCAGTGTCCATCATCATCCATAAGGTAGATAAATCAGGCTCTTCAAAGTGACGGAGACGCTGGCAGCAGATGTCATTGCGGACGTACACACAGACCCCGGCACGCTGCATGAAGTGATACTCCAATGAGTATCCCGGGTAGTTGAGGTACGCCGCATCTGACGGACATCTAATCTGCGTCTCCGTCAAGAAAAGCAAGTGAGGCTTGACAGTCTCGAGATGGTGATGGACCGCAAGGAGATTTGAGTGCAGCCCTCGAATATTCGAGAGATGCACTTGAAATGGGAGGTAGTGCATCCGCTGTCGACACTTGCCTTTCTTTTTGGTACCTTTCATAATGGGTTGGAGTGAATAGGAATGGTGGAAAGTGGCAGTTGAGCGAGGTGATGCGATGCTTACCCCAATAATACAACCAGAGATGCAGCGCCAATGGAGGTTTGATCTGGAGACTGCGGGGACGCCCGAACCCCCCCAGGGATCGCCATCGGGACCTCCCATCCGGTCGCCAGCCGGCACGATGGGGCCACCCTGGGATTTTTCGCAGCTGGCGGGGCAGCCTTTCGCGTGTGGCTGGCACGCTACTTGGGCCCCCAACTATCTGCGGTCGGCCAGCGGAAAACCGTGCTTCGGATCCCGCTACCCTCCACGACCAAACATCCGACACAACAACACTGGTGCATCATATCCGGTATACACCGCATCACAACTGCTCAGACCCATCCTCCACCGTACGGCTTCACCAGACATCATGCTGGAACACGACGAATCGTTTGGCGGAATGGCTTTGTCTGGCGGGTGGTAACCTTTTAAGCCGGCAGCCGATACAATGGCTTACCACCGGATTTACTGCTCGTTTAGCACTACCCAGGGGACACGTGTAGGGTGATCAGAATTCAAGTAAATCCTACGGACGCAAGCAGTTCATCCCCCAAATGTTAAAAAATTCCATCGATTTATTATCTTTGTTGTAGTCAGTCAGACTAATTTGTGCTCTAGATAAGGACTTATAATAAAGAGACTCAAATTCGGAACGCTCAGAATGTTTTAATTTGACATCGTCAACAATACATTCCAGACGTAACTGTACCTCATCATACTGCTCGTACAACGACTCAATCTTGCCCATGCGCAACTGCAGCTCAGACACATCACAGCTAGATAGCTCCTTGTCTTTGAGTGAGTCCAGGAAATTGAGGAAACCAGTCAAGCGACCCTTGAAACTGCCTCGCTTCTTAATTAAATCCCTTTCCTCAGACATACTGGGAGACGAGTGTTGTCAACCTGGAATTGATACAGGAATACAATAAATAGAATGAGCAATACAATTGAAATACACGCCTATTTGTATTCTATACACTTCCTAAGTGCAAAAATAAATTGCGCAAATGATTTACCTACCTACAATAAAAGCGCAAACCCTGTTACAATATTTAATTTTAATACTTTAACATTAATTAACTAATAATTTAGGCACAACTAACACTATAATCTATGTTGACTACATAAATGATTCTAAAAGCTAACTATAATTTATAACAATGACTTGTAATAATATCTAACACTCTAAATTATATGTACTATGTTAAGATACTTGCTACCAAATAATACCACTTTTAAGCAGATAATTATGTGAATTACTTACAGTTTTATAATGTAAGTTTAATTAATGTAGCAAATAAGCTAACTATACTTTTAAAGTATGATTTTAAACTTAACTACTGTTAAATAAAATACTAATCACAATGCAACAAGTACCTAATGATTTAAATCTAACAAAGTAAAATACATATAAATACAATAAATTAGTACTGACCTGAATATGACTAATTTACCTAGATACTAACTGAGTGTTGGGTGATGATATTAGATAAGTAATTATGACTGTACCTACACCACTAATAAATTAACTTGCTCGAAATCAATCCAGTCATCGGCGATCAACCTCCACTCCACGTGGATTTTCTTTGTCTTATAATATCTTGATAAATTCCGCTGATCTTCTTAAGGTGGGCGCGACGTTAGAATTATCCATACAAACGTAATACCAAAATCATTTGCAATTTAAGCATATTTACACCATAATGATGTTATTCGGATTCAGACAATAATTATCTAGGTTCCTACATCGTCTTTTTGTTGAAAAGCTTACCCCAAACGAAATTTAAGCGAATTTAAATTTGCACATTTTCACAGCGAAAATGTCATGTTTTTATTTTGTTTTTTCTATATTATAAACAACAATATTTCAAAATATCTTTCCGTAGGAACACAGATATTATTATCAAGTTATAAATACTCGAAACAATATTGGAAATACATTAATTTTTCATTCATCATTTTTGGTATTACGGAACCTCTCCCAAATTTCCAATAGTTTGTATTGCTATCACAGCAAGCAACTGTAAGTGTGCGGATGATGACTGTACTCCAGTCGGTGTGTCCAAGAATTGTTTATACTATCTGGATTGCTTCCATCAACCTCAAAAACGTATTTTATTTCGTCTCAACTCGAGATAGCGCGCGGTCTCCGCAGGCCCCTTAATATTTATATTATATCCGGTTCGTTATGGACCATGTGCGGGACTGACGGATATTCCGGTGGAAAATAAAGACTGGATGCTCAATGCAAGTTAAAATGAATTTACTGAGGTGTTAACAGTTATGAGTTTTATGAACAAGTGAAGTCATTACGACCGAACATAATATATTAGGAACTAAATTACTGCTATGATTAGGCATGTTGCTGCTATACGATATCTGTCAGGCGTTACAAAGTTAGGAAGCGCCTGACCAGCAGTTGGTTGATGAAGGCTGATGATGATGACGCTCCAACAGTAGTCATTTAGTTTGAATGTAGGAGCACATAATATTATATTTGTGTGCTGTACTTTTGACAGCGCTTTACGAATACAAATAACGAGTTCAACATAGATAGTTCTTTGTCCGACGAAAGTCTTCTTCCCCTACAAATATCAAGCAGTAGTCATTCTTATTGTAGGTAGTCCTTTAATTTGAGATCCAAATTGGAGATAAGGTATTTAACACCACAGTTGGGTGTCAAGTAGTGACAAATTCTATAGTTAAGGAATTTATTTTTTGCAATTTGTAACATTTTATTATTTTTATTACCACTTAATTTACTTATTCTAGTTTCGTTAGGTTTGTTGTTATAGTTCAATTGTGTAGGTACATTGTACTTCTGTTTTTCTTGATTTATTGTCAGAACTGTTGATAACGCCATCTGTGATCAATTTATGTAACTGCTAATGATTTTGAACACCGATTGGCGATGTGGATTTTGAAGCTTTAGTGGTGATTTTTTTATTTTCACTGGATCTATCTGTGTTTTTTCCCACACATTGGTTGACTTTGGCAGAAGTTTTCTTCGTTTTTGGCGTTTGTGGCTTTAACTTAGCAGGGGAGCATGCCACTTTTTTGTACAATGCATTCTGCTTCTGTAACTCCTGGTTTAGGAGGTTGAGCGTTGTATTTTCTAGCGTTAGGGATTCTATTTCATTGTGGGCACTATTGAGTTCTAGAGTTATTCGTTCTAGTTGCTGTTTCAACTTGGTACATTGATCATCATCGTCGTCAGAAATGTCTGGTAAGCTAGTTGTGGTGCCATCTACCGGAGAGTTTGTTAGTATAGTGTCGTGAGGACACTATATTAACAAACCGTATCATTAGTAGGTACCTAGTCGTTTCAGACTTTGAACGGTTACGTCTGTACGTAATATTATTTAAAAAAAAACATTTTATAGTGTTAGCTTGTCTATTTTCCGCTAGATGTTGATGACACAAAAATACGAAGCCAGGTCGATAATGCAGTCAATCGATTTGTTCACTGACGTCGCTTGAAACGCTATTCGCCACTAGATGGCGTTGTTATCACGAAACGACGAAGCAATGTCGATGAAGCAGTCAATCAATTTGCACAACAACGTCACTTCTTAAAACGCCACTCGCCACTAGATGGCGTTGTTTACAGTTTCAAACGATTTTTTAGTTTTTATTACACTTGCAACCCAACAATTACTGTCATTTGATTGGTCCTTTCACCACTAGATGGTATTGTTTGCAACATTTATTAAATTTTGGATATTTTTAACACCTGTAACCCCAGAATTAATGTCAGTAAATAATTATTTAACCTATCAATACCCGCGAAACGAGACACAATAGTAAAACAATAACAGCGCGGTTCAATGAGACCGGTCGGGGATTCATGAATTAATTACTCTTTTCGTCACTGGAGGCGCTAGTATGCGTACAAAGGTCCATTTTCAAATAAAATATGTTCTACGACTCGACAATTGTTTATCACTTAATAATTTCACTGTTTAGTGCAATTTTGACGCACTGTGTCACTGATAACAGTTTCAGATGTAGTTAACATATGTTCAATTGTTCCAATACAATACTTATTGTTTATTTTTCACCATTTTAAAGAAAGAAGTACCGTTCCTATTTACCATCAGTTTTTATGGGATATTACTTAATTTTAAAAGTCACCAAAACTGTCACTTACGCAGTCCCGTATTCACAATTTACTCTCGCACAATAATTCACTATTAAAACTTTTATTTGTTTATTTACTAATTTTAATGACGCGGGTGATGTTTACTGCGCTAGTGTTGCCAGCGATCAAAAAAATGTACCCTATTGGTTTCGAACTATGTGGGTTAACACAAACAAAAATGACGTATAGTAATTAAGGAAAGACAATTTGTTATTTAAATAAAATAAAAGTTCCCAACCTAGGAGTTCCGCTTTATCGTAATTGCATTCTCAAACATTTAAACTTGTTACGGCTAATACCCGAAGTGCGGCTACACCTAGTTTTAGCCGGTTAGAACTAGGTGTAGCCACTTACTCTTGGTTAAACCTAGTACGAGCCGATTGTTTTCGGGTAAAACTAGGTCTAGCCTTCATCATGCCGGCTACAACTAGGTCCAGCCATTCCCTGTTGGATAAAACTAGGTCTATCCGATATCATTCCGGCTAGAACTAGGTCCAGACAATCCCTGTTGGATAAAACTTAGATGCGTGTCCCGCCAAGCCTTCCGCCCCGCGTCACACTCATGACTCACAGCATCTGCAGCAGCGGCGCGGGGTGGAGGGCATAGCGAGGCACGCGCCTCTGCAGGTTGTGAGCGCCAGGTGCTGCTGATTTACTGCAGGTCTACTAGCGAGTGTGACTCTCAGCGTCAGCAGCAGCAGCGCGTGTATTAGTTTTATCCAATAGGGATTGGCTGTACATAGTTGTAGCCGGCATGCTATCGGCAGAGCTTTTTTAGATATTAAAAAAAAAACATCCAAAGTCAAAATGTCACTCAAGTTTATGTTGTTCTAATAAATAGTTTATGTTACCTTATAAAAGCCCCCAATTTTGCAGTTCACTCCGACAGATTGGAACGAATACAGTGAAGGTTCACGAGGTACTTGGGGTACAAGTTCAAAATCCCTTATATGAGTTACAATGACCGATGCACTCAATTCCACTTGCTACCACTTGTAACGCGTAGGAATATAACTGATATTCGCTTTTTGGTTAAAATGGCACGATCTAAGATAGATTGCCCTGAATTGTTGTCTAGGTTATATTTCAACGTTCCCCCCCGACACTGCCGTTTGAGAGATCTCCTTCGTGCCCCTCACACACGCACAGTCTACCGAAGCAACTCTTACCTAATTCGCGCAGTAAGATCATTCAACAATTTGATCAAAGAGCATACTTCAATCGACCTATATACAAGCAGCTTGGCATCCATAAGCAGCGCGTTGTCCAAAAGCACTGTTTTGTAATTTTGTAGTTTTGTTTTATGTTTTTATAATTTTATGTTAATTATTACTTCTGTAACTGCTTCAACAATGATTTCTTGTTACATGTGGAGGCTTGTAAATGGCTCGCTCTGGAATAATACGCTGTTATATGTAATAATGTAAGCTGTAAGCCGCCCAAAAACAATAAAATAAAATAAAATAAAAGTGTGATTTATAATTATATATTCTTTAAATTATAATATGCAAGTACTTATTGTCTGTTGTTAAAAAAATGTTCCTGATTGTTCCTATTATATTAAAAATAATAATTGTACTCCTAATAATTCGTGTTAATTATTACAATGTGATTTATAAGAATAAAAAACTCACTACGTTTCTTTTAATTTGATTACTTTGGGACACGCATCTAAGTTTTATCCAACAGAATCCCTGTTGTCTGGACCTAGTTCTAGCCGGAATGATATCGGATAGACCTAGTTTTATCCAACAGGGAATGGCTGGACCTAGTTGTAGCCGGCATGACGAAGGCTAGACCTAGTTTTACCCGAAAACAATCGGCTCGTACTAGGTTTAACCAAGAGAAAGTGGCTACACCTAGTTCTAACCGGCTAAAACTAGGTGTAGCCGCACTTCGGGTATTAGCCGTAACATATACACAAGACACCCAAACTGGAACCTGTGTGACCAAATATTTGTTCCGTACGGGTATCGACGAAATATATACCTGTGTGTAGCACATAAAGTAACGATCTTAGTTAAAGCTGCTATAAGAATATATATTTACATACCCAACTAACATTCTTTATCCACAACACAAACTCGTTCAAAACAACATTCTCATTTTATTATCTCCACAACATTTTATAATATAAACTAATAAAATCAGCGCCTACACAAAAAATAAAACACATCACTCCGTTATAAATCAATTAATCGTAGCTAATGTATTTCGGTCAGGCGTTAACGTGTAACCAGGTCAATCCGACCTGCCTGAGGCCTGAGGCCTTTGAGTGCGTCCACCTGCCTGCCTAACGCGATTATCGGCAAACCGAGTGAGTTCACTTCTATCTTACTTATGCTGTTGTATATTCCTTAGGTAGGAATCACTCATACTGACCAAATTATGTCTGCACTGGCAGGCTATTAGTTCGTTGGGATGTTTCTGAGGGTTGTGTTTTTGGACCAATTTTGTTATTTTTAGGTTTCCATGCCTCAACAGAAAAAAAAGTCCACCGTAAGCTCCACCGCGTCATCACAATGGTGACAAACAAAGAAGTCTATGACGTCAGGAAGGCGGTTCGGATCAGTCGGCCAATTAGTCGGTTCGGTAGTTGAGATGGTAGTCAGATTGTTCTTGTCTACAGATTTCTTGAGCTCTTGGCCCCTTGAGCTGGTAAGTTTAGAGGCCCAGTGTACATGTTTAGCATTCCAATCTCCGCCTGCTATGAAACGTAGTCCAAGTGTGTTGAATAGCTCGCGGTTTTAAATTAATAACAATTTAAATAATTATTGCTTCTTTTAAAAAACACTTATTATTTGTTATAGTATGATTGTTCGTATTACCAATTAACCATAACTTTTAACGACGAATCATTATAGTTTAATAAAAAATGATTATTTTTCCAATTACGGAGTATTTTATTCAGTTTATCTATGTATTTTGATTTTCTAGATATATTAGAATGTTTAGACTAGGCCATACCAGTTTATCCTAGAGTGTGCGTATTTATATCAGGATCAACTAGTTTGGCCTAGCCTAAACTGGTTTATCCTATCAGGCTTAGGACAAACTAGTTTTGCCTAGGCTAAACTAGTTAATCCTATCGCGTATAGGAAGAACTAGTTTAGCCTAGGCAAAACTAGTTTGTCCTGAAATCGGGTTTGGCCGGTAACATATACACTAGTGAGCAAAGCAAAGTCACTACGTCTGTTTATCTATTGTATACTAGTTGTTGTAAGCTCGGATGTATTTCAAAACATGGCTGGACTTTGGATGCTCGTCATTTAGTGAGATTCTAAACAGATCTGGCGGGTCTTGTGCATCCATCAGATTCCCGCGACCCTCGCCAGGTCATCGGTCCACTTTGTGGAAGTCCTCTGTACGTATCCTACTATTATTACACCAATACAGTTCATCATCATCTGCCTAGCCTTTTCCCAACTATATTGGGGTCGGCTTCCAGTCAAGCCAGATTCAGCTGAATACCAGTATTTTACGAGGAGCGGCTGCCTACCAGGCCTCCACAACCCATTAACTAGGATAACACGGTACTTCATTATACTACTTCATATTACACCAAAACTGTCAAAGCACCTACCTCTTCACAATCTGCTTCCCCGTTACCATAAACTCCAGGTTCTGCGGCTCGACTGTCTTCTTAGGCGTGGAGGTGGCCGTGGCAGGGGCGCTGTTCAGTGGAGACTTGGTCTTGCCCTCCTTCTCCTTCTTGAGGCTGCTGCGGCGGGAGAAGGACGCCGAGCTCGTCCGGGAGGAGGAACGGGAGCGTGGTGGGGGAGGCGGCGGGTCTGGGTCCTCCTCCGGCCAGCGCTCTGTACGGTACATGGTGCTGGAAACAAGCAAGAAAATGTGTATAAATAATTCAATTGAACTTATATGCACACGTGTCAATAGAGATATAGTTAACCCATCAATACCCGCGAAACGAGACACAATAGTAAGACAATAAGAGCGCGGTCCAATGAGACCGGTCGGGGATTCATGATCTAATATAAGTGTAATAAGGGCCACACATACAAAAACTATCATCATCATCATTTCAGCCAAAGGATGTCTACTTCTGGACCTCCTCCAAGGGTCGCCACAGCGACCAGTTTTGGTGGGTGTCGCATCCATCGGATTCCCACGAGGTCATCGGTAGGTACATGTCACGACCTTTCAACGCTGCGTCTTCCGGTACTATGTCGCCAATCCAGAGCCTTTCTTCCCCATAGACCATCAGTTCTATGAGCATTGTGCCCAAAACAAAACCGGCCAAGAGCGTGTCGGGCCACGCAGAATGTAGGGTTCCGTAGTTTCCCGTCCGTCACAATAAGTGTCCCCAAATTTTCAAAAACTGTTCGTCCCATGAGTTCAAAATAATTTTCCTAGAAAGTCTTTATAAAGCTCTACTTTTCAAATTTTTTTCATATTTTCTAAACTTATGGTTCAAAAGATAGAGGGGGGCACATTGTTTTTTACTTTTGGAGCGATTATTTCCGAAATTATTGATACTATCAAAAAATGATTTTAGTAAACCCCTATTCATTTTTGAATACTTTTCCAACAATATATCACACGTTAGGGTTGAAATGAAAAAAAAAAACACTTTCCACTTTACATGTAGGGGCTGTGCGGGACTGACCGGGATTGGTGTAAAATAAAACGGGAACAATGAGATCCAGTAAGCACTGAGTATATATTAGCGTGATCAGGTCAAAGGTGCTAAGAGGAATGACAGAACATTTTTTCTTACGCTACTTAGCCTACTCAAAAAACTAAACAAAGTTGATGCGTCGTCGCTCGTTGCTATAAATAAACTGTCAGGCTCTTGAAGGGTCCTATTATTCTCAATAGGGGCTACCCTAATAAAACATTTCTTTTCCAATTTTTTATTTACTACTTTGTCGGCGTGGTTGGTATACATATTGGTATCAAATTTCAGCTTTCTAGTGCTAACGGTCACAGAGATTAAGCGAGGACGGACGGACAGACATGGCGGAACTATAAGGTTTCCGTTTTTGCCATTTGGCGACGGAACCCTAATGATGTATACTAATTATGGAAAGAGGATTTCTTATTTAAAAAAAAATCTTACTTGCTCCAAACTAGGAGTTCCGCTTTATCATAATTGCATTCACAAGACACCCAGACTGGAACAATAATCGGTACATTTGTGTGACCAAATATTTGTTCCGTACGGGTACCTATCAAAATATTTACCTATGTGTGGCACATAAATTAACGATCTTAGTTAAAGCTGCTATAAGAATATACATTTATATACCCAACTCACATTATTTATCCACAACACAAACTCGGTCAAAACAACATTCTCATTTGATTATCTCCACAACATTTTATAATCTAACCACAGCGCCTACACAAAAAATAAAACATGTGTTTGCGCTTCGTTATAAATCAATTAATCGTAGCTAATGTATTTCGGTCAGGCGTTAACGTGTAACCAGGTCAATCCGACCTGCCTGAGGCCTTTGAGTGCGTCCACCTGCCTGCCTAACGCGGTTATCGGCAAACCGAGTGAGTTCACTTCTATCTTACTTATGCTGTTGTATATTCCTTATGTAGGAATCACTCATACTAACTAAATTATGTCTGCACTGGCAGGCAATTAGTTCGAAGGATAAAGGAGATTGCTTTAAGTTGGGATATTTCTCAGGGTTGTGTTTTCGGACCACTTTTGTTGTTTTTAGGTTTTCATGCCTCAATAGTAGAAAACAGAACCTTTACAGAACAGTATCACATTGTTACCCGTCTGTCTGTCTGTCTGTCTGTTAAGACTCTTTATCTCGGGAACGCGTAGAGCGGTATCGATTTAAAATTAAAACGATATGTTTAGGTCTGTGGTTACTTGCAGCTGTGAAAAAATCAGACTTCTAAGTTAACGAACAAAAAAGATAGGGCCGTTTATGTCGAAAAAAATGTATAAATTTGATATTCTCAAGGAAATCCAAATTCAGGGCCTAGAACCCTGTTTGGCATGAATTAAGGTCTCATAGTACAAGTAGGTATTGAACAAAAACTTAAAACGGCTCTGTAATTATGTTATAAAAAACTTTTTTTTGTGATTTAGAAAAAATCCCAAAGCTAGACAGTCTAGTTTTGGGAGTTTTCATCAGTTTTCATAGGTAACTTTGCACGGCACCCTCGTGCGAGTCCAGTTACGAAATGTAAATCAAAACAACATTATAGTACGTTGGTACAGCTGTGTATATATGTTACCGGCCAAACCCGATTTCAGGACAAACTAGTTTTGCCTAGGCTAAAGAAGTTCTTCCTATTCGCGATAGGATTAACTAGTTTAGCCTAGGCAAAACTAGTTTGTCCTAAGCCCGATAGGATAAACCAGTTTAGGCTAGGCCAAACTAGTTGATCCTGATATAAATACGCACACTCTAGGATAAACTGGTATGGCCTAGTCTAAACATTCTAATATATCTAGAAAGTCAAAATACATAGATAAACTGAATAAAATACTCCGTAATTGGAAAAATAATCATTTTTTGAATGACCTCTCGCGCCGGGCCCTGGTCCGGAGCGAGGAGAAGTGGCACGCGGCTGCATGCGAGAGGGCATGGCCCTCACGCCCCCGCCGCTGGATTCTGATCCCGATTTCCATCCACCGTAGGCGCATGCTTGCGGACGTTGAGCAATGGGTAGCTTGCCGTCCGGGCGTCTGGTAACCGGACCAAGCCCATATCGTCGACGGCCGGCGCGTACTGTTCCACGCACGCCTCAAAGAGATGTCATCAAACTGTAGAGGCCCGGTAGGGCTGAAGCCTTCTGGGGCCTGGGTTGACTAAAGAGATCCCCAGGACCCCGGAATTAGGGCAAAGAAGGAACAGGAGTGGGTTTTTGTCAGTAAAAGTCTGACACGAAGAGCGGGAGAAGTTATTTTGATGATTGCCCAACTAAAAAAAAAACCTGTTTGCTCAAACCTACTTTCGACTCAACTAAATATTTTTACTGTTTAGACTAGGCCATACCAGTTTATCCTAGAGTGTGCGTATTTATATCAGGATCAACTAGTTTGGCCTAGCCTAAACTGGTTTATCCTATCAGGCTTAGGACAAACTAGTTTTGCCTAGGCTAAACTAGTTAATCCTATCGCGTATAGGAAGAACTAGTTTAGCCTAGGCAAAACTAGTTTGTCCTGAAATCGGGTTTGGCCGGTAACATATACACTAGTGAGCAAAGCAAAGTCACTACGTCTGTTTATCTATTGTATACTAGTTGTTGTAAGCTCGGATGTATTTCAAAACATGGCTGGACTTTGGATGCTCGTCATTTAGTGAGATTCTAAACAGATCTGGCGGGTCTTGTGCGTCTCGCATCCATCAGATTCCCGCGACCCTCGCCAGGTCATCGGTCCACTTTGTGGAAGTCATCTGTACGTATCCTACTATTATTACACCAATACAGTTCATCATCATCTGCCTAGCCTTTTCCCAACTATATTGGGGTCGGCTTCCAGTCAAGCCAGATTCAGCTGAATACCAGTATTTTACGAGGAGCGGCTGCCTACCAGGCCTCCACAAAACATTAACTAGGATAACACGGTACTTCATTATACTACTTCATATTACACTAAAACTGTCAAAGCACCTACCTCTTCACAATCTGCTTCCCCGTTACCATAAACTCCAGGTTCTGCGGCTCGACCGTCTTCTTAGGCGTGGAGGTGGCCGTGGCAGGGGCGCTGTTCAGTGGAGACTTGGTCTTGCCCTCCTTCTCCTTCTTGAGGCTGCTGTGGCGGGAGAGGGACGCCGAGCTCGTCCGGAAGGAGGAACGGGAGCGTGGTGGGGGAGGCGGCGGGCCTGGGTCCTCCTCCGGCCAGCGCTCTGTACGGTACATGGTGCTGGAAACAAGCAAGAAAATGTGTATAAATAATTCAATTGAACTTATATGCACACGTGTCAATAGAGATATAGTTAACCCATCAATACCCGCGAAACGAGACACAATAGTAAGACAATAAGAGCGCGGTCCAATGAGACCGGTCGGGGATTCATGATCTAATATAAGTGTAATAAGGGCCGCACATACAAAAACTATCATCATCATCATTTCAGCCAAAGGATGTCTACTTCTGGACCTCCTCCAAGGGTCGCCACGCCACAACGACCAGTTTTGGTGGGTGTCGCATCCATCGGATTCCCACGAGGTCATCGGTAGGTACATGTCACGACCTTTCAACGCTGCGTCTTCCGGTACCATGTCGCCAATCCAGAGCCTTTCTTCCCCATAGACCATCAGTTCTACGAGCATTGTGCCCTATTGGTTTCGAACTATGTGGGTACATACAAACAAAAAAAAAAACCGGCCAAGAGCGTGTCGGGCTACACTCAATGTAGGGTTCCGTAGTTCCGGCTCTACTTTCCAGATGTTTTTCATATTTTCTAAACTTATGGTTCAAAAGATAGAGAGGAGAACACATTGTTTTTTTACTTTTGGAGCGATTATTACCGAAATTATCAATACTATCAAAAAATGATTTTAGTAAACCCCAATTCATTTTTGAATACCTATCCAACAATATATCACACGTTAGGGTTGAAATGAAAAAAAAAACACTTTCCACTTTACATGTAGGGGCTGTGCGGGACTGACCGGGATTGGTGTAAAATAAAACGGGAACAATGAGATCCAGTAAGCACTGAGTATATATTAGCGTGATCAGGTCAAAGGTGCTAAGAGGAATGACAGAACATTTTTTCTTCCGCTACTTAGCCTACTCAAAAAACTAAACAAAGTTGATGCGTCGTCGCTCGTTGCTATAAATAAACCGTCAGGCTCTTGTAGGGTAGGACCCTTATTCTCAACAGGGGCTACCCTAATAAAACATTTATTTTCCAATTTTTAATTTACTACTTTGTCGGCGTGGTTGATATACATATTGGTACCAAATTTCAGCTTTCTAGTGCTAACGGTCACAGAGATTAAGCGAGGACGGACGGACAGACGTGGCGAAACTCTAAGGCTTCCGTTTTTGCCATTTGGCGACGGAACCCTAATGATGTATACTAATTATGGAAAGAGGATTTGTTATTTAAAAAAAATCTTACTTGCTCCAAACTAGGAGTTCCGCTTTATCATAATTGCATTCACAAGACACCTAGACTGGAACAATAATCGGTACATTTGTGTGACCAAATATTTGTTCCGTACGGGTACCTATCAAAATATTTACCTATGTGTGGCACATAAAGTAACGATCTTAGTTAAAGCTGCTATAAGAATATACATTTATATACCCACCTAACATTATTAATCCATAACACAAACTCGTTCAAAACCACATTCTCATTTTATTATCTCCACAACATTTTATAATCTAATAACCACAGCGCCTACACAAAAAATAAAACATATCACTTCGTTATAAATCAATTAATCGTAGCTAATGTAAATCCCAAAGCTAGACAGTCTAGTTTTGGGAGTTTTCATCAGTTTTCATAGGTAACTTTGCACGGCACCCTCGTGCGAGTCCAGTTACGAAATGTAAATCAAAACAACATTATAGTACGTTGGTACAGCTGTGTATATGTTACTGTAAATGCCCGAACTACGGTAAATCTTAAGTTTTACCAGTAAATCTTAGGGTTTACCAACACGAGTCGGTAAATGTAAGAATATGTTAAAAAGAAACGATTTAATCGGGCTTTTACCATTAGAATTTGGTACATCCTAGGTCTTACCAGTGAGGGTTGGTAAATGTTGGTTTTGGATATTTTTTTATCGGAGATAGATTCGCGCTCACCATAACCAGCGACGATGCGGTCGATTATGGAGCGCGCTTACCTAGAAGTAACTTTTTCAGTCTTGACTTAAAGATTCCTGGGTTGTAGCTATCAGCAAACTTAGACTCTGGCAGGGAATTTCACTCCTTGGCTGTACATACAATAAATGTGTTCCCAAAACGTTTTGTTTCTATAGGAGGGATGTCTACCATGTACGCCATACGCATGGTGGTCCGATGATAGAACGGGCTAGGTGGAATTAGGTTATGTAATTCCGACACACACTCCCCAAAATGCAATCGGTAGAAAACCGACAGGCTAGCGATTCGGCGTTGATGCTCAAGACTTTGAAGCCTCGACTCGACGAGTGCATCATTACCAATGATCCTCTTGTCTCTCCTCTCAATTGCATCAAGCGCTTCAAGCTGATGTCGGGCAGATCCATCCCAAAGATGAGAACAGTATTCCATACACGATCGAACTGGCGCTTGATAAAGTGTGAGCAGCTGTTCCGGCGTGAAGTCTCAGACTCACCTTCACAAGGATTCCTAGCTTTTTAGCAGCCAGTTGAGCCTTTGCTTCAATATATGGAGCAAAGTTGAGTCGACGTCAACGTAACACCAAGAAGATCAAGATAGTCGGTTATCGGCATGATTGCACCCGGAAAAGTAGGAGGATTGGCTCCTTTTAGTCGAAAACAGACACGCCTGGGTTTTAGCAGCATTGAATTTGACCAAATTAGCATCGCCTCATTTAGTGACTGCTTCCAAGGACCAATTCAAACGCTCAACCATAGCCACTCGGAGAGACTGGATCTATGACCCACTAGTTCGTGCACTGGATATATCTCTCAGTAACAATGATGTCGCCTGCATACCCAAAGGTACCGGGCTTAAGCAGATCATTTATGTGCAATAAGAACAAAGTTGCCAAGAGCGCTGACCCTTGAGGGACCCCGGCATTAATGGCCATTTGACCGGACGAACAGCCATCAATGACCACTCGAAAGGATCGGTCACTCAGGAAGTCTGCGATCCAAGCACACAATCCAGCAGGTAAACCGAAGGAAGGAAGCTTACTAATAGGCTTTTGTGTCAGACCTTATCGAAAGCCTTAGAGATGTTGAGACAGACGGCATGTCTTCCCCATGCTTCTCGATGGCCAGTTGACCAATTTTGGCGAAAGCCGTATTGACGGTCCCTAAGAGTGCCACAAGTTTCTAGGTATGCCAGGAGCTTAGTGTTTAGTACACAGTCCATAGTCTTACAGAACAATGCATACTTCTTAATCATTTAATTCAATAAGTAATTATTCAAATCCTTACATACCTATGAGTAATTACTAAACATTTTTACTACTAATCAGTCAAATCGTTACCTATGGTAATGTTTATCTCAACATTTACCGTGTCTTTGAGGTAAATCCTAAGATTTACCAAGTGAATAGTAGTAAAAGTCCGAAATAAACGATGATCATAGAACGGTTCGGACTTTTACCATTAAGAGTTGGTAAATCTTAGGAGTTACTGGAAAATCTTAGGATTTACCGTAGTTCGAGCTTTTACAGTAACATATATACACTAGTGAGCAAAGCAAAGTCACTATTAGCGTCTGTTTATCTATTGTATACTAGCTGTTGTAAGCTCGGATGTATTTCAAAACATGGCTGGACTTTGGATGCTCGTCATTTAGTGAGATTCTAAACAGATCTGGCGGGTCTTGTGCGTCGCGCATCCATTGGATTCCCGCGACCCTCGCCAGGTCATCGGTCCACCTTGTGGAAGTCCTCTGTACGTATCCTACTATTTATTTATTTTTTTATTTTTATTTATACTTTATGCACAAAAACGTACAAAGGCGGACTTAATGCCGTAGGCATTTTCTACCAGTCAACCTTTGGGTGATGCAGAGAAGATTAGTGGGAGGTGCAATAAAAAATTGAGAAAAAATTGTATTAAAGAAATGAATCGCAGATAATATGAATAAATACAATATAAATATATATACAGAATTCAATAAATTTAATATACATACATATACATAAATACTCTGAAAATAGGTCCAAATCGATAATGTGATAAACATTAACGTTGTGACGATACTACTGCCAACTTCTTACAAATATGTTTGCGAACCTCAATCTTAAATCTTAATCGGCTTGTAACCATCCTGACCTCTTGGGGAAGCGCATTCCACAGTGAAATAGCCTGAACAAAGAAAGAACAGTGAAGGAAGTCAGTGCGATGAGTGGGACATAGTAGAAGACGGTTATGAGAAGAGCGTAGATTTTTATTGTGGTTTGCGCAAACGTATTGAAAGTGAGGGGCTAGATAACTAGGGGAATTGGGCGAATTGAGAAACGAGAATAGGGTAGTGAGCGCCCTTTGCTCTCTGCGCTGACGTATGGGCAACCACTTCACAAGCAGCCGATGTGCAGAGACATGATCATATTTGCGCAGATTGAAAACGAATCGAATGCAGTAATTTAGAAGACGGTCAAGTTTATTGAGGAGATCTGCATTCAGGTCATAATAACACACATCACCATAATCGATGATGGGGAAAATAAGGGTCTGTACAAGCTTTGCCTTCGTGTTCGATGGCAAAAGGTTTTTAAGTCTATACAGAGCCCGCAGCACTCCCGTAACCCTCTGACTAACACTAACGATTTGAGTACGCCAATTCAGGGTACTGTCGATGCGTAAACCCAGGTCCTTCACGTCAGTGCTAAAAGGAACTACCGTAGAGTCGAACAGAACCGGTGGCAAAGTTGTTGTATCAACTTTGGCGATGCTTCGAGAACTCCCAATGATGATCGCTTGACACTTATTGGGGTTCACTGCAACACCAAATCTATCAGCCCAGGTTTTAATGGCCATTAAGTCAGTATTTATCTTATCGATAGCGTCTGTTATCTCATCGACCCCCCCTTGGCAGTACAACTGAAGGTCATCTGCGTACAGATGATACGCACACTGAAGGACGGAAGTAATGAGATTAATAAAAATGGAAAACAAAAGAGGAGAAAGAATGCCGCCTTGAGGGACGCCAGTTGCCAGATCACACCAGCGAGAAGAAGCGTCTCCAGCGTGCACCGACTGCTGGAGTTCCTGAAGGTATGAGGTGAACCATCCAATTGCTTCAGAAGAGACCATCAAATGGGACAGAATGGCTAACAGAATATCGTGACTGACGGTATTGAAGGCATTCGAGAAATCAACCAGCACTAGTACAGTGACTTTGGTGTCTTCCAATCCTGCCCTTATATCGCCAGTCACTTTAAGGAGGGCGGAAACAGTGCTGTGCCCAGGCCTGAACCCAGACTGCAGAGGGCTAATTAGTGAATTAGAGTGCACAAAGTTAGAGAGTTGTTTGTGCGCACAGGCCTCAAGCACTTTGGATAGGAAGGGAAGGATTGAAATTGGGCGGAAGTGGGTTGGAAGAGTGGGATTTGGGATTTTAGGTAGTGGTCGAACATAGGCTTTTCGCCACAAGGAGGGGAATACACCGGAATATAGGGAAAAGTTCACGATATGAGTGATAGCGGGTAGGAGTTCATCCAGAATGGTTATGATCATACCTCGAGTGATATTATCACATCCCACTGCTTTGGATTTGATGGAGAGAATTATTTTTCTGATCTCTCCCGACTCAACCGGAACGAAACGAAAAGGACTAATATCGGGACGCGTTAGACCAGAGATTAGGGACAGAGTTTGTTGTTTAGTTAGATGATCCATTGTAGGCACAGTAGAGAAATGGTTGTTGAGATCATCTAAGTCGATAGAGTTTGGAAGGTCTAAATGTCGCGATTTGCCGATACCAAGTGTTCCAAGGAACTTCCAAATATCGGCAGACGAAGAAGAAGAAAAATTATGCAGAATATGGCGGCGTTTAGCATTGCGTATCATCTGGTTACATCTATTCCTTGACGCCTTAAAAAGTGTCCAGTTCTCATCAGTTCGATCCGACTTATATTTTCGGAACGCTCGGTCCCTGCGTCGCATGGCCATCTGGATTTCCTTTGTCATCCAAGGCGCGGGAGGGCGTTTCAGTTGCACTTTCTTAACGGGAGCATGTATGTTATACAGACTGGTCACAACATTATTGAAAATAGCCACCTTATCGTCAACTGAGGTAACCTCCGTCATAATATCCCAATTAACTATGGATGCATCCTTCTTCAGTTCTCAACATCCATCCTCGCGAAGCAACGCCTGTACAGAATCCTGGGTTTAGGTTTTGGAGGTTTGAGGATGTAGGAAAGGAAAATCATGTCGTGATGAGAGAAGCCAGGAGCGTCATGTTGACCATGGGAAAAGACAAGGGAAGGATTTGAGGTGAGGATAAGGTCGAGCCAGGTGTCATCGACTGCAAGGTTATGGTGCGTGGGTTTGAGCGGCAACACATGCAGACTAGCTGACTCAATAAGATGGAGTAGCTTCCGGGATCGAGAGGAGTTTTGGGCAAGGAGGTTTGTGTTGAAATCACCCATTATGATGTGATGTGCATACTCTGAACCCAAAGATTCAAGAACCGATTCGAATTCAGTGAAGTAATCAACAGTGGGGGGACAGTAAATAACACCAATAATGGTTTTGGCTCCTTTGACGCAAACTTCAAGAAAGATAAACTCGGCAGAGGCAGAATAGGTCGAGGACGAAGAAACAAGTATTTTATATGGAAGATCGCTGCGGAGATATATAGGGACACTACCCCCTCCCTTACCAATCCGATCATTTCGTATAAGTACGAAACCAGTGAGAGGGTAGGTGGTGGACAGAAGATGCGGTTTGAGCCAAGTTTCGGAGATCAGGATGGCGTGAACGTTACTATTGTTAAACGCGTCATATAGCTCAACGTAATGGCTAGCAATGCTCTGGACGTTGATATGGCAGACATTTAACAACCGACTAGACTCGCCATTGAAGTTACGCTGCAAAAAGTCACCCAGAGTGTCACTGAGTGAACAAAAACTTGGGTCGCTTGAAGAGGCAGAAGATTCGTTAGCAGAATAATAAGATTCATTATCTGACATATATAACCAACTATACACTTATAACTATACTACAACTAAGATTAAATTGACTAAGCGCCTTTCTGCACCACCCGCCAGCCAATACTATAACTAAAAAAAAAATAACTGCAAATGGATCAAACATCACATCAGCACTAAAATAATCACAATGGATCAGTAAAAAAATAATACATGTGCAACAAAATAAAAACCAGCAAATAAAACCAAAGCTCCCAAAAACTAAATGAAAATAAAATATAAAACAAAATCACACACAATAAAACATAAGTGGCTCACTCAACATGAATTTCAAATGAACTATAACATTATAATTTGATTTTTACACATTGAGAGAGGTTCGCTTCGGTATCCCTCAAGGTAGTGTATTAGGTCCGTTGCTTTTTCTTATTTACATCAACGACTTTCCTAAAATCGTCGATTATCCAATGGTTCTATTTGCCGATGACTGTACTCTAATATTTTCTATTGATAAAGATGAAAGTGTTCAAACATATGAGAAGAAAGTTAACGAGGCAATCAAATCAATTATCGAATGGCTCAATGTAAATAACCTGAAAATAAACTTGGATAAAACTAAAATTGTACACTACAAACAGAAATTAAAAAAAGACAACATAAAGGTTAACTATGAGAACGCCAAAATAGAACAAGTCCATACCATAAAATTTCTGGGTGTATGGATTGACCAAGATATGACATGGAAAACACAAATAGATGCCATCTGCAAGAAAGTCAGTAAATTTTCATATGCATTATATATGCTTTCCAAGGTTGTTTCTCAGAAAACAGTTTTAGCAGCGTACAATGCGTATGTGTTGTCTACCCTAAGATATGCCATCATATTCTGGGGAAATTCAACAGATAGGGAGGAAGCCTTTAGGGCTCAGAAAAAATGTGTAAGGGCTATTTGTAACCTTCGATTACCTGACACCTGTAGACCTCATTTCCAAACTTTAAATATTCTCACGTTACCATCTCTGTACATATTTGAATTAGCAGTATTTGTCAAGTCCCATCCGGAATTATTTGAAAGACTTACCAGCAGACGTCAATGTAATAAAATTAAAGCCATAAGTCACACCACATCTTTATATGACAAAAATATTCTTGGCATGGCTCCAAAAATATACAACAAAATACCCAAGTCTGTAAGGGAAATAAGTGATGTAAAAGTATTTAAAAAGGAACTTAAATTGTTTTTGATCAAAAATACATATTACTCCATTAATGAGTTCCTGTCGGATTACGAGACTGACAATTACACTCTATCTTGTAGGTATAGGTAGAGCGCGTTATTAAATTTAAGTTCTTAGTAAATAATTATAGGTACTTCTTTATGTAAATAGTACAGACGTAGGTAAGTAAAGTTGTGGTTGAGAGTAAGGCAACATTTTAATGTATATTGTTAATTGTGTTATTTTGTGTATTTTTATTAGAATGTGTTTTTATTGTTACATGTAGTTGTAAACCAACATCTATGGTGTGTACCTATACCATAGATGTTACCAAACTTAAGTAATATTTGTATGCCGCTTACTGTGGCAGCACACGGAGAAACTTATATTTTGTTACACCTAAAATTTACCTGTGTACACAAATAAACTCTTTGACTTTGACTTTGACTTTGACTTTGACTTTGACTTTGAACATTTGTACTGTGTTTCTGAACGCATCATGTGAATGTCAAAGTCATATGAACTGTCAATTTAAATTTGACAAGGAGAACGAGAATAATGACTATTATTTTATTTAGAAAAATTAATAAAAAGTAATAAAGCAGTGTTGAGTGAGGGTACTAAGTAAACAATTAAATTAAGAGCAACAACTACATTCCATACCAAAAGTGGAACAGATAAACACTAACTAAATGATGAGATAAATGCATGATATGGGAAAATTACGCTACGGTTAGTATCTATGAATTTTTCAAACAAAACAATGAATTTTGATGTAGACAATCACAAAAAAAGCAATACACAATAACAAAAACAATGAGAAAGACTTATCTATTTCCGGTTTTTCAGGCTCCCGGCAGCGTCTGTACTCCTACCGCTCATAGATGAAACCGCGACTGGCACCTTCGGGTACTTGACTACCAAGGGTTTCAGCTCATCCGCGCAAGTAACCCTGTGACGACTTCCGTCTGGGGCCTTGATGAAGATGACGCCGTCTTGAGTCCAACATGATCGCATGCTAAAGTGCTCGCGCGCCTTGCTGAAGACAGCCTGCCTCGCCCTTGTCAGAAACTCCTTGATGGACACTTTCGAGCCCTTCAGCCTAGTCTTTGCCCTCCAAACTGAAGCTCTGATATCCACACTGGCGAACCTTACGAGAATGGGCCTGTGACGCTCCTTGCTGGGGGCCCCAAGTCTGTGACAAGTTTTTATTGATGATACACCAAGATTCTTGAGGTCAAGCTTTGTAGAGAGCACGTCCAGGATTACAGAGACACAATCCTCACTCTCCGCTTCAGCCAGTCCCTGGAAAACCAGTGCTTTTCGTCGGTGCCTGGTCTCTAAACTATCCATTTGTTTGGAGCACTCGTTGATTTGGCTTCGTAGTAGTCCAAACATAGAGAATATGAGCTCTCGGAATGTCCGAAACTCACCGGCAATCTTTGCCACAGTGGTAGCTTTGGCAGGTCCGGCACTCTGGATCTGTGCCTCAATCTCACCCATCTTCCTCATGAAGTTATCTTCAAGTGTTTGCTGGGCAGCAAGAACCTCGGCGTACTGAGACATTGTGCGTTTCTGAAGTGCTGAATAATGCAGTGACAGTGAAGTGATCAGCTGGCAGGCGGTGTTTATGTTGTGTTTAAGTTACATAAATTGAGTGCCACAAACGTGAGTACTATTATAAGAAGTGAGGTAGACCAGAAATACTTATAAATTAATCAGGATTTTACTGTATATAAATTTAAAATAAATTTCCGAAAAAACCGAACGACTGTACTTTTTTAACACCTACCCGCGAAAAAAGTCGTTTCGCTACTACTATTACACCAATACAGTTCATCATCATCTGCCTAGCCTTTTCCCAACTATATTGGGGTCGGCTTCCAGTCAAGCCAGATTCAGCTGAATACCAGTATTTTACGAGGAGCGGCTGCCTACCAGGCCTCCACAAAACATTAACTAGGATAACACGGTACTTCATTATACTACTTCATATTACACCAAAACTGTCAAAGCACCTACCTCTTCACAATCTGCTTCCCCGTCACCATAAACTCCAGGTTCTGCGGCTTGACCGTCTTCTTAGGCGTGGAGGTGGCCGTGGCAGGGGCGCTGTTCAGTGGAGACTTGGTCTTGCCCTCCTTCTCCTTCTTGAGGCTGCTGCGGCGGGAGAGGGACGCCGAGCTCCTCCGGGAGGAGGAACGGGAGCGTGGTGGGGGAGGCGGCGGGTCTGGGTCCTCCTCCGGCCAGCGCTCTGTACGGTACATGGTGCTGGAAACAAGCAAGAAAATGTGTATAAATAATTCAATTGAACTTATATGCACACGTGTCAATAGAGATATAGTTAACCTATCAATACCCGCGAAACGAGACACAATAGTAAGACAATAAGAGCGCGGTCCAATGAGACCGGTCGGGGATTCATGATCTAATATAAGTGTAATAAGGGCCACACATACAAAAACTATCATCATCATCATTTCAGCCAAAGGATGTCTACTTCTGGACCTCCTCCAAGGGTCGCCACAACGACCAGTTTTGGTGGGTGTCGCATCCATCGGATTCCCACGGGGTCATCGGTAGGTACATGTCACGACCTTTCAACGCTGCGTCTTCCGGTACTATGTCGCCAATCCAGAGCCTTTCTTCCCCATAGACCACCAGTTCTACGAGCATTGTGCCCTATTGGTTTCGAACTATGTGGGTACCTACAAAAAAAAAAAAACCGGCCAAGAGCGTGTCGGGCTACACTCAATGTAGGGTTCCGTAGTTCCCGTCCGTCACAATAAGTGTCTTCAACTTTTCAAAAACTGTTCGTCCCATCAAATTCAAAATAATTTTCCTAGAAAGTAATAAAGCTCTACTTTCCAGATGTTTTTCATATTTTCTAAACTTATGGTTCAAAAGATAGAGAGGAGAACACATTGTTTTTTTACTTTTGGAGCGATTATTACCGAAATTATCAATACTATCAAAAAATGATTTTAGTAAACCCCAATTCATTTTTGAATACCTATCCAACAATATATCACACGTTAGGGTTGAAATGAAAAAAAAAACACTTTCCACTTTACATGTAGGGGCTGTGCGGGACTGACCGGGATTGGTGTAAAATAAAACGGGAACAATGAGATCCAGTAAGCACTGAGTATCAGGTCAAAGGTGCTAACTTGCTAAGAGGAATGACAGAACATTTTTTCTTACGCTACTTAGTCTACTCAAAAAACTAAACAAAGTTGATGCGTCGTCGCTCGTTGCTATAAATAAACTGTCAGGCTCTTGAAGGGTCCTATTATTCTCAACAGGGGCTACCCTAATAAAACATTTCTTTTCCAATTTTTAATTTACTACTTTGTCGGCGTGGTTGATATACATATTGGTACCAAATTTCAGCTTTCTAGTGCTAACGGTCACAGAGATTAAGCGAGGACGGACGGACAGACATGGCGAAACTATAAGGCTTCCGTTTTTGCCATTTGGCGACGGAACCCTAATGATGTATACTAATTATGGAAAGAGGATTTGTTATTTTAAAAAAAATCTTACTTGCTCCAAACTAGGAGTTCCGCTTTATCATAATTGCATTCACAAGACACCCAGACTGGAACAATAATCGGTACATTTGTGTGACCAAATATTTGTTCCGTACGGGTACCTATCAAAATATTTACCTATGTATGGCACATAAAGTAACGATCTTAGTTAAAGCTGCTATAAGAATATACATTTATATACCCAACTAACATTATTTATCCACAACACAAACTCGGTCAAAACAACATTCTCATTTGATTATCTCCACAACATTTTATAATCTAACCACAGCGCCTACACAAAAAATAAAACATGTGTTTGCGCTTCGTTATAAATCAATTAATCGTAGCCAGGCCTCCGTCACTCCATGTACTTGCGCGCTATAAGTGCCTACCGCCCAGCCGAGCGGTCTCGGTCCGCTAGCGGATCAAATTCAGTGCGGTTTTCGCAAGCGAAGCGCGCGCACGCCGTTCAATTTTAATAGTGCTGTTCGCTCGTACGCGTACCTATGATGCCTTGCTTGCTGTAGATGGGTGCAAATCAAGTAAAAGAAGGGATAAACACCAAACATTTTTCCATTTACCTGACAATGACGAAAGTAGGACGAAATTTATAAAAGAAATATTTTATAAACAATACAATTTTAAACTGTATTTAATTATAACTAAATTGTAACTACAATTCAGAACATTCACAGTTCTCAATAACATAAACCCAAAAAGTCATGTTAATTTAATTTTATCGAAGAGGCAGCCCTGCGATTGCTGCGGGATCGCGCGGTGCGAAGCAATCACAACTGTACGCTTGAGCATTAAGGCACATTTTAGCATGCAGTGGTTGCCGACGCGACGTAGTAGGCTATTAAAGTAGTAGGTATTGTAATTTTTCTACTGAGTGAAGTATCTGTTACGTAGTAACTATTTAGTAATCTGTGTCGTAGCTAATGTATTTCGGTCAGGCGTTAACGTGTAACCAGGTCAATCCGACCTGCCTGAGGCCTTTGAGTGCGTCCACCTGCCTGCCTAACGCGGTTATCGGCAAACCGAGTGAGTTCACTTCTATCTTACTTATGCTGTTGTATATTCCTTATGTAGGAATCACTCATACTAACCAAATTATGTCTGCACTGGCAGGCAATTAGTTCGAAGGATAAAGGAGATTGCTTTAAGTTGGGATATTTCTCAGGGTTGTGTTTTCGGACCACTTTTGTTGTTTTTAGGTTTTCATGCCTCAATAATAGAAAACAGAACCTTTACAGAACAGTATCACATTGTTACCCGTCTGTCTGTCTGTCTGTCTGTTAAGACTCTTTATCTCGGGAACGCGTAGAGCGGTATCGATTTAAAATTAAAACGATATGTTTAGGTCTGTGGTTACTTGCAGCTGTGAAAAAATCAGACTTCTAAGTTAACGAACAAAAAAGATAGGGCCGTTTATGTCGAAAAAAAAACGTATAAATCTGATATTCTCAAGGAAATCAAAATTTAGGGCCTAGAACCCTGTTTGGCATGAATCAAGGTCTAATAGTACAAGTAGGTATTGAAAAAATCTGAAAACGGCTCTGTAGTTACGTTATAAAAAAACTTTTTTGTGATTTAGAAAAAATCCCAGTCCAGTTACGAAATGTAGATCAAAATAACATTATAGTATACTAGCTGTCCCCTGCGGTTTCACCCGCATTTTTCGTTACTGCTCCGCTCCCGTTGGTCGTAGCGTAATGGTATATAGCCTATAGCATTCCTCGATAAATGGGCTATCTAACACTGAAAGAATTTTTCAAATCGGACCTGTAGTTCCAGAGATTACCCCCTACATACAAACTTATAAACTTACAAACATACAAACTTACAAATTTTACCTCTTTATAATATTAGTATAGATTAGTACAGCTGTGTATATACACTAGTGAACAAAGCAAAGTCACTATTAGCGTCTGTTTATCTATTGTATGTATATCCCCTCCTTCTAAAGTACACATAGGATTTTATTATAGAAAAAATAATAAACATGGAATGTTCTGTTATTTGAACCTATGCAAGTCCACCCGGACAAACCACTAATGTCAATATATTTTTTTTTCCGTAAAATTATATTACAACTTTTGAGTGTGCCAACTGCTCTCAGCCAAAGGAAAAGTCAATGAGACCTATTAAGCCTATGTTTTAAATGTGCATTAGGTACGTTATTAAATACTGAACTCAAATAATAATCAATTAGGTCAATGGAAACCAATAATACGAGTACTTAGAGAGGTTAAATGCTCCAAGCATTGATATTAGGACCTTCCGGAAAAAATATAATTTATTCGTCCAATTTTAATTTAAGTGTCTTTTACGCTAGAGTGAAATAGGCTCTTAATAAACTAGTGCGCCTCACCATCAACGACTGCATCATTGCTTACCATCAAGTGTGATCGCAGTCAAGCACTAGTTTGTATTATTACAAAAAACTATTTTTTTCAATAGTCCGGTGCCTGGGGCGTTAAAACCGTCAAAACCTAGAACTTGGTTGACTGTGGGTTGATTTTAAAAAGAAAAACTGATATGCGAAGCTAACAACAAGCATAAAAGAGTTTACCTATTACAAAATTGTGAACTTGACTATGAAAAAAAAGTGAGAATTAAAATAGCCCAATTAGTATCTCAGGACCTACTTGTTCGAATTGAAAAATTCTTACAATGTTGGATAGTCCATTTATCAGGGAAGGTGATAAGCTATATAACATTACGCTACGACTAATAGGAGTGGAGTAGTAACCACAGACCTGAGTGAAACCGCAGGTACAACGAGTAATATGTATTTTAGGCTGTACAATGTTTTTGTATAAGAAAACTATCTTAACGTGTATATTTATATAATGGACAATGTTTTTGGTTATTTATAAATTTTCATTTTGGTCCACATCAAATATATTGTTCGACTTTAGATTTTTTATCGATAGTACAAAATTATCCCAAGGGAATCTACTCTCGGGATAAAATGAATCCTATGTGCTAGTCTAGGACATGCGATTCATCAATCAATTAACAAGGTCAATGACCTCGGGGTCAAGGTTATTGACCTTAAGGTCGTCCCCCGGTGTTTCCCCACCCTAGTACTCGCACATCCCACCGGATCCCGAAGGCTTGATAAGGCGTTGTTTTTGGGTGAAATTTTTATTTAAAAAAGTATTTTTTCCATAGTGCCCCGTTTTGTATACCATGACCGTTACTTATCTACAACATTTATTATTATATTATCTACTCTTCGTTAATTTTCCATGGTGACAATATTAATGTTTGGGATACGCGGTTATGGTGTTTGTTGAAACATTAGGTATGGAGACAGAGCTGATATTGTGTGACATTGTGTATTATATTACATTAAAGCGGCGAAGGTATGTCTTCCTATGTTAGCTATAGAATCTAGGTACTCGCGGACTGGTTTACATAATACCAATCACCCTACTGCTTTTACAAGCTACGATATACAGGGTTATTTTTAAAACACTGGCAAATTCTTAGGAACATAGTCCTACTATCATCCTACTAACTATCATCTTTATGACGATAGTAACATAGTCCTTACAGGTAATGTTTTATGACAACAACTTATGTCCTAAATTTTTAAAACTGTATCATATTTTAGTTCATCATATTTCTAACTAATTGAACGTTCTAAATGTTGCGAAGTTTATGCGAAGCAAATAATAGTACAATAGCGGGGGGGAGCGAGGGCGAGAACAGTGCCCGGGAGGCGTATGTAGGAACAGCAGAAACAGACTACAGTACAGAGTTGAAATGTGTTCGATAGAACAACAAAATCTTGACGCTTCTGTTTTAGTATTATGTTTTGTAAAAAATCATACAACAATAGTTTTTGTTTAAATTATTATGTCAGTAATACAGTCCTACAGGGTTGTTAGTGTTTTACAAATAACCCTGTACATCTTTGCGGTCCAAGGCCGTGGTAACTGTGTCGATGTACCACTGATGCTGTGTGCGAGAAACGCCAGTGTGATCGGTCGAGTAGTTTAGGGTTAAAAGCGAAACTATGCCATAACTTGAAATACGAATGAGACTTAGCAGAAAAGAGTTGAGTGAAACCTACATAGATAGCATACGGCTAGACCACGTCATGGGGCGTAAACACTTACGAAATAAACCGAAAAGATACTCGGTACCTAGTATTTTAGTTGATCTAATCAACGCAGTCAGTTAATGCGCACTCACGTGGGCGTAACTAAATGCACCGGAAGTAACCACATGATAAACATGATTATTGCAAAAAAATAACATATTTTTAATGCAGGAAACTACTGATAAACTCATGAGTGTGCGGAAATTCATGTTTTAATATAATGACAAAATAAAATATGGATTTACCCACACGAGTTTGCTTATCAAATAAATTCTGTTTCAATAGGAAATAATTTATTGGACAAGGCACCAACCAACACTGCTCTAATATTCTCCGAGCAGTCTCCGGGAGTGGTCGTCTCATCTGCTGACACAACTTGCCTGCTGAACAAGATGCATTGCGCGCGTGTTTCGGTGTTGATAGTACTGCTCGTCGGGCTGGTACAAGTTCATTGTTTTTCTTGGGGTAAGTCAAATTCTGTTCTTTATTTCTGATTTGGAAGGATAAACTGTTACGGCTTTACAAAATTGTAAGGTATTGTAACCAATTTACTCGTACTTCCAAAACTCACATGCTCTACAAAATTCCTTGACAAGTGGTTTAGTTATCCTCTGGGGAACATGGGTATTCCGAAAGGTTGACACCGAGTCTCCCCCAGATCGAAGGCAACGAAGGAACGGGGTAGGGGTTTAGTCAGTAAGAGTCTGACACGCCCTCTCGCTCGGCCCAAGAGCGGGAGAAGTCGTTCTGATGATTCCCCTACCAGAAAAAAAGTGGTTTAGTTATTCTTCTATTTTAAAACTGGTCACAATTTTTTGCCACTAAAAATAGCAATCCTTCAGTAAAGAATCATTATTTTCATTAGACTTTATTTAATGATGAATTTTCTTGTTGCAAAGAGCCGAGAATGTTGATATGACCGGTTCACGCAGTTTCATTGCAACTTCACCTTTGACGAGACTCTGTGCTAAAGTTATAATTTCACTCTTTCATAAACTAGTTAGGATCATTTATTCTTCCTTTTCACCTTTCAAAAGTGCCTGTATTGAAATTCATCTTAAGATACGAAATTTTGAAATATTATTTATTATCTTCGTCGTGTGTGATAGAATTGTATTGATAAAATATTAGAGTATCTTAGCCGTCTGCAGCGACAAACTTATTATTTACAGTTGGTACAGTAATCGGGTCTAGGGATCGAACCGCAAAATTAAGTTTGTTTTTTATTGTCTGTATTTTTCCGGGATAAAAAGTACTCAGTGTGGTGCCCAGGATACTAAAGAATAATTATACCAAGTTTCATCGTAATAGTAGTTTTTGCGTGAGGGTTGAACAAACAGACACACAAAAATAGTTTTTAATCACGGTTTTGGGTTCGGTGTCGATCTAGTAGCCATTAATTTTTTTAATATTTTCAATGTACAGATTGTCACTTCCACAGATTTATTATGAGTAATACGGAATTGATGTTTTATGTGAAAGTAAAATAAATCCTTACGAGATTAATCGCAAGCAGTTATCTATCTACATTTGTGCAGTTTTACGAACTGAATGTTGTACATTTTATAAACCCCCCAAACTGCGTAACAGTTTGTCGGCGGTATTAACTTCAAATTAATATTCTTGTCAACATTCATTTTTATTTGGGTCCCGTAGCCAAATGGAAAAAACGGAACCCTTGTAGATTTGTCATGTCTGTCTGTCCGTCTGTATGTCACAGTCACTTTTTTCCGAAACTGTAAAGGCTCTTTTACACACAGTGCCGGTGGCAGGACCGCCGCGCCGGGGTTATGCCGAGCGGCTTAGTTAGTTAGTTTCTGTTAACCGGCGGCATACCGTGAATGCCGCCGGGTGCACGGCGGCTTAGCCGGCGGCCGTTATGTAGGAGCTATACTGTTGAAACTTAGTAAGTAGATGTATTCTGTGAACCGCATTAAGATTTCCACACAAAAATAGAAATAATAAATTTTAGGTTGGTTATTGTTTTTACTTGGAACTGAAATTATTTTTTTTTTCATGAGACCCGTACTTGTGGGGTATCTGTGGATAGGTCTTCAAAAATGATATTGAGTTTTCCAATATCATTTTTTTCTAAACCGAATAGTTTGCGCGAGAGACATTTCCAAAGTGGTAATATGTGTCCCCCCCCCCTGTAACTTCTAAAATAAGAGAATGAAATATCTAAAAAAACCATTATGATATACATTATATATTTTTTTAAAGATTTACTATGCAAACTTCCACCGAAAATTGGTTTGAAAGAGATCTTCTGAGTAGTTTGTTTTTAACACGTCATAAATCGTTATTAAGTTGGTACGGAACCTTCGGTGCCCGGTTTTTATATAATAACTAGCGCGGGCTAAACCCGCGACTTCATCTGCGTTCAAGTCAAAATGTTGCTATCAGGTATTTTGATTGATTCTTGCCATCGACTGCGTTCGCGTAGAAGTTGGAAATATTTGCACAGTCTATGTACCTATATTAGAAGGCTGTTTTAGGAGCATCACGCAATACAAGTAGGAGTGGAACGACAGAATGTTGGGTGAAAGTACTGGCTCTTGTAATAGTTTTAGTAACTATATTGTAGGTACTAAGTAGTAGTAGTTAACACTTAAAGTACACTATATTTTTAAGTTTGACGCACATTGATTTTCTCCGGAACCAGATCTGGGGAGGGCAAAGTACGGTTATCCGTACGAATAACGCTTTAAGCGTAAATAGATCCCAAAGTGCTTATCGTAAATTCTTATACAGCCATCATCATCATCTGCCTAGCCTTTTCCCAACTATATTTGGGTCGACTTCCAGTCAAGCCGGATTTGGCTGAATACCAGTATTTTACGAGGAGCGGCTGCCTGCCAGACCTCCACATTGAATTCTTATACAGTATGTTAGTTTAAACGAGGGACATATTCAAACCCATAATAGTGGACGCTTACATGATACTAATAAAAATATGATAACAAAAAAGTCACTGATAATTACTAACAAACAGTATCATACTAAAATTTTCGCAAATGTCTCGCAACGTGTATCACCCTTGCGAGAGAACATATGCGCGAGTCAATGACCTTTCATACTTTAAACTTGCCTGGTTCTTATTCTTACACTATTAATTTACTTTTTCTTGCATTATTAAATGAAAAAAAAAGTAACATATTAAGTTTATAAGTATTCTACATATTTGAGACAGGAATCGAATACTGAGGACCCTCCCTCAGTAAGTCCCTCGTTTAAACTATACCTAACATAGGTACTGTATTAGCCTGGGCTTTATTAACTGTTACCGCAAAACGTATCTTACTTGGAAGTTGAATTCTTTTTTTTTCTTTTGAATGTGAGGTATCAGCACCGTTTGGCCCACTGTTGGACTAAACTAAGAATTGTAAAATAATTGGTGTTCCGTTTTTACTTCGAGCGAACGTCCGAAGGTAACTCGGATTTAGTGAATGTGATCGTCATTACAAGCCTCCAAGCTCACTTAGTTGCAGGAACGTTTTTGACCTCGAAAAAATCGTTCCAACACTTAGGTGAGCTTGGAGACTAGTATTGATGATTTTTATGTTTATAATTCTATAACTAGTTACGTTTTACAGTCGCGTAAGTATTTTTAACTTCATACAACCTACCACTGGCTTGCAAAATGCGAAAAACGTAAGAAAATTTGAATTTCGCGGGCTGACTTGAAGCATCCCCCTTAACATTAAATGTTAATAAAAACCGGGCAAGTTCGAGTCGAACTTGCGTACTCAGGGTCCCGTACCAATTTACCTATGAAAACAGTTCAATATTCCCGAATTAAGTCTTGAAGATTTTTACGAACCGCAATTGATTTTTTTTTGAACGTATCTACTTGCAAACAGGATTGTAGGTCTACAGGAGTTCCAAGGGAATCCAAGTCCAAATGAATATTGATTCCCTTGGCAGTGCCGAAATGTACGTTTTTTTAGCGACATAAACGGGCGTATCTTTTTATTCGTTAACTTACAAGTTTGATTTTTGCACAGCTTTAAGGGACCGCAGACCTGGTTTTAATTTGAACTCGATCTTTACTCTTAACTCGACCTTTACGCGTTCCCGTGATAAAGGGTCTTGACAGACGGACGGACAACAAAGTGATTCCGTATAAGGGTTCCGTTTTTCCCTTTTGAGGTTTTTTTTTTCTGGTAGGGGAATCCTCAGAATAACTTCTCCTGCTCTTGAGCGGAGCGGGAGGGCGTGTCAGACTCTTACTGACTAAACCCCTACCCCGTTCCTTCGTTGCCTTCGATCTAGGGGGGACTCGGTGTCAACCTTTAGGAATACCACGTGTTCCCCCTCCCTTTTGAGGTACGAAACAAAAGTCGGTGTTAAATAACGAAGAGGCAAAACTATTATAGAAACACCGACTTCCAAAATTAAAGTTATTTTGTACTTTTTAGTGTTTTTTAGGGTTTCGTACCTTTCTTTCTGTTTGCTTGTTACCTCTCGCAGACTTGCGTGAAACTTATCACACGTAGACCATGACCTGGATGAGGAATCCAATCTGTTCAGCTATTTAGACGTGAAGTGGTAACAAACAGACAGACAGAAGGACGGATACGGTAGTAGACTCTCGTGCCAAGTAAAGGGTTTATATACCTACTACGAGTGTGTAACTCTCGAAGGATTTCATTTGCAAGTTAGTAGATAGACAGTGAATGGTAGAAGGTAGGAAAATATATCAACGGGAATGCAAGTCATTTGGAAACCATTTGCATGAAAGCAGCGAGTTTATGAAAAGATCACCATCACCAAAGACCATCATCTTTCACCATCGGACAAACCGTCGTACGGCGAGTATTCACTCTTACGTTGTCGAAACCTCTACGGTCCGGACTAAGCGTTTCGCTTCGTCGTTTATACCGCGGACATCGAGGGATTGGAACAATTTGCCTGCTGCGGTTTTCCCGTCCGATTATAATTTAGGTGTCTTCAAGGCTAGAGTGAATAGGCTTTTAATAAGCTAGTGCGCCTCACCATCAACGATTGCATCACTGCTTACCATCAGGTGGGATCGCAGTCAAGCACTAGCTTATAACAATTAAAAAAAAAAAAAAAAAAAAAAAGATGAAGAAATGCTCGATAGCATAATTAATCTAATATCTTAAATGTTTCCATGTTTCAGACGTCGTCTTGGGCAATGACAGACAACTAGAATTTTATAACAATGGAACACTGACGCACACAGAAGACGTAGTGTCGTCGCCTCGTTATATGGAATCCGTAACTTACGATCCAGTTCACTACAGGCTGCTGTTTACCGACTCTGGGTTCAACCTATCAATATCCAGCTTTGACCTGTCGACCAGGAAAATACAACGTTTACTTACGACAACAACGGTCGACTACTACACGAGGGTCGCCTACGACCCCGTCACACAGGCGCTCTTTTGGAAGGATGGATATAGTATACGCTCGTTTTCATTAAATCCTGCTTCTTCTAACGAAGCAGACGGAAATCTGTTATGTACGTTGGAGCACTACTGCTATGATCTCGCCGTGGACAGCTGCGGAGGGTACGTTACTAGTGATATAACACACTGACAACATTTGATTGAAAAATATACAAATATTAACTACTAGCTTTTGCCCGCGGCTTCGCCCGCGTCAACGTCGGATAACCAAGTAAATTCAGAAAAATAATAATATCGTAAGTGAGGCGCACAAAATATAGCCTATAGCACTCGGGAAGAAAGCAGCTTTCTATCAATACCTACATTTTTGTTGTCTGGCCAGGATCTTCAGAAATTACCCCCTACAAACAAAAAAACAAACTACCTTTTTATTATATTAGTATAGACTAGTAGAGCGTTAAAAGATTAATACAAGATTGGAAAATTAAAATCTGCTTGAAAAAAAAATAGAGGTATTTATGTTCCGCTGTGTTTGCCCTCGTGGTAGGGTTATGACTCGCGGAGTTCGTTTTACTTTGTGAATGATTGTTTGTGAACAGTTTTGTATGTAACGAAACTCGTTTCCACCTCGCGGGCGGTGCTATCAAAACGAATCGCACGCCTATTATTTTATATATAACTTAATGTTACTTTGGGCTAACACTAACTTTAAATTAGGCTTTGCACATTGTGCGCGCAGTACTCGATCATTATTATTGTAACACAACTTTCACACAACGCTATCTAGTCCCAAGCTAAGTAGAGCTTGTGTTATGGGTACTAGACAACTGATAAACATACCTATATATTTCTAAATACATATTATAGGTAAATTACACCCAAACACAGAACAAATGATTGTGCTCATCTCACAAACATTCGTCCTGGGTGGGAATCGAACCCACAACCTCTGGCATAGCAGTCAGGGCCACTAATCACTAGATCAACAGGCCAGTCATATAGTATAGGTTACTCGTATGTATTAGTCTGCAACATGAATATTTATAGATGTTTATAAATTACAGGTTCATTTACTGGGTCACAGACTATGAGATAGAGAGGGCTCTGTTAGATGGCTCCGAGAGAGAAGTTTTAATAGACGGCCACGTTGCTGACCGAACAAGCGTGGCCATCGACCAACAAACACAAAGAATGTACTGGACTGAGAGAATAAGGATAAATGGTGGACATCAGGTGTATATTAAAAGTGCCAATTTAAATGGAAAGGACAGAACAACATTATATGTTGCAGGAAGCGTTGGTTATGCATTTTCATTGGCCGTATCAAAAGATTTCATCTACTGGCAGATCTATAATAATCAGGGAATTTGGCAATTACCGAAGTATTCATCACAACCCGAAGCAAGAAAATTATATTCAGTGTCTAGCACAAACCGTGCGCGTTATCATCGTATAGCGACCAACTACACATTAGAGCAACAAATTGAAGGAGTACAGAGCTGCCACGCTCTCCAGGCTCTGATCCCGCATGACTCGAACAGTGGGTCCACAGTACCAGTCTGTCAGAACTACTGCTTCCAAGGAGAGTGTGGTGTCAGTGCTGACGGACGTCCTACATGCAGGTAAGACGTGTTCGTCTCGCAGATATACTGGGTCAGCTCACGACGCTTGGAGATAGCGAGTCGCGGGGTTTATCCAAGTCTGTCATAATGATATGATTGACACAAATAGTAATTCGCGCAGCGTCGCTTCGCGTCTCGGTGTGAGCTGACCCTAATGCTCAGTTTCTCTGACGCCAAGTTAAGCAACACCTAGATATGTTACATGCCTAACTGCAACAAATTCTCAATAGTAATTATTTACGTCTTCACGTATTTATTTCGTACCTATTTGTTTTTTTATATTATACTAGCTTTGGTCTTAGCGTGATGATATATAGCCTACAGCCTACCTCGATAAATAGGCTACCTAACGCTAAAAATATATTTTTTTAAATCGGACCTACTTCCTGAGATTAGGGCGTTCAGACAAACAAACTCTTCAGCTTTATAATATTAATATAGATTTGTATTTTCGTATTGTATTTATTTCTTATTTATTTTATGTTATAGGTAGATTAGAGTAGGCTTTAGGTATGCTGTTGTATTTTTTTGTATATTTTAAGTATTATGTGTGTGTGGGTGTATTTATATTTAGGGGACTAGATTCTTCTTCTTAATTACTTTTTTTCGTTTTTTTTATAGTTATAAGTTAATTTAAGCTAAGACCGCACTATCGCATAGGTTTTACCGGTAATGATAGTTGTAAGGGAGATCAATAAATAAATCACTACCACCGTTTCTGAGAAGGAATCTCGTAAACTTTTAAATGTAAAGCTGGAACAGACTCGCGTCGAACATTATTGAACGTATAATTATAACTTTCGATGTTTAAAGTGTCTTGTGAATATTTAGGCAGCTTTTACCACCGGCTCAGCTGTGCGCTACGAATATTAAACAGTGCGTTAATGTTATGTTCGCATAGCGAGGTAAACTGAAGGAAATAGCTGATTATTTGTAGCGAATGTAGGGTTCATCCAATAGACTCAGTGTTTTATTGACATGAGTACTTGCAGCCCTTGAAATATTGTTAGTTAAGTGCACATCGTATGAATATTGTTTGTAAGTACATCACTTCGCAGTGGTCGCGCACCTCGTGCACCTGTTACAACTACTCACAATAACTCTTGTAACGCTGCTTCTTATGCTCATTATTTCAGTTGTAAAGCCGGATACTCTGGGGAGAGGTGCGAGGTATACGCGTGCCATAAGCACTGTTCAAACGGCGGCGTCTGTTCCCTGAATGAAGAGAATAAGCCAGTCTGCCAGTGCACAGCAGGTTACGTTGGAGAACGATGCGACGTGTCCATCTGTAAGGATTACTGTTTGCACCAAGGAAACTGTAGTGTCGGTGCTGAGAGCCTACCTAACTGCAGGTAAGTAAAAATACTTTTATTAATAAATAGCGGACCCAATAAGCATTGCCATCCCTGGTCCAATTGTAACTAAATCTAAACCATCCAGGAAGTCTAGCTAAGAGAATCATTGGCAATGATGCACTTGTCGAGTCGAGCCTTCAAAGTCTTGAGCATCGACGCCGAGTCGCTGGCCTGTCGGTTTTTCTACTGTTTGCATTTCGGGGAGTGTGCGTCGGAATTGCATGACATGATTCCTCTCCCGCCCGTTCCATCATAACCACGTACCAGGCGTTTGGGCGGAGCACCGCCGTGTCCTCGTGGAGGCTATCGGCGGCGACCTCTCGCGCCGGGCCCTGGTACAGGCATATGGGATGTAATACTGCATAGCTTGCCGCACCACATCGGAAATTGCCGTTGAACTGGAATCCTGAAAAGAGATTGCCCAAACTCCTGTAGGGATCCACCAACTTATGTTAATTCATATTTACTCTAAAGGGTATAGGTTTAATTTAACTTTCACTCGCTCAAATATTTTATAATATTTAACAGCATTTTTGAAATATTTAAAAAAGTTAGCAAACGCTTGATCATATTTCATAGCAATTTTTTAGTGTGTACATATGTGTGGGACGCGTCATGGCGCATCACTGTACGCCTGGTACGTTTTTTTTTAGTAAGAGGAATCATCAGAATGACTTTTCCCGCTCTTGGGCGGAGCGGGAGGGTGTGTCAGACTCTTACTGACTAAACCCCACCCCGTTGCTTCGTTGCCTTTGATCTGGGGGACATGGACTTACCTTTCAGAATTTCATTGCTCCCCAGAGGCTTCGGCCTCACCGGGCCCCTACAGTTTGCTGACATCTCCTTGAGGCGCGCGTGGAACAGAAAGCACTGTTGACGACTAGGCTCGGTCCAGATTATTACCAGACTGCCGGATGGCGAGCCCGCGCCTACGGTGGTCGGAAATCGAGATCGGGATCTCGGCGGCGGCGGCGTGAGGACCGTTCCCTCACGCGCTCGCGGTCGGCAGCCTCCTTCGCTAACATTACTGCTTCGCAGAAGGAGGCGGCCGCCTGCCACCCGTCTTTGCTCCGAACCAGGGCCTGTACCAGGGCCCGGCGCGAGAGGTCGCCGCCGCCGATAGCCTCCATGGTCACGACAGTACTCCGCCCAAGCGGGGCACACTTCTACCGTGTGCTCCACCGTGTCCTCCGGGCGGTCCACACAGTAGCGACACCCGGGCGTCCTTTCCTCCTAGATCCGATGCAGGAACTTCCGGAACTTACCGTGTACGGTGGGGACCTGCGTCATACGGAACGAGAGGACGCCGTGACCTCTTTCCAACCACTCCTCAAAGAGGGGACTTACCGCCTCAATGACGGCGAGCCCAATGTTCATTGTCTTAAGATAAATCATTTGATTAAAGACCAAATGCCTATATATCGCCTTTGCTTTCGGTGCTAATCAATACGCCCCCATTTTTCACCTTCTTTAGGCCTCGAACATGGAGCTTTAGTTGTTCTAATCTTTTGGACTAGAGGCTTGGTGTCATCACTTGTTTGGGTCTTATCGCTGGGATAAATGGCGACTGAGCTCAAATTTGCTGGACGGACGATGTCGGTACCTTTCTTAACCATGCTAGCATTTCTCATGGAATCATTTTGGTTTCTACAACCTCTTTGAACTGCTGGAGAGCGTTCACAACGTTCTGCTGAACCTGAAGGTGCTGGATTGTGGAATGGGCCAAGATAGATAGTGAAAGTAGGAACAGGGTAGGGGTTTAGTCAGTAAGAGTCTGACACACCCTCTCGCATTCTGATGATTCCCCTACCATAAAAAAAAACTAAAACGCTTGTAACGCTGCTTCTTATGCTCATTATTTCAGTTGCAAAGCCGGATACTCTGGGGAGAGGTGCGAGATATACGCGTGCCATCAGTACTGTTCAAACGGCGGCGTCTGTTCCCTGAATGAAGAGAATAAGCCAGTCTGCCAGTGCACAGCAGGTTACGTCGGAGAACGATGCGACGTGTCCATCTGTAAGGATTACTGTTTGCACCAAGGAAACTGTAGTGTCGGTGCTGAGAGCCTACCTAACTGCAGGTAAGTCAGAATACTTTTATTAATAAACTAACTTTAGCCCGCAGCTTTGCCCGCGTACATAAAATATAGCCTATGTCACTCAGGAATACAGCAGCTTTCTATTGATGAAAAAATTTTAGCAATCGGACCAGTACGTCCACAGATTACCTCATACAAACAAAAAAACAAACTTTACTTCTTTATTATATTAGTATAGATAGCGGACCCAATAAACATTGCCATCCCTGGTCCAATTGTACCTAAATCTAAACCATCCAGGAAGTCTAGCTAAGAGAATCATTGGCAATGATGCACTCGTCGAGTCGAGCCTTCAAACTCTTGAGCATCGACGCCGAGTCGCTGGCCTGTCGGTTTTTCTACTGTTTGCATTTCGGGGAGTGTGCGTCGGAATTGCATGACATGATTCCTCTCCCGCCCGTTCCATCATAACCACGTACCAGGCGTTTGGGCGGAGCACCGCCGTGTCCTCGTGGAGGCTATCGGCGGCGACCTCTCGCGCCGGGCCCTGGTACAGGCATATGGGATGTAATACTGCATAGCTTGCCGCACCACATCGGAAATTGCCGTTGAACTGGAATCCTGAAAAGAGATTGCCCAAACTCCTGTAGGGATCCACCAACTTATGTTAATTCATATTTACTCTAAAGGGTATAGTTTTAATCTAACTTTCACTCGCTAAAATATTTTATAATATTAAACAGTATTTTTGAAATATTTAAAAAAGTTAGCAATCGCTTGATCATATTTCATGGCAATTTTTTAGTGTGTACATAATGTATGTGTGGGACGCGTCATGGCGCATCACTGTACGCCTGGTACGTTTTTTTTTATTTTTAGTAAGCGGAATCATCAGAATGACTTCTCCCGCTCTTGGGCGGAGCGGGAGGGCGTGTCAGACTCTTACTGACTAAACCCTACCCCGTTACTTCGTTGCCTTCGATCTGGGGGACATGGACTTACCTTTCAGAATTTCATTGTTCCCCAGAGGCTTCGGCCTTACCGGGCCCCTACAGTTTGCTGACATCTCCTTGAGGCGCGCGTGGAACAGAAAGCACTGTTGACGACTAGGCTCGGTCCAGATTATTACCAGACTGCCGGATGGCGAGCCCGCGCCTACGGTGGTCGGAAATCGAGATCGGGATCTCGGCGGCGGCGGCGTGAGGACCGTTCCCTCACGCGCTCGCGGTCGGCAGCCTCCTTCGCTAACATTACTGCTTCGCAGAAAGAGGCGGCCGCCTGCCACCCGTCTTCGCTCCGAACCATGGCCTGTACCAAAGCCCGGCGCGGGAAGTCGCCGCTGCCGATAGCCTCCACAAGGACACGGCGGTGCTCCGCCCAAGCAGGGCACACCTCTACTGTGTGCTCCACCGTGTCCTCCGGGCGGTCCACACAGTAGCGACACCCGGGTGTCCTCTCCTGCTTGATTCGATCCAGGAACCTCCCGAACTTACTGTGTCCGGTGAGGACCTGCGTCATACGGAAAGAGAGGACGCCGCGACCTCTTTCCAACCACTCCTCAAAGAGGGGACATACCGCCTCAATGACGGCGGGCCCAATGTTCATTGTCTTAAGATAAATCATTTGATTAAAGACCAAATGCCTATATATCGCCTTTGCTTTCGGTGCTAATCAATACGCCCCCATTTTTCACCTTCTTTAGGCCTCGAACATGGAGCTTTAGTTGTTCTAATCTTTTGGACTAGAGACTTGGTGTCGTCACTGGTTTGGGTCTTATCGCTGGGATAAATGGCTACTGAGCTCAAATTTGCCGGACGGACGATGTCGGTACCTTTCTAACCTAACCATGCTAGCATTTCTCATGGATTCATTTTGGTTTCTACAACCTCTTTGAACTGCTGGAGAGACTTCACAACGTTCTGCTGAACCTGAAGGTGCTGGATTGTGGTATGGGCCAAGATAGATAGTGAAAGAAGGTAGGGGTTTAGTCAGTAAGAGTCTGACACACCCTCTCACTCCGCCCAAAAGTCGGAGAAGTCATTCTGATGATTCCCCTACCATAAAAAAAAACTAAAACTCTTGTAACGCTGCTTCGTATGCTCATTATTTCAGTTGCAAAGCCGGATACTCTGGGGAGAGGTGCGAGGTATACGCGTGCCATCAGTACTGTTCAAACGGCGGCGTCTGTTCCCTGAATGAAGAGAATAAGCCAGTCTGCCAGTGCACAGCAGGTTACGTTGGAGAACGATGCGACGTGTCCATCTGTAAGGATTACTGTTTGCACCAAGGAAACTGTAGTGTCGGTGCTGAGAGCCTACCTAACTGCAGGTAAGTCAGAATACTTTTATTAATAAACTAACTTTAGCCCGCAGCTTCGCCCGCGTACATAAAATATAGCCTATGTCACTCAGGAATACAGCAGCTTTCTATTGGTGAAAAAATTTTAGCAATCGGACCAGTACGTCCACAGATTACCTCATACAAACAAAAAAACAAACTTTACCTCTTTATTATATTAGTATAGATAGCGGACCCAATAAACATTGCCATCCCTGGTCCAATTGTAACTAAATCTACACCATCCAGGAAGTCTAGCTAAGAGAATCATTGGCAATGATGCACTCGTCGAGTCGAGCCTTCAAACTCTTGAGCATCGACGCCGAGTCGCTGGCCTGTCGGTTTTTCTACTGTTTGCATTTCGGGGAGTGTGCGTCGGAATTGCATGACATGATTCCTCTCCCGCCCGTTCCATCATAACCACGTACCAGGCGTTTGGGCGGAGCACCGCCGTGTCCTCGTGGAGGCTATCGGCGGCGACCTCTCGCGCCGGGCCCTGGTACAGGCATATGGGATGTAATACTGCATAGCTTGCCGCACCACATCGGAAATTGCCGTTGAACTGGAATCCTGAAAAGAGATTGCCCAAACTCCTGTAGGGATCCGTACCAACTTATGTTAATTCATATTTACTCTAAAGGGTATAGTTTTTATTTAACTTTCACTCGCTAAAATATTTTATAATATTTAACAGCATTTTTGAAATATTTAAAAAAGTTAGCAATCGCTTGATCATATTTCATGGCAATTTTTTAGTGTGTACATATGTGTGGGACGCGTCATGGCGCATCACTGTACGCCTGGTACGTTTTTTTTTATTTTTAGTAAGCGGAATCATCAGAATGACTTCTCCCGCTCTTGGGCGGAGCGGGAGGGTGTATCAGACTCTTACTGACTAAACCCTACCCCGTTACTTCGTTGCCTTCGATCTGGGGGACATGGACTTACCTTTCAGAATTTCATTGTTCCCCAGAGGCTTCGGCCTTACCGGGCCCCTACAGTTTGCTGACATCTCCTTGAGGCGCGCGTGGAACAAAAAGCACCGTTGACGACTAGGCTCGGTCCAGATTATTACCAGACTGCCGGATGGCGAGCCCGCGCCTACGGTGGTCGGAAATCGAGATCGGGATCTCGGCGGCGGCGGCGTGAGGACCGTTCCCTCACGCGCTCGCGGTCGGCAGCCTCCTTCGCTAACATTACTGCTTCGCAGAAGGAGGCGGCCGCCTGCCACCCGTCTTCGCTCCGAACCATGGCCAGTACCAAAGCCCGGCGCGAGAGGTCGCCGCCGCCGATAACCTCCACAAGGACACGGCGGTGCTCCGCCCAAGCCGGGCACACCTCGACCGTGTCCTCCGGGCGGTCCACACAGTGGCGATACCCGGGCGTCCTTTCCTCCTAGATCCGATGCAGGAACCTCCCGAACTTACCGTGTCCGGTGAGGACCTGCGTCATACGGAACGAGAGGACGCCGCGACCTCTTTCCAACCACTCCTCAAAGAGGGGACTTACCGCCTCAATGACGGCGGGCCCAATTTATTTATTTATTTGTATACTCTTTATTGTACACCGTAAAAATACATTTTTCACAAGGAGCTTAACATTAGTAGGGGTGGTATAATGTTCATTGTCTTAAGATAAATCATTTGATTAAAGACCAAATGCCTATATATCGCCTTTGCTTTCGGTGCTAATCAATACGCCCCCATTTTTCACCTTCTTTAGGCCTCGAACATGGAGCTTTAGTTGTTCCGGGGAGATAATCTTTTGGACTAGAGACTTGGTGTCGTCACTTGTTTGGGTTTTATCGCTGGGATAAATGGCGACTGAGCTCAAATTTGCCGGACGGACGATGTCGGTACCTTTCTTAACCACGCTAGCATTTCTCATGGATTCATTTTGGTTTCTACAACCTCTTTGAACTGCTGGAGAGAGTTCACAACGTTCTGCTGAACCTGAAGGTGCTGGATTGTGGTATGGGCCAAGATAGATAGTGAAAGAAGGAACAGGGTAGGGGTTTAGTCAGTAAGAGTCTGACACACCCTCTCGCATTCTGATGATTCCCCTACCATAAAAAAAACAAAAACTCTTGTAACGCTGCTTCTTATGCTCATTATTTCAGTTGTAAAGCCGGATACTCTGGGGAGAGGTGCGAGATATACGCGTGCCATAAGCACTGTTCAAACGGCGGCGTCTGTTCCCTGAATGAAGAGAATAAGCCAGTCTGCCAGTGCACAGCAGGTTACGTTGGAGAACGATGCGACGTGTCCATCTGTAAGGATTACTGTTTGCACCAAGGAAACTGTAGTGTCGGTGCTGAGAGCCTACCTAACTGCAGGTAAGTCAGACGGAATTCGTTGTATAGATTATACTAATAAATTTAATAAAGTAAAGTAAAAATTTATTTATTTTCCACACCAATATAGTACAGATTACATTATTAAAACAAATGGACTGGACTGGAGCCTGAACTTGGGCAGCCCTGTGTTTCAGGACCCCAGGTCTTCATCCCGCGGCAAGTGGGTCTGGTCACTAGTGAAATTTAATCAACTTAAATTGTGTGAATTCGTGTGTGTGTGTGTTGTGTGTGTGACTGTGAGTGATATGTGTGAGAGTTTGTGGGAGTATGTATTATGTATGAGTATGCATGGTTATGCATGAGTGTGCTTTGACTGCTCTAAACTTACAAAGGACTGATAGGCACGTTATATTGTTTACGCTATTAAATAATAGCGGACCCAACAAATATTGCCTTGCCTGTTCCAATTATAAATCTAAACCATCCAGGGAGTCGAACCAAGAGGATAAATGTCCGGTATTTTCATCAGCAGATTTTTTTCTTTGTAAGTACGTTAATCGTTTTTTCCTATTTCTTTTTTACCATTGTCTTTATTATGATGGTCTGAATGATTTCTAATAGTTTGTCCTATTTCAATGAGACCTTATATAACAGTTGGTGGTCCAGCTTTGAGTTCTACTAAATGTTTTGGAAACGCATTCATTGCGCGTACTGCTAAGGAGTGGTATTGCCTGTCGGGGTCAGCTGTTCTTGATTATAGAGCACATGCCACGGAATGGCGCCGAGGGCTGCAGCTGAACATCAGCGTCTAGAGGTGGCCTGAGCTGGGCTCCTTTTTAACTAAGTGTTCTTCAAGCTTAATTTTTAAATAGTTTTCTGATCTTGTAATGTTTATAAAAGTAATTTTCTTTCTTTCTTTTTTTTTCTTTCTTAAATAATAATTGTGCATGTTGGTCGTTTCAGTTGCGCCGCCGGCTACTCGGGCGAGCGGTGCGAGGTGGCCGGCTGTCGGGACTACTGTCTGCGCGGCAACTGTAGTGTCGGCGCTGAGGGAGGGCTTACGTGCAGGTAAAGCATCACACCAACTGATACTATTACTGATAAGTGCGCGCTTGCCTATTATCTCAGCAGATGTACACGATGATGTCGTCGACAACAGAGCAAGACTGCCAAGAAGTAACCTATTCACTCTTGACTTAAATGCTTCCAGGTTCTAGCTAGTGAGGTAGTGGTCAAACTTGAGCCTATCAATAATAAAAAAAACTTCCCTTAAAATATGTTTTTGAGGCTGTTAAAGTTTTTATAACAACAAGTCATTGGCAGAGTGCTAATATCATCATTATCATCATCATCATCATCTCAGCTAAAAGACGTCCACTGCTGGACATAGGCCTACCCCAAGCGCCGCCACAGCGACCGGTCCTGTGCGTCTCGCATCCATCGGATTCCCGCGACCCTCGCCAGGTCGTCGGTCCACCTTGTGGGAGGCCGCGCCAACGCTGCGTCTTCCAGTACTTGGCCTCCACTTTCGTCCCCGTCGATCATCTGTTCTACGAGCAATGTGCCCTGTCCACTGCTACTTAAGTTTGAAAATTCTTCGGGCTATGTCGGTAACATTGGGAATTGGCTGTATAATAATAATATAAGCCTTTATTCAGACAAAAAAAATGTTAACATAAAATAAAGACTGCTGAGTCTATGGCACCTCCAACTTGATCTGTTTGCCCAACTTTGACAAATTAAGGCCTTCTCCATTTCTTTCCACTCTATTCTGTTAATTGCTTTTCTAGTCCATTTGAGGAGCTCGTGGCTAGATAATAACACCCACACGGGTCGATCTTAAAAGTTCAGCAACGCTTGCCAAGGTTGCTCTGTGGATGGATCCATCTTAACGTACCGAGTTTCCTCTGTGCCTCGGAAAGCACGTTAAGCCGTAGATCCTGGGTGTCATTTGTAGATCTTTGGCAGTCGTTACGGATAGTCAGAAGCCAGTAAATCTGACTCCAGTCTTGCCATGTAGTGCCGTGCTACCCCAGTTAATGAATTGTGGAGGTCTGGTAGGCAGCCGCTCCTCGTAAAATACTGGTACTCAGCTAAATCCGGCTTGACTGAAAGCCGACCCCAATTTAGTTGGGAAAAGGCCAAGCAGATGATGATGATGATGTTTTCCCCGCTATTGCTTTTATCTCGTCTTCTCATCTTCGATACTGTCTGCCTCGTTTTCTTTCTCTAGGGTTCCAGAACACTTTGCTTTTGTTCCACTTCTCCATACCTCTCTTTATATGTCTTGTCCGTTGCTACTTAAGTTTTCTTATTTTATTTCTAATGTTTTCTATTTTTGCCAGTTTCCTTATAGTTTCGGTCTGAACTCAGTCAGATTTCCTTACATTTAGCAAGCTTCTCTCCATTGCTGTCCGACAAGATTCTAGATTTTTGTGAAGGTGACAACTACCCTTCGAATTCGTTGTATATGTTGCCGCTAATGTGCGGAAATCAGTTAGAGTGCGGAATGACTAGTTAATCTGTAGATTGATGATCATCGTCGTTATTTCAGCTGTGAGACCGGCTACTCTGGAGCGAGGTGCGAAGTGAACGCGTGCCAAGGATACTGTCTGAACGGCGGCGTGTGTTCGCTGAACGAGGAGGACGAGCCGGCCTGCGAGTGCGCGGCGGGCTACGACGGTGGACGCTGCGAGCTTCCTGCCTATAACGACAACAGGTGAAACCTGATCTTATTTATTTAACCGTTTATGTACACAAAATATAAGATAAGAAGAAGGAAACAGAAAAATAGGTGCAAAGGCGATGTTTGTTTCTACAGAAATCTCTTCCAGCATACCAGCGACATTATTTCAGTTGTAAAGCCGGATACTCTGGGGAGAGGTGCGAGGTACACGCGTGCCATAAGCACTGTTCAAACGGCGGCGTCTGTTCCCTGAATGAAGAGAATAAGCCAGTCTGCCAGTGCACAGCAGGTTACGTTGGAGAACGATGCGACGTGTCCATCTGTAAGGATTACTGTTTGCACCAAGGAAACTGTAGTGTCGGTGCTGAGAGCCTACCTGACTGCAGGTAAGTCAGACGGAATTCGTTGTATAGATTATACCTACTAATACTTTTATTAAAGACTAGCTTTTACCCGCGGCTTCGCTCCCGTCAAATGACTACACATATCCTACGCTACCCTACCCTACCTTCCCTACCTACCCTACACTACCCTACCTACCCTACACTACCCTACAATACCCTACACTACACTACCCTACCCTACACTACCCTACACTACCCTACCTTCCCTACACTACCCTACACTACCCTACAATACCCTACACTACACTACCCTACCCTACACTACCCTACACTACCCTACCTTCCCTACACTACCCTACACTACCCTACAATACCCTACACTACACTACCCTACCCTACACTACCCTACACTACCCTACACTACCCTACACTACCCTACACTACCCTACACTACCCTACACTACCCTACACTACCCTACACACCCTACAGTACCCTACACTACCTACCTACTTTACCTAACTTTTTTTTTTTTTAATTTTTCTCTCCGTAAGAACCATCATTGAACTTCAAGGAACATTTTAAAAAAAAATCAGCCGAATCGGTCAAGCCGTTTTCATGTTATGTCGTGACAACGGAAAACGGGTTTCATTTTTATATATATAGATAAGTAAAAATATATTTATTTTCCACACTAATATAGTACAGATTACATTATTAAAACAAATGGACTGGACTGGAGCCTGAACTTGGACAGCCCTGTGTTTCAGGACTCCAGGTCTTCATCCCGCGGCAAGTGGGTCTGAATTCACTAGCGAATTTAATCAACTTAAATTGTGTGAATTCGTGTGTTGTGTGTGTGACTGTGAGTGATATGTGTGAGAGCTTGTGGTAGTATGTATGATGTATGCATGGTTATGCATGAGTGTGTTTTGACTGCTCTAAAGTTATAAAGGACTGATAGGCACGTTACATTTTTTACGCTATTAAATAGCGGACCCAACAAATATTGCCTTGCCTGTTCCAATTATAAATCTAAACCATCCAGGGAGTCGAACCAAGAGGATAAATGTTCGGTATTTTCATCAGCAGATTTTTTTCTTTGTAAGTACGTTAATCGTTTTTTTTTTTATTTCTTTTTTACCATTGTCTTTATTATGATGGTCTGAATGATTTCTAATAGTTTGTCCTATTTCAATGAGACCTTATATAACAGTTGGTGGGCCAGCTTTGAGTTCTACTAAATGTTTTGGAAACGCATTCATTGCGCGTACTGCTAAGGAGTGGTATTGTCGGGGTCAGCAATATAAACATTACAAGATCAAATAGTTTTCTGATCTTGTAATGTTTATATCTTTCTTTCTTTTTTTTTCTTTTTTTAATAATAATTGTGCATGTTGGTCGTTTCAGTTGCGCCGCCGGCTACTCGGGCGAGCGGTGCGAGGTGGCCGGCTGTCGGGACTACTGTCTGCGCGGCAACTGTAGTGTCGGCGCTGAGGGAGGGCTTACGTGCAGGTAAAGCATCACACCAACTGATACTATTACTGATAAGTGCGCGCTTGCCTATTATCTCAGCAGATGTACACGATGATGTCGTCGACAACAGAGCAAGTCTGCCAAGAAGTAACCTATTCACTCTTGACTTAAATGCTTCCAGGTTCTAGCTAGTGAGGTAGTGGTCAAACTTGAGCCTATCAATAATAAAAAAAACTTCCCTTAAAACATGTTTTTGAGGCTGTTAAAGTTTTTATAACAACAAGTCATTGGCAGAGTACTAGTATCATCATTATCATCATCATCATCATCTCAGCTAAAAGACGTCCACTGCTGGACATAGGCCTCCTCCAAGCGTCTCCACAGCGACCGGTCCTGTGCGTCTCGCATCCACCGGATTCCCGCGACCCTCGCCAGGTCGTCGGTCCACCTTGTGGGAGGCCGCGCCAACGCTGCGTCTTCCAGTACTTGGCCTCCACTTCCGTCCCCGTCGATCATCTGTTCTACGAGCAATGTGCGCTGGCCACTGCTACTTAAGTTTGACAATTCTTCGGGCTATGTCGGTAACATTGGCAATTGGCTGTATAATAATAATATACTTAAGCCTTTATTCAGACAAAAAAAATGTTAACATAAAATAAAGACTGCTGAGTCTATGGCACCTCCAACTTGATCTGTTTGCCCAACTTTGACAAATTAAGGCCTTCTCCATTTCTTTCCACTCTATTCTGTTAATTGCTTTTCTAGTCCATTTGAGGAGCTCGTGGCTAGATAGTAACAGCCGCACAGGTCGATCTTAAAAGTTAAGCAACGCTTGCCAGGATTGCTCTGTGGATGGATCCATCTTAACGTACCGAGTTTCCTCCGTGCCTCGGAAAGCACGTTAAGCCGTAGATCCCGGGTGTCATTTGTAGATCTTTGGCAGTCGTTATGTATAGTCAGAAGCCAGTAAATCTGACTCCAGTCTTGCCATGAAGTACCGTGCTACCCCAGTTAATGGGTTGTGGAGGTCTGGTAGGCAACCGCTCCTCGTAAAATACTGGTATTCAGCTAAATCCGGCTTGACTGGAAGCCGACCCCAATTTAGTTGGGAAAAAGCCAAGCAGATGATGATGATGATGTTTTCCCCGCTATTTCTTTTATCTCGTCTTCTCATCTTCGATACTGTCTGCCTCGTTTTCTTTCTCTAGGGTTCCAGAACACTTTGCTTTTGTTCCACCTCTCCATACCTCTTATTATATGTCCTGTCCATTGCTACTTAAGTTTTCTTATTTTATTTGTAATGTTTTCTATTTTTGCCAGTTTCCTGATAGTTTCGTTCTGAACTCTGTCAGATTTCCTTACATTTAGCAAGCTCCTCTCCATTGCTGTCTGACAAGATTCTAGATTTTTGTGAAGGTGACCACTACCCTTCGAATTTGTTGTATATGTTGCCGCTAATGTGCGGAAATCAGTTAGAGTGCGGAATGACTAGTTAATCTGTAGATTATCTGATTGAGACTGCTAAGATCTTATATGAAACTAGATAGATTTCTTAGGTAATATGCATAGTTTAGAACTAGATGGCGTGGCGTGAAAGTTGTGGGATAAAAAAAATGATTTTCTCAAAGTTTAAATCATTATCATCATCGTCGTTATTTCAGCTGTGAGACCGGCTACTCTGGAGCGAGGTGCGAAGTGAACGCGTGCCAAGGATACTGTCTGAACGGCGGCGTGTGTTCGCTGAACGAGGAGGACGAGCCGGCCTGCGAGTGCGCGGCGGGCTACGACGGTGGACGCTGCGAGCTTCCTGCCTATAACGACAACAGGTAAAACTTGTTCATCTCACTGTACACTACAAGTCAGTCACATTAACTTGTCGCTTGACGTTGACGAAATAATGTCTAAAAACAATATAACAACTACAGAGAACTAGCCAAATTATCGAGGCGCGTATCGAGAACAAAAGATGCTGAGCATACCTGACACTTGCCGGCCGAGCTCAGGGAATGCGGGGGGAAGCGGGGGGATGTGAGCATTTCAGAGATGCGTCAAGTTAATGTGACCGGATCGTAGGTATATTTGTCGTCAGGAGATATACACAGAGTACTGTAACATGAGTAGTATAGGAAAACGCAGTGTTAGAGATGAATGATTTACCAGCAAGCCTGACTGTCCATAAAAACAATATTTCATTGCGCCAGTCCAGTGAAGTTGTGGAGACAAACCTTAGTGAATGCGACGACCGACCTGAGTGATGTGTTGAGTAGTTTTACTAAGATGAACTATAGTTATGTACATTGTCCTGGTGAGTCTGTTTATTGTGTTCATCATCATCATCTCAGCCGAAAAACGTCCACTGCTGGACACAGGCCTCCCCCAAGCGTCGCCACAACGACCGTTCCTGTGCGTCTCGCATCCATCGGATTCGCGCGACTCTCGCCATGTCATCGGTCCACATTGTGGGGGGCCTCACAACACTGCGTCTCCCGGAACGTGGCCGCCACTTCAGAACCTCCTGTTCCCATTGACCATCTATTGTGTGACCCTGTTCAAAATGTTCGTTGTTGCAGCTGTGAGGCCGTCACGGAGGGAGGGACAGTCGGCGCCTGCCACCAGTTCTGCCTGCACGACGGCGTCTGTTCCCTGAACGAGGCGGGCGAGCCAGTCTGCCAGTGCTCAGCCGATCACGAGGGCGACAGGTGCGAGGTTCCTGTCTACAACGACTTGAGCTTCCAGCTCGTGGCGACCGTGCTGAAGGGGAAGCCGAAGGTGACCGTCACGGTGGGCGGAGGAGTGCAGTCCACGTGCGCTTCCGCCGCGCTCTGAACCACGAGGCGAGGGGGGAGCTTCACGTCGGCCCTCACCGCGACCATGTCGTCCTCTCGCTTTATATTAATTATTCATGCGTATAATGTCATTAAAGATTATTATTTCAAATAAAATTATAATTATGATTCATTCGAATGTTTTATTCAAGAAAGTAACCTGGGTTATAACTTAACAGTCTGTTTGGCTGTTAGTCTGCAGATTACCTAGAAAACTTGCAGAATAACTATGGTTTATTGGTTTAGATGGTTAACTAAAGGTAAACAATCTTGGTATGTCTTTTTATATTAAAGAGGTCGTATATAATATACACAAAGATTATTTAAATTTAGTTTATTAGTTAACATCAATTTAGGTAAATACCTAGTTGCAAAGACTTTTATATACAATTTTTAGGCAACTTTTAGATAAAAAGACATGCCAAGATTGTTTACATTGAGTTAATTACCTAAACCGATAGATCATAGTTAATCTGCACTTTAACTGATTTACGCACATTAGTGACAATATACACCAGAGATTCCGCTATGATTCAGTTAGCGAACAATTACAAGAAGCGCTAAACTTCCAAAATGTACGACGTACAGTACGTTTGTTTGTTCTTTCTTTTTTGCCTTCGTTGTACTGTGAGGCGAATTCAATAAACTTTAAACTTAATTTTGATTATACAGAAGATTTATTACTTTACTGTCTTTAATGGGATGTGTAGGAGTATATCAGTGTCTGTAATATCGTCATGCAACCTACCTCTCTGCTTAGCGTTTGTGGACTACGAGAAAGCCTTTGATTCGATCGAGACTTGGGCTGTACTGCAGTCTCTCCAACGGTGCCAGATTGACTATCGGTACATCGAAGTACTGAAATGTTTGTACGAAAACGCCATCATGTCAGTCCGACTACAGGACCGGACCTCGAGACCTATCCTCTTACAGCGGGGTGTGAGGCAGGGAGACGTTATCTCTCCGAAACTGTTCACGGCCGCATTGGAGGATGTCTTCAACGTTCTGGAATGGAGAGGGCGAGGCATCAATGTCAACGGCGAGTACATCAAACTTTCGATTTGCCGACGACATAGTAGTCATGGCTGAGACTACGGAGGGGCCCAGTACAATGCTCGGTGATCTCAGTAGGGCCTACGATAGAGCGGGACTCAAAATGAACATGGACAAAACCAAAGTCATGGTAAACGTCCATGTAGCACCCACTCCTATCAAGATCGGAGACTTTACACTCGAAGTTGTGGATGACTACGTCTACCTGGGACAGACGGTCCAGTTGGGTAGATCTAACTTCGAGAAAGAGATCAATCGTCGAATCCGACTCGGCTGGGCAGCGTTTAGGAAGCTGCACGGTATGTTCTCGTCCAACTTACCGCAGTGTCTCAAGACAAAAGTCTATGACCGGTGTGTGTTGCCAGTGATGACATATGGCTCGGAAACGTGGTCGCTCACAATGGGCCTCATCGGAAGGCTTAAAGTCACCAAAAGAGCAATGGAAAGGGCTATACTCGGAGTTTCCTTGCGCGATCACATCAGAAATGAAGATATCCGCAAGAGAACTAAGGTTGCCGACATAGCCCGAAGAATCGCCAAACTTAAGTGGCAGTGGGCAGGTCACATTGCTCGAAGAACAGATGTTCGCTGAGGACTGAAAGTTCTTGAGTGGCGGCCACGTACCGGAAGACGCAGCGTTGGCGCGGTCTCCCACAAGGTGGACTGACGACCTGGCGAGGGTTGCGGGAATCCGATGGATGCGAGACGCACAGGACCGGTCGTTGTGGCGACGCTTGGGGGAGGCATATGTCCAGCTGTGGACGTCTTTCGGCTGAAATGATGAATATCGTCATGCATATTCATGTGTTCATTTTATTGAAGTATAATAATGTTTATTCAATTCTCTTTCAATATGGAACCATCTTGAAGGCACATAAGATAGGGGCATAATCACTAATAACTGACACCTCCACGCGTCTCACGCTGTAACAAAATAATCACTGATATATACTATAGTTTACAATCGAATTGCTTTAATTCTGTGCTCAATAAATGTACTGTATACAACGTGTAACGTTAAATGCGCAAAACCTCAGACACCCCAAATTATTATTTATTCATTTGACCTAATTATTAGTGAATAAAATTAATAAAAAATGAAAAGATTGTATGTACTGTTTTAGTTTGTTTAAGATTCGTATCTGAATTAAAATAAGAACTATTGTCTCCCGTGTGAGAAAATTTCAATTGGACGACCACTATTTTTGTTTGTTTACCTATTTTGGCGGGTTTGCGCACGTGATAGCTTGATCTATTAATAAATAGACAGAGTAACTTTTATAACGACGATTTAAAAAAATGTGTTCTGTAGTAAAAAATGGTTCAATTGATTCTCCTCGTTGCTCTGATCAAACTACTCGTATTTTCAGGTCTTGCGCATTTTACGCCATATTTTTTAGAGCCATGACTCAATCTGACTCAGGCGCGGTAGATATTATAAGAGAGTAAGTTAGTTAATTAAGAACACATTTTATTCACTGCACTTTACTATCTATAAATTTTACTATTTATTGCTATTTACAACTCAATTGTAGTGTTGTTTGCGGCAATGTCAATAATGTCGACTCATTGACACTGCGTGTACCCAGCCATTGTACCCAGTGCTACACTCCAACGGGATGATAAAACCTCTCCTTTTTTAAATCTTTATTTAAAGAGCGATTCGTTAATGCGAATATCTCTGTAGGTATAAAGGTTGTAAGGGACAGCCCTCCGCAAACTTTAAAGGCTTGCTCAGTAGACGAATCTGAGTACATATTAATGTTTTCTTAAGAACGAAGGGCTTCCAATTAATTTCATTTCCTTTAAAAACTTTGGCAGTTCCATTGAATGCTTTTTTATTTTATAATTACTCTAAATATTATATTTCTCTATTTTATATTTTAAACCTTTGCTACACACACACACCACACTACATGTTCAGATCAAGACTATCATTAAAGTGTTCGAAGGGGTCAATCCGGCGGTCAGGGTAGTCGTAGTACGCAGGAGTACTGTACGCCATCGCCTCACGAGGGGCAGCAGTCACGTCACCTACAGCTGCAGTGTCCGTCACGTTGACTGTACTGTCAGTAGCGGTCACTGTGACAGCAGTTACTGCCTTGTTTAGATCTGTAGCGCCAGTGTTAGTGGTATCTGCAGCAATGTTTGTAACTTGAGGTGCTGTTGTGTTGTCCATATCTATTGCTTTGACTGCATCGTTACTTATCGCGTTTGGTTTAGAAGACATGTTATCATTTGTTGTAGTTTCATTGTTAGTTGCGTAACTTTTTGTATTGTCATTTTCTTTTTTGACGTCTTGTAATTTCAGATCTTGGTGTGTATTTGACAGTCTCTCAACTTTATGTTCGGTCATATCTTTTTTATTATTCTTGTCTGCTTTATATCACGTATTTTTTTCAAATCGTTTAGTTCAGTTTCTAAAACGCTGATTCTTTTGACGATGTATTCGTCAGAAACTTTGGTGTCGTTATCGAAAGGTCCTGTTGAAGAGTGGTTTTTTGTGTTGTTGGACTCCATATGTTGGTCAACTGGAGCAATGTTGGCTGAGGACGGTGCTATACCTCTTCTGATCTCAAGAACTGGTTCTTTATAGTGAGACTCGTAACTGATCGAGTGTCGAGAAGGAGGTTTAGTAGGAGCAGTCGAGTTTTGAGGTTTCACCAATGATTTAGCTCGCCTTTTTACAGCATATCTCTGATTCCAAGATTTTTCATTTCTGGAATTGAAATATAGTGTTTAATGTTTTTCATATAAATAATAAATTAAGATACGATGAACATGTTGTAAGAAGTTGTTTTTTAAGTTATTGCTTGACTGCGATCCCACCTGATGGTAAGCAGTGCCATCGTTGATGATGAGTCACTCTATTTTAGCAAGAGCCTATTCACTCTAGGCTTGAACACACCTACATTATAATCGGAGGTGAAGATGTCTACCAGAGTAGGACAAGACTAGAATGAATGCGTGCGAGATGATAACGGTAGTCACTGAGAGCTAATGATGAGTGACACCTAAACTTATGGTAACATTACTCCTATTTAAAGATAATATTTGTTTCAGAAAATTACTTTTATCAAAAGAAAATTTAGCCACTGCCACATAACCCTTGTATCGTGGGTGCGCTCACAAACTTGTAAACTCTCATAGACATGCACCAGGTATTCAGACCCAGAACCACTATCCTCAGACCATATTAATTGTGGTTTCCAACGATACATTATCAATAAATCCATCACAACTAGCTCTGGAACCGAATTTCGACATTTTTGTTACATAGCAATAAAAAAATGATCAATATTTGTATAAAATTCTTTAGTTCCTAAATTGTTGGCTTGCCTCTATGCTTTAGTGCATACTGTAAGTATAGCTAGCATCACATATAACTAGCCTTTTCCCAACTATATTGGGGTCGGCTTCCAATCAAACCGGATTTAGCTGAATACCAGTATTTTACTAGGAGCGGCTGCGTACCAGACCTCCACAACCCATTAACTGGGGTGACACGGTATTTTATGGCAAGACTGGAGTCAGATTTATTGGCTTCTGACTATCCGTAACGACTGCCAAAGATCTACAAATGACAGCCGGGATCAACGGCTTAACGTGCTTTCCGAGGCACGAAGGAAACTCGGTAGGTTAAGATGGTCATCCATCCACAGACCGACCTTGGCAAGCGTTGCTTAACCTATCACATACCCACGTAACGAGACACAATAGTTAAACAATAAGAGCGCGGTCTCATGCGACCGGTCGGGCATTCATGAACTAACCTTGAAGATCGACCCGTGCCGTTGTTATTATCTAGCCACGAGCTCTAGTATAGCTAGCAACTGACAAATAAATAAAATCTTACTGTTCCGGCTCCCGAGCTGCCCCTGGCGCGAACTTGCTCAGAGACTTCAGCACCCCAGGGGCCCTCAAACTCACCACAGTGGCCCTCGAACTCACAACCGGTATGTTTACCGTCGACAGTTTCTCGTGCATTATGCGCCAACAGTGTGCCGGTCTTCTGCGCCGAGTACGCGCCAGCCTCAACACCATTCTCAGAACGCTGGCTGACTGGTGGGACTCTCCGATCTTAGGGCGGTGGACACTTCTCAGGTTCTGGGTGTGTCATCCAGCTTGGAGTAAGCACCTATTGTTCCATGCCTCAAGAAGATGTCAGCAAACTATAGGGGCCCGGCAGGGCCGAAGCCTCTGGGGAACGCGGAAAGTCCGAAAGGTTTTCACCGTGTCCCCCAGATCGAAATTAACTAAGGAACGGGGTGGGGTTTAGTCAGTAAGAGTCTGACTCGCCCTCCTGCTTCGCCCAAGAGCGGAAGAAGTTATTCTGATGATTCCCCTTCCAAAAAAAAACCTGTTGTTCCATAAATGTTACTAAGACTAGCTTTAAGTTGACATTGCTCCTAACAAAATATGGCAAGTTCTGTAATAAACATGTCTTAATATTATTTTTATAGAGTAAACTTAGTCAAAACAAACTGAAACATAACTACCGAATATTGCAAACAACAAAACACAAGTGCTCGCTCTCATTTTAATACCAAAACACTAACATTTTTATGGAATCATAAAACGAATATACATTACATTTATAACTGTTTGTAAGGAAGGTCATAAGTACATATACATACATAATCAGCCTTATAATATTTCCACTATTGGAACTCAGGCTTCTTCTCTAGGAGAGATGAAAAGGTATTGCAGTAAAAAGACAGGTATATCGTCGTGACGTGATGAACATTCTGTAGCTGAAAAGGCCTGACGCTGAAAGTATAGCAGACACGGCGATATCATCATCATCATCTGTTTAGCCTTTTCCCAACTACATTGGGGTTGGCTTCCAGTCAATCCGGATTTAGCTGAATACCAGTACTTTACGAGGAGCAGCTGCCTACCAGACCTCCACAACCCATTAACTCAAGTAACACGGTTCTTCATGGTAAGAGACCGAGTCAGATTTACTGGCTTCTGACTATCCGTAACTACTGCCAAAGATCTACAAATGACAGCCGGGACCTACGGTTTAACGTGTTTTGCGAGGCACGGAAAGCACGTTATTAGATACTTAATAACGTGTCTGATTCTGTCGAGATTCTGCTAAGAAAATGGAAATAAGCAATTTACCTTGTCGATAGTAAATCAGTCTCAGTCAGAAAACCGGTTGCGCAATCATACAAATGCGGTATACGGTGGCAAGGCTGGCCAAATGCCATGGGTCCGACGGCGCTCCCGGTTAGAAGGGATCCCTAATTTGATGGAGGCCTCAGCCCGATGAGGTCCTTGTTTTGATGGGGCTCCGATCTGTGGGGCCCTATGTATGAAGAGCCCCCGATGTGAAGAGCCCCCGGTATGAAGAGCCCCCGGTGTGAAGAGCCCCCGGTATGAAGAGCCCCCGGTGTGAAGAGCCCCCGGTATGAAGAGCCCCCGGTGTGAAGAGCCCCCGGTATGAAGGGACCCCGGTCTGACCGGCCCATAATTTGTATCAAAACATGTAATTTAACGAAATTTTATTAAAATCAAGTCACACACTTTTTCTGGGGCCTCATCACCACAGGCCTCCGACCAGATAATGTTACGCTCGTCATAGGTACGGCCAAAAGTAATAAATACAGCGGTCACCAAACGCGCTTCTGAATGGAAGCAAGAACTAATCGTGAGCAACTTTCCCTATGTATATCATAAAGTACGACCACAATTTTATTAACAATAAAACTGAAATAGTAAACGTCAACGGTATTTGTTTTATAAATATTGAAACATGTTAATCTTTTACTTGTATTGACTGCCGCGTCTCATCATCATCTTCTTGCCCTCATCCCATATCGTTACTTACAAACACGTTTTTTTCTTCCATTCTGTTCTCTCACCCGTGATCATCATCACTATCACTATCTCCCTTTTCTCTCATAATCCATTCATCTTTTCCTTGGCCTCTCTCTCTCCACCCATCCACATGTAGGTATACTCATAACTCTTTTAGTAACATGCGTTTTATCCCTCCTCTTCACAAGTCTTACTATTAACTCCCGAGACTTCCGAGGAAATAATTTAATTCACCCCACAACCACTCCACATTGAAGCAACAACAAGTGATTACGGTTGAACAGAGTCACTACAGATTCTTGCAGTAGTAGTTACTATAAATATCGATGTGATTGCGTTGTAGCCAGTGTTTCTTCTTATTTTTCCTGCACTTATCCCATATTACTTAGGGTCAGTGCAACACGTTTTTTTCTTCCATTCTGTCTTGTCACCCGTAATACCATCACTAACTCCCTATGTATTGTGTGAGGACTGATATGAAAATATCAGTCCTCACACAATACATAAGTCTTGTAGTCAGTGTTTGCAGACCGACTAATTCGCAGTTTCGCTGGTGGTTGCATTGTGGTAGCGGTGTAGTCAATATCAACCACATGGTTTGATCAAGTTTGATGACAAAATATGGTCAATGTGAATCAAACAGTTTATTTCTTTGAAAAATAGTGCAACTAAGTGATTTTGTTGTAGTGTGGTTGATATTGTGGTACGAGTGAATAGACTCTTAAAGGCCTATTACACCACTCGTTTTTTACGAACGGTCTTAGTCGACGTCGCGTAGTGTAATAAGGGTAATACGGTCTTACTACTCGGTAGATTCAACGACAGTCTACGTAGACCGGGTGGTGTAATAGGCCTTTTAGAGTAAGCGAAGTGACATGAGAACCTTTATAAGAGTGAGATAAGAAAAGTTAAGAAAATCTTTATACGTACAATTTTGTAAAAATACTACAATGACACTTACTGAGAGTGAAGCCTTGTGCGGTACGAATATCTCTACTTGAATGTATATCGAAGCGATGAATGAGCAACCATTGGATAAAGCAAGAACTGTACAACCGTCTCAATGAACTGTTGTGCTCTCAATAGTGACAGATGTGATCGTAACGTCACAATATGCTGATATTGTTTCTCTGGTTGTGTCTTCATTACGATTTACTTCATTGCAGCGAAGAAAATGGTGTGTATTATGTCTACTTTTTTGCATTTTTTTTTCTCGTGGCCATGAACCGTTACGTTGTTGAAACTTCTACGGTCCGAACTAACCGTTTCGCGTCATCGTAATACCAGTTGCATCGAGGAACTGGAACAATTTGCCTGCTACGGTCTCCCGGTCTGATTACAATTTAGGTGTCAACCTTGAAACTCTAAACAGACTGTCTGCACAGACAATCTCCACAGGTGTGGGTTCTCGGACGGTTCCGATGTTCAGTGTTTGTGCGAGCACCTGCCATCCTGCATCACGTGCCGTTACCAGTCCACGTAATGACAGCAACAGTGGACGCTACTGTTGTGGCCCAATACTACGTCACGCAACGTATATTCAACTAGTTTTGTGATTGACATGTTTAGAAGAAGTCTACGGGTCATTAATATATTCTACGTCAACTGCAGCAGTTAATGCTTTAGTACGTCCTGACGTTGTTACTCGGGGTGGGGACCTGGTGTCCTATAACACAGGTTATCAACCTAGCTTAGGCACCAGTCTCCCACAATATTGTTGTATTTCTATATATCTATCACTAAACAGTATTTCCATGTGATATCTAAATATTGTGGTGAGAAATAAATAAATTTAATGACAATTCTTATAAATTGCAGAAAACCTCAAAGACAGCTTCCTAGACTACAGCATCACCGAGATGTGGTGGAACGGCACGCCGGGCATCGAGCAGACAGGCCGCAACACCGTGCAGTACTCCTTCATGCCCACGCCGCCCGGCCACGGGCAGTTCCCGAGCCCTGACGACGACGGCGTGTTCGACCCGCCGGACCCGCCCGACCCGCCGGAGCAGCCAGAGATCTCTTCCGAAGAGCTGAAGACGTTCACTCCCTTCCCCGACATCACTCGTCCCTCATACCCGTTCGACGTGGAGGACCACACGGTGGTGGCGGCGTCCCTCTCGCCCCTCCCTCCTCCGCTACCCCCAAACTGGCACATCAACTTCCCCGGCCTGACTCCTCCGCCGAACTTCCCGTCAGACTACAGGTACCCGACCGTGTTCCCGACTATAGAGCAGCCGTACTCCCCGTCCCCGACGGGGCCGACGCCTAAAGGGCCTTCGTTCACATTGCCTTACGTGTCTCGTCCGGAGTTTACGTATCCGACGTTGTATCCGACGTTGTATCCGACTTTGTATCCGACGCTGTATCCTACGAGTAAGCCAGCGTCGCCTGCGCACGAGCCGGCCGGGTCGCCCTGGGGCCCCGCCACGTCGACGCCGGCGCGCGCGGTGCCGCACGTGTCGTGGAACCCCGCCGAGGCGTACGTGCGCCTGTGGCAGGAACAGCTCGCGTCGCACGCGGCGCCCGCCTCTGCGCCGCACGACGCCGTGCCCAAGCTACCGCCGATATTTGATTATGACTTGACAAGTAAGTGATTCCATTTACTATTATAATCACGGAACAGATGAAAGAGGATGGAAGGGCCATGTGGGCCGTGCAGACTTGTCACTAAGTATGGCTATGCTCATTTATTTATTTAATGGTTTATCCTCACAATGGAACGCCTTGCAGCAATTGCATCAATGGAGCACAAGTCACGACTGAATGTGCTACTTTCCAACAGCCTCCTTACAGTATAATATTTACGATGGACTGATGGAGTGGTAGTGGCGATGGGTCACGTACGCTTACCAGCCATCAGGCCAGCGCGATCCTAATCGTATCGCACATATTTTGAAATATTGAAGCTCTTTCGTTCGATAAAATTTGATGCTCATGTTCAACTTATTGTGGCCCTCTGGCGCCTGAGTCGTTGACGGCACGAAGTGTTCCACGTACGCCTCAAACAGATGTCAGCAAACTATAAAAGCTTAAAACTGAAGTCCAGATTCTGTTCGACTGCTGTAATGTTCGACTCTCCTGTTGGCCAACATAGCATAGATTAATAGGAATTTCTCTGTATTGACCGAAGAACCTTAATATAGGTTTTATTAAACGGCCATTATTAAAGTTTGCTAATTTAGGTTTAAAAAAAAGTTTGATAATAACAACAAACCATAATAATTATTAAAATCTTTTGCAGAATCAGCAGAACGGTTTCCGATGGAACTCAGGCGAATTCCAAATACACGGCAAAGAAAGTTGAATGACAAACAACCAGTGGACTTTCAAGAGGTCACAGCGCATGTTGCGGCCAATAAAGCAGACCCAGAGTCTGAAGACAAACTCTCACCGTATGATCCCGACAGTCGCGCTGCAGAGAGAATTAAACACATACAGACGCTAAAAGATGCAACTGTGCTGACACAAGACAGTGCTCCTCTCAACGTGTCTGCGGTAAGAATACGAGAAGACAACACTGATGATGGTGATGGTGATAGTATCAACAATGCCACACAAAAGCACTGAAATAAATTCTAAAGGATATTTGAAGGAAAGCAGATCAGAGCGTAAAGTTCCGCTCATCATCATCATCTACCTAGCCTATTCCCAACTATATTAGGGTCGGCTTCCAGTCAAGCTGGATTTAGCTGAATACCAGTATTTTACGAGGACCGGCTGCCTACCAGACCTCCACAACCCATTAACTGGGGTAGCACGGTACTTCATGGCAAGACTGGAGTCAGATTTACTGGCTTCTGACTATCCGTAACGACTGCCAAAGATCTACAAATGACAACCGGCACCTACGGCTTAACGTGCTTTCCGAGTCACGGAGGAAACTCGTTATGTTAAGATGGTCACGCATCCACAGACCAATCTTGGTAAGCTTTGCTTAACCTTGAAGATCGGCTGTTATTTTCTAGCCACGAGCTCCTCAAAGCCGTAAAGTTCCGCACACCTCCGTTGAAAAGGGAGAATCCTCTACTAACTACTTGGGCTACTGCCCGAGTGTTGATTTCGTGCTACACTATAATATGTTTAAATTACACAGAGGACTCGAATTACACGATGAAGGCTTTCGTGGTTTAGTTTGTATATGGCGGCATAGATGTCGCTACCAGTATATATTGTATCTAAGTTTATGCATTAAAATTTGCGATTTTTAAACATTATTTTTTACTGTGTTTTATTTTTAAAAATCTAATAAAATACCGAGAACACCTTTCTAGTTCGAAGTGATTAGGAGTCCCCTTAGACCTCCTCCTGCGACAGTAATGCTAGCGAGGAAAGCGGCCGCACGCTTGTTGGATCAGTCCTCACACCTCAGCCGAAGGGATCCAGATCCCGATTTCTAACCAACTTTACCTACACTCTGATCCACAGACCTCCATAGTCAAGATAGAGAGAAATCATTGCGATGGATCCCAACTACTTGCAAGCAGTTTGTGCCAGACGCTAGACGACATCAAACGTTGCTATGTGTAATATTTGGGAAAGCTTAAGAGAAAAGCAGCCGATTCGTAACATGGATTATTGCACAACTGTCACTTACAAAAAGTGCCTCCGCCCATAGATAATACATACGTACTAAGGAGGTACTACACTACATCCCTCCACACTTAATTAACAATAGTAATAGTAATAAAGTTATAATGCTAATAATTTTCATTCTTTATAATCTATCGTCTTAACTAAACGACACTTACGCATAGGCCTCGACCGGGACGGTACAGGGGTCGTAGGGGGCGTAGAAAAGTGTTCAGCCGCTGGCGCATCCTGCACTACATCAGTCCACGCTATATCCTGACGTGGCTGACCGACCGCGCTACTCAACTCCTCGGACTGTTCTGGCTGAACCCCGGCAGGCTCAGATGGCACACTGCTAGGTGGGTCTAGTTGTGGTAGTCCAGTATTTGTTGGGATTACAAGTGAACCTCTAGATCTACGCTTTAGTTGATCGACATGTCTATGAATCACGTTACCCTGGCTATCTAGAATTTTAAAATCACGTGCTCCCGAAGATCCCACCACGGATCCTGGTTGCCACTTCTCGGTTTTCAAATACTGGCGGTACCAAACATCTTCCCCAACGCCTACCTTTCTATCTACCCCTCCTTTAGTCCTAACTTGTTTCTGTTGAGCTTCCCGAACTCTTGTTCCCTATCTGGTTTCAAAATATGCAACTTAGTTCTTAAATATCTATCCATTAACAACATAGAAGGACTCTCTCCGGTCGAGCAATGCTCTGTGTTACGATAATGTCATCATCATCATCTCATCGTCAACTATATTATTGGGGTCGGCTTCCAGTCAAGCCGGATTTAGCTGAATACCAGTATTTTACGAGGAGTGGCTGCCTACCAGACCTCCACAACCCATTAACTGGGGTAACACGGTACTACTTGGCAAGAATTGAAGTGTTACGATAATGTAATAAGAAATTATTTAAAGTTAATTCAATATTTTTATTTTCCACTAATGCCTTTTTAACCACTTTTTTAAGAGTTTTTACCGCATTTTCAGCAGCCCCATTAGAAGCGGGGTGATACGGTGCAGTAAAAATATGCTCAATACCATCGCTTCTTAGGAAAGCTGCAAATTCACTACTTGTAAACGGTGGTCCGTTGTCGGTAACGACTTGTTTAGGAATTCCGAATCTACTCCATAACTCGCCTAGCTTAGAAACAGTGCTACGCGCTGCTGTGCTTGGCACTTGAAAGATCTCTAGCCATTTTGACATGGCATCTATAATTACCAAAAACCTCTTCCCGTCTATTGGTCCCATATAATCCAAGTGCAGTCTTGTCCATGGCCTGAGGGGCCAGGGCCAGGGATGAGGAGGCGCACGCGGCGGCGCGCCCGCCAGCTCGGCGCAGGTACTACACGCTCTGCACTCGCGTTCCACCGCCTCGTCAATACCGGCCCACCACACATAACTACGAGCTATAGCTTTAGATTTTACAATACCCATATGCGGCTCATGTATGAGTTTTAAAACTGTCTCACGGCAAAATTCAGGAATTACTACCCTGTGACCCCACAGCACAGTCCCGAATTCCTCATACAACTCAGATTTCCTATTGAAATATGGCTGCATACCTGATATGGTGCATTTTTCCGGCCAACCATCCCGTACATAAGTTAATACCTCCTTCCGATCCTTTAATGTATGTTTCCTGATTTGATTATGATCTAATAATAATGCGTCCTGAGCAAAATGTAAATAAGTTTGTTCTGGAATCAAATCGTTAGCCTGTTCCGTATCACTACTCGGTAACCGAGATAGGCCATCCGCACAGTTTGGATCAGTTTTTATGTATTCTATATCATAATCGTAAGCAGATAAAATTACTGCCCACCTCTGCATCCTACTGGCGGTCATAGTTGGTATACCCGCGTGAGGACCAAATATAGAAACTAATGGCTTATGGTCGGTTCGCAGTATAAATCTACGGCCATACAAGTATTGGTGGAATTTTCTTACGCAGAATATGATCGCTAAAGCTTCGCGGTGTATCTGTGAATATTTTTTTTCAGCGGCTTTAAGAGTATGTGATACGTATGCCACCGCGCGCTCGCCCTGGTGCGGCCCCGGCCGAGCCAGCACCCCGCGCGATACCCCGGGCGCTTGCGTCACACGTTACAATTAAGTATGGGTTTCTTGGGGTCGTAGTGAGCTAGAACCTCGCTACTCACCAAAGCTTGTTTAACCATTTCGAAGGAACGTTTACAGTTACTGTCCCATTGCCAGGGAACTTCTTTATGTAATAATTTATGCAAGGGACCTAATAAAAAACTACGATTCCTAATAAATTTCGCAAAGAAATTGACCATTCCCAAAAAGGACCGTAATTCAGAGACGTTTTCTGGGGGTTTGATTTTTAATATGGCGTCAATTTTTGTATTATCCGCTTTAATTCCTTCCTTAGAAACTACAAACCCTAAATACTTAACATTGTCTACTAGAAAAACACATTTACTCTTTTTAAGTTTTAACCCATTATCCGCTACCCGTTGCAAAACCGCCCTTAGTGCTTCTAAATGTTCTGATCGTGTCTTGCCACCAATTATAATATCATCCAAAAATCCCTGTACATTTGGAATACCTTGCAGTAAATTCGTTATGATTCGTTGAAATATACCGACGCTTGATGATAATCCATAAACTAATCTATTATAACGAAACAATCCTCGATGCGTATTAATAACAGTGAATTTTTTTGAGTCATCTAGTTCTATCTGGTTATAAGCGTTAGACAGGTCAATCTTGCTTAAGAATTGAGCCCCATTGAGACCTACCAACACGTCATCAACTTTAGGAAGTGGGTAACGATCTACTAGCAAAACCGGGTTAAGAGTTGACTTGTAATCCGCACAAATCCGTAGCGTACGAGATACGATAGACGAAATGTATGAGAAAATATACCTCATCTGTTATTTGATTATGATTAAAATTATATGCTAGATAATGTATTTATTGATGCATTGCGAATAGGTTGCCGAGCTAAATTTAGTGCAAAAGATGTTAAACAATTCAATTTGCAATTGCATTTTGTACATAAATATACCTCATCTGTTATTTAATCGAATTATATACGAAATGAAAGGTTATTTTATTCCTAATTCAACTGTAATAAGTTGCCTTACCAATAATGGTGCGTATCCATAGTTGCCTAAATTGAAGATGGTAAAATAACTATAAAATAACACTTTTGAAGTGTCTCTCGCGCAAACTGTTCAGTTTAGAAAAAAATGATATTAGAAACCTCAATATAATTTTTAAATTACTATCCATCAATACACGTATGGGTTTGATTAAAAAAATACTTTTTGGGTTTCAGTTGTATGTAAGGAAAATCCCCAAAATTTATTGTTCTTTCTTATTTTTGTGTGAAAATCTTAGTGTTGTTCACAGAATACACCTGCTTACCAAGTTCCAGCAGTATAGTTCTTATAGTTTCGGAAAAAAGTGGTTATGCCATACGGACGGACAGACAGACATGACTAATCCATAAGGGTTCAGTTTTCGCCATTTGGCTATGGAACCCTAAAAAAAGTAGCTTACATTACTCATTATAACAAACTTATCCCAAGGAAAGTCCCGATATTTTCGTTTAACTATGTTGAAGACGTATTCCGTAGTTTGAAATTCCATTTCCACAGAAAAATTAAAATAAGCCTTACTTACGCATTTTCAACCTTTCGGAGATGCCCTACCCCGGGAACCATTTTTATTTTTGTTCATTTTTTGGACCAGGAATACTCTCGGGCGTCCACAATCTGAACAATGATTTAGGAACGCATAGAGGACAAACATAATTATAAAAATTGATTTTTATTTAGGTATACAAAAAGAAATAATATATCCAACAAACATTTGATAGGTCCGTATCGTGCTGATTCTAACTTTTAGTTCTATACACTACTGGTCATAATTAGGATGTTTTGACGGTTTTAGTAACTTTTTTTATTGATTTAACTTTTTTACGATCGTACCGAAATTGGTTCCTCTTTAATCTTAGAGCATTTAAATAATTTAATAGTCGGCTAAGTTCCCTTATTATTGGGGACCATGTATTTTGTTTAAGACCCTTTTTACGTTTACTTATACTTCTGTCGATTCTTTTCTGACGCATTTATTTATTAAAATCTTTATGTAACCGTGGAAATATATACATAAAATTTTCCTTTTAATATATACTTTCATATAAAATAATAACATTTAACATTAATTTATATATAAAAAAAGTTTCTGGAACATCATTGAGTAAAAATGTTAACTCGACCATACTTATGAACACAAAGCTTGCCATATCTTTTCCAATAAGATTCTAACTAGAATAATTATTACTATAATATCGTTTTCTGGCTAGATCCAAACTAATTACTCAAAGATTTAGATCAAATTAAAAGTTTCATTTTCAAATTCTAATTACGTAATTAAATGGCGAACAATAAATATTTTTTAACATCTTTTGCGCCAAATTTAGCTAGGCAACCTATTCGCAATGCATCAATAAATACATTATCTAGCATATAATCTGAATTATAATCAAATAACAGATGAGGTATAAAATTCTTCTTTGGATCTTAGACCAGTAGCGTACCGTCTGCCTTATTCACAGGCACCAATGGCGAGGCCCAGTCCGAGCAGTCCACTGGATCGATAATGCCCGCGCGCAGCATTCCGTCAAGTTCAGCGGCGACGCGCTCACGCAGCGCATACGGCAGCGGGCGCGCGCGGTGGAACACAGGCGCTGCGCCATCTCGCACGCGCAGCGTCGCCTTGCCACCCTTGTAACGTCCCAGCGTGCCATCAAACACTTCTTTATACCTGTCGAGTAGGTTCAATATTTCAGTATCCCTGTGTGCCGAGCTCTGTTTTATGAAGTTGCAACGGAATTTGGGTATTTGTATCTGTAATTCGGCTAGCCACTGCCTACCGATTAACGACGTAGTGCCTGTCTCTATAACAAACAATTCTAATTGTTTTTCTATTTTATTATAACCGACTACAGGCTTAATTATACCCAACGGCTTAATTTTTGAACCATCGTAAAATTTCAAAATTGTATTGCTACTTTCTATAGGTATGTGGTCAAATTTTAAGTCGTAAATCGTTTTACTTATACAAGAAATTGCCGTACCAGTATCTAGTTCCATGTCTATTACAATATTATCCACCAAAATAGGTAGGTAATCTAGCCGCTTTATAACTATTTACCGACAAAAGATTGAAATCTTCAATGTCCTCTTCATCCGTACTCTCGTACCGAAGATCACCGAAATGAACTCGTTGTGTGCACATCCGCCGCAGATGACCCACTTGTTGACATCTGCTGCATCGGAACTTCCGATAGCGGCAATTAGCGTACCCATGGTTCGTAGCTCCGCACGCTTCACACGTACTCGCACCTCTGCCGTCCTGGCCTGCGTCGATGTCTCCGCTCTGGCTGAGCAGGCGCGACTTGCCCCCGCTGGTCTCGCTCCGCCACCGCCGACTCGACGCCCGCGACCGCTCCCAGGGCGGCCCGTACCCGACGTTAGTGCGTGTACTGGGCAAGCGCTACCTGCGTCCGCTGCGCTTGCCAATCCCTCGACTGCTGCTGAATCCCTCTCCGCCGCCTCCAAAGAACAAGCTAATTTGATTGCCTCCGCAAAAGTTAGGTCATCGCTCTCAGCGAATAAACGCTGCCGAATTATGTCGCTTCGTATGCCGCACACAAACTGATCACGCAAGTTCTCGTTTAAGTTGGCGTTAAAGAAGAACGGTCACGTCCCATATAAAAAAACACAGACCCGACAGAAAAGTGACATATCTCAGTTTTTTTGTTATTATTTATATAATCATATTATATAGTTTTTATATTCGAAATCAATGGCTAACACCAAAATATTGCCTTATGTTTTTGTTCAGGGTTTACACTAAAAAAATACAAAATGCCTACTTATCTACACAATCACGTAATGTATGTAACTAAATGACATTAAATAGTTATGGGATGTATCCAGGCGACCTGGAGATACAGCTGTATTATATAATTTTTGAACTCCTAGTAGGTACAACATTCAACTTAGGATTTTTTTTAAGGCTTTTTAATCATCTAATGACATCTCTTGCCCTTGGGTGGAGCGAGAGGGCGTGTCCGACTCTTACTGGCAAAAAAAAATTCCACCCCGTTCCTTTTTGCCTCTGGTACTGGGGTCAGATTATCCCCTTCTGGATTCGCCCTCAACTTAGAATTAATTAAAATCGTCATATTATATAATTCACTCATGAGTACTTATTTCAAGTTTTTTCGAAACAATAATTTACATTATTTGAGTTAGGAATTCTATATAAACACACAATTATTATCTTGTAACTAGTCAATTCCACGCCGCAGCACTCGAATATGCCATGGAGTTTATAACTTTGCTACTTTTGTCAATTCTTTCCATTGTAGCCCATTTCTCACAAGGATACATGCATCGCCCCTTTTTTGTTCTAATCTGCAATAATGTGCAGCCAAATTATAGTTAGGCAAAAATAATAGATTTTGATAACCCTCCATGATAAAGTGCTCTGTAATACACAAGACATCAACATTTGCATTTTACTAGACCTCCCCTCTAGACATACCAGCAGATCATCTACTTTATTTATCAATTCTGCTATATTTTGATGTAATATGTTGATATATCTATTCGAGAAAAAACAATTCATTTTCATAAGTAAGTATCATTGCTTTGTACAGAGTGAGGCAAATCTGTCATTTTATTAGTAGAATTACAATATTTAAGTCACTATGCAATGTAAATTCATTGATCATTAAACTAATCATAATCATCTGCCTAGCCTTTTCTTCCAGGCAAGCCGGATTTAACTGAAGACCAGTATGTTACGAGGAGCGGCTGCCTACCAGACCTCCACAACCCATTAACTGGGGTAACACGGTACTTCATGGCAAGACTGGAGTCAGATATAATGGCTTCTGACTATCCGTAACGACTGCGAAAGATCTACAAATGACAGCCGGGACCTACAGCTTAACGTGATTTCCGAGGCACGGAGGAAACTTGCTATGTTAAGATGGTCACCCATCCACAGACCAACCTAGGCAAGCGTTGCTTAACCTTGAAGATCGACCTGTGCGGCTGTTATTATCTAGCCACGAGCTCCTCTGATCATTAAACTAATATTATGCAATATATTGGCCATGCCACGATTATTTACTACCACTTTTAGCAAACATACTATAATCGTAATTAAAAAGTAGGCATAATTATACGAATAAGCATCTAAATATATTAAACTGTTAAAGGTCTCAAATCTTGAATTAAACGTTGTCGAATAGGTACCGTAAAACGGGGTGAATAAGGACTCAGGGGTGAAAAGGGTCAAATCGAGGAATCTAGTTTCGAAGCCACAAAATAAAAAAACAAGAACTTCCAATTGCTACCTTCTTTTTCTTCTAAAAGTAGATTATATTATCTTCTAGCTGACAGCACCGAAGCGTTGTGAAGTTAGTAAAAGGTGTCAAAAATCTTCTTTCAAATAAGACTGTAGATGTGAGGTTGCGGTATTGTCCCTTAAGTTGACAGTTTTTGGAAATTCTAGTTTTTTTGAAAACGTGTGTGCCAACGACGATATAATATCTTTAAGAAGCTACACAAAAAGAGGTAAGTCTAGATTTTACTTAGTTTTTGTTTAAATCGTTTTCTTTAGAACCTCTGGGATTGTTTATTTTTTTCGAGATGAATAAATACGGTAACGGGGTGACAAGGGACGGCTAAAGTACAAATAGAGACGCCTATACTTGGTAAATAGGGACGAATGAAAGTTGATTAGGAACGGTAAAGTTTGAATAGGGTCAGGGCTGCTACATCATGAATTGAACATTTTATTGCATTGTTTTGCTGGATAAAAAGTGATTTTATTAAAATAAGGCATTTTCATTTTATTTATTTTAAACTTATATACAAGCATGCGCACAAGGCGAACTAATGAGAAATAATAAGAGATACATAGGAACGAACTTGTATGATTTAAAAAAGTTTTTTGTTTGGTTTGTATGTGGCGCTATTACTCCGTAATTATCGTGAGACAACCCTACTAGTTTATCCCAAGTTACCCATGTCTCGTCCCAGGTCACCCCACTTCAAGTATGAATAGGGACAGCCTATATTTTCCAGGCCAGGTCGATAATGCAGTCAATCGATTTGTTCACTGACGTCGCTTGAAACGCTATTCGCCACTAGATGGCGTTGTTATCACGAAACGACGAAGCAATGTCGATGAAGCAGTCAATCAATTTGCACAACAACGTCACTTCTTAAAACACCACTCGCCACTAGATGGCGTTGTTTACAGTTTCAAACGATTTTTTAGTTTTTATTACACTTGCAACCCAACAATTACTGTCATTTGATTGGTCCTTTCACCACTAGATGGTATTGTTTGCAACATTTATTAAATTTTGGATACCTATTTTTAACACCTGTAACCCCAGAATTAATGTCAGTAAATAATTATTTAACCTATCAATACCCGCGAAACGAGACACAATAGTAAAACAATAACAGCGCGGTCCAATGAGACCGGTCGGGGATTCATGAATTAATTGCTCTTTTCGTCACTGGAGGCGCTAGTATGCGTATAAAGGTCAATTTTCAAATAAAATATATTATGTTCTACGACTCGACAATTGTTTATCACTTAATAATTTCACTGTTTAGTGCAATTTGGGGATAAAATTTCCATTATGGACCGTCGATTTGGAAGTTCATTTTTTTATGGTAGATAGTACTCATAAATAGAAAGCATTTTTACAAAATATTAAGGTGCGGAGACTCACAGTTTTTCAAGATATACATTTTTAAAGTTTCATGTAAATCGAAAAAAACACGACATTTAGGTTAGATAAATTGTCACTGTAGATGTCAAAGTTGACGTTTGACGTTTCTATAAGGGTGGAGGTGTGTTTCATTTCATTTTGTCATTTTTTTTTTTTAATAAATTAATATATTTTTTAATATAAATTCATTTTCACATATTTAATTTGTCATGTAATTAATGTGGACAATAAACCATGCTGTAATAAGCAATTACAATGACTTTTTACGTAAAAAATTACGAATATACGTTTACACTTTGGAAAGGAACGGAACGTGATTACGTGAAGCATTATAACGGGTCGCGGTAGCGACAAGCTCCAGAATCCCCTTTAGTGGCAGAAAAAAATGTTGGTTAGGTTAGGTTAGAACAGTGACCATTTAAAGCGCGAAGGCGAGCGAGCGGAGCGAGCGGGCCGCGGCAGCGGCCGCCGAGCGCCAGGTACCCTTCTTATTTATTTATTTATTTATTTAATCTTACCTACACTACCATTACAGATCTACATGTGATCCAATGCGACAGGTTGGCCTTACTAACTAAATCTTAAATCTACACCTTATACCTAGTTAAAAAATATCTTAATCTAAATAACTTATTACATATAGTGTAACTTTTGCGAATTCACTCAAGTTGCACCACAATACATCAACCCTCCTGTGAACCTTATTCACCACGCGTATGGCTCTAGTGAGAGGAGTTCTCGCCAGCAGGTTGGTCCTGGCTGCAGGCACCGCGAGCAGGGGCGGGCGTCGCCGCCTCCACACGTACCGGTCGGGCACGCACAGCTGTAGGTGTCGCAACACTCCCGGGTTATGCGCCACGCCACGTAGTAGTTTCACTACATACGCTACGAGCGAAAACTCCCGTCGTACTTTTAGAGTGTTGTACCCTACCATACCCAGAACAAATAGTGTAGGGTACATCAATGGGTATAATGGATACACCCCATACAGCTAAAAAAAAAAAAAATGTTAAAAGCCATTATGATTTAGGCCCCAAACCGCCCCACAAATCGATGGAAATTAGTGTTCTAACCTAACATAACCTCAAACTTTAAACATGAATATCTCCATAACCATGGGGCTCCGCGGTGTGGGAGTGGTACAGGGGGGCAGCCCTTCACTCCCCCCCTCCCCCTCCCCCCACGCTGACCCTTAAATCGACGGTCCATAATGGAAATTTTTACCCAATTTGGTCGGACTGTGTCACTGATAACAGTTTTAGATGTAGTTAACATATGTTCAACTGTTCCAATACAATACTTGTAGGTGACTTATATATTTACATATTACACATACACCATAAATATACACAAATCACCAACATCTATTATATCTATTTACACTTATATATATTTATTTATTTATTCGCATACCAAACGGACAGACACTCAGTTACACTAAACACGAACATTGACGTGACACATTGGACACACGCATAATCGATGACGCGCCGGTGACCTAATTCAATCTACCCTCAGGTTGCTTAGATTCATCCGCCGCGATACTGTATTCGTTTCTCGCTAGTCACGATCTACTCAGCTAGAGGAACATACGTGCGCCCACGCCGATAAAGTTAATCTGTAATCGCGTCTACCCGCTACAACTTACCGCCGCTTAACAAAGACTATCCTTATAAGTTTGCCGTGATTGTGCTTGGCTTATTGCGCCTTCAAACTGTAAAGCGTTGTAGTGTTGTGTGTGCAAATTATACTCCTGGAGAACTACAAGGACTTTTATTCACCTGCTACCTACCCAGTGAGTACCAACACGCACACCACCCCAGACAACTAAATTGGTGACCCCGACTGAGCACAAAGGAAAACGCCACACAAAATGAGCAGTGACGGTAGTGACACCGAGCGATCGCAGCGCAGCCAGCGCCCTAGTCGTCGACTAAGCAAGTGCGCTCGCGTCTCCACTGACGCAGAGCACCCAGCAATGGAGCTGTGTAGGGTAGGCGTCCGCATACCACCTTTTTGGCCAGAAAAGCCAAATATATGGTTCTGCCAAGTAGAGGGCCAATTCAAAATGGCCAGAATAACGGACGACTCCACAAAATTCTACTACGTGCTGGCGCAACTCGACCGTCAACACTCGGAGGAAGTCGAAGATATTATCACTTCACCACCCCCAACGGACAAGTATGAGAAGCTGAAGAGCGAACTCATCAAGCGCCTGTCGGTCTCCAGGGAGAAGAAAGTGAAGCAGCTCCTACAGTCGGAAGAACTCGGCGACAGGAAACCATCCCAGTTTCTGAGACACCTGCAGAACTTGGCGGGGCCCACGATTCCAGAGGATTTTCTGCGCACGATGTGGACCAGCCGCTTGCCCAGCAACCTGCAGACTATCGTGGCCTCCCAGTTGAGCTTGTCCCTCGCAGAGCTCGCAGACCTCGCCGACAGAGTTCACGACATCGCTCCAGCATCACCTCATGTGGCAGCAGCATCGACCTCACGGTCAGACCCGCAGAAGGATATGATGAGCCTCATCATGGAGCTGACGAGGAAGGTAGACGCTCTGACAACCGAAGGTCACAGTCGCTCCCGTCCTCGAACGAGGCAGACTTCAGGTCATCGCAGCCGCACTCCATCCCGTCGATCGCAGTCGGACTACAGGAGGTTCCCGAGCTGCTGGTATCATCACAAGTTCGGCAGCCGGGCGAAGAAGTGCATCCGCCCTTGTGACTACAAAGCGGGAAACGAGCAGGGCAGTCGGTAGTGGCGGCTGAAGATTGCCCTTCCACAACTGGTCGCCTGTTCGTGACAGATCGCAGTTCGAAAGTCCAATTCCTTACTCCGTACTTATTGTTTGTTTTTCACCATTTTAAAGAAAGAAGTACCGTTCCTATTTACCATCAGTTTTTATGGGATATTACTTAATTTTAAAAGTCACCAAAACTGTCACTTACGCAGTCCTGTATTCACAATTTACTCTCGCACAAAATTCACTATTAAAACTTTTATTTGTTTATTTACTAATTTTAATGACGCGGGTGATGTTTACTGCGTTAGTGTTGCCAGCGATCAAAAAAATGTACCCTATTGGTTTCGAACTATGTGGGTTAACACAAACAAAAATGACGTATAGTAATTAAGGAAAGACAATTTGTTATTTAAATAAAATAAAAGTTCCTTGCGGAACTCCTAGTTTCCAAACTAGGAGTTCCGCTTTATCGTAATTGCATTCTCAAACATTTAAACTTATATACACAAGACACCCAAACTGGAACCTGTGTGACCAAATATTTGTTCCGTACGGGTATCGACGAAATATATACCTATGTGTAGCACATAAAGTAACGATCTTAGTTCTTAGTCCTCTGTACGTATCCTACTATTATTACACCAATACAGTTCATCATCATCTGCCTAGCCTTTTCCCAACTATATTGGGGTCGGCTTCCAGTCAAGCCAGATTCAGCTGAATACCAGTATTTTACGAGGAGCGGCTGCCTACCAGGCCTCCACAACCCATTTACTGGGATAACACGGTACTTCATCTTCATTATACTACTTCATATTACACCAAAACTGTCAAAGCACCTACCTCTTCACAATCTGCTTCCCCGTCACCATAAACTCCAGGTTCTGCGGCTTGACCGTCTTCTTAGGCGTGGAGGTGGCCGTGGCAGGGGCGCTGTTCAGTGGAGACTTGGTCTTGCCCTCCTTCTCCTTCTTGAGGCTGCTGCGGCGGGAGAGGGACGCCGAGCTCGTCCGGGAGGAGGAACGGGAGCGTGGTGGGGGAGGCGGCGGGTCTGGGTCCTCCTCCGGCCAGCGCTCTGTACGGTAAATGGTGCTGGAAACGAGCAAGAAAATGTGTATAAATAATTCAATTGAACTTATACGAGTATGCACACGTGTCAATAGAGTGTAGTTAATCATCATCTGTCTAGCCTCTTCCCAACTATATTGGGGTCGGTCCAGTCAAGCCAGATTCAGCTGAATACCAGTATTTTACGAGGAGCGGCTGCCTACCAGACCTCCACAACCCATTAACTGGGGTAACACGGTACTTCATGGCAAGACTGGAGTCAGATTTACTGGCTTCTGACTATCCGTAACAACTGCTAAAGATCTACAAATGACAGCTAGGACCAACGGCTTAACGTGCTCTCCGAGGCACGGAGGAAACTCGTTATGTTAAGATGGTCACCCATCCACAGACCAACCTAGCCAAGCGTTGTTTAACCTTGGAGATCGACCTGTGCGGCTGTTATTATTTAGCCACGAGCTCCTCAATAGAGTGTAGTTAATATAAGTGTAATAAGGGCCACACATACAAAAACTATCATCATCATCATTTCAGCCAAGGATGTCTACTTCTGGACCTCCTCCAAGGGTCGCCACAACGACCAGTTTTGGTGAGTGTCGCATCCATCGGATTCCCACGAGGTCATCGGTAGGTACACGTCACGACCTTTCAACGCTGCGTCTTCCGGTACTATGTCGCCAATCCAGAGCCTTTCTTCCCCATAGACCATCAGTTCTACGAGCATTGTGCCCTATTGGTTTCGAACTATGTGGGTACATACAAACAAAAAAAACCGGCCAAGAGCGTGTCGGGCCACGCTCAATGTAGTTTCCCGTCCGTCACAATAAGAGTCCCCAACTTTTCAAAAACTGTTTGTCCCATCAAGTTCAAAATAATTTTCCTAGAAAGTCTTTATAAAGCTCTACTTTCCAGATTTTTTTCATATTTTCTAAACTTATTATATAAACTTATTATAATTATAAATATATTTTCGAAATTATTGATATTATCAAAAAATGATTTTAGTAAACCCCTATTCATTTTTTAATTCCTATCACACGTTAGGGTTGAAAGAAGAACGGTCACGTCCCATATAAAAAAAACCCAGACCCGACAGAAAAGTAACATATCTCAGTTTTTTTGTTATTATTTATATAATCATATTATATATTTTTTATATTCGAAATCAATGGCTAACACCAAAATATTGCCTTATGTTTTTGTTCAGGGTTTACACTAAAAAAATACAAAATGCCTACTTATCTACACAATTCGTAATGTAGGTAACTAAATGACGATAAATAGTTATGGGATGTACCCAGGAGACCTGGAGATACAGCTGTTTTATATAATTTTTGAACTCCTAGTACAACATTCAACTTAGGATTTTTTTTTAAGGTGGTTTAAAATCATCTAATGACATCTCTCGCCCTTGGGTGGAGCGAGAGGGCGTGTCAGACTCTTACTGACTAAAAAATTCCACCCCGTTCCTTTTTGCCTCTTGTACTGGGATCAGAGCATGCCCTTCTGGATTCGCCCTCAACTTAAAATTAATTAAAATCATCATAGCCGCTCCTCGTAAAATACTGGTATTCAGCTAAATCCGGCTTGACTGGAAGCCGACCCCAATATAGTTGGGAAAAGGCTAGGCAGATGATGATGATGATTCAGATCGGATTATTCCAATAATTCGTTGACGCCAGTTCGAGCTTATATCGGTGATTAGAGAACTAAAAAGTTAATTAAACACCCAATCATTATGCACACAGTACGTGACCGTTTTTATATATACACACAAATAACTTCCTATACGAACATTTTTTTTTTAATACTTCCCATAACTTTTCTACGTCATTTAGTTACATACTATATTTACGAATTGTGTAGATACGTAGGCATTTTGTACTTTTTTAGTGTAAAACCTGAACAAAAACATAAGGCAATATTTTGGTGTTAGCCATTGATTTCGAATATAAAAACTATATAATATGATTATATAAATAATAACAAAAAAACTGAGGTATGTTACTTTTCTGTCGGGTCTGGGTTTTTTTTTGCCTGTTCTTCTTTAAAAACAACTTTCCACTTTACATGTAGGGGCTGTGCGGGACTGACCGGGATTGGTGTAAAATAAAACGGGAACAATGAGATCCAGTAAGCACTGAGTATATATTAGCGTGATCAGGTCAAAGGTGCTAAGAGGAATGACAGAACATTTTTTCTTACGCTACTTAGCCTACTCAAAAAACTAAACAAAGTTGATGCGTAGTCGCTCGTTGCTATAAATAAACCGTCAGGCTCTTGAAGGGTCCAATTATTCTCAACGGGGGCTACCCTAATAAACCATTTTTTTCTATATTTTTTTAAACTAGGAGTTCCGCTTTATCATAATTGCATTCACAAGACACCCAGACAATGGAACAATAATCGGTACATTTGTGTGACCAAATATTTGTTCCGTACGGGTACCTATCAAAATATTTACCTATGTGTGGCACATAAAGAAACGATCTTAGTTAAAACTGCTATAAGAATATACATTTATATACCCAACTAACATTGTTTATCCACAAAACAAACTCGTTCAAAACAACATTCTCATTTTATTATCTCCACAACATTTTATAATCTAATAAAACCAGCGCCTACACAAAAAATAAAACATGTGTTTGCGCTTCGTTATAAATCAATTAATCATAGCTAATGTATTTCGGTCAGGCGTTAACGTGTAACCAGGTCAATCCGACCTGCCTGAGGCCTTTGAGTGCGTCCACCTGCCTGCCTAAGACCGTTTTCACATATTCCGATCCGATATCGGTATCGGACGCCGATACGATATCGGGTTAAGGTAAATGTATGAAATATGTACCTGTCTTTCATATTGTCCGGCCCGATATCGGATATCGGAGCACGACATTTCATACATTTTACTTACCCCGATATCGGATCGGCGTCCGATACCGATATCGGATCGGATAATGTGAAACTGTACTAACGCGGTTATCGGCAAACCGAGTGAGTTCACTTCTATTTTACTTATGCTGTTGTATATTCCTTAGGTAGGAATCACTCATACTAACCAAATTATGTCTGCACTGGCAGGCTATTAGTTCGTTGGGATGTTTCTCAGGGTTGTGTTTTTGGACCACTTTTGTTATTTTTAGGTGTCCATACCTCAATAGAAAAAACCGGGCAAGTGCGAGTCGGACTCGCGCACTGAGGGTTTCGTACCAACTTACCTATGAAAACAGTTCAATTCTCGAATCGAATCTTGAAAATTAAAAAAAAAAACTTGTGACAGACTTTTTCCTATATTAGTGATATAATAGACTATATTATTATTGCTTCGTGCCAACATTTAAGATTCTGGGTCAACGGGAAGTAACCTATGAATTTTAATTCCTTTGACAGCGTCGAAATGTACGTATTTTGCAACATAAACGGGTGCATCTTTTTTTCCCGTCACTTTACCGACCGCAAACTTAATTATATGGTTTTAATTTCAACTCGATAGTGCATTAGGCACATTATTAAATAGGTACTGAACTCAAACTCAAATAATATAATCAATTAGGTCAATGGAACCAATGATACGAGTACTTAGAGAGGTTAAATGCTCTAAGCATTGGATATTAGGATCTTCCGGAAAAAATATAATTTATCCGTCCGATTTTAATTAAAGTGTCTTTTACGCTAGAGTGAATAGGCTCTTAATAAACTAGTGCGCCTCACCACCAATGATTGCATCGTTGCTTACCATCAAGTGTGATCGCAGTCAAGCACTAGTTTGTATTATTACAAAAAACTCTTTTTTTCAATAGTCCGGTGCCTGGGGCGTTAAAATCGTCAAAACTTCGAACTTGGTTGACTGTGGGTTGATTTTAAAAAGAAAAACTGATATGAGAAGCTAATAACAAGCATAAAAAAGTTTACCTATTAAGAAATTGTGATCTTGACTATGAAAAAAAAAGTGAGAATTAAAATAGCCCAATTAGTATCTCAGGACCTACTTGTTCAGTATCAGGGAAGGTGATAAGCTATATAACATTACGCTACGACTAATAGGAGTGGAGTAGTAACCACAGACCTGAGTGAAACCGCAGGTACAACGAGTAATATGTATTTTAGGCTGTACAAAGTTTTTGTATAAGAAAACTATCTTAACGTGTATATTTATATAATGGACAATGTTTTTGGTTATTTATAAATTTTAATTTTGGTCCACATCAAATATATTGTTCGACTTTAGATATTTTATCGATAGTACAAAATTATCCCAAGGGAACCTACTCTCGGGATAAAATGAATCCTATGTGCTAGTCTAGGACATGGGACTCATCAATCAATCAATCAACCAACAAGGTCAATGACCCTGGGGTCAAGGTTATTGCCCGGTGTTTCCCCACCCTAGTACTCGCACATCCCACCGGATCCCGAAGACTTGATAAGGCGTTGTTTTTGGGTGAAATTTTTGGGCGAGTCTTTTTCATTGCTTTTTCCTCAAAATTTTCTAAGTCCCAGACGCGTTCACAATGAGAGTTAAATTTTGCCTCCTAACTCAGCGGTCATTAACCTCACAAAAAAAATCCCGGGAAAAAGTGGTTTCTTTTGATGTCCTCCGTACGATAAAACCATAAAAAGTAAGTATTATTGTTTGAAAAATTCATCAATATTTTCCTATACCCTATTCGCCGAGGCTTGAGCCAAAAGATCCACAAAAAAATCAATTTTTCAAAATGGCGGATATAACCCAACCGGTGACAAAACGTCACATTTTAATGTAAAATGTTTGCAGTATCTGTGGTCTACAATTTAGTAGTAGTAATCACGTCTTTTTAGGTTCTTTTACATGTAAACTATTTAATACATTACTAATAAAAATTAAGAAAATAATTTAAGGCATTTATAATGTTTGATTTCAAATAAATCTGAAAGGATAACATAAGTTCCACAGACATCATTCTTAAATATAATTTCTAATGTTGTCAGTGTATTAATTCCGTAGTTATTTTTGTAAAATATGTTCACTACATCAATCGTGACTTATAAAGAACCCTTTTTATGGTTTGTTTACCTTTTGGCTCATGGCTCGGCGAACAGGGTATAAGTGCTTTTTCCTCAGTGCCCCGTTACGTACACTCGAATCCTTAGTACTCCCACATCCCACCGGTTCCCAAGGCTTGATTAGGCGTTGTTTTTGGATGAAATTTTTCTATGTATTTTTTTCATAGTGCCCCGTTTTGTATACCATGACCGTTACTTATCTACAACATTTATTATATTATCTACTCTTCGTTAATTGTCCATGGTGACAATATTAATGTTTGGGATACGCAGTTATGGTGTTTGTTGAAACATTAGGTATGGAGACAGAGCTGATATTGTGTGACATTGTGTATTATATTACATTAAAGCGGCGAAGGTATGTCTTCCTATGTTAGCTATAGAATCTAGGTACTCGCGGACTGGTTTACATAATACCAATCACCCTACTGCTTTTACAAGCTACGATATACAGGGTTATTTTTAAAACACTGGCAAACTCTTAGGACTATGTTACTATCATCTTTATGACGACAGTAACATAGTCCTAACAGATAATGTTCTATGACAACAACTTATGTTCTATGTTTTTTAAAACTGTATCATATTTTAGTTCATCATATTTCCATACAAAAATAATAATATTTAAATTGAACGTTCTAAATGTTACGAAGTCTATGCGAAGCAAACGATAGTACAATAGCGGCGGGAGCTAGGGCGAGAACAGTGCCCGGGAGGCGTATGTAGGAACAGCAGAAACAGACTACAGTACAGAGTTGAAATGTGTTAGATAGAACAACAAAATCTTAAAGCTTCTGTTTTAGTATCAAATGTATTATGTTTTGCAAATAATCATAGAACAATAGTTGTCGTTTAAATTATTATGTCAGTAATACAGTCCGTTAGTAGTTACAAATAACCCTGTACATCTTTGCGGTCCAAGGCCGTGGTAACTGTGTCGATGTACCACTGATGCTGTGTGCGAGAAACGCCAGTGTGATCGGTCGAGTAGTTCAGGGTTAAAAGCGAAACAAACTATGCCATAACTTGAAATAAGTAGGAATGAGACTTAGCAGAAAAGAGTTGAGTGAAACCTACATAGATAGCATACGGCTAGACCACGTCATGGGGCGTAAAACACTTAGGAAATAGACCGAAAAGATACTTGGTACCTAGTATTTTAGTTGATCTAATCAAAGCAGTCAGTTAATGCGCACTCACGTGGGCGAAACTAAAAGCACCGGAAGTAACCACATGATAAACATGATTATTGCAAAAAATAACATATTTTTAATGCAGGAAACCACTGATAAGCTCATGAGTGTGCGGAAATTCATGTTATAATATAATGACAAAATGAAATAGGGATTTACCCACACGAGTTTGCTTATCAAATAAATTCTGTTTCAATAGGAAATAATTAATTGGACAAGGCACCAACCAACACTGCTCTAATATTCTCCGAGCAGTCTCCGGGAGTGGTCGTCTCGTCTGCTGACACAACTTGCCTGCTGAACAAGATGCATTGCGCGCGTGTTTCGGTGTTGATAGTACTGCTCGTCGGGCTGGTACAAGTTCATTGTTTTTCTTGGGGTAAGTCAAATTCTGTTCTTTTATTCTGATTTGGAAGGATAAACTATTACGGCTTTACAAAATTGTAAGGTATTGTAACTAATTTACTCGTACTTCCAAAACTCACATGCTCTACAAAATTCCTTGACAAGTGGTTTAGTTATCCTCTGGGGAACATGGGTATTCCGAAAGATTGACACCGAGTCCCCCCCAGATCGAAGGCAACGAAGGAACGGGGTAGGGGTTTATTCAGTAAGAGTCTGACACACCCTCCCGCTCCGCCCAAGAGCGGGAAAAGTCATTTTGATGATTCCCCTACCAGAAAAAAAGTGGTTTAGTTATTGTTCTATTTTAAAACTGGTCACAATTTTTTGCCACTAAAAATAACAATCCTTCAGTAAAGAATCATTATTTTCTTCTATCATTATTTTATATTAGACTTTCTTTAATGATAAATTTTCTTATTGCAAAGAGCCGAGAATGTTGATATGACCGGTTCACGAAGTTTCATTGCAACTTCACCTTTGACGAGACTCTGTGCTAAAGTTATTTCTCTTTTTCATTATTAGAATAGCTTCTACCCGCGGCTTCGCCCGCGTGAAATTAAACTAATTAGCATAATGTATTCTTCCTTTTCACCTTTCAAAAGTGCCTGTATTGAAATTCATCTTAAGATACGAAATTTTGAAATATTATTTATTATCTTCGTCGTGTGTTATGGTCCATTGAATTATATTGATAAAATATTAGAGTATCTTAGCCGTCTGCAGCGCCCCTTAGGGCCATGTGCACCGACATAAGTTTAAGATAACCATCTGATTAACGTCAATAACCAACGATAAGGAACAGGAAATATTGCTAAAACAGCCGTTTTAATATTAAAACAGTCGATTTGGTGTCGGTGAACATCGCCCTTAATGAACTCCACTGAGGGTGACGTAACCTACGACAAACTTATTATTTACAGTTGGTACAGTAATCGGATCTAGGGATCGAACCGCAAAATTAAGTTTGTTTTTTATTGTATGTATTTTTCCGGGATAAAAAGTACTCAGTGTGGTGCCCAGGATATAAAGAATAATTATACCAAGTTTCATCGTAACCGAAACAGTAGTTTTTGTGTGAGGGTTGAACAAACAGAGAGACAGACAAAAATATTTTTAATCACGGTTTTGGGTTCGGTGTCGATCTCCCCCAGCCATTAATTGTTTTTAATATTTTCAATGTACAGATTTTCACTTCCACAGATTTATTATGATATGAGTAATACGGAATTGATGTTTTATGTAAAAGTAAAATAAATCCTTACGAGATTAATCGCGAGCAGTTATCTATCTACATTTGTGCAGTTTTACGAACTGAATGTTGTACATTTTATAAACCCCCCAAACTGCGTAACAATTTGTCGGCGGTATTAACTTCAACTTAATATTCTTGTCAACATTCATTTTTATTTGGGTCCCGTAGCCAAATGGAAAAAAACGGAACCCTTGTAGATTTGTCATGTCTGTCTGTCCGCACAGTCCCTTTTCTTTTTTTCCACAGTCACTTTTTTCCGAAACTATAAAGGCTCTCCTACACACAGTGCCGGCGGCAGGACCGCCGGGGTTATGCCGAGCGGCTTAGGGCCATGTGCACCGACATAAGTTTAAACATTGATTTTGCAATCGACCCATTATAATTTATTCAATGTTTAAATAAGGAGCGGTTTTTTGTGTTCACCATCATCTTTCGGCGTTCGGTTTCCTAATCGAAACATAACAAGCGTTTTTGAACAAATGAGTGAGCAATTGCAACACTACTAAATAAAATGTAAGACTACATCTTGAAATTTTGTTCACGCTAAACTAAAAAGTTGTAAACTTTTTAACATGGCCAGATAATAGTTTATGCCATAAAATGTGAAAGTTACTGTTCATTGTTTCTTAGGCTTTACGGGAAACACAATGTATGTCGGAAGGTTTATCAACGCGCTCTTTCTTATCTGTGGCTGTCATTTTTTTAAATTCTCTGATAAAGTTTCGTGGTATTTTGGTTGTAAGAATCGTATATGAAAAATTAACAATTTAGAGTAAATGTGTGTGTATGTGTAGCGTATGAGGTTTTGAAGTTCTGTGTAAATAATAAGATAGTGTTTGATTGCTTATTTCAACAAGTAAAAGGATGTTGAAAGATACTAGGTCTTCTCGTCATCGTTTCTACTCATTAAAATAATCTAACATACATTATAAAATTAAAAGCCATTATTTCTCAAACATAAATAAGTACTTTGTTTGTAAATCAAACAAAATAACCTACAAAAGTTCTGTCAAATGACAGTAACCGACGTCTAAACAACGTCTTGTAGCTCGATTAAGATAACCATCTGATTAACGTCAATAACCGACGATAAGGCGGTGGTGAACAGGAAATATTGCTAAAACAGCCGTTTTAATATTAAAACAGTCGATTTGGTGTCGGTGAATATCGCCCTTAGTTAGTTAGTTTCTGTTAACCGGCGGCATACCGTGAATGCCGCCGGGTGCACGGCGGCTTAGCCGGCGGCCGTTATGTAGGAGCTATACTGTTGAAACTTAGTAAGTAGATGTATTCTGTGAACCGCATTAAGATTTTCACACAAAAATAGAAATAATAAATTTTAGGTTAGTTATTGTTTTTACTGGGAACTGAAATTATTATTTTTTTTCATGAGACCCATACTTTTTTTTTTTTTTTAATTTTTATAAGTTAGTGCTTGACTGCGATCCCACCTGATGGTAAGCAGTGATGCAATCGTTGATGGTGAGGCGCACTAGCTTATTAAAAGCCTATTCACTCTAGCCTTGAAGACACCTAAATTATAATCGGACGGGAAAACCGCAGCAGGCAAATTGTTCCAATCCCTCGATGTCCGCGGTATAAACGACGAAGCGAAACGCTTAGTCCTACTTAGTTTAGTATACTTGTGTAGTATCTGTGGATAGGTCTTCAAAAGTGATACAAAAGTGATTGAGTTTTCCAATATCATTTTTTTCTAAACCGAATAGTTTGCGCGTGAGACATTTCCAAAGTGGTAAAATGTGTCCCGTCCCCCCCTGTAACTTCTAAAATAAGAGAATGAAATATCTAAGAAAACCATTATGATATACATTATATATTTTTTTTAAGATTTACTATGCAAACTTCCACCGAAAATTGGTTTGAAAGAGACCTTCTGAGTAGTTTGTTTTTATCACGTCATAAATCGTTATTAAGTTGGTACGGAACCTTCGGTGCCCGGTTTTTATATAATAACTAGCGCGGGCTAAACCCGCGACTTCATCTGCGTACAAGTCAAAATGTTGCTATCAGGTATTTTGATTGATTCTTGCCATCGACTGCGTTCGCGTAGAAGTTGGAAATATTTGCACATTCTATGTACCTATATTAGAAGGCTGTTTTAGGAGCATCACGCAATACAAGTAGGAGTGGAACGACAGAATGTTGGGTGAAAGTGCTGGCTCTTGTAATAGTTTTAGTACCTATATTGTAGGTCCTAAGTAGTAATTAATATTTAAAGTACACTATATTTTTAAGTTTGACGCACATTGATTTTCTCCGGAACCAGATCTGGGGAGGGCAAAGTACGGTTATCCGTACGAATAACGCTTTAAGCGTAAATAGATCCCTACGTGCTTATCGTAAATTCTTATATCATCATCATCATCTGCCTAGCCTTTTCCCAACTATATTGGGGTCGGCTTCCAGTCAAGCCGGATTTAGCTGAATACCAGTATTTTACGAGGAGCGGCTGCCTACCAGACCTCCACATTAAATTATTATACAGTATGTTAGTTTAAACGAGGGACATATTTAACCACGATAGTGTACGCTTACATGATAGGTACTAATAAAAATATGATAACAAAAAAATCACTCATAATAATTAATAACAGACAGAATCATACAAAAATTTTCGCAAATGTCTCGCAACGTGTATCACCCTTGCGAGAGAACATATGCGCGAGTCAATGACCTTTCATACTTTAAACCTGCCTGGTTCTTATTCTTACACTATTAATTTACTTTTTCTTGCATTATTAAATGAAAAAAAAGTGACATATTAAGTTAATAAGTTTTCTACTTATTTGAGACAGGAATCGAATACTGAGGACCCTCCCTCAGTAAGTCCCTCGTTTAAACTATACCTAACATAGGTACTGTATTAGCCTGGGCTTTATTAACTGTTACCGCAAAACGTACCTATCTTACTCGGAAGTTGAATTCTTATTTTTTTTCGTTTTAATGTGAGGTATCAGCACCGTTTGGCCCACTGTTGGACCAAACTAAGAATTGTAAAATAATTGGTGTTCCGTTTTTGATTCGAGCGAACGTGGGAGAAGATAACTCGGATTTAGTGAATTACTTGACAATTCTTAACCGACTTCAAAAAGGAGAAAGGTTCTATGTTCGGCTGTATAAGTAGGTACATTTTTTTTTAAATATTTTCACCGATTTCCCGCACAGTCGAGGACCGATTAAAAAATAGTACATTATGATACAAGTGTGTAATGTGGGTCATTATCGTCGCGGTGGTATTAAGACCCGAGCCATGGCGAGGGTCTTAAGAGAACCAAGAACGATAATGACCAATTACTCACGTGTATCATACGACGTTTTTCGACACACTTGTGAAGAAAATAAATTAAAAATAACTTTATTTAGTAGGTATATGAACAGTTTATTTAAAGAAACAGTTCGTAAATGTGCAGTCAGTAAAGTTATAATTAAAATAATTTTCGACACACTTGCTCATAAAGTGGCTGTTATTACACTGTACTTAGGTATATAAAGGGGCTCGTTACCAAACTGTGACATTTTGATTACTATTATGCACATGTGCGGTAATGTAGTTAGAACCTTTTTGTTTAACCTCTTTTTTGTCAAAAAGAGTTTTAAGACAAAAAATAATAAAAAAAATGATTGCGTTCAATAGCATAAATTAGTGTTTTACTTACTTATTTTAATTTCGTGTTTAAATAAACTGTTTAAAATTTTACATATTTAATTAATTAAATCTTTCATCAAATTTGTATTTTCCGTTTATATGCAACCTCATTCTTATTTTTTCTAAACCAAGAGCTAGAGTAGCTAGTCTATGGCCGCCATTTTTCGCGCATGCGCGCGTTTAAGAAAAGTCAATTTTTTAGCCGCCATATTTAAAAATTAAATACAGATTTTACAAAAATGTCTACAAAAACTATTTATGAGGAAAATAATTTGTGCTGTACGCCTTCAAGTAGAAAATCTATGTCATGGGACCACTATACAGTCAAAAATTATAGTACATTATGAGTGCAGTGCAATAACAGCCACTTTATGAGCAAGTATGTCGAAAAAAATGTTTATTGTAATGTACTAAATGTTATGATCTGGTGATGAAGTTATGGAACGGAACTCTTCATAATTATGATCATAGCAAAAATGTCGTAACAAGAAACATTGCTTAGTTTATCCCTGACGTCTCGCGTTCGCGGCGCGGCGGCGCGCGGCGGCACCAACAGTATTCTCAGTGTATTCGTAGATCGGTGGGATTCCTCGATGTTGCTGAGGTGGATGCGGCTCCATGCCAAAATTTATTTGTATACTTTTATGAGTCTGTAAGCTACTAACACTAGAATTTAAGTTAAAACGTAGCCAATTGGCAAACACGGAACCCTTATAGTTTCGCCATGTCTGTCCGTCCGTCCTCGCTTAATCTCTGTGACCGTTAGCTCTAGAAAGCTGTAATTTGGTACCAATATGTATTATCAATCACGCCGACAAAGTGCAAAAATAAAAATAGGAAAAAAATATTTTATTAGGGTAGCCCGCCCCCCTACATGTAAAGTAAATAGTGTTTTTTTTTTAATTTCAACCCTAACGTGTGATATATTGTTGGATAGGTATTCAAAAATGAATAGGGGTTTACTACTATAATTTTTTGATAATATCAATAATTTCGGAAATAATCGCTCCAAAAGTAAAAAACAATGTGTCCCCCCCCCCTCTAACTTTTGAACCATAAGTTTAGAAAATATGAAAAAAATCTGGAAAGTAGAGCTTTATAAAGACTTTCTAGGAAAATTATTTTGAACTTGATGGGACGAACGGTTTTTGAAAAGTTGGGGACACTTATTGTGACGGACGGGAAACTACGGAACCCTATACTGAGCGTGGCCCGACACGCTCTTGGCCGGTTTTTAGCGACATAAACGGGCGTATCTTTTTATTCGTTAACTTACAAGTTTGATTTTTGCACAGCTTTAAGGGACCGCAGACCTGGTTTTAATTTGAACTCTGTCTTTACTCTTAACTCAACCTTTACGCGTTCCCGTGATAAAGGGTCTTGACAGACGGACGGACAACAAAGTGATTCCGTGTAAGGGTTCCGTTTTTCCCTTTTGAGGTTTTTTTTTTTCTGGTAGGGGAATCCTCAGAATAACTTCTCCTGCTCTTGAGCGGAGCGGGAGGGCGTGTCAGACTCTTACTGACTAAACCCCTACCCCGTTCCTTCGTTGCCTTCGATCTAGGGGGGACTCGGTGTCAACCTTTAGGAATACCACGTGTTCCCCCTCCCTTTTGAGGTACGAAACAAAAGTCGGTGTTAAATAACGAAGAGGCAAAACTATTATAGAAACACCGACTTCCAAAATTAAAGTTATTTTGTACTTTTTAGTGTTTTTTAGGGTTTCGTACCTTTCTTTCTGTTTGCTTGTTACCTCTCGCAGACTTGCGTGAAACTTATCACACGTAGACCATGACCTGGATGAGGAATCCAATCTGTTCAGCTATTTAGACGTGAAGTGGTAACAAACAGACAGACAGAAGGACGGATACGGTAGTACACTCTCGTGCCAAGTAAAGGGTTTATATACCTACTACGAGTGTGTAACTCTCGAAGGATTTCATTTGCAAGTTAGTAGATAGACAGTGAATGGTAGAAGGTAGGAAAATATATCAACGGGAATGCAAGTCATTTGGAAACCATTTGCATGAAAGCAGCGAGTTTATGAAAAGATCACCATCACCAAAGACCATCATCTTTCACCATCGGACAAACCGTCGTACGGCGAGTATTCACTCTTACGTTGTCGAAACCTCTACGGTCTGGACTAAGCGTTTCGCTTCGTCGTTTATACCGCGGACATCGAGGGATTGGAACAATTTGCCTGCTGCGGTTTTCCCGTCCGATTATAATTTAGGTGTCTTCAAGGCTAGAGTGAATAGGCTTTTAATAAGCTAGTGCGCCTCACCATCAACGATTGCATCACTGCTTACCATCAGGTGGGATCGCAGTCAAGCACTAGCTTATAACAATTAAAAAAAAAAAAAAAAAAAAGAAGAAATGCTCGATAGCATAATTAATCTAATATCTTAAATGTTTCCATGTTTCAGACGTCGTCTTGGGCAATGACAGAAGACAACTAGAATTTTATAACAATGGAACACTGACGCACACAGAAGACGTAGTGTCGTCGCCTCGTTATATGCATTCCGTAACTTACGATCCAGTTCACTACAGGCTGCTGTTTACCGACTCTTACAGTTCGAACCTATCAATATCCAGCTTTGACCTGTCAACCAGGAAAATACAACGTTTACTTACGACAACAACACAGTACTCCTACACGAGGGTCGCCTACGACCCCGTCACACAGGCGCTCTTTTGGAAGAATGGATATAGTATACGCTCGTTTTCATTAAATCCTGCTTCTTCTAACAAAGCAGACGGAAATCTGTTATGTACGTTGGAGCACTACTGCCTTGATCTCGCCGTGGACAGCTGCGGAGGGTACGTTACTAGTGATATAACACACTGACAACATTTGATTGAAAAATATACAAATATTAACTACTAGCTTTTGCCCGCGGCTTCGCCCGCGTGGACGTAGGAAAACCAAGTAAATTCAGAAAAATAATAATATCGTACGAGTAAGTGGGTCGCACAAAATATAGCCTATAGCACTCAGGAAGAAAGCAGCTTTCTATCAATACCTACATTTTTGTTGTCTGATCAGGATCTTCAGAGATTACCCCCTACAAACAAAAAAACAAACTTTACCTCTTTATTATATTAGTATAGACCAGTAGAGCGTTAAAAGATTAATACAATTGGAAAATTAAATTCTGCTTGAAATAAAATACAGGTATATATGTTCCGCTGTGTTTGCCCTCATGGTAGGGTTATGACTCGCTGAGTTCGTTTTACAGTTTTGTATGTAACGAAACTCGTTTCCACCTCGCGGGCGGTGCTATCAGAACGAATCGCACGCCTATTATTTTATATATAACTGTTAATGTTACTTTGGGCTGACACTAACTTTAACTTAGGCTTTGCACATTGTGCGCGCAGTACTCGATCATTATTATTATAACACAACTTTCACATAACGCTATCTAGTTCCAAGCTAAGCAGAGCTTGTGTTATGGGTACTAGACAACTGATAAACATACCTATATATTTCTAAATACATATTATAGGTAAATTACACCCAAACACAGAACAAATGATTGTGCTCATCTCACAAACATTCGTCCGGGGTGGGAATCGAACCCACAACCTCTGGCATAGCAGTCAGGGCCACTAATCACTAGATCAACAGGCCAGTCATATAGTATAGATTACTCGTATGTATTAGTCTGCAACATGAATATTTATAGATGTTTATAAATTACAGGTTCATTTACTGGGTCACAGACTATGAGATAGAGAGGGCTCGGTTAGATGGCTCCGAGAGAGAAGTTTTAATAGACGGCCACGTTGATTACCGAACAAGCTTGGCCATCGACCAACAAACACGAAGAATGTACTGGACTGAGACAAATAGTGGTCAGGTGTCTATTAAAAGTGCCAATTTAAATGGAAAGGACAGAACAACATTATATGTTGCAGGCAGAGTTATTCGTGCATTTTCATTGGCCGTATCAAAAGATTTCATCTACTGGCAGAACTATAATGATCAGGGAATTTGGCAATTACCGAAGTATTCATCACAACCCGAAGCAAGAAAATTATATTCAGTGTCTCGCTCAGACTGTGTGTATTGTAATCGTATAGCGACCAACTACACATTAGAGGAACAAATTGAAGGAGTACAGAGCTGCCACGCTCTCCAGGCTCTGATCCCGCATGACTCGAACAGTGGGTCCACAGTACCAGTCTGTCAGAACTACTGCTTCCAAGGAGAGTGTGGTGTCAGTGCTGACGGACGTCCTACATGCAGGTAAGACGTGTTCGTCTCGCAGATATACTGGGTCAGCTCACGACGCTTGGAGATAGCGAGCCGCGGGGTTTATCCAAGTCTCTCATAATGATATGATTGACACTAATAATAATTCGCGCAGCGTCGCTTCGCGTCTCGGTGTGAGCTGACCCTAATGCTCAGTTTCTCTGACGCCAAGTTAAGCAACACCTAGATATGTTACATGCCTAACTGCAACACATTGTCAAGTATTTATTTACGTCATCACGTATTTATTTCGTATTTGTATTTATATCGTACTAGCTTCCGCCCGCGACTTCGTCCGCGTGAAACTTTGTGCTTACGCTAACTTTAACCCGCGACTTCGTTTATACAGGTGAGGTGCTCCGCTCCTATTAATTGGTCTTAGCGGAATGATATATTATAGCCTATAGCCTCTTTTAAATCGGCCCAGCAGTTCCTGAGATTAGCGCGTTCAAACAAACTCTTCAGCTTTATAATATTAGTATAGTTTTGTATTTGTATTTTCGTATTGTATATATTTTATGTCATAAGGTAGATTAGGCTAAGTTCACATGAGTGCGCGGTGTGAGTGTTCACATGACAACCGCCAGTGTCAAGATCTTGCGCGCGGTCGCTAAAGTCGCTAAAGTATTTTTAACTTCATACAACCTATCACTGGCTAAAAAATTGCAAAAAACGTAAGAAAATTTGAATTTCGCGGGCTACCTGAAGCATTCACCTTAAGTGCACATCGAATGAATATTGTTTGTAAGTACATCACTCCGCAGTGGTCGCGCACTTCGTGCACCTGTTACAACTACTCACAATAACTCTTGTAACGCTGCTTCTTATGTTCATTATTTCAGTTGTAAAGCCGGATACTCTGGGGAGAGGTGCGAGGTATACGCGTGCCATCAGTACTGTTCAAACGGCGGCGTCTGTTCCCTGAATGAAGAGAATAAGCCAGTCTGCCAGTGCACAGCAGGTTACGTTGGAGAACGATGCGACGTGTCCATCTGTAAGGATTACTGTTTGCACCAAGGAAACTGTAGTATCGGTGCTGAGAGCCTACCTAACTGCAGGTAAGTAAAAATACTTTTATTAATAAATAGCGGACCCAATAAGCATTGCCATCCCTGGTCCAATTGTAACTAAATCTAAACCATCCAGGAAGTCTAGCTAAGAGAATCATTCGCAATGATGCACTCGTCGAGTCGAGCCTTCAAAGTCTTGAGCATCGACGCCGAGTCGCTGGCCTGTCGGTTTTTCTACTGTTTGCATTTCGGGGAGTGTGCGTCGGAATTGCATGACATGATTCCTCTCCCGCCCGTTCCATCATAACCACGTACCAGGCGTTTGGGCGGAGCACCGCCGTGTCCTCGTGGAGGCTATCGGCGGCGACCTCTCGCGCCGGGCCCTGGCACAGGCATATGGGATGTAATACTCCATAGCTTGCCGCACCACATCGGAAATTGCCGTTGAACTGGAATCCTGAAAAGAGATTGCCCAAACTCCTGTAGGGATCCGTACCAACTTATGTTAATTCATATTTACTCTAAAGGGTATAGTTTTTATTTAACTTTCACTCGCTAAAATATTTTATAATATTTAACAGCATTTTTGAAATATTTAAAAAAGTTAGCAATCGCTTGATCATATTTCATGGCAATTTTTTAGTGTGTACATAATGTATGTATAGGACGCGTCATGGTGCATCACTGTACGCCTGGTACGTTTTTTTTTTATTTTTAGTAAGCGGAATCATCAGAATGACTTCTCCCGCTCTTGGGCGGAGCGGGAGGGTGTATCAGACTCTTACTGACTAAACCCTACCCCGTTACTTCGTTGCCTTCGATCTGGGGGACATGGACTTACCTTTCAGAATTTCATTGTTCCCCAGAGGCTTCGGCCTTACCGGGCCCCTACAGTTTGCTGACATCTCCTTGAGGCGCGCGTGGAACAAAAAGCACCGTTGACGACTAGGCTCGGTCCAGATTATTACCAGACTGCCGGATGGCGAGCCCGCGCCTACGGTGGTCGGAAATCGAGATCGGGATCTCGGCGGCGGCGGCGTGAGGACCGTTCTCTCACGCGCTCGCGGTCGGCAGCCTCCTTCGCTAACATTACTGCTTCGCAGAAGGAGGCGGCCGCCTGCCACCCGTCTTCGCTCCGAACCATGGCCAGTACCAAAGCCCGGCGCGAGAGGTCGCCGCCGCCGATAACCTCCACAAGGACACGGCGGTGCTCCGCCCAAGCCGGGCACACCTCGACCGTGTCCTCCGGGCGGTCCACACAGTGGCGATACCCGGGCGTCCTTTCCTCCTAGATCCGATGCAGGAACCTCCCGAACTTACCGTGTCCGGTGAGGACCTGCGTCATACGGAACGAGAGGACGCCGCGACCTCTTTCCAACCACTCCTCAAAGAGGGGACTTACCGCCTCAATGACGGCGGGCCCAATTTATTTATTTATTTGTATACTCTTTATTGTACACCGTAAAAATACATTTTTCACAAGGAGCTTAACATTAGTAGGGGTGGTATAATGTTCATTGTCTTAAGATAAATCATTTGATTAAAGACCAAATGCCTATATATCGCCTTTGCTTTCGGTGCTAATCAATACGCCGCCATTTTTCACCTTCTTTAGGCCTCGAACATGGAGCTTTAGTTGTTCCGGGGAGATAATCTTTTGGACTAGAGACTTGGTGTCGTCACTTGTTTGGGTTTTATCGCTGGGATAAATGGCGACTGAGCTCAAATTTGCCGGACGGACGATGTCGGTACCTTTCTTAACCACGCTAGCATTTCTCATGGATTCATTTTGGTTTCTACAACCTCTTTGAACTGCTGGAGAGAGTTCACAACGTTCTGCTGAACCTGAAGGTGCTGGATTGTGGTATGGGCCAAGATAGATAGTGAAAGAAGGAACAGGGTAGGGGTTTAGTCAGTAAGAGTCTGACACACCCTCTCAGTCCGCCCAAGAGTGGGAGAAGTCATTCTGATGATTCCCCTACCATAAAAAAAACAAAAACTCTTGTAACGCTGCTTCTTATGCTCATTATTTCAGTTGTAAAGCCGGATACTCTGGGGAGAGGTGCGAGGTATACGCGTGCCATAAGCACTGTTCAAACGGCGGCGTCTGTTCCCTGAATGAAGAGAATAAGCCAGTCTGCCAGTGCACAGCAGGTTACGTTGGAGAACGATGCGACGTGTCCATCTGTAAGGATTACTGTTTGCACCAAGGAAACTGTAGTGTCGGTGCTGAGAGCCTACCTAACTGCAGGTAAGTCAGACGGAATTCGTTGTATAGATTATACTAATAAAAATAAAGTAAAGTAAAAATTTATTTATTTTCCACACTAATATAGTACAGATTATATTATTAAAATAAATGGAGTGGACTGGAGCCTGAACTTGGGCAGCCCTGTGTTTCAGGACTCCAGGTCTTCATCCCGCGGCAAGTGGGTCTGAATTCACTAGCGAATTTAATCAACATAAAGTGTGGAATTTGTGTGTGTGTGTGTGTGTGTTGTGTGTGTGACTGTGAGTGATATGTGTGAGAGTTTGTGGGAGTAACGTAAAAGCTCCTATTAACGACCCCCTAAAATCTTATTCTATTAACGACCTAATTTTTAAATCACTCATATTAGACACTAGCTATCCCCTGCGGTTTCACCCGTATTTTCCGTTACTGCTCCGCTACCGTGGGTCGTAGCGTGATGGTATATAGCCTAAGCATTCCTGATATCTAACACTGAAAGAATTTTTCAAATCGAACCAGTAGTTCCAGAGATTACCCCCTACATACAAACTTACAAATTTTACCTCTTTATAATATTAGTATAGATAATATGGGGTTCCAGAAAAGTCATACCTTAAAAATTAGTTACGTATTTTTGTTGGAAAACCAAAAAAGTAAAGTTATAACAAAAAATAAGTGCTCTAACCGTTGCAGTAAATAATTATGATTATCAATAGTTATGAGATCAACAACCCAAAACCTTTAAACGATTTTTTATTCTATTTAATTGTATGAGTGAATTTCAACAACTATGATTTGTTACCTAATTTTGGTGGAAAAATTTGTTTCAGGTTTTTTTAATAATCTAAGATGTTGATAAGCAAGAGATACGTATTCAGGTACATAAAATGTAAGAGAAATTTATTTATTCCTGAAAGTTTCTAATATATTGTCAACACCAGAATTGGTACGACACCAAAATTGATATCTGACACCAAAATTAGAAATATTGACACCAGTTTCTCTTTCTTTTCTTCTTAACTCCTCTAGTTTAACGGGATCATTCCTAATTCTTTCTTTTCTCTTCCTTTCTACCATCCTTTTCCTCTCCAAGCATTCTGCGTGTGTCAACTTTGAATTTCTTTTCTTTGTCATGCTGGAAAACACATAATAATTATCTAAATTATTTTTTAATGCTATTGAATGATATTTTCGTTCTAAGCGTACAGTAAACGAACATTATACATTTTCTTATTTCTTCGTCACTCTCAAGCAACTCGTAGGTATAATATATACTTACCGTACTTCCAAAGCGAGTCATCTTATTATGTTTTTTTTTATTTAGGTGGGAAAATCATCTAATGACATCCTCTACTCTTGGGCGGACCGGAGATAGTGTCAGACTCTTACTGACTAAAAAACCACTCCTGTCCCTTCTTTGCCATTATTCCAGGGCCCCGGCATCAATTTCACATCACCCCAATAGATATCTACCCTGTTGGGCCCTTGCGGGTACGGGGCGTGTGGAACACTACGCGCTGTCGACGACTTCCGTTCGGTCCGGACTGTTACCAGACGGTTAGACGACGAGTTATCCATTGCTAGCCGTCCGCAAACACGCGCCTACGGTGGCCGGAAACCAGGATCGATATCCCGGCGGCTGGGGCGCGAGGGCCATTGCCTCGCACTTGCAGCCGCCTCTTTTGCTAGCATTACTGCTTGACAGAAGGAGGTAACCGCCTGCTTCTCCTCGCACCGGACCATGAACTGTACCAAGGCCTAGCGCGAGAGGTCGCTGCCGCCAAACAACCCCACGAAGATATGGCGTTGCTCTGCTCAAGCGGAGCACAACTCTACCGGTCGTGTCCTCTCAGCGGTCCACACAATGGTAACACCCGAGCGTTTTATCCGCACGAATCCAGTATAGGAATCTTCCGAACTGACCATGTCCACGTGAGCACCTGCGTCATGCGGAAGGTAAGGACACCGTGAGGTCTTTCCAGCCACTCCTCAAAGAGGGCGCTTACCGCCATAATTATAGCGTGCCCAGCACTGGGGTGCGACAGTCGCTGTCGTCATTACACCATGAGATCCCGCCGGAACTCTGTCAATACCTCAACTTGGTGCGTCAGAGGCGTTTCGCCCCAGTAGTAGTGCATCTTCACGCGCAGATCGTACATGCGAGAAAAGGACTTTTACCTCCAAATCCCTCGGTGGCAGGTCAGTTTCCCGCGAAGCGGCGAACCAAGGAGGTTCGCACACCCCCGCACCATCCGGATGGCCATCACACTCTGGCTTGCGTTCAGCTTGGCCGCTGGTCGCTTTGACCGAACGATTTTATGATTCGTTTTCGTTTGTCTTTGAATTACCTACCTACGTAACTCTAAAAACTAATTTTGGTGTAACTAAGCAATTTTGGTGATTGGTATAACACCACCAAAATCACCAAAATTGCACCACCAAAATTAGAATCTTGTTGAATATGTTTATTTAAAAAAAAACTACTAAAATTGTACTCTTTATATTTGTATACTTTTGAAAACATACCTTAACCTTTTTATTATAAATTTAAATTACAACACCGACCTAATCATAAAACGTTTTTAAAACATTACACCAAAATTGCAGGTTTTTTGTCCGATTACTAAGAAAAGACTTACTTTCGTTTTTGGCGGGAAATCACAGTGGGATGGCACTCGTCTATCACTGCTGCGCGTGAGTGCCTGACTAAATGAAGTTTACGTTGGGAGCGTTGTCCGTCTAAGTTTATTCTATACGAGTCACTTAATGATTAGATTACTCCCACCAAAATTTAAAATTTCCTGCGGACAGTCTTTTTTTATTTTCCCTAGGATAAAGTAATGCCCTAAATATAAAAATAAAACTGTCATTAGATAGAAAAATTAATGCTGAATACAAATAAAATTAGTAATTTCTAGTAAACTAGTGTAGTTTCGTTCAAGCGGTGGTCGTCCCCAAAAAAACAGATTGTGGACGCGCCACCAAACTTAGAATTATGCTAAATAATTATTTTTCATTTTACTACAAAAATGTTATCTACTAAAATATTGACGGCCTGATCAAGATAAGTACGCCTTCTTGCTATAAAAAAAAATAACATCGTTGTACGTTTACTTTAAGATATGATTTTCAGCTGCACCGCTTAAATATTGCGCTTGAGAAATTCACTCGTATAGAAGAAGTGACAACTTCGTAGCGGTCGGTAAAAGAAGCAGAAAAATGCTATGGGTCGGTAATAGAATCAACTACTCTTTTGGATTAAATAATTATTTAGTAAATATTGTGTTATTGAATATTGAATTTAAGTACTGAATTGCAAAGAATACTTCGTTGAGATTAATAATAAATTATAACATCTTTCCTAACATAATAGCTTATATCTATTTTTTTAAAGTGAATCCTAAGACAGCTAAAACTGGCGGTAATAGGCGCATTTACGTTATGTATGATGTATGAGTATGCATGGTTATGCGTGAGTGTGCTTTGACTACTCTAAAGTTACAAAAGACTGATAGGCACGTTATATTTTTTACGCTATTACATAGCGGACCCAACAAATATTGCCTTGCCTGTTCCCATTATAAATCTAAACCATCCAGGGAGTCGAACCAAGAGGATAAATGTCCGGTATTTTCATCAGCAGATTTTTTTCTTTGTAAGTACGTTAATCGTTTTTTTTCTTATTTCTTTTTTACCATTGTCTTTATTATGATGGTCTGAATGATTTCTAATAGTTTGTCCTATTTAAATGAGACCTTATATAACAGTTGGTGGTCCAGCTTTGAGTTCTACTAAATGTTTTGGAAACGCATTCATTGCGCGTACTGCTAAGGAGTGGTATTGCCTGTCGGGGTCAGCTGTTCTTGATTATAGAGCACATGTCACGGAATGGCGCCGAGGGCTGCAGCTGAACATCAGCGTCTAGAGGTGGCCTGAGCTGGGCTCCTTTTGCCATTACTAAGTGTTCTTCAAGCTTAATTTTTAAATAGTTTTCTGATCTTGTAATGTTTATAAACGTAATTTTCTTTCTTTCTTTTTTTTTCTTTCTTAAATAATAATTGTGCATGTTGGTCGTTTCAGTTGCGCCGCCGGCTACTCGGGCGAGCGGTGCGAGGTGGCCGGCTGTCGGGACTACTGTCTGCGCGGCAACTGTAGTGTCGGCGCTGAGGGAGGGCTTACGTGCAGGTAAAGCATCACACCAACTGATACTATTACTGATAAGTGCGCGCTTGCCTATTATCTCAGCAGATGTACACGATGATGTCGTCGACAACAGAGCAAGTCTGCCAAGAAGTAACCTATTCACTCTTGACGTAGTTACTCAGATACCCGCGAAACGAGACACAATAGTAAAACAATAACAGCGCGGTCTCATAGGACCGGTTGGGGATTCAAACGTTAAATGCTTCCAGGTTCTAGCTAGTGAGATAGTGGTCAAACTTGAGCCCATCAATAATAAAAAAACTTTCCTTAAAATATGTTTTTGAGGGTGTTAAATTTTTTATAACAACAAGTCATTGGCAGAGTGCTAATATCATCATTATCATCATCATCATCATCTCAGCTAAAAGTCGTCCACTGCTGAACATAGGCCTCCTCCAAGCGTCTCCACAGCGACCGGTCATCTGTTCTACGAGCAATGTGCCCTGCCCACTGCTACTTAAGTTTGACAATTCTTCGGGCTATGTCGGTAACATTGGGAATTGGCTGTATAATAATAATATAAGCCTTTATTCAGACAAAAAAAATGTTAACATAAAATAAAGACTGCTGAGTCTACACCTCCAACTTGATCTGTTTGCCCAACTTTGACAAACTAATGCCTTCTCCATTTCTTTCCACTCTATTCTGTTAATTGTTTTTCTAGTCCATTTGAGGAGCTCGTGGCTAGATAATAACAGCCGCACGGGTGGATCTTAAAAGTTAAGCAACGCTTGCCAAGGTTGCTCTGTGGATGGATCCATCTTAACGTACCGAGTTTCCTCCGTGCTTCGGAAAGCACGTTAAGCCGTAGATCCCGGGTGTCATTTGTAGATCTTTGGCAGTCGTTACGGATAGTCAGAAGCCAGTAAATCTGACTCCAGTCTTGCCATGAAGTACCGTGTTACCCCAGTTAATGGGTTGTGGAGGGCTGGTAGGCAGCCGCTCCTCGTAAAATACTGGTACTCAGCTAAATCCGGCTTGACTGGAAGCCGACCCCAATGTAGTTGGGAAAAGGCCAAGCAGATGATGATGATGATGTTTTCCCCGCTATTGCTTTTATCTCGTCTTCTCATCTTCGATACTGTCTGCCTCGTTTTCTTTCTCTAGGGTTCCAGAACACTTTGCTTTTGTTCCACTTCTCCATACCTCTTATTATATGTCCTGTCCGTTGCTACTTAAGTTTTATTATTTTACTTGTAATGTTTTCTATTTTTGCCAGTTTCCTGATAGTTTTGTTCTGAACTCTGTCAGATTTCCTTACATTTAGCAAGCTTCTCTCCATTGCTGTCTGACAAGATTCTAGATTTTTGTGAAGATGTCCACTACCCTTCGAATTCGTTGTATATGTTGCCGCTAATGTGCGGAAATCAGTTACGAGTGCGGAATGACTAGTTAATCTGTAGATTATCTGATTGTGGCTGCTAAGATCTTATATGAAAGTAGATAGATTTCTTAGGTAATATGCATAGTTTAGAACTAGATGGCGTGGTGTGAAAGTTGTGGAATAAAAAAATGATTTTCTCAAAGTTTAAATCATTATCATCATCGTCGTTATTTCAGCTGTGAGACCGGCTACTCTGGAGCGAGGTGCGAAGTGAACGCGTGCCAAGGATACTGTCTGAACGGCGGCGTGTGTTCGCTGAACGAGGAGGACGAGCCGGCCTGCGAGTGCGCGGCGGGCTACGACGGTGGACGCTGCGAGCTTCCTGCCTATAACGACAACAGGTGAAACCTGATCTTATTAATTAACCGTTTATGTACACAAAATATAAGATAAGATTCTTCTTATCTTTATCCTTCTGGAAACAGAAAAATAGGTGCAAAGGCGATGTTTGTTTCTACAGAAATCTCTTCCAGCATACCAGCGACAGGAGAGTTGGAAGAAAAAGAGATGCAGACACCGTGTGTAATAGGAAAATAAGTAAAGGGTGTTTCAGTAGCGACGCTTGAACTTTGATAGTGCATAACGACTATCTTGGTTAAGTGATAGCTCTCAAATTTGGCTTGAATACAAATCCAGTCGTGACATTTCAACATGGTGGAACGCTACACGCTTCAACAACGCGAAGAAATAATTTAAAATGTACTATAAAAATCAGAGCTTTATTCGCCTAACGTCGAATCTAGCGTGTTGGCGACATCGACTGGCCACCGAGATCGTGTGGCCTAACACCGCCTGAATACTTTTTTTACGTGAAATCTTTTATAGACTAACTATGCAGAGAAACCATGATCAATTGCTGTTCTAAAGGTCTGCATTGGCTTTTTTTAATCTGAGTCCCATTAATGTGAAAATGTTGTCCAAAATTTAATATAGCGGAGTTACGGCAACCGTTTGAGTGAAATTATTTTCTTCTATACATAACGATGTCATCGAATATTCTTTAAAATATTATAAAAATCGTGATAATATCAGGTTGATTTATTTCATTTCAAATTGCGAGCACTCTTAATGAAAAACCCTTTACATTCAACAAAGTTATAAATGAAATAATATAACATGTAAATAGATATATCTACTATTATAATTATGTACTTCAACACTATACATGGTGCATGCACTCGCCAGTCGTCAGGTGCGACAAGGAGGCAACGAAACGCATAATTGTAAAGTTTGCCGTAAATAACTATTGTTCACTTGTAGCGGGTAGACGAAATAATCCAACAGTGTCTAATGAAAATGAAGACTAACTAAGGTCTGTATTTTAGTCACCGAGACTAAAATGACATTACATTGGGTTGTCACGCTTGTCACTGCACAAAAGAACTGTCATTATTATTGTGAGTTTGACATTTGCCTGTGTCAATTTAGTCTCGGAGATTAAAAAAGAAATTTTAGTGACACGTAGTCGTCTGACCGACCACTGATGTGCGTGTGACTGTACGTTTCCGATACATTTCTGCTATGCTGTTCTCTAAAAGTCTTTTTATGGCTGTAGGCTCAACTCACAGTTGTCACAGCCCCGAGCGCTTGTGCAATTGACAATGACAGTTCTTCATACATTTGCGTTCGCTGTTAGAAGGCTGCCTCGACGTCGAGCTCGTCGCAGCCTACAGCCATGAAATGACTTTGAGAGAACAGCACAGCACATTTTCGTTTCGCACGGCTCGTGTGTGTGGTGCTCGCCTGTACTCGCTGTTGGTCGTGCAGCATGGACGCGTGCGGCGCGGGCGGCGGCGACGCGTGCCGGCAGTTCTGCCTCCACGGCGGCGCGTGCTCGCTGGGCGAGGCGGGCGCGCCCGTCTGCCGCTGCGCCGAGCACTACGCGGGCGAGCGCTGCGACCTGCCCGCCTTCCTCGCCAACTGGGTGCTGCAAGAGTACAAGAGTAAGGAACACGTTTCCATCTAAACTTATTTTAATAACAAAAATTAAAATCAGATTTCCTATAGTTTTTTTTTCAGTGGAGTATCATCAGAACGACTTCTCCCGCTCCTGGGCAGAGCGAGAGGGCGTGTCAGACTTTTACTGACTAAGCCCCACGCCGTTCCTTCCTTGCCGTCGATCCAGGGCGCCAGGTCCCAGCGCCCCGAGGCTCGCTCTAGTGCAGTGACGACGCCGCCGCGGGCACTCGGGCCGACGTGCCAGCTCTGACTGTGGAGCCTCCGCTCGACTCACTTGCCTCATCGACGATCTACAGTCCTCCTCCTTGCGTCGTATTCCTCAATGCTGAGGGTCGTGACCTCCCTGCTTCATCATCTTAGCCCTGTCCCATCTGTTCTTGTCTTCTGACAATCTACAGTATGTTAGGTTAAACGAGGGAATTATTGGGATTCTCGTTCCAAATATGTATAAAACTTATAACCTCAATCGTCATCATCTACCTAGCCTTTTCTCAACTATATTGGGGTCGGCTTCCAGTCAAGCCGGATTTAGCTGAATACCAGACCTCCACAACCCATTGACTGGGGTAACACGGTACTTCATGGCAAGACTGGAGTCAGATTTACTGGCTTCTGACTATCCGCAACGACTGCCAAAGATCTACAAATGACAGCAGAAAAGTTATAACCTTAATATGAGACGTAATTATTTTTCTTATATAACAGTGTAAGGGCCTATTTCACCACCTATGATTAAGTTTCGAGTATCTTACTTGGCAGATAATTTCATACAAATTCTGTCACATTTTTGAATTTATTCAGTGAGTAGTGCCTAACGCTAACTGGCTTTAGGTATTTGGTAATAATTTTTTGTTGTTGTTTTGTTTTCCTTTTGTATTGTTTTCATTACGAAATTAACCCAAATATCACCTGACAATTTGGCTATTCGTCAGGCCAATAACCTTAGGGCCTCGTCCACGGCGACTTTTTGAAGCGCGGCTGACGCGCGTTAGCAGCGCTACAGCCGCGATACACTCGCTAGCGGCTTACCCCCGCCCACGCCACGATTCTCAGTCGCGAGGCAAACGCGCGTCAGACGCGCTACTGCATCGCGACTGCAGCGCGGCTAACGCGCGACCGTGTACCCTTTGTTTGTAGACTGTTTTTGTTTCTCATTGACGCGCCACCCTCCCTCCGTCCTCTCCCCGCCGTCGTCTGCCACGGTCGCGCGGCAGCCGCGCTACAGACGCGATGCAGCAGCGCGTCTGACGCGCGTTTCAAGCGGGACTGTAGCGCGTTAGTAGCGCTGCTGAGGCGCCACAGTCGCCGCGGGCGAGGGCTCTTAGAGGCTTTCATTAGTAAGGATTAGAATGTTGGTCAGTTCAGCCGGGCCCGCGGAGCCCGTGTAATGACACGGCTACGCTCCAAGGACTCAAGTTGCAGGTAGAATTGTATCTGAATTGTCAATTATGATATCCGAATCAACTATATTATATCTGAATCATCAAATAAGATATATTTCGGGAGGTAATTATGTTAGTGATAAGTACTCGACCCGAATCAATAATAAAATGAGTATTCATTATGGAAATCGGTACGTGTGAACTACCTTTATTAAAGCGCGGCCAGTCTGGTACTCGCCCTATAACTGCGCTTTCACACACAAATACTATTTACACAACTAAAATTAAAATTACATTTATTATTGATTATTGACCAAGTATTGTATTGTTATATGATTATTTGTGACTTTTTTACAAACTCCCGAAGTGCCATACAGTTTCAAAACTGCATATTGTATAGTGTTCAAAATCAACAATAATATAATTTGTTGACTTGAGCTGGGTTGGAGTGGCAGGATGTGACTTAGGAAAGTCGTTCCATCTCCGATCTGCTTGGTTCGTGTCAGCTTCATGATGTTCATGTTTATTTATTTATTTATTTAAACTTCATGTACAATGGTGGTACATAGGCAGACTTAGTGCATCAAGGCATTCTCTACCAGTCAACCTTAGGGTTAAAAAGACAACGCTGTGGTAGGTCTGCACAATAAATAAATAACATACATTACAAAAAACAAAAGTTTTAAGAATAAAATAAGTTGTTTATGATGATAAAATACGTATATATGCTAATATTATAAATTAATAAATACTATGATATATATTTTTCCATGTCTGTGCGCAGACGTGCCGCCGGCGACTCTGAGCGCCGCACTGCGGGCGGCCTGAGTCCACGCCGCTGCACGACGCGACGCGCGACGCCGACGAGAGAGCACACACCTCCACACCGTCGATGCTGACTCAGTATAATAATCATTCTTTATTTAGGCTACTAAGGCCCATACAACACTATACATAAAATAATCTTAAACTTAATAAACATTGATATAATTTCAACTAGGTACTTAAGTTAAATTGTTAGTAAATAAGACTTAAAACTATGTTAGTAACACTTCACTTTGCGCTATATTTTCTTGGTGCTGTCCTGTGGGCTCAGGCGCAAAACGTCTCTTTCGCAAAATGTCTCATAATTATGTAGAATATCTTTCGCAAAATGTCGCGCCAGGGACTTGGAATAAATATTTTTTTCAAATGTTTGGTACCTACCTACTGATATTGTTTTTATTTGGAATACATACAGTACGGCCGTTATAAGTTGGCGAGTGTGAAGTTAGTAACTTCACATTCGAGTTTCACAATGTTCGAGTAGCACTAATCATAAGATTAACTGACCCGTAACTTACTTGCTACGTGGTCTGCCAATTAGGGTGTTTACTTGACAGTTCATTTGAAAAATTCGATGGTTTAGAGTGAAAACAGTATCTGCAATCTTGGGTAATTTTATTTTATTATATTTTTGGAAAGAAACATTTTGATTGGTTGTTTGTAACGCCGTCAACGGTGTTAAATGCATATCCTTCTCAAGTCAGTTTAGTGTGATAACATCGCCAAAGCGCGTGAAAACTGGTTGGAAAAAATGAATAACAAGGAAAATAAGTGTTTGAAGTACATAAATATTTTAAAACATTTAAATCCAACACGTAGATGTATATTAGAATTCATTGATTATAAAGATCGAATTTAGTTTTTTGGGCCTCCTGACAAGTTACATACTTTGCAGTTTCGAGGTTTTCACTCTAAGCCATCGATATACACAAATGACAACTGACAATGACGACTCGCGAGTAATTGACGTATTAATGAACGAATGTGACGAATGATTTGTTACGTCATTCGCTTAACCAGTAAGTAGTTACTCGAAGCTTTGTTTTCGCTTGTGAAATTGATAGAGGATACTTATTTATTTATTTGATCTTCATGCAACATTTAAAGTACACAGGCGGACTTAATCAACCTTTACTTGCCAGATAACTCTATTGGGGAAGTAACTAATCAACACTTTACTCGGAGATGGTGAACGAGGCCCTTAGTATAACTTTAATAAATAATTTTATTCTGCGAAAGAGACATTTTACGAGCAGGGGACACTTTGCGCCTGAGCCGTCCTGTGGCACTAGTCCACGGAGGCGACGGGACACCACCCCCTGTGGCCGAAACTCTTCGTCCACAGCAAGATGCAGGAAACAAGTCGGTACTCGCACCACGAAATAATCATAATGACTCAACTGACATTATAACTATTTTACTATCTATATTGTGTACAACAGATTGATAATAATTATGTCCTTAATATTAGACTATATGAACATTATTAGATATAAGCTGATTACTTGAAGGCAAATCGTTTAATATGTTAATGAAATAAAACTTATTCGAAATTATTAAACAGTTTTTTAATAAGAATTGGAAGCTCTTTCAATGGCATTACAATATGAGTTTGTAAATTTTTGTTTTTATATGACAACTAGCAGGCCGTCCCGGCTTCGCACGGGGTAGACAATTAGTTATTTTTGGAAATTTGGATATAAAACACATTTTTTAGTGACTTAAGACTCATTTTTCTACACCTTCGATTACATTGTTCAAAATACCAAGGATCCCTAATTTTTTTCAAAATGAAATGTAGCCTATGTCAAATTGGAAGAACGTAGCATTCTATTGGTGAAAGAATTTTTTAAATCGGCCCAGTACTTTTTGATCCTATTCATTACAAACATACAAAAATAGGTACAAATCTTTCCTCTTTATAATATTAGTATAGATTTATGTACATACCCAGTCATGTACCTAGCGATGCGAGGCGTCCGGATACAGTCAGGCTTTTTGGTTGTGTGTCCGGCCAAATTCGCTGGAGTACGGCCTGTCCGGCTTTTGTTAGGTTTTTTTTAAATTAGACCCTTTTTAGGGTTCCGTACCTCAAAAGGAAAAAACGGATCCCTTATAGGATCACTGTTGTCCGTCCGTCTGTCTGTCTGTCAAGACCCTTTATCTCAGGAACCCTTTATCTAACTATATACTCAATCTCGCGGTCCCTTGAAGCTGAGCAAAAATCAAAGTTGTAAGTTGACAGGAAAAAAAGATACGCCCGTTTATGTTGCAAAAATCGTACATTTCGACACTGTTAAAGGAATCAAAATTCATAGGGTACTTCCCGTTGATCTAGAATCTTGAAATTTGGCACGAAGCAGGGTATTATAGCACAAATATAGGGAAAAGTCTGAAAACTGAAAATTAGTAATCACGTCACAAGATTTTTTTTTTAAATCTTCGTGAATTCGAGAATTGAACTGTTTTCATAGGTAAGTTTGTACGGAACCCTCAGTGCGCGAGTTCGACTTGCACTTGCCCGGTTTTTTAGTTAATTGACTAATTATCTCACAGATGGTGTAAAAAGCTGACTTTCTCTTGGGCGGCTTAAATTCCTCACTTTACTCAGGTTTCTCTATTAACTCCCTCGCAATGCTCGGGAGTTAATTAAATAAATCCCTCACTAAAATTCGGGATTAAAAATTAGCAACCTTCGTTTAGTTCGGAATTCCCTCGCCTTAAAGATACTACTTTATCCTCTAGTCACATAATTAATCTACTATTAACTACTAGCTTTAGCCCGCAGCTTCGCCCGCGTACATAAAATATAGCCTATGTCACTCAGGAATACAGCAGCTTTCTATTGGTGAAAAAATTTTAGCAATCGGACCAGTACTTCCACAGATTACCTCAAACAAAAAAACAAACTTTACTTCTTTATTATAATAGTGTAGATTAAGTTATTGTGATGGATGGGAAACTACGGAACCCTACACTGAGCGTGGCCCGACACGCTCTTGGCTGGATGTTTTCTCCTGAGGTACGGAACAAAGCAAGGGTGTTATGTGCTACTCCCGGCGTGCCAGATCCTTTCAGGCGCTTGAAGGTATGCCTTAAGCCGGGTATCCACTTAGGTTCGCTGTGGTTTGCGAACGCGCCCGCTCCGCAAATCAAACATAATGGATACGTCGTGATCGCGGAGCGCGACTGGAGCACGATCGGAGCACGGAGCGCGAGGGAAGCGGTTTTTTGCGCGATCTCAAAGGGGAGTGCAGTTTAAGCACTGATGTTGCAGCCTAAGTGTGTACACTGTACACGTTCACGTTCGCGGAGCACACAGTGTTCGCAAACCACGGCGAACCTAAGTGGATACCCGGCTTTACAAACACACACACAGGTGCAAACCATATTATATCTACCTATATTTTGTAGGTTGACAGGTCATTAGTGAATTTCATCAGCATCATCTACCTAGCCTTTTCCCAACTATATTGGGGTCGGCTTCCAGTCAAGCCGGATTTAGCTGAATACCAGTATTTTACGAGGAGCGGCTGCCTACCAGACCTCCACAACCCATTAACTGGGATAACACGGTACTTCATGGCAAGACTGGAGTCAGTTGTACGGACCCTGACAGGCAAACCTTGTGGAAGCTTGTGGAGGTGACTCAACACGTGCCGGTAGCCGGTGTCCTAAGATTTCGATGTTTTAATATTTTACGGAATTTGCGATGTTAGAGCCCCCGCAGACTGCAGAATTTCTATCGGCCGATAGTTTGGTCGGCTTCTTAATTCATGAATCCCCGACCGGTCCTATGAGACCGCGCTGTTATTGTTTTACTATTGTGTCTCGTTTTGCGGGTATGTGATACTCTGTGATAGGTTAATCAGTATGGAGAGGTATATGCGCACATCATAGCGATTCAGTATCGGTCGATAGAAATGTTTGGTGGGCTTCCCGATTCCCTTCAAACTAATCTGCCGGCCAACTATCGGCCGACTGCTAACGCCCATTTTCAATAAGCTACCTACCTATCTAAAGTTGCAGCTACTAAAGATAAACAAATCTATCCTTTTACTTGCTTTCCTATAACCTACAGACGGTTAGCATTTCCTACCAAAGTTGTGACATTGACAACTAGAATCTTACTGTTTATCGGAGATAGCTATCTATTTATGAAGTGCGGTAGGTTATTGAAAACGGGCGTAAATCAGTACGACGATAGTTTGATCAGCCGACTCAGTTCGAGTTCGGCGCAGATTTTCATGTTCTTGTTATAGGTAGTAATTTGAAATTGGTTCGTTCTTTCTACGTAATGACAGTTGACAGGTCGTTGACCGTCTTTCTTTTTCTCTGCGCCATCGCTCTGTAACGTGCATTGTTCTGATAAAACTAAGTAATCTACACTAATATAATAAAGAGGTAAAGTTTGTTTTTTTGTTTGTATGAGGTAATCTGTGGAAGTACTGGTCCGATTGCTAAAAATTTTTCACCAATAGAAAGCTGCTGTATTCCTGAGTGACATAAGCTATAATATTTTATGTACGCGGGCGAAGCTGCGGGCTAACGCTAGTTAATTATAAAGTCGTTTAATTACAACAGTTCTCTATACTAGCAAACTGCGAGAGCACTCGGCCGCATGCTGGTTGGTGTGCGCGCCTACCAGCTCGACGGTTTGGTTAGCCCCGAGCGCGCGCTGCCGCACAACCCGGTCAAACCGGCCCGGCAGGGCCGAAGCCTCTGGGGAACATGGGTATTCCGAAAGGTTGACACCGAGTCCCCCCCAGATCATAGGCAACGAAGGAACGGGGTAGGGGTTTAGTCAGTAAGAGTCTGTCACACCCTCCCGCTCCGCCCATGAGTGGGAGAAGTCATTCTGATGATTCCCCTACCAGAAAAAAAAAACCGGTCAAACTATCGGCCGATCTGTCTGCAGTCTGCGGGGGCTCTTGTGGCGCAAGTTCATTAGTCAATAGGGCCCGCATGCGGGGTGCGAGGGATTCCTGGAACGCGTGCCTCGGGGCCGCATTCGGGCAACCGTTTTCATTAGTCGATAGGGTCCGCAAGCTGTATATCGACCGATGATATTCATTGGTTTGTAGCGGAGGTTTCGTCAGAAAGTCCCAAGTGTAGAGGGAAACAGAAAAACAATCTCAAATATATCAATCATTTATTAAGTATTCACTTTAGGCACATAAGGGTACTGTACTGAGGCGAACTTAATTCCTCCAGCATATACTTACAATGTGTTGTTTTGAAACTGTATGGCATTTCGGGAGGTTGTAAAAAACGTCACAAATAATCATATACAAATACAATACTTGGTCAATAATCAATCAAATATATATTTTTTAATTTTTGTTGCTTTCAGAATAACTCCCTAAACAAACGTGCGGGAAGTGCTAGTGTGCTTGGATCAAAGAAATAGTGTTTGTGTGTGTGAAAGCGCGGTTATAGGGCGAGTATAAGACTGGCCGCGTTTAAATAAAGGTAGTTCACATGTACCTACCGATTTCCATAATGAAAAAATAAATAAAAAAATTACCTAAGTATTCATTTTATTATCGATTCGGGTCGAGTATCACTAACATAATTACCTCCCGAAATGCCATACACTATCAAAACTGTAGATTACAAACATAGGTATTTTATTGAAAAATCTAGAACCTACTCCCTATGGGGCCCCGAATAATAAATAATGGGGGCCCCTCTTTGACCCGATTGCGGTAAAGCGCAATGTTTATATATATGTTACTGTAAAAGCCCGAACCTCGGTAAAACTTAGGTTTTACCAGTAAATCTTAGGGTTTACCAACACGAGTCGGTAAATGTAAGAATATGTAAAAAAGAAACGATTTTATCGGGCTTTTACCATTCGAATTTGGTACATCCTAGGTCTTATCAGTGAGGGTTGGTAAATGTTGGTTTTTTATCAGAGATAGATTCGCACTCACCTGATAACCAGCGACGATGCGGTCGATTATGGAGCGCGCTTACCTAGAAGTAACTTTTTCAGTCTTGACTTAAAGATTCCTGGGTTGTAGCTATCAGCAAACATAGAATCTGGCAGGGAATTTCACTCCTTGGCTGTACGTACAATAAATGTGTTCCCAAAACGTTTTGTGTCTATAGGAGGGATGTCTACCATGTACGCCATACGCGTGATGGTCCGATGATAGAACGGGCTAGGTGGAATTAGGTTATGTAATTCCGACGCACACTCCCCAAATTGCTATCGGTAGAAAACCGACAGGCTAGCGATTCGGCCTCCATGCTCAAGACTTTGAAGCCTCGACTCGACGAGTGCATCATTACCAATGATCCTCTTGGCTCTCCTCTCAATTGCTTCAAGCGCTTCAAGCTGATGTCGGGCAGATCAATGTCACAATTTTGGTAGGAAATGCTAACCGTCGGTAGGTTATAGGAAAGCAAATAAGGGCAAAAGGATAGATTGTTTATCTTTAGTAGCTGCAACTTTAGATAGGTAGCTTATTGAAAACGGGCGTTAATCTTTAAAACTACGCAACCGATTTTGATGCGGTTTTTTTAAAAGATGGAGTAATTCAATAGGAATCGGGTTTATATGTATAATACATGCATCATATAGTAATGTAACGCTGATAAATTTGCACCCGTGCGAAGCCGGGGCGGGTCGCTAGTGTTTTATATTATTATAGTTTTAATTGTTTAATTTATTGTATAAATCCAGCACGCGGGCTCAGTACGGGTTGTTCTACGGCAAACCAGAAAAAAAAAAAAAAACAAAACGTTTAAAAATAAACTATGTATGTATATATTTTATAATGAAATTATAAGTAACAATTTATTTCACCACGACGCCTTAAAAAATACCATGTTTTTTTGAATGTGGCAACCCCAGGTGTAGGCTACAGTTCATTCCAGATAAACGTGCAATAAAAGTCATTGACCCACCTACATTTATTGACATTCTTAATTTCAAAAAACGGAAATAATAACAAAAAAACTGTCTTGAATCGACATCTATTGCGATCCTTTACGTTTTCTACTAATGAAAAACAGTTCATTGTTTGTTTTTCATGTACCATCGCAGAGATATAAGGAAAAGGTCAATGTACTTTATTGCAAGCTTATCTGGAATACAAGACCGGTCGCTGTGGCGACGCTTGGGGGAGGCCTATGTCCAGCAGTGGACGTCTTTCGGCTGAGATGATGATGATGATCTGGAATAAGGTATAGTGATGCGACTAGGAGGCGGCGCACTCGCTGGCGGGGGAGCGAGAGGGCGAGCGGGAGGGAGAGGGCCTGTAGTCCTCCGTGCGCATGTCGTTGAGGCCGAGCTCCTCGTTCTGCTCGTAGGAGCGCGTGTAGCGCGTTATCTTCAGCCCTGCAACACACACACACACACACATTACTCTAACACACCAGAGATATAATGTGTTCCACAACTTTCACACAACGCCATCTAGTCCCAAGCTAAGCAGAGCTTGTGTTATGGGTACTAGACAACTGATAAACATACTTATATACTTCTAAATACATACATATTTATACTAATATTATAAAGAGGTAAAATTTGTAAGTTTGTATGTAGGGGGTAATCTCTGGAACTACTGGTCCGATTTGAAAAATTCTTTCAGTGTTAGATAGCCTATTTATCGAGGAATGCTATAGGCTATATACCATCACGCTACGACCCACGGGAGCGGAGCAGTAACGAAAAATGCGGGTGAAACCGCAGGGGACAGCTAGTTATAAATAAATTACACCCAGACACAGAACAAATGATCGTGCTCATCATACAAACATTTGTTCTGAGTGGGAATCGAACCTACGACCTCCGACATAGTCAGGGTCACTAACCACTAGACCAACAGGCCAGTCCATTCGCATGAACAGTAGCACATTTACAAAACACATGTTAACAACAAAAAAAAAACCGCAAGGAATATGCGCCACGTCTGTGCAAAACGGCCGAACGCTCAGCATAATGCTGTAGACACACTTATAGTGCGACTAGTCCACCGCGCTGGTCCCCAGCGTGGGCCGGTGACGGTGTCGCTGTCGACACTGTCGACTCTAAGAGGTCGGAACGATTGTGCCAAATAATTTTGAATACTATAAAAATGTGTGTCATCTGCCTAGCCTTTTCCCAATTATAATGGGGTCGGCTTCCAGTCAAGCCGAATTCAGCTGAATACCTGTATTTTACGAGGAGCGGCTGCCTACCAGACCTCCACAACCCATTAACTGGGGTAACACGGTACTTCATGGCAAGACTGGAAACTATAAAAATGTGTGTATTTTTTAATATTAGACGCACACATTACTCTATCTACACCGGAGATGTCAGCAAACATTTTTTTTCTTTTTTTTATATTTCATAAACTAGTGCTTGACTGCAATCCCACCTGATGGTAAGCAGTGATGCAGTCGTTGATGGTGAGGCGCACTAGTTTATTAAGAGCCTATTCACTCTAGTCTTGAGGACACCCAAATTGTAATCGGACGGAAAGACCGCAGTAGGCAAGTTGCTCCAGTCCTTCGATGTACGCGGTATAAACGACGAGGCGAAACGCTTAGTCCGGACCGTGCAGGTTTGGACAACGTAAGGATGGATACTCGCCGTACGACGGTTCGTCCGATGGTAGAAGGGAGATGGCGGAATTAGCTCATGCAATTCCTATGGGGAACTGGGAAACTGTAGGGCTCAGCAGGGCCGAAGCCTCTGGGGCCACGGATCGGATTCCGGAAGGGAAGCTCGATGACTCCAGATTGAAGGCAACGAAGGAACGGGGTGGGGTTTTCTTGCCGGTTCTTCTCCATAGGAGACGAGCAATTGGAACCGTGCACTAGCTTCTGACGTTTTATAAGTACCCATGTAGACCCGTACCTTACAGAGGAACTCGTGGCTAGTTAATAACAGCAGCACGGTTCGATCTTCAAGGTTAAGCAACGCTTGCCAAAGTGGCTCTGTGAATGTGTTGTGATCATCTTAACATACCGAGTTTCCTCCGTGCCTCGGAAAGCACGTTAAGCCGTAGGTCCCGGCTATCATTTGTAGATCTTTGGCAGTCGTTACGAATAGTCAGAAACCAATAAATCTGACTCCAGTCTTGCCATGAAGTACCGTGTTACCCCAGTTAATGGGTTGTGGAGGTCTGGTAGGCAGCCGCTCCTCGTAAAATACTGGTGTTCAGCTAAATCCGGCTTCACTGGTAGCCGACCCCGATACATGCCATGCCATACAGTTTCAAATCAACACATTGTATAGTTGGGTAACGCTGCCCGCCCACGACCGACTTTTTGTAGGTCCGATAATTGTCACGTATTATAGTCTTGTAGTCAATGACTATATAGCCACTTGACCGCTCATGCGGGCGACTCAGGCTCACGACACTTTAATGTTATATCACTTATATTAGATGCCGATACGAATGATTTCTTTAGTACTGACCAGTTGTTGGATCTGTGCACACTCGTTAATTTTGGTACATTTATCGTTTAAAACCGAACATTTATCGTTTAAAACCGAAGCAAAAATGAGTATCTATGCAATTAAATGGTGCGGAAAATCATCTAAAACATCTAGTTATAAAAAAGATGGTATAAGTTTTCATCGGTAAGTAAAATATTTTTATATTTATTTACATTATTGGTAGTTAGAGGGCTCAAGCTAAACTGGTTGGTTACGAAAAAATGATAACGCGTTGATGTCTTTTGAAAAAGTCCTTTACTTTCACTAGAATATTAGATAAGTCTATCCCTTTCTATCCGTAAGTACTTTCTACATAGTGCTGAAGTGACGTGCCAACTTCAAAACGCAGTTGATTAATATTATTTTATCGATGATTTCAAATGATAAATAAAAAATAATATTACGTTTTAATGTTTTCAATTTCCAAATAATTCGGAAGTTAAAGAAAAGTGGATTAATGCTATTCTAAACTAATATTTCTTTTTTCATTGATATAATTTTGATTTAGAACAAAAACGTACCGATGCGCACTCCACTGTTTATTTGCTACATATTGTTTTATTTGCATCCAGTTAAAACCCTATCAATATAGTTTTAAAAAATGTAGAATTTGTAGATGTCGATTTTATCGATATCGATATTATTGTTGCAAAACTGACTTGCGAATCACTATGTTTGGAATATTCGTCCTGACATTGTTGCATCGGCCAATCGCAACCGCTATATTTTCTTCGTCCCCCGGCCCGCAGCGGTGAGTCGTGTGCCTTGACGAAATCGGTCTATCAGCTCTCAAGTGGTTTAATTCTCTCTGCTTGTAGTATATTCTGAGCGACTTTTTGTATGACGTGTGCGTTGCACTGTGGCTATCAGTGTGTTCTATTTTTCACCTACAAAAAATCGTTCACCGATTGTCGGTCGTGGGCGGGCCACCCTAAGGGCCATACCTCACCGAGATGCCATGGCGACGCGGCCAGCGACTTTGCCATGGCTACATGTACATGGCTGACGCCGCCAGTCGGTCGCCAAGTAAAGTAGCCGTCATACATCTCAGTATGAACTAGTTGGCAACCCACGTCGCCATGGCATCTCGGTGAGGTATGGCCCTTAGGGTGGCACGCCCACGACCGACAATCGGTGAACGATATTTTGTAGGTGAAAAATAGAAGCCACTGATAGCCTCAGCCCGGGCGCGCACTAGCGGCCAGGCCGCAGGCGGCCAGGTGAAACAAATGAAACCGCCATAGAGCGCGCGCTTCTGTCCGCACGCGGCCAGCGGCCACAGGTGCGCGCGCTCTATGGCGGTTTCATACTAATGTATGTATCTCGATGGCCGCCGCGTCCTGGCCGCTGGCCGCTAGTGCGCTATGGGGCTGCCGGCTGGGGCGCGGCGGCGGTACCTGCGTCGGGCGCGGCGGGGTCGCGCGCCAGGCTCTGCACGTACGAGTTGCCGGCGGGGTCGTCCAGCACCAGCGTGACGGCGCGCTCGCCGCGCAGCACCTCTTCCACCCTCTCCACGAACCTGCGCCACACACACAGCTTTAGGGTTCCGTACCTCAAAACGGATAAAACGGAACCTGTTCGGGGTTGGATTGAGATAGAGATAAAGATGAAAGTCAGTTTAAGTCCGCGGTCCCTTACAACTGTGCACAAATTAAACTTGTAAGTTGACGGGAAAAAAAGATACGCTCGTTTATGATGCAAAAAACGTACATTTCGACACTGTCAAAGGAATCATTTGTGAAGTAGCGTGTGTGTGTGTAGTAGTGTGTGTAGAAAGGCGCTGATGTTCCGTCTGCCGTGGTGCCCCGCCCCCGAGGACGCTGCCGCCACCGCTAGGTTGTAGTGTGTGTGTAGTAGCGTGTGTGTAGCTGTGTTACCGGTCGAGGCGGGCGCGGTGCAGGCCGGGCGCGTCGCCCAGCGCGCCGGGGCAGTCGCGCAGCTGCGCCGCCGTGGCGCTGATGAGCAGTAGTGTGTGTGTAGTAGCGTGTGTGTGTGTAGTAGCGTGTGTGTAGCTGTGTTACCGGTCGAGGCGGGCGCGGTGCAGGCCGGGCGCGTCGCCCAGCGCGCCGGGGCAGTCGCGCAGCTGCGCCGCCGTGGCGCTGATGAGCAGTAGTGTGTGTGTAGTAGCGTGTGTGTGTGTAGTAGCGTGTGTGTAGCTGTGTTACCGGTCGAGGCGGGCGCGGTGCAGGCCGGGCGCGTCGCCCAGCGCGCCGGGGCAGTCGCGCAGCTGCGCCGCCGTGGCGCTGATGAGCAGTAGTGTGTGTGTAGTAGCGTGTGTGTGTGTAGTAGCGTGTGTGTAGCTGTGTTACCGGTCGAGGCGGGCGCGGTGCAGGCCGGGCGCGTCGCCCAGCGCGCCGGGGCAGTCGCGCAGCTGCGCCGCCGTGGCGCTGATGAGCAGTAGTGTGTGTGTAGTAGCGTGTGTGTGTGTAGTAGCGTGTGTGTAGCTGTGTTACCGGTCGAGGCGGGCGCGGTGCAGGCCGGGCGCGTCGCCCAGCGCGCCGGGGCAGTCGCGCAGCTGCGCCGCCGTGGCGCTGATGAGCAGTAGTGTGTGTGTAGTAGCGTGTGTGTAGCTGTGTTACCGGTCGAGGCGGGCGCGGTGCAGGCCGGGCGCGTCGCCCAGCGCGCCGGGGCAGTCGCGCAGCTGCGCCGCCGTGGCGCTGATGAGCAGTAGTGTGTGTGTAGTAGCGTGTGTGTGTGTAGTAGCGTGTGTGTAGCTGTGTTACCGGTCGAGGCGGGCGCGGTGCAGGCCGGGCGCGTCGCCCAGCGCGCCGGGGCAGTCGCGCAGCTGCGCCGCCGTGGCGCTGATGAGCAGTAGTGTGTGTGTAGTAGCGTGTGTGTGTGTGTAGTAGCGTGTGTGCTGTGTTACCGGTCGAGGCGGGCGCGGTGCAGGCCGGGCGCGTCGCCCAGCGCGCCGGGGCAGTCGCGCAGCTGCGCCGCCGTGGCGCTGATGAGCAGTAGTGTGTGTGTAGTAGCGTGTGTGTGTGTAGTAGCGTGTGTGTAGCTGTGTTACCGGTCGAGGCGGGCGCGGTGCAGGCCGGGCGCGTCGCCCAGCGCGCCGGGGCAGTCGCGCAGCTGCGCCGCCGTGGCGCTGATGAGCAGTAGTGTGTGTGTAGTAGCGTGTGTGTGTGTAGTAGCGTGTGTGTAGCTGTGTTACCGGTCGAGGCGGGCGCGGTGCAGGCCGGGCGCGTCGCCCAGCGCGCCGGGGCAGTCGCGCAGCTGCGCCGCCGTGGCGCTGATGAGCAGTAGTGTGTGTGTAGTAGCGTGTGTGTGTGTAGTAGCGTGTGTGTAGCTGTGTTACCGGTCGAGGCGGGCGCGGTGCAGGCCGGGCGCGTCGCCCAGCGCGCCGGGGCAGTCGCGCAGCTGCGCCGCCGTGGCGCTGATGAGCAGTAGTGTGTGTGTAGTAGCGTGTGTGTGTGTAGTAGCGTGTGTGTAGCTGTGTTACCGGTCGAGGCGGGCGCGGTGCAGGCCGGGCGCGTCGCCCAGCGCGCCGGGGCAGTCGCGCAGCTGCGCCGCCGTGGCGCTGATGAGCAGTAGTGTGTGTGTAGTAGCGTGTGTGTGTGTAGTAGCGTGTGTGTAGCTGTGTTACCGGTCGAGGCGGGCGCGGTGCAGGCCGGGCGCGTCGCCCAGCGCGCCGGGGCAGTCGCGCAGCTGCGCCGCCGTGGCGCTGATCAGACCCTCGGCCGTGGTGAAGCGTCCCCCCAGCGCGCGCCCGCCCACCTCCAGCTCCAGCTCCGGTATCTCCATGCTGCAGGTCTCCGACTGCAACAGTACATCACGGCTTGGCAACGCTCTCTTGTAAACGGCAAGTTTTGACGCCGTACGTAGACACGGTTAATTCACCGTCCGTAGGCACGGCGCGTAGTGTTGTATGGATCACTAAGAGAGCTTGCTGACACAAACGGCGGTGCTACGGTGTTTCATCAGTGCTGTATCGCAGTCTATGGCCTCTTGTACACGGTACTTCACAGCATTGACCACTTGAACTATTCGAACTAAATAACATGCCGTTGTAGCGACATCTCATCATCATCATCTGTCTAGCCTTTTCCCAACTATATTGGGATCGGCTTCCAGTCAAGCCGGGTTTAGCTGAATACCAGTATTTTATGAGGAGTGGCTGCCTACCGGACCTCCACAACCCATTAACTGGGGTAATACGGTACTTCATGGCAAGACTGGAGTTAGATTTACTGGCTTCTAGTTCTGATTATCCGTAACGACTGCCAAAGATCTACAAATGACAGTCGGGACCTACAGCTTAACGTGCTTTCCGAGGCACGGAGGAAACTCGGTATGTTAAGATGGTCACCCATCCACAGATCAACCTTGGCAAGCGTTGCTTAAACTTAAAGATCGACCCGTGCGGCTGTTATTATCTAGCTACGAGCTCCTCGACGATATTGTGTAACACATTCAGACTAAATCAATGAATTTGGAGAAGAAGAAGAAGCTCACCTTGAGCACGTCCCTGGAGAAGTCTTCCTTGCCGGCGACGCGCAGCTCGAAGCGCACGCCCTGCTCCTCTATGCCGCCGCCCGACTTCACCTGCCACACGACCACGTCTATAATACACTAGCTTTAGCCCGCAGCTTCGCCCGCGTACATAAAATATAGCCTATGTCACTCAGGAATACAGCAGTTTTCTATTGGTGAAAAAATTTTAGCAATCGGACCAGTACTTCCACAGATTATCTCATACAACCAAAAAAACAAACTTTACCTCTTTATTATATTAGTGTAGATAATATAATACTCCCCCGACCGAATTTCGATCACGGTGGCCAATCTCAACAGAGATCAGCTAAGTACGCAGGAGACATTATAGTGCACAAGTGTGTGCGCAAACACAGGTGCACTCTCTGTTCCTTTACTCTCATAGCCCGATGGGACGGCAATCCGACACGACCGGAGAGAGATCAGGCGCAGGACCCACGGCTTTACGTGCTTTCCGAGGCACGGGGGTATCACACCACCGACTTCCAAACTCCGGGTAGCTACAGAGTAATTCCTAATGGCAAGACCCAATAGCACTTTTTGCCCGGGAATCGAACCCAATACCCCTTGCTCAGCAGTCGCTCTTGCGACCACTGGACCGACGAGGCAGTCAACAACAACGACGTCTACTCACCGCCGACTGGCCATGTGCAGTCAGATGCAAAATTGCATGGATAGTACAGGAAAAAAATCGTGTGAAGCGAGAAATGACGCGAAGAGTATTTTTCGAACACTTGAAGTCAAACGTTCACGGGAAAATAGACGTTAAGGTATCCTTGCTATTTTGCATCTGACGGTACACCGTGCGGCAGACATTGACGCAAAAACGAGTACTATGGATCCAATAAATGATTCTGGACCTCCCAGTGGGGCAATTTTACGTCGGATTTTTTTCTAATTTAAATGATAATCTGTACTTTTTTAGTTTCAACTGTGGAAATTGATAAAAAATATTAAAATTTACACACAGTCGAACATAGAACCTCCTCCTTTTTGAAGTGGGTTAAAAATTTATCAATTACTTTTTAATTAAAATGTCATCGGGGTTATAAAATAACGATTTCATCCGACGTCATTTTTAGTGAAAAAAAATAATATTAAAAAGTAGTTATTACGTGCACAGTTGAAGTATGAAAGAGCATTTAAAATATGACCCTAATGCATTATTTTTTTTCCTACCTAGATCTTCTTAGTGTGCCGATTGCTAAACCAATTTAATAGGCCTTGCATGCCATGATGATAAACCATGATAATAGAAGAACACTGTCCAGATAGCATAGTATAGCATCAGCCTTATAATGTACCCACTGCTGGGACTCAGGTCTCCTCTCTAGGAGAGGGAATCACATCACACTACATTATCAAGGCGTAAGTTTGTATGTGTGTGTGTAACTGTGTATGTTTGTTACTTCTCGCTCGAATGGCCAAACGGATTCCAACGAAAGTTGGTATACGAGTAGATCGTTTTATTAGACGCTTTTTATGCGTGGAAGTATTTATAAGATGAATCGCGGCCGAAGCCAGTGGAAACAGCTAGTAATATCTATCAATCGCGTGGTGATCACCTATCCTCTCACAGAGAAGACCTGTGGCCTAGAGAGAAAATATTCTACTAATTATTCTATGCACATGAATGATGCCGTTCGACCAGTTTTCAACCTTACGTCCTTATCAATAAGGTTGAAAACGAATCGACTAAGAACTGTGTGCACTAACCTCGTTGGTGCGATGTCCGCAGAAGTCGCAGCTGGTGCTCATGATGACGACCTCCTTGAAGTGCGGGATGTCTGCAACACACACACACACATACAGTTCGTCCACTATAAGTTGGCGAGTGTGAAGTTAGGCTCTGCGAATTTTGGCGCTTGAAATATCGTACAAAAATATAGATTTAAAAAAAATAAATGCAATTTGCAGTTCTTATTGCTGTTAAAAACAGTTATTGGCATTAAACCTTTGTTTTTGTACGATATTTCAAGCGCCAAAATTCGCAGAGCCTAACTTCACACTCGCCAACTTATAGTGGACGAATTGTACAGGCGCTGGACGCACCAGCCGAGCTCATACTCCTGCCTCGACGCCCAGAGCCGGCAGCGATGCGCAATCTCGAGACGTTTAATAAAGCGAAAGAACCGAAGTCGTTAAAATAAACCATCTATACTCCGTCGGTTTAGGTAGTTAACTAAATGTAAACAATGTTGGCATGTCTTTTTATCTAAAAAGTTGTCTATAAATTTTATATAAAAATCTTAGCGACTAGGTATTTACCTAAATCGATGTTGGCTAATAAACTAAATTTAAATAATCTTTGTGTATATTATATACGAGCTCTTTAATATAAAAAGACATACCAAGATTGTTTACCTTTAGTTAACCACCTAAACCGATAGACCATAGTCAAACGCCGTTCTATCAAATCGATATGTTTTTCAATTGTTTCGAGTCAACGGAATAGAACGCTAGTTTCTATTCGTACGAATCAGTTACTCTCTCACGCCCGAAACCAATAACCTATCTATCACATATCGGAGATTGAAAACCAAAGAAACAACAGAAAACATGTAAATTTTTGTGCGGTATCATTTGTTTTTCAATCTCCGATATGTGATAGATAGGTTATTGGTTTCGGCTGTAAATCATCGAGGAACAGCTCGCGAATGAGCGCGCCATGCGTCAGTCTCAACAACAGACTAATCAAAGTTGAAACAATCGACAACCATCGAGATGACTCGAACAACCGAAAGGATCGAATGAAACCTCTCGGCATTGCACATCACTGAGCTGATACTCTAGCCTTGAAGCTTCGAGGCCGGCGACGAGGCGCCAACAGTTGTACAAGCTAGAACAGCGAGAGGCCTTGGGTACGATGTGTACGGTATTATGCAAAATAGCATGGATACCTTAAGGGGGAAGCGTCAGGGGACCCCGCAAAATTCAAAGGAGAATGCCCGTTTTGTAAGGGAAGTTGGGTCCCAGTTTAAAAATGCTTGTGCCCTGAAGTTTTTTATTTTACCTAATAGTAAAAACATAGCATTTTCATAATCGGAAACGTTTTTTAATTTTGTCACCCTCGTTCAGGAGATATCATTATTTTTCTGTTTTAAAAATCTAGGTTATAATTACAAATTGACAGACTAAACATCATCATGAGCATGGAATTATGTCTCTATTGCTTTAATTCCATTAGTTTATGAAATATTATTTAAAAATAATTTGCACACAAAAAAGTAAATAATATTTTTAGGTTATTATTCCAAACAGGTACACGACAGCACAAAAGGGTCCTGCCCCGTGGCAATCTCCTTTTCTTACGTTTTTTGCAATTAGCAGGCCAGTGGTAGGTTGTATGAAGTTAAAAACATCTTTTCCGACTGTAAACTGACTGACTGTCTGTTTGTTTTGTAACTGACATAATTATAACCATAAACATCATCAATACAAGCCTCTAAGCTCACTTAAGTCTAGGAACGCTGTTTACCTTGAAAAAATCGTTCCTCGACTTTCTAAGAGGGATATGTATTGATGATTTTATGGTTATAATAACGTAAATAGTTACGTTTTACAATCGCAAAATATATTTTTACCTTCATACAGCCTACCACTGGCCTGCAAATTGCAAAAAACGTAAGAATATTTGAATTTCGCGGGCTACCCTGACGCTTTCCCCTTAATGTCTATTTTTAAAAAAATACTTATCGCGTCATTTGTCGTTTCACACTAATTTCTTCCTGAACTATCCATGCAATTTTGCTTCTGATTGTACATATCGCGGGCTGAGTAATAGACGCGCAAGCTGAGGGGCAGTTCCAACAGCTGCAGGGAATACGGAATATGCGTGGAAAGTATTTGTTTTCTAACCATTTCATCAATAAATACAACGTGTTGATTTGAAACTGTATGGCATTTCGGGAGGTTGTAAAAAAAGTCACAAATAATCAATGATTATCCCGGGAATCCCGGGGCATATCCATGTTAACATTATCATTCAAGTTCATTGACCCCAAATGGCACTACCTATGCCGATCACTAATAATCATATAAAAATACAATACTTGGTCAATAATCAATAATAAGTTTTTTTTTTACATTTTGGTATCAGACTGTCTGCGATTTAATAAAGGTAGTTCACACGTACCGATTTCCATAATGAAAAAATATGGAAATAAAAAAAGTACCTACTCATTTTATTATTGATTTGGGTGGAATATCACTAACATAATTACCTCCCGGAATGCCATACACTTAGAGCATTTAACCTATGGAGACGGCAAAGCAGGTCTTACCCCTCTGCCAAAGTACATTGGCCATATGGCCATACACGTTATTTAAAACTAGTTCAATGCGCGATCGCCGCCATTGTATATCGCATTGTGTCGCAAAAAAGTTCTCTCCAAAAATGGTTAATTTAGCAGTTTCCAGCTGTAAAAAACAATCTGTTACTACAAAGCTGCGAAACCATGATGTTTCTTATCACATATAAGTATGCGTGACGCGCCAATATAGTTTTATTCAAGTACATTGTCGAAATAAACTTTATACCATTACGATAGAAAAATATCGTGGTACGTAGGTAGTTTACACGCAGTACAGGGGCATGGAGTTGAGATGTGTGTGGTTTTTTCAATTGTGTGCTTATTTTTTATAGTGTGCGTTTATTGCAATAGGAAGCTGCATTTGTGTGTAACTGTCAGATTTTTCTAGTGTGCTGTACGTGTGTACCCGCAAAAAATGGCAGAATAATTTGTTCAGAAATTCGTTCCTTGCCATCTCCATAGGTTAAATGCTCTAAGGCCATACACTTTCAAATCAACACATTGTATACTAGAGTACTCACTATCTTAGCTTGAAGGTTAAGCTATACAGGGTGTAAAAAGACCGATCACAAAGCCGATAACTACACATTCTGTACATGTAATTAAGTAACTTGGACCAAAAAATATTGCTGGGAAACAACTTTTTTTTTTCATCTTAAAAAATAATTAATTAATAATAATTCCGATCAGCTGCACGTTCGGCCGCTCGCGCTTGGTCGTTGAACCGACCGCACGCTTGTGTGTGTGAGGCGCTCGTTGTGTTTAGTTTTCAATGCATTTTAGTAACTTCAAACGCGTAATTGACTATGAAAAATTGATAATTTTGACAACGTTTGTTCGGAAGAAAGTTTACTAATGATACTTGGAATACGATTTTGAAAAAAAAACGAAAAAAAAATGTTGGCTTTGACCTTCAATATCTCCAGAACCAGTGATTTCCCAGGTATGGTCTAGAAGAAAAAATGTATCCTAGTGATGCGTAGAATATGGGGTTTTCGTTTTCGTTAAGGGTCTTTTACACCCTTTATATACACGGGGGTAACGAAAGAGCAGCCGACTTCACTAGCGCCACACTGCGCACACTGTGTGGTTAGCAACAGAGGTTCATGAAGGAATATGTATTTCTTTTTAATACAGGCTGTGTCAGACATTGTCGCACAAACGAATACCATGGTAACAGTACATGAATCCGTCGGATTAATCTATCACATACCCACATAACGAGACACAATAGTAAAACAATAACACCGCGGTCTCATAGGACCGGTCGGGGATTCATGAATTAAGGAGGAAAGGACGCCCAGGTGTCGCCACTGTGTGGACCGCCCGGAGGACACAGTCGAGCACACGGTCTGGTAAATCTGGACCGAGCCCAGTCGTCAACGGCGCGTTTTGTTCCACGCGCGCCTCAAGGAGATGTCGGCAAACTGTAGGGGCCCGGTAGGGCCGAAGCCTCTGGGGAACACGGAAAATCTGAAAGGTTGTCACCGTCAAAAGAATTAATTAAGTACTTTTTAAATTAAAAAATATCGTAAGGATTGATTAGTAAAACGATTTTATTAACCCCAATGTTTTTTAAATGAATTATTTTTTAATTAAAAAGTAATTAATTATTATTTTTCTTAAAAAATATCACCGGTTTAGATTAGAATAACGAATACAATAGAAATAATATTATACAGTTTAATTTTATTTAATACAATTTTTTTTGAAAAAATTACGAAAAGCCGACGAAAAATTCTACCACAGGGTGTCCAGAATCATGTAGTGAATCCATGCTATTAGTTTGTGCGTCGATGTCTGAGACACCCTGTATAGTTTCGCAGAAGCATTTAGCTGATCAAAAAGTCTACGTATTGTCCAGTTACGCAGACACTTCAGATACAAAACTACACCAATTTTCCGTCACAAATGTCACAATATCAACTAGATAGCAATTTGTGAATAAGTAGTTTTAGCCCGCAGCTTCGCCCGCGTACATAAAATATAGCCTGTATAACTCAGGAATACAGCAGCTTTCTATTGGTGAAAAAATTTCAGCAATCGGACCAGTACTTCCACAGATTACCTCAACAAACAAAAACACAAACTTTACCTCTTTATTATATTAGTGTAGATTAAAACAGCTACTGTACTTCACTCGAAGATATCACGCCAAAAACTCTCAGGAATATGTTTGTTAGAGTGCGTCTAATGAAAGCGCGACCTGGAGTTTTTTTTTTTTAAATTTAATTGGCAACATTATTCAGCAGTAGCAAATAATGTTATAGGCTCGCGTTTGACCACTATCTCACCTGATGGTAAGCGATGTTGTGGCCGATGATGGAGCACGCTTGCCCAAAAGTAACCTATTCACTCTTGACTTAAAGACCCCTAGGTTGTAGCTATAGGAAACACAGACTCTAGAAAGTACAGTTTCTAGAATTTTTAAAATCAATATCGAAATACTAGGCTAGTGTAATGTTAGACAGCCCGATTTCTTTTTAAATTATTTGGGTATCTTCAAGGCTAGAGTGAATAGGCTCTTAATAAACTAGTGCGCCTCACCATCAACGATTGCATCACTGCTTACCATCAGGTGGGATCGCAGTCAAACATTAGTTCACGTTAGATAAAAAAAAATGTTTCGCGAAAATAGGCACGGATGCCACGAGGTCCCAAGTCAAAGGACATATTTGAGAAAATACGTCAAATTTTCTGTTTGTTTGCTTAAAGAGTAATGCAGTTTACTGGAAGCATTAATATGATTGTGCTACCCTCATACACGTACGCAGTGTGATAGGACGCTGCACGCACATTTTAATAGAGTGACTCAAAATAGAACTTTATTTGCTACACGAAAAGATACACAATTCATTGTGAGAATTTAAAATACGTTGCTTCATGCAGCGCTGCGCCTCGTGACGCCGCGCAGCGTCTCGCTGCGCAGCGGAACGTTTTTACATTCGCGACGTCGTGTTGCCGACGATGTTACTATGCGCCTCGCAACGTTGCGATGCGGCGCGCGGCGCAGCGTGAAGTCACTGGCCTCTTCCTGCATCGTCGCGTCGCGTCGCGTCTCGGTGTGAACTGACCCTCAGTCATCGACGTACAAACGAGTACCACGGCTCCAGGATGTCTACTCTCTTTCTCCGAAATAAGAAGTTTCGACCGAAATTTCGCGTATTTCCTACCAAGGAAACTGAATTTGACTGGCCTGTTGGTATAGTGGTCAGTGACCCTGACTGCTATGCCAGGGATCGTGGGTTCGATTCTCACCCAGGACAAATGTTTGTGTGATGAGCACGATCATTTGTTCTGTGTCTGGGTGTAATTTATCTATAATATATATATATATATAATTTATCTATAATATATATATATCTATAATATATATCATCAACGAACTCAAAAATGAAAACCCTATTCATATTGTGCGCACACTGGCTCACAAAATAGGAGTCTCAATTGAGGATCAAGACTTAGACTTCGTGACTCGAGCGGGACCACGCAGACAACAACCCAAAGACTCAGCTGAAACATCACCACGCACACTAGCCGTCCGTTTCGTACGCCGCTATAAGCGGGATGAATTCTTGAAGGCCGCTAAAGTTAGAAGAACTCTCTCTTCGTCTGATATCGAGATAGCTGGTACCAAAAGGAATATCTACATAAATGAGCGCCTCACGCAAGGAAACAGGCAGTTATTTCGAGCGACCAAACTTGCTTCCAAGGAACACGGTTACAAATTCTGCTGGATTAAAAACGGTGCAATCCTCATTCGAAAGCAAGAGGGGAACCCGTCCATCCTCATACGAAACACTGAAGACTTGGAACGGCACCTGGGAAAGACCCCAGTGTGACGGAACCCGCTCGCGTCAACTGACTTGCAACGTGGAAAGGTTAACCTCGCCCAAAGACAAACAGTATAAACTTTTTAAAACTTTTATATTTTATACTTTTAAATTTTATAATACCTTTAGATCTCATTCAACTTATAGATCTCACATTTTATTTAGAGTTTTAAATTTCATTTTAAATTTTATTTTAATATTTTATATTTTTCTTAATAGATATTTGCTTGTTTTCTCCGTGCAATTTATAATTACACTGTGTACATTAAAAACATTGTCAATACACCATAACATTTACACTTACATTTACATAAACTTTTTTACAGTAAACACACAATCTTCTACTTCCACTTATCTCAAGAAGACTACCAAAACTCACTTACACTTACTTTATAATTTCCTTAGCTGGCGTGCTCTTGTAACACTTGTAGTAACAATGACAAAATTAATAGTGACTTCAATTGATATTAATTTCTACAGCTACACAAATGGCTTTACTTGACATCATCCAGGATATTGACGAAAACGTTACTATACAGTGTTACACATGTAATCAATTAGAAGATTGTAGGAAAATACTGCCTAACACTAGTGACTTTAAGATCGTTTCACTAAACATAAGGAGCTATCAGCACAATTTTGACGTTTTTTACTCAGCTTTGCAGCGTCTTGATATCGAATTCGACGTTGTAGTTTTAACGGAGTGTTGGCTAACTGACATGACAATACTAGACACGCTACCAGGTTATTCCCCATTCCGTACTGACACACAACAGAACAAGAACGGAGGTGTCGTTATCTATACCAAAAACTCTTGTAATATTTCTATAATAGATACAAAAGTCGCAGATGCGGACAGTCTTCTTACAGTATCACTGTTAACCCAAAAACTGCAAGTCGCTTAGAAAATTTTAAAACTAAACTCATTGATAATTTAGTACTGTCGCCAAATTTAACGGATATCAATCATCAATATGAAGACTTTTTCAATATGTACTGTAAGCAATATAATTCGATCTTTATACCTAAGACTATTGCAGTTAAGGGTAACGTGTCTTTTGGTGAATGGGCTACTATTGGTATTCATAAAAGTCGAACTCGGCTTTATGAGTTGTATGATGAAAAGATTCATGTTAATACTGCGGAATTTAGTTTATATGTTAGAAATTATTCAAAATTATTTAAAAAAGTATGCTCTGTTGCAAAGTCGCGTTACTTGAGTTCCAAAATTAAGAATAGCAATAATATAATTAAAACGACTTGGAATATTATAAATAGTGAAACTGGAAGGTCTAGAAAATCATGTAGCGACTATAGCCTTATAATTGATGACGTTGTAATCAAATCGGACTCTCAGGTAGCAGCGGCTTTTGAAAACTTCTTCTCAGAGATCCCCATACTAACAACAAAGTCTCTGAACTCATCACCCACTGCTGCAGAGTCCCTACTTAAAGAAAATGTTGAAGTTTGCGATTTTGATTTTAATTTCGATCATGTGACTCCTGCGGACATAATTAAAACTTTTAACACTCTGAATGTAAAAAAGACCACAGATCTATGGGGAAATTCTGTGGATGTTGTTAAAACCATTATCAACGTTGTAGCTCCTAGTCTAGCACTTATTTTTAATAATTGTATTGATTGTGGACAGTTTCCTGATTTAATGAAGTGTAGTAAAATAATACCATTGTTTAAAACGGGTAGTACTTCTGACCCCACGAATTATAGACCCATTTCAGTACTACCTACCTTTAGTAAAATATTCGAGAAACTCATTTTAGAGCAATTACAAAGATTTTTCAATAGACACAAATTGTTACATACTAAACAATTTGGTTTTACAAGGGGTCGTTCAACAACCGATGCCGGGGTTGAACTTTTAGGTCATATTTATGATGCATGGGAAGACAAATGCGATGCTCTGGGCATTTTTTGTGACTTATCCAAGGCATTCGATTGTGTTCTCCATGAAACTTTAATCAGGAAGCTTCGCCATTACGGGATCCGGAACTCCTCTCTGAATCTTCTTACTTCTTATCTGAGTAATAGGATTCAGACAGTCGATGTAAATGGGAAAAGATCTCCCGGATCCGCAGCAAAAATGGGTGTCCCTCAGGGCTCAATTCTTGGCCCCTTTTTGTTTCTTATTTATATAAATGACTTACCTTACCTCATCAAGGATAACCATAATATAGTGTTGTTTGCAGACGACACTTCACTTTTGTTTAAAATGAAACGTCAACAGACGGTTACTGACGATATAAATGTAGTTCTTTCGAAAATAATACACTGGTTTAATGTAAATAACCTCCATCTTAATGAAAAAAAAACAAAGTGTATTAAGTTTACCATGCCACATGTTAGGCAAGTAAACACTAGTGTACTAGTTAAAGGTAAAGAGTTGAGTCCTGAAGATGCAACAGTGTTCTTGGGCATAACTCTAGATGCTAAGCTTCAGTGGGGCCCACATATAGACAAATTATCGAAGAAACTTAGCTCTGCAGCTTACGCTGTTAGACAAATAAGAAATTTAACTGATGTAGAGACAGCCCGTTTAGTTTATTTTAGCTATTTCCATAGTGTCATGTCGTACGGTATTCTACTGTGGGGAAATGCCGCCGATATCCAGACAATTTTTGTTTTGCAGAAAAGGGCTATTCGTTCGATTTATAAATTAAGTCCCAGATGCTCCCTCAGAGATAAATTTAAAGAAATTAATTTAATGACTGTGCCTTCACAGTATATTTATGAAAATATCTTGTACGCCCATAAAAACAAAAACATGTTTAAAAAGTACAGTGATATTCACAATTTGAATACCAGGAACAAACATAATTTTGTTGTTCCTGCAACCAGGCTCAAAAAAATAGGGGGTTCATTTAGATGTCAATGTATACGCTTTTATAATGGGCTTCCTAGTCATATGCAAGAACTAAGCCTTAATAAGTTCAAATCTTTTGTTAAGCGAAAACTTTGCCAAAAGGCTTATTACACTGTAAAGGACTACGTTGAGGACGTAAAGGCTTGGGATTGACCCGCTCCAGTGCGCACTACAACTGTTGTCTTATCTTCTTATTTTATTTTGTTTTCGATTGTACTATTTTACAATTTGAAATTTATTTATTACAATTTGACATACTAAAATAATTTTTACTTTACAATTTGACATTTTTTAATTATTATTTTTTTTATTTCTGTTTGACAAAAATGCTTAATTTGTTAAGTATTACACTTTGTATTATTTTGTTTTCTTTTTTGTGAATGTGAGGACTATGTGGATTGCTTTTTTATTTTTTTTTATTTTTTTTTAGTCATTTTAACTTATGTCCGGCAATTCGAGTGTTTTCTGTGGCCTAACCATTATGTCCTCTCTTTGGTATTGTTCGTCAAGTCGTAGAGCTCCTTAGTAGTCCTGAGTTGAGCTTTGCGAATAATGACAAATGCTTGCACTGACTGGACAGGTCCACTCAAATTTGCATGGTTCTTTCTTCAAAAGGCCATCTCGGACACTAATCTGCATGGTTCGCATATGACTTACTTACATGTTGTATGGACTTTAAAAGAGACTGTGACCCCTGAGTTTGTTTCGGTGTTTCTTCTCAGGGTAGTCAGTTAGGAAACACCGGCCTCATCTAGTAACAAAAAAAAAAAAGTCCAAAAAAAAATTGACGTGTAAAAGAGTTTGAAAAAACCTATTTGCAGAATAAATATCATTTATCATTTATCATTTATCATTAGTAATAGACGACAAAGTGGCCGTCTTGGGAATTTACCGCTCTCCTTCTTTTTTGAATATTGACACTTTTTTATTATCCTTAGATACGGTTCTTACTCAGCAACAAACATCAACCAAACCGAATATCTAAGCCTCATGGCATCGCACGGTCTTTTGCCTGCGATAACTAAGCCCACCAGAGGCCCCAACTGTCTAGACCATATATTTATCAAGTCCAACTTCAAATCCGTAGGTCTCATAGGGAAATCATCTATTACCGACCACGACATAATCATGGCTGCCATAGAACTAAAAAACATGAATAGTAAAACAAAAACACGCTGGAAAATCAAAATCGACGAAGAAGCAGTCGTAAAAGAAATTAATAGCAATGACTGGTCTAACATCTTAAGCTCTAGCTGCACTAATACGTCAGTTAATTTACTAATGAGTACTATTACCAATTCTATCGCTAAACACTCACGTAGAATTACTATCAGTCGAAGCAAACACATTCTTAAACCCTGGATAACGCCAGGGCTTATAAGGTGCATGAGGCACCGAGACAAGCTGCATCTAGAACTTAGATCTCACCCAAACGACGAAATGAGACGCCTCGTGTACAAAAGGTACAAAAATTTCTGCAACAACTTATTACATAAACTCAAAACTAATTATAATAATCAACTCGTAATGAAAAACCAAGGTAACCCTAAAATGCTGTGGGATGCCATTAAATCTATCTACAACGCAAATACAGTAAAAACCGACTCTTCCCAGCTCTTATCTAATACTCAAGACCCTATCGATGCACTCAATAGTTGCAATAGTTATTTTACTTCCATAGGCAAAAATCTCTCCGACAAAATTCTGACACGATTATCTGAGACCCAAGCATCTCTAGCGAACAAATATAAACCGCGTGAAACTCCATCAAACTCTTTTTTCTTTCGCCCTACAGATGAAGATGAAATAGAAAATCTTATAGACCAACTTAAAATTGACAGCGCCGCCGGAGTTGATAAAATTAATGTTAAATTAATTATTCAACTTAAAAAAACACTTTTAAAACCCCTCGCCCATATTTTTAACTTGAGTTTAGAAAATGGTATTTTCCCAGACTGTTGGAAGGTTGCTTGTGTCCGACCTATTCACAAAAGTGGACTAAAAGAACTACCGGAGAACTACAGACCTATTGCTCTCCTGTCCATCTTGTCAAAACTTCTTGAAAAAGTTGTGAATAAGCGACTAATAAACTTTTTGGAAGACAACAATTTAATATCTGACAGACAGTTTGGGTTTAGAAGAGGCAAATCGACCGAGGACGCAGCCATCTTACTAACTAACTCTATAGCCTCTTCTATGGAAAAAGGTAATCATGTCTTGGCAGTTTTCCTTGACCTAGCCAAGGCATTTGATACGATATCAATAGATCTTCTCTTGTCCAAGCTAGAGGGTATAGGAATACGAGGAAATGTGCTGGGCTGGTTTCAAAGCTATCTATCTAATCGACGACAACTGGTAAAAGTAGGAGAATATTCTAGTGGATTACTGCCAATCAACTTTGGTGTTCCTCAAGGTAGCACTCTTGGCCCGACTCTCTTCGTCTTGTATATGAATGACATACTTAATGCCCCTCTTCAAAATGCCGAAATAATATCATATGCAGACGACACGGCAATTATATTCCACGGCAAAACATGGGAGCAGGTGTACAAGTTTGGCGAACATGGTCTGCTTTCTATCTCTGAGATCCTTAGTAGAAACTTGCTTACACTTAATATACAAAAAACTAAGCTCATCACTTTTTCCAAAACTATAGCTTCCAGTCCCTCACGTCACTTAACACTTAAGTTCCATACATGCATCAACGACCTCAACTCAGTACTCGCAAACTGTTCTTGTACACCTATAGAACGCGTTCCTTCTCTTAGATATTTAGGTATCACAATCGATGAACATCTATCATTCAAACCTCACATACACAAACTTGCGGGCCGCATCAGAAAACTTATCTTCGTTATGAAGAAACTCCGGGACTGTACACCCATTAAAATACTCCGAATAATATACCTCGGCCTCTGCCAATCAGTACTTCAGTATGGAATCTCCATCTGGGGAGGAGCCGGAAAAAGTTCGTTTATGGAAATAGAAAGAGCTCAAAGAGCTGTATTAAAAGTTATGCTTAAAAAACCCTTCAGGTTCCCGACAGACGAACTATACGAAACATTTCCGGTTCTCCGTGTACGGCAATTATTTATTCTTAGCGCCACACTTCATGCACACAAATCTGTAAAAAATAGACCCGACTACCAAACTCTGCTTTCAAAGCGTAACTTTCATGTTCCCCTTCCTAATGCAAACAGTCTTCTGGCTAGACGGTGCCCCTATTACTCACACATATTGATCTATAACAACATTAACAAGAGTTGTAACATCAAAGGCCTTAGCACACAGTCATGCAAATTAACGACAAAAAAATTGCTTCTATCACTAACTTACAGTGAAACGGAGGAAATTATAAATTCAAAACACTTATCTGCATACAACACCTCCACTCTGTAAGCTCCCACCTTTCACACACACTGATAAACCCACCACACTCACACCACACTTACACCACACTCATGCCACACTCACACCACACTCACATCACACTCGCACCACACTTACACCACAATCACACCATCTAACACATTATTCAAATTACTTTGTTCAATGTTTTATATCGTTTTATCCCCTATTTTAGTTCAACTCTACTTCAATGTTTTACATAACTTTATTATTTAGTTTTATATTCATTCATTTGATGATTTTTATGTCCATTTTCAAATTTATCGTGTCTCATATTATAAAACTGCAAACATGTCTTCGAAATCACAATTATAAGTTATCGCAACTCGGGCCCCCAAGATACAGGCACTGCCTAGTTTGGGGACCATTATTCAAATAACTAATTTTAATTTTATCTGTTACTGTAATTATATTATAAGTTAAATAATAAGGCACAATTTGTAACAATGGACCAATAAATATTATTATTATTATTATTATTATTATATATGTATTTATTTAGAAATATATAAGTATGTTTATCAGTTGTCTTGTACCCGTAACACAAGCTCTGCTTAGCTTGGGACTAGATGGCGTTGTGTGGAAAATTGTGGAACATATTATATTATAAGGCTCCATTCGTTTCCATTTTGAATGAACGAAAATTTATTTATTGTAACTTAATGCACATTGTACAAAGGCGGACTTAATGCCATAGGCATTATCTACCAGTCAACCTTAGGGTGGTGCAGAAACATTGTGTAGTAGGTGCAACTTACGTAAAACAAATAGAAAAAAAAAACGTATACAATCATAAAAATACATACTTATATAAATACATACATATAACCACAATTGTTATGAAAACTGAATCCAATAACTTATCGCTGTGATGATTCTACCAACTTCTTGCGAATGTGTTCACGTGCCATTATTTTAAAGGAGAGGCGACTGGTTGCCATCCTGATGTTCAACGGGAGCGCGTTCCAAAGAAATATCGCCTGTACGAAGAAGGAGGACTTAATAAACCCAGAGCGATGCGAGGGACACCGCAGCAAACGATTATTCGAAGATCGGAGATGTTTACTATGGGCAGAGCAAAGAAAATTAATTTGTGAAGTAAGATAAGAAGGAGAAGAAGGCTTGTCTAATAAAGAAAACAGGGTAGTCAAGGCCCTTAGTGCTCTACGCTCACGAATAGGTAACCATTTTAAGAGCGTGCGATGTTCCGATACATGATCGTACTTACGAAGGTTGAAGACAAATCGAATGCAGTTATTCAAAAGGCGGTCAAGTTTATTGAGCAGATCTGCATTCAGGTCATAGTAGCACACATCACCATAGTCAATAATAGGGAAAATCAGGGACTGTACAAGCAATACCTTTATGTGGGCAGGGAGAAGATTTTTCAGTCGATAGAGTGACCGTAACGTTCCAGTTACTTTCCTACTGACACTCGCAACTTGCTTCCGCCAGTCAAGGCAGGTGTCGACATGCAGACCCAGATCCTTAACTTCAGAGTCAAACGGAATCACAGTGCCGTCAAATATTACCGGTGGAATAGTTAGACCAACAAGCTTTCTCAAACTATGGGGGCTCCCCACTATGATTGCCTGACATTTTAGAGGGTTAACTGCCACCCCAAAACGGTCAGACCAGTTTTTTATTGATGTTAAGTCCTGGTTTAGCTTACTGATCGCATCCGACAAGTTGTCAACACTTGACTGACAGTAGAGCTGCAAGTCATCGGCATAAAGATGATACGCACACTGAAGCTCAGAAGTTATAAGATTGATAAAAATTGAAAACAAAAGAGGAGATAAAATACCGCCTTGAGGGACGCCAGCTGAAAGGTCACACCACCTTGATGAGGAGTTACCAGCACGAACAGACTGCTGACGATCCTGAAGATAAGAAGAAAACCACTCCAGTACCTCCCGAGAGACCATAAGATAAGAAAGGATAGACAAGAGGACTTCGTGACTGACGGTGTTAAAGGCATTCGAAAAGTCGATCAACACTAAGACAGTAACCTTAGTATCTTCCATTCCTCGCCTTATGTCATCAGTCACTTTTAGGAGAGCTGTTACGGTGCTGTGCCCGGGCCTGAAACCGGATTGAAATGGGCTGATAATTGAATGGGCGGAAAATGGTTCGACGTTTCGAATCTCTAAACCTACTCTAAGGGTCCGATCACACAGACCGGCTCGGAGAGGAGAGAAGATTTTTTATCACGTTGAAAACAGAGTTTTAAGTATTTGTAGTAAGGTTTATTTTTGCATGTGCACTGCGCGTTCAAGCATTGTTTATGACAAAACGTTTTTTTTAATAAGTAATTAAAATACAATTTGTATATACGGACCCTAATTCGTAAAGTTCCGAAAAAAATGGTCTTGACAGATTATTCGGAATTTTAACGTAAAACTGACGAAATACGCGAAATTTTGTTGCAGAACATGATTATAGACCGCTCTACTGGTGGTTTGCAAACGTTTTACGCCCGTTTTCAATAGCTATGCCCGATAAACAGTAAGATTCTATCTATCCATCCACAATTTTTGGTAGGAAATGCTAACCGTCGGTAGGTTATAAGGGCAAAAGGATAGATTTGTTTATCTTTAGTAGCTGCAACTGTTAGATAGCTTATTGAAAACGGGCGTTAGCCAACTTCGTTTAAGCGTCGACTCCTGACACTATGTATGACAATGTGCTGTTTTGAACACTGCAAAACCTTTCCGGAGTTTGTAGTAACAGTCACAAATAAACATATAAAAACAAAAAAAAACTCATTAAAATCGGATCATCCGTTTGGGCGCTACGATGCCACAGACAGACACATATACATCTACACACACAGACACGTCAAACTTATAACACCCCGTCGTTTTTGCGTCGGGGGTTAAAAATACGATACTTGGTCAATAATCAACCATACACTTTAAAATATTTTTTAAAATTTTAGCTGTTTTTCAAAATAACTCTCTAAACAAACGTGAGGGAAGTGCTAGTGTGCTTTGGATCAATGAAATAGTGTTTGTGTGTGTGAAAGGCGAGTATCAGACTGGCCGCGTTTTAATAAAGGTAGCTCACACGTACCGATTTACATAAATAAAAACAATAACTACTCATTTTATTGTTGATTCGTATCAAGGATCACTAACCCCCGAAATCTTTTGCAGTTTCAAAACTGCACATTGTATTAATGTACTAGGACTAAGGGACGGTTCATATCTGACGGAAAATGCGTCGAGCGTATCATCGGTCGCGTCCACTCCGTCAAATTAGACCTTTCACATTAAGCGTCTAATCAGTTTGTCCGTTCAGCATCTACGGAGCGGTACTTATTTATTTTTAATGTAAACTCAAGAAATAGAAGTTGTTAGAATAGTCGCTATATTTTTTTGTCGCTAGACAGATAATTTAAGTCAAGATCTAGCAAAAAAAGTCTACCTAAGTCCTCACTAGCTCTTACGTCGACCGACAATGCGTTGACGGAAACGGAATAGACGCTGTACGCTCGACGCACTAACGTATCATCGGTTGAGTGTGATCAGCAGTGATAGGAATAGGTAGTGCCTATTTGCCTAAACTTCGAAGAACAGAGACAAGAAACGGGGACTTCCTTAGAACTAAATTTTTTCCGAGACTCCCGAAATTTCGAGACAACAGTTAAAAATACATTTAAAACAATTTTTTATTTGAAATAAGTAATTCGTCTATATTTACCAAAAGTTTGCGATTATCATAATAAATAACATACACAGTCGTTACAACAAGAATATTCAGAATTTTTTTTTTGGATAACATTTTGTAAATGACTTGTTGATCGTAATAGGTATTACTTATTCCAAATAACAATTTTTTTAAATGTATTTAAGTGTTGTCTCGAAATTTCGGGACAGATGTCTCGGAAAAAATTTAGTTCTAAGGAAGTCCCCGTTTCTTGTCTCTGTTCTTCGAAGTTTAGGCAAATAGGCACTACCTATTCCTATCACTGCTGATCAGTCAAGTGTTTTTCTATACATTTGTCTGTTCTGGCGTTACGCGACCGATAATACGCGACGCATGTTCCGTCAGATATGAACCAGCAGCGCTCTACGCGGTTCTATAACATTTGTGGCGCAATGCAGAAGCAGAAAAAAAATACTTATTACGTTCATAGAACCCCCACTGCTCATAGACGTCGTTCTCAACTGCAAATAATGTATTTGTGTGTATTGTCTCGCCCACAGATATCAGAAAGGAGGAGATATGTTATGTTGTTACAAATGTATCGGAACATGTGTCTCCACGGCGGCCGTATTATGAAATACACCGCATTGATAAAGTATCGTGATGTTATTTTTACATTGCTTGTCCTGAGCGTTGCTGAGCGCCAAAATTACGTGATGGTTAAGGAGCAATGTATTAGCAGGATTTCGTTACGATCAAGTTATTATGTGACGGCCGTTGCCTAGCACATTGCCCCACGGGCGCATGGCTTGCGGACATGAATTCGCCCTTTTGAATGAAGATCGGGATCGGGAACTCAAAATAATGAAAAATCACGGAAGATATCCCGTAAGTGACAATTTAAATTGTGAAACAAACCGTGATAGCCTAAAGGTCGATTTACAGCAAACGAACATAGAGCTAGAGCTAGAACAAGAGCATTCTTTCGTAATCTTTTAGTGTAAACGAAAGCTCGTTTTCAGCGTTTACACCAAGAGATCAACGAGCAAGAATTAGAACAGAGCAAGAACACAAGAACGCTTTGAAGAGACCGCTCCGGGGAGCGAGCACGTGCGAACACGGAAGAACGCAAACAAGCAAGTGTTGACACGTTCTAGTGCCGTTTACATCAAGCGAGCGAGCATTCTTAGAATATTCTATAGAATCTTAGCGAACGCACTAAGAACAACGAAAGAATACTCTACGCCTGTTTACACTAGATGAATTTGATATAGTGGGGATAGAATGAGCATTCGTTCGTTTGATGTAAATCGACCTTAAAACAACGAACTCGCCCGCTTTCTCGTCTTTATTAATATTGGTGTGGTTGACTCACTGGTCATCTTCATGTTGGTGTCGCAGGGCGCGCCGCAGTCCGGACAGTTCGTCCGGAAGCTCAGCACCTCGTCGCGCGCCAGCTGCTCGTACGGCATGGCGTCCGGGTCCGCCTCGGACAGCAGGTGCTCCTGCTGCTCTGATAGGGACAGCCCGTTCATGGGCAACTCCTCGCTGGGGCCGTTCTCCTGGGGGAAGACAAGGTATAGTTGCACTGTGTCATCATCATCATCATCTCAGCCGAAAGACGTCCACTGCTGGACATAGACCTCCCCCAAGCGTCGCCACAGCGACCGGTCCTGTGCGTCTCGCATCCATCGGATTATTAATTAGCATAGCATATGCGGATTTAGCAGACATGCTTAATTAGTATGGCATAGTCATCATCATCTACCTAGCCTTTTCCCAACTATATTAGGGTCGGCATCCAGTCAAGCCGTATTGAGCTGAATACCAGTATTTTACGGCTGTCTACCAGACCTCCACAACCCATTAACTGGGGTAACACGGTACTTCATGGGAAGACTGGAGTCAGATTTACTGACTTCTGACTATCCGTAACGACTGCCAATGATCTATAAATGACAGCCGGGACCTACGGCTTAACGTGTTTTCCGAGGCACGGAGGAAACTCGGTATGTTAAGATGGTCACCCATCCACAGACCAACCTTGGCAAGCGTTGCTTAACCTTGAAGATCGACCCGTGCGGCTGTTATTATCTAGCTACGAGCTCCTTAACGATATTGTGTAACACATTCAGACTAAATCAATAGAAAGAAAGATAAATAATCCGCCATCCGTAGTGGCCCAACTGTGGGCTAGTATACTCACCTCGGTGTGGTGCTGCTCGTAGATGCCGAGCATGCGGTTCTGCTCGTCGGAGCGCGTGAAGGAGTAGCGGCGCGCGCGGGGGTCGCGACGCGGCGCCGCGGGGTTCTCCAGGAAGCAGTTACCTGCGGGGAACAGGGCAGCACAGTCAGTATACAGGCAGTAAAGATAGTCAGTTCGTTAGCCCATTGTGTCCCAATACTGGGCGAAAGCAATTTTTCTCTATTGCATAGCTTCTATCGCGGGCCTTGAGCGTGGAGACCGAATCCAGAAATTCCGTAACGAAAAAAACCTAACACCCCCCACTCCGACCGGCACAGCCATCTATCGATAAATACCAGAACTTTTAATGACTTTTTGAAATATCACGCTTGTCTCTTTAGTTCAGCAACCCGCCTTTAGGTGGCATTGGTTGTATTGGAAAACTACCGTAATCAACTGTTTGTGAGAAAGTATATAGGTGTATAGGTAAAATAAATAAATAATTATAATTGCATAAGTTGATAAAAATGCTATGCAATAGCTTTACCGCGACAGTCTCCGAGTGCCACACGTCTTTTTTTTGCAATTTGTCTACCAATACCAATCAACCAAAGGTTGACTGGTAGAGAATCATCATCTCAGCCGAAAGACGTCCACTGCTGGACATAGGCCTCCCCGCGCGCGTCGCCACAGCGACCGGTCCTGTGCGTCTCGCATGCATCGGATTCCCGCTCGCCTCGCCAGGTCGTCGGTCCACCTTGTGGGAGGCTTTCCAACGCTGCGTCTTCCGGTACGTGTTCCGGTCTTCTGGTAGAGAATGCCTCAAGGCATTAAGGCCGCCTCTGTACTCTTGTGTGCATACAGAATAAATCTATACTAATATTACAAAGCGGAAGAGTTTGTTTGTTTGTTTGAACGCGCTAATCTCAGGATCTACTGGTCCGATCTAAAAAATTCTTTAACTGTTAGATAGCCCATTTATTCAGGAAGGTTATAGGCTATATAACATTACGCGAGGACTAATAGAAGAGGAGCAGTAACCAAAAATGCGGGTGAAACCGCGGGGTTCAGCTAGTAAATAAATAAAGCCTCGAGAAGGAGGCTTTTCCACAGACGTCTGTCCTCAGCAATCTCTACGGTAGTCGTCCAGCTCGTCCCTTCACCATCGCGTTGGAGCGCAGTATCCTGGGAGGAACACAATACTGCGCGCCTCTAGGAGATGTCAGCAAACTGTAGGGGCCCGGCAGGGCCGGAGCCTCTGGAGAGCAAAGTAATTCCGAAAGGTAAACCCGTGTCCCGCAGATCGAAGGCAACGAAGGAACGGGGTGGGGTTTAGTCAGTAAGAGTCTGACACGCCCTCCCACTCCGCCCGAGAGCGGGAGAAGTCATTCCGATGATTCCACTTCCTCATCATCATCTACCTAGCCTTTTTCCTAACTATATCAGAGTCGGCTTCCAGTCAAGCTGGATTTAGCTAAATACCAGTATTTTACGAGGAGTGGCTGCCTACCAGACCTCCACAACCCATTAACTGGGGTAACACTAACACCGTACTTCATGGCAAGACTGAAGTCTGATTTACTGGCTTCTGACTATCCGTAACGACTGCCAAAGATCTACAAATGACAGCCGGGACCTACGGCTTAACGTGCTTTCCGAGGCAGGGAGGAAACTCGGTATCGGTCACCCATCCATAGAGCAACCTTGGCAAGCGTTGCTTAACCTTGAAGATGGACCCGTGCGGCTGTTATTATCTAGCTCTATAAAGAAGCCAGTCTGACCGGAGATGTCGGTGAGTTCGATGGTCCAGGGCGCCTCTCCGTCCGTCAGGGCGCTGAGGCGCTCCACGAAGCCCTGGATCTGCGCCGCCTCGGCCGGGTGCTCCGCCCGCCGCGCCGCCTGGTCCTGCGTCAGCCCGCGGACGGCGCGCGACACTATGCCTTCGATCGTCGTCACCTCTGCAACCAACATCATCATCATCATCTACCTAGCCTTTTCCCAATTATATTGGGGTCGGCTTCCAGTCAAGCCGGATTTAGCTGAATACCAGTATTTTACGAAGAGCGGCTGCCTACCAGACCAAAAAATTAAATTTTAAAAAACCCCCGACTATTCTCCAGTTTTCCACCTCTCAGGACCTGATGATCTTGAAGACCTGAACCGATTTCCACCAAACATAGCTGAGAACACTCTCGACTGATATACCTTCCAAACAATTATCGGCCTTATAATGTTCTCACTACTGGGACTCAGGCCTCCTCTCTAGGAGAGGGAATGGGCCATAATCCACCACGCGGGCCCAGTGCGTATTGGTGGATGTCACATGTCTTCGAATTGTTGTTTCTAGGACATGCCAGTTTCCTCACGATGTTTTGCTTCACCGTTTTTGAGAGCAGTGGTGATGAAATAAATTACACAAAGTAATGCGCCTGGCTGGGTTTGAACTCGCGACACCTACAACTTGCAAGTCGGGGCAGTTGCCACTCGGCCACCACTGCTCAAAGCCATCTAGTCCCAAGCTAAGCAGAGCTTGTGTTATGGATACTAGACAACTGATAAACATACTTAATATTTCTAAATACATACGTATTATAGTTAAATTACACCCAGGCACAGAACAAATGAACGTGCTCATTACACAAACGTTTGTCCTGGGTGGGAATCGAACCCACGACCTCCGGCATAGCAGTCAGGGCCACTAACCACTAGACCAACAGGCCAGTTATCCAATAGAACACACTGATAGCAATAGTGCAACGCACACGTCCTACAAAAAGTTCGCATTGACTTCGTAACATTTACGTTCACTTAAAATATTTTTATGTTTGTAAGTATGAAAATATGACCATTACCAACCATTACTACACCATACCATACCATACCATTTAGTCACAGAACAAAAGTTGTTGTAAATGAAGATGGTAACATAATCCTGATAGTTTGCCAGTGTTTTATAAATAACCCTGTATAAAACACATAAGGGGGAAGCTTCAGTGTTGCCCGCGAAATTAAAATTTTCTTACGTTTTTTGCAATTTGCAGGCCAGTGGTAGGTTACTCACAAGTGTAGGAGCGTTTTTGACATTGATAAAATCGTTCCTACACTTAAATGAGCTTGGAAGCTTGTATTGATGATTTTTATGGTTATAATTATGTAACTAGTTACGTTTTACGGTCGCTAAAGTATTTTCAATTTCATACAACCTATCACTGGCTTGCAAATTGCAAAAAACGTAAGAAAATTTGAATTTCGCGGGCTACCCTGACGCTTTCACCTTAACGCGTGTCTGGCGACTTACCTCCCTTCTGGCTCTGCGCGGGGATCTCGAAGTCCAGGTGGGGTATCTTGACGCAGGTGTGGTCGCTCTTGACCACCTGCCGGTTCAGGTCCTCGGCGCCCTCCACGCGCAGGATCCACCTGCAACCCACACGGAACCATCAGGACACGGGGTGAGGGAACACGTTCGTCAGCTAAGCAGCGGAAGTGCATAGCCTAACGCCTCTTATACGGGCAGATGCAAAATAGCATGGATACCATAGGGTCAGTTCACACCGAGACGCGAGGCAACGCGACGATGCAGGAAGAGGCCAGTGATTACGCGCTGCGCCGCGCGCCTCCGCGTGTCGCATCGCAACGTTGCGAGGCGCATAGTAAAATCGTCGGCAACACGACGTCGCGAATGTAAAAACCGTTCCGCAGCGCAGCGAGACGCCGCGCGGCGTCACTAGGCGCAGCGCTGCATGAAGCAATGTATTCTAAATTCTTACAATGAAATGTGTATCTTTTCGCATAGTAAATAGAATTCTATTTTGAGTCACTCTATTAAAAAGTGCACGCAGCGTAGCTTCGCATCTCGGTATGAACTGACCCTAAGGAGGGGAACTGCATAGCCTAACAGCCGAACCCAATAAGCTATCTATCACATATCGGAGATAGAAAAACAAATGAAACAACAGAAAACATGTATAATTTTTGTATTGTATCATTTGTTTTATACCGAACCCAATAACCTATCTATCTCCAGTTTTGGGATACTGGAGAATGATAGGTTATTGGGTTCGGCCGTAAGCCGTCTTGTACACTGCACAAACACCTGCACTTTACAGGATCTAAACGAGGTCAATGCCAGAGCCATACAGGTTGCCAAGTACTGGGCAGAAAAGGTTCTGATCTACGGTCAGATCATTCTTTTCGATTATTCCACTAATACCGGCTGCGTTAAAAATAAAAATACGAATACCTGTACTGTTATCGTAACGGTGATTAATGAACTTTTTAGTTCTCTAATCACCGATATATGTAAGCTCGAACTGGCGTCAACGAATTAGTGGAATAATCCGATCTGAATCATCGAATATGACGATTTTAATTAATCCTAAGGGCCATGTGCACCGACATAAGTTTAAGATAACCATCTGATTAACGTCAATAACCGACGATAAGGAACAGGAAATATTGCTAAAACAGCCGTTTTAATATTAAAACAGTCGATTTGGTGTCGGTGAACATCGCCCTAATTTGCGGACGAATCCAGAGGGGCATGCTCTGACCCCAGTACCAGAGGCAAAAAGGAACGGGGTGGAATTTTTTAGTCAGTAATAGTCTGACACGCCTTCTCGCTCCATCCAAGGGCGAGAGATGTCATTAGATGATTTTAAACCACCTTAAAAAAAAATCCTAAGTTGAATGTTGTACTAGGAGTTCAAAAATTATATAATACAGCTGTATCTCCAGGTCTCCTGGATACATCCCATAACTATTTATCGTCATTTAGTTACATACATTACGAATTGTGTAGATAAGTAGGCATTTTGTATTTTTTTAGTGTAAACCCTGAACAAAAACATAAGGCAATATTTTGGTGTTAGCCATTGATTTCGAATATAAAAACTATATAATATGATTATATAAATAATAACAAAAAAACTGAGCTTTTCTGTCGGGTCTGGGTTTTTTTTATATTGGACGTGACCGTTCTTCTTTTATGTTTTTAATAACTCAGTCAATAAAGTCTTTAAATAAAAAATATTAGCCGGACCTATAACCAACCATTTGCCTGCAAAATGCAATCAAAGTTGATACTAATATAAGAAATTCAGGTACTGTCCCTAATAATTTGGCCACCCACTGTACATAAGACACCCAGACTGGAACAATAATCGGTACATTTGTGTGACCAAATATTTGTTCCGTACGGGTACCTATCAAAATATTTACCTATGTATGGCACATAAAGAAACGATCTTAGTTAAAGCTGCTATAAGAATATACATTTATATACCCAACTAACATTATTTATCCACAACACAAACTCGTTCAAAACAACATTCTCATTTTATTATCTCCACAACATTTTATAATCTAATAACCACAGCGCCTACACAAAAAATAAAACACATCACTTTGTTATAAATCAATTAATCGTAGCTAATGTATTTCGGTCAGGCGTTAACGTGTAACCAGGTCAATCCGACCTGCCTGAGGCCTTTGAGTGCGTCCACCTGCCTGCCTAACGCGGTTATCGGCAAACCGAGTGAGTTCACTTCTATCTTACTTATGCTGTTGTATATTCCTTATGTAGGAATCACTCATACTAAGTTAATTATGTCTGAGCTAGCAAACAATTAGTTCGAAGGATAAGGTAGTTCGCTTTGAGTTGGGATGTTTCTCAGGGTTGTGTTTTCGGACCACTTTTGTTATTTTTAGGTTTTCCTCAATAGAAGAAAACAGAACCTTTACAGAACAGTTTCACATTGGTAACCGTCTGTCTGTCTGTCTGTTAAGACTCTTAATCTCGGGAACGCGTAGAGCGGAATCGAATTAAAATTAAAACGATATGTTCAATTGTTCAGGTCTGTGGTTCATTGCAGCTGTGAAAAATCAAACTTCTAAGTTAACGAACAAAAAATATAGGGCCGTTTATGTCGCAAAAAATGTATAAATTTGATATTCTCAAGGAAATCCAAATTCAGGGCCTAGAACCCTGTTTGGCATGAATCAAGGTCTCATAGTACAAGTAGGTATTGAACAAAAACTTAAAACGGCTCTGTAATTATGATATAAAAAACTTTTTTTGTGATTTAGGAAAAATCCCAAAGCTAGACAGTCTAGTTTTGGGAGTTTTCATCAGTTTTCATAGGTAACTTTGCACGGCACCCTCGTGCGAGTCCAGTTACGAAATGTAAATCAAAACAACATTATAGTACGTTGGTACAGCTGTGTATATATGTTACCGGCCAAACCCGATTTCAGGACAAACTAGTTTTGCCTAGGCTAAAGAAGTTCTTCCTATACGCGATAGGATTAACTAGTTTAGCCTAGGCAAAACTAGTTTGTCCTAAGCCCGATAGGATAAACCAGTTTAGGCTAGGCCAAACTAGTTGATCCTGATATAAATACGCACACTCTAGGATAAACTGGTATGGCCTAGTCTAAACATTCTAATATATCTAGAAAGTCAAAATACATAGATAAACTGAATAAAATACTCCGTAATTGGAAAAATATTCATTTTTTGAATGACCTCTCGCGCCGGGCCCTGGTCCGGAGCGAGGAGAAGTGGCACGCGGCTGCATGCGAGAGGGCATGGCCCTCACGCCCCCGCCGCTGGATTCTGATCCCGATTTCCATCCACCGTAGGCGCATGCTTGCGGACGGTGAGCAATGGGTAGCTTGCCGTCCGGGCGTCTGGTAACCGGACCAAGCCCATATCGTCGACGGCCGGCGCGTACTGTTCCACGCACGCCTCAAAGAGATGTCATCAAACTGTAGAGGCCCGGTAGGGCTGAAGCCTTCTGGGGCCTGGGTTGACTAAAGAGATCCCCAGGACCCCGGAATTAGGGCAAAGAAGGAACAGGAGTGGGTTTTTGTCAGTAAAAGTCTGACACGAAGAGCGGGAGAAGTCATTTTGATGATTGCCCAACTAAAAAAAAAACCTGTTTGCTCAAACCTACTTTCGACTCAACTAAATATTTTTACTGTTTAGACTAGGCCATACCAGTTTATCCTAGAGTGTGCGTATTTATATCAGGATCAACTAGTTTGGCCTAGCCTAAACTGGTTTATCCTATCAGGCTTAGGACAAACTAGTTTAGCCTAGGCAAAACTAGTTTGTCCTGAAATCGGGTTTGGCCGGTAACATATACACTAGTGAGCAAAGCAAAGTCACTACGTCTGTTTATCTATTGTATACTAGTTGTTGTAAGCTCGGATGTATTTCAAAACATGGCTGGACTTTGGATGCTCGTCATTTAGTGAGATTCTAAACAGATCTGGCGGGTCTTGTGCGTCTCGCATCCATCAGATTCCCGCGACCCTCGCCAGGTCATCGGTCCACTTTGTGGAAGTCCTCTGTACGTATCCTACTATTATTACACCAATACAGTTCATCATCATCTGCCTAGCCTTTTCCCAACTATATTGGGGTCGGCTTCCAGTCAAGCCAGATTCAGCTGAATACCAGTATTTTACGAGGAGCGGCTGCCTACCAGGCCTCCACAAAACATTAACTAGGATAACACGGTACTTCATTATACTACTTCATATTACACCAAAACTGTCAAAGCACCTACCTCTTCACAATCTGCTTCCCCGTTACCATAAACTCCAGGTTCTGCGGCTCGACCGTCTTCTTAGGCGTGGAGATGGCCGTGGCAGGGGCGCTGTTCAGTGGAGACTTGGTCTTGCCCTCCTTCTCCTTCTTGAGGCTGCTGTGGCGGGAGAGGGACGCCGAGCTCGTCCGGAAGGAGGAACGGGAGCGTGGTGGGGGAGGCGGCGGGTCTGGGTCCTCCTCCGGCCAGCGCTCTGTACGGTACATGGTGCTGGAAACAAGCAAGAAAATGTGTATAAATAATTCAATTGAACTTATATGTACACGTGTCAATAGAGATATAGTTAACCCATCAATACCCGCGAAACGAGACACAATAGTAAGACAATAAGAGCGCGGTCCAATGAGACCGGTCGGGGATTCATGATCTAATATAAGTGTAATAAGGGCCACACATACAAAAACTATCATCATCATCATTTCAGCCAAAGGATGTCTACTTCTGGACCTCCTCCAAGGGTCGCCACTAGGGCTTTCAATACCGGTATTACGGGATCCCGTAATACCGTGATCACGGATATATTTTGGTCTTTTTTCAATACCGGTATTGACTAGCCAATACCGTGATTACGGTATTACAATCTTTAATATATGTACAGGATGTTTGGGTGTGCGTCAGAATGGCTGGTTGTATGTGGCGTTGGTCTATGGGAGTTGATTCGAAAATCGCTACATTATAATAAATAATTGCTACATATGATATGTATTTAGAAACACCAGCCATTCTGACTCACGCATGTTTGGTGCATCGTGTACCAAATTAAAATGGTTGACTGGAAGGGTCATCTCCTATCCTTTCAGGCCGCCTAAACACTACACATGCCTTGTGGATTTTTTTTCATCGACATTTTAGTGTTTTTTTGAAAAATAGACGAAATTTTACATTTAAATTCAAATATTAGAAAACGTATAAGGCGTAGACTCTGAATTTTAATTTTATTTAGGCGTGTATTGTATAAGAGTACTTTTAAATCCAAAACTAGTAACATCTAGATTTTTTAAAATTTACTCGCAAAGTTTCGTACTTAAATTCAAGCTGTTCATGTTACAAAAAAAGAACCAAAAGCGACTGGAATCTTCAAACTGACTTACGCCCGTTTTCAATAAGCTATCTATCATATATCGGAGATAGAAAAACAAATGAAACAACAGAAACATGTCAAATTTTTGTACTGTATCTTTTGTTTTACTGTCTCCAGTATGCCAAAACCGGAGGTAGATAGCTTATTGAAAACGGGCGTTAATCATTCTCTAGTCTATCCTCCTGCTAGTGATGTGCCACATGCTACAAAAATATATTTACAACTTTGTGGATTTGCTAGTTTTGTGAATCGAGTTAAGTACATAAATTTTATATTCAAAATTATGACTTGAAAAAATATTTTTGCTTTAATGGTACCTGAAACACTTATTTAATGTTTGAATCCCCGACCGATCCTATGAGACCGCGCTGTTGTTGTTTTATTATTGTGTTTCGTTTCGCGCGTATGTGATAGATTAATCTGTATCACTCTTATAAGGTAAAATCTGTCTCGTATCTCTCTTTTAGTGGGTTCTATTGGAAACAAAAAAATATTAATATAATGTTTTTAACCAATACTTTCATTATTTATTTAAATATTATCTTGATTCGAAGAAGAAGAAGCTCTAGTATAAAAATTAAAAAAAAAATACAAAAATCTTGAATTCAATACCGTGATCACGTGATCACGGTATTGAACTATTCCAATACCGGTATTCAAAAAATCCGGTATTTGAAAGCCCTAGTCGCCACAACGACCAGTTTTGGTGGGTGTCGCATCCATCGGATTCCCACGAGGTCATCGGTAGGTACATGTCACGACCTTTCAACGCTGCGTCTTCCGGTACCATGTCGCCAATCCAGAGCCTTTCTTCCCCATAGACCATCATTCAGTTCTACGAGCATTGTGCCCTATTGGTTTCGAACTATGTGGGTACATACAAACAAAAAAAAAAACCGGCCAAGAGCGTGTCGGGCTACACTCAATGTAGGGTTCCGTAGTTCCGGCTCTACTTTCCAGATGTTTTTCATATTTTCTAAACTTATGGTTCAAAAGATAGAGAGGAGAACACATTGTTTTTTTACTTTTGGAGCGATTATTACCGAAATTATCAATACTATCAAAAAATGATTTTAGTAAACCCCTATTCATTTTTGAATACCTATCCAACAATATATCACACGTTAGGGTTGAAATGAAAAAAAAAACACTTTCCACTTTACATGTAGGGGCTGTGCGGGACTGACCGGGATTGGTGTAAAATAAAACGGGAACAATGAGATCCAGTAAGCACTGAGTATATATATATTAGCGTGATCAGGTCAAAGGTGCTAAGAGGAATGACAGAACATTTTTTCTTCCGCTACTTAGCCTACTCAAAAAACTAAACAAAGTTGATGCGTCGTCGCTCGTTGCTATAAATAAACCGTCAGGCTCTTGAAGGGTAGGACCCTGATTCTCAACAGGGGCTACCCTAATAAAACATTTATTTTCCAATTTTTAATTTACTTCTTTGTCGGCGTGGTTGATATACATATTGGTACCAAATTTCAGCTTTCTAGTGCTAACGGTCACAGAGATTAAGCGAGGATGGACGGACAGACATGGCGAAACTATAAGGCTTCCGTTTTTGCCATTTGGCGACGGAACCTTAATGATGTATACTAATTATGGAAAGAGGATTTGTTATTTTAAAAAAATCTTACTTGCTCCAAACTAGGAGTTCCGCTTTATCATAATTGCATTCACAAGACACCTAGACTGGAACAATAATCGGTACATTTGTGTGACCAAATATTTGTTCCGTACGGGTACCTATCAAAATATTTACCTATGTGTGGCACATAAAGAAACGATCTTAGTTAAAACTGCTATAAGAATATACATTTATATACCCAACTAACATTGTTTATCCACAAAACAAACTCGTTCAAAACAACATTCTCATTTTATTATCTCCACAACATTTTATAATCTAATAAAACCAGCGCCTACACAAAAAATAAAACATGTGTTTGCGCTTCGTTATAAATCCATTAATCGTAGCTAATGTATTTCGGTCAGGCGTTAACGTGTAACCAGGTCAATCCGACCTGCCTGAGGCTTTTGAGTGCGTCCACCTGCCTGCCTAAGACCGTTTTCACATATTCCGATCCGATATCGGTATCGGACGCCGATACGATATCGGGGTAAGGTAAATGTATGAAATATGTACCTGTCTTTCATATTGTCCGGCCCGATATCGGATATCGGAGCACGACATTTCATACATTTTACTTACCCCGATATCGGATCGGCGTCCGATACCGATATCGGATCGGATAATGTGAAACTGTACTAACGCGGTTATCGGCAAACCGAGTGAGTTCACTTCTATTTTACTTATGCTGTTGTATATTCCTTAGGTAGGAATCACTCATACTAACCAAATTATGTCTGCACTGGCAGGCTATTAGTTCGTTGGGATGTTTCTCAGGGTTGTGTTTTTGGACCACTTTTGTTATTTTTAGGTGTCCATACCTCAATAGAAAAAACCGGGCAAGTGCGAGTCGGACTCGCGCACTGAGGGTTTCGTACCAACTTACCTATGAAAACAGTTCAATTCTCGAATCGAATCTTGAAAATTAAAAAAAAAACTTGTGACAGACTTTTTCCTATATTAGTGATATAATAGACTATATTATTATTGCTTCGTGCCAACATTTAAGATTCTGGGTCAACGGGAAGTACCCTATGAATTTTAATTCCTTTGACAGCGTCGAAATGTACGTATTTTGCAACATAAACGGGTGCATCTTTTTTTCCCGTCACTTTACCGACCGCAAACTTAATTATATGGTTTTAATTTCAACTCGATAGTGCATTAGGCACATTATTAAATAGGTACTGAACTCAAACTCAAATAATATAATCAATTAGGTCAATGGAACCAATGATACGAGTACTTAGAGAGGTTAAATGCTCTAAGCATTGGATATTAGGATCTTCCGGAAAAAATATAATTTATCCGTCCGATTTTAATTAAAGTGTCTTTTACGCTAGAGTGAATAGGCTCTTAATAAACTAGTGCGCCTCACCACCAATGATTGCATCGTTGCTTACCATCAAGTGTGATCGCAGTCAAGCACTAGTTTGTATTATTACAAAAAACTCTTTTTTTCAATAGTCCGGTGCCTGGGGCGTTAAAATCGTCAAAACTTCGAACTTGGTTGACTGTGGGTTGATTTTAAAAAGAAAAACTGATATGAGAAGCTAATAACAAGCATAAAAAAGTTTACCTATTAAGAAATTGTGATCTTGACTATGAGAAAAAAAGTGAGAATTAAAATAGCCCAATTAGTATCTCAGGACCTACTTGTTCAGTATCAGGGAAGGTGATAAGCTATATAACATTACGCTACGACTAATAGGAGTGGAGTAGTAACCACAGACCTGAGTGAAACCGCAGGTACAACGAGTAATATGTATTTTAGGCTGTACAAAGTTTTTGTATAAGAAAACTATCTTAACGTGTATATTTATATAATGGACAATGTTTTTGGTTATTTATAAATTTTCATTTTGGTCCACATCAAATATATTGTTCGACTTTAGATTTTTTATTGATAGTACAAAATTATCCCAAGGGAACCTACTCTCGGGATAAAATGAATCCTATGTGCTAGTCTAGGATATGGGATTCATCAATCAACAAGGACAATGACCTTGGGGTCAAGGTCATTGACCTTAAGGTCGACCCCCGGTGTTTCCCCACCCTAGTACTCCCACATCCCACCGGATCCCGAAGGCTTGATAAGGCGTTGTTTTTGGGTGAAATTTTTATTTAAAAATGTATTTTTTTCATAGTGCCCCGTTTTGTATACCATGACCGTTACTTATCTACAACATTTATTATATTATCTACTCTTCGTTAATTTTCCATGGTGACAATATTAATGTTTGGGATACGCAGTCCTGGTGTTTGTTGAACCATTAGGTATGGAGACAGAGCTGATATTGTATGACATTGTGTATTATATTACGTTAAAGCGGCGAAGGTATGTCTTCCTATGTTAGCTATAGAATCTAGGTACTCGCGGACTGGTTTACATAATACCAATCACCCTACTGCTTTTACAAGCTACGATATACAGGGTTATTTTTAAAACACTGGCAAACTCTTAGGACTATGTTACTATCATCTTTATGACGACAGTAACATAGTCCTAACAGATAATGTTCTATGACAACAACTTATGTTCTATGTTTTTTAAAACTGTATCATATTTTAGTTCATCATATTTCCATACAAAAATATTAATATTTAAATTGAACGTTCTAAATGTTACGAAGTCTATGCGAAGCAAACGATAGTACAATAGCGGCGGGAGCTAGGGCGAGAACAGTGCCCGGGAGGCGTATGTAGGAACAGCAGAAACAGACTACAGTACAGAGTTGAAATGTGTTAGATAGAACAACAAAATCTTAAAGCTTCTGTTTTAGTATCAAATGTATTATGTTTTGCAAATAATCATAGAACAATAGTTGTCGTTTAAATTATTATGTCAGTAATACAGTCCGTTAGTAGTTACAAATAACCCTGTACATCTTTGCGGTCCAAGGCCGTGGTAACTGTGTCGATGTACCACTGATGCTGTGTGCGAGAAACGCCAGTATGATCGGTCGAGTAGTTCAGGGTTAAAAGCAAAACAAACTATGCCATAACTTGAAATAAGTAGGAATGAGACTTAGCAGAAAAGAGTTGAGTGAAACCTACATAGATAGCATACGGCTAGACCACGTCATGGGGCGTAAAACACTTAGGAAATAGACCGAAAAGATACTTGGTACCTAGTATTTTAGTTGATCTAATCAAAGCAGTCAGTTAATGCGCACTCACGTGGGCGAAACTAAAAGCACCGGAAGTAACCACATGATAAACATGATTATTGCAAAAAATAACATATTTTTAATGCAGGAAACCACTGATAAGCTCATGAGTGTGCGGAAATTCATGTTATAATATAATGACAAAATAAAATAGGGATTTACCCACACGAGTTTGCTTATCAAATAAATTCTGTTTCAATAGGAAATAATTAATTGGACAAGGCACCAACCAACACTGCTCTAATATTCTCCGAGCAGTCTCCGGGAGTGGTCGTCTCATCTGCTGACACAACTTGCCTGCTGAACAAGATGCATTGCGCGCGTGTTTCGGTGTTGATAGTACTGCTCGTCGGGCTGGTACAAGTTCATTGTTTTTCTTGGGGTAAGTCAAATTCTGTTCTTTTATTCTGATTTGGAAGGATAAACTATTACGGCTTTACAAAATTGTAAGGTATTGTAACTAATTTACTCGTACTTCCAAAACTCACATGCTCTACAAAATTCCTTGACAAGTGGTTTAGTTATCCTCTGGGGAACATGGGTATTCCGAAAGATTGACACCGAGTCCCCCCCAGATCGAAGGCAACGAAGGAACGGGGTAGGGGTTTATTCAGTAAGAGTCTGACACACCCTCCCGCTCCGCCCAAGAGCGGGAAAAGTCATTTTGATGATTCCCCTACCAGAAAAAAAAGTGGTTTAGTTATTGTTCTATTTTAAAACTGGTCACAATTTTTTGCCACTAAAAATAACAATCCTTCAGTAAAGAATCATTATTTTCTTCTATCATTATTTTATATTAGACTTTCTTTAATGATAAATTTTCTTATTGCAAAGAGCCGAGAATGTTGATATGACCGGTTCACGAAGTTTCATTGCAACTTCACCTTTGACGAGACTCTGTGCTAAAGTTATTTCTCTTTTTCATTATTAGAATAGCTTCTACCCGCGGCTTCGCCCGCGTGAAATTAAACTAATTAGCATAATGTATTCTTCCTTTTCACCTTTCAAAAGTGCCTGTATTGAAATTCATCTTAAGATACGAAATTTTGAAATATTATTTATTATCTTCGTCGTGTGTTATGGTCCATTGAATTATATTGATAAAATATTAGAGTATCTTAGCCGTCTGCAGCGCCCCTTAGTGAACTCCACTGAGGGTGACGTAACCTACGACAAACTTATTATTTACAGTTGGTACAGTAATCGGATCTAGGGATCGAACCGCAAAATTAAGTTTGTTTTTTATTGTATGTATTTTTCCGGGATAAAAAGTACTCAGTGTGGTGCCCAGGATATAAAGAATAATTATACCAAGTTTCATCGTAACCGAAACAGTAGTTTTTGTGTGAGGGTTGAACAAACAGAGAGACAGACAAAAATATTTTTAATCACGGTTTTGGGTTCGGTGTCGATCTCCCCCAGCCATTAATTGTTTTTAATATTTTCAATGTACAGATTTTCACTTCCACAGATTTATTATGAGTAATACGGAATTGATGTTTTATGTAAAAGTAAAATAAATCCTTACGAGATTAATCGCGAGCAGTTATCTATCTACATTTGTGCAGTTTTACGAACTGAATGTTGTACATTTTATAAACCCCCCAAACTGCGTAACAATTTGTCGGCGGTATTAACTTCAACTTAATATTCTTGTCAACATTCATTTTTATTTGGGTCCCGTAGCCAAATGGAAAAAAACGGAACCCTTGTAGATTTGTCATGTCTGTCTGTCCGCACAGTCCCTTTTCTTTTTTTCCACAGTCACTTTTTTCCGAAACTATAAAGGCTCTCCTACACACAGTGCCGGCGGCAGGAGTTATGCCGAGCGGCTTAGGGCCATGTGCACCGACATAAGTTTAAACATTGATTTTGCAATCGACCCATTATAATTTATTCAATGTTTAAATAAGGAGCGGTTTTTTGTGTTCACCATCATCTTTCGGCGTTCGGTTTCCTAATCGAAACATAACAAGCGTTTTTGAACAAATGAGTGAGCAATTGCAACACTACTAAATAAAATGTAAGACTACATCTTGAAATTTTGTTCACGCTAAACTAAAAAGTTGTAAACTTTTTAACATGGCCAGATAATAGTTTATGCCATAAAATGTGAAAGTTACTGTTCATTGTTTCTTAGGCTTTACGGGAAACACAATGTATGTCGGAAGGTTTATCAACGCGCTCTTTCTTATCTGTGGCTGTCATTTTTTTAAATTCTCTGATAAAGTTTCGTGGTATTTTGGTTGTAAGAATCGTATATGAAAAATTAACAATTTAGAGTAAATGTGTGTGTATGTGTAGCGTATGAGGTTTTGAAGTTCTGTGTAAATAATAAGATAGTGTTTGATTGCTTATTTCAACAAGTAAAAGGATGTTGAAAGATACTAGGTCTTCTCGTCATCGTTTCTACTCATTAAAATAATCTAACATACATTATAAAATTAAAAGCCATTATTTCTCAAACATAAATAAGTACTTTGTTTGTAAATCAAACAAAATAACCTACAAAAGTTCTGTCAAATGACAGTAACCGACGTCTAAACAACGTCTTGTAGCTCGATTAAGATAACCATCTGATTAACGTCAATAACCGACGATAAGGCGGTGGTGAACAGGAAATATTGCTAAAACAGCCGTTTTAATATTAAAACAGTCGATTCGGTGTCGGTGAATATCGCCCTTAGTTAGTTAGTTTCTGTTAACCGGCGGCATACCGTGAATGCCGCCGGGTGCACGGCGGCTCAGCCGGCGGCCGTTATGTAGGAGCTATACTGTTGAAACTTAGTAAGTAGATGTATTCTGTGAACCGCATTAAGATTTTCACACAAAAATAGAAATAATAAATTTTAGGTTAGTTATTGTTTTTACTGGGAACTGAAATTATTATTTTTTTTCATGAGACCCATACTTTTTTTTTTTTAATTTTTATAAGTTAGTGCTTGACTGCGATCCCACCTGATGGTAAGCAGTGATGCAATCGTTGATGGTGAGGCGCACTAGCTTATTAAAAGCCTATTCACTCTAGCCTTGAAGACACCTAAATTATAATCGGACGGGAAAACCGCAGCAGGCAAATTGTTCCAATCCCTCGATGTCCGCGGTATAAACGACGAAGCGAAACGCTTAGTCCTACTTAGTTTAGTATACTTGTGTAGTATCTGTGGATAGGTCTTCAAAAGTGATACAAAAGTGATTGAGTTTTCCAATATCATTTTTTTCTAAACCGAATAGTTTGCGCGTGAGACATTTCCAAAGTGGTAAAATGTGTCCCGTCCCCCCCTGTAACTTCTAAAATAAGAGAATGAAATATCTAAGAAAACCATTATGATAAACATTATATATTTTTTTTAAGATTTACTATGCAAACTTCCACCGAAAATTGGTTTGAAAGAGACCTTCTGAGTAGTTTGTTTTTATCACGTCATAAATCGTTATTAAGTTGGTACGGAACCTTCGGTGCCCGGTTTTTATATAATAACTAGCGCGGGCTAAACCCGCGACTTCATCTGCGTACAAGTCAAAATGTTACTATCAGGTATTTTGATTGATTCTTGCCATCGACTGCGTTCGCGTAGAAGTTGGAAATATTTGCACAGTCTATGGACCTATATTAGAAGGCTGTTTTAGGAGCATCACGCAATACAAGTAGGAGTGGAACGACAGAATGTTGGGTGAAAGTGCTGGCTCTTGTAATAGTTTTAGTACCTATATTGTAGGTCCTAAGTAGTAATTAATATTTAAAGTACCTACACTATATTTTTAAGTTTGACGCACATTGATTTTCTCCGGAACCAGATCTGGGGAGGGCAAAGTACGGTTATCCGTACGAATAACGCTTTAAGCGTAAATAGATCCCTACGTGCTTAACGTAAATTCTTATACAGTCATCATCATCATCTGCCTAGCCTTTTCCCAACTATATTGGGGTCGGCTTCCAGTCAAGCCGGATTTAGCTGAATACCAGTATTTTACGAGGAGCGGCTGCCTACCAGACCTCCACATTAAATTCTTATACAGTACTTATGTTAGTTTAAACGAGGGACATATTCAAACCCACAATAGTGTAGGTACGCTTACACGATACTAATAAAAATATGATAACAAAAAAATCACTGATAATTATTGACAGACAGCTAAAATTTTCGCAAATGTCTCGCAACGTGTATCACCCTTGCGAGAGAACATATGCGCGAGTCAATGACCTTACATACTTTAAACCTGCCTGGTTCTTATTCTTACACTATTAATTTACTTTTTCTTGCATTATTAAATGAAAATAAAAGTGACATATTAAGTTTATAAGTTTTCTACATATTTGAGACAGGAATCGAATACTGAGGACCCTCCCTCAGTAAGTCCCTCGTTTAAACTAAACCTAACATAGGTACTGTATTAGCCTGGGCTTTATTAACTGTTACCGCAAAACGTATCTTACTCGGAAGTTGAATTCTTATTTTATTTTCTTTTGAATGTGAGGTATCAGCACCGTTTGGCCCACTGTTGGACAAAACTAAGAATTGTAAAATAATTGGTGTTCCGTTTTTAATTCGAGCGAACGTAGCAGAAGGTAACTCGGATTTAGTGAATTCAGGAATGTTTGAGAGCAATGTACCGCATCATCTATACTAATATTATAAAGAGGTAAAATTTGTAAGTTTGTATGTAGGGGGTAATCTCTGGAACTACTGGTCCGATTTGAATGAAATTTGGTACAGGTATAGCCTAGGACCCGAGAAAGGACATAGGATAGTTTTTATCCCGGAAATCCCCCGGGAACGGGAACTATTATTTCACGCGGACGAAGTCGCGGGCAAAAGCTAGTTATCAATAGAAATGTAGTCGAATCAAATTACACTTGACAATTCTTAACCGAATTCAAAAAGGAGAAAGGTTCTATGTTCGGCTGTATAAGTAGGTACACTTTTTTTTAATATTTTCACCGATTTCTCGCACAGTCGAGGAACGATTCAAAAAAAAAATTGTTTATTGTAATGTACTAAATGTTATGATCTGGTGATGAAGTTATGGAACGGAACTCTTCATAATTATGATCGTAGCAAAAATGTCGTAACAAGAAACATTGCTTAGTTTATCCCTGACGTCTCGCGTTCGCGGCGCGGCGCGGCGGCGCGCGGCGGCACCAACAGTATTCTCAGTGTATTCGTAGATCGGTGGGATTACTCGATGTTGCGGAGGTGGATGCGGCTCCATGCCGAAATTTATTTGTATATTTTTATGAGTCTGTAAGCTACTAACACTAGAATTTAAGTTAAAACGTTCCCAATTGGCAAACACGGAACCCTTATAGTTTCGCCATGTCTGTCCGTCCGTCCTCGCTTAATCTCTGTGACCGTTAGCTCTAGAAAGCTGTAATTTGGTACCAATATGTAAGTATATCAATCACGCCGACAAAGTGCAAAAATAAAAATAGGAAACAAATATTTTATTAGGGCAGCCCCCTTACATGTAAAGTAAATAGTGATTATTTTAATTTCAACCCTAACGTGTGATATATTGTTGGATAGGTATTCAAAAATGAATAGGGGTTTACTACAATCATTTTTTGATAATATCAATAATTTCGGAAATAATCGCTCCAAAAGTAAAAAACAATGTGTCCCCCCCCCTCTAACTTTTGAACCATAAGTTTAGAAAATATGAAAAAATCTGGAAAGTAGAGCTTTATAAAGACTTTCTAGGAAAATTATTTTAAACTTGATGGGACGAACGGTTTTTGAAAAGTTGGGGACACTTATTGTGACGGACGGGAAACTACGGAACCCTACGCTGAGCGTGGCCCGACACGCTCTTGGCCGGTTTTTAGCGACATGAACGGGCGTATCTTTTTATTCGTTAACTTACAAGTTTGATTTTTGCACAGCTTTAAGGGACCGCAGACCTGGTTTTAATTTGAACTCGATCTTTACTCTTAACTCGACCTTTACGCGTTCCCGTGATAAAGGGTCTTGACAGACGGACGGACAACAAAGTGATTCCGTATAAGGGTTCCGTTTTTCCCTTTTGAGGTTTTTTTTTTCTGGTAGGGGAATCCTCAGAATAACTTCTCCTGCTCTTGAGCGGAGCGGGAGGGCGTGTCAGACTCTTACTGACTAAACCCCTACCCGGTTCCTTCGTTGCCTTCGATCTAGGGGGGACTCGGTGTCAACCTTTAGGAATACCACGTGTTCCCCCTCCCTTTTGAGGTACGAAACAAAAGTCGGTGTTAAATAACGAAGAAGCAAAACTATTATAGAAACACCGACTTCCAAAATTAAAGTTATTTTGTACTTTTTAGTGTTTTTTAGGGTTTCGTACCTTTCTTTCTGTTTGCTTGTTACCTCTCGCAGACTTGCGTGAAACTTATCACACGTAGACCATGACCTGGATGAGGAATCCAATCTGTTCAGCTATTTAGACGTGAAGTGGTAACAAACAGACAGACAGAAGGACGGATACGGTAGTACACTCTCGTGCCAAGTAAAGGGTTTATATACCTACTACGAGTGTGTAACTCTCGAAGGATTTCATTTGCAAGTTAGTAGATAGACAGTGAATGGTAGAAGGTAGGAAAATATATCAACGGGAATGCAAGTCATTTGGAAACCATTTGCATGAAAGCAGCGAGTTTATGAAAAGATCACCATCACCAAAGACCATCATCTTTCACCATCGGACAAACCGTCGTACGGCGAGTATTCACTCTTACGTTGTCGAAACCTCTACGGTCCGGACTAAGCGTTTCGCTTCGTCGTTTATACCGCGGACATCGAGGGATTGGAACAATTTGCCTGCTGCGGTTTTCCCGTCCGATTATAATTTAGGTGTCTTCAAGGCTAGAGTGAATAGGCTTTTAATAAGCTAGTGCGCCTCACCATCAACGATTGCATCACTGCTTACCATCAGGTGGGATCGCAGTCAAGCACTAGCTTATAACAATTAAAAAAAAAAAAAAAAAAAGATGAAGAAATGCTCGATAGCATAATTAATCTAATATCTTAAATGTTTCCATGTTTCAGACGTCGTCTTGGGCAATGACAAACAACTAGAATTTTATAACAATGGAACACTGACGCACACAGAAGACGTCGTGCCGTCGTCTCGTTATATGGAATCCGTAACTTACGATCCAGTTCACTACAGGCTGCTGTTTACCGACTCTGTCGGGTCGACTCTATCAATATCCAGCTTTGACCTGTCAACCAGGAAAATACAACGTTTACTTACGACAACAACGAACCACTACACGAGGGTCGCCTACGACCCCGTCACACAGGCGCTCTTTTGGAAGGATGGATATAGTATACGCTCGTTTTCATTAAATCCTGCTTCTTCTAACAAAGCAGACGGAAATCTGTTATGTACGTTGAAGCACTACTGCAATGATCTCGCCGTGGACAGCTGCGGAGGGTACGTTACTAGTGATATAACACACTGACAACATTTGATTGAAAAATATACAAACACTAGCTTTTACCCGCGGCTTCGCTCCCGTCAAATGACTACCCTACATATCCTACGCTACCCTACCCTACCTTCCCTACCTACCCTACACTACACTACACTACACTACCCTACACTACACTACACTACACTACACTACACTACACTACACTACACTACACTACACTACCCTACACTACCCTACACTACCCTACACTCAGGAAAAAAGCAGCTTTCTATCAATACTTACATTTTTGTTGTCTGACCAGGATCTTCAGAGATTACCCCCTACAAAAAAAAAACAAACTTTACCTCTTTATTATATTAGTATAGACTAGTAGAGCGTTATTATACAAGATTGGAAAATTAAATTCTGCTTGAAAAAAATAGGGGTATACGAGTATATGTTCCGCTGTGTTTGCCCTCATGGTAGGGTTATGACTCGCTGAGTTCGTTTTACAGTTTTGTATGTAACGAAACTCGTTTCCACCTCGCGGGCGGTGCTATCAGAACGAATCGCACGCCTATTATTTTTTATATAACTGTTAATGTTACTTTGGGCTGACACTAACTTTAAATTAGGCTTTGCACATTGTGCGCGCAGTACTCGATCATTATTATTGTAACACAACTTTCACACAACGCTATCTAGTCCCAAGCTAAGTAGAGCTTGTGTTATGGGTACTAGACAACTGATAAACATACCTATATATTTCTAAATACATATTATAGGTAAATTACACCCAAACACAGAACAAATGATTGTGCTCATCTCACAAACATTCGTCCGGGGTGGGAATCGAACCCACAACCTCTGGCATAGCAGTCAGGGCCACTAATCACTAGATCAACAGGCCAGTCATATAGTATAGATTACTCGTATGTATAAGTCTGCAACATGAATATTTATAGATGTTTATAAATTACAGGTTCATTTACTGGGTCACAGACTATGAGATAGAGAGGGCTCGGTTAGATGGCTCCGAGAGAGAAGTTTTAATAGACGGCTACGTTTATGAACGAACAAGCTTGGCCATCGACCAACAAACACGAAGAATGTACTGGACTGAGACAAGTAATGGTCAGGTATCTATTAAAAGTGCCAATTTTAATGGAAAGGACAGAACAACATTATATGTTGCAGGAAGCGTTAATTATGCATTTTCATTGGCCGTATCAAAAGATTTCATCTACTGGCAGAACTATTATGATCAGGGAATTTGGCAATTACCGAAGTATTCATCACAACCCGAAGCAAGAAAATTATATTCAGTGTCTCGCTCAGGCTGTGAGCGTTGTCATCGTATAGCGACCAACTACACAATAGAGGAACAAATTGAAGGAGTACAGAGCTGCCTCGCTCTCCAGGCACTGATCCCACATGACTCGAACAGTGGGTCCACAGTACCAGTCTGTCAGAACTACTGCTTCCAAGGAGAGTGTGGTGTCAGTGCTGACGGACGTCCTACATGCAGGTAAGACGTGTTCGTCTCGCAGATATACTGGGTCAGCTCACGACGCTTGGAGATAGCGAGCCGCGGGGTTTATCCAAGTCTCTCATAATGATATGATTGACACAAATAGTAATTCGCGCAGCGTCGCTTCGCGTCTCGGTGTGAGCTGACCCTAATGCTCAGTTTCTCTGACGCCAAGTTAAGCAACACCTAGATATGTTACATGCCTAACTGCAACACATTGTCAAGTATTTATTTACATCATCACGTATTTATTTCGTATTTGTATTTATATCGTACTAGCTTCCGCCCGCGACTTCGTCCGCGTGAAACTTTGTGCTTACGCTAACTTTAACCCGCGACTTCGTTTATACAGGTGAAGTTCTCCGCTCCTATTGGTCTTAGCGGAATGATGTATTATACCCTATAGCCTCTTTTAAATCGGCCCAGCAGTTCCTGAGATTAGCGCGTTCAAACAAACTCTTCAGCTTTATAATATTAGTATAGTTTTGTATTTGTATTTTCGTATTGTATTTATTTTATGTCATATTAAGGTAGATTAGGCTAAGTTCACATGAGCGCGCGGTGTGAGTGTTCACATGACAACCGCCAGTGTCAAGATCTTGCGCGCAGTCGCAAAAGTCGCTAAAGTATTTTTAACTTCATACAACCTATCACTGGCTAAAAATTGCAAAAAACGTAAGAAAATTTGAATTTCGCGGGCAACCTGAAGCATTCACCTTAACCTATCACATACCCGCAAAACGAGACACAATAGTAAAACAATAACAGCGCGGTCTCATAGGACCGGTTGGGGATTCATAAATTAAGTGCACATCGAATGAATATTGTTTACGTAGTACATCACTCCGCAGTGGTCGCGCACCTCGTGCACCTGTTACAACTACTCACAATAACTCTTGTAACGCTGCTTCTTATGCTCATTATATTTTCAGTTGCAAAGCCGGATACTCTGGGGAGAGGTGCGAGGTATACGCGTGCCATCAGTACTGTTCAAACGGCGGCGTCTGTTCCCTGAATGAAGAGAATAAGCCAGTCTGCCAGTGCACAGCAGGTTACGTTGGAGAACGATGCGACGTGTCCATCTGTAAGGATTACTGTTTGCACCAAGGAAACTGTAGTGTCGGTGCTGAGAGCCTACCTAACTGCAGGTAAGTCAGACGGAATTCATTGTATATGTTACTGTAAATGCCCGAACTACGGTAAATTTTAGGTTTTACCAGTAAATCTTACGGTTTACCAACACGAGTCGGTAAATGTAAGAATATGTAAAAAAGAAACGATTTAATCGGGCTTTTACCATTAGAATTTGGTACATGCTAGGTCTTACCGGTGAGGGTTGGTAAATGTTGGTTTTGGATATTTTTTATCGTAGATAGGTTCGCGCTTGACCGCTATCTCACCTGATGGAAAGCGACGATGCGGTCGACGATGGAGCGCGCTTACCTAGAAGTAACTTATTCACTCTTGACTTAAAGATTCCTGAGTTGTAGCTGCAGAAAACATAGACTCCGGCAGGGAATTCCACTCCTTGGCTGTACGTGCAATAAATGTGTTCCCAAAACGTTTTGTGCATATAGGAGGGATGTCTATCATGTACCGGTGGCGCATCGCCGTACGCCTGGTGGTCCGATGATGGAACGGGCTAGGCGGAATTAGGTTATGCAATTCCGACGCACACTCCTCAAAATGCAACCGGTAGAAAACCGACAGGCTAGCGACTCGGCGTCGATGCTCAAGACTTTGAAGCCTCGACTCAACGAGTGCATCATTACCAATGATCCTCTTGGCTCTCCTTTCAATTACTTCAAGCGCTTTAAGCTGATTGATATCGGGCAGATCCTTTCCAAAGATGAGAGGATACTCCATATACGATCGAACTTGCGCTTGATAAAGTGTGAGCAGCTGTTCCGGCGTGAAGTACTGTCTCACCTTTGCAAGGATTCCTAGCTTTTATGGAGAAAAGTTGAGAGTCGACGTCAACGTAACACCAAGAAGATCAAGATGTTCGGTTATCGGCACGGTTGCACCCAGGAAAGTAGGAGGAGGACTGAATTGTCTCATTTTAGCGGAAACCAGACACGCCTGGGTTTTAGCAGCATTGAATTTGACCAAATTGGCATAGCCCCATTCAGTGACTGCCCCCAAGGACCAATTCAAGCGCTCAATTTTAGCCACTCGGAGAGACTGGATCTATGACCCACTAGTTCGTGCACTCGATAAGTATGTATCTCAAAGTAACAGTACTGTCGTTTGTATACCCAAAGGTTGAGGCTTAGGCCTCACTCCAGATACGGATGGTACACGCTAGAAGATCACTAGCTGACCAATTTCGGCGAAAGCCGTATTGACGGTCACTTAGGAAGTCATAAGTTTCTAGGTAGCTTAGTGTTAAGTACAGGGTCCATAGTCTTACAGAATAATGCATAATTTTTAATCAATTATTTTAATTAATAATTATTCAAATCCTTACGTAGCTATGAGTAATTATTAAACATCAAGTACTACTAATCAGTCAAATCGTTACCTATCTATTGATAATCTTTATCTCAACATTTACCGTGTCTTTGAGGTAAATCCTAAGATTTACCAAGTGAATGGTAGTAAAAGTCCGAAATAAACGATGATCATAGAATGGTTCGGACTTTTACCATTAAGAGTTGGTAAATCTTAGGATTTACTGGAAAATCTTAGGATTTACTGTAGCTCGGGCTTTTACAGTAACATATATAATACTCCATAGCTTACCGCACCACATCGGAAATTGCCGTTGAACTGGAATCCTGAAAAGAGATTGCCCAAACTCCTGTAGGGATCCACCAACTTAATGTTAATTCATATTTACTCTAAAGGGTATAGTTTTAATTTAACTTTCACTCGCTAAAATATTTTATAATATTTAACAGTATTTTTGAAATATTCAAAAAAGTTAGCAATCGCTTGATCATATTTCATAGCAATTTTTTAGTGTGTACATAATGTATGTGTGGGACGCGTCATGGCGCATCACTGTACTCCTGGTACGTTTTTTTTTATTTGTAGTAAGCGGAATCATCAGAATGACTTTTCCCGCTCTTGGGCAGAGCGGGATGGCGTGTCAGTTCTCTTTTTTTTTCTTTCTTAAATAATAATTGTGCATGTTGGTCGTTTCAGTTGCGCCGCCGGCTACTCGGGCGAGCGGTGCGAGGTGGCCGGCTGTCGGGACTACTGTCTGCGCGGCAACTGTAGTGTCGGCGCTGAGGGAGGGCTTACGTGCAGGTAAAGCATCACACCAACTGATACTATTACTGATAAGTGCGCGCTTGCCTATTATCTCAGCAGATGTACACGATGATGTCGTCGACAACAGAGCAAGACTGCCAAGAAGTAACCTATTCACTCTTGACTTAAATGCTTCCAGGTTCTAGCTAGTGAGATAGTGGTCAAACTTGAGCCTATCAATAATAAAAAAAACTTCCCTTAAAACATGTTTTTGAGGCTGTTAAAGTTTTTATAACAACAAGTCATTGGCAGAGTACTAGTATCATCATTATCATCATCATCATCATCTCAGCTAAAAGACGTCCACTGCTGGACATAGGCCTTCTCCAAGCGTCTCCACAGCGACCGGTCATCTGTTCTACGAGCAATGTGCCCTGCCCACTGCTACTTAAGTTTGACAATTCTTCGGGCTATGTCGGTAACATTGGGAATTGGCTGTATAATAATAATATAAGCCTTTATTCAGACAAAAAAAATGTTAACATAAAATAAAGACTGCTGAGTCTATGGCACCTCCAACTTGATCTGTTTGCCCAACTTTGACGAACTAAGGCCTTCTCCATTTCTTTCCACTCTATTCTGTTAATTGCTTTTCAAGTCCATTTGAGGAGCTCGTGGCTAGATAATAACAGCCGCACGGGTCGATCTTAAAAGTTAAGCAACGCTTGCCAAGGTTGCTCTGTGGATGGATCCATCTTAACGTACCGAGTTTCCTCTGTGCCTCGGAAAGCACGTTAAGCCGTAGATCCTGGGTGTCATTTGTAGATCTTTGGCAGTCGTTACGGATAGTCAGAAGCCAGTAAATCTGACTCCAGTCTTGCCGTGAAGTGCCGTGCTACCCCAGTTAATGAATTGTGGAGGTCTGGTAGGCAGCCGGTCCCCGTAAAATACTGGTATTCAGCTAAATCCGGCTTGACTGAAAGCCGACCCCAATTTAGTTGGGAAAAGGCCAAGCAGATGATGATGATGTTTTCCCCGCTATTGCTTTTATCTCGTCTTCTCATCTTCGATACTGTCTGCCTCGTTTTCTTTCTCTAGGGTTCCAGAACACTTTGCTTTTGTTCCACTTCTCCATACCTCTTATTATATGTCCTGTCCATTGCCAGTTTTCTTATTTTATTTGTAACGTTTTCTATTTTTGCCAGTTTCCTGATAGTTTTTTTCTGAACACAGTCAGATTTCCTTACATTTAGCAAGCTTCTCTCCATTGCTGTCCGACAAGATTCTAGATTTTTGTGAAGGTGACCACTACCCTTCGAATTCGTTGTATATGTTGCCGCTAATGTGCGGAAATCAGTTAGAGTGCGGAATGACTAGTTAATCTGTAGATTATCTGATTGAGGCTGCTAAGATCTTATATGAAACTAGATAGATTTCTTAGGTAATATGCATAGTTTAGAACTAGATGGCGTGGTGTGAAAGTTGTGGAATAAAAAAAATGATTTTCTCAAAGTTTAAATCATTATCATCATCGTCGTTATTTCAGCTGTGAGACCGGCTACTCTGGAGCGAGGTGCGAAGTGAACGCGTGCCAAGGATACTGTCTGAACGGCGGCGTGTGTTCGCTGAACGAGGAGGACGAGCCGGCCTGCGAGTGCGCGGCGGGCTACGACGGTGGACGCTGCGAGCTTCCTGCCTATAACGACAACAGGTAAAACTTGTTCATCTCACTGTACACTACAACTCAGTCACATTAACTTGTCGCTTCACGTTGATGAAATAATGTCTAAAAACAATATAACAACTACAGAGAACTAGCCAAATTAGTCAAGTAGTTTTACTAAGATGAACTAAAGTTACGCATATGGTCCTGGTGAGTCTGTTTATCGTGTTCATCATCGTCATCTCAGCCGAAAAAGTCCACTGCTGGACATATGCCTCCCCGCGCGCGTCGCCACAACGACCGTTCCTGTGCGTCTCGCATCCATCGGATTCGCGCGACTCTCGCCAAGTCATCGGTCCACCTTGTGGGGGGGGACCAGTGTTGGGGGGAACGTGGCCGCCACTTCAGAACCTCCCGTTCCCATTGACCATCTATTGTGTGACCCAGTTCAAAATGTTCGTTGTTGCAGCTGTGAGGCCGTCACGGAGGGAGGGACAGTCGGCGCCTGCCACCAGTTCTGCCTGCACGACGGCGTCTGTTCCCTGAACGAGGCGGGCGAGCCAGTCTGCCAGTGCTCAGCCGATCACGAGGGCGACAGGTGCGAGGTTCCTGTCTACAACGACTTGAGCTTCCAGCTCGTGGCGACCGTGCTGAAGGGGAAGCCGAAGGTGACCGTCACGGTGGGCGGAGGAGTGCAGTCCACGTGCGCTTCCGCCGGGCTCTGAACCACGGCGCGTCGGGGACGCGCGCGAGGGGGGGAGCTTCACGTCGGCCCTCACCGCGACCATGTCGTCCTCTCGCTTTATATTAATTATTCATGCGTATAATGTCATTAAAGATTATTATTTCAAATAAAATTATAATTATAATTCATTCGAATGTTTTATTCAAGAAATTAACCTGGGTTATAACTTAACACTCTGTTTGGCTGTTAATCTGCAGATTACCTAGAAAATTTGCAGATTAACTATGATCGGTTTAGGTGGTTAACTAAAAGTAAACAATCTTGGTATGCATTTTTATATTAAAGAGGTCGTATATAATATACACAAAGATTATTTAAATTTAGTTTATTAGCTAACATCGATTTAGGTAAATACCTAGTTGCAAAGATTTTTATATACAATTTTTAGGCAACTTTTAGATAAAAAGACATGCTAAGATTGTTTACATTTAGTTTTAATTACCTAAACCGATAGATCATAGTTAATCTGCACTTTAACTGATTTACGCACATTAGTGACAATATACACTAGAGATTCCGCTATGATTCAGTTAGCGAACAATTACAACAAGCGCTAAACTTCCAAAATGTACGACATACAGTGCGATTGTTTGTTTGTTTGTGCTTTCTTTTTTTTGCCTTCGTTGTACTGTGAGGCGAATTCAATAAACTTTAAACTTAATTTTAACTATACAGAAGATTTATTACCTACCTACTTTACTGTCTTTAATGGGATGTATAGGAATATGTGTCTGTAATATCGTCATGCAACCTACCTCTCTGCTTAGCGTTTGTGGACTACGAGAAAGCCTTTGATTCGATCGAGACTTGAGTTGTACTGCAGTCTCTCCAACGGTGCCAGATTGACTATCGGTACATCGAAGTGCTGAAATGTTTGTACAAAAACGCCATCATGTCAGTCCGACTCCAGGACCGCACCTCAAAACTTATCCTCTTACAGCGGGGTGTGAGGCAGGGAGACGTTATCTCTCCGAAACTGTTCACGGCCGCATTGGAGGATGTCTTCAAGTTTCTGGAATGGAGAGGGCGAGGCATCAATGTCAACGGCGAGTACATCACTCACCTTCGATTTGTCGACGACATAGTAGTCATGGCTGAGACTACGGAGGAGCTCAGTACAATGCTCGGTGATCTCAGTAGGGCTTCCGAAAGAGTGGGACTCAAAATGAACATGGACAAAACCAAAGTCATGGTAAACGTCCATGTAGCACCCACTCCTATCAAGATCGGAGACTCTACACTCGAAGTTGTGGATGACTACGTCTACCTGGGACAGACGGTCCAGTTGAGTAGATCTAACTTCGAGAAAGAGATCAATCGTCGGATCCGACTCGGCTGGGCAGCGTTCAGGAAGCTGCACGGTATCTTCTCGTCCAACTTACCGCAGTGTCTCATAACAAAAGTCTATGACCAGTGTGTGTTGCCAGTGAACTGATGACATATGGCTCGGAAATGTGGTCGCTCATAATGGGCCTCATCAGAAGGCTTAAAGTCATCCAAAGAGCAATGGAAAAGGCTATACTCGGAGTTTCCTTGCGCGATCACAGTTAATGAAGATATTCGCAAGAAAACTAACGTTACCGACATAGCCCGAAGAATCGCCAAACTTAAGTGGCAGTGGACAGGTCACATTGGTCGAAGAACAGATGGACGCTGGGGACTACGACACAGTGGCGGCCACGTACCGGAAGACGCAGCGTTGGAAGGCCTCCCACAAGGTGGACCGACGACCTGGCGAGGGTCGCGGGAATCCGATGGATGCGAGACGCACAAGACCGGTCGCTGTGGCGACGCTTGGGGGAGGCCTATGTCCAGCAGTGGACGTCTTTCGGCTGTGATGATGAATATCGTCATGCATATTCATGTGTTCATTTTATTGAAGTATAATAAGGTTTATTCAATTCTCTTTCAATATGGAACCATCTTGAAGGCACATAAGATAGGGCATAATCACTAATAACTGACACCTCCACGCGTCTCACGCTGTAACAAAATAATCACTGATATTATATACTATAGTTATCAATCGAATTGCTTTAATTCTGTGCTCAATGAATGTACTGTATACAACGTGTAACGTTAAATGCGCAAAACCTCAGACACCCCAAATATTTTTTTATTCATTTGACCTAATTCTTAGTGAATAAAATTAATTAAAAATGAAAAGATTGTATGCGCTGTTTTAGTTTGTTTATGATTCGTATCTGAATTGAAATAAGAACTAGTTATTGTTGTCTCCCGTGTGAGAAAATTTAAATTGGATGACCACTATTTTTGTTTGTTTACCTATTTTGGCAGCTTGATCTATTAATAAATAGACAGAGTAACATTTTTAATGACGATTTTAAAAAATGTGTTCTGTATTAAAAAAATGGTTCAATTGATTCTCCTCGTTGCTCTGATCAAACTACTCGTATTTTCAGGTCTTGCGCATTTTACGGTACACGTTGTGTGTTGTTTTTAGAGCCATGACTCAATCTGACTCAGGCGCGGCCGATATTATAGGAGAGTAAGTTAGTTAAGTAAGAACACATTTTATTCACTGCACTTTACTATCTATAAATTTTACTATTTATTGCTATTTACAACTCAATTGTAGTGTTGTTTGCGGCAATGTCAATAATGTCGACTCATTGACACTGCGTGTACCCAGCCATTGTACCCAGTGCTACACTCCAACGGGATGATGAAACCTCTCCTTTTTTTAAATCTTTATTTAAAGAGCGATTCGTTAGTGCGAATATCTCTGTAGGTATAAAGGGTGTAAAGGAAAGCCCTCCGCAAACTTTAAAGGCATCTTTTCTTAAGAACGAAGGGCTTCCAATTCATTTAATTTCCTTTAAAAACTTTGGCAGTTCCATTGAATGCTTTTTTATTTTATAATTACTCTAAATATTATATTTCTCTATTTTATATTTTAAACCTTTGCTTAACACTACATGTTCAGATCAAGACCGTCATTAAAGTGTTCGAAGGGGTCAATCCGGCGGTCAGGGTAGTCGTAGTACGCAGAAGTACTGTACGCCATCGCCTCACGAGGGGCAGCAGTCACGTCACCTACAGCTGCAGTGTCCGTCACGTCGACTGTACTGTCAGTAGCGGTCACAGTGACAGCAGTTACTGCCTTGTTTAGATCTGTAGCGCCAGTGTTAGTGGTATCTGCAGCAATGTTTGTAACTTGAGGTGCTGTTGTGTTGTCCATATCTATTGCTTTGACTGCATCGTTACTTATCGTGTTTGGTTTAGACGACATGTTATCATTTGTTGTAGTTTCATTGTTAGTTGCGTAACTTTTTGTATTGTCATTTTCTTTTTTGACGTCTTGTAATTTCAGATCTTGGTGTGTATTTGACAGTCTCTCAACTTTATGTTCGGTCATATCTTTTTTATTATTCTTGTCTGCTTTACTTCTTATATCACGTATTTGTTTCAAATCGTTTAATTCAGTTTCTAAAACGCTGATTCTTTTGACGATGTATTCGTCAGAAACTTTGGTGTCGTTATCGAAAGGTCCTGTTGAAGAGTTGTTTTTTGTGTTGTTGGACTCCATATGTTGGTCAACTGGACCAATGTTGGCTGAGGACGGTGCCATACCTCTTCTGATCTCAAGAGCTGGTTCTTTATAGTGAGACTCGTTACTGATCGAGTGTCGAGAAGGAGGTTTAGTAGGAGCAGTCGAGTTTTGAGGTTTCACCAAGGATTTAGCTCGCCTTTTTACAGCATATCTCTGATTCCAAGATTTTTCATTTCTGGAATTGAAATATATAGTGTTTAAAGTTTTTCATATAAATAATAAATTAAGATACGATGAAAATGTTGTAAGAAGTTGCTTTTTAAGTTATTGCTTGACTACGATCCCACCTGACGGTAAGCAGTGCCATCGTTGATGATGAGGCACTCTATTTTAGCAAGAACCTATTCACCCTAGGCTTGAAGACACCAACATTATAATCGGTGAAAATGTCTACCAGAGTAGGACAAGACTAGAATGAATGCGTGCGAGATGATAACGGTAGTCACTGAGAGCTAATGATGAGTGACACCTAAACTTATGGTAACATTACTCCTATTTAAAGATGATATTTGTTTCAGAAAACTACTTTTATCAAAAGAAAATTTAGCCACTGCCACATAACACTTGTATCGTGGGTGCGCTCACAAACTTGTAAACTCTCATAGACATGCACCAGGTATTCAGACCCAGAACCACTATCCTTAGACCATATTAATTGTGGTTTCCAACGATACATTATCAATAAATCCATCACAACTAGCTCTGGAACCGAATTTCGACATTTTTGTTACATAGCAATAAAGAAATTATCAATATTTGTATAAAATTCTTTAGTTCCTAAATTGTTGGCTTGCCTCTATGCTTTAGTGCATACTGTAAGTATAGCTAGCATCACATATAACTAGCCTTTTCCCAACTATATTGGGGTCGGCTTCCAATCAAACCGGATTTAGCTGAATACCAGTATTTTACTAGGAGCGGCTGCGTACCAGACCTCCACAACCCATTAACTGGGGTAACACGGTATTTTATGGCAAGACGAGTCAGCGAGCGAGAGCGCGGTCTCATGCGACCGGTCGGGCATTCATGAACTAACCTTGTAGATCGACCCGTGCGGTTGTTATTATCTAGCCACGAGCTCTAGTATAGCTAGCAACTGACAAATAAATAAAATCTTACTGTTCCGGCTCCCGAGCTGTCCCTGGCGCGAACTTGCTCAGAGACTTCAGCAGCGCGGTGTTGGCGAGGCGCACGTTGATGACGGCGTCGTACTGGCTGTACAGGTGCGCGCGCTGGCGTGCGCCCCCCGCGACCCCCGCCCCCGCCCGCGGCTTGTCATACATGCCACGGTTCATCCTCAACACTTCCACTTTGCTTGTCCTGTCTGACAACATCTTCTTGTATCTCGGTGTCGTCGCCGGTCGCTTGTGTCTTCCTGTACTTTTGGTTACCTTTGTAGTTCTCGCTTTGTAGACCATTTCCTCTGTGTAGAGCGTGACGTAGCGCTGCGTGTTGTACTCCTCCTGTCGCTCCTGAGACAGCTGGATGGAGTTGGAGCTGCTGTCGAAGGACTGGCGTGACGACAGCTCTTCGTTGTAGTGCGACTCTGTCTCCCCACTGCCGACACTTCTCTCTTCTCCTTCAACGTCTTTGTCTTGGTAGTGTCCATCATACGTTTCCATACTAACCACTCTTTCTCTCTTGTTTTCCAAATTGGTTTTCGAATCCTTTTTCTAATTTTTCACAAGTTTAGAGATGTCTAAGTTTAGTTCAACTCGCTCTCGAGCTAGTTTTGCGTCGATATCGTTTATATCGCCTGAAGCAGGACTGCTCTTAAATTTCTCCCAAAACCTTTTTATTCTTTCATTCAATTCTCTTCTTGTGTGCGAGTCGAGTTCAGAGTAATGATTGAAGAACACAGTTCGCACGCCGTGCCTCACGACCTGCACTAACTCGTTGTGCGTCAACTTCGTCTTCCTATAATGATTTAGGTTATTTAAAACTTTGTGGAACTTCTGTTTAGCATCAGTGTACAAAGAGTTGATATGATCCAGCAGTTCTGCAACACTGCTGTCGTACGCTTGATCTCTCAGTTTATCCGCCGCAGCGTTGATGGTCGCTTTTATGAAAGCAACAGGTTTCCCTCGGATGGTTCTGAACGCCTGCATCAGAAATTTGTTTGTGTCGACATTAGCCGTGAGTTCGGCAACTTTGCTTCCCTTGTAGTGGTAGTTCCTGATCTCCTTGTCGAGAATGTAGAAGAAGTCCTGGAAGGCGGCGTGCGGGAACACGTTGAGCACGTCGACGGTCTCCTGCAGGAAGTCGGCGAGCGTGTCGGCGGCGCGCGCGCGGAACACGAGCTGCACGCGCTCGGCGCCGCCCCTCGCGCCGCTCGCGCCCACAACCTGCTCATCTTGTCTCTTCGTGTCTCCAGAGCGCTTCTCTGTATTGTATCTAAGAACTAGTTCCTTGTGGCGTCTAGACTGTGGTATCGAGCTGGTAGAAGCTGAAACATATTAATTTCTGATTATTACTATGACAGTAGTTAAATAGCACGACCCTTGGAGATGCAATGGATGTAGTTTTCTTTGTTTGTCATAAATGTTTCAAATAGGAATTCAATACCACTGCCCGACCCGTGACCACAAGACATTATGCTCGATATAAACTGGGACACTAAAAATCCGAATCACAAATAAAAAGAGAATTTCTTATATAAGATGAATATTCATAGTCATCTACTCTACATACTATAGTGTCAAGAATTTTTCTTCGAGGGCTATGTCCAGCAGTGGACGCCTTTTGGCTAAGGCATGATGATGATGATTTTAGTGTGAAAACATTTATTTTAAAAACTGTCACAACTTTTATTAGTGGTTCGAAATTTTCGCGGCCTGTTTTAACACCAAATGTCTTTTTGTTTGGATCCATTGAAAAACAAAGATTGTGAATAACTGAGTCCAGTAGTGTGGTCAACAGTGGACCTCAGTTCACATCTAGCGTAAAGGCTAGTTAGGTAATAAAACTTTTATTAGTTGCTTTATAAGACAACAACTGCGGGGTGGAAGTTAAATATTTGGGGAGAAAGAAGTTCCCAGTCCATAGAAATGAAACATTACGCTGAAGGCATACAGCGAGCTGCGAGCTGCGCGTCCAATACAACAACACGTTCCGGGCGTTGCTGGGGTTGCCGCGTTACTTATTTTAAAAACTTTATGCACAACTTAACGTACAAAGGCGGACTTAATGCCAATTATGCTTATTGTAGTGCGTCCGCACAGGGGCTCTCGAACTCACCCCAGGGGCCCTCAAACTCACCACAGGGGCCCTCGAACTCACAACCGGTATGTTTACCGACGCAAACGACAGTTTCTCGTGCATTATGCGCCAACAGTGTGCCGGTCTTCTGCGCCGAGTACGCGCCACCCTCAACACCATTCTCAGAACGCTGGCTGACTGGTGGGACTCTCCGATCTTAGGGCGGTGGACACTTCTCAGGTTCTGGGTGTGTCATTCAGCTTGGAGTAAGCACCTATTGTTCCATGCCTCAAGAAGATGTCAGCAAACTATAGGGGCCCGGCAGGGCCGAAGCCTCTGACGAACGCGGAATGTCCGAAAGGTTCTCACCGTGTCCCCCAGATCGAAGGTAATGAAGGAACTGGGTGGGGTTTAGTCAGTAAGAGTCTGACTCGCCCTCCTGCTTCGCCCAAGAGCGGAAGAAGTTATTCTGATGATACCCCCTCCAACAAAAAAACCTATTGTTCCATAAATGTTACTAAGACTAGCTTTAAGTTGACATTGCTCCTAACAAAATATGGCAAGTTCTGTAATAAACATGTCTTAATATTATTTTTATAGAGTAAACTTAGTCAAAACAAACTGAAACATAACTACCGAATATTGCAAACAACAAAACACAAGTGCTCGCTCTCATTTTGATACTAAAACACTAACGTTTTATGGAGTCATAAAACGAATATACATTACATTTATAACTGTTTGTAAGGAAGGTCATAAGTACATATACATACATAATCAGCCTTATAATATTTCCACTATTGGAACTCAGGCTTCTTCTCTAGGAGAGCTAAAAAGGTATTAATAAAATAATAATAAATAAAAAATGTTTTTATTTTACATAGGCCTACATGGGCACTTATAAAAAGTCGAAGCTAGTGCACGGTTCCAAATTGGTCGTTTCCTATGGAGAAGAACCGGCAAGAAACTCCATGGTTACTCTTTTCAAAAAAAATGATTGGGTTTACAATATTTTCACATTACAAAACAGACACATATGCGAGGACAGTGTAGACCAATCAAAATTGTAACCCAAATAAAAATAGATTCAATCAAAAACTGGGTTGAATTAAGTAGTAATTAAAATTCGTAGTCTACAGTGTTCTCTCATTCACACTTTAAGAGAGAGGCTATATAAATATGAGAGAAAAGAAATCAAACCTATCAACAAATTAGTTTTTATCAAAATGAAATCACGACTTAATGAAATTAAGGTGATTAATATCCAAATAATATAAAAATATTGCAAAAGCAACGTGTTGAGTAAAAAATAAATTTATGAGTAATAATATTTTATGAAATAAAACAAACATGGAGCAGTTAATAGACAAATTTACACAATAATGTTACCAGGGGGCCACATGTGCAGAAGCAGTTATTTCCAAACAAGCGCGTCTTCGACATAGTCTCTAACCTTGTAATATGCTTTTTTGGTTAGGACACGCTTAATATGGGTTTTGAACTTTCCCTCGCTAAGTTCAATAACCGACTTGGGCAACTTATTATAAAAGCGTATACTATTGACAAGGAATGACTTACTGGTCTTAGCTAGTCTCCATTTTGGTAATACGATTTGGTGTTTGCTACGCGTATTTTTGTCATGTAAATCGCTTCTAATTTTAAAAAGTCCTAGGTTTTTGCGTACATACAATATACTTTCCAGAATATAAAGCGAGGGCAGAGTTAGTATATCAATTTCTCCGAACGTATTTCTAAGGGACTCACGGGGACCCATTTTATAGATAGCCCGGATTGCTCTCTTTTGCAGTATGAAGACTGATTCCACATCAGCGGCAGACCCCCACAATAAGACGCCGTACGACATAATACTGTGGAAATAGGCATAGTATACTAATCTAGCTGTAGCTACATCTGTCAATTGCCTTATTTTTCTTACTGCATACGCAGCTGAGCTTAATCTACCTGAAAGAGTTCTAATATGAGTGCCCCACTGAAGTTTAGAATCAATAGTTAAACCTAAGAATACAGTTTCCGTAAGTATTGTTTCACATTTTCCGATCCGATATCGGCATCGGACGCCGATACGATATCGGGGTAAGGTAAATGTTTGAGATATGTACCTGTCTTTCATATTGTCCGACCCGATATCGGATATCGGAGCACAGCATTTCATACATTTTACTTACCCCGATATCGTATCGGCGTCCGATACCGATATCGGATCGGATAATGTGAAAACGGTCTAATAGTATCAAGTTTTTTGCCGTCAAGCATTAAATTAAGGCCCACTTGAGGAACATTTGGTAGTGAAAACTTTATACATTTAGTTTTGTTCGCATTTAGTAAGAGGTTATTAGCTGCGAACCATTTCGAAAGAACAGCCAGACTTTCGTTTACATGCAAGACATCCGCATCTTTTCTGTCTACTTTAAAAATAAGAGAAGTGTCGTCAGCAAATAAAATTATATCAGCTAAACTAGCCATCATGTAAGGAAGGTCATTAATATAAACCAGGAAAAGGAAAGGGCCAAGAATTGACCCCTGGGGCACGCCCATCTTTACTAAAGACCCCGAGGACGTCGCCCCATTAATGGTTACTTTCTGCTGCCAAATCAGGGAATGTACCACTGTCTAAACATTGGTTAAATATTCCTGTTAGGATAGGAGCAATTGTGTCAATAATATCTCCAAGAACCTTAACGGATATACCCCACAAGTCCTCAGTGTTTTTTACGTTAAGACTTTGGAATGTTTTCTTGATTGTATCAATAGATATACGCTTGAATTCAAAGGTTGGTATATCCTTAGTGAAATTTTCTTTCAAAAAAGATTCAGCTAGCAAAGATGAAGAAGGGAGAGATTTCGTAACTTCTATTGGGATGTTGGTGAAAAAGTTTTCTAATGTCTCCGCCACTTCTGACTTATCTGAGATGATCCTATTATCAATTTTTAGTGACAAATCATTCCGATCTCGTTGATTTGTCTTTCCAGTTTCCTTGTTTATTACCTTCCAAACAGTTTTAATTTTATTATTGGAATTTCCTATTGTCTTACTTATTGACTTAGATTTAGCTTGGGCGCAGACTCTTTTGAATATATTTGAATAAAGTCTAACGCGGTTATGCAAGTTAGGATCAGACGTCAATGATTTTTCATAGTATAACTGATATAAAGTATCTCTGCTTTTTCTAATACCAGCAGTTGCCCATTCATTAAATTTGGATTTATTATTTATTTTAACTTTTTTAATTGGACAGGACTTATTAAATTCTTGGCATACTGTAGAGAATAATGTATCATAATTTACATTGGGGTCTTGCGAATCAAAATTGGCTGTTGAGAGACTACTGAGAACATTGTTATTAAAAGAATTTAATTTATTTTTAGTAAGCGGTCTAAACTCTGCAGTTGAATCTAATTGAAACTTCTTGACTAACTCAAAAGATACGAGCTGACCAGTATGGTCAGACCTCACGCCACTAATTAAGGATGAGTCTTTTATATTACAATTAGTAAATATGTTATCTATGCATGAAGCTGAAGTAGCTGTTATTCTTGTAGCTTCATTAAATATACATTTAAGATTAAAAGAACTAAATAACGAAAGAAGTTTACATTTTTCTGGTGAATTCAATAATAGATCAATATTTAAATCCCCACAAACAAAAACTAACTTGTTATCTCTAATGAGTTTATTTAGTATTTCTTCCATAGTGATCAAAAAGGATGTCAAGTTTGATGCAGGTGGTCTGTAAACACATAAGAAAGTTTGGCCTTCCACCTCTGCACATGCTACCTCACATATGCGATCAACAGAGCAAGCAGTGATATCTTTTCTTTCCTTATATCTGAAGGAATTACTACATAAAATCAAGGTACCACCCCCTATTGATGATCTGTTGTACGCACTGGCAACTGAAAAATTATTAACATTAAAAAGCATTCTATCTGGTTTTAACCACGTTTCACAAAAACATAAGATATCCATATGATATTTATCTATTAACATTTCCACATCTAGAATTTTACCCGAGAAGCGATTTATATTCTGATGGAATAATAGAATTTTATTAATAGGCTTCCCTTTGGTCGTATCTAAGAGTTTAAAGAATTATTATCAGTATTATTAGGTATACTAGATATTGCAGTAAAAAAGACAGGTATATCGTCGTGACGTGATAAACATTCTGTAGCTGAAAAGGCCTGTCGCTGAAAGTATAGGAGACACGGTGACATCATCATCATCATCTGTTTAGCCTTTTCCCAACTACATTGGGTTTGGCTTCCAGTCAATCCGGATTTAGCTGAACACCAGTACTTTACGAGGAGCAGCTGCCTACCAGACCTCCACAACCCATTAACTCAGGTAACACGGTACTTCATGGTAAGACTGGAGTCAGATTTACTGGCTTCTGACTATCCGTAACTACTGCCAAAGATCTACAAATGACAGCCGGGACCTACGGTTTAACGTGCTTTGCGAGGCACGGAAAGCACATTATTAGATACTTAAGGCTGGCGCGAAGTGTCGATTTTCCATACAAACGTAATACCAAAATCATTTGCAGTTTAAGCATATTTACACCATAATATGATATTATTCGGATTCAGACAATAATAATCTAGGTTCCTACGTCGTCTTTTTGTTGAAAAACTTACCCCAAACGAAATTTAAGCGAATTTAATTTTGCACATTTTTACAGCGAAAATGTCATGTTTTTATATAGTTTTTTCTATATTATAAACAACAATATTTCAAGATATCTCTTTGTAGGAACACAGATATTATTATCAAGTTATAAAGTATTGAAAAGAAATTGGTAAATCATTAATTTTTCATTCATAATTTTTGGTACTACGGAATACATCTAAATTTCTCCCAAATTTTCAATAGTTTTTATTGCTATCGCAGCAAGCAAATGTCAGTGTGTGGGTGATGACATCTCCAGTCAGTGTGTCCAAGAATTGTTTATACTATCTGGATTGATTACGTCAATTTCAAAAACGTACCTACAAAAGGGTATGTTATCTCTTTCTACCACGGTGTCAAATTATTTCGTAATTATTCCAGGGTACACAAGGTCCTTGCGTGTGTGTCGCTCCTACAGGGTTACCTACTTATCTATCATAGGTTCGAAAAATATTTGATCGAATTTCATTTCCTATAAAACTTTTCAACAATTATCGTTTCGTTTTAAGGATTCCGTACCGCAAAGGGGAAAAACGAAACCTTTATAGGAACACTTTGTTGTCCGTCGGTCTGTTTATCAAGACCCTTTATCTCGGGAACGCGTGGAGTTATCGCGTTCGAGAATAGGCCCGCGATCCCTTGAAGCTGTGCACAAATCAAATATAATATATAAGTTATCGAAAAAAAAGATACAGCCGTTTATATCGCAAAAAACGTACGTTTTGATACTCTCTAAGTAATCAAAATTTATAGAGTAAAAAAGGCCTTATAGCAAATATGGGAAAAGACTGAAAACTGAAAATTTTTAGTTACGCCACTAAGAAAATCGGTTCCCCTCCTACAGGCATTCACACTAGCGTATTGGTCATATTGTACAAGCGGTTTGCGAGCGTTTGTTTCGTATATTATTTAGATCTTAATCACCTTAAATTCATGTTGATAGGTTTGATTTTTTTTCTTATATTTACATTTTCTCTTATGGTGTGAATGTGGGAGCACCGTAGACTACGATTTTGATTACTAGTATTTCGACAGTTTTTTGATAAAAAACATTTTTATTGTACTTTTGGGTACAATCCTAATAATCTGTCTGTTAATATAATATTGTAATATATACTTATAATACATTTCGATGGTCCCTAAGTAAAGTATCGAATCAATAAAATAGCAATTTTTTATTATGACTGTTTTGAGCTCTTTTTAAAGGATGTTTTTTAATACAACTTCAAATATCGGGAAACTTAAGAGTTTTCCTAATTTTTGAAGTTGTATTAAAAAACATCTTTTTAAAAAAAGCTCAGAACAGTCATAATAAAAAATTGCTATTTTGGTGATTCGGTACTTTACGGGACCATCGATTGGTAGAAGTAAAAATTCTGTATATTGAAAACTAGTTGTTGCCCGCGACTTCGTCCGCGTTAAGTTCGTAAAACTGCACAAAAGTTACTTATAACTAATCCTATACTTCCGAACACATCTGATTAATTAATTTTACGTAAAACTGTTTAAGTTAAAACTCCAATTAGTACTTTTTTTAGTTGGGAAATCATCTAATGACTTTCGCTCTTCTGTGAAGCGGAAGTGCGTATCAGATTATTACTGGCTAAGACTCACTTCTATATTCCTTCCTTGCCTTACGTTCCAGGGTCTCCCTTTCAGAAGCGAAACCATAGCCCCAGTAGGTTTCTTGTTTAGGTTTTATAATTCAGATGGGTAAACATCTGAATGACTTCTCCTGCTGTTAAATGGAGCGGGATGTCAGACTTTTACTGACTAAACGCCACCCCCGTTCCTGTGTTGCCTTCAATTTTGGGACACCGAGCTTATCTTTCGGAATACCGATCCACGTCCCCAGAGGCTTCGGCCCTGCCACGGGCCCCTACAGTTTGCTGACATCTCCTTGAGGCGCTCGTGGAACAGTTGACGACTTGACTCGGTCCGGGTTATTACCGGACTGCTGGACGGCAAGCTACCCAGTGTTCGCCGTCCGCAAGCTTGCACCTACGGTGGTCGGAAATCGTTCTCGTGATCCTGACGGCGGGGGCGTGAGGGTCTTTCCCTTTCGCGCTCGCGGTCGGCCGCCTCCTTGGCTAGCATTACTGCTTCGCAGAAGAAGGCAACCGCCATACCTCTACCGTGTGCTCCACCGTGTCCTCCGGGCGGTCCAGACAGTGCGCCCAAGTCTGGCTGGGGCGCCCTTTTCCCCTGAATCCGATGCAGGAGCCTCCAGAACTTACCGTGTCTGGTGAGGACCTACGGCATACGGAACGTGAGGATCTTTTTCCAACCACTCCTCTAAGAGGAAACTTACCGCCGCAATGACGGCGTGCCCAGGTTTCTTGTTTAGGTGGAAAATCATCAGAATGACTTCTCAGAAGGTGAGTCAGACTTTTACTGACTAAACCTTACCTCGTTACTTCTTTGCCTTCGTTCCAGGGTCCCGGGTTTTCCTTTCGGAAGCTCACCCATGGCCCTAGAGGCTTCGAACCTGCTGGGCACCTATAGTGTGCTAAAATCTCTTTGAAGCACGCGTGGAACAATACCCACGGTTGACCGTCTGGATTATTACCGGACAGCCAGATGGTAAACTACCCATTGCTCGCCATTCGCAAGCCACTCCTACGGTGGCTCTAAATTGGGGTCGGAATCCCAGCAACTGGGGCATGAGGGAAGGGGACTACTTGCCACTACTCCTCGCTCTGGATCATGGCCTGTACCAGTGCCCAGCGCGAGAGGTTGCTGTCACCGATCGTCCCCACAAGGACACGGTGGTGCTCCGCCTAAGCGTGGCCCACCAGTACTTTATGCTCTAACCTGTCCTCCGGGCGATCCACCCGATGGTAACACCCGGGTTTTTCTTCCGCACGACGTCAATTGCCTTAAAAACATCAACGAAGTACAGAGCCGCAGAGTTCGCATTCTAAATAGTTGCCTACTCTATGGGTAAAGTCGTTAGTTTAGTTCATATTGCGATAAAATCAAAATTAAAATGATTTGTTCTTCAAAAAACCAAATTAGGGCAGATAACCGCCTTTAGTATTTGCCTCTTTTTTTGTTGGGTAACCACGAAATACCTTCTCCCACTCTAGGTGGACCGAGAGAGAGTATCAGACTTTTACCAACTAAATTCCACAGTGTTCTTTTAGTTGCAATTTACATTCTAGGGCGACTAATTTTGGCACACCACGATTATTACTTTATAAATTCACTCTTTAAAGAGAGACTACAGAGTCATGACGTCCTCACCTTGCGCTTTACGCAGGTCCTAACCGAACATGAGTGTTTCGGGAAGTAGATGTTTTAGATTCGGCGGGAAGACACGGTGGACCTTACGATCGAAGTTACCCCGCTAGGGCGGATTACCGCCGTACCTACTGTTTGCGGGTCAAAATCAGAATCCTCCTGCCCTAGTTCAGATCATGGTATGAGCTGGGAGGAGGAATGGAAAGCAGTCACCTCCTAGAGTGAAGCAACGTGGCTGAAACCGTGCGAAACAGGACATCCTTAGGCCCCTCCCATCGCCATTTGGACACTTCCCAGGTGTCATATGTATAGGGCGTTTACCGATCACCATCATTTTTTTGTGTTTATATGATCTGTTTATTGAGGCAGGAATTTTCTGGTGCGGTATTTGACTGACACCCTAATACACCAAATAAATGTTTTTCTTTAGTGAGAATAATAAACGAATTCTTGTGTGCAAGTATTTTCACCTAGCCGACTTCACATGCTGATGATCAAACGCAGTCTGTAAACTCTCGATTTTTACGGGTAGAGCATGCAGAGCAGTAAAAAATACCCACTTTGTTCCTTTAGATGCCCTATACGAACAATTTTCTAGCTATCGAAGCCCGTTAGGGCCGTTCGCTTATGGTATCTCTTTTAGGTGCGCGTGGCACATAACGCAACGTCAGTCGACCAAGACCAGTCTTTATTCAACAGCGAAATGCTAATAGTGCACCGTCCAAAACTCCGCGCTAACGGTAGCATGGAATCGCCCTGCGACTCGTAATGCCAAGGGCATCATCTTTGCGCTTTCTGCTACCTTCTTCGCTTTATTTGCGGAAGGAAGTGATGACTGCTTTCCATACCTTCTTTCTCTATACCAAGACCGGACGTGAGAAATCGTTACTGCTGATCACCTCCACCCGGAGTCCTGGATCGCAAAGCGAAGAAGGAACATACAAAGGTGTGGGTTTTGGTCAGTGAAAGTGTGACATCCCCTCGTGCTCCTTCCTAGAGTGGAAGAAATCACCTAAAATATAAATAGCCTTTAGTTAAAAAAAAATAAATGGATGTTTGTATTTTGAAAGGAAATCGTTTGTCTTAGTGTAGTCATGTGAAGAGGAGAAATTAAAAGCACGTTACTAAAAGAGTTCTTGAGAATGGAGAGGGAGAGGAAGGCCAAAGAAAAGATGGATGGATTGTGTAAGGATTGATATGAAAGAAAAGGGCAGATGATAGTGTGATGATAGTGTGACGGACGACAGGACAGAATGGAAGAAGAAAACGTGTTGCACCGACCCCAAGTAATATGGGATAGGGGCAGGAAGAAGAAGAAGGATGTCATTGTTTGTATTTTGAAAACGGGGTGCAACTCCGCAGTTGTAAAATTTGTCTCCATGGGTTTTTTTTTTTGTTAAACAATAATAATAATATCTATTGGTAATATTTTTGTTAAAAAAATTGTGAGAATGCAAAAATATGTGAAAAAAAATGTTACAAAAATAAAAAAGAAGCTTTTTCTAAAACACCTCTTGGGATTCGAACCACCACCGTGTTACGTCCCAGTCTAGTCATTAATCGATCGCGCTGCAGTGTTCGATGAAAATTAAGCAAAATAGACGTTCTCATATAAATGTCATAAATGACTGCCCCGCTCTTCGTCCATGATAGCGTGATGATTTTCATTTCAGTAGATAAATTGGCAGCTAAATGGACTAATGTAACATTGTAGTATGTGAATTTCGTGGACGCTTGGATTTTATAACGTGTTTTGATTAGTTTTTACAAAATATTTGGGAAAAATCAAATAGGAATGTTGATTTTCTTATGAAAAAATGGTAAAAGTATTTTTTTTTCCAAAAACAATAAGATAAAACATTGACAGAAATATAAATTGTAGGTGGGATTCGAACTCGGGGCAACTCGTTCAAAACCGACAAAATGCAATATTGCTCACCCCCCATAGCAAATAGCGTGATAAAATATAGCCTATATCATTAAGGGTCCTATAAGGATTATGTATGCAAAATTTGAACAGGATCGGTTCAGTGGTTTTTGCGCCAATTAATGCTAACAATGTACAATTTTACTGTTTTATTATATGTATAGATATCAAAAAAATTATGGCAGATGGGGTGTTACGAGACCGATACTGAACCGATTTTTTTTTTAAATTAGGTAGGTACTTAGGTTTACTTTTATAGGGCGCAGACCGTGTAGATTTTAATTTCAAGTATAGGTAGTATATTTGATAGTGTGTAGGGTATTTTTAGTATTCTTAGGTAAGATTAGTCATTCGTATATAACGGAGTCTCGTTATCAGGGGGGTCGTGATATATCAGGATAGCAAAGCAAAGTCTTCGATATCACTTTTGTTTATTTGCTTTACACAATATGGCTCGATCTAAAATCTAGGAACGCGGGAAGTTTAGCTTGGAGTATTGGAGATTGTCAATGATTTCAAAAGGAAGGATGCGCCCAACTGAACATTTCATAAAAAACTTTATACTACACGCAAAAATAGCGACATCTGTAATAACTCATTCGAACTACGTGACAGCCGCATCGCACAAGTTTTCGACGTAACCTTGTTAGAGCGTCAAGCATTTTTTTCGTAATTAAAACAAATTTAGTGAGTCTCAATCAGCTTTATTTAAAATAAATAAATATTTAGATAGGTAGGTATTAGAATATGTAAAAGATATTATAAAATACTAAATAGTTTGCATAAGTATGCATGTGAAAAACATAGCAAAATTACTGTCCTTTAAAAAAAAAAACGCTCTTTTAATTTTTTTTTTTTTAAGTTCCTCTCCCCGTGTTTTCCGTGATAGACTCGTGATGCATTCTGATATTTTAAATATATTTCTTAATGATGGCTGGAACAAGATCCGGTTGATCAACAGAGTGCAAGTTTAAAATAGTAAAAGTGCTTTTTCCTACAAAGTTTGCTAGAGGTGTTGTGGATAGGAACATATAGTCAATTTTTGCCATAAATTAGGGTCTATCACAGTGTCTTATATTTTTAACCTTTGGATACGAGACAAGAAAAATAAGAAAATAAATGTCTATCGCGCTTTCACGACTAACTAAACTGTTGAACTAATTTCGATGAAATTAAATGTAGGTAAGCTCTTTTTTCGAAATTCACACGGAAGTAGTCGTGGGCGAAAATAGTAGGTTAAAGGTCATCTCAGTTAGCGTGAAGAAAATGAAAGATACATTTAAACTATTTTAAAAATAAAATTTTCAATTTTATTAGGTATCGTTTCTAAGCTTCTAATTTTTTAAAATCTTATATTAAACAAATTAGATAGGTACCAAAACTCAAAATTACATGCACTAAGGACAACAATGAAATAAATAATAAACAATACGTCCGTACAAGTTTACTTCGTGCACTTCGATGGTCCAGTAGCGGCCACACAATGGCCGCCATTGTGGAATTCAGTAGTAAAATATTTAACGCTTTAAAATGTGATTATTTAATAGCTTAGTGGTAACAAAATTAATGTAAGGTTACTTCCCGATGCTACAATATTCCATGTTCCTTTTTAACCTTTGTATCATAATTTTTGCAACCTTTTACCACACAACTAGGCATTTTTATGACAAGCAAAATACCCGTTGACGCCCGCACACGGACCACTGTCAAATGAGTCACGTTGGCCCTAAACTGCTATTTTAGGGCCAGTGCGCTAGTGCCATTTAGTCGCGCGGTTAGCCTGGTCCTTACGCTAGTAATATATATGTCAATGGAGATTGTCTATCCAGACCGCCAGACCGGTTCCAAAAATGCCTTTTTCAGTATCCAAGCTTCTAGCACACCCGTGCCTAGCTGCAGTTCCAAGTTAATCCGAAAAAACATGAAAATTGACTGTCAACGTTCGTGCATCTGTCAATGTCAAAAAACCGGCTATCTTCCCGCCAGACTATTCACTCGGTGTCGCCAGTACTCCACGCTAACCATCCCCAAGTTATTTACTTGGCGTTCCCAAACTAAGGTTTGGAAGATCAGGTACAATTTGGAAAAGTTTCAGCTAAGAATGTCGAATCTAACCACATAGTTCCTCTAGAGAGAGATAGATGGCGCTGATCCAAATTGAAATGAGTCGACGCTGCGACATATAGATATTAGTTTTTAGGGATTTTGCTTATTTATTGATATACATACAAGAAAAGTTTTTAACCACTGCGTAAATTTTTTTTGGTGGCTCAGTGTAAGTAATAGAACACAAGTCGACTTCAAGGTTAAGCAACCCTTGCCAAAAGGTTGGTCTGTGGATGGGTGACCATCTTAACATAACAAGTTTCCTCCGTGCCTCGGAAAGCACGCTAAGCCGTAGGTCCTGGCTGTCATTTACAGTCTTTACGGATAGTCAGAAGCCAGTAAATCTGACTCCAGTCTTGCCAGTGGTTAAAACTTTTCCTGTATAAGTGTAGATACTACACTAAAAACTTATTGATAAGTTTTGTCATACACGCAACGACGTCGCGGACACAGCTAGTATGGAAATATTGTAAACCCAATATTTTTCTGAAAAGAGTAACCATGAAGTTTCTTGCCGGTTCTTCTCCATAGGAAACGACGAATTGGAACTACGTACTAGATTCTGACGTTTCATAAGTGTCCATGTAGGCCCACGTAAAATAAAAATATGATTTCAATTCGATAGATTGATCACTACAGAACACTGTCTTTTTTTTGCATTAAATTTATTTTTAGGATAACATTAAAAGTGACGACCCTATTGCTTCAATGGAGCATAGGTAATCTGGGGGCACGGTAGTGTCCCACCCACCAAGTCGCGCAAAAAAGTGCCATCCTTATCTCGAAACATTTCGAGCCTTTTTCAACCTCTTATAAATTCGTTGTGGACGAAACTAGATCAAGCAGGCTTCATAAAAAGACGATATATTTCAAATTTCATTAAATTTTCTAAATTTTGTCACTCACTGACTGAACGAACATAAAAAGTCTAAGGCACTTTTAGCAGCCATAGAGACAGAAGTTTCAAATTTTGATTACAATTAGTGTTTAGTATACAAACCAAGGGAAAACTAAAATATTTTGCAATTTCGGCCTAGTTTTCTAGATACACCAACTGCATATATAACTTAGTAATCCCATATAAATGTATAGGATTACAAAGTTACATTTTTAAGATTTGACTTGGTAATCACACTAAACGATTTACTTAATTACTTTTGAGATACATTGTGTTTTCATGCGATTACAAAGCTAAATTCATTTATTTAAAACATACAAGATATTTTGACTTGGAATAACATGGATCTCACATATTTTACGGTAGAAGAGTAGTGTTGCGAGACTTGAGTTTTTTTACAAGCTGTGTTTTTGATGGAATTATTTTGTCAAGTTCAAAACTGTTCTATATTATGCTGTGAAGATTGTCCGACTCACACGTACACACACATATGCAATTTCGCATTTGTTTTTGCCAAACAAAGATAGCAATATACCGCGAACGTATTTTATTTTCATCTCAACTCGAAGTAGCGAGCGATCTCCGCAGGATCGTTAATAACGTTTCTGATTATGTCGAGATTCTGCTAAAAAAATGGAAATAAGCAATTTACCTTGTCCTGATAGTAAATCAGTCTGAGTCAGAAGACCGGTTGCGCAATAATACAAATGCGGTATATATACGGTGGCAAGGCTGGCAAAATGCCATGGGTCCGACGGCGCTCCCGGTTAGAAGGGATCCCTAATTTGATGGAGGCCTCAGCCCGATGAGGTCCTTGTTTTGATGGGGCTCCGATCTGTGGGGCCCTATGTATGAAGAGCCCCCGATGTGAAGAGCCCCCGGTATGAAGAGCCCCCGGTGTGAAGAGCCCCCGGTATGAAGAGCCCCCGGTGTGAAGAGCCCCCGGTATGAAGAGCCCCCGGTGTGAAGAGCCCCCGGTATGAAGGGACCCCGGTCTGACCGGCCCATAATTTGTATCAAAACATGTAATTTAACGAAATTTTATTAAAATCAAGTCACACACTTTTTCTGGGGCCTCATCACCACAGGCCTCCGACCAGATAATGTTACGCTCGTCATAGGTACGGCCAAAAGTAATAAATACAGCGGTCACCAAACGCGCTTCTGAATGGAAGCAAGAACTAATCGTGAGCAACTTTCCCTATGTATATCATAAAGTACGACCACAATTTTATTAACAATAAAACTGAAATAGTAAACGTCAACGGTATTTGTTTTATAAATATTGAAACATGTTAATCTTTTACTTGTATTGACTGCCGCGTCTCATCATCATCTTTTTGCCCTCATCCCATATCGTTACTTACAAACACGTTTTTTTCTTCCATTCTGTTCTCTCACCCGTGATCATCATCAATATCACTATTTCCCTTTTCTCTCACAATCCATTCATCTTTTCCTTGGCTTCTCTCTCTCCACCCATCCACATGTAGGTATACTCATAACTCTTTTAGTAACATGCGTTTCATCCCTTCTCTTCACAAGTCTTACTATTAACTCCCGAGACTTCCGAGGAAATAATTTAATTCACCCCACAACCACTCCACATTGAAGCAACAACAAGTGATTACGGTTGAACAGAGTCACTACAGATTCTTGCAGTAGTAGTTACTATAAATATCGATGTGATTGCGTTGTAGCCAGTGTTTCTTCTTATTTTTCTTGCACTTATCCCATATTACTTAGGGTCAGTGCAACACGTTTTTTTCTTCCATTCTGTCTTGTCACCCGTAATACCATCACTAACTCCCTATGTATTGTGTGAGGACTGATATGAAAATATCAGTCCTCACACAATACATAAGTCTTGTAGTCAGTGTTTGCAGACCGACTAATTCGCAGTTTCGCTGGTGGTTGCATTGTGGTAGCGGTGTAGTCAATATCAACCACATGGTTTGATCAAGTTTGATGACAAAATATGGTCAATGTGAATCAAACAGTTTATTTCTTTGAAAAATAGTGCAACTAAGTGATTTTGTTGTAGTGTGGTTGATATTGTGGTACGAGTGAATAGACTCTTAAAGGCCTATTACACCACTCGTTTTTTACGAACGGTCTTAGTCTACGTCGCGTAGTGTAATAAGGGTAATACGGTCTTACTACTCGGTAGATTCAACGACAGTCTACGTAGACCGGGTGGTGTAATAGGCCTTTTAGAGTAAGCGAAGTGACATGAGAACCTTTACAAGAGTGAGATAAGAAAAGTTAAGAAATCTTTGTATGTAAAATCTTTTACAAATACTACAATGACACTTACTGAGAGTGAACCCTTGTGCGGTACGAATATCACTACTTAAATGTATATCGAAGCGATGAATGAGCAACCATTGGATAAAGCAAGAACTGTACAACCATCTCAATGAACTGTTGTGCTCTCAATAGTGACAGATGTGATCGTAACGTCACAATATGCTGATATTGTTTCTCTGGATGTGTCTTTATTGCGGTTTACTTCATTGCAGCGAAGAAAATGGTGTGTATTATGTCTACTTATTTGCATATTTTTTTCTCGTGGCCATGAACCGTTACGTTGTTGAAACTTCTACGGTCCGAACTAACCGTTTCGCGTCATCGTAATACCAGTTGCATCGAGGGACTGGGACAATTTGCCTGCTACGGTTTTCCGGTCTGATTATAATTTAGGTGTCAACCTTGAAACTCTAAACAGACTGTCTGCACAGACAATCTCCACAGGTGTGGGTTCTCGGACGGTTCCGATGTTCAGTGTTTGTGCGAGCACCTGCCATCCTGCATCACGTGCCGTTACCAGTCCACGTAGGGATCTAATGACAGCAACAGTGGACGCTACTGTTGTGGCCCAATACGTCACGCAACGTATATTCAACTAGTTTTGTGATTGACATGTTTAGAAGAAGTCTACGGGTCATTAATATATTCTACGTCAACTGCAGCAGTTAATGCTTTAGTACATCCTGACGTTGTTACTCGGGGTGGGGACTTGGTGTCCTATAACACAGGTTATCAACCTAGCTTAGGCACCAGTCTCCCACAATATTGTTGTATTTTTATATATCTATCACTAAACAATATATTTATAAGAATATCTTATATGCCCATAAGAACAAAAACATGTTTAAAAAATACAGTGACATACATACTTTTAATACTAGAAATAAGCACAAATTTGTACTCGTAGTTCCTGCAACTAGGCTCAAAAAAATAGGGGGCTCATTTAGATGTCAATGTGTACACTTCTATAATAAACTTCCCAGTCATATTCAAGAACTAAGCCTCAATAAATTTAAATCATTTGTAAAGCGTAAACTTTGTCAAAAGGCTTTTTATACTATAAAGGACTATGTTGAGGACAATAAGGCTTGGGATTGACCTGCTCCAGTACTCACTGTACTGTCGTTTATTCTTTTGGATTTTTTTGACGTGTAAAAGTGTTTCGTGAAACCTATTTGCAAAATAAATATCATTTATCATTTAACAGTATTTCCATGTGATATCTAAATATTGTGGTGAGAAATAAATAAATTTAATGACAATTCAAAATTGCAGAAAACCTCAAAGACAGCTTCCTAGACTACAGCATCACCGAGATGTGGTGGAACGGCACGCCGGGCATCGAGCAGACAGGCCGCAACACCGTGCAGTACTCCTTCATGCCCACGCCGCCCGGCCACGGGCAGTTCCCGAGCCCTGACGACGACGGCGTGTTCGACCCGCCGGACCCGCCCGACCCGCCGGAGCAGCCAGAGATCTCTTCCGAAGAGCTGAAGACGTTCACTCCCTTCCCCGACATCACTCGTCCCTCATACCCGTTCGACGTGGAGGACCACACGGTGGTGGCGGCGTCCCTCTCGCCCCTCCCTCCTCCGCTACCCCCAAACTGGCACATCAACTTCCCCGGCCTGACTCCTCCGCCGAACTTCCCGTCAGACTACAGGTACCCGACCGTGTTCCCGACTATAGAGCAGCCGTACTCCCCGTCCCCGACGGGTCCGACGCCTAAAGGGCCTTCGTTCACATTGCCTTACGTGTCTCGCCCGGAGTTTACGTATCCGACGTTGTATCCTACGAATAAGCCAGCGTCGCCTGCGCACGAGCCGGCCGGGTCGTCCTGGGGCCCCGCCACGTCGACGCCGGCGCGCGCGGTGCCGCACGTGTCGTGGAACCCCGCCGAGGCGTACGTGCGCCTGTGGCAGGAACAGCTCTCGTCGCACGCGGCGCCCGCCTCTGCGCCGCCCGACGCCGTGCCCAAGCTACCGCCGATATTTGATTATGACTTGACGAGTAAGTAATTCCATTTAGGGCCTGTTTCACAATGTCCGAGTAGGCACTACTCACTGAATAAACTCAAAATGGAACAGAATTTGTATGAAATTATCTGCCAAGTAAGATACTCGAAACTTAATCATAGGTGGTGAAACAGGCCCTTACTATTATAATCACGGAACAGATGAAAGAGGATGGAAGGGCCATGTGGGCAGTGCAGACTGTCACTAAGTATGACTATGCTCATTTATTTATTTATTGGTTTATCCTCACAATGGAACGCCTTGCAGCAATTGCACCAATGGAGCACAAGTCACGACTGAATGTGCTACTTTCCAACAGCCTCCTTACAGTATAATATGCACGATGGACTGATGGAGTGGTAGTGGCGATGGGTCACGTACGCTTACCAGCCATCAGGCCAGCGCGATCCTAATCGTATCGCACACATTTTGAAACATTGAAGCTCTTTCGTTCGATAAAATTTGATGCTCATGTTCAACTTATTGTGGCCGTCTGGCGCCCGAGTCGTTGACGGCACGAAGTGTTCCACGTACGCCTCAAACAGATGTCAGCAAACTATAAAAGCTTGAAACTTAAGGCGGGCGCGACGTTAGAATTATCCATACAAACGTAATACCAAAATCATTTGCAATTTAAGCATATTTACACCATAATATGATGTTATTCGGATTCAGACAATAATTATCTAGGTTCCTACATCGTCTTTTTGTTGAAAAACTTACCCCAAACGAAATTTAAGCGAATTTAAATTTGCACATTTTCACAGCGAAAATGTCATGTTTTTATTTTGTTTTTTCTATATTATAAACAACAATATTTCAAAATATCTTTTCGTAGGTACACAGATATTATTATCAAGTTATAAATACTCGAAACAATATTGGAAATACATTAATTTTTCATTCATCATTTTTGGTATTACGGAACCTCTCCCAAATTTCCAATAGTTTGTATTGCTATCACAGCAAGCAACTGTCAGTGTGCGGATGATGACTTTACTCCAGTCGGTGTGTCCAAGAATTGTTTAAACTATTTGGATTGCTTCCATCAACCTCAAAAACGTGTTTTATTTCGTCTCAACTCGAGATAGCGCGCGGTCTCCGCAGGCCTCTTAAGTCCAGATTCTGTTCGACTGCTGTAATGTTCGACTCTCCTGTTGGCCAACATAGCATAGATTAATAGGAATTTCTCTGTATTGACCGAAGAACCTTAATATAGGTTTTATTAAACGGCCATCATTAAAGTTTGCTAATTTAGGTTTAAAAAAAGTTTGATAATAACAACAAACCATAACAATTATTAAAATCTTTTGCAGAATCAGCAGAACGGTTTACGGCTTAGGCGAATTCCAAATACACGGCAAAGAAAGTTGAATGACAAACAACCAGTGGACTTTCAAGAGGTCACAGCGCAAGCAGCGGCCAGTAAAGCAGACCCAGAGTCTGAAGACAAACTCTCACCGTATGATCCCGACAGTCACGCTGCAGAGAGAATTATACACGAACAGACGTTAAAAGATGCAACTGTGCTGACACAGGACAGTTCTCCTCTTAACGTGTCTGCGGTAAGAATACGAGAAGACAACACTGCACTATGGGACCAATCGGTGTTTTCCATCTCAAAAATCGATAACTCTGTTGTTTTGTGATTTTTCTCCTTGCATTTTTTTTTGCGTATTTCTGAATATCTAGGCAATAAAAGAAATTAAACATCAACATTTTAAAAATTATATATTTTTAGTAAAAAAATTACAAAGTTACAGTTATACGAAATTTCATGCAAAAAATTATACAGTAACATTAAAATAGCAGTAAAAGTTACACTTTTGCTTAAAATAAGTTTAAAACTTAATTATTATTATTAAACAAACATTACATGATAAAAAAATTAAAATTTTTAGCGCTTATACTATTCATCACCTTTTATTTCTAACAATTCTTTAACTTCGTCAAATAATTCTTTGGATATTAGAAAACTTGGTTTATTCAAGCTAGATATATAAGGATCAGATGTATATAATAAAATATGCAGTACGTCTTCGTGTGTTGCTGATCTGGAACACTTCCTAGCGTGATGTAACCTATATTTCTTGTAATCTTTATTTCGGACTTCCTGGGCATCTTCGGATAATTGTCCTATAGGCAAAACTGCATAATGCTCTATTATTTTAGCACCATGTATGAGTACTTTATGGACCGAAGATGGCATGTAGTACCATTTATATTTGCTTACATATAATTGCGCGGTAATCAATGTATACTGGCCGAATTTTTCTGCGTTTATAGGGTATCCCGATGACATAGTTTGAAGAATTACATATAATCTCTTAATCAATTCTTCATCAATTCCGGTTATCTCTGCAGAACATTGGTAATTTTGGAAAAATCTCCTTGCCGTATTGCTGTTGTTGTTTCCGTCATTGCTGTTACCGGAACCTTGACGTGGTTTATCAATGTGCAAACCAAGCACTTCTCGGAAACGTTTTTGGACATATTTTTTCTTGTCTTCTTTAAGTTGCTTGTTTTCTGGAGTTGTTGCAGACCATTTCTCAAAACCTAAATTGTAAGAAATATGGAGGATCATTTCCATGCGTGTAGTGTCGACAATCCGTATTTAAACGCATTTTCATTCTCAACTGTGACCACCGAAAACAAAAGTGCCATGGGAAGATTCTTTCAAATATAATAGTAGTCTATTAATTTGTAAATATATGCTTCTATAACAGAAATAAAAAAAAAACAAGATAGACTGGCCGCGCTTTAATAAAGGTAGTTCACACGTACCGATTTCCATAATGAATACTCATTTTATTATTGATTCGGGTCGAGTATCACTAACATAGTTACCTCCCGAAATGCCATACAGTTTCAAAACTGCATATTGTATAGTGTTCAAAATCAACAATAATACCTAATTTGTTGACTTGAGCTGGGTTGGAGTGGCAGGATGTGACTTAGGAAAGTCGTTCCATCTCCGATCTGCTTGGTTCGTGTCAGCTTCATGATGTTCATGTTTATTTATTTATTTATTTAAACTTCATGTACAATGGTGGTACATAGGCGGACTTAATGCATCAAGGCATTCTCTACCAGTCAACCTTAGGGTTAAAAAGACAACGCTATGGTAGGTCTGCACAATAAATAAATAACATACATTGCCTAGGTTGGTCTGTGGATGGGTGACCATCTTAACATAACGAGTTTCCTCCGTACCTCGGAAAGCACGTTAAGCCGTTGGTCCCGGTTGTCATTTGTAGATCTTTGGCAGTCGTTACGGATAGTCAGAAGCCAGTAAATCTGACTCCAGTCTTGCCATGAAGTACCGTGTTACCCCAGTTAATGGGTTGTGGAGGTCTGGTAGGTAGCCGCTCCTCGTAAAATACTGGTATTCAGCTAAATCCGGCTTGACTGGAAGCCGACCCCAATGTAGTTGGGAAAAGGCTAGGCAGATGATGATGACAAAAAACAAAAGTTTCAAGAATAAAATAAGTTGTTTATGATGAAAAAATACGTATATATGCTAATATTATAAATTAATAAATACTATGATATATATTTTTTCCATCTCTGTGCGCAGACGTGCCGCCGGCGACTCTGAGCGCCGCACTGCGGGCGGCCTGAGTCCACGCCGCTGCACGACGCGACGCGCGACGCCGACGAGAGAGCACACACCTCGACACCGTCGATGCTGACTCAGTATAATAATCATTCTTTATTTAGGCTACTAAGGCCCATACAACACTATACATAAAATAATCTTAAACTTAATAAACATTGATATAATTTCAACTAGGTACTTAAGTTAAATTGTTAGTAAATAAGACTTAAAACTATGTTAGTAACACTTCACTTTGCGCTATATTTTCTTGGTGCTGTCCTGTGGGCTCAGGCGCAAAACGTCTCTTTCGCAAAATGTCTCATAATTATGTAGAATATCTTTCGCAAAATGTCGCGCCAGGGACTTGGAATAAATAATTTTTTCAAATGTTTGGTACCTACTGATATTGTTTTTATTTGGAATACATACAGTACGGCCGTTATAAGTTGGCGAGTGTGAAGTTAGTAACTTCACATTCGAGTTTCACAATGTTCGAGTAGCACTAATCATAAGATTAACTGACCCGTAACTTACTTGCTACGTGGTCTGCCAATTAGGGTGTTTACTTGACAGTTCATTTGAAAAATTCGATGGTTTAGAGTGAAAAAAGTATGTGCAATCTTGGGTAATTTTATTTTATTATATTTTTGGAAAGAAACATTTTGATTGGTTGTTTGTAACGCCGTCTACGGTGTTAAATGCATATCCTTCTCAAGTCAGTTTAGTGTGATAACATCGCCAAAGCGCGTAAAAACTGGTTGGAAAAAATGAATAACAAGGAAAATAAGTGTTTGAAATACATAAATATTCTAAAACATTTAAATCCAACACGTAGATGTATATTAGAATTCATTGATTATAAAGATCGAATTTAGTTTTTTGGGCCTCCTGACAAGTTACATACTTTGCAGTTTCGAGGTTTTCACTCTAAGCCATCGATATACACAAATGACAACTGACAATGACGACTCGCGAGTAATTGACGTATTAATGAACGAATGTGACGAATGATTTGTTACGTCATTCGCTTAACCAGTAAGTAGTTACTCGAAGCTTTGTTTTCGCTTGTGAAATTGATAGAGGATACCTACTCATAACCTTTACTTGCCAGATAACTCTATTGGGGAAGTAACTAATCAACACTTTACTCGGAGATGGTGAACGAGGCCCTTAGTATAACTTTAATAAATGATTTTATTCTGCGAAAGAGACATTTTACGAGCAGGGGACACTTTGCGCCTGAGCCGTCCTGTGGCACTAGTCCACGGAGGCGACGGGACACCACCCCCTGTGGCCGAAACTCTTCGTCCACAGCAAGACGCAGGAAACAAGTCGGTACTCGCACCACGAAATAATCATAATGACTCAACTGACATTATAACTATTTTACTATCTATATTGTGTACAACAGATTGATAATAATTATTTCCTTAATATTACACTATATGAACATTATTAGATATAAGCAGATTACTTGAAGGCAAATCGTTTAATATGTTAATGAAATAAAACTTATTCGAAATTATTAAACAGTTTTTTAATAAGAATTGAAAGCTCTTTTGGCATTACAATATGAGTTTGTAAATTTTTGTTTTTATATGACAACTAGCAGGCCGTCCCGGCTTCGCACGGGGTAGACAATTAGTTATTTTTGGAAATTTGGATATAAAACACATTTTTTAGTGACTTAAGACTCATTTTTCTACACCTTCGATTACATTGTTCAAAATACCAAGGATCCCTAATTTTTTTCAAAATGAAATGTCGCCTATGTCAAATTGGAAGAACGTAGCATTCTATTGGTGAAAGAATTTTTTAAATCGGCCCAGTACTTTTTGAGCCTATTCATTACAAACATACAAAAATAGGTACAAATCTTTCCTCTTTATAATATTAGTATAGATTTATGTACATACCCAGTCATGTACCTAGCGATGCGAGGCGTCCGGATACAGTCAGGCTTTTTGGTTGTCCGGCCAAATTCGCTGGAGTACGGCCTGTCCGGCTTTTGTTAGGTTTTTTTTAAATTAGACCATTTTTAGGGTTCCGTACCTCAAAAGGAAAAAACGGATCCCTTATAGGATCACTGTTGTCCGTCCGTCTGTCTGTCTGTCAAGACCCTTTATCTCAGGAACCCTTTATCTAACTATATACTCAATCTCACGGTCCCTTGAAGCTGCGCAAAAATCAAAGTTGTAAGTTGACAGGAAAAAAAGATACGCCCGTTTATGTTGCAAAAATCGTACATTTCGACACTGTTAAAGGAATCAAAATTCATAGGGTACTTCCCGTTGATCTAGAATCTTGAAATTTGGCAAGAAGCAGGGTATTATAGCACAAATATAGGGAAAAGTCTGAAAACTGAAAATTAGTAATCACGTCACAAGATTATTTTTTTTTAAATCTTCGTGACTCGATTCGAGAATTGAACTGTTTTCATAGGTGAGTTTGTACGGAACCCTCAGTGCGCGAGTTCGACTCGCACTTGCCCGGTTTTTTAGTTAATTGACTAATTATCTCACAGATGGTGTAAAAAAGCTGACTTTCTCTTGGGCGGCTTAAATTCCTCACTTCACTCAGGTTTCTCTATTAACTCCCTCGCAATGCTCGGGAGTAAATTAAATAAATCCCTCACTAAAATTCGGGATTAAAAATTAGGAACCTTCGTTTAGTTCGGAATTCAACATGCCGCCCTGTCTCGCCTTAAAGATACTACTTTATCCCCTAGTCACATAATCTACTATTAACTACTAGCTTTAGCCCGCAGCTTCGCCCGCGTACATAAAATATAGCATAAATGTCACTCAGGAATACAGCAACTTTCTATTGGTGAAAAAAATTTTTGCAATCGGAACAGTACTTCCACAGATTACCTCAAACAAAAAAACAAACTTTACCTCTTTATTATATAAGATATCATTTTTATATATATAAGATAGATTTATAGACAAATATAGATAAAAAGACATGCCAAGATTGTTTACATTTAGTTAACTACCTATACCGACGGAGTATAGTTTGTGCGTCGATGACACGCGGTGTATACATGCGCGGTCGAAGTATGAAAGAGTAGTGCTTTAACCTTATTATCTAATAATATGGCTCTAATAATCTTAATCTTTGCATTCAATTTTTCTCCAAACAATGACCTTCTTCTTCTTTTCGTGTCGTTGGCAAAACCTACTAAATTCCTTGTCTGGCCTAGTATTCGGCCACGGCAATGCCATGATGATAAACCATGATAATAGAAGAACATTGCCTAGATAGCATAGTATAGTCATCTACCTAGCCTTTTCCCAACTATATTGGGGTAGGCTTCCTGTCAAGCCGGATTTAGCTAAATACCAGTATTTTACGAGGAGCGGCTGCCTACCAGACCTCCACAACCCATTAACTGGGGTAACACGGTACTTTATAGCAAGACTGGAGTCAGATTTACTGGCTTCTGACTATCCGTAACGACTGCCAAAGATCTACAAAAGACAGCCGGGACCTACGGCTTAACGTGCTATCCGAGGCACGGAGGAAACTCGGTATGTTAAGATGGTCACCCATCCACAGACCAACCTTGGCAAGCATTGCTTAACGTTAAAGATCGATCCGTGCGGTTGTTATTATCTAGCCATGAACTCCTCAGATAGCATAGTATAGTATCAGCCTTATAATGTACCCAATGCTGGGACTCAGGTCTCCTCTCTAGGAGAGGGAATCACATCACACTACATTATCAAGGCGTAAGTTTGTATGTGTGTGTGTAACTGTGTATGTTTGTTACTTCTCGCTCGAATGGCCGAACGGATTCCAACGAAAGTTGGTATACGAGTAGATCGTTTTTTTATTAGACGCTTTTTATGCGTGGAAGTATTTATAAGATGAATCGCGGCCGAAGCCAGTGGAAACAGCTAGTAATATCTATCAATCGCGTGGTGATCACCTATCCTCTCACAGAGAAGACCTGTGGCCTAGAGAGAAAATATTCTACTAATTATTCTATGCACATGAATGATGCCGTTCGACCAGTTTTCAACCTTACGTCCTTATCAATAAGGTTGAAAACGAATCGACTAAGAACTGTGTGCACTAACCTCGTTGGTGCGATGTCCGCAGAAGTCGCAGCTGGTGCTCATGATGACGACCTCCTTGAAGTGCGGGATGTCTGCAACACACACACACACATACAGTTCGTCCACTATAAGTTGGCGAGTGTGAAGTTAGGCTCTGCGAATTTTGGCGCTTGAAATATCGTACAAAAATAAAGATTTAAAAAAAATAAATGCAATTTGCAGTTCTTATTGCTGTTAAAAACAGTTATTGGCATTAAACCATTGTTTTTGTACGATATTTCAAGCGCCAAAATTCGCAGAGCCTAACTTCACACTCGCCAACTTATAGTGGACGAATTGTACAGGCGCTGGACGCACCAGCCGGGCTCATACTCCAGCCTCGACGCCCAGAGCCGGCAGCGATGCGCAATCTCGAGACGTTTACAAGCGAAAGAACCGAAGTCGTTAAAATAATCCATCTATACTCCGTCGGTATAGGTAGTTAACTAAATGTAAACAATGTTGGCATGTCTTTTTATCTAAAAAGTTGTCTATAAATTTTATATAAAAATCTTTGCGACTAGGTATTTACCTAAATCGATGTTAGCTAATAAACTAAATTTAAATAATCTTTGTGTATATTATATACGAGCTCTTTAATATAAAAAGACATACCAAGATTGTTTACCTTTAGTTAACCACCTAAACCGATAGACCATAGTCAAACGCCGTTCTATCAAATCGATATGTTTTTCAATTGTTTCGAGTCAACGGAATCGAACGCTAGTTTCTGTTTGTACGAATCAGTTACTCTCTCACGCCCGAAACCAATAACCTATCTATCACATATCGGAGATTGAAAAGCAAATGAAACAACAGAAAACATGTAAATTTTTGTGTGGTATCATTTGTTTTTCAATCTCCGATATGTGATAGATAGGTTATTGGTTTCGGCTGTAAATCATCGAGGAACAGCTCGCGAATGAACGCGCCATGCGTCAGTCTCAACAACAGGCTAATTTAAAGTATCAAAGTTGAAACAATCGACAACCATCGAGATGACTCGAACAACTGTAAGAATCGAATGAAACCTCTCGGCATTGCACATCACTGAGCTGATACTCCAGCCTTGAAGCTTCGAGGCCGGCGACGAGGCGCCAATACCTAGTTGTACAAGCTAGAACAGCGAGAGGCTTTCGGTACAATGTGTACGGTACGATGCAAAATACCATGGATACTTTAAGGGGGAAGCGTCAGGGTAGCCCGGCTATTCACCACTAGATGGCGTTGTTATCACAAAACGACGAAGCAATGTCGATGAAGCAGTCAATCAATTTGCACAACAACGTCACTTCTTAAAACGCCACTCGCCACTAGATGGCGTTGTTTACAGTATCAAACGATTTTTTAGTTTTTATTACACTTGCAACCCAACAATTACTGTCATTTGATTGGTCCTTTCACCACTAGATGGTATTGTTTGCAACATTTATTAAATTTTGGATATTTTTAAGACCTGTAACCCCAGAATTAATGTCAGTAAATAATTATTTAATTACTCTTTTCGTCACTGGAAGCGCTAGTAGGCGTATAAAGGTCAATTTTCAAATAAAATATGTTCTACGACTCGACAATTGTTTATCACTTAATAATTTCACTGTTTAGTGCAATTTGGTCGCACTGTGTCACTGATTATAGTTTTAGATGTAGTTAACATATGTTCAACTGTTCCAATACAATACTTATTGTTTGTTTTTCACCATTTTAAAGAAAGAAGTACCGTTCCTATTTACCATCAGTTTTATGGGATATTACTTAATTTTAAAAGTCACCAAAACTGTCACTTACGCAGTCCCGTATTCACAATTTACTCTCGCACAATAATTCACTATTAAAACTTTTATTTGTTTATTTACTCATTTTAATGACGCGGGTGATGTTTACTGCGCTAGTGTTGCCAGCGATCAAAAAAATGTACCCTATTGGTTTCGAACTATGTGGGTTAACACAAACAAAAATGACGTATAGTAACTAAGGAAAGACAATTTGTTATTTAAATAAAATAATAATAATAATAATAATAATAACCCTTCAAAAAGCTGCCATTTTAAACACCTGTAGGATTGTAAGAAAATTCATGCAGATCGAGGAAAATGAAATTTCTCCACATAATACTTATTTACCACATTAATTTACTCACAACACGCTACATTGACTTGGCTTGGCCCGTTAATGTAGCTTAAAAACTAGCCTAGAGCTAAGAAAAACTATAAGTTTCCCAAAATAATAATAATAAACTGTCAACGGACGACGCAAAATTTCTACTCTTTATAGATAAAATTATAATTGAATCAAATTTACATCATATTTTTGGATATATAACTATAGATACATAACATATAAAATAGATAAAGAAAAAGTAAATAAACTACAAGAATGAAGAACAAATATTCTAATAAAGTTGAAAATGTACCCGATGACAGTACCTGCTGTCATAAAAATGAAAAAGTGAAAATGTGGAAATTGTGATTGCGAGAATGTTGACGAGGGCCGCAGCACGACGTGCACGCCCACCACCTCCGGCCTCGTCGCTCAGCTCCGCCTCGCCGCCGCCGGAACCCAGCCCCATCGTGAGTGCTGTGACACCGGCCGCGGCAGTTGCGTCGAGCTCCAGCGACGAGTACTACTCGCCGCCGACGACACCACCACCTGCGCGTCGACGGGGAGGACGCCGGCCACCGGCAGGCTTAGGACCTCGAGGCCCACCGGCCTCTGACAGGGTCCCAGCTACCGGTGGAAGTGTGCAGCGCATGCGATGGACACGATCCATGAACGAAAACGTCATGCGCTCATACTACGGGGCTACAGAGGGGGGAACTAACCTGACTGCGTACCGTGGTCGGATGCTCTCTCTGTTTCAGGTGCTTGAGCCAGCTGTCAACGTTTCGGACCAACGACTGTCGGATCAGGTACGGGTCATCCAGCGTAACCGTATGTTGGATGATGCCGTGCTTGATAGACTACGGCTCGAATCACGGAGTAGTCGTGTCTCACAAGCTGCACCTCCGGCCGCGGTGCAATCTCAATCTGGTGTGTCACCGCGACCCGACCAGGGCAGTGAAGATGTTGATGACGCGACTATACCCGTGAGTACCCAGTGCAACGAACAATTGAGGAGCGCTTTGGAGGATGCATTCCGGGAGTACCGCTCCACTCCGCCTGGGCTTAGACCTCGTCTACCTCGCTTGCCCATGCACAAGAAAAATAGGGCGCTGGTGTGTGCTCTAGATTCGCAGCTATCAAACTGTTTTGATAGCAGCAAAGACCTTACTGATACTCACTTGATCTTGTACTGCGCGGCTGTAGCGGCATGTCGTGTAGCTCATGTCAAATTTCCAAATAGTGACAGAGCTGCACGGCCAGCTGTACCAGCTTGGCAGTGCAGGATCGAGCGTCGTATCGGTGAGGCTAGAGCACTCATCGGCAAGCTTATCTGCTTCAGGGAGGGCAACACTCGCCCTAGGGTGATGCGTTTTGTGAGGCGGGCATTCTCGGGGACTGATATTGGTCCTCGAGATTATCTGCCCTACATCACAGAGCGTATCGACTTCCTGAAGCAGAAAATCTATGCATGGGCGAGCCGTATTCGGCGGTACAAGCGGCGAGTGGAGCGATACACCCAGAATCGCACGTTCCAAAGCAACGAAAGGTGGGTTTACAGGGCTTGGGAGCGACCGGTCCAAGGTGTGATTGATACTCACCCGCCGGATGATGACGCCATGAGTTCATTTTGGCGCAACATCTGGTCAGTGCCTGTCAGTCACACCGAGGGTGATTGGATGCAGGAAGTCGAGCGCGCGTGTGATCTTGTGCCAGAAATGGGGGCAATTACCATCAGCCCCCAAGATGTAGCTCGTGCAGTCCGTCCGTTGCCTAACTGGAAATCTCCAGGGCCGGACGGGCTGCACAACTTCTGGATCAAATGGTTCACAGGATCGCATGCTCGCTTGGCTTCTCAGTTCCAGTCTGCCCTAGAGTCAGGAGTGCTACCCGAGTTCCTAACGACAGGAATAACCCACCTGCTCCATAAATCAGGTAGTACCACGGACCCTAAAAATTATAGACCGATCACGTGCTTACCGACGGTCTATAAAGTTCTTACATCCATCCTGAGAGCCAAAATCAATAATCATATTGAGACAAACTCCATCATGTCTGCTTCTCAGAATGGATGTAGGAACGGGTCCCGTGGTACTAAGGAGCTGCTCCTCATAGATGTTGCCATTAGCCAACAGGTTCGTCGTTTTCGAAAGGATATGTCGACATGTTGGATAGATTATAAGAAGGCCTATGACTCAGTGCCGCATACATGGCTCATGAGGGTGCTGGAGCTGTATAAAGTTGATGCAACTCTGCGCACCTTCTTGATGTCGTGTATGCGGCAGTGGAGAACGGTTCTTCACTATCCAGGATGTCGACAAATCCAAGAGAATGGTGAACCGATAAGGATCGAGCGTGGCATATTCCAGGGCGAAATTCTGAGTCCACTGTGGTTTTGTCTAGCCTTGAACCCACTCAGCACATTGCTGGAGGGTTCGGGCTTAGGCTTTCGGTTGAAAAGAGGTGGTCAGGTCATATCTCACCTCCTTTACATGGACGACCTGAAACTCTTTGCCCCCAACAACTTGCAACTGATGGAGCTACTGAAGGTAACTGAAACCTTCAGTAGTGCCATCAGGATGGAATTTGGTGTGGACAAATGTGCAGTCATGCATGTAAAGCGAGGGGAGATTGTGGAATCCGTGGGAACCCAACTCTCGGATTCCATACACCTTAGATCCCTCTGTTCAACCGAAACTTACAAGTATTTGGGTATGTCGGAAGCGTTAGGCATCAATGCTGCTGACGTGAAGCGATCGTTGAAGGAACGCTTCTTTGGCCGCCTGAATAAAGTACTGAATAGTCTTTTATCAGGCGGGAACAAGGTGCGCGCCTTCAACGGTTGGGTCATGCCGGTATTGATGTACTCTTTCGGCATACTTAAATGGACTCAGGCGGAACTCGACGCCCTGGATAGGAGGGTCCGTTCACTACTTACTGCAAACCGGATGCATCACCCACGGTCATCGGTGATGAGGCTGTATATTCCGCGGAAGTGTGGGGGTCGTGGCTTTTTAAATGCCAAGACCCTGCATAACCGCGAGATATGCAGTCTCAGGGAATATTTCCTGGCTGTGGACGTGGGTATGCATCGCGCTGTAGTGGCGGTGGACAAGGGCTTAACCCCGCTCTCCTTGGCTAAGGAGAACTGGTGCAAACCAATAGTACTGGATACTAATGACCGCAGGGAAGTATGGCAGAGTAAGGAGCTTCACGGACGCTTTTACCGGGCCTTACATGGGCCCGATGTTGATCTATTAGCGTCCGTATCCTGGTTACGCTTTGGTGATCTTTTTGGAGAAACCGAAGGTTTTGTCTTTGCAATTATGGATGAAGTTATGATGACGAACAACTACCGGAAATACATTGTGAAGGATGGTACGGTTGACATCTGTCGGGCATGCCACCTGCCCGGAGAATCAATCCGACACATAATTTCTGGGTGTTCTCATCTTGCTAACGGAGACTATTTGCATAGACACAACCTCGTGGCCAGGATTATCCACCAGCAACTTGCTCTTAAATACAATCTTGTGGAGTCAGAAGTACCGTACTATAGGTATGTGCCCGACCCAGTTCTCGACAATGGCAATATCACGTTGTATTGGGATCGATCTATCATCACTGATAGGACTATTGTTGCCAATAAGCCTGACATAGTGGTGATAGATCGAACAGAGCGTCGCACAATGATTGTTGATATAGCGGTCCCTCATGACGAGAACCTCGTGAAAGCTGAGAAGGAAAAGCAATCTAAGTATCTTGACTTAGCTCGCGAGGTTGTCGACATGTGGGAAGTGGACACAGCAATCATTGTGCCGATAGTCGTGACGGCCAATGGCTTAATAGCCAAGAGCCTCGACGAACACCTGAGGAGGCTCTCGTTAGGCAGCTGGATCAAGGGTTTGATCCAGAAAGCAGCACTCTTGGACACGGCGCGTATTGTCCGGAGGTTCCTCTCTCAGGAGCCCTGACCGCCGGTAACTTGGACCCTGTTCCCGATGCCGGTGGGCCACTATTTTTTATATTTTTAAATGTTTTTTTTTTTAGTTTTTGTAAAAATATTTAAAAATGTATAAAATATGTTATAATGGAAAATAAATGGAATAATAATATTCCAGTATGGCAGAGTAAGGAGCTTCACGGACGCTTTTACCGGGCCTTACATGGGCCCGATGTTGATCTATTAGCGTCCGTATCCTGGTTACGCTTCGGTGATCTTTTTGGAGAAACCGAAGGTTTTGTCTTTGCAATTATGGATGAAGTTATGATGACGAACAACTACCGGAAATACATTGTGAAGGATGGTACGGTTGACATCTGTCGGGCATGCCACCTGCCCGGAGAATCAATCCGACACATAATTTCTGGGTGTTCTCATCTTGCTAACGGAGACTATTTGCATAGACACAACCTCGTGGCCAGGATTATCCACCAGCAACTTGCTCTTAAATACAATCTTGTGGAGTTAGAAGTACCGTACTATAGGTATGTGCCCGACCCAGTTCTTGACAATGGCAATATCACGTTGTATTGGGATCGATCTATCATCACTGATAGGACTATTGTTGCCAATAAGCCTGACATAGTGGTGATAGATCGAACAGAGCGTCGCACAATGATTGTTGATATAGCGGTCCCTCATGACGAGAACCTCGTGAAAGCTGAGAAGGAAAAGCAATCTAAGTATCTTGACTTAGCTCGCGAGGTTGTCGACATGTGGGAAGTGGACACAGCAATCATTGTGCCGATAGTCGTGACGGCCAATGGCTTAATAGCCAAGAGCCTCGACGAACACCTGAGGAGGCTCTCGTTAGGCAGCTGGATCAAGGGTTTGATCCAGAAAGCAGCAGTCTTGGACACGGCGCGTATTGTCCGGAGGTTCCTCTCTCAGGAGCCCTGACCGCCGGTAACTTGGACCCTGTTCCCGATGCCGGTAGGCCACTATTTTTTATATTTTTAAATGTTTTTTTTTAAGATTTTGTAAAAATATTTAAAAATGTATAAAATATGTATCAATGAAAAATAAATAAAATAATATTCCACAACTTTCACACAACATCATCTAGTCCCAAACTAAGCAGAGCTTGTATTATGGGTACTAGACAACTGATAAACATACTTATATACTTCTAAATACATACATATTATAGATAAATTACACCCAGACACAGAACAAATGATCGTGCTCATCACACAAACATTTGTCCTGGGTGGGAATCGAACCCACGACCTCCGGCATAGCAGTCAGGGTCACTAACCACTAGACCAACAGGCCAGTAAATAAAAGTTCCTTGCGGAACTCCTAGTTTCCAAACTAGGAGTTCCGCTTTATCGTAATTGCATTCTCAAACATTTAAACTTATATACACAAGACACCCAAACTGGAACCTGTGTGACCAAATATTTGTTCCGTACGGGTATCGACGAAATATATATATACCTATGTGTAGCACATAAAGTAACGATCTTAGTTAAAGCTGCTACAAGAATATATATTTACTTAACCAACTAACATTATTTATCCACAACACAAACTCGTTCAAAACAACATTCTCATTTTATTATCTCCACAACATTTTATAATCTAACCACAGCGCCTACACAAAAAATAAAACACATCACTTAGTTATAAATCAATTAATCGTAGCTAATGTATTTCGGTCAGGCGTTAACGTGTAACCAGGTCAATCCGACCTGCCTGAGGCCTTTGAGTGCGTCCACCTGCCTGCCTAACGCGGTTATCGGCAAACCGAGTGAGTTCACTTCTATCTTACTTATGCTGTTGTATATTCCTTATGTAGGAATCACTCATACTAAGTAAATTATGTCTGAGCTAGCAAGCAATTAGTTCGAAGGATAAGGTAGTTCGCTTTGAGTTGGGATGTTTCTCAGGGTTGTGTTTTCGGACCACTTTTGTTATTTTTAGGTTTTCATACCTCAATAGAAGAAAACAGAACCTTTACAGAACAGTTTCACATTGGTACCTGTCTGTCTGTCTGTCTGTTAAGACTCTTTATCTCGGGAACGCGTAGAGCGGAATCGAATTAAAATTAAAACGATATGTTCAATTGTTCAGGTCTGTGGTTCCTTGCAGCTGTGAAAAATCAAACTTCTAAGTTAACGAACAAAAAAGATAGGGCCGTTTATGTCGCAAAAAACGTATAAATTTGATATTCTCAAGGAAATCCAAATTCAGGGCCTAGAACCCTGTTTGGCATGAATCAAGTTCTCATAGTACAAGTAGGTATTGAAAAAAAATTTAAAACGGCCCTGTAGTTATGTTATAAAAAACTTTTTTTGTGATTCAGATAAAATCCCAAAGCTAGGCAGTCTAGTTATGGGAGTTTTCATCAGTTTTCATAGGTAACTTTCCACGGCACCCTCGTGCGAGTCCAGTTACGAAATGTAAATCAAAACAACATTATAGTACGTTGGTACAGCTGTGTATATACACTAGTGAGCAAAGCAAAGTCACTATTAGCGTCTGTTTATCTATTGTATACTAGCTGTTGTAAGCTCGGATGTATTTCAAAACATGGCTGGACTTTGGATGCTCGTCATTTAGTGAGATTCTAAACAGATCTGGCGGGTCTTGTGCGTCTCGCATCCATCGGATTCCCGCGATCCTCGCCAGGTCATCGGTCCACTTTGTGGAAGTCCTCTGTACGTATCCTACTATTATTACACCAATACAGTTCATCATCATCTGCCTAGCCTTTTCCCAACTATATTGGGGTCGGCTTCCAGTAAATCCGGATTCAGCTGAATACCAGTATTTTACGAGGAGCGGCTGCCTACCAGACCTCCACAACCCATTAACTAGGATAACACGGTACTTCATATTACATCTATACTGTCAAAGCACCTACCTCTTCACAATTTGCTTCCCCGTTACCATAAACTCCAGGTTCTGCGGCTCGACCGTCTTCTTAGGCGTGGAGGTGGCCGTGGCAGGGGCGCTGTTCAGTGGAGACTTGGTCTTGCCCTCCTTCTCCTTCTTGAGGCTGCTGCAGCGGGAGAGGGACACCGAGCTCGTCCGGGAGGAGGAACGGGAGCGTGGTGGGGGAGGCGGCGGGTCTGGGTCCTCCTCCGGCCAGCGCTCTGGACGGTACATGGTGCTGGAAACAAGCAAGAAAATGTGTATAAATAATTCGATTGAACTCATATGCACACGTGTCAATAGAGATATAGTTAAGGATCCAGCGGAGATCGCTCGCTACTTCGAGTTGAGATGAAAATAAAATACGTTCGCGGTATATTGCTATCTTTGTTTGGCAAAAACAAATGCGAAATTGCATATGTGTGTGTACGTGTGAGTCGGATAATCTTCACAGCATAATATGGAACAGTTTTGAACTTGACAAAATAATTCCATCAAAAACACAGCTTGTAAAAAACTCAAGTCTCGCAACACTACTCTTCTACCGTAAAAATATGTGAGATCCATGTTATTCCAAGTCAAAATATCTTGTATGTTTTAAATAAATGAATTTAGCTTTGTAATCGCATGAAAACACAATGTATCTCAAAAGTAATTAAGTAAATCGTTTAGTGCGATTACCAAGTCAAATCTTAAAAATGTAACTTTGTAATCCTATACATTTATATGGGATTACTAAGTTATATATGCAGTTGGTATATCTAGAAAACTAGGTCGAAATTGCAAAATATTTTAGTTTTCCCTTGGTTTGTACACTAAACACTAATTGTAATCAAAATTTGAAACTTCTGTCTCTATTGCTGCTAAAAGTGCCTTAGACTTTTTATGTTCGTTCAGTCAGTGAGTGACAAAATTTAGAAAATTTAATGAAATTTGAAATATATAGTCTTTTTATGAAGCCTGCTTGATCTAGTTTCGTCCACAACGGATTTATAAGAGGTTGAAAATGGCTCGAAATGTTTCGAGATAAGGATGGCACTTTTTTGCGCGACTTGGTGGGTGTGACACTACCGTGCCCTCAGATTACCTATGCTCCATTGAAGTAATAGGGTCGTCACTTTTAATGTTATCCTAAAAATAAATTTAATGCAAAAAAAGACAGTGTTCTGTAGTGATCAATCTATCGAATTGAAATCATATTTTTATTTTACGTGGGCCTACATGGACACTTATGAAACGTCAGAATCTAGTGCGTAGTTCCAATTCGTCGTTTCCTATGGAGAAGAACCGGCAAGAAACTTCATGGTTACTCTTTTCAAAAAAATATTGGGTTTACAATATTTCCATACTAGCTGTGTCCGCGACTTCGTTGTGTGTATGAAAAAACTTATCAATAAGTTTTTAGTGTAGTTTCTACACTTATACAGGAAAAGTTTTAACCACTGCGTAAATTTTTTTTGGTGGCTCAGTGTAAGTAATAAAACACAGATCGATCTTCAAAGTTAATCAACGCTTGCCAAGGTTGGTCTTTGGATGGGTTACCATCTTAACATAACGAGTTTCCTCCGTGCCTCGGAAAGCATAGGCTGACTACCAGACCTCCACAACCCAATAACTGGGGTAACAGGGTACTTCATGGCAAGACTGGAGTCAGATTTACTGGCTTCTGACTATCCGTAACGACTGTTAATGACAGCCGGGACCTACGGCTTAGCGTGCTTTCCGAGGCACGGAGGAAACTTGTTATGTTAAGATGGTCACCCATCCACAGACCAACCTATTGGCAAGGGTTGCTTAACCTTGAAGTCGACTTGTGTTCTATTACTTACACTGAGCCACCAAAAAAAATTTACGCAGTGGTTAAAAACTTTTCTTGTATGTATATCAATAAATAAGTAAAATCCCTAAAAACTAATATCTATACGAATTACTAATCTTACCTAAGAGTACTAAAAATACCCTACACACTATCAAATATACTACCTATACTTGAAATTAAAATCTACACGGTCTGCGCCCTATAAAAGTAAACCTAAGTACCTAACTAATTTAAAAAAATGGGTTCGGTATCGGTCTCGTAACACCCCCTCTGCCATATTTTTTTTTGATATTTTCAATATACAGAATTTTTACTTCTACAAATGTATTATAAGTATATATTACAATATTATATTAACAGACAGATTATTAAGATTGTACCCAAAAGTATAATAAAAATATTTTTTATCAAAAAACTGTCGAAATACTAGTAATCAAAATCGTAGTCTACGGTGTTCCCACATTCACACCATAAGAGAAAATGTAAATATAAGAAAAAAAATCAAACCTATCAACATGAGATGTTAACAAAAATAAATCACGACTTAATGAATTTAAGGTGATTAAGATCTAAATAATATAAGAAACAAACGCTCGCAAACCGCTTGTACAATATGACCAATACGCTAGTGTGAAAGCCTGTAGGAGGGGAACCGATTTTCTTAGTGGCGTAACTACAAATTTTCAGTTTTCAGACTTTTCCCATATTTGCTATAAGACCTTTTTTACCCTATAAATTTTGATTACCTAGAGAGTATCAAACGTACGTTTTTTGCGATATAAACGGCTGTATCTTTTTTTTTCGATAACTTATATATTTGATTTGTGCACAGCTTCAAGGGATCGCGGGCCTATTCTCGAACTCGATAACTCCTCGCGTTTTCGATATAAAGGGTCTTGACAAACAGACCGAATTGATTTGAAGGACAAAGTTGTGCTTCGTGGAATACTTTAGTTGTGCTTCGTCTGGTTGTGCTTCGTTTGGTTGTGCTTCGTGGAATGCCTCGTCAACGACGGACAACAAAGTGATCCTATAAAGGTTTCGTTTTTCCCCTTTGCGGTACGGAATCCTTAAAACGAAACGATAATTGTTGAAAAGTTTTATAGGAAATGAAATTCGATCAAATATGAACCTATGATAGATAAGTAGGTAACCCTGTAGGAGCGACACACACGCAAGGACCTTGTGTACCCTGGAATGATTACGAAGTAATATCACACAATCTGAAGTGTACTTAAAATTCATTGACATTAAGTTCATATTTTAAATTGACAAGCAAAAATGGAAAAAATGTACCCAGCAAGACGGAGCATACAAAGAGGTAGCGTGTCCCTTTCTTACTTGTCTATGGACACCGTGGTAGAAAGAGACAACATACCCTTTTGTGGGTACGTTTTTGAGGTTGACGTAATCAATCCAGATAGTATAAACAATTCTTGGACACACTGACTGGAGATGTCATCACCCACACACTGACATTTGCTTGCTGCGATAGCAATAAAAACTATTGAAAATTTGGGAGAAATTTGGATGTATTCCGTAATACCAAAAATGATGAATGAAAAATTAATGATTTTCCAATTTCTTTTCAATTCTTTATAACTTGATAATAATATCTGTGTTCCTGCGGGGAGATATCTTGAAATATAGATGTTTATAATATAGAAAAAACTATATAAAAACATGACATTTTCGCTGTGAAAATGTGCAAAATTAAATTCGCTTAAATTTCGTTTGGGGTAAGTTTTTCAACAAAAAGACGACGTAGGAACCTAGATAATTATTGTCTGAATCCGAATAACATCATATTATGGTGTAAATATGCTTAAACTGCAAATGATTTTGGTATTACGTTTGTATGGAAAATCGACACTTCGCGCCAGCCTTAACCTATCAATACCCGCGAAACGAGACACAATAGTAAGACAATAACAGCGCGGTCCAATGGGACCGGTCGAGGATTCATGAATTAATATAAGTGTAATAAGGGCCACACATACAAAAACTATCATCATCATCATTTCAGCCAAAGGATGTCTACTTCTGGACCTCCTCCAAGGGTCGCCACAACGACCAGTTTTGGTGGGTGTCGCATCCATCGGATTCCCACGAAGTCATCGGTAGGTACATGTCACGACCTTTCAACGCTGCGTCTTCCGGTACTATGTCGCCAATCCAGAGCCTTTCTTCCCCATAGACCATCAGTTCTACGAGCATTGTGCCCTATTGGTTTCGAACTATGTGGGTACATACAAACAAAAAAAAACCGGCCAAGAGCGTGTCGGGCCACGCTCAATGTAGGGTTCCGTAGTTTCCCGTCCGTCACAATAAGTGTCCCCAACTTTTCAAAAACTGTTCGTCCCATCAAGTTCAAAATAATTTTCCTAGAAAGTCTTTATAAAACTCTACTTTCCAGATTTTTTTCATATTTTCTAAACTTATGGTTTAAAAGATAGAGGGGGGGGGGACACATTGTTTTTTACTTTTGGGGCGATTATTTCCGAAATTATTGATACTATCAAAAAATGATTTTAGTAAACCCCTATTCATTTTTGAATACCTATCCAACAATATATCACACGTTAGGGATAAAATAAAATAAAAAAACACTTTACATGTAGGGGCTGTGCGGGACTGACCGGGATTGGTGTAAAATAAAACGGGAACAATGAGATCCAGTAAACACTGAGTATATATTAGCGTGATCAGGTCAAAGGTGCTAAGAGGAATGACAGAACATTTTTTCTTACGCTACTTAGCCTACTCAAAAAACTAAAAAAAGTTGATGCGTCGTCGCTCGTTGCTATAAATAAACCGTCAGGCTCTTGAAGGGTCCTATTATTCCCAACAGGGCTACCCTAATAAAACATTTATTTTTCCAATTTTTTATTTACTACTTTGTCGGCGTGGTTGATATACATCATCATCATCATCATCATCATCATCATCTCAGCCGAAAGACGTCCACTGCTGGACATAGGCCTCCCCCAAGCGTCGCCACAGCGACCGGTCCTGCGCGTCTCGCATCCATCGGATTCCCGCGACCCTCGCCAGGTCGTCGGTCCACCTTGTGGGAGGCCTTCCGACGCTGCGTCTTCCGGTACGTGGCCGCCACTCTAGAACCTTCCGTCCCCATCGACCATCTGTTCTACGAGCAATGTGCCCTGCCCACTGCCACTTAAGTTTGGCGATTCTTCGGGCTATGTCGGTAACCTTAGTTCTCTTGCGGATCTCTTCATTCCTGATATGATTGCGCAAGGAAACTCCGAGCATAGCCCTTTCCATTGCTCTTTGGGTGACTTTAAGCCTTCTGATGAGGCCCATTGTGAGCGACCACGTTTCCGAGCCATATGTCATCACTGGCAACACACACTGGTCATAGACTTGTTGATATACATATTGGTACCAAATTTCAGCTTTCTAGTGCTAACGGTCACAGAGATTAAGCGAGTACGGACGGACGGACGGACAGACATGGCGAAACTATAAGGGTTCCGTTTTTGCCATTTGGTGACGGAACCCTAATGATGTATACTAATTATGGAAAGAGAATTTGTTATTTAAAAAAAATCTTACTTGCTCCAAACTAGGAGTTCCGCTTTATCATAATTGCATTCGCAAGACACCCAGACTGGAACAATAATCGGTACATTTGTGTGACCAAATATTTGTTCCGTACGGGTACCTATCAAAATATTTACCTATGTGTGTCACATAAAGTAACGATCTTAGTTAAAGCTGTTATAAGAATATACATTTATATACCCAACTAACATTATTTTTCCACAACACAAACTCGTTCAAAACAACATTCTCATTTTATTATCTCCACAACATTTTATAATCTAACCACAGCGCCTACACAAAAAATAAAACACATCACTCCGTTATAAATCAATTAATCGTAGCTAATGTATTTCGGTCAGGCGTTAACGTGTAACCAGGTCAATCCGACCTGCCTGAGGCCTTTGAGTGCGTCCACCTGCCTGCCTAACGCGGTTATCGGCAAACCGAGTGAGTTCACTTCTATCTTACTTATGCTGTTATATATGTATATTCCTTATGTAGGAATCACTCATACTAAGTAAATTATGTCTGAGCTAGCAAGTAATTCGTTGGAAGGTTAAGGTAGTTCGCTTTGAGTTGGGATGTTTCTCAGAGTTGTGTTTTCGGACCACTTTTGTTATTTTTAGGTGTCCATACCTCAATAGAAAAAACCGGGCAAGTGCGAGTCGGACTCGCGCACTGAGGGTTTCGTACCAACTTACCTATGAAAACAGTTCAATTCTCGAATCGAATCTTGAAGATTAAAAAAGAACTTGTGACAGACTTTTTCCTATATTAGTGATATAATAGACTATATTATTATTGCTTCGTGCCAAATTTTAAGATTCTGGGTCAACGGGAAGTACCCTATGAATTTTAATTCCTTTGACAGCGTCGAAATGTACGTATTTTGCAACATAAACGGGTGCATCTTTTTTTCCCGTCACTTTACCGACCGCAAACTTAATTATATGGTTTTAATTTCAACTCGATAGTGCATTAGGTACATTATTAAATAGGTACTGAACTCAAACTCAAATAATATAATCAATTAGGTCAATGGAAACCAATGATACGAGTACTTAGAGAAGTTAAATGCTCTAAGCATTGATATTAGGATCTTCCGGAAAAAATATAATTTATCCGTCCGATTTTAATTAAAAGTGTCTTTTACGCTAGAGTGAAATAGGCTCTTAATAAACTAGTGCGCCTCACCATCAACGACTGCATCATTGCTTACCATCAAGTGTGATCGCAGTCAAGCACTAGTTTGTATTATTACAAAAAAAAACTCTTTTTTTCAATAGTCCGGTGCCTGGGGCGTTAAAATCGTCAAAACCTAGAACTCGGTTGACTGTGGGTTGATTTTAAAAAGAAAAACTGATATGAGAAGCTAATAACAAGCATAAAAGAGTTTACCTATTAAAAAACCGGGCAAGTGCGAGTCGGACTCGCGCACTGAGGGTTTCGTACCAACCTACCTATAAAAACGGTTTAATTCTCGAATCGAGTCTTGAAGACTTTTCAATTTTTTTTTCTTGTGACGTAACTAAAAATTTTCAGTTTTCAGACTTTTCCCGATATTAGTGCTATAATACCTTGCTTCGTGCCAAATTTCAAGATTCTAGGTCAACGGGAAGCACCCTACGAGTTTTGATTCCTTTGACAATGTCGAAATGTACGTGTTTTGCAACATAAACGGGCGTATCTTTTTTTCCCGTCAACTTACAAGTTTGATTTTTGCACAACTTCAAGGGACCGCGGATTTCAATATATGGTTTTAATTTCAACTTGATACCTTCACGCGTTCCTGAGAAAAAGGGTCTTGACAGACGGACGGACGGACAGACGGACAACAAAGTGATCCTATAAGGGTTCCGTTTTTTCCTTTTGAGGTACGGAACCCTAAAAATTGTGATCTTGACTATGAAAAAAAAAACCGGCCAAGTGCGAGTCGGGCTCGCGCACAAAGGGTTCCGTAGCAGCAAATAAAACTTATAAGGTTCAGCCATCGTTTTCAGTGTAATCACAATAACTTAACCAAAATTACAGTTAAATCAACCTATCTCAAAAACTATAAGAGATACTTTGATCAAACCAAAAATCGTTGAAAGAGTTAATTAGCATGCATCACCTCTATTTTTTTTAGAATTTTATACCCCGTAGTTATAAAAATAGAGGGGGGGGGACATACTTTTTACGACTTTGAGAGCTGATATCTCAAAAACCGTTCACTTTAAGAAAAATGTTTTTTAGAAAACTTTATATCATTTTAAAAGACCTTTCCATTGATACCCCACACGGGTATGTACATCGAAAAAAAAAATTTCATCCCTCAGTTACATGTATGGGGGGCCCCACCCCCAATTCTTTTTTTTACTATTTAGTGTCATAATTTTGTAGCGGTTCATACAACACATATTCCCATCAAATTTCATCACTGTAGTACTTATAGTTTCCGAGTAAATCGGCTGTGACAGACGGACAGACGGACAGACGGACAGACGGACATGACGAAACTATAAGGGTTCCGTTTTTGCCATTTTGGCTACGGAACCCTAAAAAGCGAGGATCAATTAGTATCTCAGGACCTATTCGTTCGAATTGAAAAATTCTTTCAATGTTGGATAGTCCATTTATCAGGGAAGGTAATAAGTTACGAGTATATTATAAACAGGTAAAATTTGTAAGTTTGTAGGTTTGTAAGTTTGTATGTAGGGGGTAATCTCTGGAACTACTGGTCCGTTTTGAAAAATTCTTTCAGTGTTTGATAGCCCATTTATCGAGGAATGATATAGGCTATATGCCATCAATCTACGACCCACGGGAGCGGAGCAGTAACGAAAAATGCGGGTGGAACCGCAGGGGACAGCTAGTAAGTTATATGATTGTATAACATTACGCTACGACTAATAGGAGTAGAGCAGTAACCACAGACCTGAGTGAAACCGGAGGTACAACGAGTAATATGTATTTTAGGCTGTACAATGTTTTTGTATAAGAAAACTATCTTAACGTGTATATTTATATATAGACAACGTTTTTGGTTATTTATAAATTTTCATTTTGGTCCACATCAAAATATTGTTCGACTTTAGATATTTTATCGATAGTACAAAATTATCCCAAGGGAACCTACTCTCGTGATAAAATGAATCCTATGTGCTAGTCTAGGACATGCGATTCATCAATCAATCAATCAATCAACAAGGTCAATGACCTTGGGGTCAAGGTTATTTGTATAACCCGACCGGTGACAAAACGTCACATTTTAATGTAAAATGTTCGCAGTATCTGTGGTCTCCAAGTTAGTAGTAGTAATCACGTCTTTTTAGGTTCTTTTACATGTAAACTATTTAATACATTATTAATAAAACATTAAAAAAAGAATTAAAGGCATTTATAATGTTTGATTTCAAATAAATCTGAAAGGATAACATAAGTTCCACAGACATCATTCTAAAATATAATTTCTAATGTTGTCAGTGTATTAATTCCGTAGTTATTTTTGTAAAATATGTTCACTACATCAATCGTGGCATATAAAGAACCCTTTTTATGGTTTGTTTACCTTTTGGCTCATGGCTCGGCGAACAGGGTATAAGTGCTTTTTCCTCAGTGCCCCGTTACGTACACTCGAATCCTTAGTACTCCCACATCCCACCGTTTCCCAAGGCTTGATTAGGCGTTGTTTTTGGATGAAATTTTTCTATGTATTTTTTTCATAGTGCCCCGTTTCGTATACCATGACCGTTACTTATCTACAACATTTATTATATTATCTACTCTTCGTTAATTTTCCATGGTGACCATATTAATGTTTGGGATACGCAGTTATGGTGTTTGTTGAACCATTAGGTATGGAGACAGAGCTGATATTGTGTGACATTGTGTATTATATTACATTAAAGCGGCGAAGGTATGTCTTCCTATGTTAGCTATAGAATCTAGGTACTCGCGGACTGGTTTACATAATACCAATCACCCTACTGTTTTTACAAGCTACGATATGCTGGGTTATTTTTAAAACACTGGCAAACTCTTAGGACTATGTTACTATCATCTTTATGACGATAGTAACATAGTCCTTACAGGTAATGTTTTATGACAACAAACTTATGTCCTATGATTTTTAAAACTGTATCATATTTTAGTTCATCATTTTTCCAAGCAAAAATAATAATATTTAAATTGAACGTTCTAAATGTTGCGAAGTCTATGCGAAGCAAACGATAGTACAATAGCGGGGGGAGCGAAGGCGAGAACAGTGCCCGGGAGGCGTATGTAGGAACAGCAGAAACAGACTACAGTACAGAGTTGAAATGTGTTAGATAGAACAACAAAATCTTGAAGCTTCTGTTTTAGTATTATGTTTTGTAAAAAATCATAGAACAATAGTTTTCGTTTAAATTATTATGTCAGTAATATAGTCCTACAGGGTTGTTATTGTTTTACAAATAACCCTGTACATCTTTGCGGTCTAAGGCCGTGGTAACTGTGTCGATGTACCACTGATGCTGTGTGCGAGAAACGCCAGTATGATCGGTCGAGTAGTTCAGGGTTAAAAGCGAAACAAACTATGCCATAACTTGAAATACGAATGAGACTTAGCAGTAAAGAGTTGAGTGAAACCTACATAGATAGCATACGGCTAAACCACGTCATGGAGCGTAAAACACTTAGGAAATAGACCGAAAAGATACTCGGTACCTAGTATTTTAGTTGATCTAATCAAAGCAGTCAGTTAATGCGCACTGACGTGGGCGAAACTAAAAGCACCGGAAGTAACCACATGATAAACATGATTATTGCAAAAAATAACATATTTTTAATGCAGGAAACCACTGATAAGCTTATGAGTGTGCGGAAATTCATGTTTTAATATAATGATAAAATAAAATATGGATTTACCCACACGAGTTTGCTTATCAAATAAATTCTGTTTCAATAGGAAATAATTTATTGGACAAGGCACCAACCAACACTGCTCTAATATTCTCCGAGCAGTCTCCGGGAGTGGTCGTCTCATCTGCTGACACAACTTGCCTGCTGAACAAGATGCATTGCGCGCGTGTTTCGGTGTTGATAGTACTGCTCGTCGGGCTGGTACAAGTTCATTGTTTTTCTTGGGGTAAGTCAAATTCTGTTCTTTATTTCTGATTTGGAAGGATAAACTGTTACGACTTTACAAAATTGTAAGGTATTGTAACCAATTTACTCGTACTTCCAAAACTCACATGCTCTACAAAATTCCTTGACAAGTGGTTTAGTTATCCCCTGGGGAACATGGGTATTCCGAAAGGTTGACACCGAGTCCCACCCAGATCGAAGGCAACGAAGGAACGGGGTAGGAGTTTAGTCAGTAAGAGTCTGACACACCCTCCCGCTCCGCCCAAGAGCGGGAGAAGTCATTCTGATGATTCCCCTACCAGAAAAAAAAGTGGTTTAGTTATTCTACTATTTTAAAACTGGTCACATTTTTTTGCCACTGAAAATAGCAATCCTTCAGTAAAGAATCATTATTTTCATTAGACTTTCTTTAATGATGATTTTCGTGTTGCAAAGAGCCGAGAATGTTGATATGACCGGTTCACGAAGTTTCATTGCAACTTCACCTTTGACGAGACTCTGTGCTAAAGTTATTTCACTTTTTAGGGTTCCGTAGCCAATTGGCAAAAACGGAACCCTTATAGTTTCGCCATGTCTGTCCGTCCGTCCTCGCTTAATCTCTGTGACCGTTAGCTCTAGAAAGCTGAAATTTGGTACCAATATGTATGTAAATCACGTCGACAAAGTGCAAAAATAAATATTGGAAAAAAATATTTTATTAGGGTAGCCCCCCTACATGTAAAAAAGTAAAAAGCGATTTTTTTTTAAATTTCAACCCTAACGTGTGGTATATTTTTGGATAGGTATTCAAAAATGAATAGGGATATAATATACTAAAATCATTTTTTGATAATATCAATAATTTCGGAAATAATCGCTCCAAAAGTAAAAAACATTGCGTCCCCCCCCCCCCCTCTAACTTTTGAACCATAAGTTTAAAAAATATGAAAAAAATCTGGGAAGTAGAGGTTTATAAAGACTTTCTAGGAAAATTATTTTGGACATGATGGGACGAATAGTTTTTGAAAAGTTGGGGACATATTTTGACGGACGGGAAACTACGGAACCCTACACTGGGCTTGGCCCGACACACTCTTGGCCGGTTTTTTTCATTATTAGCGTAGCTTCTAAAATATGTAATAAAATATGTAAATATGTTTCTTCTTCTACCCGCGGCTTCGCCCGCGTGAAATTAAACTAATTAGCATCATTTATTCTTCCTTTTCACCTTTCAAAAGTGCCTATTGAAATTCATCTTAACCTATCACATACCCGCAAAACGAGACACAATAGTAAAATAATAACAGCTCTCATAGGACCGGTTGGGGATTATGAATTAAGATACGAAATTTTGAAATATTATTTATTATCTTCGTCGTGTGTGATAGAATTGTATTGATAAAATATTAGAGTATCTTCGTCGTCTACAGAGCGCCCCTTAGTGAACTCCACTGCGGGTGACGTAACCTACGACAAACTTATTATTTACAGTTGGTACAGTAATCGGGTCTAGGGATCGAACCGCAAAATTAAGTTTGTTTTTTATTGTCTGTATTTTTCCGGGATAAAAAGTACTCAGTGTGGTGCCCAGGATACTAAAGAATAATTATACCAAGTTTCATCGTAATAGTAGTTTTTGCGTGAGGGTTGAACAAACAGACACACAAAAATAGTTTTTAATCACGGTTTTGGGTTCGGTGTCGATCTAGTAGCCATTAATTTTTTTAATATTTTCAATGTACAGATTGTCACTTCCACAGATTTATTATGAGTAATACGGAATTGATGTTTTATGTGAAAGTAAAATAAATCCTTACGAGATTAATCGCAAGCAGTTATCTATCTACATTTGTGCAGTTTTACGAACTGAATGTTGTACATTTTATAAACCCCCCAAACTGCGTAACAGTTTGTCGGCGGTATTAACTTCAAATTAATATTCTTGTCAACATTCATTTTTATTTGGGTCCCGTAGCCAAATGGAAAAAACGGAACCCTTGTAGATTTGTCATGTCTGTCTGTCCGTCTGTATGTCACAGTCACTTTTTTCCGAAACTGTAAAGGCTCTTTTACACACAGTGCCGGTGGCAGGACCGCCGGGGTTATGCCGAGCGGCTTAGTTAGTTAGTTTATGTTAACCGGCGGCATACCGTGAATGCCGCCGGGTGCACGGCGGCTTAGCCGGCGGCCGTTATGTAGGAGCTACACTGTTGAAACTTAGTAAGTAGATGTATTCTGTGAACCGCATTAAGATTTCCACACAAAAATAGAAATAATAAATTTTAGGTTGGTTATTGTTTTTACTTGGAACTGAAATTATTTTTTTTTTCATGAGACCCGTACTTGTGGGGTATCTGTGGATAGGTCTTCAAAAATGATATTGAGTTTTCCTATATCATTTTTTTCTAAACCGAATAGTTTGCGCGAGAGACATTTCCAAAGTGGTAATATGTGTCCCCCCCCCCCTGTAACTTCTAAAATAAGAGAATGAAATATCTAAAAAAACCATTATGATATACATTATATATTTTTTTAAAGATTTACGGGTCAGAGCCCATTCGTCCCCCAAGATTCGCACCCTGTGCCCACTCGTCCCCTGGAACTTTTGAGGGGCCTATTCGTCCCCTGAAGAATATTTATTTTTATTCGTTCTTCTAATATAAGTACATGTATGTGTATACTGCAGCTACCAAGCTGAAGGATACCAATCCTGGTACAGTCGCGCAGAAAAGGGTAAAATAAAAAATATAGTAATTTGGTAGATATCATGTTTATTTCAATTAAGATTAAGTTTAATAAATAACCTCTAGGCTCTACAAAATAAGTTATCAGCTTTTGGTGTCTTGTACATTTGTAAATATTTAGCAAAATATGTGACAACTATAATATCTTTATGCAGTAAAATAAAACTGTGTAACTATTTAAATAAAATCCCAGTAATAACTGAATTTTAGATTAATTTAAATCCAGAGTACAAACAAATAACCAAATATCAATACGAATATAAGAAAAATAACTATGAATTGTTAGTACTTTGTACAGTCAAAGAGATCTACAAAATAATGCAATATCACAATAACTTTGTATAAAAGAAATGTAGGTAAAAAATAAAACCGAGGCAGCCATAACATACAAACAAAACACCTTATCTATTTTGTACCCCGTTTTTTAAAAAGCCATTCGTAGAGAGACAATATTACATCGTAAGCCTATCGACAGGTTATATTATTATCATGACGGATTATCAATCATCATAGCTCTTTTTTCAATGATCTGTTATGATTTATTAAACTAATTCCGTTAATAAACTGTTCACAAGTGTACTATGTTAACCGTTTCTTGTGTAAAATTTAGCTTATTTTATCTCAGGGGACCAATAGGCACCTGAATAGGTGCCGAATCTTTAACTTATATTGTATTATATTAGAGGGGACGAATGGGTACCTTAAAAATAATATTTTTTATTAAATATTAATTGGTCCCCTACCAGGAGACCAATGGGCACCTATATAGGGGCCGAATCCACAACTTTTATGCTGGGGGACGAATTTTAGGGGACGAATGGGCTCTGACCCAGATTTACTATGCAAACTTCCACCGAAAATTGGTTTGAAAGAGATCTTCTGAGTAGTTTGTTTTTAACACGTCATAAATCGTTATTAAGTTGGTACGGAACCTTCGGTGCCCGGTTTTTATATAATAACTAGCGCGGGCTAAACCCGCGACTTCATCTGCGTTCAAGTCAAAATGTTACTATCAGGTATTTTGATTGATTCTTGCCATCGACTGCGTTCGCGGAGAAGTTGGAAATATTTGCACAGTCTATGGACCTATATTAGAAGGCTGTTTTAGGAGCATCACGCAATACAAGTAGGAGTGGAACGACAGAATGTTGGGTGAAAGTACTGGCTCTTGTAATAGTTTTAGTAACTATATTGTAGGTACTAAGTAGTAGTAGTTAACACTTAAAGTACACTATATTTTTAAGTTTGACGCACATTGATTTTCTCCGGAACCAGATCTGGGGAGGGCAAAGTACGGTTATCCGTACGAATAACGCTTTAAGCGTAAATAGATCCCTACGTGCTTATCGTAAATTCTTATACAGTCATCATCATCATCTGCCTAGCCTTTTCCCAACTATATTGGGGTCGGCTTCCAGTCAAGCCGGATTTAGCTGAATACCAGTATTTTACGAGGAGCGGCTGCCTACCAGACTCCCACATTAAATTATTATACAGTATGTTAGTTTAAACGAGGGACATATTTAACCACGATAGTGTACGCTTACATGATACTAATAAAAATATGATAACAAAAAAATCACTCATAATAATTAATAACAGACAGAATCATACAAAAATTTTCGCAAATGTCTCGCAACGTGTATCACCCTTGCGAGAGAACATATGCGCGAGTCAATGACCTTTCATACTTTAAACCTGCCTGGTTCTTATTCTTACACTATTAATTTACTTTTTCTTGCATTATTAAATGAAAAAAAGTGACATATTAAGTTAATAAGTTTTCTACTTATTTGAGACAGGAATCGAATACTGAGGACCCTCCCTCAGTAAGTCCCTCGTTTAAACTATACCTAACATAGGTACTGTATTAGCCTGGGCTTTATTAACTGTTACCGCAAAACGTATCTTACTCGGAAGTTGAATTCTTATTTTTTTTCGTTTTAATGTGAGGTATCAGCACCGTTTGGCCCACTGTTGGACCAAACTAAGAATTGTAAAATAATTGGTGTTCCGTTTTTGATTCGAGCGAACGTGGGAGAAGATAACTCGGATTTAGTGAATTACTTGACAATTCTTAACCGACTTCAAAAAGGAGAAAGGTTCTATGTTCGGCTGTATAAGTAGGTACATTTTTTTTTAAATATTTTCACCGATTTCCCGCACAGTCGAGGACCGATTAAAAAATAGTACATTATGATACAAGTGTGTAATGTGGGTCATTATCGTCGCGGTGGTATTAAGACCCGAGCCATGGCGAGGGTCTTAAGAGAACCAAGAACGATAATGACCAATTACTCACGTGTATCATACGACGTTTTTCGACACACTTGTGAAGAAAATAAATTAAAAATAACTTTATTTAGTAGGTATATGAACAGTTTATTTAAAGAAACAGTTCGTAAATGTGCAGTCAGTAAAGTTATAATTTAAATAATTTTCGACACACTTGCTCATAAAGTGGCTGTTATTACACTGTACTTAGGTATATAAAGGGGCTCGTTACCAAACTGTGACATTTTGATTACTATTATGCACATGTGCGGTAATGTAGTTAGAACCTTTTTGTTTAACCTCTTTTTTGTCAAAAAGAGTTTTAAGACAAAAAATAATAAAAAAAATTATTGCGTTCAATAGCATAAATTAGTGTTTTACTTACTTATTTTAATTTCGTGTTTAAATAAACTGTTTAAAATTTTACATATTTAATTAATTAAATCTTTCATCAAATTTGTATTTTCCGTTTATATGCAACCTCATTCTTATTTTTTCTAAACCAAGAGCTAGAGTAGCTAGTCTATGGCCGCCATTTTTCGCGCATGCGCGCGTTTAAGAAAAGTCAATTTTTTAGCCGCCATATTTAAAAATTAAATACAGATTTTACAAAAATGTCTACAAAAACTATTTATGAGGAAAATAATTTGTGCTGTACGCCTTCAAGTAGAAAATCTATGTCATGGGACCACTATACAGTCAAAAATTATAGTACATTATGAGTGCAGTGCAATAACAGCCACTTTATGAGCAAGTATGTCGAAAAAAATGTTTATTGTAGGTAATGTACTAAATGTTATGATCTGGTGATGAAGTTATGGAACGGAACTCTTCATAATTATGATCATAGCAAAAATGTCGTAACAAGAAACATTGCTTAGTTTATCCCTGACGTCTCGCGTTCGCGGCGCGGCGGCGCGCGGCGGCACCAACAGTATTCTCAGTGTATTCGTAGATCGGTGGGATTCCTCGATGTTGCGGAGGTGGATGCGGCTCCATGCCAAAATTTATTTGTATACTTTTATGAGTCTGTAAGCTACTAACACTAGAATTTAAGTTAAAACGTAGCCAATTGGCAAACACGGAACCCTTATAGTTTCGCCATGTCTGTCCGTCCGTCCTCGCTTAATCTCTGTGACCGTTAGCTGTAGAAAGCTGTAATTTGGTACCAATATGTATTATCAATCACGCCGACAAAGTGCAAAAATAAAAATAGGAAAAAAATATTTTATTAGGGTAGCCCGCCCCCCTACATGTAAAGTAAATAGTGTTTTTTTTTTAATTTCAACCCTAACGTGTGATATATTGTTGGATAGGTATTCAAAAATGAATAGGGGTTTACTACTATAATTTTTTGATAATATCAATAATTTCGGAAATAATCGCTCCAAAAGTAAAAAACAATGTGTCCCCCCCCCTCTAACTTTTGAACCATAAGTTTAGAAAATATGAAAAAAATCTGGAAAGTAGAGCTTTATAAAGACTTTCTAGGAAAATTATTTTGAACTTGATGGGACGAACGGTTTTTGAAAAGTTGGGGACACTTATTGTGACGGACGGGAAACTACGGAACCCTACACTGAGCGTGGCCCGACACGCTCTTAGCCGGTTTTTAGCGACATAAACGGGCGTATCTTTTTATTCGTTAACTTACAAGTTTGATTTTTGGGACCGCAGACCTGGTTTTAATTTGAACTCTGTCTTTACTCTTAACTCAACCTTTACGCGTTCCCGTGATAAAGGGTCTTGACAGACGGACGGACAACAAAGTGATTCCGTGTAAGGGTTCCGTTTTTCCCTTTTGAGGTTTTTTTTTTCTGGTAGGGGAATCCTCAGAATAACTTCTCCTGCTCTTGAGCGGAGCGGGAGGGCGTGTCAGACTCTTACTGACTAAACCCCTACCCCGTTCCTTCGTTGCCTTCGATCTAGGGGGGACTCGGTGTCAACCTTTAGGAATACCACGTGTTCCCCCTCCCTTTTGAGGTACGAAACAAAAGTCGGTGTTAAATAACGAAGAGGCAAAACTATTATAGAAACACCGACTTCCAAAATTAAAGTTATTTTGTACTTTTTAGTGTTTTTTAGGGTTTCGTACCTTTCTTTCTGTTTGCTTGTTACCTCTCGTAGACTTGCGTGAAACTTATCACACGTAGACCATGACCTACATGACTACTGGATGAGGAATCCAATCTGTTCAGCTATTTAGACGTGAAGTGGTAACAAACAGACAGACAGAAGGACGGATACGGTAGTAGACTCTCGTGCCAAGTAAAGGGTTTATATACCTACTACGAGTGTGTAACTCTCGAAGGATTTCATTTGCAAGTTAGTAGATAGACAGTGAATGGTAGAAGGTAGGAAAATATATCAACGGGAATGCAAGTCATTTGGAAACCATTTGCATGAAAGCAGCGAGTTTATGAAAAGATCACCATCACCAAAGACCATCATCTTTCACCATCGGACAAACCGTCGTACGGCGAGTATTCACTCTTACGTTGTCGAAACCTCTACGGTCCGGACTAAGCGTTTCGCTTCGTCGTTTATACCGCGGACATCGAGGGATTGGAACAATTTGCCTGCTGCGGTTTTCCCGTCCGATTATAATTTAGGTGTCTTCAAGGCTAGAGTGAATAGGCTTTTAATAAGCTAGTGCGCCTCACCATCAACGATTGCATCACTGCTTACCATCAGGTGGGATCGCAGTCAAGCACTAGCTTATAACAATTAAAAAAAAAAAAAAAAAAAAAGATGAAGAAATGCTCGATAGCATAATTAATCTAATATCTTAAATGTTTCCATGTTTCAGACGTCGTCTTGGGCAATGACAGACAACTAGAATTTTATAACAATGGAACACTGACGCACACAGAAGACGTAGTGTCGTCGCCTCGTGATATGCATTCCGTAACTTACGATCCAGTTCACTACAGGCTGCTGTTTACTGACTCTGTCGGGTCGACTCTAGCAATATCCAGCTTTGACCTGTCAACCAGGAAAATACAACGTTTACTTACGACAACAACGAACTACCACACGAGGGTCGCCTACGACCCCGTCACACAGGCGCTCTTTTGGAAGAATGGACCTATTATACGCTCGTTTTCATTAAATCCTGCTTCTTCTAACAAAGCAGACGGAAATCTGTTATGTACGTTGGAGCACCACTGCTATGATCTCGCCGTGGACAGCTGCGGAGGGTACGTTACTAGTGATATAACACACTGACAACATTTGATTGAAAAATAAACAAATATTAACTACTAGCTTTTGCCCGCGGCTTCGCCCGCGTGGACGTCGGATAAAAAAGTAAATTCAGAAAAATAATAATATCGTAAGTGAGTCGCATAAAATATAGCCTATAGCACTCAGGAAGAAAGCAGCTTTCTATCAATACCTACATTTTTGTTGTCTGGCCAGGATCTTCAGAGATTACCCCCTATAAACAAAAAAACAAACTTTACCTCTTTATTATATTAGTATAGACTAGTAGAGCGTTAAAAGATTAATACAAGATTGGAAAATTAAATTCTGCTTGAAAAAAAAATAGAGGTATATATGTTCCGCTGTGTTTGCCCTCGTGGTAGGGTTATGACTCGCTGAGTTCGTTTTACTTTGTGAATGATTGTTTGTGAACAGTTTTGTATGTAACGAAACTCGTTTCCACCTCGCGGGCGGTGCTATCAAAACGAATCGCACGCCTATTATTTTATATATAACTTAATGTTACTTTGGGCTGACACTAACTTTAACTTAGGCTTTGCACATTGTGCGCGCAGTACTCGATCATTATTATTATAACACAACTTTCACACCACGCTATCTAGTCCCAAGCTAAGCAGAGCTTGTTATGGGTAATAGACAACTGATAAACATACCTATATATTTCTAAATACATATCATAGATAAATTACACCCAAACACAGAACAAATGATCGTGCTCATCTCACAAACATTTGTCCAGGGTGGGAATCGAACCCACGACCTCTGGCATAGCAGTCAGGGCCACTAACCACTAGATCAACAGGCCAGTCATTTGTATAGATTACTCGTATGTATTAGTCTGCAACATGAATATTTATAGATGTTTATAAATTACAGGTTCATTTACTGGGTCACAGACTTTGATATAGAGAGGGCTCGGTTAGATGGCTCCGAGAGAGAAGTTTTAATAGACGGCGACGTTTTTCACCGAACAAGCTTGGCCATCGACCAACAAACACAAAGAATGTACTGGACTGAGACAATATCGATCAATGGTGGATATCAGGTGTATATTAAAAGTGCCAATTTAAATGGAAAGGACAGAACAACATTATATGTTGCAGGCAGCGTTGATTATGCATTTTCATTGGCCGTATCAAAAGATTTCATCTACTGGCAGAACTATGAAGATCAGGGAATTTGGCAATTACCGAAGTATTCATCACAACCCGAAGCAAGAAAATTATATTCAGTGTCTAGCTCAGGCTCTGTGAATTGTCATCGTATAGCGACCAACTACACATTAGAGGAACAAATTGAAGGAGTAAAGAGCTGCCACGCTCTCCAGGCTCTGATCCCGCATGACTCGAACAGTGGGTCCACAGTACCAGTCTGTCAGAACTACTGCTTCCAAGGAGAGTGTGGTGTCAGTGCTGACGGACGTCCTACATGCAGGTAAGACGTGTTCGTCTCGCAGATATACTGGGTCAGCTCACGACGCTTGGAGATAGCGAGTCGCGGGGTTTATTCCAAGTCTCTCATAATGATATGATTGACACAAATAGTAATTCGCGCAGCGTCGCTTCGCGTTTCGGTGTGGGCTGACCCTAATGCTCAGTTTCACTGACGCTAGATATGTTACATGCCTAACTGCAACACATTGTCAAGTATTTATTTATTTCGTATTAGGATTTATATCGTACTAGCTTCCGCCCGCGACTTCGTCCGCGTAAAACTTTGTGCTTACGCTAACTTTAACCCGCGACTTCGTTTATACAGGTGAGGTCCTATTGATCTTAGCGGAATGATATATATCCTACAGCCTCGATAAATGGGCTACCTATACTCCGTTGGTTTAGGTAGTTAACTACCTAAACCGACGGAGTATAACACTAATATTTTTTTTTTTAAATCGGACCTGTAGTTCCTGAGATTAGGGCGTTCAGACAAACAAACTCTTCAGCTTTATAATATTAATATAGATTTGTATTTGTATTTTCGTATTGTATTTATTTTATGTTACAGGTAGATTAGACTAGGCTTTAGGTAAGCAGCTGGTTTTTTTGTGTATTTTAAGTATTATGTGTGTGTGGGTGTATTTATATTTAGGGGACTAGATTCTTCTTCTTAATTACTTTTTTTCGTTTATTATATAGTTACCTATAAGTTAATTTTAGCTAAGACCGCACTATCCCATAGGTTTTCACCGGTAATGATAGTTGTAAGGGAGATCAATAAATAAATAAATCACTACCACCGTTTCTGAGAAGGAATCTCGTAAACTTTTAAATGTAAAGCTGGAACAGACTCGCGTCGAACATTATTGAACGTATAATTATAACTTTCGATGTTTAAAGTGTCTTGTGAATATTTAGGCAGCTTTTACCACCGGCTCAGCTGTGCGCTACGAATATTAAACAGTGCGTTAATTTTATGTTTGCATAGCGAGGTAAACTGAAGGAAATAGCTGATTATTTGTAGGGAATGTAGGGTTCATCCAATAGACTCAGTGTTTTATTGACATGAGTACTTGCAGCCCTTGAAATATTGTTAGTTAAGTGCACATCGTATGAATATTGTTTGTAAGTACATCACTTCGCAGCGGTCGCGCACCTCGTGCACCTGTTACAACTACTCACAATAACTCTTGTAACGCTGCTTCTTATGCTCATTATTTCAGTTGTAAAGCCGGATACTCTGGGGAGAGGTGCGAGGTATACGCGTGCCATCAGTACTGTTCAAACGGCGGCGTCTGTTCCCTGAATGAAGAGAATAAGCCAGTCTGCCAGTGCACAGCAGGTTACGTTGGAGAACGATGCGACGTGTCCATCTGTATGGATTACTGTTTGCACCAAGGAAACTGTAGTGTCGGTGCTGAGAGCCTACCTAACTGCAGGTAAGTCAGACGGAATTCGTTGTATAGATTATACTAATACTTTTATTAAAGTAAAGTAAAAATTTATTTATTTTCCACACTAATATAGTACAGATTACATTATTAAAATAAATGGACTGGACTGGAGCCTGAACTTGGGCAGCCCTGTGTTTCAGGACTCCAGGTCTTCATCCCGCGGCAAGTGGGTCTGAATTCACTAGCGAATTTAATCAACATAAATTGTGGAATTTGTTTGTGTGTGTGTGTATGTTGTGTGTGTGACTGTGAGTGATATGTGTGAGAGTTTGTGGGAGTAACGTAAAAGCTCCTATTAACGACCCCCTAAAATCTTATTCTATTAACGACCTAATTTTTAAATCACTCATATTAGACATAATATGGAGTTCCAGAAAAGTCATACCTTAAAAATTAGTGACGTATTTTTGTTGGAAAACCAAAAGAGTAAAGTTATAACAAAAAATAAGTGCTCTAACCGTTGCAGTAAATAATTATGATTATCAATAGTTATGAGATCAACAACCCAAAACCTTTAAACGATTTTTTATTCTATTTAATTGTATAGAAGAAGTGACAACTTCGTAGCGGTCGGTAAAAGAAGGAGAAAAATCGGTAATAGAATGCTATGGGTCGGTAATAGAATCAACTACTCTTTTGGATTAAATAATTATTTAGTAAATATTGTGTTATTGAATTTAAGTACTGAATTGCAAAGAATACTTCGTTGAGATAAATTTTAAATTATAACATCTTTCCTAACATAATAGCTTATATCTATTTTTTTAAAGTGAATCCTAAGACAGCTAAAACTGGCGGTAATAGGTGCATTTACGTTATGTATGATGTATGAGTATGCATGGTTATGCATGAGTGTGCTTTGACTACTCAAAGTTACAAACGACTGATAGGCATGTTACATTTTTTACGCTATTAAATAGCGGACCCAACAAATATTGCCTTGCATGTTCCAATTATAAATCTAAACCATCCAGGGAGTCGAACCAAGTGTATAAATGTCTGGTATTTTCATCAGCAGATTTTTTTCTTTGTAAGTAGGTACATTAATCGTTTTTTTCCTATTTCTTTTTTACTGTGTCTTTATTATGATGGTCTGAATGATTTCTAATAGTTTGTCCTATTTCAATGAGACCTTATATAACAGTTGGTGGTCCAGCTTTGAGTTCTACTAAATGTTTTGGAAACGCATTCATTGCGCGTACTGCTAAGGTAGGTATTGCCTGTCGGGGTCAGCTGTTCTTGATTATAGAGCACATGTCACGGAATGGCGCCGAGGGCTGCAGCTGAACATCAGCGTCTAGAGGTGGCCTGAGCTGGGCTTCTTTTGCTATTACTAAGTGTTCTTCAAGCTTAATTTTTAGGGTTCCGTACCTCAAAAGGAAAAAACGGAACCCTTATAGGATCACTTTGTTGTCCGTCTGTCCGTCCGTCCGTCTGTCAAGACCCTTTTTCTCAGGAACGCGTGAAGATATCAAGTTGAAATTAAAACCATATATTGAAATTCGCGGTCCCTTGAAGTTGTGCAAAAATCAAACTTGTAAGTTGACGGGAAAAAAAGATACGCCCGTTTATGTTGCAAAAAACGTACATTTCGACACTGTCAAAGGAATCAAAACTCATAGGGTGCTTCCCGTTGACCTAGAATCTTGAAATTTGGCACGAAGCAAGGTATTATAGCACTAATATCGGGAAAAGTCTGAAAACTGAAAATTTTTAGTTACGTCACAAGAAAAAAAATTTGAAAAGTCTTCAAGACTCGATTCGAGAATTACACTGTTTTTATAGGTAGGTTGGTACGAAACCCTCAGTGCGCGAGTCCGACTCGCACTTGCCCGGTTTTTAAATAGTTTTCTGATCTTGTAATGTTTATATCTTTCTTTCATTTTTTTCTTTCTTTAATAATAATTGTGCATGTTGGTCGTTTCAGTTGCGCCGCCGGCTACTCGGGCGAGCGGTGCGAGGTGGCCGGCTGTCGGGACTACTGTCTGCGCGGCAACTGTAGTGTCGGCGCTGAGGGAGGGCTTACGTGCAGGTAAAGCATCACACCAACTGATACTATTACTGATAAGTGCGCGCTTGCCTATTATCTCAGCAGATGTACACGATGATGTCGTCGACAACAGAGCAAGTCTGCCAAGAAGTAACCTATTCACTCTTGACTTAAATGCTTCCAGGTTCTAGCTAGTGAGGTAGTGGTCAAACTTGAGCCTATCAATAATAAAAAAAACTTCCCTTAAAACATGTTTTTGAGGCTGTTAAAGTTTTTATAACAACAAGTCAAGTTAGCTGAGATGATGATGATGGTACTAATATCATCATTATCATCATCATCATCTCAGCTAAAAGACGTCCACTGCTGGACATAGGCCTTCTCCAAGCGTCTCCACAGCGACCGGTCATCTGTTCTACGAGCAATGTGCCCTGCCCACTGCTACTTAAGTTTGACAATTCTTCGGGCTATGTCGGTAACATTGGGAATTGGCTGTATAATAATAATATAAGCCTTTATTCAGACAAAAAAAATGTTAACATAAAATAAAGACTGCTGAGTCTATGGCACCTCCAACTTGATCTGTTTCGCCCAACTTTGACAAACTAATGCCTTCTCCATTTCTTTCCACTCTATACTGTTAATTGTTTTTCTAGTCCATTTGAGGAGCTCGTGGCTAGATAATAACAGCCGCACGGGTCGATCTTAAAAGTTAAGCAACGCTTGCCAAGGTTGCTCTGTAGATGGATCCATCTTAACGTACCGAGTTTCCTCCGTGCCTCGGAAAGCACGTTAAGCCATAGATCCCGGCTGTCATTTGTAGATCTTTGTTAGTCGTTACAAATAGTCAGAAGCCAGTAAATCTGACTCCAGTCTTGCCATGAAGTACCGTGCTACCCCAGTTAATGGGTTGTGGAGGTCTGGTAGGCAGCCGCTCCTCGTAAAATACTGGTATTCAGCTAAATCCGGCTTGACTGGAAGCCGACTCCAATATAGTTAATAATAATAGTAGTTTATTCTGAATTAAAATGTGATAAAATAGTTACATAAAATCTTAAAAATAATTACAATGGTATGTCTATGTTATGTGCTTGTTCTAGGATAAACCTGTATCACAGGCAATAAAAGCTCTTATAATAATTATAGTTTTGTAGAACAATAAAATCACTATTTCAATATTTAACATTCAAAGTCTCTAAATAATGGAAAAAAATAGATTATTATGTTATAAACCTAGTTTACTTACAAACTAAAAGACACAATAAAACTGTTACTTGTACTTTATTCTCTAGTTACACACATATTATGATTTTGTGTCAGCAGAATTAATAATAGGGTTAAAGTCGAGGTTGCGTTAATACGGAAGAGTTACATTGAACAATTGTGCTTAAATATTAGAAAAACGATGGTTAGTAGGTCAACCTATTGGAATTTTGAGTCAGCAGTAAGTGTCACACGGAAGTCTGGCCTTGAGTAATGACGCACTAGGCGCCCTCATAATCGATGGAGTTTATGTATCGGAATTCTGCTATTTTTCTAGCCGGACACTCTGCGTCTCCCGTTTTATGGTTCGCGGGTTTTTTGAAGCGCGAGCAAGTTGCACCTTTTGGTGAGTCCGCTTTCTTTGTGCACTCGGACGTCGAGTGTCCTGTCTCACCGCAGTGGCCACACGTCGAGTTGACCTCTCTGCAGGTTTTGGCTGCATGACCATACTGCTGTGAAGTCCCTAACAGGGCAGGATGTCCAATTAATAAAAATCCTTGACTGCGAAATAAGGGCTTTTCGTATGTTGGCTGGAACTTCAACTGCGTAGTTACAGGTCTGCGAATCTTTCTTTCCTGATTTGTGACTTAACTTAAAGTCATACAGGACTCCATGGAAATTGTTGGGAACTTTTCGGCTACATTCTGTTCGTAAATGTACCTGAAGACTTCAGTTTCAGTCAAAGAAGACGGCACTCCTACAACCACAATCCGGGGTTTGCGCTTGCTACCCAGTTAGCTAGGAAAAGGCCAAGCAGATGATGATGATGATGTTTTCCCCGCTATTGCTTTTATCTCGTCTTCTCATCTTCGATACTGTCTGCCTCGTTTTCTTTCTCTAAGGTTCCAGAACACTTTGCTTTTGTTCCACTTCTCCATACCTCTTATTATATGTCCTGTCCGTTGCCACTTAAGTTTTCTTATTTTATTTGTAATGTTTTCTGTTTTTGCCTTTTTTTTTTCTTTTTTTTTTTCCTTACATTTAGCAAGCTTCTCTCCATTGCTGTCTGACAAGATTCTAGATTTTGGTGAAGGTGACCACTACCCTTCGAATTCGTTGTATATGTTGCCGCTAATGTGCGGAAATCAGTTACGAGTGCGGAATGACTAGTTAATCTGTAGATTATCTGATTGTGGCTGCTAAGATCTTATATGAAACTAGATAGATTTCTTAGGTAATATGCATAGTTTAGAACTAGATGGCGTGGCGTGAGAGTTGTGGAATAAAAAAAAATGATTTTCTCAAAGTTTAAATCATTATCATCATCGTCGTTATTTCAGCTGTGAGACCGGCTACTCTGGAGCGAGGTGCGAAGTGAACGCGTGCCAAGGATACTGTCTGAACGGCGGCGTGTGTTCGCTGAACGAGGAGGACGAGCCGGCCTGCGAGTGCGCGGCGGGCTACGACGGTGGACGCTGCGAGCTTCCTGCCTATAACGACAACAGGTGAAACCTGATCTTATTTATTTAACCGTTTATGTACACAAAATATAAGATAAGAAGAAGGAAACAGAAAAATAGGTGCAAAGGCGATGTTTGTTTCTACAGAAATATCTTCCAGCATACCAGCGACAGGAGAGTTGGAAGAAAAAGAGATGCAGACACCGTGTGTAATAGGAAAATAAGTAAAGGGTGTTTCAGTAGCGACGCTTGAACTTTGATAGTGCATAACGACTATCTTGGTTAAGTGATAGCTCTCAAATTTGGCTTGAATACAAATCCAGTCGTGACATTTCAACATGGTGGAACGCTACACGCTTCAACAACGCGAAGAAATAATTTAAAATTTACTATAAAAATCAGAGCTTTATTCGCCTAACGTCGAATCTAGCGTGTTGGCGACATCGACTGGCCACCGAGATCGTGTGGCCTAACACCGCCTGAATACTTTTTGTACGTGAAATCTTTTATAGACTAACTATGCAGAGAAACCATGATCAATTGCTGTTCTAAAGGTCTGCATTGGCTTTTTTTAATCTGAGTCCCATCAATGTGAAAATGTTGTCCAAAATTTAATATAGCGGAGTTACAGCAACCGTTTCAGTGAAATTATTTACTTCTATACATAACGATGTCATCGAATATTCTTTAAAATATTATAAAAATCGTGATAATATCAGGTTGATTTATTTCATTTCAAATTGCGAGCACTCTTAATGAAAAACCCTTTACATACAACAAAGTTATTAATGAAATAATATAAATAGCCAGTCGCCAGGTGCGACAAGGAGGCAACAAAACGCATAATTGTAAAGTTTGCCGTAAATAACTATTGTTCACTTGTAGCGGGTAGACGAAATAATCCAACAGTGTCTAATGAAAATGAAGACTAACTAAGGTCTGTATTTTAGTCACCGAGACTAAAATGACATTACATTGGGTTGTCACGCTTGTCACTGCACAAAAGAACTGTCATTATTATTGTGAGTTTGACATTTGCCTGTGTCAATTTAGTCTCGGAGATTAAAAAACGAATTTTAGTGACACGTAGTCGTCTGCCCGACCACTGATGTGTGTGTGACTGTACGTTTCCTTTACATTTCTGCTATGCTGTTCTCTAAAAGTCTTTTTATGGCTGTAGGCTCAACTCACAGTTGTCACAGCCCCGAGCGCTTGTGCAATTGACAATGACAGTTCTTCATACATTTGCGTTCGCTGTTTGAAGGCTGTCTCGACGTCGAGCTCGTCGCAGCCTACAGCCATGAAATGACTTTGAGAGAACAGCACAGCACATTTTCGTTTCGCACGGCTCGTGTGTGGTGCTCGCCTGTACGAACTGTTGGTCGTGCAGCATGGACGCGTGCGGCGCGGGCGGCGGCGACGCGTGCCGGCAGTTCTGCCTCCACGGCGGCGCGTGCTCGCTGGGCGAGGCGGGCGCGCCCGTCTGCCGCTGCGCCGAGCACTACGCGGGCGAGCGCTGCGACCTGCCCGCCTTCCTCGCCAACTGGGTGCTGCACTCCTACAAGAGTAAGGAACACGTTTCCATCTAAACTTATTTTAATAACAAACAATTAAAATCAGATTTCCTATAGTTTTTTTTTAAGTGGAGTATCATCAGAACGACTTCTCCCGCTCCTGGGCAGAGCGAGAGGGCGTGTCAGACTTTGACTGACTAAGCCCCACGCCGTTCCTTCCTTGCCGTCGATCCAGGGCGCCAGGTCCCAGCGCCCCGAGGCTCGCTCTAGTGCAGTGACGACGCCGCCGCGGGCACTCGGGCCGACGTGCCAGCTCTGACTGTGGAGCCTCCGCTCGACTCACTTGCCTCATCGACGATCTACAGTCCTCCTCCTTGCGTCGTATTCCTCAATGCTGAGGGTCGTGACCTCCCTGCTTCATCATCTTAGCCCTGTCCCATCTGTTCCTGTCTTCTGACAATCTACAGTATGTTAGGTTAAACGAGGGAATTATTGAGATTCTCGTTCCAAATATGTATAAAGCTTAATCGTCATCTGCCTAGCCTTTTCTCAACTATATCGGGGTCGGCTTCCAGTCAAGCCGGATTTAGCTGAATACCAGTATTTTACGAGGAGCGGCTGCCTACCAGACCTCCACAACCCATTGACTGGGGTAACACGGTACTTCATGGCAAGACTGGAGTCAGATTTACTGGCTTCTGACTATCCGCAACGACTGCCAAAGATCTACAAATGACAGCAGAAAAGTTATAACCTTAATATGAGACGTAATTATTTTTCTTATATAACAGTGTAAGGGCCTATTTCACCACCTATGATTAAGTTTCGAGTATCTTACTTGGCAGATAATTTCATACAAATTCTGTCACATTTTTGAATTTATTCAGTGAGTAGTGCCTAACGCTAACTGGGTTTAGGTATTTGGTAATAATTTTTTGTTGTTGTTTTGTTTTCCTTTTGTATTGTTTTCATTACGAAATTAACCCAAATATCACCTGACAATTTGGCTATTCGTCAGGCCAATAACCTTAGGGCCTCGTCCACGGCGACTTTTTGAAGCGCGACTGACGCGCGTTAGCAGCGTTGCAGCCGCGATACACTCGCTAGCGGCTTACCCCCGCCCACGCCACGATTCTCAGTCGCGAAGCAAACGCGCGTCAGACGCGCTACTGCAGCGCGGCTAACGCGCGACCGTGTACCTCTTCTTTGTAGACTGCTTTTGTTTCTCATTGACGCGCCACCCTCCCTGCGTCCTCTCCCCGCCGTCGTCTGCCACGGTCGCGCGGCAGCCGCGCTACAGACGCGATGCAGCAGCGCGTCTGACGCGCGTTTCAAGCGGGACTGTAGCGCGTTAGTAGCGCTGCTGAGGCGCTACAGTCGCCGCGGGCGAGGGCTCTTAGAGGCTTTCATTAGTAAGGATTAGAATGTTGGTCAGTTCAGCCGGGCCCGCGGAGCCCGTGTAATGACACGGCTACGCTCCAAGGACTCAAGTTGCAGGTAGAATTGTATCTGAATTGTCAATTATGATATCCAAATCAACTATCCCCAGCCTATCTCATAACTCATTTTCAGTTTCTATGTTCGTCACACGCTAGGAATCTGCGTTCTACTAATAATCTCTTACTGCTCTGTCCTTCTCATACTTCTGATTTTATCCATTCTTCTTTCTATATCCAGTCTATCCTTCTGTGGAACGCACTTCCTCTCGAAATCAGGACGGCTGAAAGTCGATATGCGTTTAAGCGGAAGTTGCGGAATAAAAATAAAATTAAAACTGTTTGGAAGGTAATAAACAAGGAAACTGGAAAGACAAATCAACGAGATCGGAATGATTTGTCACTAAAAATTGATAATAGGATTATCTCAGATAAGTCAGAAGTGGCGGAGACATTAGAAAACTTTTTCACCAACATCCCAATAGAAGTTACGAAATCTCTCCCTTCTTCATCTTTGCTAGCTGAATCTTTTTTGAAAGAAAATTTCACTAAGGATATACCAACCTTTGAATTCAAGCGTATATCTATTGATACAATCAAGAAAACATTCCAAAGTCTTAACGTAAAAAACACTGAGGACTTATGGGGTATATCCGTTAAGGTTCTTGGAGATATTATTGACACAATTGCTCCTATCCTAACAGGAATATTTAACCAATGTTTAGACAGTGGTACATTCCCTGATTTAATGAAACATAGTAAAGTAGTACCAATTTTCAAATCAGGAAGTAAGAGTGATCCCTCTAATTATAGACCGATATCTGTGCTTCCAGCATTGAGTAAAATCTATGAAAAAATCATGCTTGACCAGATGTTGTGTCATTTTAATTCTAATAGGATCTTGCATAGTCATCAGTTTGGTTTCACGAAAGGAAGGTCAACGACAGATGCAGGAGTGAAACTCATCAGTCACATTTTGGAATCCTGGGAGAAGTCCCAGGATGCTATTGGCATATTCTGTGACCTGTCAAAAGCATTTGACTGTGTTGATCATAATACTCTGATCTGTAAATTACATCATTACGGAATTCGTGGACGAGCTGCTGATCTTGTTTTTTCCTATTTATCTTACAGGCAGCAGAAAGTAACCATTAATGGGGCGACGTCCTCGGGGTCTTTAGTAAAGATGGGCGTGCCCCAGGGGTCAATTCTTGGCCCTTTCCTTTTCCTGGTTTATATTAATGACCTTCCTTACATGATGGCTAGTTTAGCTGATATAATTTTATTTGCTGACGACACTTCTCTTATTTTTAAAGTAGACAGAAAAGATGCGGATGTCTTGCATGTAAACGAAAGTCTGGCTGTTCTTTCGAAATGGTTCGCAGCTAATAACCTCTTACTAAATGCGAACAAAACTAAATGTATAAAGTTTTCACTACCAAATGTTCCTCAAGTGGGCCTTAATTTAATGCTTGACGGCAAAAAACTTGATACTATTACGGAAACTGTATTCTTAGGTTTAACTATTGATTCTAAACTTCAGTGGGGCACTCATATTAGAACTCTTTCAGGTAGATTAAGCTCAGCTGCGTATGCAGTAAGAAAAATAAGGCAATTGACAGATGTAGCTACAGCTAGATTAGTATACTATGCCTATTTCCACAGTATTATGTCGTACGGCGTCTTATTGTGGGGGTCTGCCGCTGATGTGGAATCAGTCTTCATACTGCAAAAGAGAGCAATCCGGGCTATCTATAAAATGGGTCCCCGTGAGTCCCTTAGAAATACGTTCGGAGAAATTGATATACTAACTCTGCCCTCGCTTTATATTCTGGAAAGTATATTGTATGTACGCAAAAACCTAGGACTTTTTAAAATTAGAAGCGATTTACATGACAAAAATACGCGTAGCAAACACCAAATCGTATTACCAAAATGGAGACTAGCTAAGACCAGTAAGTCATTCCTTGTAAATAGTATACGCTTTTATAATAAGTTGCCCAAGTCGGTTATTGAACTTAGCGAGGGAAAGTTCAAAACCCATATTAAGCGTGTCCTAACCAAAAAAGCATATTACAAGGTTAGAGACTATGTCGAAGACGCGCTTGTTTGGAAATAACTGCTTCTGCACATGTGACCCCCTGGTAACATTATTGTGTAAATTTGTCTATTAACTGCTCCATGTTTGTTTTATTTCATAAAATATTACTCATAAATTTATTTTTTACACAACACGTTGCTTTTGCAATATTTTTATATTATTTGGATATTAATCACCTTAATTTCATTAAGTCGTGATTTCATTTTGATAAAAACTAATTTGTTGATAGGTTTGATTTCTTTTCTCTCTTATTTATATAGCCTCTCTTAAAGTGTGAATGAGAGAACACTGTAGACTACGAATTTTAATTACTACTTAATTCAACCCAGTTTTTGATTGAATCTATTTTTATTTGGGTTACAATTTTGATTGGTCTACACTGTCCTCGCATATGTGTCTGTTTTGTAATGTGAAAATATTGTAAACCCAATCATTTTTTTTGAAAAGAGTAACCATGGAGTTTCTTGCCGGTTCTTCTCCATAGGAAACGACCAATTTGGAACCGTGCACTAGCTTCGACTTTTTATAAGTGCCCATGTAGGCCTATGTAAAATAAAAACATTTTTTATTTTATTATTTTTATTTTATTTTATTTTCTCCACTGATGAGAGAATCGTCTCAATAACTTATTATTCTTACTTTGTTATATAATATTTATATATATATATATATATATATATATATATTCATCATATAATTATATATTATTATTATTATTTGTATATTTATCTTATTTGTATGCGTATATTGTTGTTACCTATATTTTTAAATAACTATTTCTCTTTTATGCACCTACCATATTATCTCTTCACCACCCTAGGTTGACTGGTAGAGAATGCCTAAGGCATTAAGTCCGCCTATGTATTTTGTGCATGAAGATTAAATAAATAAATAAATAAATAAATAAATAAATAAACTATATTATATCTGATATTGTACAATGTGCAGTTTTGAAACTGTATGGCATTTCGGGAGTTTGTAAAAAAGTCACAAATAATCATATAACAATACAATACTTGGTCAATAATCAATAATAAATGTAATTTTAATTTTAGTTGTGTAAATAGTATTTGTGTGTGAAAGCGCAGTTATAGGGCGAGTACCAGACTGGCCGCGCTTTAATAAAGGTAGTTCACACGTACCGATTTCCATAATGAATACTCATTTTATTATTGATTCGGGTCGAGTATCACTAACATAGTTACCTCCCGAAATGCCATACATTTTCAAAACTGCATATTGTATAGTGTTCAAAATTTTTAGAATTTAGTTTTTTGGGCCTCCTGACAAGTTACATACTTTGCAGTTTCGAGGTTTTCACTCTAAGCCATCGATATACACAAATGACAACTGACAATGACGACTCGCGAGTAATTGACGTATTAATGAACGAATGTGACGAATGATTTGTTACGTCATTCGCTTAGCCAGTAAGTAGTTACTCGAAGCTTTGTTTTCGCTTGCGAAATTGATAGAGGATACTTATTTATTTATTTGATCTTCATGCAACATTTAAAGTACACAGGCGGACTTAATCAACCTTTACTTGCCAGATAACTCTATTGGGGAAGTAACTAATCAACACTTTACTCGGAGATGGTGAACGAGGCCCTTAGTATAACTTTAATAAATGATTTTATTCTGCGAAAGAGACATTTTACGAGCAGGGGATACTTTGCGCCTGAGCCGTCCTGTGGCACTAGTCCACGGAGGCGACGGGACACCACCCCCTGTGGCCGAAACTCTTCGTCCACAGCAAGATGCAGGAAACAAGTCGGTACTCGCACCACGAAATAATCATAATGACTCAACTGACATTATAACTATTTTACTATCTATATTGTGTACAACAGATTGATAATAATTATGTCCTTAATATTAGATTATATGAACATTATTAGATATAAGCAGATTACTTGAAGGCAAATCGTTTAATATGTTAATGAAATAAAACTTATTCGAAATTATTAAACAGTTTTTTAATAAGAATTGAAAGCTCTTTTGGCATTACAATATGAGTTTGTAAATTTTTGTTTTTATATGACAACTAGCAGGCCGTCCCGGCTTCGCACGGGGTAGACAATTAGTTATTTTTGGAAATTTGGATATAAAACACATTTTTTAGTGACTTAAGACTCATTTTTCTACACCTTCGATTACATTGTTCAAAATACCAAGGATCCCTAATTTTTTTCAAAATGAAATGTAGCCTATGTCAAATTGGAAGAACGTAGCATTCTATTGGTGAAAGAATTATTTTAAATCGGCCCAGTACTTTTTGAGCCTATTCATTACAAACATACAAAAATAGGTACAAATCTTTCCTCTTTATAATATTAGTATAGATTTATGTACATACCCAGTCATGTACCTAGCGATGCGAGGCGTCCGGATACAGTCAGGCTTTTTGGTTGTGTGTCCGGCCAAATTCGCTGGAGTACGGCCTGTCCGGCATTTGTTAGGTTTTTTAAATTAGACCCTTTTTAGGGTTCCGTACCTCAAAAGGAAAAAACGGATCCCTTATAGGATCACTGTTGTCCGTCCGTCTGTCTGTCTGTCAAGACCCTTTATCTCAGGAACCCTTTATCTAACTATATACTCAATCTCGCGGTCCCTTGAAGCTGAGCAAAAATCAAAGTTGTAAGTTGACAGGAAAAAAAGATACGCCCGTTTATGTTGCAAAAATCGTACATTTCGACACTGTTAAAGGAATCAAAATTCATAGGGTACTTCCCGTTGATCTAGAATCTTGAAATTTGGCACGAAGCAGGGTATTATAGCACAAATATAGGGAAAAGTCTGAAAACTGAAAATTAGTAATTACGTCACAAGATTTTTTTTTTAATCTTCGTGACTCGATTCGAGAATTGAACTGTTTTCATAGGTAAGTTTGTACGGAACCCTCAGTGCGTGAGTTCGACTCGCATTTGCCCGGTTTTTTAGTTAATTGACTAATTATCTCACAGATGGTGTAAAAAGTAGAGTATCCAACACGGGGATAAAGCTGACTTTCTCTTGGGCGGCTTTAATTCCTCACTTCACTCAGGTTTCTCTAGTAACTCCCTCGCAATGCTCGGGAGTTAATTAAATAAATCCCTCACTAAAATTCGGGATTAAAAATTAGCAACCTTCGTTTAGTTCGGAATTCAACATGCCGCCCTGTCTCGCCTTAAAGCTACTATTTTATCCCCTAGTCACATAATCTACTATTAACTACTAGCTTTAGCCCGCAGCTTCGCCCGCGTACATAAAATATAGCATAAATGTCACTCAGGAATACAGCAACTTTCTATTGGTGAAATAAATTTTTGCAATCGGAACAGTACTTCCACAGATTACCTCAAACAAAAAAAACAAACTTTACCTCTTTATTATATTAGTGTAGATTAAGTTATTGTGACGGATGGGAAACTACGGAACCCTACACTGAGCGTGGCCCGACACGCTCTTGGCTGGATGTTTTCTCCTGAGGTACGGAACAAAGCAAGGGTGTTATGTGCTACTCCCGGCGTGCCAGATCCTTTTGCGAACGCGCCCGCTCCGCAAACCAAACATAATGGATACGTCGTGATCGCGGAGCGCGACTGGAGCACGATCGGAGCACGGCGGAGCGGGAGGGAAGCGGTTTTTTGCGCGATCTCAAAGGGGAGTGCAGTTTAAGCACTGATGTTGCAGCCTAAGTAACACTGTACACGTTCACGTTCGCGGAGCACACAGTGTTCGCAAACCACGGCGAACCTAAGTGGATACCCGGCTTTACAAACACACACACAGGTGCAAACTTTCGCCTTACAATATTATATCTACCTATATTATGTAGGTTGACAGGTCAATAGTGAATATCATCAGCATCATCTGCCTAGCCTTTTCCCAACTATATTGGGGTCGGCTTCCAGTCAAGCCGGATTTAGCTGAATACCAGTATTTTACGAGGAGCGGCTGCCTACCAGACCTCCACAACCCATTAACTGGGGTAACACGGTACTTCATGGCAAGACTGGAGTCAGATGTACGGGCCCTGACAGGCAAACCTTGTGGAAGCTTGTGGAGGTGACTCAACACGTGCCGGTAGCCGGTGTCCTAAGATTTCGATGTTCTAACGTTTGAATCCCCAACCGGTCCTATGAGACCGCGCTGTTATTGTTTTACTATTGTGTCTCGTTTCGCGGGTATCTGAGTAATTAATATTTACGAAATTTGCGATGTTACAGCCCCCGCAGACTGCAGACTTTCTATCGGCCGATAGTTTGGTCGGCTTCTTAATTCATGAATCCCCGACCGGTCCTATGAGACCGCACTGTTATTGTTTTACTATTGTGTCTCGTTTTGCGGGTATGTGATACTCTGTGATAGGTTAATCAGTATGGAGAGGTATATGCGCACATCATAGCGATTCAGTATCGGTCGATAGAAAAGTTTGGTGGGCTTCCCGATTCCCTTCAAACTAATCTGCCGACTGCTAACGCCCATTTTCAATAAGCTACCTACCTATCTAAAGTTGCAGCTACTAAAGATAAACAAATCTATCCTTTTACTTGCTTTCCTATAACCTACAGACGGTTAGCATTTCCTACCAAAATTGTGACATTGACAACTAGAATCTTACTGTTTATCGGAGATAGCTATCTATTTATGAAGTGCGGTAGGTTATTGAAAACGGGCGTAAATCAGTACGACGATAGTTTGATCAGCCGACTCAGTTCGAGCTCGGCGCAGAGATTTTCATGTTCTTGTTATAGGTAGTAATTTGAAATTAGTTCGTTCTACGTAATGACAGTTGACAGGTCGTTGACCGTCTTTCTTTTTCTCTGCGCCATCGCTCTGTAACGTGCATTGTTCTGATAAAACTAAGTAATCTACACTAATATAATAAAGAGGTAAAGTTTGTTTTTTTGTTTGTATGAGGTAATCTGTGGAAGTACTGGTCCGATTGCTAAAAATTTTTCACCAATAGAAAGCTGCTGTATTCCTGAGTGACATAAGCTTTAATATTTTATGTACGCGGGCGAAGCTGCGGGTTAACGCTAGTTAATTATAAAGTCGTTTAATTACAACAGTTCTCTATACTAGCAAACTGCGAGAGCAATCGGCCGCATGCTGGTTGGTGTGCGCGCCTACCAGCTCGACGGTTTAGTTGGCCCCGAGCGCGCGCTGCCGCACAACCCGGTCAAACCGGCCCGGCAGGGCCGAAGCCTCTGGGGAACATGGGTATTCCGAAAGGTTGACACCGAGCCCCCCCCAGATCATAGGCAGGCAACGAAGGAACGGGGTAGGGGTTTAGTCAGTAAGAGTCTGACACACCCTCCCGCTCCGCCCAAGAGTGGGAGAAGTCATTCTGATGATTGGGGTACCAGAAAAAAAAACCCGGTCAAACTATCGGCCGATCTGTCTGCAGTCTACGGGGGCTCTTGTGGCGCAAGTTCATTAGTCAATAGGGCCCGCATGCGGGGTGCGAGAGATGCCTGGAACGCGTGCCACGGGGCCCGCATTCGGGCAACTATTTCATTAGTCGATAGGGTCCGCGTGCGGGGTGTACGAGAACCTCCATGTTCGTCGCCAGAGTGGATAATGAAAACGTATTTTACTAACGAGTATTTTTTTTTTCTGGTAGGGGAATCATCAAAATGACTTCTCCTGCTCTTGGGCGGAGCGGGAGGGCGTGTCAGACTCTTACTGACTAAACCCCTACCCCGTTCCTTCGCTGCCTATGATCTGGGGGGGACTCGGTGTCAACCTTTCGGAATACCACGTGTTCCCCAGAGGCTTTGGCCCTGCCGGGCCCCTACAGTTTTGCTGACATCTCCTTGAGGCGCGCGTGGAACAGAACGCGCCGTTGACGACTGGGCTCGGTCCAGATTATTTCTAGACTGCCGGACGGCGAGCTACCCAGTGCTCGCCGTCCGCAAACCCGCGCCTACGGTGGTCGGAAATCGGGATCTCGGCGGCGGCGGCGGCGTGAGGACCGTTCCCTCACGCGTCCGCGGTCAGCAGCCTCCTTCACGAGCATTACTGCTGAGTCACGCAAGCTGTATATCGACCGATGATATTCATTGGTTTGTAGCGGAGGTTTCGTCAGAAAGTCCCAAGTGTAGAGGGAAACAGAAAAACAATCTCAAATATATCAATCATTTATTAAGTATTCACTTTAGGCACATAAGGGTACTGTACTGAGGCGAACTTAATTCCTCGAGCATATACTTACAATGTGTTGTTTTGAAACTGTATGGCATTTCGGGAGGTTGTAAAAAAGTCACAAATCTATATTAAAAATGAAACCCGTTTTCCGTTGTCACGACATAACATAAAAACGGCTGAACCGATTTGGCTGTTTTTTTTTAAATGTTCCTTGAAGTTCAATGCTGGTTTTTACGTAGAAAAATTCTAAAAAAAAAAAGTTAGGTAATGTAGGGTAGGTAGGGTAGTGTAGGGTAGTGTAGGGTAGGTAGGAAAGGTAGGGTAGGGTAGCGTAGGATATGTAGGGTAGTCATTTGACGGGAGCAAAGCCGCGGGTAAAAGCTAGTAATCATATACAAATACAATACTTGGTCAATAATCAATAAAATATATATTTTTTAATTTTAGTTGCTTTCAGAATTACTCTAAACAAACGTGCGGGAAGTGCTAGTGTGCTTGGATCAAAGAAATAGTGTTTGTGTGTATGAAAGCGCGGTTATAGGGCGAGTATCAGACTGGCCGCGTTTTAGTAAAGGTAGTTCACACGTACCGATTTCCATAATGAAAAAATAAATAAAAAAATTACCTAAGTATTCATTTTATTATTGATTCGGGTCGAGTATCACTAACATAATTACCTCCCGAAATGCCATACACTATCAAAACTGCAGATTATAAACATAGGTATTTTATTGAAAATCTAGAATCTACTCTCTATGGGGCCCCGTATAATTAATAATGGGGGCCCCTCTTTGACCCGATTGCGGTAAAGCGCAATGTTTATATACATATTATAAAAACAATATCCCTAATTAATAGTTTATTACGAAACTAGCTTCTACCCGCGACTTCGTCTGCGAGGACTTCAGAAAAAAAAGTATCGGGATAAAAGGTAGCCTATGTTCTTTTCCATGTCAAAGGCCATATGCATGCCAAGTTTCATCCAAATCCGTTCAGCCGTTTATGCGTGATACTGGCTCGCACTCAGGGACATTGACACTGACACAAAATTGTCACATTGACAGTTTTTCATTGTAAAACTGTCAATGTGACAATTTCTTAATAGATCGTTTAGAAGTTAAGTAATGATTAACGTTAATGAATGTCCCTGATCGCCAGGGTAAGCAACATTCAACTACACTTTCACATTTATCTACACTAACATAATAAAGAGGTAAAGTTTTTTTTTTTGTTTGTATGAGGTAATCGGTGGAAGTACTGATCCGATTGCTAAAAATTTTTCACCAATAGAAAGCTGCTGTATTCCTGAGTGACATAGGCTATATTAAATTTTATGTACCTACGCGGGCGAAGCTGCGGGCTAAAGCTAGTAGGTAATATTAGTTAAAATAAGCTTAAATAGCACCCGACAAGCCAGTAGCCTGACTCTTTTACGCCCGTTTTCAATAAGCTATCTATCTAAAGTTGCAGCTACTAAAGATAAACAAATCTATCATTTTGCCCGTATCGTTTTCCTATAACCTACCGACGGATAGCATTTCCTACCAAAAGTTGTGGATTGACAGATATAATCTTACGGTCTATCGGGGATAGCTATCTATCTATGAACTGCGGTAGGTTATTGAAAACGGGTGTAAGTAGTAAGAAGTTGAGTTTTCGAACAGTAGTTGTGTGCTTCCCGCCGGGGCCCCTGACGCCAGTGATACGGCTGCTAGGGCCCCTGACGCCAGTGATACGGCTGCTAGGGCCCCTGACGCCAGTGATACAGCTGCTAGGGCCCCTGACGCCAGTGATACGGCTGCTAGGGCCCCTGACGCCAGTGATACGGCTGCTAGGGCCCCTGACGCCAGTGATACAGCTGCTAGGGCCCCTGACGCCAGTGATACGGCTGCTAGGGCCCCTGACGCCAGTGATACGGCTGCTAGGGGCCCCTGACGCCAGTGATACGGCTGCTAGGGCCCCTGACGCCAGTGATACGGCTGCTAGGGCCCCTGACGCCAGTGATACGGCTGCTAGGGGCCCCTGACGCCAGTGATACGGCTGCTAGGGGCCCCTGACGCCAGTGATACGGCTGCTAGGGGCCCCTGACGCCAGTGATACGGCGGTAATGCGACATACTGATTGTTGTCACTACATAGTATAAAACAAAGTCGCTTTCTGTCCCTACATCCCTATGCATACTTAACTCCCGTTTTCAATAACCTACCGCAGTTCATAAATAGATAGCTATCTCTGATAAACAGTAAGATTCTAGTTGTCAATGTCACAATTTTGGTAGGAAATGCTATCCGTCGGTAGGTTATAGGAAAGCAAGTAAGGGCAAAAGGATAGATTGTTTATCTTTAGTAGTTGCAACTTTAAAAAGGTAGCTTATTGAAAACGGGCGTTAATCTTTAAAAATACGCAAGCGATTTTGATGTGGTTTTTTTTTTAATAGATAGACTGATTCAATAGGAAGGTTTATATGTATAATACATGTATAATATAGTAGAGTAACATTGATAAATTTGCACCCGTGCGAAGCCGGGACGGGTCGCTAGTGTTTTATACAGTTTAAATTGTTTAATTTATTGTATAACTCCGGCCGCGGGCTCAGTACGGGTTGTTCTACGGCAAGCCAGAAAAAAAATAAAATAAAAAAGCGTTTAAAAATAAACTATGTATAGCTTGGCCAGAAAGAGTAGAAAATAATTGAGGTCGCAACTATCGTTTAGATGCTTTTAGATGGTATCATTTATTCTACTTCATAAACGATCTTGATACTTTAAGCATTTTTGTTAAATGTGAGAATAGGTACGGAAAATCAGATGCATAATTAGTGGTAAGGTCTAGTTTTATAATTGGTAAATAAAAAAGCTTAGGAAAGTTTAAACATCTTGATTACTAGGGCTGCCCTTGTTGTATCGTTTGAAATAAGTACAGACAATCTAATAGATTATTACTATTTATTGTTTTTCAAAGAATTCTCCACCATATTACACTTTTGCGTGCGTCCAAAACCAGTTATTAAAACATTTATTCCACTCTGAAGTGGGGATAGTCAAAGTGGTGGGGTGGTAGTGGGGAGCTGAAACTTTGACCACGAAGACTGCTTGATTTTGGGGAATGTAAAAAATTCGTTAGGGCTCAAGTCAGAGGTTTAAGGCGTGTGATTTAAAATTTTGTCATTTTGCTAAGCTGGTGTTGTAAATTTGCCATCGTTTTCATTACTTCCGTTTATTATGCGTCGGACACCGCTTTCTGATTTTCCTGGAATCAAAATAAAACCTGAATTTAGAATGACGTAGGTGACGATCAAAAAATGCAATCGCTCTATAAAAATTAAGTCATTGTGAAAGATATTTCCAAATGTAAACAAACAACTAATGTTATGTTAAATCCGTAAAAAACGTTGATGATATGGATTTTTTTAAAGGCCTAACTGACGTTAACAGTAACTTGGATCATGAACTATATATATTATATAAAACTAGAGTGAATAAATACCTGGCATATCAGCAACTCGTTTGTAAAGATTGTCCAACTCGGTTAGAAGTTTTCCGGCATGATACTCCGCCAAATATCGTTTAAAAACATTGTAAATTACTTCTCTGGCACCACCTTTTATCGTCTTGCCCATTTTTAATAACAATTCACTGACTAAAACGTATAATATCTACCAAAATCGCAATAATTCACAAATCACTTTCTTTGTTTTGGTATTTTGACTGTTGTTTGACATTGTTTTTCGAGTTGCTATATGTGGAAAATTTTAGTTCATATTTATTTAATTTCTACTCTTTCTGGCCAAGCTGTATATATTTATAATGAAATTATAAGTAACAATTTATTTCGCCACGACGCCTTAAAAACTACCATGTTTTTTTGAATGTGGCAACCCCAGGTGTAGGATAAAGTTCATTCCAGATAAACGTGCAATAAAAGTCATTGACCCACCTACATTTATTGACATTCTTAATTTCAAAAACGGAAATAATAACAAAAAAACTGTCTTGAATCGACATCTATTGCGATCCTTTACGTTTTCTACTAATGAAAAACAGTTCATTGTTTGTTTTTAATGTACCATCGCAGAGATATAAGGAAAAGGTCAATGTACTTTATTGCAAGCTTACATATCTGGAATACAAGACCGGTCGCTGTGGCGACGCTTGGGGGAGGCCTATGTCCAGCAGTGGACGTCTTTCGGCTGAGATGATGATGATGATCTGGAATAAGGTATAGTGATGCGACTAGGAGGCGGCGCACTCGCTGGCGGGGGAGCGAGAGGGCGAGCGGGAGGGAGAGGGCCTGTAGTCCTCCGTGCGCATGTCGTTGAGGCCGAGCTCCTCGTTCTGCTCGTAGGAGCGCGTGTAGCGCGTTATCTTCAGCCCTGCAACACACACACACACACACATTACTCTAACTACACCAGAGATATAATGTGTTCCACAACTTTCACACAACGCCATCTAGTCCCAAGCTAAGCAGAGCTTGTGTTATGGGTACTAGACAACTGATAAACATACTTATATACTTCTAAATACATACATATTTATACTAATATTATAAAGAGGTCAAATTTGTAAGTTTGTATGTAGGGGGTAATCTCTGGAACTACTGGTCCGATTTGAAAAATTCTTTCAGTGTTAGATAGCCTATTTATCGAGGAATGCTATAGGCTATATACCATCACGCTACGACCCACGGGAGCGGAGCAGTAACGAAAAATGCGGGTGAAACCGCAGGGGACAGCTAGTTATAAATAAATTACACCCAGACACAGAACAAATGATCGTGCTCATCACACAAACATTTGTTCTGAGTGGGAATCGAACCTACGACCTCCGACATAGTCAGGGTCACTAACCACTAGACCAACAGGCCAGTCCATTCGCATGAACAGTAGCACATTTACAAAACACATGTTAACAACAAAAAAAAAACCGCAAGGAATATGCGCCACGTCCGTGCAAAACGGCCGAACGCTCAGCATAATGCTGTAGACACACACAGTGCGACTAGTCCACCGCGCTGGTCCCCAGCGTGGGCCGGTGACGGTGTCGACTCTAAGACGTCGGAACGATTGTACCAAATAAATTTGAATACTATAAAAATGTGTGAGGAGCTCGTGGCTAGTTAATAACAGCCGCACGGGTCGATCTTCAAGGTTAAGCAACGCTTGCCAAGGTGGCTGTGTGAATGGGTGACCATCTTAACATACCGAGTGTGCTTCGGAAAGCACGTTAAGCCGTAGGTCCCGGCTGTCATTTGTAGATCTTTGGCAGTCGTTATGGATAGTCAGAAGCCAGTAAATCTGACTCCAGTCTTGCCTTGAAGTACCGTGTTACCCCAGTTAATGGGTTGTGGAGGTCTGGTAGGCAGCCGCTTCTCGTAAAATACTGGTGTTCAGCTAAATCCGGCTTGACTGGAAGCCGACCCCGATATAGTTGGGAGAAGGCTAGGCAGATGCTGCAGGCGGTACCTGCGTCGGGCGCGGCGGGGTCGCGCGCCAGGCTCTGCACGTACGAGTTGCCGGCGGGGTCGTCCAGCACCAGCGTGACGGCGCGCTCGCCGCGCAGCACCTCTTCCACCCTCTCCACGAACCTGCGCCACACACACAGCTTTAGGGTTCCGTACCTCAAAACGGACAAAACGGAACCTGTTCGGGGTTGGATTGAGATAGAGATAAAGATGAAAGTCAGTTTAAGTCCGCGGTCCCTTACAACTGTGCACAAATTAAACTTGTAAGTTGACGGGAAAAAAAGATACGCTCGTTTATGATGCAAAAAACGTACATTTCGACACTGTCAAAGGAATCATTTGTGAAGTAGCGTGTGTGTGTGTAGTAGTGTGTGTAGAGAGGCGCTGATGTTCCGTCTGCCGTGGTGCCCCGCCCCCGAGGACGCTGCCGCCACCGCTAGGTTGTAGTGTGTGTGTAGTAGCGTGTGTGTAGCTGTGTTACCGGTCGAGGCGGGCGCGGTGCAGGCCGGGCGCGTCGCCCAGCGCGCCGGGGCAGTCGCGCAGCTGCGCCGCCGTGGCGCTGATGAGCAGTAGTGTGTGTGTAGTAGCGTGTGTGTGTGTAGTAGCGTGTGTGTAGCTGTGTTACCGGTCGAGGCGGGCGCGGTGCAGGCCGGGCGCGTCGCCCAGCGCGCCGGGGCAGTCGCGCAGCTGCGCCGCCGTGGCGCTGATGAGCAGTAGTGTGTGTGTAGTAGCGTGTGTGTGTGTAGTAGCGTGTGTGTAGCTGTGTTACCGGTCGAGGCGGGCGCGGTGCAGGCCGGGCGCGTCGCCCAGCGCGCCGGGGCAGTCGCGCAGCTGCGCCGCCGTGGCGCTGATGAGCAGTAGTGTGTGTGTAGTAGCGTGTGTGTGTGTAGTAGCGTGTGTGTAGCTGTGTTACCGGTCGAGGCGGGCGCGGTGCAGGCCGGGCGCGTCGCCCAGCGCGCCGGGGCAGTCGCGCAGCTGCGCCGCCGTGGCGCTGATGAGCAGTAGTGTGTGTGTAGTAGCGTGTGTGTGTGTAGTAGCGTGTGTGTAGCTGTGTTACCGGTCGAGGCGGGCGCGGTGCAGGCCGGGCGCGTCGCCCAGCGCGCCGGGGCAGTCGCGCAGCTGCGCCGCCGTGGCGCTGATGAGCAGTAGTGTGTGTGTAGTAGCGTGTGTGTGTGTAGTAGCGTGTGTGTAGCTGTGTTACCGGTCGAGGCGGGCGCGGTGCATGCCGGGCGCGTCGCCCAGCGCGCCGGGGCAGTCGCGCAGCTGCGCCGCCGTGGCGCTGATGAGCAGTAGTGTGTGTGTAGTAGCGTGTGTGTGTGTAGTAGCGTGTGTGTAGCTGTGTTACCGGTCGAGGCGGGCGCGGTGCAGGCCGGGCGCGTCGCCCAGCGCGCCGGGGCAGTCGCGCAGCTGCGCCGCCGTGGCGCTGATGAGCAGTAGTGTGTGTGTAGTAGCGTGTGTGTGTGTAGTAGCGTGTGTGTAGCTGTGTTACCGGTCGAGGCGGGCGCGGTGCAGGCCGGGCGCGTCGCCCAGCGCGCCGGGGCAGTCGCGCAGCTGCGCCGCCGTGGCGCTGATGAGCAGTAGTGTGTGTGTAGTAGCGTGTGTGTGTGTAGTAGCGTGTGTGTAGCTGTGTTACCGGTCGAGGCGGGCGCGGTGCAGGCCGGGCGCGTCGCCCAGCGCGCCGGGGCAGTCGCGCAGCTGCGCCGCCGTGGCGCTGATGAGCAGTAGTGTGTGTGTAGTAGCGTGTGTGTAGCTGTGTTACCGGTCGAGGCGGGCGCGGTGCAGGCCGGGCGCGTCGCCCAGCGCGCCGGGGCAGTCGCGCAGCTGAGCCGCCGTGGCGCTGATGAGCAGTAGTGTGTGTGTAGTAGCGTGTGTGTGTGTAGTAGCGTGTGTGTAGCTGTGTTACCGGTCGAGGCGGGCGCGGTGCAGGCCGGGCGCGTCGCCCAGCGCGCCGGGGCAGTCGCGCAGCTGCGCCGCCGTGGCGCTGATGAGCAGTAGTGTGTGTGTAGTAGCGTGTGTGTGTGTAGTAGCGTGTGTGTAGCTGTGTTACCGGTCGAGGCGGGCGCGGTGCAGGCCGGGCGCGTCGCCCAGCGCGCCGGGGCAGTCGCGCAGCTGCGCCGCCGTGGCGCTGATGAGCAGTAGTGTGTGTGTAGTAGCGTGTGTGTAGCTGTGTTACCGGTCGAGGCGGGCGCGGTGCAGGCCGGGCGCGTCGCCCAGCGCGCCGGGGCAGTCGCGCAGCTGAGCCGCCGTGGCGCTGATGAGCAGTAGTGTGTGTGTAGTAGCGTGTGTGTGTGTAGTAGCGTGTGTGTAGCTGTGTTACCGGTCGAGGCGGGCGCGGTGCAGGCCGGGCGCGTCGCCCAGCGCGCCGGGGCAGTCGCGCAGCTGCGCCGCCGTGGCGCTGATCAGACCCTCGGCCGTGGTGAAGCGTCCCCCCAGCGCGCGCCCGCCCACCTCCAGCTCCAGCTCCGGTATCTCCATGCTGCAGGTCTCCGACTGCAACAGTACATCACGGCTTGGCAACGCTCTCTTGTAAACGGCAAGGCAAGGTAGCTACGGTTAATTCGCCGTCTGTAGGCACGGTTGTCAGTGTTGTATGGATCACTGAGAGAGCTTGCTGACACAAACGGCGGCGCTACGGCATGGCAGCGCCGCCGCGTTTCATCAGTGTTGTATCGCAGTCTATGGCCTCTTACAGCTTACATTATTAGATATAACAGCGTATTAAACCAGAGCGAGCCATTTACAAGCCTCCACATGTAACATGAAACCACAACATACGTGGCAGAATGTCATGTGAACATTAACCTATCACATACCCACAAAACGAGACACAATAGTCAAACAATAACACCGCGGTCTCATAGGACCGGTCGGGGATTCATGAACTAAGATTCAAGACGATATTGTGTAACACATCCTAGCCTAGCCTTTTTCCCCAACTATATTGGGGTCGGCTTTCAGTCAAGCCGGGTTTAGCTGAATATCAGTATTTTACGAGGAGCGGCTGCCTACCAGACCTCCACAACCCATAAACTGGGGTAACACGGTAAGTACCGTGTTACCCCAGTTAATGGGTTGTGGACACTGAGCATACATGGCAAGACTGGAGTCAGATTTACTGGCTTCTGACTATCCGTAACGACTGCCAAAGATCTACAAATGACAGCCGGGACCTACGGCTTAACGTGCTTTCCGAGGCACGGAGGAAACTCGTTATCTTAAGATGGTCACCCATCCACAGACCAACCATGGCAAGCGTTGCTTAACCTTGAAGATCGACCTGTGCGGCTGTTATTATCTAGCTACGAGCTCCTCGACGATATTGTGTAACGCATTCAGACTAAATCAATGAATTTGGAGAAGAAGAAGAAGCTCACCTTGAGCACGTCCCTGGAGAAGTCTTCCTTGCCGGCGACGCGCAGCTCGAAGCGCACGCCCTGCTCCTCTATCCCGCCGCCCGACTTCACCTGCCACACGACCACGACTATAATACACTAGCTTTAGCCCGCAGCTTCGCCCGCGTACATGAAATATAGCCTATGTCACTCAAGAATACAGCAGCTTTCTATTGGTGAAAAAATTTTTGCAATCGGACCATTACTTCCACAGATTACCTCATACAAACAAAAAAAAATAAAGAGGTAAAGTTTTACCTCTTTATTATATTAGTGTAGATATTTATAAAAAATAGTAAATTAAAAATATTAAAATTTACACACAGTCGAACATAGAACCTCCTCTTTTTTGAAGTGGGTTAAAAATTAATTAATTACTTTTTAATTAAAATGTCTTAGGGGTTGATTAGAATAACGATTTCATCCGACGTCTTTTTTAGTGAAGCAGCTAGTAATATACATCAATCGCGAGGTGATCACCTCTCAAAGAAAAGAAACCTGTGACCCACAGATGAATTATTATGCTAATTATTCTATGTACAGTCAGCATCAAAAGTCGATGAACAGAATCAATATAACAAAACACCTGTTCGCAATAAAATGTGTTTCATCTGTTCACAATAAATGTTTTGTTATGTTGATTCTGTTCATCGACTTTTGATGCTGACTGTACATGAATGATGCCGTTCGACCAGTTTTCAACTTTACGCCTTTATCAATAAGGTTGTAAACTGATCACCAAAGAACTTGGGTGCACTAACCTCGTTGGTGCGATGTCCGCAGAAGTCGCAGCTGGTGCTCATGATGACGACCTCCTTGAAGTGCGGGATGTCTGCAACACACACAGACACATGCGGGCGCTGGACGCACCAGCCGAGCTCATACTCCGGCCTCGACGCCCAGAGCCGGCAGCGATGCGCAATCTCGAGACGTTTACCAGCGAAAGAACCGAAGTCGTTAAAATAAACCATCTATACTCCGTCGGTTTAGGTAGTTAACTAAATTTAAACAATGTTGGCATGTCTTTTTATCTAAAAAGTTGTCTATAAATTTTATATAAAAATCTTTGCGACTAGGTATTTACCTAAATCGATGTTAGCTAATAAACTAAATTTAAATAATCTTTGTGTATTTTATATACGAGCTCTTTAATATAAAAAGACATACCAAGATTGTTTACCTTTAGTTAACTACCTAAACCGATAGACCATAGTCAAACGCCGTTCTATCAAATCGATATGTTTTTCAATTGTTTCGAGTCAACGGAATCGAACGCCAGTTTCTGTTTGTACGAATCAGTTACTCTCTCACGCCCGAAACCAATAACCTATCTATCACATATCGGAGATTGAAAACCAAAGAAACAACAGAAAACATGTAAATTTTTGTGTGGTATCATTTTGTTTTTCAGTCTCCGATATGTGATAGATAGGTTATTGGTTTCGGCTGTAAATCATCGAGGAACACTCGCGAATGAACGCGCCATGCGTCAGTCTCAACAACAGACTAATCAAAGTTGAAACAATCGACAACCATCGAGATGACTCGAACAACTGAAAGGATCGAATGAAACCTCTCGGCATTGCACATCACTGAGCTGATACTCTAGCCTTGAAGCTTCGAGGCCGGCGACGAGGCGCCAACAGTTGTACAAGCTAGGACAGCGAGAGGCCTTGGGTACGATGTGTACGGTATTATGCAAAATAGCATGGATACCTTAAAGGTAGCCTTTCGAACTGAGCGTCTATAGCGTCAGTGACGCCGCGACAGTGTCGCTGGGTTCGAAAGTCGTTCCCTTGAATTTCATTCATTTGCATAGAACATCTATCTGTCGCTCTGTCGCGGCGTCACTGACGCTATAGACGCTCGGTTCGAAAGGCTACCTTAAGGGGGAAGCGTCAGGTTAGCCAGATCCGACAGCGTTCCTAGACTTAAGTGAGCTTAGGGGGCTTGTATTGATGATGTTTATGGTTATAATTATGTCAGTTACAAAACAAACAGACAGTCAGTCGGAAAAGATGTTTTTAACTTCATACAACCTACCACTTGACTGGCCTGCAAATTGCAAAAAACGTAAGAATATTTGAATTTCGCAACGCTTTCCTCTTAATGTCTAATTTTTGAATAATACTTATCGCGTCATTTGTCGTTTCACACTAATTTCTTCCAGTACTATCCATGCAATTTTGCATCTGACTGCACATATCGCGGGCGGAGTAATAGACGCGCAAGCTGAGGGACAGTTCCAACAGCTGACTGCAGGGAATAGGGAATATGCGTGGAAAGTATTTGTTTTCTAACCATTTCATCAATAAATACAACGTGTTGATTTGAAACTGTATGGCATTTCGGGAGGTTGTAAAAAAAGTCACAAATAATCATATACAATAACTAGTTAATAATAATATAATAGGATTGGTCTTTCCGTCCGATTATAATTTGAGTATCTTCAAGACTAGAGTGAATAGGCTCTTAATAAACTAGTGCGCCTCACCATCTACGATTGCATCACTGCTTACCATCAGGTGGGATTGCAGTCAAGCACTAGTTTATAGTAGGTATATAAAAATAAAAATAAAAAAACAATAATAAGTGGTTTTTACATTTTAGTTGGTTTTCAGAATAACTCTCTAAACAAACGTGCGGGAAGTGCTAGTGTGCTTTGTATCAATGAAATAGTGTTTGTGTGTGAAACTTAATTATAGGACGAGTATCAGACTGTCTGCGTTTTACACGTACCGATTTGCATAATGAAAAAAAAATAAAAAAATACCTACACATTTTATTATTGATTCGGGTCGAGTATCACTAACATAATTACCTCCCGGAATGCCATACACTTAGAGCATTTAACCTATGGAGACGGCAAAGCAGGTCTTACCCCTCTGCCAAAGTACATTGGCCATATGGCCATACACGTTATTTAAAACTAGTTCAATGCGCGATCGCCGCCATTGTGTATCGCATTGTGTCGCAAAAAGTTCCCTCCCAAAAATGGTTAAAAGATCTGTTACTACAAATCTGTGAAACCATGTTTCTTATCACATATAAGTATGCGTGACGCGCCAATATAGTTCTATTTAAGTAAATTGTCGAAATAAACTTTATACCATTACGATAGAAAAATATCGTGGTACGTAGGTAGTTTACACGCAGTACAGGCCTACAGGGGCATGGAGTTGAGATGTGTGTGGTTTTTTCAATTGTGTGCTTATTTTTTATAGTGTGCATTTATTGCAATAGGAAGCTGCATTTGTGTGTAACTGTCAGATTTTCCTAGTGTGCTGTACGTGTGTACCCGCAAAAAGTGACAGAATAATTTGTTCAGAAATTCGTTCCTTGCCATCTCCATAGGTTAAATGCTCTAAGGCCATATACTTTCAAATCAACACATTGTATACTAAAGTAGAGTACTCTATCTTAGCTTCAAGGCTAAGCGCGTGATACACGGGGGTAAGGAAACAACAGCAGTCTTCACTAGCGCCACACTGCATACACCGTGTGGTTAGCAACAGAGGTTCATGAAGGAATATGTATTTCTGTTTAATACAGGCTGTGTCAGACATTGTCACACAAACCAATACCATGGATCCAGTACATGAATCCGACGGGTCAAGGAGGAAAGGACGCCTGGGTGTCGCCACTGTGTGGACCGCCCGGAGGACACGGTCGAGCACACGGTCTGGTAAATCTGGACCGAGCCCAGTCGTCAACGGCGCGTTCTGTTCCACGCGCGCCTCAAGGAGATGTCAGCAAACTGTAGGGGCCCGGCAGGGCCGAAGCCTCTGGGGAACACGGAAAATCCGAAAGGTTGTCACCGTGTCCCCCAGATCAAAGGCAACGAAGGAACGGGGTAGGAACGGTTTAGTCAGTAAGAGTCTCACACGCCCTCCCGCTCCGCCCAAGAGTGGGAGAAGTCATTCTGATGAATCCCCTACTGAAAAAAAAGTACATGTATATCCGGCCGCCTCGATGACGGAATTTTTAGTCGGCATTTTCTTAACGTTTGAATCCCCAACCGGTCCTATGAGACCGCGCTGTTATTGTTTTACTATTGTGTCTCGTTTCGCGGGTATCTGAGTAATTAATAAAAAAAACGTTAGCTTTTTTAAACGGTGTAAAATCGTTATTCTAACATTTTTAGACGAAAAAATGAATTAATTACTTTTTAAATTAAAAAAGGTCGTAAGGATTGATTAACCCCAATGTTTTTTTAATTAATTATTTTTTAAATTAAAAAGTAATTAATTTTTTTTTTTCTTCAAAAATTACACCGGTTTAGATTAGAATAACGAATACAATAGAAATAATATTATACAGTTTAATTTTATTTAATACAATTTTTTTTGAAAAAATTACGAAAAACCGACGAAAAATTCCACCACTGCAGGGGGCTCCAGAATCATGTACTGTATCCATGGTATTAGTTTGTGCGTCGATGTCAGACACACCCTGTATAGTTTCGCAGAAGCATTTAGCCAAACAAAAAGTCTACATATTGTCCAGTTACGCAGACACTTCAGATACAAAACTACACCAATTTTCCGTCACAAATGTCACAATATCAACTAGATAGCAATTTGTGAATAAGTAGCTTTAGCCCGCAGCTTCGCCCGCGTACATAAAATATAGCCTGTATAACTCAGGAATACAGCAGCTTTCTATTGGTGAAAAAATTTCAGCAATCGGACCAGTACTTCCACAGATTACCTCAACAAACAAAAAAACAAACTTTACCTCTTTATTATATTAGTGTAGATTAAAACAGCTACTGTACTTCACTCGAAGATATCACGACAAAAACTCTCAGAAATATGTTTGTTAGAGTGCGTCTAATGAAAGCGCGACCTGGAGTTTTTTTTTTAAATTTAATTGGCAACATTATTCAGCAGTAGCAAATAATATTATAGGCTCGCGTTTGACCACTATCTCACCTGATGGTAAGCGATGTTGTGGCCGACGATGGAGCACGCTTGCCTAGAAGTAACCTATTCACTCTTGACTTAAAGACCCCTAGGTTGTAGCTATTAGGAAACACAGACTCTGACATTAGTTAAGGCCCTGTGTTCCCGGTTTTGCCTGTTTTAGAATTCACTTTTGGTAGGCAAATTATAACATTTTGAATCTGAAATAAATATATATTTAGGATAAGTACCTACATTCTTTCTCTTGTACCCGTTCAAAACACGATGCAATACAATTTTCTCGATAGAAAAAAATACTGAAGTAACTACGATTTGCAGTTTTGTTTACAAGTAAATTACATTTTAAACGAGTACTATAAACCACCATATTTTATAAATAATATCAATTTATAGGTAATTCATTTTAGAATCGATTCTACCCGATCGTTTTTTCATTGAATTTATATTTTTTTTTAACGATTCATCTGCCTACCCTTTTCCCAACTATATTGGGGTCGGCTTCCAGTCAAGCCGGATTTAGCTGAATACCAGTATTTTACGAGAAGCGGCTGCCTACCAGACCTCCACAACCCATTAACTGGGGTAACACGGTACTTCAAGGCAAGACTGGAGTCAGATTTACTGGCTTCTGACTATCCGTAACGACTGCCAAAGATATCCAAATGACAGCCGGGACCAACGGCTTAACGTGCTTTCCGAGGCACGGAGGAAACTCGTTATGTTAAGATGGTCACCCATCCACAGACCAACCTAGGCAAGCGTTGCTTAACCTTGAAGATCGACCTGTGCGGCTGTTATTATCTAGCCACGAGCTCCTCATTTTTTTTTAACGATTATTCCAAGTATATTTCGATCCACGCGTCGCTTCTCAGTGTCTAGCGGGAGGTTACCGCTTGGTCTACCCGCTTTTAAAACATAATCTGTGCAACATTAGACTACACTATACTCCGTTGGTTTAGGTAGTTAACTAAAGGTAAACAATCTTGGTATGTCTTTTTATATTAAAGAGGTCGTATATAATATACACAAAGATTATTTAAATTTAGTTTATTAGCTAACATCGATTTAGGTAAATACCTATGTGCAAAGATTTTTACATACAATTTTTAGACAACTTTTACATAAAAAGACATACCAAGATTGTTTACCTTTAGTTAACTACCTAAACCGACGGAGTATAGTGTAATGTTAGACACTCCGATTTCTTTTTAAATTATTTGGGTGTCTTCAAGGCTAGAGTGAATAGGCTCTTAATAAACTAGTGCGCCTCACTATCAACGATTGCATCACTGCTTACCATCAGGTGGGATCGCAGTCAAACATTAGTTCACGTTAGATAAAAAAAAATGTTTCGCGAAAATAGGCACGGATGCCACGAGGTCCCAAGTCAAAGGACATATTTGAGAAAATACGTCAAATTTTCTGTTTGTTTGCTTAAAGAGTAATGCAGTTTACTGGAAGCATTAATATGATTGTGCTACCCTCATACACGTACGCAGTGTGATAGGACGCTGCACGCACATTTTAATAGAGTGACTCAAAATAGAACTTTATTTGCTACACGAAAAGATACACAATTCATTGTGAGAATTTAAAATACGTTGCTTCATGCAGCGCTGCGCCTCGTGACGCCGCGCAGCGTCTCGCTGCGCAGCGGAACGTTTTTACATTCGCGACGTCGTGTTGCCGACGATGTTACTATGCGCCTCGCAACGTTGCGATGCGGCGCGCGGCGCAGCGTGAAGTCACTGGCCTCTTCCTGCATCGTCGCGTCGCGTCGCGTCTCGGTGTGAACTGACCCTCAGTCATCGACGTACAAACGAGTACCACGGCTCCAGGATGTCTACTCTCTTTCTCCGAAATAAGAAGTTTCGACCGAAATTTCGCGTATTTCCTACCAAGGAAACTGAATTTGACTGGCCTGTTGGTATAGTGGTCAGTGACCCTGACTGCTATGCCAGGGATCGTGGGTTCGATTCTCACCCAGGACAAATGTTTGTGTGATGAGCACGATCATTTGTTCTGTGTCTGGGTGTAATTTATCTATAATATGTATTTATTTAGAAATATATAAGTATGTTTATCAGTTGTCTTGTACCCGTAACACAAGCTCTGCTTAGCTTGGGACTAGATGGCGTTGTGTGGAAAATTGTGGAACATATTATATTATAAGGCTCCATTCGTTTCCATTTTGAATGAACGAAAATGGTTCGACGTTTCGAATCTCTAAACCTACTCTAAGGGTCCGTTCACACAGACCGGCTCGGAGAGGAGAGCAGATTTTTTATCACGTTGAAAACAGAGCTTTAAGTATTTGTAGTAAGGTTTATTTTTGCATGTGCACTGCGCGTTCAAGCATGCTTTATGACAAAACGTTTTTTTTTTCGGATCCGATCCTAATTTCGTAAAGTTACGAAAACGAAAAAATGGTCTTGACAAATTATTCGGAACTTTAACGTAAAACTGATGAAATTTGCGAAATTTCGTTGCAGAACATGATTCTGGACCGCTCTACTGGTGGTTTGCAAACGTTTTACGCCCGTTTTCAATAACCTACCGCAGTTCGTAGATAGATAGCTATGCCCGATAAACAGTAAGATTCTATCTATCCATCCACAATTTTTGCTAGGAAATGCTATCCGTCAGTAGGTTATAGAAAAGCAAGTAAGGGCAAAAGGATAGATTTGTTTATATTTAGTAGCTGCAACTGTTAGATAGCTTATTGAAAACGGGCGTTAGCCAACTTCGTTTAAGCGTCGACTCCTGACACTATGTATGACAATGTGCTGTTTTGAACACTGCAAAACCTTTCTGGAGGTTGTAATAACAGTCACAAATAAACATATAAATAAAAACAAAAAAAAAAACCTCATTAAAATCGGATCATCCGTTTGGGTGCTACGATGCCACAGACAGACACATATACATCTACACACACAGACACGTCAAACTTATAACACCCCGTCGTTTTTGCGTCGGGGGTTAAAAATACGATACTTGGTCAATAATCAACCATACATTTTAAATTATTTTTTAAAATTTTAGCTGTTTTTCAAAATAACTCTCTAAACAAACGTGCGGGAAGTGCTAGTGTGCTTTGGATCAATGAAATAGTGTTTGTGTGTGTGAAAGGCGAGTATCAGACTGGCCGCGTTTTAATAAAGGTAGTTCACACGTACCGATTTCCATAAATAAAAACAATAACTACTCATTTTATTGTTGATTCGTATCAAGGATCACTAACCCCCGAAATCTTTTGCAGTTTCAAAACTGCACATTGTATTAATGTACTAGGACTAAGGGACGGTTCACATCTGACAGAAAATGCGTCGAGCGTATCATCGGTCGCGTCCACTCCGTCAAATTAGACCTTTCACATTAAGCGTCTAATCAGTTTGTCCGTTCAGCATCTACAGAGCGGTACTTATTTATTTTTAATGTAAACTCAAGAAATAGAAGTTGTTAGAATAGTCGCTATATTTTTTTGTCGCTAGACAGATAATTTAAGCCAAGATCTAGCAAAAAAGTCCTCACTAGCTCTTACGTCGACCGACAATGCGTTTACGGAAACGGAATAGACGCTGTATGCTCGACGCACTAACGTAACATCGGTTGAGTGTGAACGGTCAAGTGTTTTTCTATACATTTGTCTGTTCTGGCGTTACGCGACCGATAATACGCGACGCATGTTCCGTCAGATATGGACCAGCAGCGCTCTACGCGGTTGTATAACATTTGTGGCGCAATGCAGAAGCAGAAATAAAAATACTTATTACGTTCATAGAACCCCCACTGCTCATAGATGTCGTTCTCAACTGCAAATAATGTATTTGTGTGTATTGTCTCGCCCATAGGTATCAGAAAGGAGGAGATATGTTATGTTGTTACAAATGTATCGGAACATGTGTCTCCACAGCGGCCGTATTATGAAGTACACCGCATTGATAAAGTATCGTTATGTTATTTTTACATTGCTTGTTCAGTTGCTGAGCGTCAAAATTACGTGATGGTTAAGGAGCAATGTATTAGCAGGATTTCGTTACGATCAAGTTATTATGTGACGGCCGTTGCCTAGCACATTGCCCCACGGGCGCATGGCTTGCGGACATGAATTCGCCCTTTTGAATGAAGATCGGGATCGGGAACTCAAAATAATGAAAAATCACGGAAGATATCCCGTAAGTGACAATTTAAATTGTGAAACAAACCGTGATAGCCCAAAGGTCGATTTACAGCAAACGAACATAGAGCTAGAGCTAGAACAAGAGCAGTCTTTCGTAATCTTTTAGTGTAAACGAAAGCTCGTTTTCAGCGTTTACACCAAGAGATCAACGAGCAAGAACTAGAACAGAGCAAGAACACAAGAACGCTTCGAAGAGACCGCTCCGGGGAGCGAGCACGTGCGAACACGGAAGAACGCTAACAAGCAAGTGTTCACACGTTCTAGTGCCGTTTACATCAAGCGAGCGAGCATTCTTAGAATATTCTATAGAATCTTTGCGAACGCACTAAGAACAACGAAAGAATACTCTACGCCTGTTTACACTAGATGAATTTGATGTAGTGGGGATAGAATGAGCATTCGTTCGTTTGATGTAAATCGACCTTAAAACAATGAATTCGCCCGCTTTCTCGTCTTTATTAATATTGCTGTGGTTGACTCACTGGTCATCTTCATGTTGGTGTCGCAGGGCGCGCCGCAGTCCGGACAGTTCGTCCGGAAGCTCAGCACCTCGTCGCGCGCCAGCTGCTCGTAGGGCATGGCGTCCGGGTCCGCCTCGGACAGCAGGTGCTCCTGCTGCTCTGACAGGGACAGCCCGTTCATGGGCAACTCCTCGCTGGAGCCGTTCTCCTGGGGGAGACGGGTTTGTGTCTAGGTATAGTTGCACTGGTTCCGGGGTGGTCTTTTTAGAGGACACGGGGCCCTCTCCCATGTGCAGATGGTGATCACCGGGATGGTTTTAGTGAGGTAAGAATCCCACACTCCCTGGTCTTTTTCCCCAAAAGTCCAGGCGCCTTTTAAAGGTTTCCCCCCGAAAACAAAAAAAAAAGGTACAGTTGCACTGTGTCATCATCATCATCATCTCAGCCGAAAGACGTCCACTGCTGGACATAGGCCTCCCAAGCGTCGCCACAACGACCGGTCCTGTGCGTCTCGCATCCATCGGATTATTAATTAGCATAGCATATGCGGATTTAGCGGACATGCTTAATTAGTATGGCATAGTCATCATCATCTACCTAGCCTTTTCCCAACTATATTAGGGTCGGCATCCAGTCAAGCCGTATTGAGCTGAATACCGGTATTTTACGGCTGTCTACCAGACCTCCACAACCCATTAACTGGGGTAACACGGTACTTCATGGCAAGACTGGAGTCAGATTTACTGCCAATGATCTATAAATGACAGCCGGGACCTACGGCTTAACGTGTTTTCCGAGGCACGGAGGAAACTCGGTATGTTAAGATGGTCACCCATCCACAGACCAACCTTGGCAAGCGTTGCTTAACCTTGAAGATCGACCCGTGCAGCTGTTATTATCCAGCTACGAGCTCCTCAACGATATTGTGTAACACATTCAGACTAAATCAATAGAAAGAAAGATAAATAATCCGCCATCCGTAGTGGCCCAACTGTGGGCTAGTATACTCACCTCGGTGTGATGCTGCTCGTAGATGCCGAGCATGCGGTTCTGCTCGTCGGAGCGCGTGAAGGAGTAGCGGCGCGCGCGGGGGTCGCGACGCGGCGCCGCGGGGTTCTCCAGGAAGCAGTTACCTGCGGGGAACAGGGCAGCACAGTCAGTATACAGGCAGTAAAGATAGTCAGTTCGTTAGCCCACTGTGTCCCACTGCTGGGCGAACGCAATTTTTCTCTTCTTTTTAAGCTATTGCATAGCTTCTATCGCGAGCCTTGAGCGTGGGGACCGAATCCAGAAATTCCGTAACGAAAAAACCCTAACACCCCCCACTCCGACCGGCACAGCCATCTATCGATAAATACCAGAACTTTTAATGACTTTTTGAAATATCACGCTTGTCTCTTTAGTTCAGCAACCCGCCTTTAGGCGGCATTGGTTGTATTGGAAAACTACCGTAATCAACTGTTTGTGAGAAAGTATATAGGTGTATAGGTAAAATAAATAAGTAGGTAATTATAATTGCATATGTTGATAAAAATGCTATGCAATAGCTTTACCGCGACAGTCACCGAGTGCCACACGTCTTTTTTTTGCAATTTGTCTACCAATACCAATCAACCAAAGGTTGACTGGTAGAGATTCATCACCTCAGCCGAAAGACGTCCACTGCTGGACATAGGCCTCCGCCAAGCGTCGCCACAGCGACCGGTCCTGTGCGTCTCGCATCCATCGGATTCCCGCTCGCCTCGCCAGGTCGTCGGTCCACCTTGTGGGAGGCTTTCCAACGCTGCGTCTTCCGGTACGTGTTCCGGTCTTCTGGTAGAGAATGCCTCAAGGCATTAAGGCCGCCTCTGTACTCTTGTGTGCATAAAGAATAAATCTATACTAATATTACAAAGCGGAAGAGTTTGTTTGTTTGAACGCGCTAATCTCAGGATCTACTGGTCCGATCTGAAAAATTCTTTAACTGTTAGATAGCCCATTTATTCAGGAAGGTTATAGGCTATATAACATTACGCGAGGACTAATAGAACAGGAGCAGTAACCAAAAATGCGGGTGAAACCGCGGGGTTCAGCTAGTAAATAAGTAAAGCCTCCTTCTCCCGTTTCCACAGACGTCTGTCCTCAGCCATTACGGGCCAATCCTTACGGTAGTCGTCCAACTCGTCCCTCCACCTTCGCCTTGGAGCACAGTATCCTGTGAGTTCGAATTTCCGATCGCGTAAGGAACTAAATACTGCGCGCCTCTAGGAGATGTCAGCAAACTGTAGGGGCCCGGCAGGGCCGGAGCCTCTGGTGAACACTGAAATTCCGAAAGGTAAACCCGTGTTCCCCAGATCGAAGGCAACGAAGGAACGGGGTGGGGTTTAGTCAGTAAGAGTCTGACACGCCCTCCTGCTCCGCCCAAGAGCAGGAGAAGTCATTCTGATGATTCCACTTCCTCATCATCATCTACCTAGCCTTTTTCCCAACTATATTGGGGTCGGCTTCCAGTCAAGCCGGATTCCACGAGGAGCGGCTGCCTACCAGACCTCCACAACCCATTAACTGGGGTAACACGGTACTTCATGGCAAGACTGGAGTCAGATTTACTGGCTTCTGACTATCCGTAACGACTGCCAAAGATCTACAAATGACAGCCGGGACCTACGGCTTAACGTGCTTTCCGAGGCACGGAGGAAACTCGTTATGTTAGGATGGTCACCCATCCACAGAGCAACCTTGGCAAGCGTTGCTTAACCTTGAAGATGGACCCGTGCGGCTGTTATTATCTAGCTGTATAAAGAAGCCAGTCTTACCGGAGATGTCGGTGAGTTCGATGGTCCAGGGCGCCTCTCCGTCCGTCAGGGCGCTGAGGCGCTCCACGAAGCCCTGGATCTGCGCCGCCTCGGCCGGGTGCTCCGCCCGCCGCGCCGCCTGGTCCTGCGTCAGCCCGCGGACGGCGCGCGACACTATGCCTTCGATCGTCGTCACCTCTGCAACCAACATCATCATCATCATCTACCTAGCCTTTTCCTAATTATATTATCTCTTAATAAACTAGTGCGCCTTACCATCAACGATTGCATCACTGCTTACCATCAGGTGGGATTGCAGTCAAGCACTACTTTATGGTATGTAAAAAAAAAAAATATTGGTGTCGGCTTCCAGTCAAGCCGGATTTAGCTGAATACCAGTATTTTAATATATTTAAAAAATTAAACTAAAAAAACCCCCGACTATTCTCCAGTTCTCCACCTCTCAGGTTCTGATGACCTTGACGACCTGAACCGATTTCCACCAAACATAGCTAAGAACACTCTCGACTGATATACCTTTCAAACAAAAAAACCTAATTAAAATCGGATCATCCGTTTAGGAGCTACGATGCAACAGACGGACACATACACATTTACACACACAGACACGTCAAACTTATAACACCCCGTCGTTTTGGCATTATCGGCCTTATAATGTTCCCACAGCTGGGACTCAGGCCTCCTCTCTAGGAGAGGGAATGAACCGTAATCCAGCACGCAGGCCCAGTGCGTATTAGTGGATGTGTCACATGTCTTCGAATTTTTGGTTTTAGGACATGCCGGTGTCCCCACAATGTTTTCCTTCACCGTTTTTGAGAGCAGCGGTGATGAAATAAATTACACAAAGTAATGCGCCTGGCTGGGTTTGAACCCAGCGACCCGAGAGAGCAGTGGTGGCCCAGTGGTAACGGCCCCCGATTTACGAGTTCTATATGAAGATGGTAACATAATCCTGATAGTTTGCCAGTGTTCACAAATCTTCTTCTTCTTCTTCTTCCTGCCCTTCTCCCATATTACTTGTGTTGGGCGCAACACGTTTTCTTCTTCCATTCTGTCCTGTCGTCCGTCATACTATCACTAACTCCCTTTTCTTTCATATCAGTCCTTACACAATCCATCCATCTTTTCTTTGGCCTCCCTCTCCCTCTCCATCCATCCACATGTTAAAACACCACAAACAACAAACCCACACACAAATAGCCCTGTATAAAACCCTGTTGGCGACGTACCTCCCTTCTGGCTCTGCGCGGGGATCTCGAAGTCCAGGTGGGGTATCTTGACGCAGGTGTGGTCGCTCTTGACCACCTGCCGGTTCAGGTCCTCCGCGCCCTCCACGCGCAGGGTCCACCTGCAACCCACACGGAACCCTACAGCACACGGGACGAATCAACACGGTCGTCAACTAACGGTACGTTCACGCGGCGTCATGTGTATCACGACCAAATCGGTTTTTTGTAGGATTCGGTTTAGTGGCAACAGTAATTCAATTAATGAGTTCACTGAAGTTGGCATCCGATTTTACGACTACAAACCGATCTGGCCGTACTGCAAAATTTAAGATCCGGTGCAGTGGTATAGCGCATTCAATACATGCGTTCATACGATACACTCAGTGGTAGAATCGGTTATTTGCCGGATCTTGAAACCGTATACATTGCCGAGTCGCTCAAGCGGGGGAAGAGGAGTGTCATCCTGAACTTCGACAGTTAATTACTTCGACACAGTCTGAATTTCGAAAAGCACTATTTCGACAGAACATTTATTCGACCAGCATTAGTCTGACAGAACATACTTTGACAACACACAACTTCGAAACCCACTACTTCGTTAATTTCGTTTTAAAAAGTATCGAAGTAATGATTAAATTGTAGATTGACAAAGATTTATTATGGTGTGTTAAAAACCTAATTGATTATTTTTGTTTTTTTTTTTTTCTATACCTACCTAAACTAAGACCATAAAACAGAATATGTTCTGTCGAAGAAGGGATCTGTCAAAGTAGTGGGTTTCAAAGTTGTGTGTTGATGAAGTATGTTCTGTCAGACTAATACGTGTCGATTAAATGTTCTATCGAAGCAGTCAGTGAGTAGTCAAAGTAGTGCTTTTCATAATTGAGACTGTGTCGAAATAATTAACTGTCGAAATTCAGGATGACCCCATATTCTACTCATCACTAGGATACTTTTTTTCTTCTAGACTATACCTGGGAATTCACTGGTTCTGGAGATATTGCAAGTCAAAGTCAACATTTTTTTTTCGTTTTTTTTTTCAAAATCGTATTCCAAGTATCATTCGTAAACTTTTTTCTAAACAAACTTTATTAAAATTATCAATTTTTCATAGTCAATTACGCATTTGAAGTTACTAAAATGCATTGAAAACTAAACACAACGAGCGCCTCACACACACACAAGCGTACGGTCGGTTCAACGACCAAGCGCGAGCGGCCGAACGCGCAGCTGAACGGAATTATTATTAATTAATTATTTTTTAACGATGAAAAAAAAAGTTTTTTCCCAGCAATATTTTTTGCTCTAAGTTACTTAATTACACGTACAGAATATGTAGTTATCGGCTTTGTGATCGGTCTTTTTACACCCTGTATGTATTATAGATAGACAAGGCGCAGTACTCACGAGACGCCCTTCTCGGCGACCGCTCCTCCGGGCTGCAGCTCATTGTGTACTCCCCCTACAAGGCGCAGTACTCACGAGACGCCCTTCTCGGCGACCGCTCCTCCGGGCTGCAGCTCATTGTGTACGAGCCCTACAAGGCGCAGTACTCACGAGACGCCCTTCTCGGCGACCGCTCCTCCGGGCTGCAGCTCATTGTGTACGAGCCCTACAAGGCGCAGTACTCACGAGACGCCCTTCTCGGCGACCGCTCCTCCGGGCTGCAGCTCATTGTGTACTCCCCCTACAAGGCGCAGTACTCACGAGACGCCCTTCTCGGCGACCGCTCCTCCGGGCTGCAGCTCATTGTGTACTCCCCCTACAAGGCGCAGTACTCACGAGACGCCCTTCTCGGCGACCGCTCCTCCGGGCTGCAGCTCATTGTGTACGAGCCCTACAAGGCGCAGTACTCACGAGACGCCCTTCTCGGCGACCGCTCCTCCGGGCTGCAGCTCATTGTGTACGAGCCCTACAAGGCGCAGTACTCACGAGACGCCCTTCTCGGCGACCGCTCCTCCGGGCTGCAGCTCATTGTGTACTCCCCCTACAAGGCGCAGTACTCACGAGACGCCCTTCTCGGCGACCGCTCCTCCGGGCTGCAGCTCATTGTGTACTCCCCCTACAAGGCGCAGTACTCACGAGACGCCCTTCTCGGCGACCGCTCCTCCGGGCTGCAGCTCATTGTGTACTCCCCCTACAAGGCGCAGTACTCACGAGACGCCCTTCTCGGCGACCGCTCCTCCGGGCTGCAGCTCATTGTGTACTCCCCCTACAAGGCGCAGTACTCACGAGACGCCCTTCTCGGCGACCGCTCCTCCGGGCTGCAGCTCATTGTGTACTCCCCCTACAAGGCGCAGTACTCACGAGACGCCCTTCTCGGCGACCGCTCCTCCGGGCTGCAGCTCATTGTGTACTCCCCCTACAAGGCGCAGTACTCACGAGACGCCCTTCTCGGCGACCGCTCCTCCGGGCTGCAGCTCATTGTGTACGAGCCCTACAAGGCGCAGTACTCACGAGACGCCCTTCTCGGCGACCGCTCCTCCGGGCTGCAGCTCATTGTGTACTCCCCCTACAAGGCGCAGTACTCACGAGACGCCCTTCTCGGCGACCGCTCCTCCGGGCTGCAGCTCATTGTGTACGAGCCCTACAAGGCGCAGTACTCACGAGACGCCCTTCTCGGCGACCGCTCCTCCGGGCTGCAGCTCATTGTGTACGAGCCCTACAAGGCGCAGTACTCACGAGACGCCCTTCTCGGCGACCGCTCCTCCGGGCTGCAGCTCATTGTGTACGAGCCCTACAAGGCGCAGTACTCACGAGACGCCCTTCTCGGCGACCGCTCCTCCGGGCTGCAGCTCATTGTGTACGAGCCCTACAAGGCGCAGTACTCACGAGACGCCCTTCTCGGCGACCGCTCCTCCGGGCTGCAGCTCATTGTGTACGAGCCCTACAAGGCGCAGTACTCACGAGACGCCCTTCTCGGCGACCGCTCCTCCGGGCTGCAGCTCGTTGTTCTGGTAGCCGCACTCCTCGCAGGAGAAGGACATCACCACCACGTTCTTGTAGTACGGGATGCGCGTCAGCAGGATGCGAGTCATGCCCTGCGGGGGACAAGGATAGAATAGATATACTTTTGTTTGGGTCAAATACCGCGCATTGGTTACAAACACAAAGTAAGGAACCGGGCAAGTGCAAGTTAACCTATCACATACCCGCAAAATGAGACACAATAGTAAAACAATAACAGTGCGGTCTCATAGGACCAGTCGGGGATTCATGAATTAAACTCACGCACTGAGGGTACAAAATGTATGTACAACTATACTATAACATAATAAAGAGGTAAAGTTTGTTTTCTTGTTTGTATGAGGTAATCTATGGAAGTACTGGTCAGATTGCTAAAATTTTTTCACCAATAGAAAGCTGCTGTATTCCTTAGTGACATAGACTATATTTTATGTATGCGGGCGAAGCTGCGGGCTAAAGCTAGTAGATTATAATAAGTGAAATGATTCAGTAAAAAATCCTAAAACAGTAGATTACTCTTTAATTCTTCAAGTACCGTAATTAGAGACATAATAGAAAGACAAGACAGACGGTGTGCGGACACCGGTTACCACTCGGGGCTCAACAGATTAAAATAAAAAAGATTGCTAACAAGCAGTGTAGAAGAAAAAAAAGGATGTTATAGCGCATTACTACAGTACAGTAACTAGTCTAGAAAAGACAGGCAAGTATTATAAACACTAATAAATTAAAAACTCCTTTTTAGTACTGCCAGTAATATGTCTATTGCACTTGCCACTCCACTGGCACAAAGCCATGCATTTTGATTGAGTACTCTACTGTCTCCTATACTAGCCGGGTCACTGTACCAATAGTAAATGGGTCTTTAACCTCGACTATTGATCCATCGGCGTCGCGGCGGCTTAGTGAGAATATCAGCCGAAATAGCTGCAGTAAACGAAGTTAACTTATTATAACAGCCTTTACTAAGGTAACCAGACGCAATAAGTAAGGAATAAAACCTATTTTAAGCAAAAAACAAGATGTTGAGTACAAGTTCGCGATCGGCACAATGTTTACGTACGTTTGCATGGCAGTTCATGCAGAGAGACTCGATCTCGGTGACCGCCGGCTCGTCCGCCTCCTCGCCACCGAACTCCTGGAACACCGGCTCTGGTCTCTCGTGCGACATTATTGCGAATAAGAATACTTTTAGTGAAGAAAAACAAGACACAGTGACGCACTAGTAATCAACTTGCGCACGTTTCTTTGACAGATAGTATGACAATGACAGTGACACTGACAGTTCTTGTACTCCACGTTGCGTTCCGTATCACGAATTCAACGCTGTAAGCGCGTTAACAAATCTTTTTTTAAACAAATCATTGGGGCTAGAACCCTGCAGCCTGAATCGCGATAAAAGAAATAATATCGTAAGTGCGACCAAAACGAATAAAGCGCAATGTCAGAAATATAGATCAGATATTATTATCCTTTTTATTTTGTAACTATTTTTGTTGGATTTGCTTTTAATCTTTTTTATCACAATTCGGAACGCGAGTTTCATTGATTGACGTTTGGTTTACAGCTGTTTTGTACAGCTGTTTGACTGCGTTTTGTTTGTCAAGAGAAATTCGATTTGATGGCACACAGACGAAAAATAAAAACACTTACTTTCCGATAACTTTTCAGTATAGGTATTAATTTTCCCTGTATTTTATCTTATTTTAATGTAATGGTACAGTTTCCTTAATCTTTAATGCCTAATATTTTGTTGTGTTTTGTTCACGCTTTTACAAAATGCAATTGAGCCATAATAACAGATCGCCTCAAATAGCACACTGCACAGCAGACATTGTAGTTGTCAACTAACTCTTATTATATTCAATGTACTCTGTGCTCTTATTCCCATTGACTGTAGGGGAATTCAGAAGTAGGTACCTAAATTGCACCGATTAAGTCGTTCTTTTTTCTACTTTTCAATCATTTGTTTAGGTACCTACTTGAGCAAGATACGACCTTAAGGCGACTCAAGTCAACATTTTTTTCATACAAATTTCGGGGGGGTTTTACTCCACTATTTGACCATGTACATCCAAAGTTAAACATGATATCGTTTTGTCTCATTATTAATTTTGTCTGTACGGAAGCAGAATTGTAAAATAATAAGCCAATAAAAAGTTATGAGTTTCTAAAGTTTCGTTTTTTTGGCAAATTTTAACACAACTTTGAGCGTAAATTAGAAATAAAAGAAGTATCAAATTTCAAAAACGAAGCCTGTACCGACACCACAAATTTATCGAAGAATTTAATAAATTTTATTTGAAATTGATTGATGCCGTGGTTTTTTCGTAAAACCCCTTCTTCCAAAGGCCTTTTTGTATTTTATCACGCACGCCTTTTACTCAGAACTATCGTGCATCTCACTGAATAAAGTTACCCCCGGTTGCGGTGCGGGGGGACGATGTGTCACAGCGCCGCGCGCGGCTGTCTGAGTTTGGTTCAGTCTACTGCGGCCTATATCGTTCGTATGACGTGTATGTTGACTACCTATAATATCTACGATTTATTAACCGACTTCAAAAAAAGAAGGAGGCTATCAATTCGACTGTATTTTTTTTTAGGCTATTGCATAGCTTCTATCGCGGGCCTTGAGCGTGGGGACCGAATCCAGAAATTCCGTAATGAAAAAAACTAACACCCTCCACTCCGACCGGCTATGTTATGTCTGGTCGGGCAACTGCCCAATTGAACGAGACGGGTTTTGTGTCTGGTCCGAGCAACTGCCCAATTGAGCGAAACGGGTGTTGTGTCTGGTTCGGGCAACTGCCCAATTGAGCGAGATGGATGTTGTGTCTGGTCCGGGCAACAGCCCAAGTTTTTTTTGTTTAGTCTTTAGAGTGCATCTTCCGACCAGAGAGTTGTTATGTCTGATCGGGCAACTGCCCAATTGAACGAGACGGGCGTTGTGTCTCGTCCAGGCAACTGCCCAATTGAGCGAGGCGGGTGTTGTGTGTGGTCTGAGCAACTGCCCAATTGAGCGAGACAGGTTTTGTGTCTGGTCCGAGCAACTGCCCAATTGAACGAAACGGGTGTTGTGTCTGGTTCAGGCAACTGCCCAATTGAGCGAAATGGATGTTGTGTCTGGTCCGGGCAACAGCCCTAGTTTTTTTGTTTAGTCTATAGAGTGCGTCATCCGACCAGAGAAATGTTTTGTCTGGTCAGGCAACTGCCCAATTGAGCGAGGCGAGTGTTGTGTCTGATCCGGGCAACTGCTGCTGCACAGCACGCCGGTCATGTGGCCCGCGTCCGCGGACAATAGGAAGGTGAACTCAGTGCGGCGCCACAGCGCTCTGTGAGGTGAGGTACACGACGCGGCGCGCGACCAGACGGGCGTTGTGTCTGATCATTATTGTGCAGTAGAAGGGTCTCAAAATAAGAAAACAATTTGTCTTTGTTTTCATTGCCGAGAAACGAACAAAGGTACGTAAGAGCGTTTTCACATTATCCGATCCGATATCGGTATCGGACGCCGATCCGATATCGGGGTAAGTAAAATGTATGAAATGCCGTGCTCCGATATCCGATATCGGGCCGGACAATATGAAAGACAGGTACATATTTCATACATTTTACTTACCCCGATATCGGATCGGCGTCCGACACCGATATCGGATTGGATAATGTGAAAACGCTCTTAGGTATTATTTTAAATCTTTTGTTTTTCGAATTCGAGCGGCACACACCGCAACAACCGAAACGGTATGACATGTGTGCATCGTGTAATTTCGTTTTTATTCGGAATGGTTCGGAGCGCTATGTGCAAAGCAGACGTCGCGTCGTGCGTGAGGACTAGCGTCTAACCGCTCATCACTGATATTATCTCTTTCGGGCACGATGTCAAGTGAGACAGCGTGCTTTATGGCCGCGCCCGCCAGTGAGTTCAAGCCCGCGCAAAGTGGGACCTTAATCAAGCATTCTACGATAGTAGAAGAATGTTAGCCCAATCATCTCATAGCTATGCATAGATAAGCATCAATTACTGTTCTAAACACATAAGAGGCAGTAACTTAGCGTTTAGTTAGTCTATCGGCAGTATATTACAAAGTACTCTACGAGTTACGACTATCGATAAAGCGAAGGTTGCCGCCGGCCGCGCCGGTGCACGCTGAGTACATGATGTCATGACAACTTATAAACACAGCCTTGGAATAGCAACACACACACATTGCGTCACCATTTTATTTTGGTCGATTTTCTCTCTATTACACGACTGAATTCAAAAGCCCTTCTCTAAAACCGAACTTTGTAAATGGAACGTCGTCTTCAATTCGGTAGGGTTATAGCAAAATGTTCCCGCGTGAATCGAAATGCTATTTGAAATAGTATTTAGTCAACATAGAATCTTAGTGCGCGGTGCTCGCTGCTGTGAATAAAGTTGTAGCGGAATAACACGTGAATTGTGCCTAGTCTTTAAATAGGAATTTTATATCTAACAAAACGTAAGTACCTATATTATAAATTATCTTTTTTTGAGCTGCACAAATTGAAACTGTTTTTTTGTAGTAAAGTTCAACAGATTGTATAAAAAGCTTTAGTGGTTTTGGATAATGCTTAATCAAATTCTGTGAGTGACATCATTTTTAAATATCCGCTAGATTTAGGTAAGATGAAGAAATAAATACGTCCAAAGGTTGCCATTATTTGGTCACCGCGATTTCCTTATTCTTTTTTTTAATGGCTATATTGACCTCGATAACGCATTCATAACTCAGGAAGACAGGGAATGCATAATTTTTATTATTTTGGTAATTAATAGTAGTTACCTGGTTATCTATCATTTCCAACTATAAATCAATATACCTAGGTATATGTTATGATTAGCTTTTGCCAGAGCCTCGTGAAAATAGATTTCTCCATACAAACTTTGGACTTCATTTTATCCCATTCTGGAGTGAATTTTAGGAAATCCTGTTCTAGTGCTCGCCTACTTTATAAAAGGGAACCTTGTGCAAAATTTCACCGTCCTAGGCCCTGTAGTTTTGACTAAGCTTTAGTATATCAATCAGTTTCTTCATATTGTTTTTAAAGCAATAGGTATGGATTTGCCACTTCCCAGGTATTTTCAATAATATAATACTTAGAGTGCGTCTAATGAAAGCGCGGCTGTCCAAAATCAAAACCTAGCAAGTACATCTGAGTTAATTTTACAGGAGAAGACATGAAACATTTTCAGCTGCCATTTAGAATATAATTCCTTTTTTAAACATATCTTGTTTTCATGGCAATAATTATGATTTGTTTTATTTTACGAAATAGATAAATTAAATGAAAATGCATTTGGACAAGTTTTATGTGCCTTACTAATGACTTCTTTGGATACTTCAAGATAAATGTATGATACTAAACCAATAGCAAAAACCTAGTTGGATCTCTACCTAGGTTTGTTAATTGGTTTCTCTATACATTCGTTTTTGGATCTAACATTGAAAACCTAGCAAAAACACTTACTAGGTTTTTGAATTGGATTTTTTATTATTTTTAATACCTTATGTCGTATTTCAACCAAGTAAGTAGCATAATTATAGTAAAAAAACAGTTGACTTAATATAAAATGGTTTAATTAAACTATTGAGGCACATAAGGTACATAATCAACTTAACAAAATATCAACTTAAAAAAATCAAATTTCTTCAGCTACTTCGCCTCCATGAGTTTGGAGATCAACTGATTCATTGTTTACGGGTATTTGAACCCAAAACGCACGCCTTGTTTCTGGCATTAAGGGTACCAGCTTTGCCACAATCACGTCCTTTTTTTGACCAGGAATGCCTCGAGGAGCTGATTTTTTTTCAGGCAGCCCAACTACTTGAAATTTTTTTGGTAGGAAGTCTAACTTCACAAATTGTTCCTCCGTCGTGTGATCGAGGCCTACCTGTCGGATAGGTTCATCATCTATCCCGGTCACCAGGGAGAGTGGAGACGGCGAGAGATGTCGTGCGGTGTTCCGCAGGGATCGGTACTAGGACCGCCCTGTGGAACATCGGATACGACTACGTGCTGCGCGGCGACCTCCCCGACGGGGTCAGCGTGGTCTGCTACGCAGACGACACGATGGTCCTGGCGCGGGGAGAGTCGTACCAGGCGGCGGCCGAAACCGGGGTTGCGACAGTCGTGGAGAGGATCCAGCAACTGGGACTCAAGGTGGCATTGCACAAGTCCGAGGCCATGTGCTTTCATGGCCCTCGGAACGCGCCACCACCGGGTTCCCAAATAACGGTAGGGGGGGTCCACATCGGCGTCGGGTCGGCGATGAAGTACCTGGGACTCGTCCTCGACAGCCGGTGGACTTTCGAGGAGCATTTCCGACGTTTGGCCCCCAAACTGGACAGGTCTGGGGCCGCTCTGAAGCGGCTCCTGCCCAACCTAGGGGGTCCAGACGCCCCCTGCCGGAGGCTCTACGCGGGGATCGTTCGGTCCATGGCCCTTTATGGGGCGCCGGTTTAGGCGCCGTCGCTAGGTAAGCGACCGGCGGCCAAGCTGAACGCTTGCCAGAGGGTCATGGCCATCCGGATGGTGCGGGGATACCGCACGATCTCCCGCGAAGCGGCGAGCCTCCTCGCTGGCCTGCCACCGTGGGATCTGGAGGCAACAGTCCTTGCACGCATGCACGATTTGCGCGTGGGATGCAACGCCGGGGCGAAACTCCGCTGCCACGACAAGTCGCGGCATGGCGGACAGAGTTCCGGCGGGATCTCAGGGTGGCATGGCGACTGCGACTGTCGCAACCCAGTGCTGGGCACGCCGTCATTGAGGCGGTTAGGCCCCTCTTTGAGGAGTGGTTAGAAAGAGGTCACGGCGTCCTCTCGTTCCGTATGACGCAGGTCCTCACCGGACACGGTAAGTTCGGGAGGTTCCTGCATCGAATCAAGCAGGAGAGGGCGCCCGGGTGTCGCCACTGTGTGGACCGCCCGGAGGACACGGTGGAGCACACGGTAGAAGTGTGCAAGTATTTTGTGAACGGGGAATTATGTCGACGATAATGAAAAAGTTAAAATTATTCCGAACGAAAACGCACGCGCGTGGCCGTTATGACGATAAATTCCAAATGAGCGAACTGAGACGGGCGCGGCGAAGGCGGCGCGGGAGTAGAGCGGCCCCCCTCTTCGTCCTGCACGCCTAGTTCTCATCGACTTACTATTATTTATTATAGACATTATTTGATAATCGTGTTCAACACTTCAGTGATATTGTAAATCAAAAACCTAGTAAGGGACAATTCCAACTTCAAAAACTTAGTAAAAAGACTAATTTCAAATTCAAAACCCCAGTAAGTCCATTCACAAATTCAAAAACCTAGCATGTACCGTACTTAATAGGTTTTTGTATTTGGAAATGTTACTTACTAGCTTTTTCACGTTGTAAACACAGAGTACGAAGTGCACTTGCTAGGTTCATACATGTTCATATCTCCGATTCTATTTAAGATAGAAATACAGTTGTTTTTGCTATAGACGCAGCAAAAAATTTTGGGATTATTGGTTGAAGAAAACGTGTTTCATCAAAAATGTCCCTTACTAGGTTTTGATTTTGGACAGCCGAGCGTGTCCAAGAGGTTTTTTTTTCAATTAAATTGGCAACATTATTCAGCCGCAATTGTAGTAAATAAAAAAAAACACAAGAATCGAGACATTTTTCTTCTACTATGTCAGTAATTTTTGGACACATTCAAAATTTTTAGTTTCAACCTCTTTTTCTCAGGTCGCGCTTTCATTTGACGGACTATACCTATTTGTCAACCGAAGTTGTCAACAGGCAAATCATTCGATACGATTTCCTAATGGCGCATTTTCACTGGTCGTTAACTCGTTCGATATACGGGGAGTCCCCGCATGCGGGATAACAGCCAATGAAAGTAACATGGTCGTTATACCTCATACGGTTCCCCGAATGCGGGCCATGTGACACGCGTTCCAGTAGTCTCCCGCACCCGGCATGCGGGCCCTATCGACTAATGAAAACGGTTCCCCGAATGCGGGCGCTGTGGCATGCGTTCCAGAAATCTCTCGCACCCGGCATGCGGGCCCTATCGACTAATGAAAACGGTTCCCCGAATGCGGGCGCTGTGGCATGCGTTCCAGAAATCTCTCGCACCCGGCATGCGGGCCCTATCGACTAATGAAAACGGTTCCCCGAATGCGGGCGCTGGGGCATGCGTTCCAGAAATCTCTCGCACCCGGCATGCGGGCCCTATCGACTAATGAAAACGGTTCCCCGAATGCGGGCGCTGTGGCATGCGTTCCAGAAATCTCTCGCACCCGGCATGCGGGCCCTATCGACTAATGAAAACGGTTCCCCGAATGCGGGCGCTGTGGCATGCGTTCCAGAAATCTCCCGCACCCCGCATGCGGGCCCTATCGACTAATGAAAATGCGCCATAAGGTAGATAGTTTAATGCGTAAAGGGGAGGTGGTATTCCAGTTAAATGATGTAATTGCTAAAATAAGCACTAAAGTTACATGTAGGCGCTTATATTTATATAGTAGACTAACTAGATAGAAATAAAATGTGATCGATGATTTTTAGTATGTACAGTCAGCATCAAAAGTCGATGAACAGAATCAACATAACAAAACATTTTATTGTGAACAGATGAAACACATTTTATTGCGAACAGGTGTTTTTTTATGTTGATTCTGTTCATCGACTTTTGATGCTGACTGTACCACGCACCGCGTACATGGAATATGGTGAAAATCCCACTCTTATGCACAAATGGTTTTTATAAACACACTAGCTGTCCCCTACGGTTTCACCCGCAGTTTTCGTTACTGCTCCGCTCCCGTGGGTCGTAGCGTGATGATATATAGCCTATAGCATTCCTCGATAAATGGGCTATCTAACACTGAAAGAATTTTTCAAATCGGACCAGTAGTTCCAGAGATTACCCCCTACATACAAACTTACAAACCTACAAACTTACAAATTTTACCTCTTTATAATATTATTATTAGCTTTGTTATTATTTATCTTTATAATTGTGCGTACAGCTAAGAGTGGAATTCCCTACCGGAGTCTGTGTTTCCTGATAGCTACGACTTGTCTTCAAGTCGAGAGTAAATAGGTTACTTCTAGACAAGCGTGCTCCATCGTCAGCCACATCATCGCTTTTTTTTTATCAGTCTATTCTGTCCCACTCCTGGGCAAAGGCCTCCCTCCACTCTTACCATCTCTCGCGAGCCCGCGCTTCCTCTTGCCAGTTCTGGCGGAATCTATCCAGTTCGTCACGCCATCTCCTTCGTGGTCTGCCGCGACCCCGTCGCACTGTGTCAGGGCACCAACCCTGTGCTACTTTGGCCCATAGTTTGTCGGGTATGCGGTAGACATGTCCTGTCCAGTCCCATTTTAGTTACATCATCGCTTACCATCCTAAAAATAATAATTGATTAATGTAACAACAACAACTAACCAGGTCAACTCAAATCAAATGTCTGCTCAGATTGCTGGAAGACATTTCATTTTCTCAGTACCTTTGTGCTCTTCTATCTGTATTTGTTCTTTTCATTTTTAAGTGATCATAGCATAGCGTAGCGTCAGCCTTATAATGTCCCCACAGCTGGGTCCCGGCTGTCATTTGTAGATCTTTGGCAGTCGTTACGGATAGTCAGAAGCCAGTAAAATCTGACTCCAGTCTTGCCATGAAGTACCGTGTTACCCCAGTTAATGGGTTGTGGAGGTCTGGTAGGCAGCCGCTCCTCGTAAAATACTGGTATTCATCTGAATCCGGCTTGACTGGAAGCCGACCCCAATATAGTTGGGAAAAAGGCTAGGCAGATGATGATGATGATGATGAGCTGGGACTCAGGCCTCCTCTCTAGGAGAGGGAATGGGCCGTAATCCACCACGCGGGCTCAGTGTGGATCGATGGATGTCACATATGTCTTCGAATCTTTAGTTCTAGGACATGTCAGTTTCCTCACAATGTTTTCCTTCACTCTTTTGAGAGCAGTGCTGATGAAATAAATTACACAAAGTAATTTGCCTAGCTGGGTTTGAACCAGCGACCTACAACTCGTAAGTCGGAACCATTAGCCTGTATTTAAGTGTCTATGTGTGCATAAATATTAATAAATTAATTACTCAGATACCCGCGAAACGAGACACAATAGTAAAACAATAACAGCGCGGTCTCATTGGACCGGTTGGGGATTCAAACGATAAATAGGTTCGCGCTTGTTTTTATGTAGGTTGTCTCGTCAAGCAATGATGCGATTGTGTAATTCTTTTAACTGACAGAACTGACAACAGACTGACAGCAGAGTGTGACTGACTAGTTTGCATCCTAGCAGAAAATAAGCACGATTACCTACCTATTGTGATGTCACTCAACCCACACATATAAAACGAGAAACTGACTGACTGACTGACATATCAATACATAGCCAAAACTACTGGGACTATAGTCCGCCTAATGAAAGCGAGACTTGAGAAAAAGAGGTTAAATCCAAAAATTACCAACTATACTCCGTCGGTTTAGGTAGTTAACTAAATATAAACAATCCTGGCATGTCTTTTTATCTAAAAGTTGTCTATAAATAGTATATAAAAATCTTTGCGACTAGGTATTTACCTAAATCGATGTTAGCTTCTAAACTAAATTTAAATAATCTTTGTGTATATTATATACGACCTCTTTAATATAAAAAGACATACCAAGATTGTTTACCTTTAGTTAACTACCTAAACCAGTAGACCATAGTAGGGGAATCATGTCTTGATACTTCACAATTTCTTTTTATTCCCTAAAATTGCGGCTGAATAATGTTGCCAATTAAATTTAAAAAATAAATTCAAGTCGCGCTTTCATTAGACGCACTCTAGGAGTGTGTTAATTTTGCAAGAGGTTTCCTTTTATGAAGTAGGCGAGTACTAAGAGAGGATTATCCAAAACTCACCCCCTAAAGGGATGAAACAGTGTCTAAACTTAGAGGAGCTCGTGGCTAGATAATAACAGCCGCACAGGTCATTGTAATTCCTTTAGTAAAGAAGTATCAATTTCGACTTCACTTGTATTCGTATAAGTCTGTTGCTTTTATATTTATCTACACTAATATAATAAAGACGTAAAGTTTTTTTTTTTGTTTGTATGAGGTAATCTGTGGAAGTACTGGTCCGATTGCTATAATTTTTTCACCAATAGAAAGCTGCTGTATTCCTGAGTGACATAGGCTATATTTTATGTACACGCGGGCGAAGCTGCGGGTTAAAGCTAGTTTATTATATTTCAATGTCACCTCCTGCATATTTTTGTCAGAAATCATTTGAACACGTGCCTTTGTTTGCGTGGTGGCACATAATTAAAGTTTGCGATCTAATTCTATCTCCCGAGTATCGCGAGGGAGTTAATATAGAGACCTGAGTGAAGAGAGGATTTTAAGACGCCCAAGACAAAGACAGCTTTATTTATTTATTTAACTCTTCATGCACACAAGAGTAAGGACTTAATGTCTTGAGGCACTCTCTGGCAAGCTTTATCCCTTACAATATTACAGACTAGCTTTAGCCCGCAGCTTCGCCCGCGTACATGAAATATAGCCTATGTCACTCAGGAATACAGCAGCTTTCTATTGGTGAATTTTTTTTAGCAATCGGTCCAGTACTTCCACAGGTTACCTCATACAAACAAAAAAACAAACTTTACCTCTTTATTATAAGTATAGATGAAATAAATAGTTTTATATCACCTGGATACCTTCTCTACTTTTTGCACCATCTGTGAGATAATTAAAAGACTGTTTACTAAAATAATGATCTATTAGAGAAATATAAGCACTATTTACAAGTTAATCTTAATATTCACTCGACGCGTTTTGAGATTTGAAACATACTAAATTTATAAAAGATTCTATAGTTATATTATGGTTGTAGGACATTAATAAATTGGCAACATTGAGCAGGTGGTGTAAAAAAATAATAATGTACTCGTACTCGTAGCTATTACATTCGGTGCGTTCTAATAAAAAGCTAACAAAAAACTTTTTGTAATAGGCACACCCACAGACGCCCTATTTTCGTCCGGAAATCAACCGGAGCAAGGATAGCGTTCTTTGACTAGCTTCGGACTACAGCTTCGCCCGCGTGAAAATAGGTTTCTGTATACAAACTTTAGACACTGTCATCATCTGCCCAGTCTTATCCCAACTGTATTGGGGTCGGCTTCCAGTCAAGCCGGATTTAGCTGAATACCAGTATTTTACGAAGAGCGGCTGCCTACCAGACCTCCACAACCCATTAACTGGGGTAACACGGTACTTCATGGCAAGACTGGAGTCAGATTTACTGGCTTCTGACCATCCGTAACGACTGCCAAAGATCTACAAATGACAGCCGGGACCTACAGCTTAACGTGCTTTCCGAGGCACGGAGGAGACTCGGTATGCTAAGATGGTCACCCATCCACAGAGCAACCTTGGCAAGCGTTGCTTAACTTTGAAGATCGACCCGTGCGGGTGTTATTAACTAGCCACGAGCTCCTCTCAGATCAAATTATATACAGATCCTATATATCACATGCAAACTCGCACGATCTCACTATGACGTCATAGACTTATAGTCACATGTCAGTATTAGCATTTGTACATAATCGCACTCGGCTGCAAACAGACGAAACTGTTGCTAATGCAAATAGTAAACTTTTATGTGAACAGTCCAAATTACACATGCGTTACACTGGCGAGACACTAGAATATATTACATTTTTATAACATGAAGGAGCTCGTGGCTAGATAATAACAGCCGCACAGGTCGATCTTCAAGGTTAAGCAAGGCTTGCCAAGGTTGCTCTGTGGATGACCATCTTAACATACCGAGTTTCCTCCGTGCCTCGAAAAGCACGTTAAGCCGTAGGTCCCGACTGTTATTTGTAGATCTTTGGCAGTCGTTACGGATAGTCAGAAGCCAGTAAATCTGACTCCAGCCTTGTCATGAAGTACCGTGTTACCCCAGTTAATGGGTTGTGGAGGTCTGGTAGGCAGCCGCTCCTCGTAAAATACTGGTATTCAGCTAAATCCGGCTTGACTGGATCCGACCCCAATATAGTAGGGAAAAGGTTAGGTATACTATATGTGTGTAACATAAAATAGTGACCCCACCTGATGGTAAGCAGTGATGCAATCGTTGATGGTGAGGCGCACTAGTTTATTAAGAGCCTATTCACTCTAGCGTTGAAGACACCTAAATTATAATCAGAAGGGAAGACCGCAGCAGGATCCCACGAAGATACCTTGAGTTGCTATTTCCTTAAATTTTTTGTTAGTGTTATTTTAATGTAATATGTAAGTAACATAGTGCCTTAATGAATCTTAAGATTAGCAATACAATAAAAAACACACACTCGGGAAGTGGTTTTTTTTTTATAAGTTTTAATTATTACTAGCGAGACCCACCCCGGCTTCGCACGGGTGCATGCATTATAAAAATACCTTCCTCTTGAATCACTCTATCTAGTAAAAAAAACGCATCAAAATCCATGGCGTAGCTTTAAAGATCTAAGCATACATAGGGACAGACAGACAGCGGGCAGCGACTGTATTTTATACTAGCTTCTGCCCGCGACTTCGTCCGCGTGTTCAAGAATCGGGATAAAAGGTAGCCTATGTTCTTTTCCATGTCAAAGGCCATATGCATGCCTAATTTAAGAGTCTAGAAGAGAGTTAGGAGTCTTAAAGTCAAGAGTGAATAGGTTACTTCTGGGCAAGCGTGCTTCATCGTCAGCCACATCATCGCTTACCATCAGGTGAGATAGTGGTCAAACGCGATCCTATGTATAATAAAAAAAAACATCAGCCAAATCCGTTCAGTCGTTTTTGCGTGATTAATTCATGAATCCCCGACAGGTCTCATTGGACCGCGCTGTTATTGTTGTACTATTGTGTCTCGTTTCGCGGGTATTGATAGGTTAAGTTACAAACATTCAGAGTTAGGATCTCTCTCCGGTCGTGTCGGATTGCCGTCCCATCGGACTATGAGAGTAAAGGAACAGAGAGTGCACCTGTGTTTGCGCACACACTTGTGCACTGTAATATTTCCTGCGTACTTGGCTGATCTCTGTTGAGATTGGCCACCGTGATCGAAATTCAGTCGGGGGAGTATTATTATTAGTTAGGACTATGTAGTGATAGAGGAGCTCGTGGCTAGATAATAACAGCCGCACAGGTCGATCTTCAAGGTTAAGCAACGCTTGCCTAGGTTGATCTGTGGATGGGTGACCATCTTAACATAACGAGTTTCCTCCGTGCCTCGGAAAGCACGTTAAGCCGTTGGTCCCGGCTGTCATTTGGAGATCTTTGGCAGTCGTTACGGATAGTCAGAAGCCAGTAAATCTGACTCCAGTCTTGCCATGAAGTACCGTGTTACCCCAGTTAGTTCATGAATCCCCGACCGGTCCTAAGAGACCGCGATGTTATTGTTTTACTATTGTGTCTCGTTTTGCGGGTATGTGATAGGTTAATGGGTTGTGGAGGTCTGGTAGGCAGCCGCTCCTCGTAAAATACTGGTATTCAGCTAAACCCGGCTTGACTGGAAGCCGACCCCAATATAGTTGGGAAAAGGCTAGGTAGATGGCAGATGATGTAGTGATAGTGACGTCATTGTGATCCAGTAGGCCGAAGGTTGACGCAACCAGCAGCGCTACACACCGGTCTATATGTATGACTAGCTGTCCCCTGCGGTTTCACCCGCATTTTTCGTTACTGCTCCGCTCCCGTGGGTCGTAGCGTGATGGTATATAGCCTATAGCATTCCTCGATAAATGGGCTATCTAACACTGAAAGAATTTTTCAAATCGGACCAGTAATTCTAGAGATTACCGCCTACGTACAAACTTACAAATTTTACCTCTTTATAATATTAGTATAGATGTAGGTATGAGTAATCTAGCTATAATACACTAGCTGTCCCCTGCGGTTTCACCCGCATTTTCCATTACTGCTCCGCTCCCGTGGGTCGTAGCGTGATAATATATAGCCTATAGCATTCCTCGATAAATGGGCTATCTAACACTGAAAGAATTTTTCAAATCGGACCAGTAGTTCTAGAGATTACCGCCTACATACAAACTTACAAATTTTACCTCTTTATAATATTAGTATAGATGTAGGTATGAGTAATCTAGCTATAATACAGTGGGGCGTACAGCTGTGAGACATATATTATTATTTTATAGTTGAGAGAGAGTAGGCAGCGATGTTTTCGTGAGTTTGCCAACTGGGCCATCGATTTTAAGCACTTATATTTATATAGTAGTGTACTACTATAGTGTTCCCACTGCATGGACTCAGGCCTCCTTTCTAGGAGAAGAAATGGGCCGTAATCCACCACGCGGGCCCAGTGCGGGTTAGTGGAGGTCACGTCTTTGAATTTTTGGTTCTAGAACATGCCGGTTTCCTCACGATGTTTTTAACCCCCGACGCAAAAACGACGGGGTGTTATAAGTTTGACGTGTCTGTGTGTGTAAATGTATATGTGTCTGTCTATGGCATCATAGCTCCCAAACGGATGATCCGATTTTAATGAGGTTTTCTTTGTTTGAAAGATATATCAGTCGAGAGTGTTCTTAGCTATATTTGGTGGAAATCGGTTCAGGTCTTCAAGGTTATCTGGACCTAAGAGGTGGTGGTCACTGTTTTGAGAGCAGTAGTGATGAAATAAATTACACAAAGTAATGAGCCTGTATGGGTTTGAACCCGTGACCTACAACTAGTTAGGTGGTGAGGTTTCCACTGAGTCACCACTACTCTACAAATATAAGTATCAATAACCTAAGTAGGTACAGAGTTAAATTTTTTCATTGTTTACCATCAATAATTTAAAAAACATGCCGTCACCCAGTAAACTGTACGGAGTATGCGGCAGCAAGTTTATGATATCATTAACCTTGACCTGGTCTAGCGTAGCGCGGAATGTCAATAGAATGCGAGTCCAGTTTATACTGGTTATTAAAAACTAGTGTTTTTGATCTTCGTCGTGGCCTCACAGATTTATAATTTGGCCGTTGGCAACACTTCGTTGACACTGACAATCTGACAGTGACAGCCAACTAACCTAACATTTTTGTTTTTCGTGATTTTATTTCGGACTTTTAGTTATCACCATGGATTTTAATACTCAGTTGATAGAACTAGTGAAAAGTCGTAAGTTTTTGTACGACATGAACGATCCTCACCACAGTGATCAGGCGCTCAGAGACAACGCCTGGAAAGAGATCGCCGCGCAACTAAAAGCACAAAGTAAGTGATGTTTTGTTATTGTTTATTTATTTACATTGTGATTTGGCAACTGTTGTTAAGATAGTACAGCGCTGTTGTTTTGTTTTAAAACTAGTTGACAGACGATATTCTGTTAAAGTTATCTCAATTGATGACGAAACAGCTAAACTTAATAAGTATAACCCTGAATGGTACAACTGACTGTCATCCGGAACTTGAACAGCTTATTATTTACGGCCAAAACCAATAACCTATCGATCTCCAGTTTTGGCATACTGGAGATTGTAAAACAAATGATACAATACAAAAATTTACATGTTTTCTGTTGTTTCATTTGTTTTTCAATCTCCGATATGTGATTGATAGGTTATTGGTTTCAGCTGTTAAACTTCATGTACAGTGGTGGTACAAGGCATTCTCTACCAGTCAACCTTTAATTATTTCAACAGTCAGAATTTCGAAAAACAGTAGTTTGACTACTTACTGCTTCACACAATAAAATTAATTACATGATAATAATTATTTCGGAACCTGACCCGAAATTATTTCGGGTCAGCAAGACCAAAGCCTACTCAGGCCATGGGTTGAGCAAAAGAACCCCAGGACCCTAGAATGAAGGCAAAGAAGGAACAGGAGTAGGATTTAGTCAATAAAAGTCTGATACACCTTCCCACTCCGCTCAGAGTGTGAGAAGTCATTTTATACAAATAAAATTTCTTATTCTTATTCTAAGTAATTTTTATGATTTGGCACCTACGAACCTAGATTTTTCAAGCTTATAAATAAATTAGTGTATAAATAAATTATCTTACTTCACCAAAACTAGTATGGCACTTGTGTGAGACAAAGAAGTTACTCACAATTACAAAAGTCCACATAAAAACATAATACTTACTTTTTTTCCAGAAAGTGAAGTTAAAAAATCCTGGATCTTATTACGTGAAGGTTACCGACGGAATCTAAAGAAGCAAATAGCATCTAAAATGGACCCAATCCACCGCAAAGACAAGGCCGTACAGAAGTGGACTTACGAGGACGACCTGTCCTTCTTATCTCCGCACTTTAAGATCCGGGCACTGACTCTTAGTAACGCTTACAGTGATGTCAATGTCGAAGAGAACAGTAATAATGCGGATAACCAGACAAATACTGAACAACAGAGGCGGCCTGCCAAACGGAGTAGAACGCATGAGTCGACAAAACGGACCTGTGCCAATGAAACTTACTCAAATACACTTATTAAATACATATTAGATAAGACATCAAAAAAGGATAACATACAGCATTTCTTTGAAAGTATATCTTCTACGGTACAAACATTCCCTCTACGTGACAGAGCCATCGCTAAAGCCAGAGTCTTTGAAATCATATCTCAAATGGAGTTAGAAATCCTAAGCCGAGAAGCTACTCCTTTCTTCCAATATGGAAGTTCTCCGGTCTCCTATGAAGCGGAAGTGAAGCCGCAGGAGAATCGGTTTGTCTGTCCGTCCCCGGAGACACAGTCTCCTAGTTTACTTGAAGTTAATGACAGTTCTGATGATGAGAGCCCCGTGTTGGACATTAAGATTGAAGAACCGGAACCAGTTATTGGTATACAGTTTGAACCGGACTCATAACATTTATAATAATACGGTTATTTCTTGAAGAAAAATCTTTTGGTTATAATTCCACGTTCAGGGTAATTCGAGTATTACATGAGGCTGCAAACAGCTATACTCCGTCGGTTTAGGTAGTTAACTAAATATAAACAATCTTGGCATGTTCTATCTTTTTATCTAACGGCCAATTTTTTCATTCAAAGTAACAACCAAAATAACAGTCAAAGTAACGTCATGAAGTAATAATAACGGTTAAATTCGTTTCTTCACATTGTTAACTGTTAGTTTTGTCCTTAACTTTAACTGCTCATTGAAGGGCTGTTAAAGTCAAAATCACTCTCATTTTGACCAAATTTTATAGGTTTCACTGCGTTTATCCCTACATTTTATTTTGGTCGACTTTTAATTTAGCTGTCACTTGGATCAAGACATTGACACAAGGTGACATTTGCTATTGACAACAGTGATAGTTTTAACTTTAGTGATAGTTTTAGCTTTTATGAAGAAACTGGCCGTTAAAGTTGTCTAAAAATTGTATTTAAAAATCTTTGCGACTAGGTATTTACCTAAATCGATGTTAGCTAATAAACTAAATTTAAATAATCTTCGTGTATATTATATACGACCTCTTTAATATAAAAAGACGATAAGTACAAAGATTGTTTACCTTTAATTAACTACCACCTAAACCGAAGTGACTTCTTTGCAACTGCATCTTTGCGTTGCTTACTTTGATGATAAGATAGGGCGGGAGGCTTACAAGGCCATACTTTTTTAGTTTTTTAACGCCCGTTTTCAATAAGCTATCTATCTACAGTTGCAGCTACTAAAGATAAACAAATCTATCCTTTTGCCCATACTTGCTTTCCTATAACCTACTGACGCATAGCATTTCCTACGAAAAGTTGTGGATTGATAGATAGAATCTTACTGTTTATCGGAGATAGCTATCTATCTATGAACTGCGGTAGGTTATTGAAAACGGGCGTAAAAGAATGATGTTGATGTTTCAACAGAGAACAGCTGTGCTTACTTTTACTGACGAGGTGGAGGGGGGGGGGGGGGGTTAATATTTGTAAAATATCTGCATAATATATGAATTCAAAATGAAGGAATTAAGTAGATGTTTTCGGGATTATTCGCAAGTGTAGTATTATTGGTTACTTTTGTGCAGTTTTGCGAACTTAACGCGGACAAAGTCGCGGGTAACAGCTAGTATGTAATACTTGAAAAACTCCTTTAAGTTGGTTATGACAAGTAGTTACTTGTATAATGTTGGTAGAAATGTGACTAGGGGCGTAACTACCGCCGTATTAATTTAACGGGGCCCCCCAGGATTCAAGAGGCCCGTTTGGAAGCATATATATATGTCCAAAAACTCGAATACTTAGTAAGGTAAGACTCTCAGGCTATTGACCTGTTAAATTGCAGAATGGTCAGGTGCTATTAGAGTTTGTTCCGTAGTAAAAACAATACAAAAGGGACATTGTTTTTATTACGGAACTAGCACTAGGCTTGACCGCAATCAGGTAAAAGCGGGGGCCCCTTTTTATTATACGGTGCTCCCACTTTCATTGTGTGGGTCCCCATTTTTTACTATACGGGGCCCCCAGTTTTTTGTATGGGTCCCCACTTTTTTAAAATACGGGGCCTCGATTTTTTTATACAGGGCCTCATTCTTTTTTTACACAGGGCCCCTTAGGGTCTAGCTACACCACTGCCTATCACATTGGCACTTCAGTATAGCTTGCTGTATGTCTGTCCAGTCGTGTAATACCTGAACACGTTCACATCTACCCTCGCCTCCTAGGAAATGGTGTGACGTCACACTTTTGATATTCATTTACATAATAAAACGAGGAGGCTTTATTTTTATAATTATACACTTATATTAATAAAACTTTACAGAAATTATTGTCTTTTATTTTTAGTAACTAACTCTTCCAGAGTCGCCCGTGAATTAGAGCTGCAAAATCTATGCAGACTGACCATTTTTTTTTTCACACAACGCCATCTAGTCCCAAGCTAAGCAGAGCTTGTGTTATGGGTACTAGACAACTGATAAACATACTTATATATTTCTAAATACATACATACATATTATAGATAAATTACACCCAGACACAGAACAAATGATCGTGCTCATCACACAAACATCCTGGATGGGAATCGAACCCACGACCTCCGACAGCAGTCAGGGCCACTGACCACAATCTTCAAAATTCTAAAATTTATCAAAGAAACGTGGCTTCAAAGTCTTGAGCATCGACGCCTTGTTGCTAGCCTGTCGGTTTTCTACCGGTTGCATTTTGGGGAGTGTGCGTAGGAATTGCATAACCTAATTCCGCCTAGCCCGTTCCATCATCGGACCACCAGGCGTACGGCGATGCGCTAACAGTACATGGTAGACATCCCTCCTATACGCACAAAACGTTTTGGGAACACATTTATTGTGGGTACAGACTACAGACAAGGAGTGGAATTCCCTGCTGGAGTCTGTGTTTCCTGATAGTTTGTAGCTATCACACTGGAATCTTTAAGTCAAGAGTGATTAGGTTACTTCTAGGTAAGCGCGCTCCATCGTCGACCGCATCCTCGCTTTCCATCAGGTGAGATAGCGGTCAACCTCGAACCTATCAAAGATAAAAAAAAAGGAAAAATAAATCAAGACTTTTCCACAAAGTAGGTACACTGTATTATTTGTAAAAGTAAAATACTATATTTCTCTTAACGTTTGAATCCCCAACCGGTCCTATGAGACCGCGCTGCACGCTGTTATTGTTATACTATTGTGTCTCGTTTCGCGGGTATCTGAGTAATTAAAGAGGTAGCCACACTAGCCACCCTACCCACACAGATGACGCGACGCCTCACCCACCTGACCGGGTAGATTTGTGACGACGACTGTCCTATACTGATACACTATGTAGTAGCTAGGATTGACTGAGCCTTACCTAAATGGTGAAGGTTCTAATTATCCAGTTAGTTTTTTTTTATATACCATAAACTAGTGCTTGACTGCGATCCCACCTGATGGTAAGCAGTGATGCAATCGTTGATGGTGAGGCGCACTAGCTTATTAAGAGCCTATTCACTCTATTGCCGTAAAACTGTTGCTTTCTGTCTACCGCTAATCATGAACATGCTAACTATCACAAACAAGCATTTTACTAGGTAGGTAATTGCTTTGAAAACTCTAAATAACGTCTTCTATACACTTACTCGAAAAACCCCCTCTTAGGAACGCAATTTATTTTTTGCTGCACTAGTGCGGAAAAGAGCGCTAGCTCTCTGCACAATGCGTTGTAAGTATACATATATCGTATCAGGCCGGTCAACCTCCGATAATTTATTTCTTCGAAAGTTTGTTGAAAAATGTCTTTTGATACACGTGGGTCTCTGCAGTCTGCGGCTCCGTAACACCTTCGCCTGCGGCTCGATCGAATTCGGCTTCGGTCGCAATGTTAAAAGTTTCTCCATTTGTATCAAATCAAAATGTTAAGCTTTATTTTATTTTTTTATATACCATATCGTCGTCTAAAAGTGTTAAACTGCTAACTCCCTTTTAGCTAAAAGGAAGTTAGCAGTTTAACACTTTTAGACGACGATATACTAGTGCTTGACTGCAATCCCACCTGATGGTAAGCAGTGATACAATCGTTGATGGTGAGGCGCACTAGTTTATTAAGAGCCTATTCACTCTAGCCTTGAAGACACCTAAATTATAATCAGACGGGAAAACCGCAGCAGGCAAATTGTTCCAGTCCCTCGATGTACGCGGTATAAACGACGAAGCGAAGCGCTTAGTCCGGACCGTACAGGTTTCTACAACGTAAGGATGGATACTCGCCGTACGACGGTTTGTCCTCAAGCTTCGGTCGCAATGTTAAAAGTTTCTCCATTTGTATCAAATCATAATGTTAAGATTTATTTTTCGTAAGAGTATTGAAAAACGTCGTTTGATACACATGAAACATCACTGGAGCATTCGACTCCGTAACATCATCACATCCGCCTCGATCGCAATGACAAAGTTTTTCCATTTGTATCAAAATCTACTATTGTAAGAGTCTGACACGCTCTCCCGCTCCGCCCAAGAGCGGACGAAGTCATTCTGATGATTCCCCTTCCTTAAAAAAAAACTTGTAAGGCTTAACTTATTGATCCATATTGCTTCAAAAGGAGTACCTAGATGAAATAAAGAGAGAATTTTGACGAAGAAATAAAGAAAAGTTTCATTCGATTTTTTTACACTAATAATTATGTAAATGTTTGCCTGACGCCATCCGTAAGAACATGTATGATGTCATTTTCTTTTTAAAATGAAACTTATGTAAATACGTTAACACCGCGAAGACTCAGTGATATCTACTTACCTACTGTGTTTCAGTCCAGTCGTGTAATACTAAAGTTTATTTCTGCATAGAGGTACAATTATGATGTTATAAAATAACTATAAGTATCTGTTTTCTGTCACAGTAAGTAGTAAAAATATTAATAAAATAGGTATTATTACGCTTACTGAACAATATTAGGTAAGTACATATATTACGTTGTTGAAACCTCTACGGTCCGGATTAAGCGTATCGCCTTGTCGTTTATACCGCGTACATCGAAGGACTGGAACAATTTGCCTGCTGCAGTTTTCCCGTCCGATTAAAATTTAAGTGTCTTCAAGGCTAGAGTGAATAGGCTCTTAAGAAACTAGTGTGCTTAACCAATAACGACTGCATCACTGCTTACCATCAGGTGGGATCGCAGTCAAGTACTAGTTTATAATAACAATAAAAAATGTATGTAAGTATACCTATTATATACTTACGTGTGAGTGACCGATATGCCAAACCTTGAGCTTGCTCGTAATGTGCATAAGTGTTTGAACAAATGTTTAAACATCTTGCTGTATAAAACTACATTATATAATCTAAATACATATCGATACCTTTGGGTAGAAAGGTCGTATAAACCAAAACCCGACTTTTCAGTAGAGCCGAAAAACTATTTTTTTTTTACAAAAAAATTCATAACTTTTTTGCTTTTGAAGTTATAAAAAAACTATCTATGAGAAAGGTTCTTACATTTTGCAAATGAAAAAGGTTAAATCATCAAAACCTGTCTATCTTCTTTAGTTTCAAAGTTAGCTTGCATTTACGTCTAAGAAAAAAACGATTCTTGGTTTATACACCCCATGAAAATGTGCTTTGAAAAAACTGTGTGGGTCGTATATCCATTTTTGGTAAGCTTAAGGTCACATTTAATGTCGTAAAAACCCAGATTTATGTAATTTTTTTGTATTAAAAACCATTTATAATCATAGATCAATTGAATTCTGACTAATAAATAATCCTGTTACTCATAGAATTAGTAGGAACTCAATTATTATTATTCTAATACCCAATAATGGTCGATTCAAATAAAATAATACTACCTGAACTAACATTTATTAATTATTATAATACCTTCTAATCAATGGTATCTGTTCGGTATCTGTCTATCGTGCTCGTTCTTCTGCTTGTCGCTGCGCGCAAAATGCGAGCCTTGTGTGTTGGTCGTAAAGTTCTTCCTGCCTTTATCCCATATTACTTGGGGTCGGCGCAACACGTTTTCTTCTTCCATTCTGTCCTGTCGTCCGTCGCACTATCACTAACTTCCTTTTCTTTCTTATCAGTCCTTACGCAATCCATCTATCTTTTCTTTGGCCTCCCTCTCCATCTCCATCCATCCACATGTAAATTCAGAACTCTTTTAGTAACAGGCGTTTCATCCCTCCTCTTCACATAACTATACCAAGACAAACGATTTCCTTCCAACTTTTCAGTCACTGGCGCCACTTTCAAACTTCCCCTAATACACTTATTTCTCACTTTGTCCATACTTGACACACCACACATCCATCTCAACATTCTCATCTCCGCTATATGCAATCTTTTTTCTACCAACTTTTTCACAGCCCAACATTCTGATGCATACAGTATGACAGGTCTTATCACGGACTTGTAGATTGCACCCTTCAACTTGAGGGGCATCCGTGGATCACAAGTTGTTCCCGTGACCTGTCGCCATTTCATCCATCCTGCGTTGATCGGATGTGTTATGTCCCGGTCTACCTCACCATTTTCTTGGATAAGCGACCCGAGGTACCGAAAGTCGGAACAAATCGGTATGGGCGTCCTAGCGAGAACTAAAGGCGAAAGATTGGAGGGACCGCCGAAATCGCAGAACAAGTACTCTGTTTTGGATCTACTCAATTTCACACCAACACTCTCCAGTCTATGCCACCACACCTCTAATCTGCTCTGGACCTCTAAGTCACTCTCGGCAACCAGCACAATATCATCGGTAAACAGCATACACCAGGGGGCCTCTTCCTGAATGTCTAACGTCTAAGCGTCCATTATTAGCAGGAAGAGTTAAGGGCTGAGAGTCGACCCCTGATGTAGGCCGACCGCCACATTCAAACTGCCACTGGTGCCTACTGTAGACCGGACTTGGGTACTACACCGACTATACATCGCTCGGATCAACTGCAATACTTCACAGGCACACCTTTCTCCTTAAGGGCCCACCACAGAACCTCACGATCTACCCGGACGTATGCCTTTTCGAGGTCAATTAATACCATGTGCAAGTTTTTATGTGCACTTCTGTATTTCTCGCACAGCCAGCGTATAGCGAAAGAGGCATCCGTTGTACCCCGACCAGGCATAAAACCGAATTGGTTCTGTGAAATTTCACTCTCTTCTCTCAACCACCTTTCAATACTTCTTCCTCCCTGGCTTTCATAGTATGTGACATTAGCTTTATTCCTCTATAATTGATACACTCAAGAACATCACCTTTGTTTTTAAATATGGGCACCAAAGAACTGTTGCACCAATCTTCAGGTATGAATTCTTCTTTCAACAACTTATTGAAGAACATAGCTAACTACATCCGTCCATCGTTTACGTTTTATAAGTGCCCATGTAGGCCTATGTGAAATAAAACTGCTTTGACTTTGACATTCACTCGCAGTAACTTCCACACTTCAACTGGTATTCCAAATTGGGCCAATGGCCTTACCATTCTTCATTCCATTTACTGCTATTCTGACTTCAACCATACTAACCATTCTCACTAACCCCACATTTTCTGGTTTTCTTTCTAAAATCCCACTCCAATCATTTTCCTTATTCATTAGGCTTTCAAAATATTCCTTCCACCTCTCTTTGATTTTTCCTTCATCTGATAGCACCAGTCCAGGTTCATTCCTTACACATTTTACTTGACAAACTTCCTAAAGTAAAGTGCGACTTGCAATGATCATGGTTTATACACCAACGTTGCGAACTATCTTTGGATTTACGACGTCGATTTTAACCTGGGTTTAAGTAATGCATTTAACACTTTAGGGCGTATACACCATTTACAATTAATGCATTTAACACTTTAGGGCGTATAAACCATTTACAATTAATGCATTTAACACTTTAGGGCGTATAAACCATTTACAATTAATGACTATTTTTACACCTTCCGATAATATAAATTATGGTCATTACGTCATAACAAAATTACAAAAAAATAATATTTGGCTTTTACATTGAAAATTTACCTTTTTTAAGAGGCTATAACCGAAAATTTCTGGGTCGTATTAACCATTTTTGAGCGAATTTCTACATTTCGTATATACAGATCGATAGAGAAAAAAATTCTGAGTAAAATGTTATATTTAACTCAATTTGGCCAAAATGGTTTATACGACCTTTCTACCCAAAGGTATCGATATATAGAAGGAGAAACTGACTGAGGACTTCTTAGCTAGATAATAACAACCGCACGGGTCGATCTTCAAATTTAAGCAACGCTTGTCAAGGTTGCTCTGTGGATGGTTGACCATCTTAACATAGGTACCGAGTTTTCTCGGTGCCTCGGAAAGCACATTAAGCCGTAGGTCCCGGCTGTCATTTGTAGATCTTTGGCAGTCATACGGATAGTCAGAAGCCAGTAAATCTGACTCCAGTCTTGCCATGAAGTACCTACCGTGTTACCCCAGTTAATGGGTTGTGGAGGTCTGGTAGGCAGCCGCTCCTCGTAAAATACTGGTGTTCAGCTACTTAAATCCGGCTTGACTGGCAGCCGACCCCAATGTAGTTGGGAAAAGGCTAGGCTGATGATGAGCCCTTTTTGAATACAAAAGGGCTCATCCAATGCCTAAAAAGGATGATGAAACATTCATTCACGCCGTAGGCGAAGCCACTCGCAGAAGCTAGTAAAGTATAGTGTATAATCATACCTACATATTATTATTACTAGTTTCCGCCCGCGGCTTCGCCCGCGTGGTGTGTTGATAAAAAGCAGCCTATAGCAAAAATAACAAAATCGAAAAAAAAAAATAAAAAAAAGTATGACTAAAAGTAGCCTATATGTTAATCCAAGGTATAAACTATCTAAATACCAAATTTCAACCAGATCGGTCCAGCCGTTTTTTCGTGAAAGAGTAACAAACATACATCCATCCTCACAAACTTTCGCATTTATAATATAAAAATAATAATATATTAGTAGGATTGTCTCAGGGGCGTAGCTAGTCCCTAAGGGGCCCCGTATAATTATAAAAATGGGACCCCTCTATTGCGGTAAAGCCCAGTGCTGGTGCTGGTTTAGGTATTTTGGTAAATTTAAAATGTTTTTTTTTTTTTTTATAAAACAGAGACTAGAGCTTGACTGTGATCCCGCCTAATGGTAAGCAGTGATGCAATCGCTGATGGTGAGACTAGTAGGCAGTAATAAACTAGTGCTATTAACTCATATAAGTATTTTTTATTAGTTTATTTATTATCGTTTTTTATAATGAAATAAACTGAAATAGTGCCTGAAAATTCGGCAATTCGGTAAGAATATCTGTTTTTGGAAAGTAATTTTATTTTTCCAACTGGGGCCCCTGAATCCTGGGGGCCCTATATAATTGATACGGCGGTAGCTACGCCCCTGTATTGTCTGTGTAACTTAAATTATAAATAAAATAGCGCTAACATTTACTACCTACTGAAAACTATCTGAAGTCTAGCTTCAGTATCGCATAATTAATGCAAATCAGCCACACAAAACAATCTATTAGCAATTTTATTTTCAACATTTTCGACTCCATTTTGAATTTTGACGTATCCAAACTTCATTTATTTGCCGCCATTTTTGACAATGACGTAATGCTTAAGGTCAATACTACTTCAAGTTAATTTTATGCGAATGATCCAAACGTGATGTAATGCCCAAATAAATAACTAAGACACGCGTCGTAGGTGAACAGTTTACATAATAATTTACATGATAAATGCACAGATATGCGGAACATTTTTAACAGACTTCAAAAAAGATGGAGGTTGTATGTTCGGCTGTATGTATTTTTTATGTATGTTCACCGATTTCTCGGTCAATTGTGAACCGATTTTAAGATTGTACTCCCGAATTGGTCCTATGATGATATTGTTATGATCTGATGATGAACTTCGAAGTTATGAAACGGAACTCCTCCGGATCATAGTAGAAATGTCGTAACAAGTAAAATTTCTTTGGTTATACGTGTTGTCGATGACTGACCGAAGGAAGAAGGGGGAGGTGGTACCACAAATGAAAAAATTTTGGTACCTCCCTCAATTTAGAAGTCGGTGTTAAATAAGGAAGACACAAAACTATTATAGAAACATCGACTTCCAAAATTAACCTATCACATACCCACAAAACGAGACACAATAGTAAAACAATAACAGCGCGGTCTCATAGGACCGGTCGAGGATTCATGAATTAAACTTATTTTGTACTTTTTAGTGTTTTTTTTTAACATTGAAGTCAGTTGTATTTTTAACTGCGGCTCTTCCGACTTACATGTTTATAAATGAGTTATAATGTTGTTGATATTGCTCATAGCGATGATTACGTAGTATTTATAATTATATACCAGACCAGTTATGTTAATATTAAACTAGGTGTGTACCGCCTTGACCTAGAGGGTAGGGACAGGTTTTGTAATAGACTAGATCTGTATTTTTACTAGGAATTGCTGTAAAATCGGTTTTAGCTTTTCTGAGTGAAGAATTTTGCACTTCCATTTGTTTCTCTTTTTTTCTTCCTTTTCATTTTTTTTGTTTCCCACACTGCATTCGACGAAAGGCTGGAACAATTTGCCTGCTACGGTTTTCCCGTCCGATTATAATTTACGTGTGTTCAAGACAAGAGTGAATAATTTCTTATGAATAGGGTTTCTTAAAAATTCTCCCAAGAAAACATTACTCTCTCTCAGGATGAAAAGTATCTTAAATACGAGTATGTGCACATTCTATTCCAGGTCTCGATCTGTCCGTATACTTGTTACGAGTTTCATTCAAATCCGTTTTGTCACTAAAATATCAAGAAAGAAGTAACAAACCAAAAAACGCTTTTATATTTAAAATACCTATTAGTACGGATTACTAGGAACGTTTACCGATGAGGTTCGCGAGAATCCATAGGATGGGAGACGCACAGGACCGGTCGCTGTGGCGTCACATGGGGAAGGCATATGTCCAACTGTGGATGTCTTTCGGCTGAACTGATGATGATGATGATGATGGTACTTAGTCGAACTGTTTCTTGTTATTTTCAGAGGATGGGTAAAGATGAGAAGGAAGATTCAGGCTTCGGCTTCAAGGACAAGGCGAAGGCGCTGGAGACGCTGCGGCTCCTGGAGCAACACGACATGAACTATCGCAGGCTGACAGTGCGGGGTCTGCTCGGCAGGGCCAAGCGCGTGCTGTCTAGTGAGTAACACACACACACACACACACACAAGGACAAGGCGAAGGCGCTGGAGACGCTGCGGCTCCTGGAGCAACACGACATGAACTATCGCAGGCTGACAGTGCGGGGTCTGCTCGGCAGGGCCAAGCGCGTGCTGTCTAGTGAGTAACACACACACACACACACACACAAGGACAAGGCGAAGGCGCTGGAGACGCTGCGGCTCCTGGAGCAACACGACATGAACTATCGCAGGCTGACAGTGCGGGGTCTGCTCGGCAGGGCCAAGCGCGTGCTGTCTAGTGAGTAACACACACACACACACACACACAAGGACAAGGCGAAGGCGCTGGAGACGCTGCGGCTCCTGGAGCAACACGACATGAACTATCGCAGGCTGACAGTGCGGGGTCTGCTCGGCAGGGCCAAGCGCGTGCTGTCTAGTGAGTAACACACACACACACACACACACACAAGGACAAGGCGAAGGCGCTGGAGACGCTGCGGCTCCTGGAGCAACACGACATGAACTATCGCAGGCTGACAGTGCGGGGTCTGCTCGGCAGGGCCAAGCGCGTGCTGTCTAGTGAGTAACACACACACACACACACACACAAGGACAAGGCGAAGGCGCTGGAGACGCTGCGGCTCCTGGAGCAACACGACATGAACTATCGTTATACAAATAGCTCTGTAAACAAAAGTTTAATTCTACTTGCAGTGACGAAAGCGGAGGATAAGATCAAGAACATAAAGGAAGCTATGGAAGTCTTCGAGGAGTGGCTGGGCGCGCTCGCCGACGAGAAGAACAAGAAGACTGACGCCAAGGACGACAGGAAGAAGGAGAAGAAGCCAGAGAAGAAAGTTGAAAAGAAGAGTGATAGTGATGACGTATGTGTTACTTTCTTACACATTACTTAGATATAGTTGGACTTGCGCTGGGCCCTGGTACAGGCCATGGTCCGGAGCGAGGAGGCACAACTTACTTATAACTTGGGCACGCCATAATTGTGGCGGTAAGTCCCTCCGATCGCAGCAGCGACCTCTCGCACCGGGCCCTGGTGTTTTACCGTGGTTTCATAAAACCACACAATCTTTTTTTCCATTATGGCTCATATGCACTCGCCATAACATCAATGATTCCCTTCAAAAAAAGCACCCGTATATCAACATAACACTCTTCCCCCACCTTCCAGAGCTCATCCTCCTCAGACGTCTCAATGGAGGACAAGAAGCCGGACAAGAAGGAGCTGCCCCCGGACACGGTGTCCGGGCTGGGCTTCAAGGACGCGGCCGCCGCGGAGGGCACGCTCAAGGAGCTGCAGGGACGCGACCCTGACTATCAGAAGCTGGCTGTTAAGGGACTGATTGGAAGGGCTAAGAGAGTACTGACATGTGAGTGACGCCAATAACATAATGCATTTTTTTTATATAACGTAAACTAGTGCTTTACTGCGATCCCACCTGATGGTAAGCAATGATGCAGTCGTTTATGGTGAGGCGCACTAATTTATTAAGAGCCTATTCACTCTAGTCTTGAAAATACTCAAATTATAATCGGACGGAAAGGCCGCAGCAGGCAAATTGTTGCACAGTTTCAAGGGACCGCGGATTTAAGTATATAGTTTTAATTTCAACTTGATACCTTCACGCGTTCCTGAGATAAAGTGTCTTGACAGACAGACAGACAGACAGACGGACAACAAAGTGATCCTATAAGGGTTCCGTTTTTTCCTTTTGAGGTACCTACGGAACCCTAAAAATAATTATTCTTTCGATTGTCAAGACATGTTAGAATCTCCCATCGCTATAATGTCCCGTTCGCTGGTGGTTGCAGGCACCCGCGACGAGACGAAGATCTCGAACATCAAGGAAGCGATGTCGATCTTGGAGAAGTTCCTTGACGACTTCGACTCGCTGCACCTGAGCCGACAGAACAACCCCTACGTCAGCCTCGGCATCGTCAGGACCGCGCAGAAGTTAGCGGGGGACAGTGTCAGTGAACAACAGGTGAGGGACTGCTGGAACAGAAATACTTTGTTACAATAAAATGTGATACATTTAAGGTCTTATATCGCCTGTAAAAAGACCCTTAAGAGGGCTGTCGCAATTTTTGATGAATTTCAGCGTTTTATCCGATTTTTGACGTGTGACGATGCTTTAGATATAGCCATAAAAAAAAAAACAAAAATATGGATAAGAAAGTATGATAACTTATCTTGGGAGTGCTTTAAATAAATATTTGAATTTGTTTACCTACATCAGTAAAATCCTTGTCTCCGCAAAGGATGTTTTATAAAATGTTGCTTTTGGGTATCTTTTGACGCCTTGGTACACCGAAGATATTAAAGTTTAATCATTTATAAAAATGTCTATGATACAACTGTATCTTCTACATTGGAGTGCTGAAACCACTTTATTACTATTCACACAGTAATACACCAAAAATAATTCTGTAAAACCAAGATCTACTGACAGTTTTCCGTACGAAACTACAATTTTTATCTACGAAATTATAATCCAAACTCAAATAAAAAAAATTAACCAACTAAGGTGGTATTTCTATATATCTTGAAAAAAAAAAATTGGGCTATGTAGTTACTCAGATACCCGCGAAACGAGACACAATAGTAAAACAATAACAGCGCGGTCTCATAGGACCGGTTGGGGATTCAAACGTTAAAAGTTAAATAATATTTTTAAATAATTTTTGTATGCAATGCAAAAATCGAGCGCGACTGCTGCCGCCCGTCGTTTAATTTACCTATCGTCTGTTTTTTATACCCTGAGACTATATTGACACAGGAAATGTCAAAATTACTATAAGATGATGCCAGTTCTTTTGTGTTGTAATGGCATTTCTGTCAAAACGCTCAAATTTAAGAAAAATTGTAATAGCGCCCTTAACGTAAACGAAAACTCCATATTGTACTCATCACTGGGATAGTTTTTTTCTTCTAGAGCATACCTAGGAATTCACAATCACTGGTTCTGGAGATATTGAAGGTCAAAGTAAAAAAAAAAAAACGTTTGTGTATCAAATTCGTATTCTAAGCATCATTAATAAACTTTCTTCCGAACAAACATTATCAAAATTATAAATTTTTCATAACAAATTACGCATTTGAAGAGTCAAAAATGCAATGAAAACTGATGACTGATGAAATTAATCGCCAAACATAGGTAGGTGGCAGTGGGCAGGACACATTGCTCGTAGAACTGATGGTCTTTGGCAGTCGTTACGGATAGTCAGAAGTCAGTAAATCTGACTCCAGTCTTGCCATGAAGTACCGTGTTACCCCAGTTAATGGGTTGTGCAGGTCTGGTAGGCAGCCGCTCCTCGTAAAATACTGGTATTCAGCTAAATCCGGATTGACTGGAAGTCGACCCCAATATAGTTGGGAAAAGGCTAGGCAGATGATGATAGTCAGTTAACTGTATCTCAGCTATCATCTACTAACATATCTTATGTCGTTATGTATGTATTATCTTGTGTCTGCTCCTCAGAAAGCGTTCATAACGGCGTACGCGTCGGTGCGCGGCGAGTACAAGCGCCTGCGCACCGTGCCGGCCGACGGCGGCAAGACGTGGGACATCGTGCGGAACACCGCGCTCAAGGAGCTCAAGGAAAAGGTACGTCACGACGAGAGAAAAATAAACGTTTAGAAATAGAAAAACTAATAGGAAAAGTGCAATAAAACCAGCGCCAGACAACTACCACGTAGTTGTTTAGCATTTTTGCTGAACTGGACCTATTTGGCGCAGCAGCGACACACACCTTTAGTGTCTCTTCTTTTTTCAATGTTTGTTGTTTCTACATTGTGTGTGTCTATGTGTGTCAGATAAACATATTTTTCTTTCTTTCAATAGATACATACATGTCATCGTTCATTCATTCATCATCATTCATAAGGGCTCGCGTGCGCCAAACCGCGATTATTATGTATTATTATTTATTAAAACACACTGTAAAAGTGCAAATAAGTACGTGACACTTATTGTCGTTGCGCAATCTCTAAATATTAACAGATTATGGTGATTTTTGATATATGAACAGTTGAACACTGCATAAATGATATCAAGAATTCGAGCAAAGTCAAACACACCCTATTCTATATATTTTTAACAAAGTGACTTCCCAAACCTAACAATCAATGTCCTCCACAGTACGCGGACGCGAAACTCTTCACAGACAAAGATGAGCCTACAGCAGAACATATACAACTGCTCCTGTGGGCCTACTCGCCCGAGCCCGCGCGCGCCAAGAAGTACGTGCCAGAGACTAGAGAGACTAAGGAAGACGCGCCCAAGGACAATAGTGACAGGAAGAGGCGACACAGCGACAAGGATGACAACACTGACAGGTATGTAGTGACATCTGTGGCGTCACGTGACAACTACAGTGACTACACTGACAGGTGTGCGACAGTTAAAATTATAGCTACATACATTTATAACTGTTGTTAAAATATAAGAAGCTCATTTTGACATTTGTTATCGCGACGTAATTATCGCCTGTTTTTTATACCCTGAGACTAAATTGACACAAGTAATGTCAAACTATAGTAAGTTTGACATTACTTGTGTCAATTTAGTCTAAAGTAATGGAAGTAGTGGAACGATGCCATTTTTTTTGTGTTGTAATGTCATTTTAGTCTCAGGGTATAAAAAACAGACGGTAGTGAAAAAATAGAATACTCACAATATATTCCATTATATTATTCAACGCGCCAGAAATAGGATGTTTTTTAAACACGTTATGTAATTTAAAAAAAAAAAAACAAGAAAAAATAATCAGCTGTTCCATACATTTTGACGAAATATGCGAACATAAATGTAGGGAACAGCTGATTATTTTTGCTCGATTCCAGGTTTGGTCCTATAATAAAAGTTGTTCATAATGATGAGTACAATGATCCCCCAAGAGGATGTGCGTTAATTATGTTACATGTTGTAGGTAGGTAGGTTATTCATAAGAAGGGTGTCAAAGCCCGACCTAAACGATATTACTTAACTTCCAGGAAGCGACGGAGCAGCGGGCGCGACGACGAGTCGCCGTCGAAGCGAAGCAAAGATTGATGATGATGCATTTACTCTTAAATACATATTTACTTGATATTATCACGTGTTTTATTCCAATTGGTAAAAATATATACCTACCTACTTACCAATCCCTCCGCCCAAGAGCGAGAGAAGTCATTCTAGTGATGACGTTAAAAGAAAATTAAGAACCTACTAAAATGTTCTCATTGCTGGTCTATTTCTGAGTGATTCGTGACTATCGCATCTCTTTCTACAATCATTAGGTATATACCTTTTAGATTGCAAATGAGATTAAACAATTTAAATAACCACGTTAATTAAAGTCGTTTAACTCTAACTCTAGCCGTTATGAATAGTATTAAGCTTTATAGGAGTGAGATTTATCTCATTTATCTGTACACTACGTTCTTTCAAAGTTCTTATAACTCCTGTGCTTGAGCACGATGATTTCAGTTGCTCTAAAACTTTAAAAAAGTTTCGTTCGTTCAATAATGCAACCAAAGCATCAATGTAGATACTACTTAGCACATTGTTTAATTTTATCTCACAGCTCACTTTTCTGAATTTGTGCAAGTACTTTCCGATACGTCCGTAAAACATTTTGAGATCAAAGAGAAGAGAAGACGATAAAACTTCGATTTCTCGAAAAACCAACTTCGCCTTAATTAAACACGTTCCCATCCTGCCTCAGCGACTCCCAAGTAACAAGTTACAGAAGTAGAAAAATACTCACACAGTCAAAATCAAGTGTGTGTGAATAAAATTAATTTAATTCGTTTTTTTATGATGCCTTATGTGTTAAAATGGTTATGATCAATCTTTAAAATATATAAATAACTCAAAGTTTCAAGAATCATTATTCCAAACACAACACCATAAGAAACACAACGCACGTACAACGGAACGTCGTGCACTGATCGATTTGACACTTTGACAGTATATTGTAAACACGGGGTACAATGAACCCTTTGAATTAAAACACAAACATTAACTCTACTGCAGTAATTGTGAATTAAAACTGTGTCGCGCGTCGTCTGCGGGGTGGCCGGCACCCAGACCTGCCATGTTCGAGGCATAACTCGCGAGTTCTGCGTGCAAGTGCGTTAGGGCGTGTGATGCCGCAAGTTTCATCTATTTTTGGACTAAAACTGAAGTAAAAGACAGTGAAACCACCGTCAGTGTTTATGCTCAAGTGATTCACAGTGCACAGTGCCTCTAGTTAGTGTTCAGTGAAGTTTGTGTTAAGAAAATGTTGAAGTGTACATGTAAGTTTAATTTCTTTTAAAAAGTGGATTATTTGACTGAAAAAAGGTAAAAAAAGGCTGAAAAGTCTGCGAGGGTGACTGTAGACAGTACACACAAGCAGTCTTCTTGTTCTATGTGTAGGATATTGATGAGGAACATGCCTGACTACCTATACATATATGTATAGTAGGTACTTTGGTAGAGACATATTCTTGTTGATTATAATAAAACAGTGTTCTCTTCATACCGCTCACTAGTGTCTAATGCTCAGTTATCATAGTAGAATATACACAGCAACAGACTCTTTTTTTAAAATATTTAATTGAAAAGTTTAAGAACTTATCCTCAATTTTGATTTAAAGATTCAAAGTTGAGTATTTCTCCATCTGAAAACCAATAAAAAGCTGTCACAGTTTAGCATTTATGTAGGGTTTCACATGTACTTAACTCAAAATACTCAAGTCAGAAACCGGCTCTATATCATTAGTTATATACAGGAAAAGTTTCGAGCGAGGCACGGAGGAAACTCGTTATGTTAAGATGCTCACCCATCCACAGACCAACCTTGGCAAGCGTTGCTTAATCTTAAAGATCTACCAGTGTTCTATTACTTACACTGAGCCACCAAACAAAATTTACGCAGTGGTTAAAAACTTTTCCTGTATAACCTACAACATGTTTGTTTATTTACAATTTTACACAACAAACTATTACACCATAAATGTAAAAGTCTTATGGGAAAGAGAGCAAGCCGATTTCTCATGCCACTATTGTATATGGGGCTGGTATCCGCAACGCCATAACTAAAGTGTGTATTTTGCGTATGGGTGGGACAAATGTGTCACTAGATCCACCCCAGCTCCTCACGGAAGGCCTACAGTTCCTTAGTGTTACCCACTTCAATAACACATAACATTCCAATTGGAAAAACATAAATGAGACTGACAAACTTTGCTCAGCTGTTCATGTTTGACAAAGCCCTTGCTTAACCTATCACATACCCACAAAACGAAACACAATAGTAAAACAATAACAGCGCTGTCTCATAGGACCGGTTTGCGATTCATGAATTAAGATCAATTAGCATTATCGGCCTTGTAATGTTCCGACTGTTGGGACTCAGGCATCCTCTCTAGAAGAGGGAATAGGCTATAATCCACCACTCGTGCCTAGTGTGGATTGGTGGAAGTCACATGTCTTCGAATTTTTGCTCACGATGTTTTCCTTCACCGTTTTTTTTAAGAGCAGTGGTGATTAAAATAAATTACACAAAGCAATGCGCCGGGCTGGGTTGGAACCCGCGACCTATAATTTGTAAGTCGGGGCAGTTACCACGGCTCTTATGATCCGCTATGAATTAAAAATACTTTTGAATTTTCCCTAAAGTGCTCATTCAATCAGTAAGTGGCCAGGACAATTCCGGCCACTGAAGGTGCTGGTTTTCGGCCGGCGGTCTACCCATTGCTCACGGCGGCTGGGGCGTGAGGGCCGCTCCTCGTGCGTTGGCTGCTGTTCAAAGCATGGTCTATATTAGTGTGTGTATGTTCCAGAGTGCTCGTGCGATGCAGGCGCAGGCGGCGGGCGCGCGGCGCCGCAGCCTCGAGGCCGCCAGCGAGGCCAGCTACTGTACGTATCATCATCTGCCTAGTCTTTACCCAACTATATCGGGGTCGGCTTCCAATCAAGTCGGATTTAGGTGAATACCAATATTTAACGAGGAGCGGCTGCCTACCAGACCTCGACAACCCATTAACTAGGGTAACACGGTACTTCATGGCAAGACTGGAGTCAGATTTACTGGCTTCTGACTATCCGTAACGACTGCCGAAGATCTACAAATAGCTACTGTACGTATCACGCGTTTCGATTGTCCCAACATCTCGATGGTTCTAGATTGTTTCGACTTCGACTCGAGTCCGACTCGGTCTGTTATTGCGACTGGCGCATGGCGCGTTCAGAGCGAGTTATTCCTCGATGATTTAATTACTCAGATACCCGCGAAACGAGACACAATAGTAAAACAATAACAGCGCGGTCTCATAGGACCGGTTGGGGATTCAAACGTTAAAGTGGGGGTAAAGGTATGATTCCGAACTCGGCAACAAGCAGCAGTGGCAGCAGTGCTACCGCCGCAGTGCTGCCACTAAGGTGCTGCGCAGCAGTGCTGTCTGCCGCGCTGATTCCGAGCAAGGCGGCAGTGTCGCTCTGTTCCCCTTATGAATCTGAGAAATTCATCCTTTTCTATACTCCGTTTGTTTAGGTAGTTAACTAAAGGTAAACAGTCTTGGTATGTCTTTTTATATTAAAGAGGTCGTATATAATATACACAAAGATTATTTAAATTTAGTTTATTAGCTAACATCGATTTAGGTAAATACCTATTTGCAAAGATTTTTACATACAATTTATAGACAACTTTTAGATAAAAAGACAAGCCAAGATTGTTTACCTTTAGTTAACTACCTAAACCGACGGAGTATAGTTGTTGTTACGGCGGCAGACGCGTCACTACTGGTCTGTCGCGGTGGTAGGGCGACACTGACGCGCAGCAGTGCTGCCGCTACATTGCTGCCGCGACATTGCTGCCTAGCTCGGAATGTAATCTCATATCATGATCATCTGCATCTGCCTAGCCTTTTCCCAATTATATTGGGGTTGGCTTCCAGTCAAGCCGGATTTAGCTGAATACCAGTATTTTACGAGGAGCGGCTTCCTACCAGACCTCCACAACCCATTAACTGGGGTAACACGGTACTTCATGGCAAGACTGGAGTCAGATTTACTGGCTTCTGACTATCCGTAACGACTGCCAAAGATCTACAAATGACAGCCGGGACCTACAGCTTAACGTGCTTTCCGAGGCACGGAGGAAACTCGTTATGTTAAGATGGTCACCCATCCACAGACCAACCTAGGCAAGCGTTGCTTAACCTTGAAGATCGACCTGTGCGGCTGTTATTATTTAGCCACATCTCATATAAGCCAATAGAAATTGTACGGGGACCAGTAGTGTCGCGGCGGCACTGCTGCGTGCAACGTGGTTCGGAATCGTACCTTTACTGATTCGTCTGATTCCTTTGACTCGAAACATTTGAAAACCATCTCGATAATGTTGTGGAACGGTGAGTCGATGGCTGACTCGATATTTATTTAACGCACTTCGATTCTTTCGGCATCGAAACAACGCCAGACTGACGCACAGTGGGCCACACCTGAGTTGTGCCTGAGTTGTATGTTTTTTTTTTGGAAGAAGAAACATCAGAATGACTTCTCCCGCTCTTGGGTGGAGCAGGAGGGCGTGTCAGACTCTTACTGACTAAACCCCACCCCGTTCCTTCGTTGCCTTCGATCTGGGGGAAACGCTGTGTCGCATGGCGTGGATTTAATGTAGCTCTACAAGTCTAGTTGCCATAGAAAATGTATGGAGACCGACGCGCCCAAGTCGGCGTACTTGCACGTAGCCCACTTGTGCGCAATATAGTTCGACTATACCACATAATACCTACCCTACGTGAATTTTTTTTTGATGAATGACCCCTAGGGCTACCACATATAAATGTTACGGCTAATACCCGAAATGCGGTTACACCTAGTTTTAGCCGGCTAGAACTAGGTGTAGCCGGCCACATGCGGTTAAACCTAGGTGTATCCTACTATCTTCGGTTAGAACTAGGTTTAGCCTTCATCAAAGCGGCTAGAACTAGGTGCAGCCACACACTGGTGGTTAAACTTAGGTGTACCCTATTTATCATCGGCTAAAACTAGGTTTTTTGTAAAGTTAGGCATTTGGTTTTGTTTTGAGACTCTTATCTTGCATTATCAAATTGATTTGATTATATTATACAAAATTAAAGACTGTATTTAATTAAATGTATTTTCACGTGAAGTTTCTCTGTGGTAAAAACTAAATGCGCGCTACAGTAAGTATGTAAAGCAGTCGGTATTTTGTGTAATTATAAATATTAATTAAGCAACATACTATTACTATTACGTGAAACTCATGCGACTGCGACTGTCGCAACCCAGTGCTAGGCAAGCCATAATTATAGACGTTACAAGTGCCCCCTTTGAAGAGTGGTACTTCTGCAAAGCAGTAATGCTACCTAAGATGGCGGCTGCACGCGAAAGGGCATGGCACTTCATGCCCCAACTTTCAGGATCCCAATCCCAATTTCCAACCACTGTGGGCTCGGGCTTGCAGAAGGCGAGCAACGGGTAGCATGCCGTCCGACAATGCGGTAATCATCCGGACCGAGCTCATTAACGGTGCATAGTGTTCCATGCGTGCCTTAAAGAGATGTTAGCAAAACCGTAGGAGCCGGTCAAAACTTCAGGTTTGATTCTGAAAGGAAAACCCAGGACCCTGGAACGAAGGCAAAGAAGGAACAAAGAAGTGGGTTTTAGTCAACAAAAATCTGACACGCCCTCCCAATTTGCCCAAGAGTGAGAAAAATCATTCTGACGATGTCCCATATAAAATATTGATGTCTTTTACATCTTAAGAGAAAATTTATGATATTTAGAGTTACTTATATTATAATTATATATGTTACTTCAATATCATTGGTTTTTATTTTTTGCAATAAAATCAAATTAATTCGGACACGCAAGATAAGAATCTCAAACACAACACCAAATGCATAACTTTACGGAAAATCTAGTTTTAGCCGATGATAAATAGGGTACACCTAAGTTTAACCACCAGTGTATGGCTGCACCTAGTTCTAGCCGCTTTCATGAAGGTTAAACCTAGTTCTAACCGAAGATAGTAGGATACACCTAGGTTTAACCGCATGTGGCCGGCTACACCTAGTTTTAGCCGGCTAAAACTAGTTGTAGCCGCACTTCGGGTATTAGCCGTAACATAAACACGATACGACGTCGCGTCGTACAACGATGCGGCGTCGACGTCGCGTCGTGCTAGATTTCAACGACGCGTCACGACACGACGTAAAGGTAAAGGAAGTTGTCCTTTTAAAAGTAATTCATTCAATTTTTAAATTATTGTAAACGGTTGAGTCACATTCCTTGCCATATGCTCAAATATCGACATATATATAAATCTGTATTCGGAATCTACGAGAGCCAACAACTTTTTTACGATGCTCATCGTAGATTTCCACGACGCGACGTCGTATCGTGTTTGTGTTTGAGCCCTACTTGAGTAACATTGTAAGCCCTTGCCGATCACAGCGTCATCTATCTCTCTCTAACGTATGCTTTCTGTTACAGGCGAGAGAGAGACATGGGAGGACTGGGGCAGCCGCTCGTCACTCTCACAAGTGGAGGAGGTATGTACTGCTGCATGGCTCTGGCCTTTCGACCACTACACTTCACTACAGTATACGGGACAAAGAAAGATGTGACCCCTACCACCACAGTATTTTTTTTTATAGCCTAATATGTGTCCCACTGCTGGGCAAAGGCCTACTCTTTCTCCTTCCACATCTGTCTGTCTTGGGCCATCTCTGGCCAAGTTTGTCCCGCGAACACGATTAGATCGTCCACCACCTTATACCACCACCACAGTATACGTGACAAAAAATATGTGTCCCGGGCGCCACAGTCACGACTGCACGACAGGATTAAACGATAATTAATCTTGTGAGAGAGTATTGTTTTTCTTATTTGAGGCCGATTGTTATATCTTTAGGGATATAGGTACGGGTGTCAAATGAAAGTCCCAATAAAAAGCGAATTACAATAACAGTATGTATGTACAATGTAAGAGTCCGAAGCAAGTGAAAAGTCATAGATGCAAATACACAAGCCCCTGTGGTGAATAGAATAGAATTAAAAAAAAATCATAGCAACAAAATGTGTTATGGTGTGTTGGCTATGGGGCCTTGCCCACGGCGATTTTTTTAAGCGATTTTAGTAGCGCTGTTGTAGCACGTTCGCATTGATGCAGCTTGCCCCGGCCCACGCCACGATCTCAGTCGCGATACTGTAACGCCGTAACTCGTAAATTGTTTTTGTTTTTCATTCACGCGCCACCATCCGTCCGACCTCTCCCCGATGTCGTCTGCTGTGTTCACGCGTTTGCAGCGCTACAGTCGCGATGCAGTAGCGCGTTAGCATAGCTTCTGTAGCGCTTTGCAAATGCGACTGTAGCGCTACAAAAAATCGCCTTGGATGAGGGCCCTAAGTTATACATAGACGGCGTCAAGCCTGAAACCCGATTATTCTCAATTATGGGTCTATAATGATAACCCAATTATTTGGAGACACAACCAAATGACCTTAGGACATGGCTAGGTCGTAGGACGTAGGGCGATGCATCCTCGCCCCCTGGCGTCGCGTCACTAGTGAAATGTTTTCTGATTGAGATGGGGTCATCATCATCTGCCTAGCCTTTTCCCAACTATATTGGGGTCGGCTTCCTGTCAAGCCGGATTTAGCTGAATACCAGTATTTTACGAGGAGCGGCTGCCTACCAGACCTCCACAACCCATTAACTGGGGTAACACGGTACTTCATGGCAAGACTGGAGTCAGATTTACTGGCTTCTGACTATCCGTAACGACTGCCAAAGATCTCCAAATGACAGCCGGGACCAACGGCTTAACGTGCTTTCCGAGGCACGTAAGAAACTCGTTATGTTAAGATGGTCACCCATCCACAGACCAACCTAGGCAAGCGTTGCTTAACCTTGAAGATCGACCTGTGCGGCTGTTATTATTTAGCCTTATTTAGGTCCTGGCTGTCATTTGTAGATCTTTGGCAGTCGTTACGGATAGTCAGAAGCCAGTAAATCTGACCCCAGTCTTGCCATGAAGTACCGTGTTACCCCAGTTAATGGGTTGTGGAGGTCTGGTAGGCAGCCGCTCCTCGTAAAATACTGGTATTCAGCTAAATCCGGTTTGACTGGAAGCCGAGCCCGATATAGTTGGGAAAAAGGCTAGATGATGATGATATCAGGCTGAGCGAGGCGCGACCCCCAGGAGTCGCGCTTCAACCCCCATTTATGACCATTACCCCCCGAATGCCGTCTCGGTCGCAATGACAAACTGTCTCCACTTGCATCAATATCACTACATAGTATAAAACAAAGTCGCTTTCTCTGTCCCTATATCCCTATGTATGACAAATCTTTAAAACTACGCAACGGATTTTGATGCGGTTTTTTTTTTAATAGATAGAGTGATTCAAGAGGAAGGTTTATATGTCTAATACATGCATAATATAGTAGAGTAAGGGCCTGTTTCACAATGTCCGAGTAGCCACTACTTCCCGAATAAATTCAAAAATGGAACAGAATTTGTATGAAATTATCTGCCAAGTAAGATACTCGAAACTTAGGGCCTGTTTCACCACCTATGATTAAGTTTCGAGTATCTTACTTGGCAGATAATTTCATACAAATTCTGTCTAATTTTTGAATTTATTCAGTGAGTAGTGCCTACTCGGACATTGTGAAACAGGCCCTTAATCATAGGCCCTTACACTGATAAATTTGCACCCGTGCGAAGTCGGGGCGGGTCGCTAGTTACTATATACAAATTAATTCATGAATCCCGGATCGGTCCTATGAGACCGCGCTGTTATTGTTTTACTATTGTGTCTCGTTTTGCGGGTATGTGATAGGCTAAGAGAGATATTTCTCTGAGAAAAAGATGGCTTCCTGCGAATGATGCAACCGTAACACATTCGAGATGAAAAGAGTTTAATTCGGGAGCGCAATGATGCATCACGTCTGTAGCCGCTTCATCAAAATATGTCCCCAACTGGACCAGTGGTGCTCAATGTTTGAGGTTCTCGGTTCTCGGGCCGATATTCTGATTTTCTAAAGAGAGAACAAGTCACAAAAAAAAGTATTGTTATTTGGACAAAAAATTACCTATGAAGACAGTTCAATTCCTGAATCAATCAGGAATTGAACTGTCTTCATAGGTAAGTTTTTTTTTTATTATTATTGATACACTTGACCATTATCTCACCTGATGGTAAGCGATCATGTGGTCGTCGACGGAGCACGCTTGTCTAGAAGCGACCTATTCACTCTTGACTTAATGACCCCTAGGTTGGAGCTATCTCAATTCGGTAGTATTTATTTTATTTTTAGGGATCCGTACATCTTTCTATTTTCCAGAAATTTGGCATGAGTTAATGTCTTACATCATAACACAAGTACTCAATACTCAATTCTTTATTGAGTATTGAGTACTTGTGTAAGTATAGGCTAATCTTAAACTAAAACTGTTTTGTAGTTCGAAAAATCTTCATAGGCTTGATTCGGGGATTGGTCTGTTTGTTTTGTTGAAGTTTGTACGGAACCCTCAGTGCTAAACTGCCCTCAGTGCATTTGTATAAAGCGTTTTCGGTACTCGGCTCGCTATAGTGAATTGCACCACTTGGCTCTCTTTTGGCTCGTAATCAAATGGCTGCAATATTGCTCAAGGACGTTTTAATTATCTATCAGGTCATTAGTGTAAAAAACCGGCAAGAGCGTGTCGGGCCACGCTCAGTGTAGGGTTCCGTAGTTACCCGTCCGTCACAATAAGTGTCCAACTTTTCAAAAACTGTTCGTCCCATCAAGTCCAAAATATTTTTCCTAGAAAGTCTTTATGAAGCTCTACTTTCCAGATTTTTTTTCATAGTTTTCTAAACTTATGGTTTCGGACTGTTCTATCTATTCAATCGCGCAGATAACTTTAACTGCGCAGGATCCGTAGTAGAAGAATGTAACGCCATAAATATCGTTACCTATATCACTTGGACGGTAGGTTGGTAGGTTAGGAGAATGGTAGGTTGGATCCAGTCGGAATCAGAAGCCGCATAGTTCTCGGTGAGTCGGAACTGTCTGCGGTGCGCGGTGTTGCCCCAGTGAGTTAGGGTGATGATGTCCCAGAGAGTCGGGATGATGCTGCAGGCTCCAGTGAGTTGGAGTAATACTGCAGACTCTAGTGAGTCGAAGGGGTGCTGTGCGATCTAGGGCTTGACTGCTGGTGTCGACTAGGAAAAGTTCTTCACACCTGTGGTTTCTGAACTTCAATTGCGTATTTCAGGATTCGTAGTTGTTATGTAACGCCAGAGATGTTGCTACAGAATGTTGTTTATGTTTATTTATTTATCCTCACATCAGAACGCCTTACAGCAATTACACCAATGGAGCATATTTAGAACTGTTGTGTTTATAACTCAGCCCTTCCACGCTTGAGCACCGCTGTTCCCCTCGATATAAAATGCTGGTCGCGTCCACACGTGGGCTACTGCTTCCGCATAGCGGCTCGTGCCAGGAGGGGACTGCAGCGCTAATTAGTACGGCGACGAGGCGGTTGTGCTGTCATAATACTGTCAAGTTTAAAAAGTTCTGATTTTTGTTTTAATTAGCTTTGAGCCGATGAAAGATTCCACCACTGGGGAATCCAGAATTATGTACTGGATCTAATGGCGCAATTTCATTATCGATAGGGCCCGCATGCGGGGTGCGAGAGATTTCTGGAACTCATGCCACAGGGCCCGCATTCGGGGAACCGTTTTTAGTCGATAGGGCCCGCATGCCGGTTGCGAGAGATGTCTGGAATGCGTACCACATGACCCACATTCGGGGAACCGTAGTCGGTATACCGAACATCTAACGACTTGGTAAGTTTTGGTTGTTATCCCGCATGCGAGGACTCCCCGCATGCTGTATACCGAACGAGTTAACGACTAATGAAAATGCGCCATAAAGTATTCCCGTCGTGTTCTGGGTCACTCACTGACTCGTCCACACCTTAACCTTTGGATCTTGAGCAATTTTGTTGCAAAGCCCGAATACTTTACGGCCTTTATATTGTAAGAAGAGTTTTAGAGAGAGAGAAATATCTGCTACTACTGGATTTAAAGTATGCGTTTGTGCGTTGTTGTTCGGTGTATGTGCGAATTTGTGAAGTAGATCTATAATTGAAGTTAAGATTGGCTGATTGTGGAGTTAAATTGCCGCACGTGGCGTTCAGTCATTAACCAGTAATTAGTCCTCTCTGCTACATAATACAGGATGTTGTGAGACGCATTTCATTGCAAACTTTACTACGGACGAATAATTACTCGTCACATACTGGCTTCTATTCCTAGACGGTAAATCTAGCTACCTAGCCATTGCCTGGATTCGAAATCTGACTAGCGACGCCCTCAGAAGGTTTGCGGACGGCGAGCAATGGGTAGCTTGCCGTCCGGTAAGGTTTAAACTCGTATCGAAGTCAGCGTCCGTGAGGCTCAAGCCTGCGGACTCTTGAAGTTATGCAAAAATCATAGTAGTAAGTTAACGAAAAAAAAAATACTTACAGCCGTTTATGTCACAAAAAACGTAAATTTAGACACTATCAAGGGAAACTTTCATCATCTGCCTAGCCTTTTCCCAACTATATTGGGGTCGGCTTCCAGTCAAGCCGGATTTAGCTGAATACCAGTATTTTACGAGGAGCGGCTGCCTACCAGACCTCCACAACCCATTAACTGGGGTAATACGGTACTTAATGGCAAGACTGGAGTCAGATTTACTGGCTTCTGACTATCCGTAACGACTGCCAAAGATCTACAAATGACAGCCGGGACCAACAGCTTAACGTGCTTTCCGAGGCACGGAGGAAACTCGTTATGTTAAGATGGTCACCCATCCACAGACCAAACTTGGAAAGCGTTGCTTAACCTTTAAGATCAACCCGTGCGGCTGTTATTATCTAGCCACGAGCTCCTCAAGGGAAACTTTATAGGGTAGGTACTCCCCGTTGACCTAGAATCCTGAAATTTGGCATAAAGCAAGGTCTTATAACACAAGTATAGGCAAAGTCTGAAAACTGAAAATTCGTAGTAACGACACAGGAAAAAAAAAATCGCGCCGTCGACGACTTGAGCTCGATCTCGGACCGCCGGCGCCGAAGGGCAAGCTGCCCATTGCTCGCCGTCCGCAAGCCAGAAATGAACAAAAATGTGTGGTTTTATTCAGAGAAAGTACTTACTTACCTATCTTTTTAAAGCCATTTCAAAATTCGTCTATGGACGCTTGTAAACGGTACGTATTATTTGCTGTGGCCACGTACGGAGTAACCGAATAACTTGACCTGTTTCCCTCCACACCCAAAGTCCTGTCTGCAGCGGTGCAGCCAGGACTTTAACGTTTGAATCCCCAACCGGTCCTATGAGACCGCGCTGTTATTGTTTTACTATTGTGTCTCGTTTCGCGGGTATCTGAGTAATTACAAGGAAGCTATTCCTCATCGCCATTGGCGCGCAGTTGGCGTCGCGCTATTTGTGGCGGCGAGTGGCTTCCGCGGCGACCGGCGAGTGTTGCCGGTGTTGCGACACAGTGGGGCACGAGACCATTAATGAACGACAAATTAACGAGGCTATTTTTGGACGGAGATTTTTAAGTTTATCTTATATACTCATGGCGCTGCGGTTGTCGCTTTATTGTCTTTTAGGGTTCCGTACCCGAAGGGAAAAACGGGACCCTATTACTAAATAATAATAAATAAAATAATAATAATTTCTTTATTTCCCAAAAAACATACAGTTTTTTTTTTTGTTTTTTTTTTCCTTCGGATTAAGAATCCGCTGTCCATCCAACTCTCCATCTGTCAGGCTACATCTAATGAACTGTGATAGTTAGACACTTGAAATTTTCGTGGTTGCCATTGCCACTATGACAATTAATACTAAAAACAGAATAAAATAAATCGATGGTCCCTAGGTAAAGTATCGAAAGTGAAAATCGCTACTTTGCAAGAAAGCGATTTAAAGTTAATTTTTTGCATAATTTTGTCACGGGTGATTAAATCTTTATAAAATATAGGTCTCTAACTATCGGGAAACGAAGTTGTATTAAAAAATATCCTTTAAAAAGAGCTCAAAACAGTAATAATAAAAGATTGCTATTTTTTTGATTCGATACTTTACGTAGGGACCATCGAAATATTTTATCTCCCATGCAACAAACGTGTTTTTTTTGCTGTAGTCTTTTTGCCTCGAAGGTACGGAATCCTTCATGCACGAATGCGACTCACATTTGGCCGCTTTTTTTATTAAAAACCTTGAAACTTTGTAATCTTGTGCAAATTGACCTCCTAGTCCCAGTCGTTTCGGCTGTGCGTAGATATGTCAGTCAGTCAGTTTCTCCTTTTATATTATGTACTAGCTTTTACCCGCGGCTTCGCTCCCGTCAAATGACTACCCTACATATCCTACGCTACCCTACCCTACCTTCCCTACCTACCCTACACTACCCTACCTACCCTACACTACACTAACCCTACACTACCCTACACTACCCTACACTACCCTACACTACCCTACCTACCCTACTTTAACTAACTTTTTTTTTTAAATTTTTCTCTCCGTAAGAACCATCATTGAACTTCAAGGAACATTAAAAAAAAAAATCAGCCAAATCGGTCAAGCCGTTTTCATGTTAAGTTGTGACAACGGAAAACGGGTTTCATTTTTATATATAGATAGATATAATAAAAACTCTAAACTAATTGAACTAACTAAAAACTATCTAAAGTATGGCGTCAAAAAACTCTTCCACATCGCTTTCGACCGGTAATGTGCCCAAAAGACTGGCGGCATTGCCACGCTGTATGGCAATGCTTATCTTTTACTGTAAATAAATACTGTAAAGACAGATGTAAGATAACGGAATTAAATTATCAATAAATCATAACTTTTTATAATATAAATTCATTTATACAACAGACGTCGTACGTCCGGACGTCCGAAAACAGTCCGGACCAAAGCCCAAAGCCATCGACACGGTACCTATTTGGACTTAAAATAAATGCGAACCAGTCGCCTGCAAGAGAAAGCGCGAGCGTTGATTAATGTATTTTTTTTACTTTAGCATTATCGGCCTTATAATGTTCCCACTGCTGGGACCAGGCCTCCTCTCTTGGAGAGGGAATGGGCCATAATCCACCGCGCGGGCCCATTGCGGATTGGTGGATGTCCGGAATGAATTTTTGGTTCTAGGACATGCTGGTTTCCTTCACCGTTTTGAGAGCAGTGGTGATGAAATAAATTACACAAAGTAATACCTGCCTGACCGGGTTTGAACCCGCGACCTACAACTCGTAAGTCGGAGCCGTTACCACTGGGCCACCACTGCTCCTAAATCGTTAAAATAAATGCGAACGAGTCGCCTTTGAGAGAAAGTGCGAGCGTTGATTAATGTACTACACGCGGATCATTATAATTAATTGATTGTATCCCTCTAAATATTTATTACGAAAGTGATTGAGTTTCCGCTCGCGACCGTTGAGCTACTCGTAGTAGCTCAACGGTCGCGAGCGGCTAACTTTAGTGGAGTACTAGCGACCCGCCCCGGCTTCGCACGGGTGCAAAATCAAAAACATGGCAGTAGGTAGATAACTACATATTCTCTAGTACGTAATTGTTTAAATAATGCAGTTTACGCGACCAACTGACGCCCCTGAGCTTTCTACTAAGCATTTTTATCATTAGCATTATTCGCCGTGTAATGGTCCCACTGCTGGGACTCAGGCCTCCTCTCTAGGAGAGGGAATGGGCTGTAATCCACCACGCGGGCCCAGTGCGGGTTGGTGGATGTCACATGTCTTCGAATTTTTGTTTCAAGGACATGCCGGTTTCCTTACGATGTTTTCCTTCCACGTTTTTAAAGAAGTGGTGATGAAATAAATTTCACAAAGTAATGCGCCTAGCTGGGTTTGAACCCGCGACCTACAACTTGCAAGTCGGGGCAGTTACCACTGGGCCACCACTGCTCTTTGGCAGTATAAACTAGTGTTTATACTGCCAAAGAGCAGTGGTGGACCATATGTTGGGATAGCTTCTTGGAATAAAATGCGAGTGGACTGTATAACAAGATTATGTATAATATATTGAAAGATAAATGTGATGACAACTGTTACGTGCAAATCAAACAATAATTTAAGGTTTAAAGAGCGCGAGCGCGGGTGTACGTCCAAGTGTGTAACAGCTGACTACATAGTTGTATTTGCAAACTTAACGTTTGAATCCCCAACCGGTCCTATGAGACCGCGCTGTTATTGTTTTACTATTGTGTCTCGTTTCGCGGGTATCTGAGTAATTAAACAATGCAGCTAACGCGACTCACTGACGCCTCTAAGCTTTCTACCAACCACTCTCGCTCTACTGACAAGCTTTACAATTAACTTAATCACACTTAGGCTTTTTTAGGGTTCCGTAGCCAAATGGCAAAAAACGGAACCCTTATAGATTCGTCATGTATGTCTGTCACAGCCATTTTTTTCCGAAACTATAAGAGCTATACTGTCGAAACTTGGTAAGTAGATGTATTCTGTGAACCGCATTAAGATTTTCACACAAAAGTAGAAAAAAAAACAATAAATTTTAGGGTTCCCCATACTTAGAATTGAAACAATTTTTTTTTTCATAGAACCCATACTTGTGGGCCTGTGGGGTATCTATGGATAAGTCTTCAAAAATGATATTGAGGGTGGTAAAATGTGTGTGTCCCTCTGTAACTTCTAAAGTAAGAGAATTAAAAATCTAAAAAAAGTATATGATGTAGACTACTTCCAAAAAATTGGTTTGAACGAGATATCTAGATTTTTTTAATACGTCATAAATCGTAAACCTTTGTTGGTACGGAACCCTCGGTGCGCGAGTCCGACTCGCACTTGCACTTTGGAAGTGTCTCACGCGCAAACTATTCAGTCTAGAAAAAAATGATATTAGAAACCTCAATATCATTTTTGAAGACGATAAAATATTAATAACAAATATTTTTTTTTCAGAATATTTTTACCTAAACAAACAAAACAAAATTAGTTAAGTAGAGCCTTCCATGAAATGAATAATCTTTAGCCTAAAGCAACGCTTACATTAAATGAAACAAATGAATTTAATTCATATTCACGTTGTTTTTAAAGCTTTCCTCAAAGTGAGCTTCTCGCGTCAGAAACTTACGAAACTCGACCGACTTTATAACCCGTAGTAGTGCGGCATAAAACCAATGACATTTATTATAATGTTGCCAGCGGTTGGAATTTTGCCCTGTTATTGGGGAAATGTTATATTTTTTGCTTCGTATTTTGCAGGTTAGTTATTTTTGTATAATGTTTTTATAGTGTAGTACCTAGTTTAGTTCAGTGTGATTGAGGAAAATAACATATATTATTTCAAATTCAAATTATTTTATTAACATTTAATTCATGAATCCCCGACCGGTCTCATTGGACCGCGCTGTTATTGTTTTACTATTGTGTCTCGTTTCGCGGGTATTGATAGGTTAAATAGAGTAATTACATTTGATGGTTTCTAATGTTATTGTTATATTATTCAATCTTAAATTATAACATCAACAACTTTCTAATTTTAGGAGTAATTTAAAATAATACAGCACGAAAAAACTGAATAATTATAACGTTTCTTCTGTAAATAATAAGTTACCTTGTTTTATGTCTAATTTACATTTTTCAAAACGGTAATTCCATAGTAAACTATAACCTAGTTTTTATAGAAGACATTAATTTATATTCTTCATGCCTAGTTTTTTTTTTATAATTCACAGTATTTTATACATTTTACTTACTTGAAAGTAATGTTAGAAAGATCAGTATGATCGTAAAGATAATTGTTACGTCAATATTCGGAATAACCAAAAAAATAAACAGAATCTTATAAGAAAACAATAAGTGGTAAATAATATTCAGACGACGGCAACCCCAGTTTAAATGCGCCATTCCGCGGCGCGCTACGTCACTCGGCGGCCACTCGCTCGCCGCGCGCGTTTACGTCATCAAACAAACTCGCCGTTACATTTACAACAAAAATATACACCAAATAACACATTAACCGCCATTTAATACTAGAATAAAGCTCCGTAATAGTTATTAGTGCACAGTGAAGTGAGAGAAACTGATCGAAGTGTGTTTCGAAATAGTGAAAAGTGTTTCTTCAAGTCGTATTATTGTGATTGTGTCTGTGTTTAAACAGTGTTGTGTTAGCTCAGTAGCTGTGTCCGCACTGCCCACGTTGCCCACGCGCGCTCGCCCAGCGCTGGACGTGGGCTGGGCTGCGACCGGCCGGTAGCTACATAACTTGTGTGCAACGGAGATGACCTAGATTGAAGTGACGGTAATGCAACGTGACGTCAGCGGGTTTCGGCGTTCGATTTTTGAATTATTGTGTGGTTTTGGCGCGGAGTTTTCTTTTTTTTTAGGTTTTTGGCGATGAGGTTTTGTTAGGAATTTTGCTAAAAGTTACAATTTATTTTATAGACAGTGTTTTTTCATATAATTTTCAGGATTTAAAGTCTAGCTCTTTTCTGAGCTAGTAAAAATGTGTTTTAAAGTTTATAGTACATTTACAGCTTAATTATAATTATAAACAAATTTAAAACGCACATACAGGAAATAAATAATAAAACAAAAATAATAATTAACAAATATAATAATAACTTACAGATTTAAATCTGTGGTGTTTACCTGCAGTAAACTTTTACTCTAAATACAGTTTTTTAGTTTTAACACATAAATCTACACTAATATTTTAAAGAGGTTAACTTTGTTTTTATTTGTTTGTAACCTCATTTGTTGGTAATCTCCTTAAGTATTGATACAACTTTTCATCATTTGAAAACTGCTTTATTCCCCAGTTACACATAGGCTAGATTTTATGCATGAGGGTGAAGACGCAGACAAAAGCTAGTGGAAAATAAATGTATTAGGTGATATTATAATTTTAATTTCCTTTAAAATCAAATTCATATTTCCAACCTAAAAAATAAGTATCTACAGTGAAATATTGAAACAAATTGTTTCCAGACTTGATGAGGTCATACATGTAAAATAAAGATGACTGCAGTCACCTCCATACAGCCGGCCGGCCATATTAAAAGATTAAGTTATCGCAATCCATTGCTGTCTGTGGACAGAGCCGGATTAGGCATGTAGCTTGGTCATACTGTGTGTCTGATATCTACAGAGCAATATTACAAAACATGCAGTGTATCTTGATGTTCACCAAAATACACTAAAACAATCTACTATATAAAAATAAGTCGGGTTTTCTTTCCTGATGCTATAACTCCAGAATGCACGAACCAATTTCCATGGTTTTGCATTCGTTGGAAAGGTCGCGGGCTCCGTGAGGTTTATAGCAAAAAATATTAAAAAAAAAAAAACAAAAGTAAGGTAAAGTAGGGTCTAAGGTAGGGTAGTGTAGGGTTGTGTAGGATAGATAGGGTAGGGTAGCGTAGAGTAGTCATTTGACAGGAGTGAAGCCGCGGGTAAAAGGTAGTTAAATAAAAAAAATTACATATCAAACAAAACCAAATCTGGGTTATCCTAAATGACAATATATGAAACAGCTTTGTTTTTTTAAATTATGTGTTTATTTAATTAATTTATTATTTTACTAAGATTTACTGGGCCCCCCTGTTAGAACAGACTACAGGACCCACACTGGTTTAACTTATCACATAACCCGCGAAACGAGACACAATAGTAAAACAATAACAGCGCGGTCTCATAGGTCCGGTCGGGGATTCATGAATTAATCTGACACTGTCTGTATATCTACTTGTGTGTTGAGGTAATCCTATCAGGTTGGCTAGCTACGTCCACACTCTGCACACTGGTATAGATCTAACAGAATAATCTCAGTATTAAGTATCAAGTGATATTGATTCGTAACACCAGACCGCAGCTATGTGATTACATTGTTTTACATGTTTTTTTTTATGTTGTTAATTGGTATTAAACCAGTGCAGGAGCTCGTGGCTAGATAATAACAGCACGGGTCGATCTTCAAGGTTAAGCGACGCTGGCCAAGGTTGCTCTGTGGATGGGTGACCATTTTAACATAACGAGTTTCCTCCGTGCCTCGGAAAGCACGTTAAACCGTAGGAAACGGCTGTCATTTGTAGATCTTTGGCAGTTGTTACGCATAGTCAGAAGCCAGTAAATCTGACTCCAGTCTTACCATGAAGTATTGTGTTACCCCAGTTAATGGGTTGTGGAGGTCTGGTAGGCAGCCGCTCCTCTTAAAATACTGGTATTCAGCTAAATCCGGCTTGACTGGAAGCCGACCCCAATATAGTTGGGAAAAGGCTAGGCAGAAGATGTTTTTCTCGAAAATAGTGGCCGGATGTCTAACAGTATTGTTACGTAGTCTATCTATGACTGTAAACTTAGATGGTGAACAGAACGGCATATCTATACTAATATTATAAAGAGGTAAAATTTGTAAGTTTGTAGGTTTGTAAGTTTGTATGTAGGGGGTAATCTCTAGAACTACTGGTCCGATTTGAAAAATTCTTTCAGTGTTAGATAGCCCATTTATCGAGGAATGCTATAGGCTATATAATATCACGCTACGGTCCACGGGAGCGGAGCAGTAACGAAAAATGCGGATGAAACCGCAGGGGACAGCTAGTTTTAAATGTAGCAGCTTATTGGGAGCACAATGTTGTGACAGACAATAGGTTCACAAGTAAGGAGTAACAATTCAATGGCGACTCAATAACTTGACTTGTTTTACAATACAGTTACGCGGACATATTTGGAGGAGGTGGAATAATGGGCAGACTTAGAGCAATAGCGCACTGGCGGACAGGTCAGGGCGCGCTCTATGGCGATTTCATACTAATGTATGTATGTATCTCGATGGCCGCCGCGACTTGGCCGCTAGTGCGCTATAGCTCTTAGTAGGTCTACTGTACTCTACACAGACGCGTATTCGACATTATACGCTAGGTGTACGCCTGCGTGAAGCGCGCATACAAAACTATGAAACAGTTTATTTGCCTGCTGCGGTCTTTCCGTCCGATTATAATTTGGGTGTCTTCAAGGCTAGAGTGAATAGGCTCTTAATAAACTAGTGCGCCTCACCATCAACGATTGCATCAAACCTTACCATCAGGCGGGATCGCGGTCAAGCACTGGTTTATAACAATGAAAAAAAAAAACAGATTCCTGTCCAACACACGGCCTCCTTAAGCAGTAGCTTCAAATGACACACTTCACTGAGTATCCCCAAGTGACGTCATACAGACTAAACCTAGCCCACTGTTAGGTGATCTGTGATCTATGCCTGACTGTGGGCTCTGTGTACTGGCTTCCAAAGGAACGCGTTGTGAGCTAGAATGTTGTAAACTAATCTGAATAGTATTGGAATGCTTGAACTCTCTGTCCTGTTTTGTTCGATGATTTAATTTGCGTCTTCCTGCTTAGTGTACTAGTAACTAACTGCTGGCAGCAGATTCGCCCACATCGCAGTAGAAAATTAACCTATGGGACTCTTCCTTACTATCCTTACACACAATACCTAAATAGCATACCAGTTCCCACTGCTGGGACTCAAGCCTCCTCTCTAGGTGAGGAAATGGACCGTAATCCACATGCGGGCCCAGAGCGGATTGGTGGAAATGTTTTCCTTCACCGTTTTGGTACCTAAAATAATCAACACTAATAGCACATAGGAGAGCATAGCAATAAAGAATATTATTTCAGATGGGCAAACGTAATGTAACCATTGCAAACGGTATCGCTTCCAAAACGTCGTCGTAATAAGCGAGCGTATTCTCATTTAATTTCCGTACTTATTCGTAACGAGACTCGGCGACACCCCTCGCCGTCGTCGTCTCGTGTTCGTGATAATTGGTAAATAATAATAATAATATTTCACAATTTGCACACAACGCCATCTAGTCCCAAGCTAAGCAGAGCTTGTGCTATGGTACTATACAACTGATAAACATACATATATTTCTAAATACATATTATAGATAAATTATACCCAGACACAGAACAAATGATCGTGTTGGACACACTCAAACGTTAGTCCTGAGTAGGAATTGAACCCAGGACCTCTGGCATAGCAGTCAGGGCCACTAATCACTAATCAAAAAGTCAAATGCAATTTTTAATCAATATTTTTTTCTTTTCATCTGAATTTTCGGAAGGAAACATAACTATTCTGTCGCATTATCTCACACAGACAAAACCTATTATTTTAGGCTCCCCACAAGTTTGCGCAAATAGTTCCTGAGAACAATAACTGCGGTTCTCCCTAAACCTCTGGACCTCCCTTCATGCATGTTTAACTCGTCCGCAAGTACTGCGTACAGCGCGTGACCTTTAGGAAGGACGCCGGCAATTAGGTCGGCCTGTCCTCCTGGCCTCCCTCCCACCTCACACCCCACCCTCCCACTCCCGCCACTAGCGCTAAAAATAATATTAGCTATCCTTTCATCTGGAGTCTCTGTCTTATCATATTTCATCGTCGAATGCTTCGAGGGAAAGTTAAACACCTGTTGGTAAAGATGTAAAAGGGATAAATTTGTTTTTATGAGGGTAGTCGTAGAAAGGGATTTAGTGTTGGGCGCCAATAACGATATAATACTGCGGTCATATAGGTTGCACAGGCTAAGGCTTTTGCAATATTAAATTATTTCGAATTATCGTCGTGTTTATGATACGGATATACATATTAGAATTTTAAAAGTAATCTACACTAATATAATAAAGTTTGCTTTTTTGTTTGTATGAGTCTGGTCCGATTGCTAAAATTTTTTCACCTATAGAAAGCTGCTGTATTCCTGAGTGACATAGGCTATATTTTATGTACGCGGGCGAAGCTGCCGGCTAAAGCTAGTTTAGTATAAATGTAAGATTTGATTTTTTAATTAATTTACTTGTTTAGATTAAGACGTTTTGGCAGGCAAAACAAACAAATAGCGGTCGTAAACTTTCATTTAGAATCCACCTCTATGCAATGTGGCCGAAGCCTCTGGGGGGAACATGTGGTATTCCTAACGGTTGATACCGAGTCCCCCCCAGAACGAAGGCAACGAAGGAACGGGGTAGGGGTTTAGTCAGTAAGAGTCTGACACGCCCTCCCGCTCCGCCCAAGAGCGGGGGAAGTCATTCTGATGATTCCCCTACCATAAAAAAAAAAAACCTCTATGCAATGTAACAATTTATATCGATTTTGATTACAGATACAGAACTTTTATAAAACCTCTGATATGCTACGTTTGATAATAATAAGTACTACTTAGCCTTATGAAATTGAAACCTAGACGTGTTACATTTGTCTTAAAAGTTTTACATATTTGCAGTATCGGTCTTGTAATGTTTCCACTGTTGGGACTTAGGCCTTCTTACACAAAGCAATGCGCCTGGCTGAGTTTGAACCCCTGACCTACAACTTGTATGTTGGGGCAATTACCACTGGGCCACCACTGCTAATTAAAAGTACTTGACGACTACTAAAATTAATTATAGCAATGGAAGCGGAAAGAAATCGAGAAAGAAATTAATGAAGACTTAGTAGGATAACTAACTAAGACTAGTTAAGTTTTTGGTTGCTTTGAAGACGAGTGTTTTTTTATTGTTGTTAGGTTCGCGCTTCACCGTTTTAAGAGCAGCGGTGATGAAGTAAATTACACAAAGTAATGGCTGGCTGGATTTGAACCCGCGGCCTATAACTTATAAGGTGGGGCAATTACCACAATTTAATTTATTTATACATTTTGTCATACACAGGGTACAATATGGTCTTATACATGCCACTGAGCTTGCTCCCAATGTGTCATGTCCTCTAAATAACTCAGTATTCTTACACAATGCTATCTGAACACAATGTAACAATCAAACAATCATATAACAGATGCATCTACTCGCCTAACCGCAAAGTATCGTCGGGGTATCGTGTCATCTACCCTACTTACCCGACCCGGCGCTTACCGCATCGCACGATACCAATCTGTAGTCCGATTAACGTAATAACAACTGTAACTATATCGTATCGACTTAGTCGTTGAAAATGAAAATAAAGTGAAACAAAATTTTTATCATATAAACCAAATTTATATCAAAAAAATACTTTGGAAAGGATCAGGAGGTTAATTTCGAACTAAAAAAAATATATTTCAAATAAACCAATACACTTCTGAAAGGTAAAGAGGTCAGTTTATCCGAAAAAAGTGGTGTTAATTGTACATTCCAAAGCGTATTTCTCTACGGAGAAGAATCTGCAAGAAATCATGTTATGGGTTTTCATACGCCCGCATGCACTAGCTCGAGTGAGTGCATATCGCGGGACTTGGCAACCGCCCCGTGTTCCGTGCTCCGCTGTAATCTGTGTCTTGACCCTGACCTGTCGCATTGTCGCAATGTCGCGGATGCGGGACTGCACGCGACCTGATATGTGCTAGCGTTAACTTGCGATACTTTGTGTTGATGATAACATGAGCCACGACCTATTTTTGCTTGTATGCGACGCACAACTTAGATTTATTTATTCATCATCATCTACCTAGCCTTTTCCCAACTATATTGGGGTCGGCTTCCAGTCAGTCGGATTTAGCTGAATATCAGTATTTTACGAGGAGCGGCTGCCTACCAGACCTCCGCAACCCGTTAACTGGGGTAACACGGTACTTCATGGCAAGACTGGAGTCAGATTTACTAGCTTCGTAACTATCCGTAACGACTGCCAAAGATCTACAAATGATAAACAGGACCTACGGCTTAACGTGCTTTCCGAGGCACGGAGGCAACTCGCACCCATCCACAGAGCAACCTTGGCAAGCGTTGCTTAACCTTGAAGATCGACCCGGGCGGCTGTTATTATCTAGCCTAAATTTTTATAAGGAAAGGTATTTAAGTTTACAAGTATCAAGTCTTCTAGATTGCAGTACAGGAGCGTCCCACTGCAGAAGCTTAGTTCTAAAAGTTGTAATATAAAGAATCTTATGAAAGAGCAACAAATATAGGTCACTGTTTATCGATCAGTTACTGTACTTACTCCGTAGAAACTGTATATTTATAAACACCGGTTTCATAATTTACTACCGCGTTTATTTTAGTCCTTGGTCTTCTTTGTCATTTGTATGTTTTTGATATTCGTCACACACAGGTGGTCAGTTTGGAATCCCCTGCCGTAGTCTGTTAACTGATAGCTACAAACTGAAGGTCTTTAAGTCTAGAGTGAATAGGTTACTTCTCTTCCTTAGCCTATATTATATTATTATACCTAGCCTATGCTGTCCCACTGCTGGGCAAAGGCATTCTCCATTCCTCCCATCGTTCCCGGCTTTGAGTCAATTCTTAAGGAAGACAACCAAGTCGTCCCGCCATCTCCTTCGTGGTCTGCCGCGACCCTGTCGTGCGATTTCAGGGTACCAACCTTGTGTTTTACTGGCCCACCATTCGATTCGATCGGCATGCGGCAGACATATCCGGTCCAGTCCCATTTAAGCTGGGTGGCCTTTCGAGCCACGTCAATGATATGCGTTTAGGAGCGCAGTATAGTGTTCTTACCCTAGAGCTGCAAAAATCATTGGAAATTTCTTACTGACATCACTCTAAGTCGTGGGCGTTACTTCAAATAGTAATAAGTAGCGCGTTGCATTAATCTTACAGAGGTCAGAGCGTGACCTCACAGATATTATTATTGTCACTTGTCAATATGTCTGACCTCAAAATGTTATGGTATACTTATACGTAACCCAATAATTTTTTGAAAAGAGTTACCATTGTCTATATCTGTGGTAACCATGGCGTTTCTTGCCGGTTCTTCTTCATAGGAAACGACCAATTTGAAACCGTGCACTAGTTTTTGACGTTTTCTAAGTGCCCATGTAGGCCTGTGTTAAATAAAAATCGGCGACGTGGCACTCCTAAAGCAGTGGGAAGGTGTTAGAAAGGCGGATATATTATAGTCCTTTAGAAAGTGAATAGCTGCAATAAACTCTCAAGAAGTAATCACTCTGGTAAGCAAAGGAAGCCTGGTATTTCTTCCCGGTTCTTCTCCATAGAAAAGACCAATCTGCACCGTGCAGTAGCTTCTGAATTTTTGGTTTTCATACTCAATACTAAACTCGGTTGTACTCCAGACACTATCTTCAAAGCAATCACAAAGCTTACCTAAGGGCTTTATCACACTAACAGATTGCGAGCGTCCTTAAAGCGGGGCAGATACGCAGCGTAGACGCCATTGTTTACCGTCTCGTAAAAACGTCAGCCCATTCCCCCCCGCCTACAAAAACACGCGACGAAAACGTTGCGCATTCGCCACGAATCCGCGATGTCATCGCTGTGCAGCCGCTCCGTCCCGCAGCCGCTAGTGTGATACGGCCCTAAGAGTCCATCTTACTAAGTCTTCATTAATTTCTTTCTCGAGTTCCGCTCCCATTGCCATAATTAATCTTACTAGTCGTCAAGTGCTTGTAATTTGTCCTGAGAAAATCTATAGTGACCTAGATGGAGACTGACCTGTATAGTTGTAAAGTTGGAGTGTTAACTTGTACGAAAGTAAAAGTGTTTGCTTTTGTACAAGTAAAGTTAAGTGAACACGTAGAGGCAACAGAGGACTATCCGGGTATAAAGTCTGGAAGTACTCGTAAGTTTTTGGGGTTCTGTTCGTTAAGGGTAAAACGGGATCCTTTTACTAAGACTGCTGTCTGTCTGTCACCAAGCTGTATCTCATGAACTGTGATAGGCGGTTGAACTTTTCACAGATGGTGTATTTCTATTGCCGCTATACTTAGCTACACATCACAAAAAAGAATAAAATGAATTTTTATACGTGATACAAAAAACGTGTTATTTTGCGGTTTTTTTTTTGCTGCGGTTGATACAGAATCTTTCGTGCGCGATTCCTTCTCGCACTTGGCCGATATTTTGTAGCTGAAATAACAGTGTTTCAGACAGAAGGATATGAAACAGTCTGCCGTAAGGCATTCTCATCGTCTTTGACGAGCATACTTCGTCATTAAACTCATCTATCATATCTTTTAACGCCTTTACTTTATCTTCGGGGCCAAGTTTCCGACCGTCAGATCTTAAATTGAAATCGGAACAGAATTACGACAAACCAATATTTTTCTTTGAAGCGTGTTCGCATCTAAAACATTGACTGGGCGTAGACAGATAGATTATTCTTTATAGCAAGCCATTAAAAATTACATTTATTGTGCGTACAGCTAAGGAATGGAATTCCCTGCCGGAGTATGTGTTTCCTGATAGCTACAGCCTGGGGGTTTTCAAGTCAAGAATGAATAGGTTACTTCTAGGTAAGCGAGCTTCATCGTCGACCACATCATCGCTTACCAACAGGTGAGATAGTGGCAAAAAATAGCATTCATAGGGTGTAACTAGTTTTGCCAGGTCTATGACCTTTTTAAACATATTTATAATAATTATGTCATGTGTTGATTTCCACTCCAGCCGCAAGAAGATATAATCAACCTATAATCCCAAAAGAACCACTTAACATAGCGATTTAAAAAAAAATAAGGTTTTTCTCTCCGGCACACAAGAAAAACGAAGAAAAATAAAATAAAAATGTTAATAATCTCTATCGAACAACTAAAAAGTATTCTATCCATTACTGTAATTAATCTTAGTAGTTGTCAAGCGCTTTTAATTTGTCCTGAGAGAACCGTAATCAGTATCGAGGCTAAAAAAAGTCTTTAAGTCAAGAGTGAATCTAGGTTACTTCTAGGCAAGCGTGCTCCATCGTCGACCACATCATCGCTTACCATCAGGGAAGATAGTGGTCAAACGAACGCATATTAAAAAAAAAGTAAATTGGTAAAGTCGGTTTTTTAAATAATATTAAGACCTGATAATAATAAGCAGTCATATCACACCTTTGGATAGACTTGACGGAAGCTGAAGGAGATTTTTAGAACACTTTCGAAACAGCAATTTTGCTCTTTATCATCATAATCTACCTAGGTTTTCCCAACTCTAGTGGATTCTCCAGAAAATGTATGTTCTGTATTAAGTTTTGCGTTTTTTTTATTGTTTTTAGATTCACGCTTGACCGCTTCATCACCTAAGCAACGATGCGCTCGACGATAGAGCACGCTTACTTAGAATTAACCTATAGATTCACTCGGGACTTAAAGATCGCCAGGTGTAGCTTTCAAGAAACACAGTGAGTATAGGTGGGATGACCATCATGTATCGGTGATGCATCGCCGTATGCCTGGCGGTTCGATGATGGAACAGGGTTGGCGAAATAAGGCTACTTATGCAATTCCATTACACACTTCCGACGATTATATTTATATAATATGTGGAAGCTTTAGAATTACCGATTTTCACTACCTATGTATAAAAAACAATTATGTTATTAGTCTAAACTTTCTGTAAAAGTAAATAAATAAATTAGTCAGTCTATGTCCGTAACCTTAGTCCTCCTGCAAATATCTTCATTTCTGCTCCGATCACGCAAAAAACTCTGACTCTTTAAGCCTTCTGATGAGGTCCATTGTGCCGGGGTCGAGTCAATACTCAATAATATTGTAATACAATGGCGGTCACACACGACTGACCCGGAACACAACGCCGCCACCACTACAGAGATGGAACAGAAGGCAAGGTACGTACAAAGCGCGTACAACGCACACATAGACACCGTTCATCATCATCATCTGCCTAGCCTTTTCCCAACTATATTGGGGTCGGCTTCCAGTCAAGCCGGATTTAGCTGAATACCAGTATTTTACGAGGAGCGTAGACACATAGACACCGCTCAGGCGCTCATGGACACGATATCTCGGTTCGGTTGCCGGAGGGCCATCCGCTTCAGACACGCATTTGTGAACTTTTTTGTGCAATAATGAAGCAACAAAAATAAAATCATTATAACTGATCAGTGGGCGGTTGTTTAAATGTAACATTAATGCACGCATGAAACACTTTCATAGCAATACCATACAAAGCCGTTAACATACATAAAAAAATACATGCAGCCGCACATTATGAACTCTTCCTTTTTGAAGTCGGTTAAAAAGTAAACTGTATTTCTGGATAGGGAGGTAATTTTGAGCGTGTGTCGTAAATATACTTTTTGTGAATGTTGTAATTATTTGGGTGGGAGACACTATGACTCCGTGCGGGTTCGCGGACGGCGCGCACTGGGTAGCTCGCCGTCCGGCAGTCTGGAAATAATCTGGACCGAGCCCAGTCGTCAACGGCGCGTTCTGTTCCACGCGCGCCTCAAGGAGATGTCAGGAAACTGTAGGAGTCCAGCCGGGCCGAAGCCTCTGGGGAACATGGGTAATCCGAAAGGTTGTCACCGTGTTCCCCAGATTGAAGGAACGGGGTATGGGTTTAGTCAATAAGAGTCTGACACACCCTCCAGCTCCAAGGGTGGGAGAAGTCATTCAGATGATTCCCCTACCATAAAAAAAGATATGACTCCGTAATATTCCGCAATGAAAGCACATCTCTGGATATCTATGGTATGAAAACTGAAGTACATACATGAGCTTGACTTCTGTACCTCTCCACTCAGTGACGCAGCGAGGTCGGAAGTCTACACACACACACACACACGAGAACTGATGCATGTGTGTTACAAACCTGTTCGCGACTCGTTGCATTGTTCGTTCAAGTGCTTTCTATTTGCAGAATAAATCTCTTAATCTGTATGTGTATGGAAAGGTTATTTGTAAGGAAGAGTGTGACTTGATAGCTTTGGCCCTTGACTTCGTTTTTTTTGCGTTATTCCAAAAGGGAGTCTTGTATTATTCTGGACTAGCTTTAGCCCGCAGCTTCGCCTACGTGCATAAAATATAGCCTGTCACTCAGGAATACTGCAGCTTTCTATTGGTGAAAAAATTTTAGCAATCGGGCCAGTACTTCCACAGATTACCTCATACAAACGAAAAAACAAACTTTACCTCTTTATTATATTAGAATAGATTATCTTAACATACCGAGTTTCCTCCGTGCCTCGGAAAGCACGTTAAGCCGTAGGTCCCGGCTGTCATTTGTAGATCTTTGGCAGTCGTTACGGATAGGTAAAAGCCAGTAAATCTGACTCCAGTCTTGCCATGAAGTACCGTGTTCGGTGTTACCACAGTTAATGGGTTGTGGAGGTCTGGTAGGCAGCCGCTCCTTGTAAAATACTGGTATTCAGCTAAATGTGACTTGACTGCAAGCCGAACCCAATATAGTTGGGAAAAGGCTAGACAGATGATGATGTGTGCCTTGATAGCTTTGGCCCTTGAGTTCGTTTTTGTACGTTATGCCAAGGGAGTCTTGTATTATTCTGGATAAGCAGTCTCTAGACGCTCATTAATAGACTTATAAAACGCCAGAAGCTAGTGCACTGTTCCAATAGCCGGCTCTTCATGTGAAAATATGGAGGAGAAAGAAGAAATAATTGAGCTTACAATACTATCACAAAGATATTAGTTTAGAATAAAGAAAAAAATGTTCCCAAGTAACTGACTTCGTCTTTTTGGAGAAATAAATATCGTTAAACCTATTTGCACCAAAACTGGAGCAGGTCAGTGCAGGTCTACCGTCCGAATTAATGTGGTGCACTCGAAATAAATCACTGCGAACTACTGGTGGTAAAGAAGTACCGTGTTTCCAAGCTTTTTCGCTGAGCACAGGACGCTTGCTGTTTGAAGAAGATTTTAAAATATAATATATATCCTACAATATATCCTACAACGCCATCTAGTCCCAAGCTAAGCAGAGCTTGTGTTATGGGTACTAGACAACTGATAAACATACTTATATATTTCTAAATAGGCACATATTATAGATAAATTATACCCAGACACAGAACAAATGATCGTGCTCATCACACAAACATTTGTCTTGTGTGGGAATCGAACCCACGACCTCCGGCGTAGCTGTCAGGGCCACTAACCACTAGACCAACAGGCCAGTCTCTTTCGATTCAGTCAGATTTTTTCGCTTATTAATCGAAATAGGTCATCGCTAGATTTAGGTAATACAACTAGCTTAGTACCTGTCTCCTCGTCCGGCAGTGGTGGGGGGTGGGGGGGTCATGACGTCACCACGGGCGCTTTATTGCGCACTAGTTGTGTCGCACAGAGGCTATTGGAATTGCGCTCTCGTTTAGCATTTTATTTCACGTGATAGCTTGGTATTTGGCGTGCGGGCTACGCTATGAGCAATTTGTTACTGACTAGTTTTATCAGTAAACTATGTAAGCCCTGGCTTTTTGTAACGAAATCCATCGATAAATAAATGTGACAAATTGTCAAACACCCGTTTTTTATGGTTTTAGTTTCATGGAATCATTAAAATTACTTCTCCCGTTCTTGGGCGGACCGAGAGGGCGTGTCAGGCTTCTCCTGACTAAACCCCACCCCGTTCCTTCTTTGCCTTCGTTCTGGGGTCACGAGCTTCCCGGCTTTGACCGTGCGGGCCTGCTCTAAGGTTAAGCGGAAGATCGCGTTAGACTAAAACCACACCTCTGCCCTTCAGTTGTCCCTTACGGTCGAGGATTACGGGTGTCCTTTTCAGAAAATCCCTGCGGAATTCTATTACTAGTTGGGTTGGGCCCAATCTTCGCCGCGCCGCGCCGGTGGGATACAATACTATCCGCTGTGGAGAGAACTACTGAACTAATTAATTAATATCGGAAGACTTGGCGAGATAATTGCTTTAGAGATTGGTCGCTTGGAGTGGATTACAGTTTAGTGTATAGCCACTAGCTCTTTAGATTTTATTGTTGAAACTTATTGAGAACTAGTTTTAGCCTGAAGCTTCGCCCGCGTACATAAAATATAGCCTATGTCACTCAGGAATACAGCAGCCAGTACTTCCACAGATTACTTCATACAAACAAACAAACAAACTTTACCTCTTTATTATATTAGTACTAGCTTTTACCCGCGGCTTCGCTCCCGTCAAATGACTACCCTACATATCCTACGCTACCCTACCCTACCTTCCCTACCTACCCTACACTACCCTACCTACCCCACATTACACTACCCTACACTACACTACTTTACACTACCCTATACTACCGTACACTACCCTACACTACCCTACACTACCCTACACTACCCTACCTACTCTACTTTACCTAACTTTATTTTTTTTTTTAATTTTTCTCTCCGTAAGAACCATCATTGAACTTCAAGGAACATTTTAAAAAAAGAATCAGCCAAATCGGTCAAGCCGTTTTCATGTCAAGTCGTGACAACGGAAAACGGGTTTCATTTTTATATATATAGAAGATAGATAGGGTTGTTACGGAAGCGGTAGTATAACCGCTTCCGTAACAAGGTTAAGGTTATCGGAATCGAATTCTGAACCCGATTTAACTTTTGGAACCGATATCAGAAGCTGAAGCGTCAAATGAAACACTTACTAATACTTATCAATAACTCGGACACCGTGGTGTCTTAGTAATAGGGTCCCATTTTTACCCTTTAATAACCATATTTTTAGGGTACTTAAAGGGCTTTTACTTCGGTAAAATCGTTTGAAACTCTACTTTAATACTTAGGGCCTTTTTCACCACCTATAATTAAGTTTCCAATATCTTACTTGGCAGATAATTTCATACAAATTCTATTCCATTTTTGAATTTATTCAGGAATCAGTGGCTACTCGGACATTGTGAAACAGGCCCTTAAACTTTTCAACATCGAAATAATCAGGAACCTTATGCAAAACTGGACAGTTTACAGAAAATTAGATTACCCATCAGTTGATCGTGTTTACCCCTGAGTTTGTTTCGGTGTTTCTTCTCAGGGTAGTCAGTTAGGAAACACCGGCCTCATCTAAAAACAAAAAAAAAAAAGTCCAAGAAAAAAAAATTGACGTGTAAAAGAGTTTGAAAAAACCTATTTGCAAAATAAATATCATTTATCATATAATATTCCACAACTTTTACACAACGCCATCTAGCTAGTCCCAAACTAAGCAGAGCTTGTGCTATAAGTACACGATAACTGAGAAAACTTACATATTTATTTTAATACATTCGTTTTATAAATTACACCCAGACACAAAACAAATGATCATGTTCATTACACAAACAGTCCTGAGTGAGAATCGAATCCACGACCACTAGCACAGCAGTCAGGGACAATAACCACTAGACCAACAGTCCAGTCAATTAATCATATTGACCTTCGTGTCTTCAATGTCTGTAGATACGAGTAACAATGTTAATAGGCGCCATGAAAACCATTACTCAACTACCCTCGTGGACAATACTTTCAGTTTTACTATCTCGCAAGTTTATCTCCGTCGTGTGCACGCGGCGGACACTCCGGGCACTCTCCCCTCTGGAGGAAGGCTATTAAAGTCGTGACGTCAGACACCCCTCGTCCTAGCCTGTGTTTACGAGGTGGCGGTAGACGGGCAGACAGGTACAAAGTGTGGTGTATCTGCTAGAGAATGGGTTCGGAGAAAGATGGCACCGTGATACTAATGCGATGTGAAAATATGTGTGCGTCTTGTGATGTGTGTGGCATAGCATCAGCCTTATAATGTTCCCACTGCTGGGACTCAGGCCTCCTCTCTAGGAGAGAGAATGGGCCGTAATCCACCATGCGGGGCCATTTGGCCAGGAATTTTTGATTCTCGGACATGACGGTTTCTTAACGATGTTTTCCTTTACCGTTTTTGAGAGCAGGGGTGGGTGCCACCGATGCTGCAATCAACGTAGCTACCTACTGGACTCAAAAAATTTGACAAGTTTACCTTCGATTCGAAAAGAAGAAGAAGAAGAGCAGCGGTTTTGAAATAAATTACACAAACTAATGTGCCTGACTGGGTTTGCACCCGCGACCTACAACTTGCAAGTCAAGGCAGTGACCACTGGGCCGCTACTGTTCTCATTTTCACTGGCGACATGAAAACTATTACTCAACTACCCTCGTTCACAATACTTTCAGTTTTACTATCTCGCAAGTTTATCTCCGTCGTGTGCACGCGACGGACACTCCGGGCACTCTCCCCTCTGGGAGGAAGGCTGTTAAAGTGGTGACGTCAGACACCCCTCGTCCTAGCCTGTGTTTACGAGGTGGCTGGAGACTGGTAGACAAGTACAAAGTGTGGTGTATCTGCTAGAGAATGGTTTCGGAGAAAGATGGCACCGTGATACTAATGCGATGTGAAAATATGTATGCGTCTTCTGATGTGTGTGGCATAGCATCAGCCTTATAATGTTCCCACTGCTGGGACTCAGGCCTCCTCTCTAGGAGAGAGAATAGACCGTAATCCACCATGCGGGCCATTTGGCCAGGAGCTTTTGATTCTAGGACATGCCGGTTTCCTCACGATGTTTTCCTTCACCGTTTCTAAGAGCAGCGATGTTGAAATAAATTACACTGGCTGGCTTCGCTGGGTTTGCACCCGCGACCTACAATTTGCAAGTCAAGGCAGTGACCACTGGGCCGCTACTGTTCTCATTTTCACTGGCGCCATGAAAACCATTACTCAACTACCCTCGTGGACAATACTTTCAGTTTTACTATCTCGCAAGTTTATCTCCGTCGTGTGCACGCGGCGGACACTTCGGGCACTCTCCCCTCTGGAGGAAGGCTATTAAAGTGGTGACGTCAGACACCCCTCGTCCTAGCCTGTGTTTACGAGGTGGCGGTAGACGGGTAGACAGGTACAAAGTGTGGTGTGTCTGCTAGAGAATGGGTTCGGAGATAGATGGCATTGTGATACTAATGCTACGGATATAATACGGAATACGTTTTTGAAAAAGAATGGGCTCTTAACGAGACTCACTGAGATATAGCTACAATTACAATGAATTACTTAAGCTTCTTCGGTGGGCCAGTAAAACACAAGGTTGGTGCCCTGAAATCGCGGGTCAAAAATCGGGGTCGCGCCAGACCACGAAGGAGATGGCGGGACGACTTGGATGTCTTCCTTGAGAATTGGCAAGAAGTAGCTCAAAGCCGAGAACGATGGAAGGAGTGGAGGGAGGCCTTTGCCCAGCTGTGGGATAGCATAGGCTAGATATAATAATAATAATAACTTAAGCTTCCTAGAGCCTCCCCTATCTCCAGCCCTACATAGACTTTCCCCCAGTTAATAGGTTTGTAGATCTTTGGCGGTCGTTACGGATAGTCAGAAGCCAGTAAATCTGACTCCAGTCTTCCCATGAAGTACCGTGTTACCCCAGTTAATGGGTTGTGGAGGTCTGATAGGCAGCCGCTCCTCGTAAAATACTGGTGTTCAGCTAAGTCCGGCTTGACTGGAAGCCGACCCCAATATAGTTGGGAAAAGGCTAGGCAGATGATGGTTAAACAGACTTCCACTAACAGAGAACTCCTCCATCTTCCTGCCAATGTTCTGTGATATTTCAGGTAAATGATGATAAGGAAGAATCGAGAGCCGTGGAAGTGATCTGTTAGTCTTCCTATACGGATCCGTTTCGAAGAGTCATCTTCTTGCCTATGTCCCTTTTTATTTGGTCCATCCACTTTCACTAACAGAGAGTAATGTCCATTAACTCCACTTGTACGAAGTCGCGGGTAAAAGTCTAGTCATAAATAAGTTACTGATGACACGCTGTCCGCAACTTCCCACTATATCTGTTAAATCAGTCGGAGCCATAAACTAGTCCCTTTACGTCTTCCTGAGTAGTTTTACGATGTGGCGACTGTCGGACGGACAGGTACCGTAGCTTGCGGCCAGAGCAGCCGCGTTCATACACTTAACTAAGTACATTATTTTGAAATAGATTTATTTATTTGAACTTCATGCAACATTTAATTCATGAATCCCCGACCGGTCCTATGAGACCGCGCTGTTATTGTTTTACTTAATATTGTGTCTCGTTTTGTATGTACCTATTAGCGCCCTGCACACGTACAGTTCGGACTGCGGGAAACGCCACGCGCCGTTCCATCCCGCGCTCCGAACTGTAAGTGTAGATGTACGGGTCTAACAGTCCGATCTGGCACATCGATGCGAACGCATATCTCACAGTTTTATGCGCGCATCACGTGTAAATGTAAATTACAAGAATGGCGGTTTGGAGCGTCGAAGCTATCACAGAGTTAATTTGTTTGTTCCGTGAACATCCGTATCAAAGTCATTACTATCCATTCTTAGGTAATTTTTAAAATATTCCGGATGACACTGTCGTAATTCCATTAGCATCGGTAAATGTCCATATTTTTTTATTTATTTATTCCATATCTTTTTCTGTGTTCCTTTACCCACACTCATCGTTTTTTTCGGCTGTTTAAGCTAACTACAAATCCAGCTAACGCTATGACCAAACGATCGTCCATTTTTCTCACTACTGTGTAAAAAACTTTTAAAAGTTATAACGTTCCACGCGCCATTCCAAACTGCAGTCCAAACTCTTGAAAATCAATTTACACGCACAGTTCGGAACGTTTGTCTAGATATGTAAGTTTCGTCCGCAGTCCAAACCGTGAATGCATTTTTAACCGTAATCAGTAAAACAGTTTGATCCGCAGTCCAAACCGTACAGATCTAACCGCGGTTTGGAGCGCAGTCCAAGATGCGCGGTTCGAACTGTACGTGTGCAGGGCGCTATTGTGTGATAGGTTAAGGTGGATCCACACATTGCGAGGCATGCGCTCCGCACGGCGCACAACGCATGCCTCGCTAAGTGTGGACCTGTATATTCGTGGCGAGGCATGCGCTCCGCACGCGCGCGGGCGAGCCAACGTATGGCGGCAAATGCTTCAAGATCAAAGTGCCTCAGTGCGAGCATTACGTTATGTGTGGACGTAGCCGCGCATGCACGTTCGAGGCATGTGCCGCGTACAATATCAACGCACGCCTCGACTGCGAAAATGAAACTGCGTTTGCTCGGGCCACACAGCGCGCAACGTATGCTCGGGCCGATCCAACCCACACAGCAGCAGTTAAGATGGCGCCTTTGTATCGCGTGTGCGTATCTGCTGCTGCTTTTATAATTATTAATTCAATTATTAAAATTCTGGTTGTTTACAATTTCACAAAGTAAGTATACCTACTACTTATTATCTCATTAACGGATGGACTGATTTACATGATTTAAACGGATAAAACGGTTTTAGACCTAGACTTTTCATTTGACACCAAACTCGTTAAGATATCTCAACAAACAAAAAAAAACATTTTCAAGTTGCTCTCGTAATTATCCAATATTATGTATGAAGCGTGTACGATTCATTTAAAACCATCTTATCAAACGTTAAATATATGTAGGTATTTTAAACTATGTAGGTATAATTCAATAAAAAAATATCGAAGTTTTCTGTGAACAACACGATAATTTTCCTTTTCTCATCTGCAGCGACCTAGGTACCTAACGAAAAAAAATCTGTTGTCTCCTTGTGTCGACACACATCCGTCAAGTAATTGAAATGAGCAATGCCTAAACCAGCTAGCAGCGATTACGACAGCACCACGCGAAAGTCTAGGTAATAGGTATTTACCGCTGCAAGTACGGCCTAGTGAAGGAGGCCTGATAGTAGTAGGTAGTTCAGAAATAATTGATTATACATACCTGATCCAGTTACCTTGCTTTTACTTTCTCGACATTTTTCACTTCTATAAGATCCTAGAAGAGAATTAATTTTTTTTTTCAACTCAGCGACGGTTACATTTACTTCGTTCGCGATTATACGCCATACGTCTTCCCTTTTATTTTTATTAAAATAATGATTATGTTTTGGATCCCATAATAATCTATTACTTTCGTATAATAAAACTGCTTAACATTTCTTTATCGTTCATAATGCGCGCGTACATCCGCAGCGAGGCGGACAGGCGGACACAACAACGCAACGCACTGCTCGCAATGAGCCGGCCGCCCGCCACACGGCGCACAGTGTGTCACTGTGCGTAAAAAACATTTTATTTTGAACAGATGAAACACATTTTATTGCGAACAGGTGTTTTGTTATGTTGATTCTGTTCATCGACTTTTGATGCTGACTGTACCTACCGGATCAATTCAGAATGGTTAAAGGGGTAAAATCCACAAGTTCGTAAATCTATAAATAATGCTTAACTCTATAAATAAAAATCTAAGAGGAACTGACTGACTGACACATCAAAGCAAAGGCGAAACTACTGGGGCTAAGAGCGTGAATTTTGCACGTGGTTTCCTTTTATGACGTAGACAAGCCCTAAGAGAGGATTTTCCAAAATGTACCCTCAAAGGGGATCCAAAAGGGGTCTTAAGTTAGTATGGAGGAACCTATCTTCACGCAGGCAAAGCCGCAGGCAATAATTTAATTTAGGTGTCTTCAAAGCTAGGCTCGTAGTTACTCAGATACCCGCGAAACGAGACACAATAGTAAAACAATAACAGCGCGGTCTCATAGGACCGGTTGGGGATTCAAACGTTAGGGTAGCCCCGATGTAAAGAGGAAAGTGTTTTTTTTTTTTAATTTCAACCCTAACGTGTGTTATATTGTTGGATAGGTATTTAAAAATGAATAGGGGTTTAAAAAAATATTTTTTTTTATAATATCAATCATTTCGGAAATAATCGCTCCAAAAGTAAAAAACATTGTGTGTGTCCCCTCTAACTTTTGAACCATAAGTTTAGAAAATATGAAAAAAAATCTAGAAAGTATCTAGAGCTTTATAGACTTTCTAGGAAAACTATTTTGAACTTGATGGGACGAACAGTTTTTGAAAAGTTAAGTGCACATAGTGACGGACGGGAAACTACGGAACGGAACCCTACACTGAGCGTGGCCCGACAAGCTCTTAGCCGGTTTTTTCCTTTGAGATACGGAACCCTAATAAATGCAAAAAAAGTTGAGGTTCGACCTATATTACTTTCAGAAGCCATAGATAATAATAATATATATATTTATTTCACAAAACGAGGTACAGTCTAAACAGTTACAATATTCATGGCCAATTTACAAGGTAGTAGAAGATTGTCCTGGCGTCCTGAGTTTAGACACGGAGTGTTAGTTGTGAAGTACTAGGATAATGAAGGAAGCCGAAGTAGAGTTTCGTCGTAGATGTTTGAAGCAAGAAGCCCAGCTCAGTAGAACGCCAGCAAGTCAAAAGTTCGGAGGGTGTGTCGACGCGACCGGCGTGGGCGTGTGGCGTGGATATAAATAGCCTGCGATAGATCGATCGGAGCCGTTCGCGTTGCCTCCAGACGAGAATCTGTCACTTCTACTGTTGTTAGATGAAGAGTTTGTCGCTGAAGGGAGATTTGTTGTAAATCAAAGCTTCTGTGTGCTGTGTCTTTTAACTCATGAATCCTCGAGCGGCTAATAAAACATTTTTTTCCAATTTTTATTTTACTACTTTGTTGCCGTGATTGATATACTCGTACATATTGGTACCAAATTTCAGTTTTCTAGTGCTAACAGTCACAGAGATTAAACGAGGACGGATAGAAATGGCGAAACTATAGGGGTTCCGTTTTAGCCATTTGGCTACGGAACCCTAAAAGGTAATGCTTCAAATGGTTGCGGTGAAGCTTGCGAATGCGTCATACCGCCTCAGACTGCGTAAATAAAAACTGATAGTTCCGCAGTACCGCTGGATCCGCGACAATACCTGCTACCCCCCGCCCCTACCCCCCCTGCGGCGTCGTTAATATTGTACGGAGAGGGTACTCGTGCAATATTTGTGACACTGTCGCGACTTTTGCCTGGTTATAACACCTTGTAGTGTTTGTATACTGTTGTTATTGGGTGCAAGAGTGAATTCAATGACTTCTCCCGCTCTTGGGCGGAGCGGGAGGTCGTGTCAGACTTTTACTGACTAAAAATCCACTACTATTCCTTCGTTTCAGGACCCGAGGGTTTATTTTCACATAACCCATAGTCCCAGTAGGTAGGCTTCTAACTTGCTAGGCGCCTACGATTTGCTGACATCTCTTTGAGGCGTGCATGGAACACTTAGTGGCATCGACTACTTTAAATTAAAGATTTAACCATACATAGAGATATAGGGACAGAGCAAGCGACTTTGTTGTAGTGAAGACCTAAATCTACATTCAAATACAAATTTTAAAGAATGTATTGTTACGCCGTGAAACTTGAGTACGCTATATCTTCGACGAAACCAAGAGTAGCATCAAATAATTAAAACGCATTGCTGTGCGAAGCTTCGAGAATAGGAGTACATACTCAGGCCTGGCAAATTCCAGAAAAGTCCGACATACACTATTATTATTACATAAGGTTCAGTAGGTAGTTATGTGGGTGGATAAGGGAATTTGTACCTTCCGGTATTAGCAATAGAGTCGAAATTCGCATGTAAGGTGGTAGATAAGTACCTACTTACGAGAGTAATAATAATGATTTTTGGCCTCCCGATGCGACTATTTTGTGCTAGAATGTCCTTGAAACGTCGGTATCGAGAAATTTCGATGACTTCGCATATAAATACGGGCCCCCGGCTAGAAGCGAGTTCAGTTTGATTTCGTCAGCGATACAGAGCGAACTACCTAAGTGTGTGAAGTGATACCTAGCGACCTAAGCGATACTAAACGGAACTCTGAGTGTTTATAGTGATTGGTTATTTGTTGATTGGACTAATTTGTCATTGTTTTGTGGTGAATAAAGTTCTCTGCTAGTAAACCGGCATTTAATTACTCACGTTCGTAACAACTGGTGTCAGAAGTGAGATGCCATTACTACAGAGGGACGACGAACAGGGACCACGAACAAGGAGGCAAGTGGAGATGGATGCTGCACGTCAACGTCTGGAAGCGGAAGATCGGGCTGGTATGGGAGCAACGGCAGCTGCTGAGGCGCCAACAGGGCCATCCTCGGAAATGAACCTCGCCGCAGTGTTGGCCGCCATGCAAGCTAGTATGGAGGCTAACCAGCGTAAGCTCCAGGATCTAATCGCGGCTAACCAGGAAGAAGCCCGCCGCGAACAGGAAGCTGCCCGCCGCGAACAGGAAGCTGCCCGCCGCGAACAAGAGGCTAACCAACGTAAGCTCCAGGATCTAATCGCGGCTAACCAGGAAGAAGCCCGCCGCGAACAAGAGGCTAACCAACGTAAGCTCCAGGACCTAATCGCGGCTAACCAGGAAGAAGCCCGCCGCGAACAGGAGGAAGCCCGCCGGGATCAAGAGGCTAAGCAGAACCTGATCCTCGAAAAAATCGACCACGGCCTCGTCACGTTGGGCGAGAAAGTGAAAAATCTCACCTTAGAGGTCAAGGAGGTTTCCGCCCGAGCTGATAGCCTCGAAACCAGAATTGATGGCCACGAAGATCGCCTGCTGGACATCAACAAGAAAATTGTCAAGCTCGAAGCACGCGAACCCGTTGCTGTTAGCGCACCATCGCACACCCACTGTGCATCAGCCGCAAAATTTGATATGCCGCGTTTTGATGGCACTTCGTCCTGGACGGCTTTTAAGTACTAATTCCAAACACTGGTCAAGACGAACCGCTGGGATGAGGACCAGTCTTTCGCGGCGTTAACTTTGGCCCTACGAGGCGACGCTCTGCTGGTCCTAGAGAACCTTCCTTCAGACGGCAGGACGTTGGAGCGTCTAATGGAGGGACTAGACACTCGCTATGGTGACAAGCACCTCGAACATGTTTTCCGCGCGCAACTTCGCCAGAGAACGCAGAGGTCGAACGAGAGCCTTCAGCAGTGGGGAGTAGAGGTTGAACGGCTGGTCCGGCGGGCATACATGTCGATGACACCGGAGATGGTGGAAGTAAATCTGGTGCAAGCATTCATCGACGGTCTACGGGATACTGAAGTCAGGGCTACGGTGCGACTCGGACACCACCAAACTCTGAAGAGTGCGATGGCCCACGCTTTGGAAGTGGAAGCCGTACGACAAGACTCACGTACGCACAGAGTTCGGGAAGTGGTGGTCTCACCTTCAGTGCAACCACGTCACCGAGAAGTGGCTTCGTCGGCAAAGTCCCGCTATATTCCGACGTGTTATGGATGTGGAGAAAAAGGGCACATTCGTACCGATTGCCCCAAGAGGAAGAGGGGAAGTGTGGACTCCGGAACTCAAGTTAACGAGGAGTCGTTAAACTAAATGTCGCCAGGGCCGCGGGGCGGGTGTTGGCTGGTCAACTGAAGGCCCCAACCATCACCATCAATCAAGTCCACAACGGAAACAGTTTGATCATCGAGGGACACCGGGGCGTCACGGACTATTATAAGACCTGAGTTGCTGAAACGCACCATCTTGTGGCAAACAGAAACCCCAGCCTACCGACTTCAGACAGCCACCGGCCAGCCAGTCTCCGTCCTCGGTGATACAGAAATCGAGTTTAAAATCGGTGATCAAGTGTACACCCATTCAGCGTTAATTGCGAATATTACCGACGATTGCATACTGGGTCTCGACTTCCTGCGGAATTACCGATGTGTTTTAGATATCGATAAAGGAGTATTGAAATTCCCAGACCAAGAAGTCTTCCTGCAAGGAATTAACACATGCAACCTCTATTGCTTAAAGGATACCACATTGGCTCCAAGAACGGAAACCTTAGTCGAAGTTAAATTTCCTAAGAAAATTAGGCAACGCAGATGTGTTATGGTTGAAGACATTGGCCGGCACCCGGAACTTATCACTGCGAGGACATTAGTTATGACGAAAGGAAGATCCAAGGTCAGGATTGTAAATCTTGGGAAAAGGGAGATCCAGTTAAAGAAAAACAGTGTTGTTGGAAGATGTGAAGAAGTGAAGTATCTCCGCCAAATCAACATATCTTCAGTAAAACAAGACGCAATAAGTGAACCTGATCACATCCAGCAACTTCTGGAAAATTCTAAGAGCAATTTATCAGTTTCGGAACTACAGCAAGCCAAGGAATTTCTGCTACGGTTCCGGGATATCTTTGCAACGGGAAAAGATTGCGGAAGAACAGGTCTCGTCAAGCATGAGATAGATACAGGTGATGCTAGACCAATTAAACAGAGACCGCGCCGCATACCCTGGGCTAAAGAAACTGAGGTAGCAGAAATGGTAAAGGATATGGCTGATAGCGGAATAATTGAACCTTCTACGAGCCCATGGTCTTCTCCTGTCGTTCTGGTGAAGAAGAAGGACGGCAGTACCAGATTCTGTGTAGACTACAGAATGCTGAATGATGTAACGAAGAAGGACAGTTATCCCTTGCCTAGGATAGACGACACACTGGATATGCTCAGTGGTATGAAGTGGTTTTCAACCATTGACTTGAAAAGTGGCTACTGGCAAGTGGAAATTAGCGAGAAAGATAAGGAAAAGACAGCGTTCAGTACAGGAATTGGCAACGGCCTGTGGCAATTTAACGTCATGCCTTTTGGGTTGTGCAACGCTCCAGCGACGTTTGAACGCCTCATGGATAGAGTCATGGTGGGCCTTCTTGGTGACGTCTGTCTGGTATATTTAGATGACGTCATTATAATGGGCCGCACTTTTAAGGAACACCTGAGAAATATGGAGAAAGTATTCACCAGGATACGGGGGGCTAACCTAAAACTAAGCCCAAAGAAGTGTGCCCTGTTCAAGAAGGAGGTCAGCTACCTAGGCCATGTCATCTGCGCCGATGGAGTGAGAACCGATCCTGAGAAGATAAAGGCTGTCCAACAGTGGCCGGCTCCAAAGAACAAAACAGAAGTACGTGCATTTCTAGGGTTGTGCACATACTACAGACGGTTTGTTATGAGTTTTTCGGACATTGCAAAACCTTTACATCAGCTGACTGAGGATAAACGAGATTTTATCTGGGACAAGAACTGTGAGTCAGCATTCAACGAACTAAAGCAACGTCTATGCGAAGCGCCTATACTGGGGTATCCGAGCAGAGATGGAAGATTTGTCGTCGATACCGACGCCAGCAACACAGGAATTGGTGGAGTGCTGTCGCAGGTGCAAGAAGATAGGCAAGTCGTGATCGCTTACTTCAGTAAGGCACTTTCAAAACCAGAAAGGAACTACTGCGTGACTCGACGAGAACTACTGGCTGTTGTAAAAACTTTGCAACATTTCCACAAGTACCTCATAGGGAGACAGTTTACGTTGAGGACGGACCACGCTGCATTGAAATGGCTTCTACAATTCAAAAACCCTGAGGGTTAAGTTGCAAGATGGCTAGAGCAGGAGTTCAACTTTGTGACGGAACATCGTAGTGGAAAAGGGCATAACAATGCTGACGCCCTGTCGCGACGTCCATGTAATGAGGACTGTAGACATTGCCAGCAAAATGAAGCCCGGGAACACGTGAACTTAATTAGGGCTGAAGGCAACTTTAAGAAGTCCCAGGAAGAAGATGACGATATTCGACCTATACTGGACTGGAAGCGTAGTGGAACTAGGCCTCAGTGGAATGAAGTATCGTCACATAGTCCTGTCACAAAGAGCTACTGGGCACAGTGGGACAGTTTAGTCCTAGAAAATGACGTGCTTTGTAGGAAATGGGAATCGAACGATGGCAAGGAGGTGACCACACAAGTGATAGTACCACGACGTGAAGTGGTCCCCCTGCTTCAGGAGATACACGATGGCGCTTCTGGTGGACACCTGGGAATCAAGAAAACTCTACTGAAAGTGAGACAGCGGTATTACTGGCTCAATTGTAGAGAAGACATAGAGCAATGGTGTCGGAAATGTACAGCGTGCGCATCCGTGAAAGGACCACAGACTAGGAGCAGGGGCAAGCTTCAGTTGTACAATGTAGGAGCCCCATGGGAACGCATTGCCATCGACGTTGCTGGACCTTTCCCAGTGACAGATGACGGAAACAAATACATAGTGGTGATACAGGACTATTTCACAAAGTGGCCTGAAGTTTTCGCCATACCCAATCAGGAAGCGACGACAGTGGCGAAAAAGGTGGTCGAAGAAGTAGTATGTCGGTATGGCGCACCTTTGGAGATCCATTCCGATCAAGGCCGCAACTTCGAATCTGCGCTGTTCCAGGAAATGTGCACTCTTCTGGGGATTTACAAGACACGCACAACACCTGCGCACCCACAGTCGGACGGAATGGTGGAGAGGTTTAACCAGACCCTGGAGAATCACCTGGCTAAGGTTGTCGATGACCATCAGAAAGATTGGGACCGGTATATTCCACTATTTCTGATGTCTTATCGATCAGCAGTGCATGATAGCACGGGCCATACCCCAGCAAGAGTGAATTTCGGCAGGGAGATGAGACTTCCAGTCGATACCATAACCGGCGTGCCACCTGACAAGACTAAGCCAGTTACGGACTTCGTAAGTGACCTCCAAGATCAATTGGATGAAGTGCATAAACGAGTGCGTGAGAATAGCCTGCACACCAGCGTTAAAATGAAAACTAGATACGACCGCAATGCCAACGCCAAGGGATTTGAGGAAGGTGCACTGGTTTGGCTCCACAACCCACTTCGACGAAAAGGAAAGTCACCGAAACTTCAAGCTCGATGGGAGGGACCCTACACCGTGATAAAAAGGATCAACGACGTTACCTACCGCATCAAGAAAGGGTTACGAGGGAAACCTAAGGTAGTCCACGTGGATAGATTGGCGCCGTATCACGGATCTAATAATGCTCGGGACGAGCATGACTAAGAGGGGGGCACTGTTACGCCGTGAAACTTGAGTACGCTATATCTTCGACGAAACCAAGAGTAGCATCAAATAATTAAAACGCATTGCTGTGCGAAGCTTCGAGAATAGGAGTACATACTCAGGCCTGGCAAATTCCAGAAAAGTCCGACATACACTATTATTATTACATAAGGTTCAGTAGGTAGTTATGTGGGTGGATAAGGGAATTTGTACCTTCCGGTATTAGCAATAGAGTCGAAATTCGCATGTAAGGTGGTAGATAAGTACCTACTTACGAGAGTAATAATAATGATTTATGGCCTCCCGATGCGACTATTTTGTGCTAGAATGTCCTTGAAACGTCGGTATCGAGAAATTTCGATGACTTCGCATATAAATACGGGCCCCCGGCTAGAAGCGAGTTCAGTTTGATTTCGTCAGCGATACAGAGCGAACTACCTAAGTGTGTGAAGTGATACCTAGCGACCTAAGCGATACTAAACGGAACTCTGAGTGTTTATAGTGATTGGTTATTTGTTGATTGGACTAATTTGTCATTGTTTTGTGGTGAATAAAGTTCTCTGCTAGTAAACCGGCATTTAATTACTCACGTTCGTAACAGTATGAATCGTAGACTCTAAATATTCGATTCTGTTAAGTCTCTGAATTCAAAGATAGATCTATTTTAGATTGGCAAGATACTCGTATACCGTGGACGATTTTACTTTATCATCTGTCTAGCCTTTTCCCAACTATATTGGGGTCGGCTTCCAGTCAAGCCAGATTTAACTGAACACCAGTACTTTATGAGGACCGGCTGCCTACCAGACCTTCACAACCCATTAACTGGGGTAACACGGTACCTACTTCATGGTAAAACTGGAGTCAGATTTACTGGCTTCTGAGCATCCGTAACGAAGATCTACAAATGACAGCCGGGACCTACGGTTTAACGTGCTTTCCGAAGCACGAAGGAAACTCGTTATGTTAAGATGGTCACCCAACAACAAACCAACCTTGGCATGAAGATCGACCCGTGCGGCTGTTATTATCTAGCCACGAGCTCGTCGGGCAATTTTACTTCAATGAAATGAAAAGACAGTCGTTCTGTAAAGCTTTGACTACCTACTAAAGAATTATTTTGGGACACAATACATGATACTAAACTGTGTCTTTATGTCGAGACATGAAAGAAACTGCGCCAACTAAAATAAATTACGATAACAGGCGGGGAGATGACGAAATATCTCTACGTAGTATAAAAAGTAGAATGTCGGTGTCGGTTTGTTTATGTTTTAATTCCTGCTAAACCACGCAACGGATTTTGATTCGGTTTTCACTAAAAGAAAGGTAAAAACGAAGAATTTTTGAGAAGATAATTGAAAAAAAAATTGTTGGTTGATACCAGAATAATCATTCATAATAATATAATTACAAGGAAGTAGACGAAAATTGTAGCCGTGCGATGCCGGGGCAGGTCGTTCAAGCAAGTAATTCTTCATAAATGGCAATTTAAGCTTTTGTAACAATCGGTCAAGCCGTTAAGGACAAGTGAGGTGACAAACACATGAACAAAATTATTATAAACTATATTTTTGCTTCCTGTTAGATTGGTTTTGCGATTCTTTTCTTAATATTATTTAGACCTCTACCACCTAAACTTCATTAGTGATTTATTTTAGTTAGCATTCCATTTATCAATAGGTTTAATATTTCGAATTCTGTAGTAAAGTAAAATAAATGGCCGCCCTGTCAACCGCTTTGATGACAGTTAATTTATTACTCACAAAAGCTCCAATTTATTACATTCCCAATAACTATTAAAAAACTGGCTAAGTGCGAGTCGGACTCGCACACAACGGGTTCCGTACCGTCCATAGGAAGAAAAACTTTGTTTGTATGTGAATCTCACTTAAATACATATTTATTTTATTCTGTTTTTAGTATTTTGTTGTTATAGCGAAAACAGAAATACATCATCTGTGAATTTCAACAGACTAACACACGGGCAGCAGATCCTTATTAATTGGGTCCCGTTTTACGCTTTGGATCATCATCATCATCGTTTCAGCCGAAAGACGTCCACTGCTGGACATAGGCCTCCCCCAAGCGTCGCCACAACGACCGGTCTTGTGCGTCTCGCATCCATCGGATTCCCGCGACCCTCGCCAGGTCGTCGGTCCACCTTCTGGGAGGTCTTCCAACGCTGCGTCTTCTGATACGTGGCCATCACTCTAGAACCTTTCGTACCCATCGACCATCCGAGTAATGTGCCCTGCCCACCCACTGCTACTTAAGTTTGGCGATTCTTCACACTTTGGATACCATTGTTCACTTGAGAAGTGCAATAAAATTCATTAAAATTTCATATTTTGATTTTCGCGCGTAATTTGACGCCATGTTTCTCTGTAGTCATGACGTCAATTGATCCCTATGATAAAATAATTTCAGCTGTCTCGCTATCACAGTTCATGAGATACAGACTGATGACAGACAGCGGACTCTTAGTAATAGACTCCCGTTTTACTGTTTGGTGCGGAACCCTAAATATAAACCATATTTAATCCGGCCTACTCTCGTCCATCATCGGCATCCCGTTTGACGCGGAAATGCCCGCCGTTGTGAAGTATGTATATACCATAAATACAAGATGGCGTCTGTCGGCGCGTGTGATGTGCGTTGTACCATAGTGTAAAGAGTGTTGCGCTGTGGTTGTAGTAAAAGAGTTTACGCTTTACATGTGGGTTGATGACGGACAGGCATCTTACTTGGATTATAGCTCTCAATTATGAAATCTATACTAATATTATAAAGAGGTAAAATTTGTAAGTTTGTATGTAGGGGGTAATCTCTGGAACTACTGGTCCGATTTGAAAAATTCTTTCAGTGTTAGATAGCCCATTTCTCGAGGAATGCTATAGGCATCACGCTACGACCCACGGGAGCGGAGCAGTAACGAAAAATGCGCAGGGGACAGCTAGTCATTCATAATTTTGGAACATCGACTGTCTTAGTTCTAAGATTTTTTTTTAGAAGGTGCTCGTGGCTAGGTAATAACAGCCGCACGGGTTGATCTTCAAGGTTAAGCAACGCTTGCCAAGGTTGCTCTGTGAATGGGTGACCATCTTAACATACCGCGTTTCCTCCGTGCCTCGGAAAGCACGTTAAGCCGTAGGTCCCGGCAGTAAATGACTGCCGGGACCTACGGCTTAACGTGCTTCAGTCTGTATCTCATGAACTGTGATAGCGAGACAGCTGAAATTATTTTATCATAGGGATCAATTGACGTCATGACTACAGAGAAACATGGCGTCAAATTACGCGCGAAAATCAAAATATGAAATTTTAATGAATTTTATTGCACTTCTCAAGTGAACAATGGTATCCAAAGTGTGAAGAATCGCCAAACTTAAGTAGCAGTGGGTGGGCAGGGCACATTACTCGGATGGTCGATGGGTACGAAAGGTTCTAGAGTGATGGCCACGTATCAGAAGACGCAGCGTTGGAAGACCTCCCAGAAGGTGGACCGACGACCTGGCGAGGGTCGCGGGAATCCGATGGATGCGAGACGCACAAGACCGGTCGTTGTGGCGACGCTTGGGGGAGGCCTATGTCCAGCAGTGGACGTCTTTCGGCTGAAACGATGATGATGATGTAGATCTTTGGCAGTCGTTACGGATAGTAAGAAGCCAGTAAATCTGACTCCAGTCTTGCCATGAAGTACCGTGTTACCCCAGTTAATGGGTTGTGCAGGTCTGGTAGGCAGCCGCTCCTCGTAAAATACATACTGGTATTCAGCTAAATCCGGCTTGACTGGAAGCCGACCCCAATATAGTTGGGAAAAGGCTAGCAGATGATGATGATGAAGACAACATGGCGTCTGTCGGCGCGTGTGATGTGCGTTGCACCATTGTTTATAGGAGTGTTGCGCTGTGGTTGTAGTAAAAGAGTTTACGCTTTACATGTGGGCTGGTGATGGATAGCCATCTTACTTGGCTTATAGCTGTTGTAACGGGCTCTGAATTATGAAATCATTCATAATTTTGTAACATGTGCTCACATAAATTAGAACATTATAAACTAGTGCTTGACTGCGATCCCGCCTGATGGTAAGCTGTGATGCTATCTTTAACGGTGAGGTGCATTAGTTTATTAAGAGCCTGTTTACTCTAGTCTTAAAGACATTTAAATTATAATCGGACGAGAAACATACATTGACTTCTCCAGGTCTGGGTGGAGTGAAAGGGATTGTCAGACTTCTAGTGACTAAAACTAAATACCTATGTACCTTCAGTTGCCCTTCAAGATCACGGGTTTCCTTTTCAGAAGCGAACCCATGGCCCAGTAGGCTTCGAGCTCCGGCTCTTCTGGGCTCCTACGGTTTGCGGACATCTCCTAGAAGAGATAGCCTACTGGGGTCATGGGGTTATGTGAGAATGTACCCTGGGGCCCTGGAACGAGGGCAAAAAAGAAACAGGAATGGGTTGTAGTCAGTAAAAGTTCCGCTCCGCCCAGAGCGGGTGAAGTCATTAGATGATGTTCCACCTAAAAAAAAAACCATCATGTAATCCCACTATCCTCTCGTGCTAAACGCTCTCGATCTCGGCACATTAGCTCAACAGACACAAGTCGGGATGCGGCGCAGCGTCCACCGTTTGATCTCGTCTCGTTGCATCACCGGCGTCGTCATAAAAACGCTCTCGGTTGCATATCGGGGCCGCGACTGACATCAATCGCGTTTTATCTGCAGCGAGTTTTTAGCTTTATTAATACGTCTTCTATTTATGTACGAGCATACAATGTGCAGTTTTGAAACTGTATGGCATTTCGGGAGGTAATTCTAATTATGTTAGGGATACTCGACCCGATTGCATCACTGCTTACCATCAGGTGGGATCGCAGTCAAGCACTAGTTTATAAAACTTAAAAAAAAATAAGTAGGTAACTTTTTTTTTTTTCATTATGGAAATCGGTATGACGTGTGAACTACCTTTATTAAAACGCGGCCAGTCTGATACTCGCTCTATAACTGCGCTTCCACACACACAAACACTATTTCATTGATCCAAAGCACACTAGCACTTCCCGCACGTTTGTTTAGAGAGTTATTCTAAAAATCAACTAAAATTAAAAAATAAATTTATTATTGATTATTGACCAAGTATTGTATTCTTATATGATTATTTGTGACTTTTTTTACAACCTCCCGAAATGCCATACAGTTTCAAAACAACACGTTGTATTATTAAAAATATAGAGAGCTCTACCTCTCGTAATTTGGAACAATGTAACCCTAGGTAAAGCAAAGGACCGGTCGTTGTGGCGACGCTTGGAGGAGGCCTATGTCCAATAGTCGACGTCTTTCAGCTAAAATGATGATGATGTATAATAAAGAATTTATTTTTTGGACTGAACTGTGAACTTTAAATAAAAATAAGCTCTCGTTTGTACCGCGTTAATTGATGAATAGCTAAAAATACATTGAAGGACAAAATTAACTTCTACATGATTGACTTTATGCGTCAACAACCAACAATTTGAGTCCTTGGATGATAAAAATATCGAAAATGGTGATAAAATCAGTATTTTATCCATTTTGAATAATACATTTTGATACAATTAGGGAAAGTTTGTCATTGCGATCGAGACAAAATTCGCCTGAGCCGCAGGTGAGGGTGTCTTGGAGTCTAGTACCTACTGCAGTAGCAAATTTACACATGTATCAAACGACGTTTTTCAATACATTTACGGGGATCCGGTCGCTTATCGCCCAGCCTTTTACGATAAATAAAATAAATTGTGGCGTGAGTGAGCTTGCGTACTTTTCAGCACTTGTGCAGAAAACAGTTGCGTGCCTAAAAGAGGTAGGTGTAGGGTAGAGCGAGTTTTCGAATAAGCATTGAAAATACTTTTATTAATTCTAAGCGCAAATTAATTTTGAAATAAAATAAGAAAAATAATTTAATATTGCACACATAGATACACACAGTGCAGAAAACATTTAAACTATTTTTTTATATAATGTATACTTAAGGTGGCCGCGACGTTAGAATTATCCATACAAACGTAATACCAAAATGATTTGCAGTTTAAGCATATTTACACCATAATATGATGTTGTTCCTACATCGTCTTTTTGTTGAAAAACTTACCCCAAACGAAATTTAAGCGAATTTAATTTTGCACATTTTCACAGCGAAAATGTCATGTTTTTATTTGGTTTTTTCTATATTATAAACAACAATATTTCAAGATATCTCTCCGTAGGAACACAGATATTATTATCAAGTTATAAATACTCGAAACAGTATTAGAAATACATAAATTTTTAATTCATCATTTTTGGTATTACGGAACATCTCCCAAATTTCCAATAATTTGTATTGCTATCACAGTAAGCAACTGTCAGTGTGTGGATGATGACTTTACTCCAGTCAGTGTGTCCAAAAATTGTTTATACTATCTGGATTGATTCCATCAACCTCAGAAATGTATTTTATTTCGTCTAAACTCGAGATAGCGCGCGGTGTACGCAGGCCTCTTAAGCTCCTTAAAGAAGCTTGTAGCTACCAGGAAACAGATGGGCAGGGAATTTCACTCCTTAGCTGTACTCATAATGAATATGTTGACAAATCACATAACGCTTTGTAGTAGTCAGAAGCCAGTAAATCTGACTCCAATCTTGCCATGAAGTACCGTGTTACCTCAGTTAATGGGTTGTGGAGGTCTGGTAAAATACTGGTATTCAGCTAAATCCGGCTTGACTGGAAGCCGACCCCGATATAGTCGGGAAAAGGTTCGTTAGATGATGATGAAGAACGCTTCATACGAATGCGTGGTACGAGTATGCCCACCATATTCACCCACTTATCTATCTTACTTATATTTCTTGACTTCTATGTGAAGATAAAGCTCGTCCTTCCGGTCCCAAATTAAAGCAATCCTCCTCACTAGCGCGTCATCTAAATATGTAGTCGAGTCGGCGACTTTATTTATAAAGTAATCGGATGTGATATAAAAGGAGATGGACTAAGCGTTGTGTAACATTAATAACTGTCTCCGTTAGGGCTGCCATCTTATCTTAACCTATCACATATCCACAAAACGAGACACAACAGTAAAACAATAACAGCGCGGTCTCATAAGACCGGTCGGGGATTCATGAATTAATTATTAATTTAAACTTCATGTATAACCGGCGGCAGATAACTTGGCAATGCGCAGAAATCGTTTTTTAGGTCTATTTGGTGGTCAAGCGGGACGCGGGGTACAAGGTAGCGCCGATCCGGCGCGCGATTGGTGCAACATTATAATAGTAGTTTATGATTGGTGCGTTAGACGACTTTTGCCTTTGCACTGCGTTACGTCCTGTTCGCTCATTGGCTGTTTTGTGCACCATGCGCGAAACTTGCCAACGTATTTGCTGGGTATTATACAGTACTTAGTGGTAGGTACATAGGCAGACTTAATGCACCAAGCCAACAAGTCACTCTCTACCAGTCAACCTTTGGGTTAAAAACGACAAGGGCTACCACCTCTGTTGGGAGAAATATAGTATTTTACGAAAATTATTGTCCATAATAATATATAATACTTTTAGAAAGCCTGGAGGATATGGTGAAGGTGTGCCCCGCTTGGGCGGAGCACCGCCCTTACGTTATAGCCAGAGTTTGCAGACAAATTCGCGACGTCGCTGGTGTTTGCATTGTGGTTGCAATATAGTTGGTATCACCCACGATTCGACAACAAAATGTGGTTTCTGTGAATTAAACTATTTTTTTTTATCGGTCAAGTGCGAGTCGGACACGCGCACGAAGGGTTCCATACCTTTCGTAGCAGCGGCAAAAAAATACATCATCCGTGAAAGTGTCAACTGTCTAGCTAAGACGGTTAATGAGATACAGTCCGGTGATAGACAGGCAGTCTTACGACCCTTGGGATACCAGACCTTGAAAATAGTGTCCAACTACGTGTTTTTGTTGTACTTTACATGTGATACAGCGTCGAAAGTCAAATTAACATTTTAGGAAAAGCTTAGCGATGACGGTCTGACATCTGACTTGACAAGGGCGAACCTTCTTCTTTATTAAATAAAACAACTGGGCATGTGCGAGTCGGACTCGTACGCTGAGGGATCCGTACTAGGTAACTTGTGTAAATAGTTCAATTCCCAATTCAAGTCTCGAAAAAATTTCGATTCCTAAATCGATTTTTTTTTGTGTCTTTGGTTTAAAAAAAATTGTGGTTTTGGTTTTAACCCGATACCTTCACGCGTTTCCGAGATAGCTGTCTTGACAGACAGACAACAAAGTGACCCTATAAGGTTCCGTTTTCTCCTTTAGAGCTACGGAACCCTAAAAGCTCCGTAAAGCTTGCTATGCGTAGTCGTGTTAGCTGGAACAACGTGTTGTAATCTGTTTGGACAGATGTCTGCGTAATTGGGTCAGCCCGCTGCCGCCGGTTGCCGCCCGGTTGCCTCATCGCGCTGTCTGCGGCGGGCTTTACTACAGATTTCTGCTGTCGGCATTAAAATGGGTGTAATTAACATATTTTCGAAATAAGTCAATAAAAGTAAGGAATAGAAAAAAGTCAAGGAAGGAAGAACGTAGAAAAGTTAGTAGTGTTAATCTATTTAAGTACCTAATTGGAAAAAAAAGGTTGGTTGTACCCTTTTTAAAAACGACAGCAGATTTAATTTGGCACGAAGCAAGATATTATAGGACAAATATAGGGAAATTCTGAAAACTGAAATTTTGTAATTACATCACAAGAAAAAAGTTTTGAAAAATATTCAAGACACGATTCGAGATTTTTTTTTTTTTCATAGGTAAGTTGTTTGGTCGGACTCGCACTTGCCCGGTTTTTTTTATTAGATAGAGTGATTCAAGAGGAAGGTTTATACGTATAATACATGCATAATATAGTAGAGTAACACTGATAATTTTGCACCCGTGCGAATCGTCATTTTATAAGTGGTTTCTATAACGTTCAACTAACCATGACCACTATACTGGTAATGCTAGGTAAAGGTAAATACCGTGGGAAAGCGAAGCTGTTATCTGGCCAGCCGCGTTATCAACCGGTGTGAGTCAATATTGAACGTTACGCTTTAGTTGCTCTGGACTTAGTCAACTGGGCGCGGGGTGTCATGTACGTAGGTGGTTTAGCAAGGCCTAGCCAAGGAGGTATTCCTTGATGCGCACCAGCTTTGAAGCGCACCCACGTTTAAAAATAGAGAAGTTGCTTAACCAAAAGTACCCTATATCTATTCGAAAGTTAATCATAGGTGCGCTTCGAGGAAATAAAAGTTAATATTTTTAATTGTTATCGAGAGCGCTACAAAAAGGTGCGCTTCGAGGAATACCCCTAGCCAAGTTACAACTGTTTCGTGTAGAATCTCTTTCTACAATCAGTAACGCCCGGCGTAAGTGAATTCATAAATCCCCGACCGGTCTCATGAGACCGCGCTATTATTGTTTTACTATTGTGTCTCGTTTCGCGGGTATGTGATAGGGAGACTATAAGTTGGTAATTTTGTTAGCGCTTGTCAAAATTGTAATTTGGCTACCATTTATACTATAAGTCTATAACACTAAGATGTAGCGATGAACGATGTGAACATGCTCCGAATTTTCTATTTGTTTGACAACGTGACTTAACGTTTGAGAACAGCCGTTCTAATAGCGTGGCTAAGCCTGTTCTAGTAGGTATTCATTGTAGAATAGACGGTTATTGAGGGTAGAGATACATAGGGAATATTATTGTACCAGTTTAGCACACGGTTCATCATCATCGTCGTTATTTCAGCCGAAAGACGTCCACTGCTGGACATAGGCCTCCCCAAGTGAACGGTCCTGTGCGCAACACACACACAAGCGTATCGTTGTACACAGTTACGGATATTAAATAATTTCGGATTATTCACAAGTTACAGCCAAAGAGTGGAAATCCCTACCGGAGTCTGTGTAGAACTTAGAGGTAGGTATTTAAGTCAAGAGTGGAGTGAATAGGTTACATCTAGGCCAGCGTGCTCCATCGTCGGCCACATCATCGCTTACCATCAGGTAAGATAGTGGTCAAAAGGGAGCTTAGATACACTAAAAAAACTGCCTACTTTTTCAGAGAATAAAGGGCATAAGGGCGTGTTTTATTTTATTTTTGTTTTGGTATATTTTCAGCAATTGTGAACTGTTTACTGAAAAAAATATACAACTGTGCCGGAACCTTCGCTCCCGGAAAATTAAAATCTTTAAACTCCGCGTTCCGAAGGTCCACACAGTTGGCGGAATATAACGAAGTCTTAATAATTACAACTACCGTTGGCTTTGCCTGCGTCAAAGTAGGACATTATTCAGAGGACAATCATTAATTAATTAATCAAGGACTCTTGCGAGCACATACTCGCAGAATATTATTTTTCGACACACTTGCTCATAAAGTGGCTGTTATTGCACTGTACTTAGGTATATAAAGGGGCTCGTTACCAAACTGTGACATTTTGATTACTATTATGCACATGTGCGGTAATGTAGTTAGAACCTTTTTGTTTAACCTCTTTTTTGTCAAAAAGAGTTTTAAGACAAAAAATTATAAAATTTGTTATTGCGTTCAATAGCATAAATTAGTGTTTTACTTACTTATTACATGCAATTTCGTGTTTAAATAAACTGTTTAAAATTTTACATATTTAATTAATTAAATCTTTCATCAAATTTGTATTTTCCGTTTATATGCAACCTCTTTCTTATTTTTTCTAAACCAAGAGCTAGAGTAGCTAGTCTATGGCTGCCATTTTTCGCGCATGCGCGCGTTTAAGAAAAGTCAATTTGCCGCCATATTTAAAAATAAAATACAGATTTTACAACAATTATTTATGAGGAAAATAATTTGTGCTGTACGCCTTCAAGTAGAAAATCTATGTCATGGGACAACTATACAGTCAAAAATAGTTAATTATAACTTTACTGACTGCAACTTTACGAACTGTTTCTTTAAATAAACTTTTCATATACCTACTAAATAAAGTTGATTTTTAATTTATTTTCTTCACAAGTGTGTCGAAAAACGTCGTATGATACACGTGAGTAATTAGTCATTATCGTTCTTGGTTCTCTTAAGACCCTCGCCATGGCTCGTTTCTTAATACCACCGCGACGATAATGACCCACATTACACACTTGTATCATAATGTACTATTATGTGTTAGGTCTACCCATGACAGTTGTCCTTTGCGTTACAAGGTCGCGGTAACTATCAAACACCTCTGAAGCCATAGCAGATATCGGACGTACTGAGCCATTCAACATATTGAATAGATATACCGAGAGCGCAGGGTTCCGGCGGTGAGAGCTAATATGCTCACCCGTAGGTTCGCGCGATGCACGAGAGAAGTGAAAGTTTTTTTTTTATGGTTATAAACTAGTGCTTGACTGCGATCCCACCTGATGGTAAGCAGTGAGTCGATGGTGAGGCGCACTAGTTTATTGTTTATTAAGACAGCCAAATTATTATCGGACGGAAAAACCGTAACAGGCAAATTGTTCCAGTCCCTCGATGTACGCGTTATGAACGACGAGGCAAAACGCTTAGTCCGGACCGTAGAGGTTTGAACAACGTAAGGGTGGTTTTTCAAATCCTTCTGTCAGTCCGTTTACTCAAGCAGTCTGTGGGTGAGATATACTCAGCGAGCTTACAGAGCCTTGCGCACTCAGTGTAATAGGTAATGCGTTCAGGATGTTGTTGGGTCTTCCGTGGCGGTGCAGCGCTTTTAGGATGTTTGCTGAAGTGCGCGCAGATGCATTTCAAGCCATCATGCGTAAAAAAGCAGCTTCCCTGCTAGCCCCTATACGGAGTAGCAACAACAGAATTCTGAAGTCAATAGCTGTACTTTTTGATCTTCCCTTTCAAGGTTAGTAGGTCATCCTTGTCTAGCCATTCATGGTAAATAAAATGAAATATGTTTTAGATTAATAATAGTAATCCATACTAATATTATAAATGTGGAAGTAACGCTTTCACGGTTAAACTACTGAACCGATTTTGAAGAAATTTTGTACAGAGCTAGCCTATTAAAAAAAAAAGTAGCCTATGTCCAATCTTGGGGTTGAACCCCAAGATTGGACATAGGCTACTTTTTATCTGTCTTGGACTTCGCGTCCTCTGTAACAACATTCATGTGCGGACGAAGTCGCGGGCAAAAGCTAGTCTATCTATATATATAAAAATGAAACCCGTTTTTCGTTGTCACGACATCACATGAAAACGGCTTGACCGATTTGGCTGATTCTTTTTTTAAAATGTTCCTTGAAGTTCAATGATGGTTCTTACGGAGAGAAAAATTCTAAAAAAAAAAAATTAGGTAAAGTAGGGTAGTGTAGGGTAGTGTAGGGTAGTGTAGGGTATTGTAGGGTAGTGTAGGGTAGTGTAGGGTAGTGTAGGTTAGTGTAGGGTAGTATAGGGTAGTGTAGGGTAGTGTAGTGTAGTGTAGGGTAGCGTAGGGTTGTGTAGGGTAGTATAGGGTAGTGTATGGTAGTGTAGTGTAGGGTAGTGTAGTGTAGGGTAGTGTAGTGTAGGGTAGGTAGGGTAGGTAGGGAAGGTAGGGTAGGGTAGCGTAAGATATGTAGGGTAGTCATTTGACGGGAGCGAAGCCGCGGGTAAAAGCTAGTATATATATAAAAATGAAACCCGTTTTCCGTTGTCACGACATAACATGAAAACGGCTTGACCGATTTGGCTGTTTTTTTTTTTTTAATGTTCCTTGAAGTTCAGTGATGGTTCTTACGGAGAGAAAAATTTAAAAAAAGAAAAAGTTGGGTAAAGTAGGGTAGGTAGGGTAGTGTAGGGTAGGTAGGGAAGGTAGGGTAGGGTAGCGTAGCGTAGGATATGTAGGGTAGTCATTTGACGGGAGCGAAGCCGCGGGTAAAACGCTAGTTTAAAGGCTTATTACACTTTACTAAATTTAGTAGCCTAATTAGGATTCAGAAAAGGAACGAAATTAGAAGCTTCTAATCACACTGTTCTAAATTTAGTTACTAAATCAGTTGCCTGCTGAAACGCAAGAAGAGCGGACGTTTTATTACTATAATTAATAATAACTCCAGTACTGTCCAAAAATTAAAAAAATAGCCTCGCCGTGGCTGTGGCCGGTGGGTCTATCAAAATAAAGAAAAGTCATTAGTCGATAGGGCCCGCATGCGGGGTGCGAAAGATTTCTGGAACGCATGCCGCAGGGCCCGCATTCGGGGAACCGTTTTCATTATGGCGCAATTTCATTAGTCGATAGGGCCCGCATGCGGGGTGCGAGACATGTCTGGAATGCGTGTCACATGGCCCGTATTCGGGGAACCGCAGACGGTATAACGAACATGTTACTTTCATTGGTTGTTATCCCGCATGCGGGGACTCCCCGCATGCTGTATACCGAACGAGTTAACGACCAGTGAAATTTCGCCATAATGGCGCAATTTCATTGGTCGATAGGGCCCGCATGCGGGGTGCGAGAGATTTCTGGAACGCATGCCACAGGGCCCGCATTCGGAGAACCGTTTTCATTAGTCGATAGCGCCCGCATGCCGGGTGCGAGAGATTATTGGAACGCGTGTTACATGGCCCGTATTCGGGGAACCGCAGACGGTATAACGAACATGCTACTTTCATTGGTTGTTATCCCGCATGCGGGGACTCCCCGCATGCTGTATACCGAACGAGTAAACGACTAATGAAAATGCGCCATAAGTGATGGGGCACTTAGATTTAAGGCAAAATTGTATTTCTTTACATTTAATAGTGTACCTATTCATTGTTGAAGAGCCAAATAAATAAATAAAATAAATAAAAACAAGCGATACATCCACAGGCGGAAAGTGCCGCACACCGACTGAAGCGACTAAACGCGATCGCACCTTCCTAAATTCGTTTCTAATTAGGTTTCTAAATGATTTAGTGAGTCAGTAGCCGTACTTCTTCCTAAATTTAGAAACCTACCTTCCTAAATGCGATTGTATTTGCCTAAATTTAGTAACTGAATCATTTAGGCTTCTAAATTTAGGAAGGTCTAATAAGCTCTTTATTATAGATACAGTAAGTAATACCCACTTTGGAATATAAAATCTGCTATAACTAAGTTCCGATATAGAATCATCAAATCTATCCGACATCGGAGTCTCGTCGGAAGAAGTTTTCCAATAACAGTCGTATCTGGAGGCGAGACAGCTGCCTACATTACTGGGACTGTGCGCCTTGGACCAGCAAGGGGGGGGGGGGGGGATACAGATGGAAGCATTCGTTTACTGGGATCAGTAATTGAAAAGTTGATTTTATGTACAGACTAGCAATAAATGCAAATTTATCAGAGTTACTCTAATATGTTATGCGAGGAGCTCGTGGCTAGATAATAGTAGCCGCACAGGTCGATCTTCAAGGTTAAGCAACGCTTGCCAAGGTCGGTCTGTGGATGGGTGACCATCTTAACATACCAAGTATCCTCTGTGCCTCGGAAAGCACGTTAAGCCGTAGGTCCCGGCTGTAATCCCCCACGCGGGCACAGTGCGGGTTGGTGGACGTCACATGTCTTCGAATTCGTGGTTCTAGGACATGCCGTCTCCTCACGATGTTTTCCTTCACCGTTTTGAGAGCAGCGGTGATGGAATGAATTACACAAAGTAATGCGCCTGGTTGGGTTTGAAGTTTGAACCCTCGACCCTCGTAAGTCGGACCCGTTACCACTATGCGGCCTTTCTGGAAGCCTCTTTTACAAACTTCTACTGCCAGATACAGAGAGAGCAGAGAGTAAAGTCCCATACTTCCATTCAAAAGGGAGGATCCTCCGACCAGACGAGTATAATGTCTAGTGTGGCCTACTCGTATACTCTCCAAGAGATTTCGGGCTGTCGTATCTCTTCAAATGGTGAGGAGCTCGTGGCTAGATAATAACAGCCGCACAGGTCGATCTTCAAGGTTAACCAACGCTTGCCTAGGTTGGTCTGTGGATGGGTGACCATCTTAACATAACGAGTTTCCTCCGTGCCTCGGAAAGCACGTTAAGCCGTAGGTCCCGGCTGTCATTTGTAGATCTTTGGCAGTCGTTACGGATAGTCAGAAGCCAGTAAATCTGACTCCAGTCTTGCCATGAAGTACCGTGTTACCCAGTTAATGGGTTGTGGAGGTCTGGTAGGCAGCCGCTCCTCGTAAAATACTGGTATTCAGCTAAAAACGGCTTGACTGGAAGCCGACCCCAATATAGTTGGGAAAAGGCTAGACAGATGATGATAAGACGCTCAAAGACTTGGGTGCGGTCCAGCTTATAGCATAGTCGGACGGCGAGCTACCCATTGCTCGCCGTATTCTTAAAAGCTTTGGTTAAGTAGTCTAATGTCTCGTGCCAATAAAACCGAATGATTTTCATTTATCAAAATTCTAGATATTCCTGTACAGACCATACCTTCTGCTTTATTTATATAATCTACGTTATTTACGTTCACAATATTCACGGTCAAAGTCAAACATGAGTACATGGAAATATAGGCCTTATAGCTACACTACTAAGGTTCAGAATGCTTTAGACAGTTCTATATTTACAGGCACCCTTAGAAAATCGATTAGGAATTTGTGACGTCTGCAGTGTCTAAAGCAAATGTTAAACGATTTTGAACTTTATGTTGCAGGACATAGAATAGGAAATGTAAAAGCAGTGTTCAAAATTGTTATGTGCATACGATTTTGAACTTTGTTACGCAGGAAATAGGGTAGGAAATGTGAACCCAGTGTTGAGTAGAGATTTACGCAAATTCTTTGCGTTTCTTTGTTGATGGTAGACCCCTGTTGGTTTAAGACAGACGAACTATCCATTCTCTTAAGTTATTGTAAGTACGGAATTGGGATTCCATATAACTATTTATAGTATTAGATACAGATTTTTTTTAGATAGGACATGATACAGTGTGTTTTTCCGCTCTTGGGAAGAGCGGGAGAGCGTGTAAGAGTCACTGACTAAAACCCATCCACTTTTACTTTGCCCAGCCTCTGGCTAGCCTTTTCCCAACTATATTGGGGTCGGCTTCCAGTCAAGCCGGATTTAGCTGAACTTCCACAACCCATTAACTGAGGTAACACGGTACTTCATGGCAAGACTGGAGTCAGATTTACTGGCTTTTGACTATCCGTAACGACTGCCAAAGACTTCAAACCCAACCAGGCACATTATTTTGTGTAATTCATTTCATCACCACTGCTCTCAAAACGGTGAAGGAAAACATCGTGATGAAACCGGCATGTCCTAGAACCAAAAATTCGAAGACATGTGGGGTGATTGGGGTCCGTTTACATCTTAAGGTGGGCGCGACGTTAGAATTATCCATACAAACGTAATACCAAAATCATTTGCAATTTAAGCATATTTACACCATAATATGATGTTATTCGGATTCAGACAATAATTATCTAGGTTCCTACATCGTCTTTTTGTTGAAAAACTTACCCCAAACGAAATGTAAGCGAATTTAAATTTGCACATTTTCACAGCGAATTTGTCATGTTTTTATTTTGTTTTTTCTATATTATAAACAACAATATTTCAAAATATCTTTTCGTAGGAACACAGATATTATTATCAAGTTATAAATACTCGAAAAAATATTGGAAATACATTAATTTTTCATTCATCATTTTTGGTATTACGGAACCTCTCCCAAATTTCCAATAGTTTGTATTGCTATCACAGCAAGCAACTGTCAGTGTGCGGATGATGACTTTACTCCAGTCGGTGTGTCCAAGAATTGTTTATACTATCTGGATTGCTTCCATCAACCTCAAAAACGTATTTTATTTCGTCTCAACTCGAGCTAGTGCGCGGTCTCCGCAGGCCTCTTAAGGACCCAAGCCAACCTCACCTGCTAGCGGTGCACCCTGCTGTTCAACGGACGAGGCTCTGGCGACCCTGGTTTCCCTCTCGTAGGGTTGTGGGGGTCAGACGGCTGGTCGCCCCACGTAAAACCAACTTCAGTCACATATACATGGAATGGCAAAGAATAATGTGGGTACTTGGGCTAGGGCGTCGCCGAACAACGACGCGCAGGCACATCGCCTTAAACCTGCGATAAGTGGGCTAGGGCTACCGTGTCAAGTACGGGCACGGCTAAAGAAGTAAGTACCCAAAAAGAAGCTCCGCTTTGCCACCTGGAACATTGGCTCTCTAACTGGACGTTGCAGAGAACTCGCGGACGTACTTGCGAAACGTCGGGTCCAGTGCGCCTTCCTTCAGGAGACGCGCTGGAAGGGGAATAAGTCCCGTGACATCGGGCAGGGGTACCGGCTAATGTACACCGGATCACCATCGGGCAGGAACGGAGTAGCCGTAGTACTGTCTAAGGACCTCCAGGATGGACTTCTTGAAGTAGACCGATACAGCGACCGGTTGATGCGAGTTAAGGTGCTGATCGAAGGGTCGGTAACGAACTTAGTCAGCGCCTATGCTCCTCAAACTGGCTGCTGTGAGTCTGAAAAGGAGGCCTTCTGGGATGAGTTCGAGGACGTATTGCGCGCTATTCCGAATTCTGAAGATATTTTGGTTGGGGGGGATCTCAACGGTCACGTAGGTCAGCGTGCTGGAGAGTACGGACGTGTTCACGGTGGTTTTGGCTATGGCCAACTAAATGCAGAGGGAGTCAGCATACTCAGGACCTGCGCTGTGTCGGACCTAGCCATCGCGAATACGTTCTTTCAGAAGAAGCCCCAGCATCTTATTACGTACCGTGGTGGCTCATACTCAACCCAAATTGATTACCTGCTGGTGCGACGGTGCAACATTGGCAAGGTTACCAACTGTAAGGTTATCCCAGGCGAAAGCTTAACGGCTCAACACCGCCTCCTTGTCATGGACCTGGCGATCGTATCAAGGAAAAAAGTGACCCAGAAACGCAATCCCCGCACCAAGTGGTGGTTGCTTAATGGTCCTAAACTGTCGGAATTCATCGCGGAGGTCGAGCACCTCGAGATCAGTTCTCCGCATGAGTCCGCTCAAGAGATATGGAGTAGGATTCATTCAGCAATCACCGCCGCGGGTAAGCGCGTCCTTGGCACTTCTCGTGGTGGTCGCACCATGGACAGGGAGACGTGGTGGTGGGATGACGGGGTACAGGAGGCGACCCGGAAGAAGAAGGTATTATTTAAGAAGTGGCAGGGGTCCAACTCTCCGGAGGACAGGGAGGCATATGGAGCGGCTAAGCGCGCTTGCAAAAAAGCAGTAGCCAGAGCCCGCAGCAAAAGTTTGGCACCCTTGTACGACAAGCTGGAAACTGCGGAGGGGCAAAAGCTTATTTTTAAGCTGGCGCGGGCCCGGGAAAAAGCTACACGGGACATTAGCAAATGCCTCTGTGTAAGGGACGCCCAGGGTAAGCTGCTCTATGATGCCCCCTCTGTTAAGGAGAGATGGTGCACATACTTCGAGGAGCTGTCTAACAAACAGCATCCCCATAACCTTCCTCCCGAACCGCCTCCTAACCTTGGTCTTATTTCCCCTATTTCCCCCGACGAAACTCGCATTGCTCTTCGCCACATGAAGAACCGGAAATCGGTCGGGTCTGACAATGTGCCAATTGAAGTGTGGAAGGCCATGGGCTCACATGGTGTGGACCTTCTGACGGATCTATTTAACCGCATCCTGACCACCAAGGAAATGCCGAACCAGTGGCGATCAAGCCTTATTATTCCTATTTATAAAGGCAAAGGTAGCGTACAGGATTGTAGTAACTACCGCGGTATTAAGATCATGTGCCACGCCATGAAGCTCTTCGAGCGCATAATTGACACAAGGCTCCGTAGCGAGTGCACTGTCTCTGAGTGTCAATATGGATTTCGGGCGGGCAACAGCACCATGGACGCAGTGTTCGCCTTGCGGACTCTGACCGAGGCATACAGGGAGAGAAGGCGAGCTCTGCATATGGCCTTTTTAGACCTGCAGAAGGCCTTCGACTGTGTGCCTCGGCAGTCCATCTGGTGGGCACTTCGCTTCAAGGGTGTGCCCGAGGCCTATATTGACATTATCAGAGACATGTATCGCGATTCCGTGTCCTCTGTCCAGACCGCTGTTGGCGAATCCAAAGTCTTTCCAATATCTGTTGGCGTTCACCAAGGATCGGCTCTCAGCCCGTTCTTGTTTAACGTTGTGCTCGATGTAGTTACGGCATACATCCAAGATCAGCCTCCATGGCTAATGATGTATGCCGATGACATCGCCCTCGTTAGCCAGAACAAAGCCCAACTTGAGCGGAAGGTCAACATTTGGAAGGACACGCTGGAAAACGGCGGTCTGAGACTAAATGTGGCGAAGACTGAGTACATGTCCTGTGGCAGCACGGATTCAAATACCATCCGAATAGGTTCGGACCGGATCACAAGCTCCGATAAGTTCAGGTACCTTGGATCCGTGCTGCACGAGTCTGGCAACGTGGACGACGATGTCCAAGCACGTATAGGCGCGGCTTGGTCGAAATGGCGAGAGGTAACTGGCGTTGTATGCGACCGCAAAATGCCTCCGAAGCTTAAGGGACAGATATATAAATGCATCATACGTCCTGTCCTCCTGTACGGCGGCGAGTGTTGGCCAGCACTAGGCAGACACACCCAGGAGCTTCGCGTCACGGAGATGAAGATGCTGAGGTGGATGAGCGGCGTAACGCGATCCGATCGCATACGCAACTCATTCATCCGAGGTAGTCTTGGTGTCCGTGACGTGGGGGAAAAACTGCAAGAGTGTCGTCTGCGATGGTATGGCCACATCATGCGCCGCCCTATGGAGTACGTTGGCCGGAGATGCATGAATATGGCTGTCCTTGGCGGTAGGTCGCGTGGTCGCCCTCGCAAGCGCTGGCTGGACGTCGTCAAGTCCGACATGAGAGCCAATGGCCTTACTGTCAAGGATGTAGAAGATCGGGCAAAGTGGAGCAAGCTAAGCCGGAAGGCGGACCCTGGCAAAAGCCGGGACTAACGCCTAGTAGAAGAAGAAGAGAAGATGTGACATCCACCAACACTTTTTTTATTATTGATAGGCTCGCGCTTGATGGTAAGCGATGATGTAGTCGACGATGAAGCACGCTTGTCTAGAAGCAACCTATTCACTCTTGACTTAAAGACCCCTAGGTTGTAGCTATCAAGAATCACAGACTCCTCCCTCTCCTAGAGAGGAGTTCTGAGTCCCAGCAGTGGGAACAATGTAAGGCCTTACATTGGTGGGATCACAGTCAAGCACTAGTTTTTTTTTTTTTTAAATTGTTATAAACTAGTGCTTGACTGCGATCTCACCTGATGGTAAACAGCGATGCAATCTTTGATGGAGAGGCGCACTAGCTAAGTTAGCTAGTTAGTTTATGTTAAATAAAAACGACTGTCGGGTGAGATATCGATCTAGCTGTGACCTATATTCTCTCTGCTTTACGATCTAAGTGCGATCGTAATTACCGGTGCACCCAGCTGCCAGCTCCGGATGCTTCGGATGAGACCGGTTGATAAGCTCTCTGATAGATTGAGGTGTTTTTTTTCTAATAGATGTGTATTCGCACTGGAGTTCGCTTTTGGTTCATTGGATACTCGCTTTCACAGAGAGATGGTCTTAGTTTCTAGCAGTGGGAAATGGCATGTTTTTAGTTAGTTGTGTTTTAAATATAGGTAAATCTATACAAGTTATGTCACACATGGACTGAAGAAAGCCGACGAAAAATTTCGCCACTGGGGGTCCAGAATCATGTAGGTTCTGGTTCCATGGAATTCGTTTGTGCGTCGATGTCTACAACCGGGGTACAAAAGACCAAGTCCTGGCTTACTCACTGGCTCATCAACGCCCAGACACAGAATTCAACCCATAGGTTCTTTTTATGATATTTATAAAGTACTAGCTGAACCCCGCGGTTTCATCTGCATTTTTAGTTACTGCTCCGCTCCTATTAGTCCTCGCGTGATGTTATATAGCCTATAACCTTCCCGAATAAATGGGCTATCTAACAGTGAAAGAATTTTTCAGATTGGACCAGTAGATCCTGAGATTAGCGCGTTCAAACAAACAAACTCTTCCGCTTTATAATATTAGTATAGATAAGACAGGATTTTTCAAAATACACCCCCAAAGAGAATGAAACGGGAGATCTAAGTTAGGGAAACTTACTTCCACGCGAGCCAAGCGAATTGACGGAAGCAAGCATGTTCATCTGTATGACAAGCATCAGCGTCTTTTATCTATATAGTAAGGGAGATATATTGGTGATATAAGATATTTAGTGATATTTTTAAACACAACTCCATACGGTTCCCTATGCATAATGTGTTTCTAGTAGGAGGATATTTATCCTCCTCACACTTGTAACAACTCGCTAGCGCTGTCTCATGAATGTGGTTGCATGGAACTGTGTGGTTATTATGTTTTGAAAACAATATCTCCACATTACTTATATCACCAATATAATATCTCCCTTTACCCTACATTTAAAAGGAGAAACAGTCTGATTGAATATCAATTTACAGTCAAAACTAGTGGGACTAAAAGCGTACAATTTTGTGTACCAGGTTTTCTTTTATGATATAGGCGAGTACTAAGAAAGGATTCTCCAAAATTCGCTCTGTGAGGGTATCAAACAGGGGTGCAAGATTTGTATGGAGATCCCTTTCACACGAGCGAAGCTGTTGGCAGAAACTAGTCTAAAAACGTACTGTAGATGCAATGCATATGCAATAATGCAAGTGACGTTTGACGGCCATTATTACCAACTAGCTTTAGCCCGCAGCTTCACCCGCGTACATAAAATATAGCCTATGTCACTCAGGAATACAGCAGCTTTCCATTAGTGTAAAAATTTTAGCAATCGGACCAGTACTTCCACAGATTACCTCATACAAACAAAAAAACAAACTTTACCTCTTTATTATATTAGTGTAGATAATATACCTTTGCCGATTACGAAACTAAACACCCCTTTTACTTTTAACTCCACTTCCAGCAGTATTACCAACTCTTTTGTCCACACGTTTGTTTGGTCGATAGCTTTGTATTGAGGACGAAACTACTCAACTGCCGCCATACCGCATGTATCGAGTACCGTAAGTTATAGCCTAGCGCCGGCGCGAGCTAAGAAAGTTTCTGCTAATTCTGTTAAAAGGTCAGCTTTGAGGAAGCAGTTGTAGCATTCATATGCAACGTTGATACGACAGAGGGGCTTTCCTTAAAACGGGCTGTTGTACTCATCAATATGAACGACTTTTACTATGCGACCAATCTTAAATCACGAAAAAAAAAATCGCTTCGCTTCCATACATTTATGTTGTTTACATAATTTGACAAAATGTGCCTGCCAAGTGTTCTAGTATTTCTGGAGTATTGATGGAACTAAGGGCCAGTGGTGGCCCAGTCAGGCTTGCGGATGAGCAATGAGTAGCTCGTCGTCCGGACGTGTGGTAATTATCCGGACCGAGCCCAAGTCGTCGACGGAGCGTACCACGAGCACCTCAAAGAGATGCAGGGTTGAAGCTTACTGGGGCTGTGGGTTACACAAAAGACAAGCCCAGGGCCCTGGAACGAATGCAAAGAAAGATAAAAGTCAGTAAAAGTCTAACACTCCCTCCCGCTTCGCCCAAGAGCGGGAGGGAGAGACAATATAGTTGGGAACAGGCAGATGATGATGACTGGAGTAATCTCTAATAATCGTTATGTAAGAGCCGGTGCGATAGTGTATCGCGATGTTGTGTCTATACGATAAGCTGTGTACTTCCGGGATGCTTGACTTGTAAGCGATGACCTGCAGTTGCTAGATTGGTTCCGGCTGTAGATGTTTTTGCGAGGGCAAGTTTTTTTCTGTAGATGTTTAGGCAATACTTTAAACGAGACGTGCTACCGGTGAAAATGACAGTTGTTAAGGTTACGTAAAACGGGACCGTATTACTAAGAGTCCGTTGTCATGCCATGTAAATTACTGTAACATGGACAGCTTTAAGTCCGAAACTATGCGACGGATTTAAAAAAAACTAGATGGCTAATGTTAATTTATTTTAATTACATACTAATTTTGGTTTTAAAAGTAGTCTAACTCCCGTTTACAATAAGCTATCTATCTATAGTTGTAGCTACTACTTACTTACTTTCGGACCCTACCGACGGATAGCATTTCCACCAAAGTCGTGGATGGATAGACAGAATCTTACTGTTTATCGGGGATAGCTGTCTATCTATGAACTGCGGTAGGTTATTGAAAACGGGCGTTAGACTACGCCTTTATCCGAATCTTTGATATCGGTTTCAGTTAATATATTTTTTATTTTATCACTGTTATCCGATAGTATCGCCTGCGGTTACGGATACTCCGCAATACCCCTGGCTCAGGTCATTCACTCCTCACTCAATACCTGATGACGCATCCGACCGATGTACGTAATATTCAGCACTGTGAACACTGACCTTCAGATTATACAGGCGGCTACTTTGATGTCCTGATATGATCAGCATTGTGCAGTGCTTTGTTCAGACACATCCTGTCTTAGTTTGGGAGTCTTGAAGTGTCTAAAAAAATCAACCAAAAATGTTTTTTTTTTACACGAGCGACCCGCCCCGGCTTCTACTATGTATATTATACAACCGCCTCAAAATCCGTTGCGCAGTTTTAAAGATTTAAGCATACATAGGGATATAGGGACAGAGAAAGCGACTTTGTTTTATATTATGTAGTGAATAACAGACAGTTATGCAACGACAGCGTAGAGCAGTCAATGTTGTGCCCAAAACCGCAATAAAAATAATATTAATCAAAAACTGGGTTGAAATAGGTAGTTATCAAAATCCGTAGTATTCTAGTGTAGCCACATAAGAACTACGAATCCTACATCGTGCAATCAAAGTTCTTCGCGTGATTGAAATAGACACATACAATAGCCCCAAATCCCCACTAGCCCAGTAGCCCACTAGACATAACAGTCGTCTGGTCGCAGGATCCTTCCTTTTCAAAAGAGTCTTTCCCGAGGTACATTATCATACAACGAGAGTTATTACACATCTTTCTCTAAGTATTTTAGAAACACAGATATCTTGTGGATCTCTTGTCTTATCTAGGTTTCTACAGAGATAAAATCCTCAATTTGTGTAAGTCTAATTATATTATAGTAAAGACCTCTGAAAATCTGCTATTTGACGCCAAATAACACTTTGTGCCTTCATAATGTACTCATAAATTAAAAAAAATAAAGAAAATAAACTATAGAAACTTCTTAAATAAACTAGACTGAATGATGATTTTTTTTCTAAATTTTTTTAAGGTTTAAAATAAACCTTTTGTCAGTAACGCGCAATACCTGATGACGCATTTGACGTATGACTGAAGACAGTCCTTCAAATTATGCGGCCGGATACTTTAATGATACGATCAGTATTACACACCAGTTCTTTGTTCACTTTGGGGTCTTCAACTCAAACAAATTAACACGAGAATACTTGGTGGGACAAATTGCGCGGTAAAGTGAGCAATTTGTGAGTAATGAGACAGATTTACAAGCAGTCTTCAGACCCTCGCTCCGTCTCGAGCCTACAATGAGGGTTTATCGCGTAAGTTCGCGATAATGGCCATGATTTATTTTGAAGCTGAATAAACTAAAGTATAGTACTATAGTATTTTACTGAGACTTTACTCTTACTCTTATGTACGGAACCGATTTTTTATTTTTTTTTTGCCGGATGGTAAGCAGTGATGTAATCGTTGATGGTGAGGCGCACTAGTTTATTAAGAGTCTATTCACTCTAGCCTTGAAGACACTCAAATTATTATCAGACGGGAAGACCACTGCAGGCAAATCGTTCCAGTCCTTCGAGGTACGCGGTATAAACGACGAGGCGAAACGCTTTTTGCATTAGGATTTTGAAACTGAACATTTTCAGTTGTAGCGACTACGATCTACTACATATGACGTCACAGAATCCTGCATCGCGCAAGCAAAGTTCTCCGCGCGATTTGAATAGATACAACAGCCCGAAATCATCTATCGGGCAGTAGCCCACCGGACGTAACACCTCGTCCGGTCGGAGGATCCTCCCTTTTCAACGGAGGTATGTGGGACTTTACTCTCTGTCCACCTACCTCCAAACAGTTTCCATTTCTTTATCCATTAGATGTACAAGACGTTCAATTAAGTGATTACTTCACTAACTAGCTTCAACAGTCCCCCGTGTCTAGTGACGCACTATGGCGAGAGGTTTGACTCGAATGTTCGAAGTGTCGAACCTCTCGGTGGTTCTCGATATTTTCAACTTCGACTCGAGTCCGACTCGGTCTGTTATTGCGACTGGCGCATGGCGCGTTCGGAGCGAGTTGTTTCTTGATGGTTTAGAGCATAGTTTTCAAACCTTTTATGGACTAACACGCCCTTTACAAGAAAACAAAATTACAACGCGCCCTTTACATAATATTTAATTTTACGAATTTTATTTTCTGTCTATTATCTATTAAGAATCACAAATTAAAAAGTAATTCTTTCTCTATAATTGTGCTACAAGTGGTGTTTATCAATTATTTTTATCGCCCCCCCATTTGCCTTTGGACCGTCCAAAAACTGCAGCGCCCACTAAGTGGCGGTATCGTCCCCGTTGGGAATCTATAGTTTAGAGTTTCGAGTCAGAGTGACTGATTTGAAGAATCAAAAACTAGCAGCCGATTGCATTAACTCAAAATAATCAAAAAACATCACGATTATATTGCAGAACGACGATTCGATAGTTGACTTGATGGTTTATTTCAACGACTCGCAATTCTCTCGATTATCAAAACAACTTGGCCTCGCACCTCGCTACGGTCACCCCAGCACCTTCCCTGTTCGCACCCGCCTCTGTCAGGCGTCGGAAATGCCTCGTCCTCATTTCCTGGAGTAGTTCCATTGTGCATTGTGCCGCGTCTGGAGCGAGGAGACGGCGACAATGCTGCGGAGACAGCTTGAGATATAGCCGGCTGCCGGGGCTGGCACAGTACTAGGAGAATAGGAAAAGTACCCGATGTAGTGCGAGTACATTATTAACACCTCTACATTCCGGACGAAGCGTTTCGCCTCGTCGTTTTTGTGACGCCTGGGACAAACAAAAATAAATAAATATTATACAGGGTGTAAGGGACCAGCCCTCTACTAACTTTAGGGCTTGCTCAGTAGACGAATCTGAACATCTTCCCACAACAATTTTTTTCAGGAAACGAAAAGACAAATCGACCTCTTCATAGAAACTGTCCGATAAAATTTATAATTTTGTATGGTGAGGCTGAAATTTTGTTTAGTTTCCTGAAAAAGTTTTTGTGGGAGGATGTTCAGATTCGTCTACTGAGCAAGCCCTTAAAGTTTGTGGAGGGCTGTCCCTTACACCCAGTATTATATCTAGTCTATACTGTCCCACTGCCGGGCAAAGGCCTCCCTCCATTACTACCATCGTTCCCGGCTTTGATTCACTTCTTCACACATCGAAGTCTTTGATATAAAGTGTAAACTCTATGTAACATCACTCGATTTAACGACAAACCCTCTAAAGCGTCGAAATTAATTGACTTTGGTTGGTTTAGCTTGTCTACCATACATTGATACACTTCACATAGCATCACACCCACTCTCAATTACGACAATTGAGTAATAAAAGTACCTTTTAAGTTGCAAAAATTGATATAAACTGTACAGCTGTGTACGTTCGTTTGTGGCTTTGTTATCCTAGTCAGCAATAAACTGACTGTCGGCATATCGAAATTCGTTCCTTTGTTTACAAATTGGGATTGTTTGCACGTGTTGACTGTTTAGATTATCAAGATTATCTATACGTTATCATTATTCTCAGTTGCTCATAAACATACCGACTGTAAACATGGCTAGTAATATTTTTTTTTACTGATACGCGCAATAGCAACGGGAGAGAACTATACTCCGTTTGTTTAGGTAGTTAACTAAAGGTAAACAGTCTTGGTATGTCTTTTTATCTAAAAGTTGTCTAAAAAATGTATGTAAAAATCTTTGAACATAGGTATTTACCTAAATCGATGTTAGCTAATAAACTAAATTTAAATAATCTTTGTGTATATTATATACGACATCTTTAATATAAAAAGACATACCAAGATTGTTTACCTTTAGTTAACTACCTAAACCGACGGAGTATAGTCTGAAATAAACTTTTACTTTTCTAATTCTGTTTTTGTTTGTCTCTATTTAACGACACCTCTCAATAACACCATAAAATGCACAGTCCCTTCAGTGTCGTTATATAGAGTTACACTGTATTTGTAATACATCAATGACTATGATCGAAGTCCAAAAAAATTACTTTAAAAAAATTTACAATAAAAAAAATACCTATATGAGGCTAAAAAGGCTTCTATCTCGGCAAATGCTGCGATATTTAACCAAAAATCTGTCTCTCTCCATTGACATCTATTCCAACGATGTACATATAGGTACTACATACATATAGATGCTCTAGTCAAAATGCCGTGTTCTACGTCACCCGTATGTGTAGGCGGGGTGAACTTTAACATATAAGCGTTGAAGCTTTATTACTTCGTTGTTGATGAAGATATTTTTATAATTCTTTCGAGATAAAATATTCTATTGTTGTGTCTACAATAAATAGTGTAAAAGTTATCATAGTAGATTTTTTTTTAAATGGTCGCTTGTGTCGGAAAGTCGTGTGTGAGAATTCTAGATACGTTTTTACTCGAAAGCTCCTATAAGAATATTAAAAGTGACAATTGTCGATTGCATCACTGCTTACCATTAGGTGGGGTCGCGGTCAAGCACTAGTTTATAACAATTACAAAAACATAAAAGTATAAGAAGTGTAAAATAAAATAAAAATCAATTAAAAACATTGATGTCATTTTATTTATAAAAAGTTTTTTTTTTTTCTTCCCGATAAGTACATAGGCATCATATTCATGTGTAAGTATGAATGACAAAGCTATTCTAAGTCCACCAGATGTTCAGAGTATCACATAGCCTACCAACTAAATCCTGTTCCTAATCATTCTACAAACAATCACTAATTCATCTGCTGTAAGCTGTACAACAAAGCACACATTCAGTCGGTCACGGTCACTCCCTCCCGCTCCTCTGTCCTTCCACCGTCGCGTCTCGCGCTTTGGGAACCATTTGCGGATTTGATCCTTCACAAGGAAATTGTTGTACAGTTTTGCAGAGAAGAAACGTAGGCACTAAACGCTACCTAGTTCTAAACTAAGCAGAGTTTGTGTTATGGGTACTAGGCAACTGGTAAACATAGCATCAGCCTTATACTGTTCCCACTGCTGGGATTCAGGCCTCCTCTCTAAGAGAGTGGGCCGTAATCCACCACGCGGGTCTAGTGCGGGTTGATGGATGTCACATGTCTTCGAATTTTCAGTTCTAGGACATGCCGGTTTTCTCACGATGTTTTCGTTCACCGTTTTGAGAGCAGCGGTGATGAAATAAATTACGCAAAGTAATGTGCCTGGCTCAGTTTGAACCCGCGACCTACAACTTGTAAGTCGGGGTGGTTACCACTGGGCCACCACTGTTCTCTGGGCCATCACCGCTCAAGTTTGGCAATTCTTCGGGCTATAGAATATAATAAACGTTATTGGTGTACAATAAAGTTTATATTATAAAGAAGTAATAGGTACATTATGCGAAACTTAAATCTATGGCTGAAGGCGTACCTACAACGTATAACATAACCTACTATTATATTTAGTTAAACAATTACATTTGAGAAAGAAAAATAAAAGAATAAGAGTTGATGGATAAAATGGAACCAGGATAGAATTACAGAGTCAAACACTAGTTTATAACAATTTAAAAAAAAGAGAGAGAAAATGGTCCTTAACGTGTCCTTAACTAAGATTTTGATGTCGGTAAACTTGTTCTATAGGGGATATCTTCATTCCTTCACTGCAGGTGCGCTACATGGCAGTAAATCACTCCCCATCACAAACTCCTCTCCATGTGATCCCGACTCATAACAAAAACATGCCTCGCCGAAGAACGCAGTAGGTTGTGCGCATCAGCTGAGTCGGTCAAGGTCGCGACCTCCTCCCGCTCCCAAGGGGTGGGGTGAGCACGGCGCACCCTCCGAGCGCCGAGAGGACTCTCGATGTTGACGCGGGGTGTGGTCGCAGTGCCGGAGAGAAGGAATTATCCTCTTTGAAACTTATGAAGTAACTAGCTGCTGCTTATTATCCCAAAGGAGCGTAAAATCCTATATGATATTTTAGGACATGGTCTACTTGGTTAAAATAACCGGGCAAGTGCGAGTCGGACTCGCGCACTGAGGGTTTCGTACCAACTTACCTATGAAAACAGTTCAATTCTCGAGTCGAGTCTCGAAGATTAAAAATATAAATCTTGTAACTACAAATGTTCAGTTTTCAGATATTTTCCTATATTAGTGCTTGAATACCTTCCTTCGTGCCAAATTTCAAGATTCTAGGTCAATGGGAAGTACCCTATAAATTTTGATTCCTTTGACAATGTCGAAATACTATATACGTTTTTTGCAATATAAACCGTCTAGATCTCCTTGCGTTCCCAAGGGCTTGAAAGAGAGACAGATGGAAAACAAAGTGATGAGATCACTTTGTCTCTTTTTGTCCGGCTAAGGGTAAAGGCACTGTTTTTTCCTTTTGAGGTACGGAACCCTAAAAAGCGCTATTCAATTGTTTCGACCACACAAAAATTACACAATACTTAACCTCCGTTATAAGGAACCAAATGTAAATAAGACAATTTGAACAACAATACCTCAACAGGCATGTTGACACAGTCGCTCTGTACTTCCTATAACAACGCCATGAATATCTTTTGACGACAACTCTTTTTCAACCCATTGTACCAGCACCATTATTTACAATGGACAATAAGAAACCACTCTCGCGTTGTTTAAACTTATTGTGGTTAGTTTTAACTTGTAAAGATGTTATTGTCCAGTGGCTTCTTCTTAGGGTACCGTAGACAAGAGGTAAAAACTAATAATTTAGAAAACTAAAATTCGCCTCAGCTCACATCAATGATTGCATCACTGCTTTCCATCGGTTGGGATCGCAGTGTAACTAGTTTTATGTTACATAAAAAAAGCACACACTACTATACTTCAGCGTCGCTACCTTCTGCGAAGAGGCAGCCGTATGCACGAGGGCACGGCCGTCACACACTAGTCGTCGGGATTCTGATTTCGATTTCCAACCGGCACAGTAAACATGGGTTTGCGGACGGCGAGCAATGATTAGCTCGCCATCCGATTATCCAGTAGGTAACCGTTCGAACCATAGAGAATATAACCACTAGAGAGCGCATAGCCCGATTTCTTCTAAGTAAACAACTCACCACGGCGGGCCGGGAGACGAAGAAAAATGCGCGGCTGCTATTGGTCCGTTCAAGGTCAAGTCGTGTACCTTTAATTTGATTCGCTTAAAAATCGGGAGCACGTGACTTGCATACTGCATTTGCTACTGCCGCTTCTACTAGTTTTAGCATATGTTTGGTGAGCGCAATAGCATCGTACGCGCACTCCACCGGTTATTTGCTTCATGGTTCGAACCGAGCCCGAGTTGTCAACGGCTCATCTAGTGCAACTTTTAGAAGCATATTCGGGCAGCAGAGGCTTATACTCATAATTTCAATTTGATCTTCTTTTTTTTGCGATTTCCTGTAGTCCTCTTAAAATTTGCAGCATCTTGTTAGTTTTGGCGCGCACTGTAAAAGCTGGGCTGTCATTGGATCGATTTAGATAAATGAGATCTTCATCTATTTGTGTTGGCGCGATTTCTGTGCAATATTGAGCATCCCATCTGTTTCTAATTGGAGCTTAGTGCCTCGCTTATTGACGTGACTATTTTATTATCGTTTCGTGAACGGTTATTGCTGACTCACTGGCTGAATAGCTCGTGGTTAGCTAATAACAGCCGCACAGGTTGATCAAGGTTAAGCAATGCTTGCCAAGGTTGGTTTGTGAATGGGTGACCATCTTAACACAACGAGTTTCCTCCGTGCCTCGGAAAGCACGTTAAGCCGTAGGTCCCGGCTGTCATTTGTAGATCTTTGGCAGTCGTTACGGATAGTCAGAAGCCAGTAAATCTGATTCCAGTCTTGCCATGAAGTACTGTGTTATCCTAGTTCACGGGTTGTGGAGGTCTGGTAGGCAGCCGCTCCTCGTAAAATACTGGTATTCAGCTAAATCCGGCTTGATTGGAAGCCGACCCCAATATAGTTGGGAAAAGGCTAGGTAGATGATGATGAACGGTTATTTCTGTCTCAAGCACATTTTTGGACACTCATCATCAACATTTCAGCCTGCAGATGTTCACTGCTGGACATAGGCCTCTCCCAAGCGTCGCGCCACAACGACCAGTCCTGTGCGTCTCGCATCCTCCGGATACCCGAGACTTTCACCAGGTCATCCGTCTACCTTGTGGGAGGTTTTCCAGCGCTGCGTCTTCCGGTACACTAAATACCGGTGGTGGACATCCCACTTGCTCATCAACCTACATTCCTGAAGCTGCCACTCGCCATCGCTTATGGAAGTGAGGCCGCACCTCTCGGAGGGGAAGTTTAGGGGCAAAGTGGTGATTGTATTAGTTTCCCCCCGGGGCGGGAAGGCACGGAGCGCAACGGGGCAGGTACATACGGCCAGAAGGTCTGCCGAGCTCAACAGACATGGTTCCTGCTGCAGTGGCATTACTGACTTACATATATACAACTAGCTTTAGCCCGCAGCTTCGCCCGCGTACATAAAATATAGCCTATGTCACTCAGGAATACGGCAGCTTCCTATTGGCGAAAAAATTTTAGCAATCGGACCAGTACTTCCACAGATTACCTCATACAAACAAAAAAACAAACCTTACCTCTTTATTATATTAGTATAGATGTAGGGGCTATTCTCACTTCGGCTCTGTTTAGTTTAGACGGTTTTTTTTAGGTGAGAGATTTCCCACCGTTAGATGATTATCTAATGACTTCTTCCGATCTTGGGTGGAGTGGGAGAAAGTGTCAGACTTTTCTGTGCTCGACGATGGAGCACACTTTTATCTAAAACTGTTTTTGAACCTCTGATTTCGATTTTGGTAACTAATGCGAATACTATAAAAAATCCCGTATTGGCGACAGGAACTAGGAACCAGGCCTAGATTTCTGTCATACCTTACTGTCTCAATTAAGTAATCCTTCTACCCTCTCCTACCTAGTGGCACGGGGTGTAAAGGAGGGTAGTCTTACGGGACGTCCGAGCGAATTGCCTCATTCAACAATTAGTCGAGATGGCGGCGCCTTGTCTCAATGAGACGGCTGCAAGGAGGTGGCAGTTCAGAGAGCGTGCTTGTCTTGTCTGGTCTTTGGGAACTTCTTCATTGAAGCGGATCTGAGGTTATCAGAGGTGGGGACGATTCCGAGATGTTTTTAACAATCAAAAGAATGGGAGTAGTTAAAATAAACCATCGACTCATCCTTCTACAAAATAATCGATTGTTTCGAGTTTATGGAACGCTAGTTTTCGATTGTTCGAATCAGGTACTCTCATTCGAAACTCTAAACCATCGAGGAATAAATCGCGCATGAACGCGCCATGCAAGTCCAAGTCGAAACAATTGAGAACCATTGAAATGTTCGAACAATCAAATAAAACCTGTCGGCTATCGCGAATTGCTAAAGCCCATTTTCAATAAGCTACCTGTCTAAAGTTGCAGCTACTAAAGATAAAGAAATCTATCCTTTTGCCCTTACTTGCTTTCCTATAACCTACCGACGGTTAGCATTTCCTACCAAAAGTTGTGACATTGACAACTAGAATCTACTGTTTACCGAGATAGCTATATATTTATGAACTGCGGTAGGTTATTCAAAACGGGCGTTAGAGGGGGCAGATGGACAAATAGTCGTATTGGTTAGTTTTTTTTAAGGCAGTCACTGGTATACGGGCAAATAGTTGATGCGGTGAAAGACGAAAGAAAGTTATGAATTCCACTTGATGAATTTATTTTCTACATAATATAATATAAAAGTCTGTCTGACAGATTTATCAACGCACAGCCATAACCATTGAAACTAGGATCGTGAAATCTTGTACAAGGTTTCCTTTTATAACGTAAGCGAGAAGCACTACGAGAAGATTTTCCAAAATTTACCCTCTAATGGAAGAAACAGAGATCCAAAGTTAGTATAGACAAACCTACTTCCACGCAGGCGAAGCAGCTGGCTAACATTTTGTCTGATGACTTAACTCATTAACCTTTCAATACGGCAGACTGTATCCGCCCGGATTTCGTTCATCATCATCTGCCTAGCCTTTTCCCAACTATATTGGGGTCGGCTTCCAGTCAAGCCGGATTTAGCTGAATACCAGTATTTTACGAGGAGCGGCTGCCTACCAGACCTCCACAACCCATTAACTGGGATAACACGGTACTTCATGACAAGACTGGAGTCAGATTTACTGGGCGCTTTTACTTCCGCCCGGATTTCGTTATAAAAACAAAACAACTAGATTTTACAGCCTGAAATAATTCCTTTCACACCATTTACCGACTACCCCGCGACGTGAAGGTCACCCAATGACCTTGGCTGTATGTTCTGTGCCTAGACTGTCGCACTGTCTCCGGGGACCTGTGGACCGTGTCTGAGTAATTAGCACGTAGCCTAGCACGCGTGTAATTAGTGCTAAGCGTGCGCAGTGTGCGCGTGTAGGTACTAACTAGTTTAGCGCGAATGTTGCGTTGAGATGTGCTAGGGTTTTTGCAACTATATGCTAGATATACCTAGTGTGGAAATACTTGTGAGAAACGTAGAATTTCTCTTCGGAGTCAGTTGTTTTTTTTATTGTTATAAACTAGTGCTTGACTGCGATCCCACCTGATGGTAAGCAGTGATGCAATCGTAGATGGTGAGGCGCACTCGTTTATTAAGAGCCTATTCACTGTAGCCTTGAAGACACCCAAATTATAATCGGACGAGAAGACCGCAGCAGGCAAATTGTTCTAGTCCTTCGGTGTATGCGGTATAAATGATGAAGGGAAACGATTAGTCCGGACTGTAGCGGTTTCAACAACGTAAGGGTACTCGCCGTACAACGGTTTGTCCGGTGGTAGATAAAGTTTTTAATGTTTTGAAAAGGATTTTAATTTTTGGACCGAAAAGTACTGCTGTATGAAAAAACTATCTTCTACCAGCGGCTTCGCCCGCTGAAAATAGGTTTTTTGTTTGATCCCTATCATCATTATCATCTGCCTAGCCTTTTCCCAACTATATTGGGTTGGGCTTCCAGTCGAGCCGGATTTAGCTGAATACCAGAATTTTACGAGGAGCGGCTGCCTACCAGACCTCCACAACCCATTAACTGGGGTAACACGGTATTTCATGGCAAGACTGGAGTCAGATTGACTGGCTTCTGACTATCCGTAACGACTGCCAAAGATCTACAAATGACAGCCGGGATCTACGGCTTAACGTGCTTTCCGAGGCATGAAGGAAACTCGTTATGTTAAGATGGTCACCCATTCACAGACCAACCTAGGCAAGAGTTGCTTAACCTTGAAGATCGACCTTTGCGGCCGTTATTATCTAGTCACGAGCCCCTCATTTGATCCCCATAAGAGGTTAATTTTGAAAAAAAAAACCCAATTTTGCAAATTCCTTTGCTAGGCGAGCATTAAAGACTGGACCTTTACTTCAATACAATACAATAGATGATTTCTACGTAGTACCCTGTCCGACCAATTCCATATTCTAATGTACGCGCCGTTCCACATCATCGGACCTCGGACCTGTATTCTTTTTTGTTAGATTTTTTTAATCATGTCTGTTATAAATAGAAATTAAATATATCTAATGCTGCGACAGACATGATCTATCACCGTGTCCCCCAGATCGAAGGCAACGAAGGAACGGGGTAGGGGTTTAGTCAGTAAGAGTTTGACACGCCCTCCCGCTCCACCCAAGAGCCAAAGTCATTCTGATGATTCCCCAACCGGAAAAAAGAAGGCTTTAGCTGACTATAACCCAGTGATCCTCCAGTTGCCCTTTTTGCGAGGGTTACGGTAACTCCTTCAAACAATCCGAAGAGGGAGGACATAGGCCTTCCCCAAGCGTCGCCACAAAGACCGGTCCGTTCGATGGATGCGTCTCGCATCCATCGGATTCCCGTGACCCTCACTAGGTTATCGGTCCACCTTGTGGGAAGACTTCCAACGCTGCGGTCGCCGCTCCAGAACCATTCAAGTCCCAACGACCATACTTGACAATGACATACTTGAAATCTCAATAGCGGCGTCAGTAGCGTTTTTTAGGTCCTCTAAAGTAGATGATGAGTAGTATAGATGTAGGGACACTTTGGGCATTAATAAGTGGGCCATCGTTTGAGGAGCTCGTGGCTAGATAATAACAGCCGCACAGGTCGATCTTCAAGGTTAAGCAACGCTTGCCTAGGTTGGTCTGTGGATGTGACTATCTTAACATAACGAGTTTCCTCCGTGCCTCGGAAAGCACGTTAAGCCGTAGGTCCCGGCTGCCATTTGGAGATCTTTGGCAGTCGTTACGGATAGTCAGAAGCCAGTAAATCTGACTGCAGTCTTGCCATGAAGTACCGTGTTACCCCAATTAATGGGTTGTGGAGGTCTGGTAGGCAGCCGCTCCTCGTAAAATACTGGTATTCAGCTAAATCCGGCTTGACTGGAAGCCGACCCCAATAGAGTTGGGAAAAGGCTAGGCAGATGATGAAGTGGGCCATCGTTTGATCAGGAACACCGCAATCGCGCTGGGTATCGTCTCTCCCGTACGGCATGTCTCCTCATGACGCCTCAACGCGTCGGCTCGGCTCGCGCGTGCTGGCAGCGCGCCAGACACCGGGGTCTGTGAACGATGCACTATGCGCTGCCCGCGCCGGTGCAACTTACGAGCTGTCGCTGAAACACGCGGATGTAGTGGCAGACCTTGAACGCGCTAGCTCTATGTACGACGCGTTTTTATCTTACGACTAGCTTCTGCCAGCGGCTTCGCCCGCGAGTAGGGTTAGTCTTAGCGTGATGATATATAGCCTATAACCTTCCTCGATAAATGGGCTGTCTATCACTGAAAGATTTTTTCAAATTGGACCAGTAGTTCCCGCGCGTTCAAACAAACAAATTCTTCAGCTTCATAATATTAATATTATAGATGCGCGATTTTTGCCAGTAGAAACTAGCAGTAGTTGCATATAATGACTGATGTTGTTTGACTGGTTTGTTGGTGACCGGAGGTCGTGAGTTCGATTCCCACCCAGTACATTTATTCTGACAAATACAAAGCGTTTTGGGAGTACATTTATTATGCGTACAGCTAAAGAGTGAACTTCTCTGCCGGGGTCTGTGTTTCCTGATAGCTACAACCTAGGGGTCTTTAAGTCAAGAGTGAATAGGTTGCTGCTAGGCAAGCGTGCTCCATCGTCGACCACATGATCGCTTACCATCAGGTGAGATGTGGTCAAGCGCGAGCCTATCAATAATTAAAAAAAATCGTGCTCATCACACAAAACAAAACTTACTATTTACAATCTATCGACAGTTTACATTCTCGCGAGGTAGATTATAGTCAATCTTACGGCGACATATACGTTAAAATGGAGACATATTCATACAGAAGCTTAATTTAGACTAAACGTGCAAACTATTAGCATACTAGCACGACATAGCAGCTCGACTGCAATCGACGCCGGGCGGAATCATAACGCACATGCCGCAATGTGTCACACTGCCCGAGTGGAGCGAGTTCCCGGGAACTGTTCACAACGCTCGCCTCGCTGATTCCTGGAAACGCGTGCGTATTGAAATGTCAGGATACAAACGGGGCCGGCTGTAGCTTCCAAAGCGCATACGATGGCGCCTTAGTAGTAGGTTTGCTGACAAACCTACTAGAAAATGTAATGTGTATGACTAATGAAGTACTTAATGACCAATGACATTGATTAAATCTCTTGATATTACTCATTTGCATGCACTTGAAATATTTGCTCGACTGTTAACCTATCACATACCCACAAAACGAGACACAATAGTAAAACAATAACAGCGCGGTCTCATAGGACCGGTCGGGGATTCATGAATTAAGTCGAATATAGTAAGTCTAAAATTGTTTTACCATGTTATTATGTAAGTACTTACCTATATTCTAGCAAATAAATAAATTTCATTTCATTTCAAAATGGTTATTTACAGTAGTAGGTTTTTCACCCAACTGTGCCAGAAAAAGGGTTACATTTAAAAAAAAAACAAAAAAAAGTGAAAATCTATTAGAAAGTCTGCCATATTGTCTTTCCACCACCCTAAGTTGACTATCGTAGAGAATGCCTTATAATGCCATAGGCTTTCTCTGAAAAAATAATATGTTAAGTACTTACCTTTCATTTTTTTTTTAGATTCTACATACCTTAAGTACGTATCACATGGTTTCTATTATCATGTGCCTAAATAAGTTTGATGTGACTTACAAGGTTTTCATCACAACTGAATAGTTTTTTTGTAAGATTATTTAATCATCGTCATAGATGGTGCTAGCTGCTTCGAAAGTTTGTTAGAGTAATCTGTGCTTACCAAAGAACCAAAGAACAATTATTTTTTTTGATGAAGTGAGACATCCGAGGTTTTCACTGCTTGGCGACGATATAGTGATTAACCATATTGATCTAAATCGTCGTCAGTTACAAGAGAGCTATTTCTCCCCGGCGCCATCTTACAGGAAGTGCTCCATGTCTATAAATGGCCTCCTCAGAAACTCCACTTTAATTGGCGGCTATTCCCGACCGGCAATTGTTTTGTGTTCTATTTCTATACCAGGGGGACTGACCGGAACTGGAGCCGGGACGAATTCTTTGTTAATTATATAAACTAGTGCTCGTCTGGTGGTAAGCAGTGATGCAATCGTTGATGGTGAGGCGCACTAGTTTATTAAGAGCCTATTCACTCTAGCCTTGAAGACACCCAAATTATAATCAGACGGGAAGACCGCAGCAGACCTTTATTTCATTAGATTACTTCGAGGAGCTCGTGGCTAGATAATAACAGCCGCACGGGTCGATCTTCAAAGTTGAGCAACGCTTGCCAAGGTAGCTCTGTGGATGGTTGACCATCTTAACATACCGAGTTTCCTCCGTGCCTCGGAAAGCACGTTAAGCTGTTGGTCCCGGCTGTCATTTGTAGATCTTTGGCAGTCGTTACGGATAGTCAGAAGCCAGTAAATCTGACTCCAGTCTTGCCATGAAGTACCGTGTTACGTGGTTGTAGAGGTCTGGTAGGCAGCTGCTCCTCGTAGAATACTGGTATTCAACTAAATCCGGCTTGACTGGAAGCCGATCCCAATATAGTTGGGAAAAGGCTAGGTAGATGATGATGATCTTTGAGGAAGCTACCCATTACTCGCCGTTTGCAAGCCCATGCTTACAGTGGCTGTATTCCGGCATCCGAGGAAATGGTCCAATTGTTTCTGTAAGCCGGAGGAGGAATGAAACGCATGTAACTAAAAGAGTTCTGAATTTACATGTAGATGGATGGAGAGGGAGAAGGAGGCCAAAGAAAATATGGATGGATTGTGTAAGGACCGATATGAAAGAAAAGGGAGTTAACTTAGTGATAGTGTGACGGACGACAGGACAGAATGGATGAAGAAAACGTGGTGCGCCGACCACATGTAATATGGGATAAGGGTAGGAAGATGAAGTTTCTGTAAGCCGATGGTAACACGGTAGGCAGATGATAACATACGAGTATTAATTCTAATATTTAGACACGAAGCTGTCATCTGTCACGTGTCACGTACGTGCTTACAACGCGCTGGTGATAGCTTCTGATGTCACTGTCTTTATGGGGACGGACGGTGCGTGCACACATACATTGATTTACTATCTATTAGTTTTAATTAAAGAGGACTAAGATAATCGTGAGTTCTATAATGCGCAAAAGCATTAGAGAAAAAATTGTTCAGAATAAATGCTAGATAGATAGCGTGTTTACAATACAACTGTGTGTCAGTCATCGACGCTCAAACGAATACCATAGATCCAGTACATGATTCGAAACCCCCCGGTGGTAGTACTTCAACAACTAAGTTAACTTTACTTAAGTTAACTTTAAAGTAAGTTTTAAGTTTATGTTTACTTAAGTTAAGTTTACTTTAAGTTTAGCGGCAACTTTGATCAAGTACATGACTCTGGACCTCAGTAGTGGAATTTTCCGTCAGTTTTTCCATATTCTTTTTAAAGTCTGTTATTTTTTAATAAAAACTGTATTTAATAAAAGAAATTCACTAACAGCCGAAATCAATAACCTATCTGTCACATATCGGAGATAGAAAAACAAATGAAACAACATAAAACATGATAATTTTTGTATTGTATCATTTGTTTTACAATCTCCAGTATTCCAAAACTGGAGATAGATAGGTTATTGGTTTCGGCCGTTAATATGTCATTGAGGTTGAAATCATTATTCTAATCAACCCCCAAGACATTTTAAATTAAAAACTAATTAATTAATTCTCTTCACTACAAAAATATCATCAGGGCTACATACCCAAGTTCACTGTGCCGTGTTTAGCAAGCACGTTCCGTTTTCTTACATTATTATCTTCGGGAGGAAAACATTCACTCCCCCATTATCCAGCCCCTCCGAGAGGGAGCACGTTCCTCTCAGTCACGTGTAGAGTGAACAACGTGAGGGACGGAGGGAGGCTCTCTTTTATTTCGGTTTTAACTTGGCAGTAGGTATTTTGTAGTCACGTTGGAGGTGACTAGTGACAACGCCAGATCTTGTCTGGAACTATTGTATAGGTTATAGAATAAATGTTTAGTTATCTATTTTTAAAAGGAGAAACTGACTGACATATCAAACGCACACTCCAAATTACTGCATCAAATTAAACATCATCAACAGGTGCGATATTGGTTAATCCTTTAAATGCGACCCTATCAATATTAATAAAAAATAATTTATATTATTATCATCCGCTTTGAGTAACGTGTAGTGTTACCTACACTACATTGTATGCACATGTATTAACTAAAGTTGTACTAAAGTTTAAATATTTTTCTTATCTATATTTTATTTGATAGCGTCCCACGTTATAATAAAAAAAACAGTGGTGGTGGTTTTATTTTATTGGATTTTTTACATTACTGTTTACTTATAAAAATATATAAATCTGGTAATCCTGCTGCGGACTTGGATTTTAGTAACTACATATTGCTAATTTCAGAAAAGAATCTGACAATTCTACCGGGGAAATATCACAGGTCTTACTGGTGAAGGCTAAAGACTATCCAATGTAACTTGGTCGTCGTTTTGCGTGTTACCATAATACTTTTAGAGGTCTTATAAACCTGAACATTGTTTTAGGCTCAAGATAAAACTCTTGAGGGAATAATATTGAAGTTCAAAACATAGGATAAAGCCAAGTATTCGAGGCTTTAGTAACTTGGCACATTTGGGTTAAAATCGTTGTTCGGGAAACTGTTCTGCGGAGAAACTGCGACATCGTGGAATACATACAATAATTTGTGATGGCTAGCGTTGCCAGGCGTCCGGATAAACCCGGACACGGTCAGGCTTTTTGGTTGTGTGTCCGGCCAAATTATTCGGAGTACGGCCTGTCCGGCTTTTGCTAGGCTTTTTAAATTTTATCATTTTTATAGATTTTCATGTGTTCTTCCAATTGCAAGCGTTTGCAGATCCGCAATTACTTGTTATTTCATTAGAATGTAAAAAGTAAAATTTCCGTGAACGACGTCAAAAAAAAAGTTGTCGGCCTTTTTACTCTAATGTCCGGCTAATCTGGTTGGTTCGTCCGGCTTTTCGATTTGAAGATCTGGCAACTCTAGTGATGGCCCATTGGTTAAGGCACCCGCTTATCTTCCATGAGGTTGCGGGTTCGAAACCGGGCAAGTACCAATGTGATTTTTTCCATTCATATGTACTTTTCTAAGTTTATCTAGAACATTATTGACACCCCGTGTCTCGGAATGCACGTAAAGCCGTTGGTCCCGGTTGTCATTCGTAGATCTTTGTCAGTCAAGTCAGGTAGTCATACCCCAGAAAGTTTGACCATCAGTCTCCACAACCCATTAACTGGGGTAACACGGTACTTCATGGCAAGACTGGAGTTAGATTTACTGGCTTCTGACTATCCGTAACGACTGCCCAAGATCTGCAAATGGCAGCCGGGACCTACGGCTTAACGTGCTTTCCGAGGCACAGTGGGAAGGCCGACAATGCTAAATAATTTCGGTAACCTTGGAGTTCCCTCAAAAGAAAAGACTCGCTGCTCTGTCGCTCAGAGTATATCGAAGATATTTGAGACTGTAATAAGTAATCAAGTTACAGAAAGTTGTACAAATTCAATAGACGTCGTCCTTGTAGTCGTTCGTCACTGGAGACCTGAGTCTACCGTTGACGTATTGAACTTTTAATGTTTGAGTTGCTAAAAGCTTGTCTGTCTAGCAGACCGCCTTGGCAGTTCTATGAATGTGATCATTTTGATACAAATGGAGGAACGAATGACGAGGAGGAATGGAGTTTTTTTTTTGTTTAGGTAAGAAAGGATATCACTTAATGACTCCTGCTCTTTGATGTAGCGGGAGCGCGTGTCAGACTTTTAGTGACTAAAACCCACTCCTATGTTCAAGGGGTTTTTCTTTCAGAAGTAACCCCATGGCCCTAGAAACTTCGGCCCTGCTGGGCCTACGGTTTTGCTGAAATCTCCTTGAGGCGCGCGTGTACCTAAAACTATGCGCCAGCCCAGATTATTACGGGACGACTGGACGGCGACCAACCCCGTTGCTCGTCGTCCGCAAGCCCACGCCTCTGGTAGTTGGAAATTGGGATGTCGGGATCCCCAGGGCGTGAGGCCCATCATGCTCTCCTTTGCTAGCATTGCTGCTTCACAGAAGGCGCCTCCTTCAGACACGTCATGGCCAGGCTCCAGGTCTGCTCCAGTGGAAGGCCTCGTCAACTAAGTCAACGATGGCGACTCCCATACTCTGTGGTCTTAAGTCTTAACTAAAACAAAGACTGTTATCAATCACACAGTTGGGAAGTTTCTTCTGTTGAGTTGTGTCCGCCTTGATCGATGGGCGGCGCCAAGCGGGAGATATGGCGATCCATCAAGATGCCAATAATGTAAATACGAGGCTGTTTGAAGGGATGTCTTTGAGTGAAGTTCAGAGGATGTTTTAATTATTTTTTTTCTATCTTTACTTACACACAACGCAACTTTCATATAAATTCAGCCCCAAACTTAACGTGCTTTTAACGTGCTTTCCGAGGCACGGAGGAAATCCGTTATGTTAAGATGGTGATGGATAACTGTGGATAATCCATCCACAGATCAACCTAGGCAAGCGTTGCTTAAACTTGAAGATCGACCTGTGCGGCTGTTAGTATCTAGCCACGAGCTCCTCAGCTCTCTCCCTATATTTTTTAACATATAAAATAAAAGCCATTGGATGATTATCTACACATTGTGAAAAAAGTGTGTCCATGGAGTTTCTTGCACATTTTTCTCCATAGAGTTCACGCTGTGGAACACACTATGGAATGTGTAATTAGCATCATTTTTTCGTGCAGACTGACCTCTTGAACTTTCAAAAGTTAATGTATTGGTTTATTTGAAATTAATGCTTTTGATTTTTTTGATGGCGTTGTGTGAAAGCTGTGGAATATTATTGTTATTACTGCGGCTCCCGTTCTCCATAAGGTATCATGATGATGGCTGTGCCGTCGCCACTAGGGCTTTCATCCCGGGAGTCTCGGTCTCGAAAATATCGAGAGTCTCGACGATTTTTCCACTTTTTCGAGACTCGAGACTTATACCCCCAGTCCCGGGAAAAACGAGACTTTCGAGACTAGCGTAGATTTAAAATATCTATTAAACTAGACACTAAACACTGCACGATACGACGCAACAACAGACGCCGTTTTGAAATTTTACATTAAAAAATTAGATTTCCTGCCCTTAAGAACTGTGAAGGATAGAAAAGTGACATGGTGGAACAAAAGGCTCGATATTTTAAGGGAAGAATCACGTAGTTTGATTAATAAGGCTAAATCAACTGACGATTGGGATCGGTATCGAAAAGCTTTAACTACCTATAATAAGGAAACCCGAAAGGCGAAAAGACTTTCATGAAGGAAGTTCTGCGAGGAGATTAATAAAGTCCCTCAAGGAGCCAGAATCCTCAAAGTCTTATCCCTACAAATTAACTGGGATTCATAAAGAAACCAGACGGTGCCAGACATCATCGTGCAAAATAAGTATTTTGCTATATTTGTACCTTCTTAATTTTATTGAGAGGAAGTTGGGTCCTTTCAAACCCAAAAATAACGAAATTTCTTTATCTTTAAAAGTATAATACGAAATATTAAATAATAACTGATTGAAAAGCCATCTGATAACTATTCGGCAAAAAAATTACTCCAAAATATAACGAGACATTGTCGTAGCTCAAGGGTTTTTTTCTTAGTTTTTTTTTTCATTTTTGTAGGCTTGGTTTGACCACTATCTCAGCTGATGGTAAGTGATGACGTGGTCGCCGACGGAAATGGAACACGAATACCTAGAAGTAACCTATTCTCTCCTGACTTAAATACCCCTAGGTTATTGTAGCCAGGTTTAACTGCAAAAAAGACCTAGAATATAAGTTTAATCGTTTACTTAAACCTCAATGTGGTATAATAATAGATAGATAGTAAACCCATTGCATTCTACTCTAAGTAAGACCATGTTAAACGTTTTACAGAATTTGAAATAGATTTCAAATGCATAAACCATTGTAGCAGCGTGGAAGCAGTAACAAAATAACATCCCCAATCTGAAATCGCGTAAGGTGCTTCATGATTTTTAAAAAAGAAAGAAATAATTCTTCATTGTTATTTTACTCGATTGTAACCACGGCACAAGAAAAATTGTTTAAAATACTGTTTTTAATAAAGTTTTTGCTATTATCTTGTATTGATTGTTTAAAAATGTCTTGAATTTTAAAATAAATCTATTTATTTTAAACCAGTCTCGAAAGTCTCGTTTTTTCCGGGAATCCCGGGACTGGGCTGAGTCTCGATTTTCAGTCCCGGGAATTCGAAAATGTATCGAGACTGAAAGCCTTAGTCGCCACAATATTGACAACAGTAATGATGGTCATTTGCGTCTGATCGACCGCCGCATCCCCCCGCGCCTGTTAGCTGGCCCAGAGCTCTTAGACAGCTTGTGTTTGATGGAGTTTTGATAAAAAGTGCCTGTAAAAGAAAACAAGTAAAAATAAGCAATAAGTAGCAATAAGTGTAACGTGCAAATTATAGGATGATGCTAATTTACGTAAATAAAGCAACTTTTATTTAATATTGATAGGCTCGCATTTGACCATAGAGAATATAACCACTAGAGAGCGCATAGCCCAATTTCTTCTAAGTAAACAACTCACCACGTCGGGCCGGGGGACGAAGAAAAATGCAGGGCTGCTATTGGTCCGTTCAAGGTCAAGTCGTGTACCTACGTCTTGCTAGTGATTGCTCTAATTGATTCAAAGCAAATAGTCGATATCGATAAAATGGATTTTAACATAAAACTACTCAATGAAATGAATATTCAATTAAAATCAGTCACTTACAAAAATAAAATCAAAATCAAAGCGTTTATTTCAACTAAACAATTACAGGCATTATATAGATATCGATAATTTGACTTATAAATACAATTATGAGGTTTTGTTTGCAATTGTGTAATAAAACAAGATCATCAGTCATCGTTTGGAAATCTGTTTTTAATGCATACAAAAAACAAGTTTAAGATTAAAATAAAATATCTAACTATAATCATGTATATAACGGTTTTGTTGCGTGACCATTTCTTTTATTTAGTTTAATAAAACAAAAAAAACTTCGTTCCAAAAACATAAGGTACGTTATGGACCTATATTTTAAATTATATCGATATAGGCGTCACTGTTCTGTGAACGGCACTATCGAGAAAAAAAGAGACAGCTACAGATATGCAATTGAGTGTGCGAGAAAGGGACAGTAGCGCAAATTTCTAATATGCAATTATTTGAATGCATTTTTCGTTTTTAATGAAATTGAAGTAGAAAATCACTTACCTATGAAATGATATCCCATCTTTTGTGTAACTTGAAGTATTAGAACACTTTCCACACCATTTAATAGCACAACTAGGCATTATTTTTAATTTTATTCGCCTGACAATCGGGAGCGCGTGCCGTGCGTAACTACACCTGCGATTGCCGTGTCTACTAGTTTTAGCATATGTTTGGCGAGCGCAATAGCATCGTACGCGCACTCCACTGGTTATTTGCTTCATGCATTTGACCAATACCTCACCTGATGGTAAGCGATGATGTGGTCGACGATTGCGCACGCTTGCCTAGATGTAACCTAGTATTATTATTATTTTGTTATTTGTATATGAGACATACTGCCGCACTCAGAGATCTTTAATGATTACTTAAATCAAACTTTAGAATAGACTTAAAAAAGTACACTCTATCGATCGATTTAAGTAATCATTAAAGATCTCTGAGTGCGAAACTTAGGGTATGATAAAATTGTCTGAATTAAACCAATATTTAACCTATTCAACCTAATCTCATCTTTTCTTTCTCAACTTTATGCTTAACACACACCATCAACAAATGTTGTACAGTCAACAAAATAGATAAGTAACCAGGTTTGTCAGACATAACTGAAGTTTTCATAGAAATCGATGAATAAAACATAATTAAAGCCATAACAAAAAAAACAACTTATTAATAAAACTGCAATATTATTCATATCCATTCAGCGGTTTCTATGAAAATATCAACTATATCTGACGACCATGATAAATTCTATCCTCTGCCAACTGTACATACGTCCTCGATTTTGTTATAAGTAGGTAGTAGGTACAATTTGTTGATGAGACTAGTGTCGTGAAGAAGTTGCAAGTTAGCAATGCCGATTTTACACTAGCTACGGATTTGAACCTACATCAGTGAGGTCACTTTCTGTGCTTCGACGCAAAAAACTGGTTTCTCTTCTGATGTCGCTGCCGATTTAATAACTGAATTGTTCAATTACCGATTACGATTTTCGAATACTTTGTATTTTATACTTAGTTAAAAACCTCATCGCCAAAACCAAACAAACGCCGAACACCGCTGTAACGCACACAGAAATCAAAACAACATTCTCTAGAACCTTCTATCTCAACCCCACCTTCTTCTCACAGACGAAACCGCCACCATGACATAAAGAATCTCGTCCAGAACCTTCGAGAACATTCTAGAACTATCCAGAAGGATGCTATGAAAATCCAAACGCTGGCGGGGACGCGTACCCTGGGCGGAGAGCCTCCGCGCTCCACCGCCTACTACTACGGAGACCTGGAGAGGATCAAGCGGAAGAACGGCACCCAGGAGCCAGTACAAGAGGTCCAGAACCCTGATGAGCTGAGCGAGTACGTGGAGACGAATGAGGTGGTCAATGATGGCGCCGTCAGAGAAGTTCCACCTCTCAGAGACAGGGGACGGCAATGGAGCCTCCCTGAATATAACACACCAGAGAACTCCAGGAAAATTGAAGAGACATACTCCACTGCTGGGACATTCCCCATGCCTGAACCTAAGGAAAAAGAACCTCTTCTAGCTGAGTTGGAAGTCGTGGGTAGACTGCCGCTGACCCAGCTGGAGTCTACCTCAGGAGTGCGGAGAAGTAGGAGTTGGTACCTGTGCTGCCCCAACGTGGCCGATGAGGAGATCTCCCGTGAGTCCTCGTGGCGATACTCCAGTCTGCGGCCGGTGACGGCGCCGCCGGTGCCAGGACATAATGGAGTCAATATGATGGTACGTGGATGGTGGTGGGGTGATCTTGGTGGAGGGTTTGTGCAAAGATAGGGGTTTAGGTGTGTAAGTATAGGTAAAGACCTTACTAAGGCAGGGCTTTTGGGAGCAATTTGGTTGGGGAAGATTGAAATCTGACGAAGGGTCTGTATGCCAAGTATCTGAAACTCAGGAGTAGGTCTTCTGCTAAGAAACTTCGAGAAGGTCTTGGTAAAGAACCGTTTATATAGCATGCGGTTCTTAGCCACTGCGTCCAGGTCTCGTGATCCACTGCTTAGTATGGATTTATATGGAGTACTAAATAAACCAGGCGACTGCATCGCGCGACTAGTGCCATACAATTCTATACTAAGTGGTGGGTCGCGCAACGCCATTGCGGTTGCTAAGAACAGAATGCTAACTTAGTACAGGGCTTTTGCTTGGGAACTTGAAGTGGACTACGCACTCAGTCTGTATGCTAAGTATCAGACTCAGGAGTCTGTTGAGAAACTTTGAGAAGGTCGTGGTTAAGAACTGTTGAAGTAGTGTATATCACATTGACGTATTACATCTCGAAGCGACTCTCTCTCGTTAGTAGAGAGTGACCGTTATCACAAAGGTGGCTCTCCGGAAGGTTTCCACACGTCTTCCTGCCACTTTCGCCTGTTGGTGCACTCGTTCAATTATTTTGTACAGTTATTTTTTTATATAACATTAACTATAGTGCTTCACTGCGATCCCACCTGATGGTAAGCAGTAATAAAAATAAGACACTCATTCACTCTAGCTTTGAAGACACCCAAATTATAATCAGACGGGAAGACTGCAGCAGGAAAATGTTCTATGTTGTGATTCTTATGGTATTTCTTGTTATTTCACCGTAAACAGAGTTCATCATCATGGAGTTTCTTGCCGGCTCTTCTCCATAGGAAATTACCAATTGGAACCGCGCACTAGCTTCTGACGTTTTATAAGTGCCCATGTAGACCCATGTGGAATAAAACATTTTGGAAGTATTCCCGTTTTGGCACCAAAATTGTCGGCATGGAAGCTATTCCCGGTACCAACAGGTGTTTTGGATGGTAGTAACCAATACAAAATCCCAGTACAAAATACCTATTGGTACAGAATCACGAATAGCTTGGGTTCCGAAACGGGAGTACTTCACATTTTTGATTTTTACCACTTCATCATTGTCTAACAGCCTTCTCTTCCTCTTCCAGGTAGCGACCCACAGTTCAGGTCGAGAAGACGTGACTTCCCTACGGGCCGAGCGCGATGCCCTGGCGCGAGCCTTGGCAGCGGAACGCCAGCGCGCGGCCACTGCAGCCAGAGCTCATGATGCCAGGCTGGCGGAGCTGCACGGAGTCATAGCTGAGCTGGTCCGGAGACGAGCTCATGATAAGCATGCCAGGGCTATACCGGAGGAGGAGGTGTCAGGTGGGTAATAGAACAATAAGGGTTTTGCTAAGACGTGCTGAAATGTGAGATGTACGAGTGAGAGCCCTATATAGCTCCAGCCTTTTAACGGTTAAGTTTAGGTCGTTAAATGCAGCGGTTTAAGAGCTCATGGTAGGTTCTCATGGTAGGTCTTTGGTCCATACTTATTATATAGGTTTTTACTAGGGTCGAGACCGCCCAGCTCGGGGTTCCTGGCAAAAACGGGTATTCTAGATTGGTTAAAAAGAAAAAGATTTATAATGAAATGCTAGGCATACAAGTATATGCAAACAAATCTAAGCGAAGTTAATAACGAAGATTGTCATTATTAGTTTTGCAAAATTACCCTCAAAATATAGGTTTCAAGGGATTTTGAAGGTTCTATTAAAACATTTTCGCGAATGAAGTCACTGTGCAGAAGCAAGTCTGTATATACTAGTACATGTAAAAGCCGAAGCCGTGTTGACTCACTGACTAACTAATTAACGCCCAGCCCGAACCCTTGCACCTAGAACGCTGTTATTTTGCACAGACGTCCCTTTCATGTTGTAAACAAATAAGATAAAGGATTTCCTAAAATTCACTTCGTATGGGGTCGAAGCCTCTGGGGCCATGGATTAGATTCCAAAGGGAAGCACGTGACCCCAGAACGAAGGCCAAGGAGGAACGGTGTGGGGTTTAGTCAGTAAAAGTCTGACACACCCTCCCGCTCCGCCCAACAGCGGGAGAAGTTATTCTAATGATTTTCCCACTTGAAAAAATGTGTATCTAACGGAAGTCAAAGTTGAAAGGGGATACCAATGTTCACTTGGTTAAAATCGCTGACAGAAGCGACTATAATGTTGAGGAGCTCGTGGCTAGATAATAACAGCCGCACAGGTCGATCTTCAAGGTTAACCAACGCTTGCCTAGGTTGGTCTGTGGATGGGTGACCATCTTAACATAACGAGTTTCCTCCGTGCCTCGGAAAGCACGTTAAGCCGTTGGTCCCGGCTGTCATTTGGACATCTTTGGCAGTCGTTACGGATAGTCAGAAGCAAGTAAATCTGACTCCAGGGTTGCCATGAAGTACCGTGTTACCCCAGTTAATGGGTTGTGGAGGTCTGGTAGGCAGCCGCTCCTCGTAAAATACTGGTCTTCAGCTAAATCCGGCTTGATTGGAAGCCGACCCCAAAATAGTTGGGAAAAGGCTAGGTAGATGATGAAGCTACTATAATGTCCTACGTTTGTGTGTCGTTGCAGATGAGTGCGAGTCGACGACGCAGCCGGCTGGCGAGTTGGACAACGATGCTGACCACTCACGCACAGAACAGGTAACTATTCTTACTCGCTACTCTCCTTACTAGTCCTGAGTTTAGCCACCCGAGTACTGACAAATGCTTGCACTGACTGAACAGGTCTTCCCAAATCTGTGTGTCAAGCACTAATCCGCATTGGGCATGCCATAATTATGGTGGTAAGACCTCTCTTTGAGGAGTGGCTGGAACAGCAACATGGCGTCCTTACCTTCCTCATGGCGCAGGTCCTCACCGGTCAAGGTAAGTTCGGAAGGTTCCTGCACCGAACTCGTGCGGAAGACACACCCGGGTTTCACCATTGTGGAGCAAGGACACAGTGGAGCATACGGTGGAGGTCTACCCTGCTTGGGTGGAGCATCACCATGTCCTCGTAATCCATAATCCATACTTTTTAAGACTGATTTACTCTAATCTAATAGGGATTTTCTCCTTCTTCCAGAACGACACATCATCAGCCCTAAGCCCGGAGCTGCCGACGCCCCAGGAGTCGAAGGTGATGGCGCCTTCCGCCTTTGAGGAACTGCCCACCGACAGCGAGACCAGTGCGCACTCGACCAGGTAACAGAACATCAGCGCTGAGCCCGGAGCTGCCGACGCCCCAGGAGTCGAAGGTGATGCAAGGCGTCCGCCTTCCAGGAGCTGCCACCGACAGCGAGACCAGTGCGCACTCGACCAGGTAACAGAACGACAAATCATCAGCGCTGAGCCCAGGAGTCGAAGCTGGAGACTGCCTCAAAGGAGACATTCGTACGCTCTACCATAGCCTCTCTTTCGGACTGGATTAGCTCTCTACTAGCCCGAGCACTCGGCAGGTATCTCTCTACAACTGTGCTGTCATCTGCATACCCATAGATACCGGGCATTAGCAGATCGTTGATATGCAGCAGAAAGAGAGTTGCAGAGAGAACAGACCCCTGAGGAACCCCGGCATTCGTTGCCATGGGTTCCAATGAACATCCATCGACTAAGACTTGGAGAGACCGTTCACTCAGGAAGTCTTTTAATCAGGTAATCAGACCTGGAGAAATGCCATACGCTGGAAGCTTACTCGAAAGGCTTGCGTGCCATACCCTGTCGAAGGCCTTCGAGACGTCTAAGGAAACGGCAAGACCTTCTCCATTATTCTCGAGGGCCTCGCCCCACAAGTAAGTGGCATACGCTAGTAGGTCCCCAGTAGACCGATTGATTCGCATCTATACATCTTTGTGTCTGTGTATTCAATATAGTTGTAACCGAATTCGAATTCATATAAGTGCCAGTACCCTCTCCAAGAGAGGAGGCCTGAGTCCCAGCAGTGGGAACATTATAAGGCCGATAATGCTAATGTCAGTAGCCGACGCTCGTCATGAACGTAACGGATACAAATGGCCAAAAACTTCACCATTAATATACCTGCCGCCGTGACAGAATTCATGTCTGTTACCCTAGCTTAAGGCCGACAGAGTTCCGTGGCTATTAGGCCTTAGTCTTTCTTCTCAGTTCAACTAGCCAAGCCTGACATAACCTAGATATTTCTGTATTCCCAGACCGGAGGGACCCCGTGTGGAGGTAACGACACCCTCCGTAGCGGAGCAGTGCGACACAAGCCTCAACCTCTCGGAGAGGGACTCAGAGGTCTGCCTGAGCACTGCGCGGTATGTACTACCACTGCATTCTAAATTCAACCTTATGTGTAGATGATAAGGTTGATATTATAAGTTATATGTTGTTTTTATTATTCTTGTTGGATACTTCCTAAAGAAGAACAGGCAAAAAAAGCCCAGACCCGACAGAAAAGTAACTAAAGTAAATATATGTAACTAAATGACGTAGAAAAGTAAGTAGTTATGGGATGTATTAAAAATAATAATAATAATGTTCGTATAGGAAGTTATTTGTGTGTATGTATAAAAACGGTCACAACGTACTGTGTGCATACCTACTACGGCTCTGGTGGTTTTTGGTGACGGAAACCAATCATTCTATCTCACTCTTTGAACTTTTTAGTTCTCTAATCACCGATATAAGCCCGAACTGGCGTCAACGAATTAGTGGAATAATCCGATCTGAATCATCGAATATGACGATTTTAATTAATCCTAAGTTGAGGGCGAATCCAGAAGGGCATGCTCTGACCCAAGTACCAGAGGCAAAAAGGAACGGGGTGGAATTTTTTAGTCAGTAAGAGTCTGACACGCCCTCTCGCTCCACCCAAGGGCGAGAGATGTCATTAGATGATTTTAAACCACCTTAAAAAAAATCCTAAGTTAAATGTTGTACTAGGAGTCCAAAAATTATATTATACAGCTGTATCTCCAGGTCTCCTGGATACATCCCATAACTATTTATCGTCATTTAGTTACATACATTACGAATTGTGTAGTTAAGTAAGCATTTTGTATTTTTTTGGTGTAAACCCTGAACAAAAACATAAGGCAATATTTTGGTGTTAGCCATCGATTTCGAATATAAAAACTATATAATATGATTATATAAATAATAACAAAAAAAACTGAGATATGTCACTTTTCTGTCGGGTCTGGGTTTTTTTTATATGGGACGTGACCGTTCTTCTACCTTATTAGCTGATGATAAGGTCGATATTTTAACACACATGTGATATTAATTATTCCTGTATTATGGGAGGATACTCAGATTAGCGACGGGCGATTCTGAGATGTTTTAATAATCGAAAGAATCGGACTCGTTAAGAGAAACCATCGATTCACCGTTCTACAAAATAATCGAGATGTTTCGAGTTAACGGAATCGATCGTAAGTTTTTGATTGTTCGAGTCAGTCACTCTCACTCTCAATTTAAACCATCGAGGAACAATGAACGCGTCATGCGCAATAACAGACCGAGTCGGACTCGATTCAAAGTCATAATAATCGAGAACCATCGAGATATTCGAACCAACAAAACTTTCTAATTAATTCTCTCATCGCTAATTCAGCTCCGAAACAAGTATTTGTATAACCGGCGGCACGTAACTTGGCAATGCGCAGAAATCGTTTTTTAGGTCTATTTGGTGGTCAAGCGGTACGCGGGGTATGAGGTAGCGCCGATCCGGCGCGCGATTGGTGCAGTATTATAATAGTAGTTTATGATTGGTGCGTTAGACGACTTTTGCCTCTGCACTGCGTTACGTCCCGTTCGCTCATTCGCTTTTTTGTGCACCATGCGCGAAAGTTGCCAACTTATTTGCCGGGTATTATAGACCGAAGTGTAACGACCCAACCATGCCTTGCCTATTGTCCATGTTTGTCGAGAGTGTGTGTATGATTATGTTATTATGTTTGCTTCAGATGCTGCGAGGCCCCCGGTGGCGCGGCGGGGTCGGGCGCGGGCGCGAGCTCGGGCGCGGGCGGCAGCTGCGAGCGCGAGCGCGGCTCCCCGGAAGACGCGAGGCTCTACGCTACCTGCACTGGTAACTGTACTAACAAACTACTGTTCTAAAGTATAGTCCGTCTAATGAAAGCGCGACCTGAGAAAAAGAGGTTAAATCCAAAAATTTTGTATGTGGAATTATTATCTAGTAGGAGAATCATGTCTTGACACTTCACTGTGTGTGAAAAGTGTTGCCAATTAAATTTAATAAAAAAACTTCTGATCGCGCTTTCATTAGACGCACTCTAGTAGGTTATGAGACTAGGGGATGCAGCAGTGTCTTAAAGTTGTGGGTGGCATGTTGAATCCCGAAAGAAACGAAGGTTGTTCAGTTTTAATCCCGAACGCAAGTGAGGGTGACTCCCGAGTGCTGCGAGAGAGTTAATATAGAACCTGTGTGAAGTGAGGGATCGAAGCCGCCTAAGATAAAGACAGATTTATCTTCTTGTTGAATACTCCACTTTTTACACCTTTTGGGAACTTATTAAAAGACAATATACCCTCGCAATGCTCAGGAGTTAATTATGTATTTAAATCCCTTCTATTGCATTCGGATTGATTGATTTTGTTGTCATATATGACGGCTGGTCGGCGCCATGATTGTTTTTAAAAGGATTGATGTCATAATTGCTGACGTCACATTCTTGGTTATTTTCCATCTTCTCCAAATGGAATACTGAGTACACTTTAAATATAACCGGCGGCACATAACTTGGCAATGCGCAGAAATCGTTTTTTAGATCTATTTGGTAGTCAAGGTCGGACGCGGGGTATGAGGTAGCGCCGATCCGGTGCGCGATTGGTGCAGTATTATAATAGTAGTTTATGATTGGTGCGTTAGACGACTTTTGCCTCCGCACTGCGTTACGTCCCGTTCGCTCATTCGCTTTTTTGTGCACCATGCGCGAAACTTGCCAACTTATTTGCCGGGTATTATAACAGGTGACATGCATACTGTTCTCAGGTCGCTGCGCGTCGCGGCAGGCGAAGCTAGCGGCTCGCGTCAAACTGCGCAAGACGGACGACTCCGACTCGTCCACGCAGCCCAACGACGACGTACGTACACACACACACACACACACACACACACTAGCTGGCGGCGCGCGTCAAACTGCGCAAGACGGACGACTCCGACTCGTCCACGCAGCCCAACGACGACGTACGTACACACACACACACACACACACACACACTAGCTGGCGGCGCGCGTCAAACTGCGCAAGACGGACGACTCCGACTCGTCCACGCAGCCCAACGACGACGTACGTACACACACACACACACACACACACACACACACACTAGCTGGCGGCTCGCGTCAAACTGCGCAAGACGGACGACTCCGACTCGTCCACGCAGCCCAACGACGACGTACGTACACACACACACACACACACACACACTAGCTGGCGGCGCGCGTGAAGCTGCGCAAGACGGACGACTCCGACTCGTCCACGCAGCCCAACGACGACGTACGTACACACACACACACACACACACACACACACACTAGCTGGCGGCGCGCGTGAAGCTGCGCAAGACGGACGACTCCGACTCGTCCACGCAGCCCAACGACGACGTACGTACACACACACACACACACACACACACACTAGCTGGCGGCGCGCGTGAAGCTGCGCAAGACGGACGACTCCGACTCGTCCACGCAGCCCAACGACGACGTACGTACACACACACACACACACACACACACACACACACCTTAGCTGGCGGCGCGCGTGAAGCTGCGCAAGACGGACGACTCCGACTCGTCCACGCAGCCCAACGACGACGTACGTACACACACACACACACACACTAGCTGGCGGCGCGCGTGAAGCTGCGCAAGACGGACGACTCCGACTCGTCCACGCAGCCCAACGACGACGTACGTACACACACACACACACACACACACACACTAGCTGGCGGCGCGCGTGAAGCTGCGCAAGACGGACGACTCCGACTCGTCCACGCAGCCCAACGACGACGTACGTACACACACACACACACACACACACACACTAGCTGGCGGCGCGCGTGAAGCTGCGCAAGACGGACGACTCCGACTCGTCCACGCAGCCCAACGACGACGTACGTACACACACACACACACACACACACACACACACTAGCTGGCGGCGCGCGTGAAGCTGCGCAAGACGGACGACTCCGACTCGTCCACGCAGCCCAACGACGACGTACGTACACACACACACACACACACGCACACACACACACACACACGCACACACACACACACACACACTAGCTGGCGGCGCGCGTGAAGCTGCGCAAGACGGACGACTCCGACTCGTCCACGCAGCCCAACGACGACGTACGTACACACACACACACACACACACACACACACACACTAGCTGGCGGCGCGCGTGAAGCTGCGCAAGACGGACGACTCCGACTCGTCCACGCAGCCCAACGACGACGTACGTACACACACACACACACACACACACACACTAGCTGGCGGCGCGCGTGAAGCTGCGCAAGACGGACGACTCCGACTCGTCCACGCAGCCCAACGACGACGTACGTACACACACACACACACACACACACACTAGCTGGCGGCGCGCGTGAAGCTGCGCAAGACGGACGACTCCGACTCGTCCACGCAGCCCAACGACGACGTACGTACACACACACACACACACACACACACACACTAGCTGGCGGCGCGCGTGAAGCTGCGCAAGACGGACGACTCCGACTCGTCCACGCAGCCCAACGACGACGTACGTACACACACACACACACACACACTAGCTGGCGGCGCGCGTGAAGCTGCGCAAGACGGACGACTCCGACTCGTCCACGCAGCCCAACGACGACGTACGTACACACACACACACACACACACACACACACACTAGCTGGCGGCGCGCGTGAAGCTGCGCAAGACGGACGACTCCGACTCGTCCACGCAGCCCAACGACGACGTACGTACACACACACACACACACACACACACACACACACACTAGCTGGCGGCGCGCGTGAAGCTGCGCAAGACGGACGACTCCGACTCGTCCACGCAGCCCAACGACGACGTACGTACACACACACACACACACACACACACACACACTAGCTGGCGGCGCGCGTGAAGCTGCGCAAGACGGACGACTCCGACTCGTCCACGCAGCCCAACGACGACGTACGTACACACACACACACACACGCACACACACACACACACGCACACACACACACACACACTAGCTGGCGGCGCGCGTCAAGCTGCGCAAGACGGACGACTCCGACTCGTCCACGCAGCCCAACGACGACGTACGTACACACACACACACACACACACACACACTAGCTGGCGGCGCGCGTGAAGCTGCGCAAGACGGACGACTCCGACTCGTCCACGCAGCCCAACGACGACGTACGTACACACACACACACACACACACTAGCTGGCGGCGCGCGTGAAGCTGCGCAAGACGGACGACTCCGACTCGTCCACGCAGCCCAACGACGACGTACGTACACACACACACACACACACACACACACTAGCTGGCGGCGCGCGTGAAGCTGCGCAAGACGGACGACTCCGACTCGTCCACGCAGCCCAACGACGACGTACGTACACACACACACACACACACACACACACACTAGCTGGCGGCGCGCGTGAAGCTGCGCAAGACGGACGACTCCGACTCGTCCACGCAGCCCAACGACGACGTACGTACACACACACACACACACACACACACACTAGCTGGCGGCGCGCGTGAAGCTGCGCAAGACGGACGACTCCGACTCGTCCACGCAGCCCAACGACGACGTACGTACACACACACACACACACACACACACACACTAGCTGATTTGATGATTAAATACGAATTTTTCAGGTCCACGTTTTTTGTAAAAAGTTGAAAAATATATTAGTAGCAATATATGCAGTATAATTATCTAACATTAAATAGGTATCATGTGGATAGTAAGGCTTTATTAATTAAGAAACTGTGTGTAATTGTTTGTTTTCCCAAAATAAATAAACATGTATCTAAAATTATAGTTTTTATCTTTGTCAAAAAAAGGTCAAACCAATAAACCTCTTAAATGTTCCTTAAAATAAGATGTTATTAATCCTGTGTGTTTTAATGCTAGTGGTGCAGTGCGGAGCGGCTGTCACTGGACGTCTGCGCACATGCGGACCTGCGCGAGGCACTACTCGCTGCACAGAGCGAAGGTGAGTAGACTATAGTCTTTTATACATAGCATGGAGCAGAAGAGTACGGTGGCAGCAGGACGAAAATATACATCTTTAAACTATCGCCTACCCGCAAAACGAGACACAATAGTAAAACAATAACAGCGCGGTCTCATAGGACCGGTCGGGGATTCATGAATTAAGATGACAGAAAAGGATAGATAGCTACATTGTATGAATCTGACAGCTGTCACCGAAACCATCCTATAATAAATTTAGTTTAATATGGTGCAGTGCGAGCAGTTGCCCGGACCAGACACAATATCAACTGTTGGTGGGAGTATATTCTCTCGTCACCGGAGATTAGTGGGACTTTACACCATGTACATACTTCTTCAGTCCTTTTAATAACTACAACCTAGGGGTCTTTAAGTCAAGAGTGAATAGGTTGCTTCTAGGCAAGCGTGCTCCATCGTCGACCGCAACATCGCTTACCATCAGGTGAGATAGAGGCCAAACGCGGGCGTAAGCATAGTAAAAAAAAACGTCTGATTCATTAGCTTGGCATTGGACGTTTGAACATCAGTAATTATGTTGGAGAGTCAATAGTACAGAAGTGTCTGTAGGTCAATAGTACGGAAGTGTCTGCTAGTCAATAGTACGGAAGTGTTGTTAAGTCAATAGTACGGAAGTGTCTGCTAGTCAATAGTACGGAAGTGTTGTTAAGTCAATAGTACGGAAGTGACTGCTAGTCAATAGTACGGAAGTGTCTGTAAGTCAATAGTACGGAAGTGTCTGCTAGTCAATAGTACGGAAGTGTTGTTAAGTCAATAGTACGGAAGTGACTGCTAGTCAATAGTACGGAAGTATCTGTACGTCAATAGTACGGAAGTGTCTGCTAGTCAATAGTACGGAAGTGTTGTTAAGTCAATAGTACGGAAGTGTCTGCTAGTCAATAGTACGGAAGTGTTGTTAAGTCAATAGTACGGAAGTGACTGCTAGTCAATAGTACGGAAGTATCTGTACGTCAATAGTACGGAAGTGTCTGCTAGTCAATAGTACGGAAGTATCTGTACGTCAATAGTACGGAAGTGTCTGCTAGTCAATAGTACGGAAGTGTTGTTAAGTCAATAGTACGGAAGTGTCTGTAAGTCAATAGTACGGAAGTGTCTGCTAGTCAATAGTACGGAAGTGTTGTTAAGTCAATAGTACGGAAGTGACTGCTAGTCAATAGTACGGAAGTATCTGTACGTCAATAGTACGGAAGTGTCTGCTAGTCAATAGTACGGAAGTGTTGTTAAGTCAATAGTACGGAAGTGTCTGTAAGTCAATAGTACGGAAGTGTCTGCTAGTCAATAGTACGGAAGTGTTGTTAAGTCAATAGTACGGAATTGTCTGTAAGTCAATAGTACGGAAGTGTCTGCTAGTCAATAGTACGGAAGTGTCTGCTAGTCAATAGTACGGAAGTGTTGTTAAGTCAATAGTACGGAAGTGTCTGTAAGTCAATAGTACGGAAGTGTCTGTAAGTCAATAGTACGGAAGTGTTGTTAAGTCAATAGTACGGAAGTGTTGTTAAGTCAATAGTACGGTAGTGTCTGTACGTCAATAGTACGGAAGTGTCTGTAAGTCAATAGTACGGAAGTGTCTGTAAGTCAATAGTACGGAAGTGTCTGCTAGTCAATAGTACGGAAGTGTCTGCTAGTCAATAGTACGGAAGTGTCTGCTAGTCAATAGTACGGAAGTGTCTGTAAGTCAATAGTACGGAAGTGTCTGCTTGTCAATAGTACGGGAGGGTCTGCTAGTCAATAGTACGGAAGTGTCTGCTAGTCAATAGTACGGAAGTGTCTGCTAGTCAATAGTACGGAAGTGTCTGCTAGTCAATAGTACAGAAGTGTCTGTAAGTCAATAGTACGGAAGTGTCTGCTAGTCAATAGTACGGAAGTGTTGTTAAGTCAATAGTACGGAAGTGTCTGTAAGTCAATAGTACGGAAGTGTCTGTAAGTCAATTGTACGGAAGTGTCTGCTGGTCAATAGTACGGGAGGGTCTGCTAGTCAATAGTACGGAAGTGTCTGCTAGTTAATAGTACGGAAGTGTCTGCTAGTCAATAGTACGGAAGTGTCTGCTAGTCAATAGTACGGAAGTGTCTGTAAGTCAATAGTACGGAAGTGTCTGCTAGTCAATAGTACGGAAGGGTCTGCTAGTCAATAGTACGAAAATGAGCTTGAAAACGAGACATCAGCCGATACAGAAATGTACAACTCGGTCACATTAACTTGACGTTTGGCGTCGATGAAATAATGTCTAAAAACAATATAACAACAACAGAGAACTAGCTAAATTATCGACGTTCGTATCGATAACAAAGATGCTGAGCATACCTGACACTTGTTGGGCGAGCTAAGGCAGGCGGGGGGACCGCCTGTGAGCATTTCAGAGATGCGTCAAATCAAATCAAATCAATCAGATTGTATTTGTTCCTCTTGAATAAGAAAACGTGTTTCACTGCAACGCATGAAGTATGATGCTAGTCTCTTGCCTCACCCAGGCGGCTGCTCGTGGGCAGCGCGGTGCGCGCGGCTGCGAGCCGAGCGGCGCGTGCTGCAGTGTGCACTGGCGCGCGCCGCCGACACCGCGCACCGCCTGTACTGCGCCTGCGCCGTGCAGGAGTCCACGTCCGTGTCGCTGTGCTGCGCGCTGCGCGCCGCCGACCGCGCGCTCGAGACCTACGACGTGCTGCTGGCGCTGGCCGAGACCGCCGCGCATCACACGGACGAGGTGAGGTCTATTGCCTGGACCTGATACAAGATCCAGTATGAATATGGTGGTACTGAGGCTATGTGTTGTTCCCTACAGCGGTTGGCGACTGAGCAGGTGGCGGCGAGGCTGTTGGCGCGCCTGGACGCCGAGCGCGCCGGCGCCGCCGCGGGGCAGCCGCTGCTGTCGCCCGGGCCCTGGCTGCAGCAGCAGCAGCACACGTCAGTAGCATGTGCAGTGTGTGGCAGCAGGGCAGGTGGCGGCGCGACTACTGGCGCGGTCTGGACGCCGAGCGGCAGTAGCATGTGCAGTGTATGGCAGCAGGGCAGGTGGCGCGCCTGGACGCCGAGCGCGCCGGCGCCGCCGCGGGGCAGCCGCTGCTGTCGCCCGGGCCCTGGCTGCAGCAGCAGCAGCACACGTCAGTAGCATGTGCAGTGTGTGGCAGCAGGGCAGGTGGCGGCGCGACTACTGGCGCGGTCTGGACGCCGAGCGGCAGTAGCATGTGCAGTGTATGGCAGCAGGGCAGGTGGCGCGCCTGGACGCCGAGCGCGCCGGCGCCGCCGCGGGGCAGCCGCTGCTGTCGCCCGGGCCCTGGCTGCAGCAGCAGCAGCACACGTCAGTAGCATGTGCAGTGTGTGGCAGCAGGGCAGGTGGCGGCGCGACTACTGGCGCGGTCTGGACGCCGAGCGGCAGTAGCATGTGCAGTGTATGGCAGCAGGGCAGGTGGCGCGCCTGGACGCCGAGCGCGCCGGCGCCGCCGCGGGGCAGCCGCTGCTGTCGCCCGGGCCCTGGCTGCAGCAGCAGCAGCACACGTCAGTAGCATGTGCAGTGTGTGGCAGCAGGGCAGGTGGCGGCGCGACTACTGGCGCGGTCTGGACGCCGAGCGGCAGTAGCATGTGCAGTGTATGGCAGCAGGGCAGGTGGCGCGCCTGGACGCCGAGCGCGCCGGCGCCGCCGCGGGGCAGCCGCTGCTGTCGCCCGGGCCCTGGCTGCAGCAGCAGCAGCACACGTCAGTAGCATGTGCAGTGTGTGGCAGCAGGGCAGGTGGCGGCGCGACTACTGGCGCGGTCTGGACGCCGAGCGGCAGTAGCATGTGCAGTGTATGGCAGCAGGGCAGGTGGCGCGCCTGGACGCCGAGCGCGCCGGCGCCGCCGCGGGGCAGCCGCTGCTGTCGCCCGGGCCCTGGCTGCAGCAGCAGCAGCACACGTCAGTAGCATGTGCAGTGTGTGGCAGCAGGGCAGGTGGCGGCGCGACTACTGGCGCGGTCTGGACGCCGAGCGGCAGTAGCATGTGCAGTGTATGGCAGCAGGGCAGGTGGCGCGCCTGGACGCCGAGCGCGCCGGCGCCGCCGCGGGGCAGCCGCTGCTGTCGCCCGGGCCCTGGCTGCAGCAGCAGCAGCACACGTCAGTAGCATGTGCAGTGTGTGGCAGCAGGGCAGGTGGCGGCGCGACTACTGGCGCGGTCTGGACGCCGAGCGGCAGTAGCATGTGCAGTGTATGGCAGCAGGGCAGGTGGCGCGCCTGGACGCCGAGCGCGCCGGCGCCGCCGCGGGGCAGCCGCTGCTGTCGCCCGGGCCCTGGCTGCAGCAGCAGCAGCACACGTCAGTAGCATGTGCAGTGTGTGGCAGCAGGGCAGGTGGCGGCGCGACTACTGGCGCGGTCTGGACGCCGAGCGGCAGTAGCATGTGCAGTGTATGGCAGCAGGGCAGGTGGCGCGCCTGGACGCCGAGCGCGCCGGCGCCGCCGCGGGGCAGCCGCTGCTGTCGCCCGGGCCCTGGCTGCAGCAGCAGCAGCACACGTCAGTAGCATGTGCAGTGTGTGGCAGCAGGGCAGGTGGCGGCGCGACTACTGGCGCGGTCTGGACGCCGAGCGGCAGTAGCATGTGCAGTGTATGGCAGCAGGGCAGGTGGCGCGCCTGGACGCCGAGCGCGCCGGCGCCGCCGCGGGGCAGCCGCTGCTGTCGCCCGGGCCCTGGCTGCAGCAGCAGCAGCACACGTCAGTAGCATGTGCAGTGTGTGGCAGCAGGGCAGGTGGCGGCGCGACTACTGGCGCGGTCTGGACGCCGAGCGGCAGGACCAGACCCTGCAGGCGCGGAGACCCTGGCTGCATCACCGTCATACGTCCGGAGACATGTTCATTCATTGCTCTTAACTGGCCTTTTTGCCTACTGCATATTTGCCCAACTTTGTATGGACCACTGGCCTGTCCTCTTTACAAGAAAAGCTCCAGGAGTCGGAATAATGCTGCAGGCTCCAGTGATTCGGAGCTGGACTGTACAACGCCACGTATGGCTTGACAGCTGGCTTCGACCAGGAGAGGTTCTTCGTACCTCTTCGGCCAGTCACATGAGTGACTGGCCGAAGAGGTAACTGGTCCTTCGAGCCGGATGCATGAGGTAACCACTTAGCTACTTCTGAGCTAAAATATTAACAAATATTAACAGTGGTTCTTCGAGCCGGATACATGAGATAACCACTCAGCTACCTCTGAGCCTTACAGAAGTGGTCCTTGGAGCCAGATATGTGAGGTAACCACTCAGATACCTCCGAGCCATACATAAAAGTGGTTCTTCGAGCCGGATGCATGAGGTAAACACTCATAACCAACGAGGTGTTGGCATTAATTAGACATACCATTGACTATTTGGACGAGGTCAGTATCCTGCAGATCTGCAAGTCTAGGTTCAACGAGGAGGAGATATGCTGTTCCAAGCGCTGGGCAAAGTTGACCAGATGTAGTCCCGACGGAGGGATGGTTGCCAGAGAAGTGTTCGGGACATCATTAGGACGATGAAGATGCGATCTCTCTATAGATTCAAGAATTTCCTTCCATCAAGCACTAAAATCACTTTGATCCAAGCGCTTGTTTTGCCAATTATTGACTATGCTGATGTTTGTTACTCTGATCTATCCCAAGAACTTCTTAACAAATTGGATCGACTTCTCAATAACTATATTCGTTTCATATTTGGCCTTCGCAAATATGATCACATTTCTTTCTTCCGTTCTCAGCTTAAATGGCTGCCTATCCGTCACAGGAGATCCCTCAGATCCCTCTGCATGCTCTTCACTATAATGAACGATCCTTGTGCTCCTGATTACTTAAAACAATATTTCAAAATATTGGGCAGTTCACATAGTCTCAACCTTCGAGCTTCCAAAAATATGCTCCTTCATATTCCTTCGCACCGTACTGGGTTTATGGCTAATTCTTACACTGTTTCCACCATAAAACTCTGGAATGTGCTTCCCCTTGACATCAAAAAATCCGAAAGTTAATTTTGTTTTAAACGTAAAATCCGGAACTACTACTTGAAGTCCTCTCAAACTTAGTTTGGTCGTCGTCATAATTGTTCTATCTAATTTAAGTTCTCTTATTTATATTGATTTAGTATATATTACACTATTTATTAGTTTATTTTATTAGCATATATACGTATTTTATAATAAATTATAATCAAATTTTATCGTCAAAACCTCTATTTTAATAATCACTTATTTATTTATTGTGCAGACCTACCACAGTGTTTTCTTTTTAACCCTAAGGTTGACTGGTAGAGAATGCCTTGATGCATTAAGTCCGCCTATGTACCACCACTGTACATAAAGTTTAAATAAATAAATAAGAGCACCGCGCGGACGACGTGCCCGCTTTGTGTGTCGTGTATTTTATTTACTATTTATATATTATACACTTTATTGTACACTATTACATATTATGATAAAAGAAAACTTAAAACTAAAACACATACAATGGGCGGCCTTATCGCATTCTGCGATCTCTGATGTCGCGATCGTGTATAATTTCACTTCAAAGGTGAAAACACGGACTTTTTTACTTGTATTGCTTTCACGTCCCTGAAGGTAACTTAATTGTGTCAGTCTGTTGTGTTGTATTGTATATTTATTTGCATGTAATATTACTTCATATTATTTTAGTAGTATCGGCTTCCCACTGTTGGGACACAGGGTTCCTCTCGGTGGGAGAGGGAAAGCAGTTTTTTATTAGGAGCTTAAGCATAGCTTTACAACAGCTATTTTGTATGTATTTATTTTCCTTTAACTGTTACACACGGTGTCTACATCTCTTATTTTCTAACTCTCCTTTCGCAGGTATGATTTCTTCAGAAATAAGCATCATCTTTGTACTTATTTTTCAGTATCATTCTTATTTAATATTTTGTGTGTATGTATATAAACTGTTTAAATAAATAAATATTGCTATATTTTGAGAAAGGGGAAGATAAACTAATTCAGGGTGTGTCAGACACCCTGAATTTCAGGGTGTGATACAGTACATGATTCTGGAACCACAGTGGTGGAATTTTTCGTCGCCATTTTTTTGATAAAAAAATTATGATTGCTTTTTTAATTTTAACTGTGTAAAATCGTTATTGAAACATTTTTAGAGACAAAAATATAATAAATTACTTTTTAAAATAAAAAATTTCGTACGGGTTGATTAGATGAACGATTTTATCAATCCCGATGACTTTTTAATTAATTAATTAATATTTTGTTTTCCAAAAACACCATCGGGGTTAATTAGAATAACGATTTTATACAGCTTAAATAAAAAAAAATACCGATTTTTCTTGAAAAAATTTGGAAAATGTCGACGAAAAATTCCACCACTGGGGGATCCAGAATCATGTACTAGATCCATGGTACTCGTTAGTGCGTCGATGTCTGACACACCCGATATATTTGTGAGGTGTTTTTCAACAAGCCATGTATCTGTACGTAGGTCTCCGTGCGAGCGCTGGAGCCCCGAGTGCGAAGCCCGGCTGCGCGCGCACGCGGCGCGCCTCAAGGCGGACACCGTGGCGCTGCGCGACACGCAGCCCGCGCCCAAGCTCTTCTCCTACCACGGTGAGTTCTCCACCTGCTATAATAAGTGGCAAATAACTTGGCAACATTTTGACGTAGTTGGGGTAATTTAGGGCATAAATAAGCGAATGAGCGAACGGGACGTAACGCAGTGCGGAAGCAAAAGTTGACTAACGCACCAATCATAGACTACTATTATAATACTGCACCAATCGCTACCTCATAACCCGCGTCCCGCGCCATCTACCAAATAGATCTAAAAAACGATTTCTGCGCAAGTAAAAGTCTTGCCAACTTACATGCCGCTGATAATACCGATGCGCGTTGGCGACGTTTTTCAACAAACGATGTTTTTTAACAAACAACGTTTTTCAACAAACGACGGTTTTCAATAAATGACGTTTTAAAAAAAATTAATGTAAGTAAAGTTTGTGAGGCTCAATAATAATATAGTGATTCGCTATATTTTCCCAGACATCGACGAGTCGGAGCTGGGCGCGCGCGGCGGCGGCTGCAGCGCGGCGGAGATGGAGGCCGCCGTGGCCGTGCAGGACGCGCTCGCGCACGCCACGCTCAACAACAACAACAACAACGAACACAAGGTGACCACGCACACCTAGCCACTAGCCCGCTTCATCATCATGTTTCATTCTGATCGAAAGCTTAAGTATTTGTAGTAAGGTTTATTTTTACATGTGGCATATTCTTTATGTATGACAAAAGCAGTGCGCATGCAAAAATAAACCTTACTATTTGTTTTCTATGTGATAAACATCTGTTCTCCACTCCAAGCCGGTCTGTGTGAACGGACCTTTGATCAATTATGAAGATTCCATAGAAAAATGTTTTAAAATATAGTTTTAATTAATCCCCTCACTGTGCTCGGGAGTTAATATGTAATTCTCCCTCTCTAGCGTTCAGGATTAAAACTTCGTTCTGTTCGAAATTCAACATATCGCCTGCGTTTTATAGACACTGTTTAATTCCATGGCTTAGTAGGGTCGAATCCTACTGGTTTCATAAACAGGGCCCTGGAACGATGGCAAGCAAAGATCAACCTAGGGCGCAGTAGGCTTCAACTCTCCTGGGCCCCTACAATTTGGAAGTCTTTTGGCTGTAATGATAATAAGCTACCGGTGGTTAGGGTTCCTGTCTCTGGAGCCCTAAATAACGGTAGCTTGGACCCTGGTCCCGTCATCTATTTTTTTATATTTTTAAATGTTTTTAATTATTTATTGTATTCAAATATTTAAAATATAATTTATATGGTATTTAGTGAAAATAAAGCTAAGCAGAGCTTGTGTTATGGGTACTAGACAACTGATAAACATACTAAATACATACATATTATAGATACATTACACCTAGTAATGATGATGATGAAGCTTTACATCCATGTTATGTTCCAGAGCTCATCATCTCGTCGTCGCCGCGCGCGGCCGCGGCACTGGCTGGACGCGCGCGCCTCCGAGACCGACCTGTGAACGTGCACCACGCGCAAGCCATACACAGCTCTATACCGTCGTAATAACGTCGCTTTTACAATGATCGACACACGTCAGAGAGAAGACCGCACGTGCAAGCCATTAGCTACTCTATACCGTCGCGTTAAGACAGCAATTCTAATGATTGACACACGTAGTCATATCACGCATCGGTGTTCAAGTGGTACAGAGAGAAGTACGCTCGTGCAAGCCATACTCCACTCTATACCGTCGCAATAAAGAAGCAATTCCCATAATCGACACACGTAGTCATATTACGGATCGGTTTTCGAGTGGTACAGAGAGAAGACCGAACCTGCAAGCTATAAGCTACTCTATACCGTCGTAATAACGTCGTTATTTCTATAATCAACACATGTGTTGACATCACGCATCGGACTTTAGCTCTCATGTGAGTGAGACAGAGAGAATTTCGTGTAATACCCGACGTGCCATATTGTAATCAGCTTGGAAAGACGAATAATTTTATAGATACAGTAATTTTTGAATATATATAAAATTAATTATTTATTGTGAATAGGTTCTTTATAAACTAGTGCGCCTCACCATCAACGATTGCATCACTGCTTACCATCAGGTGGGATCGCAGTCAAGCAGTAGTTTATATCTAAATAATAATATGACTCGTCTTTCCTATCTGTCTGTACGTCCACTGTGTCCGAGCGACGCGACACGCCATACTAGAGTCGTACTTAGCATTAGTTATATTATCGACTAACTGTAGCACGTGACTCTACCGTCTACACACACACACACCATCACACACACACACTAACACAGCGCAGTCACTCGATAACACACAGGGGGACTAAGAAATCGTTTAAAAGCAAGTCGCGTTCACATCTCAGCGAGAATCAATGTTAAAAATCTCTCATATACAACATGTAACATAATTAACGCACATACTCTTGGGGGGTCATTGTACTCATCATTATGAACAACAACTCAACACCCCTAATGTATGGAACAGCTGATAATTTTTTCTCGATTTCAGGTTTGGTTATACAATCTGCATTTTTTGATATCCCATAACTCTAGGGTTATATTCTGTAGGTAAAAATAATTCTAAAACTCCTAGAATAGGTGGTCCAAAAATGCATCGTTTCGGAGATATCATATATCTAAGTTTCATTGATAAATACAAGTAATTCAGTTTTATTCAAACCAATCATTCATATTTAAAGCTAAGAAAATGCGACGTTGTCATATTTCACGTAAGGGTGTTTTACATTAATAATCGTGACTGCCGAATTATTTTGTATGAATTTTTTTTTTTAAAACGAAGGATTGGAACATAACTCATATGCCAGTTGATTCTTTGATATGGCCTCAATCATACCCTAGAGTTATGGGATATCAAAAAAAACACGTTGTATAAATGATAACATAATGATGAGTACAATGACCCCCAAGAGGATGTGCGTTAATTATGTTACATGTTGTATACCGTCATCACTATTCCATAACCTCGAATATTATGTTTATGATAAGTTGTTTGTTTAATAAAGCTAGATTTTTGTGAATATTGATTATAATTAAAAATATAATTGAAGTTTTGGAAATGTCAATAGTGGAAAGGTAAAATCGCTTAAACGCCATTTAGATCGGAATTAACCTATCACGTACCCGCAAAACGAGACACAATAGTAAAACAATAACAGCGCGGTCTCATAGGACCAGTCGGGGATTCATGAATTAAGTTAGATAAGAATCTGTGTTTCCTGATAGCTACAACCTATACTCCGTCGGTTTAGGTAGTTAACTAAAGGTAAACAATCTTGGCATGTCTTTTTATCTAAAAGTTGTCTAAAAATTGTATGTAAAAATCGTTGCAAATAGGTATTTACCTAAATCGATGTTAGCTAATAAAGTACATTTAAATAATCTTTGTGTATATTATATTCGACCTCTTTAATATAAAAAGACATACCAAGATTGTTTACCTTTAGTTAACTACCTAAACCAACGGAGTATAGGTGTCTTTAAGTCGAGAGTGAATAGGTTACTTCTAGGCAAGCGTGCTCTATCCTCGACCACATCATCACTTACCATCAGGTGAGTTAGTGGTTAGATGAGAGTCTATACATAATGGAAAAGAAATATATATTATATCATTTATTTTCACGAATACATTTGCTTTTTCATCTTTATACTCCGCTTAGGAGACGAGAAATGTCTTTTGTTGTAAAAAAACAATAAAAAAATAATCAAAATGCAAAATGGACGGTGAAGGAAAACATCGTGAGGAAACCGGCATGTTCTAGAACCAAAATGTCGAAGATATGTGAAATCCACCAACCCGCACTGGGCCCGCGTGGTGGATTACAGCCCATTCCCTCTCCTAGAGAGGAGGCCTGAGTCCCAACAGTGGGAACATTACAAAGCCTATAATCAAAATGGTGGTTAAGCGATTTTCCCTTCCCACTGACGATAGTATGTGTTAGAGTTTGTTTCGAGTTTTTCTATGATTTGGTATGTTTTGTAAAAAGTAATGGTTGTCTTATTATAATTATTTTGTAAACTAAATTGTATGATCTTATTTACCTAGAGGCTATACATTTGTCTCACCGAAGTACGTAGCACCTTTCTATTATTTTTCAAGGCATTTGTTTCAACCATACATTACATATACACATCATCATCTGCCTAGCCTTTTTCCCAACTATATTGGGGTCGGCTTCCAGTCAAGCCGGATTTAGCTGAACACCAGTATTTTACGAGGAGCGGCTGCCTACCAGACTTCCACATACATTAATTACATATACACGATTCATAAAAAAACAAATAGGAAGCAAACCGCGTACATCGAAGGACTGCAACAATTTGCTTGCTGCGGTCTTCCCGTCCGATTATAATTTGGGTGTCTTCAAGACTAAAGTGAATAGGCTCTTAATAAACTAGTGCGCCTCACCACCAACGATTGCATCACTGCTTACCATCAGGTGGGATCGCGGTCAAGCACTAGTTTATAACAATAAAAAAATTGATACATAACTGCGTCATCTCGGTGAGACAAATCTCACATTAACTTACTATCGCTACTAACTGTTCGGTTAAGTATTTAACTACACATCAACTGACATCACTGTACATACTCCTATCACACTCAGCCAGTTAACTCGGCTTCCGGTCTAACCGGAAGCGGATATCATATCTTCATACTTCACTGTGAATAATCAAATTCTTCGAAAATAAATCTTAATGTTACCTCTATAAGGCGAAAAATCAAGACACATTTTCATAGAAATAGTTGCAAGTTATTTTGGACCCACATACGGTTGAAATAAAGTTCAATATTCAATAATAAGCGTGCTCCATCGTCGACCACATCATCGCTTACCATCAGGTGAGATAGTGGTCAAGCGCGAGTATATCAACAGTAAATAAAATAACAAATTAATCTGTGTCATCATATCTGACATTGCAAAATATGCTCCTCTGAGTGGAAGTTATACATAAACCTCTATAAAATAAAATAGTACAAAGTAAATCGTGGTATATTTGTCTGACACCTGCTTCGCGTAGTGTCCGACAGACGGACGAGCGCTGTATTATATATCTGTGCTTCTATCACTGCTAGCATAGCTTTACTTCACATCTGAGTACTTTGCGGCGGGACTGAGGACAAAACATATATTTATTTATAAGTCAGATTACATGATCCATAGTGGTTAGTACAACAGGAGCTTAAAATATATGTTAGTGGGTGCACAATACGCAGTTATTTGTTAGATAGGTAAATTGTTTGTGTCGTAGCCGTATCATAAAATTGATTACTTTATGAAGTGGTCTTTTCAAAACTATCTAACATGAAATGGTCAATTTTACGATGTGTTAACGACAATATGCATTTGTCCACTCATAGAAATAAGCATACGACTTTTCCAGCAGCCTAATTTCAGGGCTCTCGATAATCACACTGATATTTATAACCAACAAGGTGAATCTATATATATAAAAATCAATTGCTGTTCGTTAGTCTCACTAAAACTCGAGAACGGCTGGACGGATTTATGTAGGGAAGGTTTAAAAGGGGAGAAAAAGTCGAAAAACTAAAAAAAAAGTCGGCAGTATGAAGTCTGTCGGGTCAGCTAGTATGTAAATAAACAAAAACAATACCATCGTTCTCCCCCTACCTCAGTCCTGCTGTGAAGGCTCTCTTCCATCGCCGCGAGTCACAAACCATAGTCATCGTCGTGAAAGAACCATTCTATCGTTGATGTAAAATCATTGTCAGGAGACCGTGACATGGTCAGCGCGATAAGTGTGCCTGGTTTTACTTATGTATATACATATCTGTCTTCTTGTCAATGTTAAACCAGGTGGCTATATTAACGCATATTACTTTATATGGAATAACAGAGCGTGGAGTAGCGCTCAATTCCCCAACTACAACATAAGATCTATTCCTACTGGGGCTATGTGCCCGACAGGGGCCAAGTGTCCTTAAGGTCATGTGCCCGACAGGACCATGTATCCGACAGGGCCATGAACCTGCAGGGGCCTTGCGTCCGGCAGAGGCAATGTGTCCGACAGTGGTCATGTGTCCGACAGGATTCATGGCTCCTACAGGGGTCATGGGTCCTTCTGAGGCCATGGGTCCTATTGGGATCATGGAAGCCGGGGTCAGAATTCGTTTGTTCGTTAGACGAAGCAACATTTCGAAGCAGACTCACTCCAGATAGTTTCAACTTTGACATTACTATAACACTAGCAATAAACCGTATTTCTTTAAGTTCTGACCATGTGACAATCTCCATAGGATTATAAATATGAGTATAGAGTAAGTTCGCTTGAGGTCGGCCCCGCCCAAGCGTCGCGGCCTGGCGGCGGGCGCGGCGCGTTGTGTGTTGTAAGTTATTGTACAGGCGTGTAGGGCTTTACTCTTGAACAATATTGTACAAACAGATGCACATAAGTATGCAAGAGGCAGATACTCGTATTCGCAAGTTTAAAACAAAAGTTTTAAAGGTGCGAATTATCTACAGTACCCGGCGATAAATAATGCACATCGACGAAAGAGACAATCGGCTAATTTCGGCTTCGTAGAGCGTTATCTCTGTCGCACGAAATACAAATAGTCTTGTATCTATTAGGAGCTGTTAAAACAATTATGATTTGCTTCTTTCAATTATTCTTTTTATTCTTTGTATAAAATACAGCAATTTTTATGTAAGGTTGATGTGCAAAATTTATCGCCGAGTACTGTATCTTGAATCTTGATGGCTCATATCAAGAAAGTGTAAAGTAAAGCTCATCTGAGGGTCAATTTTGTGTTAGCTATATGTTTCTAAGGGCCTGTTTCACAATGTCCGAGTAGGCACTACTCACTGAATAAATTCAAAAATGGAACAGAATTTGTATGAAATTATCTGCCAAGTAAGATACTCGAAACTTAATCATAGGTGGTGAAACAGGCCCTAAGTGTACAAATTATAATACAAAGATTTCTGTTTAGTAAACACTTCGAATGGTATATAAAGCTAAACTTATGGAGGTATTTTCAATAAGATATGCTTTAATCATCTTTGATGATTTCTTATATTTCATTCGCAACAAGATTAGATATACTTATAAACAATTTTTTTTACTGTCCGTTCGGATTTTTTAGTTTGGATGGCGTTAAAAGCAAAAAAAAACTGGTGACAATACCATTTACTGCAGCCGTAATTTATCATGTCCTTAACGCAATAAAAGCCAAAATCGTTTGATCGGACAGTATAAACGGTTTGTTTAAATATCTAATGTTTTTGCAAAAGGAGTATAGATCTAACACAAATCTTGAAATATATAGATTCAAAAGATCTTCGCACGAGTTTGAATGAAAAATGACGTGGTAGCTCATAACACAGATTTCGATGTGAAATGTAATAAATACTAAACTATATAACACTGTTGTATAGCGATGCGCGATCCGAGAAGTTTTATCCGATTGTAATAATCGATAGTTCTCGATTGTTTCGACTTCGACTCGAGTCCGACTCTTGTCTGTTATTGCGACTGGCGCATGGCGCGTTTAGAGCGAGTTGTTCCTCGATGGTTTAGAGGTTTGAGTGAGAGTGACTGATTAACTCCCGTTTTCAATAAGCTATAATATATCTACAGTTGCAGCTACTAAAGATAAACAAATTTATCCTTTTGCCTACTTGCTTTTCTATTACCTACTAACGGATAGCATTTCCTATCAAAAGTTGTGGATTGATATTGATAGATAGAATCTTACTGTTTATCGGGGATAGCTATCTATCTATCAATCCACAACTTTTGGTAGGAAATGCGTCGGTAGGTTACAGGAAAGCAAGTAAGGGCAAAAGCTTGTTGAAAACGGACGTAAAACGATCGAAAACTAGGGATCGATTCCGTCGACTCGAAACTATCGAAACACATCTCGATTATTTAGTAGAAAGGCGAGTCCATGTTTTATTTTAACGAGTCCGATTCTTTCAAAATTATTTTATTTCACATAGGCCTACATAGGCACATATAAAAGGTCTAAAACTACTGCACGGTTCCAAATCGGTCGTTTCCTATGGAGAAGAACCGGCAAGAAACTCCATGGTTACTCTTTTCAAAAAACTATTGGGTCTACAATACTTCGATATTACAACACAGACATATGCGAGGACAGTGTAGACCAGTCAATGTTTCGATCGGTAAAACATCTCGGTATCGCCCCTCGCTAATGTTGTATAATTAAAAGACTATAATAATATTAGATTCCGTCAGATTATTGTTAGTTATCGAATGTTCTGTTAAAGTCCATACACACAGACCAGCTCGGAGAGAAGAGCAGATTTATCACGTTGAAAACAGAGTTTTAAGTATTTGCAGTAAGGTTTATTTTTGCATGTGCAATGTTTTGACATAAAGAATGCTTGAACGCGCAGTGTACATGCAAAAATAAACCTTACCACACATACTTAACTTTTGAATCCCCAACCGGTCCTATGAGACCGCGCTGTTAGACCGTTTTCACATTATCCGATCCGATATCGGTATCGGACGCCGATCCGATATCGGGGTAAGTAAAATGTATGAAATGCCGTGCTCCGATATCCGATATCGGGTCGGACAATATGAAAGACAGGTACATATTTCATACATTTTACTTACCCCGATATCGGATCGGAGTCCGATACCCGATATCGGATCGGATAATGTGAAAACGGTCTTATTGTTTTACTATTGTGTCTCGTTTCGCGGGTATCTGAGTAATTAAAACTCTCTATTTAATGTGATAAAAAATCTGCTGTCCTCTCCAAGCCGGTCTGTGTACGGAGCCTTAGTTATAATATATAAGAGTTGTAGAGTGGCGAGCGGTGCGCGGTGTATGAATGTATGTATGTGTGGACAGCGGGGGGAGCGCGGGCACGGGCGGGGGAGCGGATGGTGCTAGACTAGAGTCATTCGGGGTAACAGCACGCATCGGGTAAGAGATCGCAATGCTAAAATCTCCGCGGGGAATGAAGGGACAGGGGGCGCGTCTATGACGGAGTCAGTGGCTAGCGAGCGGCCATGTTGAAACCAAGCTGTTTGTAGCTGCGCTGCGGTTCTAACGAAAACAAATCAAAAAAGTGTGTTTTTCATTGATCTAAACTTAGTTTTTTGTGTTAAGGAAAAGTGTATATCTCCCATAAACACAAGATAATCGTGGTAAGTACTATTAAGTGTTGTAACATCATTATTAAGCTATCCATACAGAGTAATAATTTTAGATTATTTTTCGAACTTACGTATGTTTCGGCGCGGTATTCAAAAATGTGTCCTGTGGGGTAAGAGAACGGGGTCAAGAGAACGCACGCGATCTTTTACCCTTACATGCGTTCTTTTACCCACCACCTTTTTAACGTTTAGTGTTTTATAATTTAATTTAGAGAATTATTTATATCTTGTTGATCAGTGTACTTAAACATTGGTATGCAATGATGCGCATTAATTTTATCGATTAATACGCACCATTGCATACCAGTATTTACGTGTTACAGGGTTAACTAAAAATGAAAAGTTATAGGTACCTATTAGCTTAATTATGTTACACAGTTTTTAGGTACATTGTTATAGCACCGCGTGATACATATTTATGGTTATTTATTTTTTAGTTTCAGAAAAATGCCCCGGAATTACATCAGAAAACGACCTGACCGAAAAATACTGACAGAGGAACAAATCAGGTTTATTAAAAGATATCTTTAATTATTTGTTTTGTTTTTAATTAATAATAATACTTATTATTATGTTTAAGTGCCAAAATACTACATTGGTCTCTATTGTTAATTATATTGTTTTGTTTCTAAATACTATATAACTGAACTCCTTAAGGTTGTTTAATTACTATGATTGCTAAGTTGCCTTAATTACTTAATAGGTTTATTAAAAATATCTTTAATTATTTGTTTTGTTTTAATTAACTTACCACAAATTATATCATTGCGTTTACTTACCCCGTATGCGAACTTTTGCCCCCCAGACTGCGTGCTGTTACCCGCATTACGGGTCAATTGTTCGCATTCTGACTGAGGGTCATAATTAAGTGATTCTAAGAAAACTATTTAGAAAATCAGTTTACAAATATATGCATTTAATAAAGCAATAAGTAGCCTACCTAAATGTCAATACTACATTTTTAAGAATCCATTATTTTTATATTGGTGTTGTAGAGAAATATAAAATGCGTCCTCTTGACCCGAATGACTCTACGCTAATGTTAATTAACTATTGAAATAAATATAACTACAGAATATTTTATGTGGTTTTTATTTAAATTAACAATCCTACCTGAAACTACCAGCGTATCTATTCTCCTTCTAAGTCAATTCCATCCAAAGGTTGTCTGTAAAAAATCGCTGTTAGCGATAAGACCGCCCATTGTAGGTACTACCATCCCTACTAATGTTAAGCTCCTTGTGAAAAATGTATTATTACGGTGTACAATAAAGAGTATATAAATAAATAATCCTTTCGAATCCCACTCTTGACTAGTCTGAAGATTCGCCAAACTTAAACGCTCCACACACTGCACCGCGTCCCGCCGCGGTGCGCGGGATGGCAGATTTTACCGTTGTATGAAAGTACCTCGTGCCTCGGAAAGCACGTTAATCCGTAGGTCCCGGCTGTCATTTGTAGATCTTTGGCAGTCGTTACGGATAGTCAGAAGCCAGTAAATCTGACTCCAGTCTTGCCATGAAGTACCGTGTTACCCCAGTTAATGGGTTGTGGAGGTCTGGTAGGCAGCCGCTCCTCGTAAAATACTGGTATTCAGCTAAATCCGGCTTGACTGGAAGCCGACCCCAACATGGTTGGGAAAAGGCTAGGCAGATGATGATGATGAAAGTACCTCAATTGGTATAGAAATCACGCCTAGCATAGCACACTGCCGACGCGGAACTGCACGGGAAGGCATTCCGCGCGCAGTTTCTACCAATCGTGCGTGCCACGCGGTATGACACACTGGCTCCGCGGTCCCGCGCGTGATTTGATATTGTAAAGACTTGAAAAAAATCTTCTATGGACGCAGTGTCATAATTCTTGTATAAAAACACCAAAATGACAATATAATTGCAACATCTTAAAATTGAATAATTTCGTCCATTCTGCACGACGATCGACAGCACAGTGAACATACTTACGAATTTATTTAGCGCGAGGCCGTCGTAATCTGCTTCACCGTGCGGGGGAGCAGATTACACCGCTAATGGCGCATTTTCATTAGTCGTTAACTCGTTCGGTATACAGCATGCGAGGAGTCCCCGCATGCGGGATAACAACCAATGAAAGTTACCAAGTCGATACATGTTCGGTATACCGTCTACGGTTCCCCGAATGTGGGTCCTGTGGCACGCATTCCAGTAATCTCTCGCACCCGGCATGCGCGCCCTATCGACTAATGAAAACGGTTCCCCGAATGCGGGCCCTGTGGCATGCGTTCCAAAAATCTCTCGCACCCCGCATGCGGGCCCTATCGACTAATGAAATTGCGCCATAAGTACGGCAGATCTGCGCCTCCGTCGCCGCGCGCGTTATCTGCCGTATTCCGCGCCCCGCGGCGGGACGCGGTGCAGTGTGTAGAGCGCCAAAGACCGTTTATTATACAAAAAAAAACAACTTTCAATATTATTCCTGTAAATTGGAGAATAGGGTGACCACAATTTTGTTGACATGGTGTCATTTTACATGTGAGGAGCTCGTGGCTAGATAATAACAGCCGCACAGGTCGATCTTCAAGGTTAAGCAACGCTTGCCTAGGTTGGTCTGTGGATGGGTGACCATCTTAACATAACGAGTTTCCTCCGTGCCTCGGAAAGCACGTTAAGCCGTAGGTCCCAGCTGTCATTTGTAGATCTTTGGCAGTGGTTACGGATAGTCAGAAGCCAGTAAATCTGACTCCAGTCTTGCTATGAAGTACCGTATTACCCCAGTTAATGGGTTGTGGAGGTCTGGTAGGCAGCCGCTCCTCGTAAAATACTGGTATTCAGCTAAATCCGGCTTGACTGGAAGTCAACCCCAATTTAGTTGGGAAAAGGCTAGGCAGATGATGGTGTCATTTTACATGTACTATACAAAATGGCGCCGACAATAATATAAACTGTGTATTCCTCATAATGTTCCTAGTCTGCATACCAAATATTATTCGAAAATGACCAGATGATAGTAGATAAGAGGTAGTTTAGTCGCAGGACATCATTTTTCATTTTCTATATGATATACTTTTAGACAGCCCTCCACAAACTTTAAGGGCTGCTTGCTCAGTAGATGAATCTGAACATCCTCCCTCAAGATTTTTTTTCAGGAAAGGAAAAAAAATTCGACCTCTCCATACAAACTGTCCGATAAAATTTATCATTTTGTATGGTGAGGCTTAATTTTATTTTCTTTTCCTGAAAATAAATTTTACGGGAGGATGTTCAGATTCGTCTACTGAGCAAGCCCCTTAGGGTCAATTCCCACTGAAAGAGCAGCGGCCGGCAGCGTCTTTTTGAGGCAAAATATTACAAACTATTTTGAATCTTATATACGTGACTAAAAAGTTTTTAGTCATTTGAAGGTAAAGGAGGGGTCGCGTGAGCCTTCTACCGACTAGTCAAAAGAGGCGCCGCGCGGCCGATCGCGGCGCCGCTAGCCGACGTGCGGCCGACCGCGGCGCAGCTGACAGACGCGCGGCTGCGCGCGAGCGACCATTTCCTACCCGCCCGTTTTGTTTGTTACTTCTTGTTCTTCTTCTACAGCATGTGCTATGATACATAAATCCAAATCCACCATATTTATTGCTACACAACTTTCCTTGAGTGAAGTAGATCGCACACTAGTTTTCAAAGCTACCACGCGGAGGCTCATTGCGGCACCTCGGGATGCCGCGCTGCCTCTCGCGGCGCCGCACTGCCCCGCGCGGCGCCGCGCTCAGTCACTTGCTGTTACGGCCGCTGCTCTTTCAGTGGGAATTGACCCTTAAAGTTTGTGGAGGGCTGTCCCTTACACCCAGTATATACGAAGTTTACGATTACAAAAAAAAAACTTCCTTTTCAAATGAGAAGAAAAAATTATTAGTTGCATAATATAAAACAAACATAACACCTAAGCTAAATACTACATATTATTCACTTTTTGGTCATTCTGCTACTAGCACTGTAAGCTTGACAAGACCTTATAATTACAACTTAGGAACTCGAACAGAGCTCCCTGCGGCAACCGCCCTGCGCCAGTTCTACTGCAGATGCAGGATGTTCCCTCTGGAGGTGCAGGACGTGTTCACTCTGCAGGCGCAGGACGTGTTCTCTAGGCTCAGGAGTTCTGTTCTCTGGAGGTGCAGGACGTGTTCTCTAGGCACAGGAGTTCTGTTCTCTGGAGGTGCAGGACGTGTTCTCTAGGCGCAGGAGTTCTGTTCTCTGGAGGTGCAGGACGTGTTCTCTAGGCGCAGGAGTTCTGTTCTCTGGAGGTGCAGGACGTGTTCTCTAGGCGCAGGAGTTCTGCTCTCTGGAGGAACAGGACGTGTTCTCTAGGCCCAGGAGTTCTGCTCTCTGGAGGCGCAGGACGTGTTCTCTAGGCGCAGGAGTTCTGCTCTCTGGAGGAGCAGGACGTGTTCTCTAGGCGCAGGACGTGTTCTCTAGGCGCAGGACGTGTTCTCTAGGCGCAGGAGTTCTGCTCTCTGGAGGTGCAGGACGTCTTCACTCTGCAGGCGCTGGACGTCTTCTCTAGGCTCAGGACGTGTGCTCTCTGGAGGCGCCGCCGCTCCTGCTGGCGCGCTCGCCGCTCGAGGCGCTCGTTGGCCCTCTGCTGGGCCATCAGCGCCTCGCGTAGTAGGGTGCGTAATCGGCGCTCCTCGGCTCTTGTTCTGTAAAATATTATTTTATTTAGTTCAGAAACATCTAATCTACCTAGCCTTTTCGCAACTATATTGGGGTCGGCTTCCAGTCAAGCCAGATTTAGCTGAAATGCTGAATACCAGTATTTTACTAGGAGCGGCTGCCTATCAGACCTCCACAACCCATTAACTGGGGTAACACGGTACTTCATGGTAAGACTGGAGTCAGATTTACTGGCTTCTTTCAACTTCAAATTCATCGTTTCAACCAAGACGTGCACTGTTGGACATAGGCCTCCCCCAAGTCCCGCCATAATGCCCGGTCCTGTGCGTCTCACATCCATCGGATTCCCGCGACCTTCACCAGATCATCGGTCCAACATTAGGTTATTATAATGTCAAATCTGCTCATACCATGATCAGAAAATCACAAAAAGGTCTTACAGGGAAGGTCATTCACGCCCGTTTTAAATAACCTACCACAGTTCAAAGATAGATAGCTATTTCCGATATACTTACAAAGATTCTATCTATCCATCCACAACTTTTGGTAGGAAATGCTATCCGTCGGTAGGTTATAGGAAAGCAAGTAAGGGCAAAAGGATTTGTTTATCTTTAGTAGCTGCACCTTTACATAGACAGCTTATTGAAAACGGGCGATATACGCATTATTTTGCTACACGAAGCTGAAAATTGAATAGCTCACAACTCGACTTACCTACTTACTCTTCGTCCAGTATGGACGACGATTGGGTTAGCGGCGTGGTGCTGCGCGGCGTCGCTGCCGCCGCCACTGCCGACTCCGCAACATTTAGCAATTCTAAAAAGAAAGGGATAAGTATTCAAATCATGCAAAAACTTAGTACTTAGATTACACGCAGACACATTCACAACAAAATATTAACCGACACAAACAAGCTTTTTCGTTATTATGTTCAATGTTATTATGCCCAAAGCCCAAAACATTCCGCATTTGGTGCCACACCATGTTAGTACTTATAACACTTCGTCGTAATACAGCAGTAATTTGGTTGCAATCATCATCATACCGCCGCGGAGTCGTAATCCTTGATCATCATACGTAAGGATGGATAAGTCTGTACCTACATAAAAGAATTCAACTCGCTGAACGTTTACGGATTAAAAGTTTGGTAGGTACCTACCTATTTAGTATTTATTGCAAGAATCCATGATTCAACAGACCGACTTATCTCGAAATAACTCCTCCCATAATATTTCCTGTCTGTTCTGCAAAAAACAATAAACATGTTAATTCAACAATAAAACAACAGTAGTAGTCGCTCTAAATTGAAAAACTGAAGAAATGTAGAAAGTATACTTACATTTTAAAAAGTTCTGCACTGCACACACGGAACTTCACGAAAGTTTGCAACAGGCACAGACTCAAGAGTCTGTTATTTTACAAAGTTTAGATTGTACCAACATCAGTAGGTAAAAATAATCAAGATTTGATATACGTTTCTACACTTTTAATTTTATATAAAACATTTATTACATTACAGATGGACTAGTAATTTGTATATTTAATAGATTATTTTATTTATTGGAAAAATATTATAGTTATATCAATAAAATAAAATAAGTAAAACAACGTATGTACACACAAAGACGTCGTTCTTTTGAAATTGGATTGTGCCAATATTTAGAAAATAACGCATCCGGAAAGTTGTTTTTTAAAACTTTATAAAATAAGATTTGCTTGGGAAGTCCACACAAAATATATCATATAACACGGATAACGAATATTTGAAAGAGAGGTTTTAATTCATTCAGATATTACATTAACGAAAAGAAAACTATAAGTGTGTCAAATGTTCAATCCATAAACTAATAATGTTACCATTGCATAGATGTTAACATTGATAATCCTTTCATTGTGTGCATAAAACATTATAATGCTATGAGTAATTGTTTTGGAAAAAACAGACTTATAAGTGTTTTGTCAATAATTAAAGATGATACCTACCTAAATAAAAAAATAATGTCTGTACTAACAACAATTAATACCTATTATTCGCTTGAGTTTTTGTTAGGAACAAGTCTTAGTTCAAATGAACCTCAATAGATGGCGTCTATAACAACTTACGTTACACAATTTCTGTTTTTATTTACAGTCAAACGGGGTGAATAGGAACGAAAATAGGAAATAGATTTTCACGTTATTTAACAGGTGCTTCCTTTATAGAAAAAATTATCAGCTGTTCCCTACATTTTGACGAAAAGCGAACATAAATGTATGGAACTGCTGTTTATTTTTTTCTCGATTTCGTGTTTGGTCCCACAGTAAAAGTTGTTCATAAAATGATGAGTATAATGACCCCCCAAGAGGATGTGCGTTAATAATGTTACATGTTGTGTATGTTAGATTGTTAGCGTAGTGTGAAATGAACTTGAGGCGAGGCTGTAAGGTCTTCTATACATAAATGCTTCGTGTAAGACTCAGTACTGCTCACAGTGGTGCAGACCCGAAGTGTCCACGCTTGTTTAGGTCCCTCGTCGCGATGCTAACACTACCGCTGCACCACCCACCACCATCGACTGTACCGCGTTATTAGCGCTGCTGACGCGCGTTGCGTCGCGACTGAGAATTGTGGCGTGGGCTGGGGCAAGCCGCGAGCGACTAGGCGACTGTATTGCGATACGAACGCGCGGCAGCCGCGCTAATGCATCGCTTTAAAAAGTCGCCGTGGGCGAGGCCCCTAGGCCGTCTGTCCACCGCCGCCGTCACCTGGACGTTACCGAGAACGAGATGAGGCGCCGATTTACATTACGAAACTATAGTTCATGAAATTAGTTTTATGACACTAATTTCACGTGTAAACGTTCAGTTTTACAATTACTGTCATGACACTGAAGTAGTTTCACTATGCGCATATTTTTTTGTGAAAATAATGCTATGCAACTAATTTTATTATGTAAATGCGACGCAAAACAGCTAGTGTCGTTTGGCAAAAAAAATTGTTGTCGTTTGTTTAAAATACAGCTTTGATGTTGACAGGGCCATTATCTCTGCGATACTGATAATTTCACGACAATAGAATTTAATTCATGAATCCCCGACCGGTCTCATAGGACCGCGCTGTTATTGTCTTACTACGTGTCTCGTTTCGCGGGTACCTATTGATAACTTAAACGAAAGAAGTTTCACATATGCTGAAATTAGTTTTATCACGCATGACACTAGTTTCGTAATGTAAATCCGGCTTTAGCGATACAATTTTTATGGCCATGTGTCCACCGCACGCCCGTCATCCCGGCCGCCGATGATTGAGTAGGTAGTTCGGCGTGACCGCTAGAACTCGGCACGGTTTTATGACCGGCCGATGTGCCTGCTATACAAAACAAGTTTGTGCTTGTACACACACCACATACTACCACATACTACCGTCGCACCGCGCCATTCACCCGGTTTTGATTTTGTGTATCATAAATGCGGTGGACACACGATCGCCGTCACGTCATCGTAGTTACTCAGATACCCGCGAAACGAGACACAATAGTAAAACAATAACAGCGCGGTCACATAGGACCGGTTGGGGATTCAAACGTTAAACTCGGCCCGAAATAATCTCGTTCTCGGTGACGTCCCGGTGATGGGGGCGGTGGACAGACGGTCTAAGGGCTCAAACACATAAACACGATACGAAGTCGCGTCGTACAACGATGCGGCGGCGGCGTCGCTTCACGATACGACGTCGCGTCGTGGAAATCTACGATGAGCATCCTAAAAAAGTTGTTGGCACTCGTAGATTCGGAATACAGATTTATATTTGTCGATATTTGAGTATATGACAAGGAATGTGACTCAACCGTTTACAATAATTTCAAAATTGAACAAATTACTTAACGTTTGAATCCCCAACCGGTCCTATGAGACCGCGCTGTTATTGTTTTACTATTGTATCTCGTTTCGCGGGTATCTGAGTAAGGCAGGCCGCACACCAGCGCCACATGCTACACGTATCGAACATTTACGTCGCCACAATCGTTGCGCTACAATTCAGCTTACTACAAATGTATCGTATATACGCACATCGGAAGCACAGTTGTAGCGTGGCACCGCTTTTAGCATGTCGACGTCATCTTCTGATGACGACTATTTCTTGATGTGGCGATTCATGAGAAAAAGAAGACGTTAGGTATTGGGTTCATCCGTTTAATCAAGATTGCACAAATTACGGGAATTACAAAATTTCACAACTTTTCACCAATCTTACACCAAATAATTTCTGTAATCCGTCTGTTACTATAATCTTTGGGTGTATGATTGTATAATATAGGGTTTTTTTCAACCTCTGCAATAAATTCAACCTAAAATTCAATGTTGTCTTTCATTTTTTCAAGCCAACGCGACACAAAAAACGAACAGGTGCGATCTTAAATTATTGTAGCGCGGATGACGTCTCGCCACAAAGTGCGCCCGCTACAAATGTGTCCTCGGTGTGCGTGCTCACGTAGGAATATACGGGGGCGTTAAATGTGTCGCATTTCAAATGTGGCGCTACAATTGTGGAGAAACAATTGAATGCCTGGTGTGCGGCCTGGCTAACTACGGACCTTTCCTTTACCTTTACGTCGTGTCGTGACGCGTCGTGGAAATCTACCACGACGCGACTTCGACGCCGCATCGTTGTACAACGCAACGTCGTATCGTGTTTATGTGTGGGAGCCCTTACAGTTGGTCAAAACTCCGATAAGGGATTTTAGTCATCATCTACCTAGCCTTTTCCCAACTATATTGGGTTCGGCTTCCAATCAAGCCGGATTTAGCTGAATACCAGTATTTTACGAGGAGCGGCTGCCTACCAGACTTCCACAACCCATTAACTGGGGTAACACGGTACTTCATGGCAAGACTGGAGTCAGATTTACTGGCTTCTGACTATCCGTAACGACTGCCAAAGATCTCCAAATGACAGCCGGGACCAACGACTTGAAGTGCTTTCCGAGAGGCACGGAGGAAACTCGTTATGTTAAGATGGTCACCCATCCACAGACCAACCTAGGCGTTGCTTAACCTTGAAGATCGACCTGTGCGGCTGTTATTATCTAGCCACGAGCTCCTGATAAGGGATTTTAGTGGTAAGAAAAATAAAAGTCATGAAATAGTGAATAAATATTTAATGTATACATAATAATAATGATCTGTGACAACATCACGGAATCGGACCTCTCACTCGCTCGTCTTGCGTCTCGCTCGCACTCAAACTGTTCCGCTTTATAAAAACGTGTAACTGTCGCTACGATACAACTTTATACAACGTATTATACAGATTATTGCGTATTATACAATGACAGAATGTATTATACAGTATTATACACGGCTCTTAACTCTAGAACAACAAATATATCTCAACTTTTACATTATTTTGTTATTATTTACAATTTTTTTTTATTATTTTGCGAGAGCAGTGATGCAAACCCAGCTAGGCGCATTACTTTGTGTAATTTATTTCATCACCACTGCTCTCAAAACGGTGAAGGAAAATGCACATACCTGCATTTTCCTTCTAAAACCAAAAATTCGAAAACATGTGACATCCACTAATCCGCACAGGGCCCGCGCGGTGGATTACGGCCCATTCTCTCTCCTAGAGAGTAGGCCTAAGTACCAGCAGTGGGAACATCAGACTTTTAACACGTGATCAGACTGACAGCACACCAGAGGAGATGCTGATCATAGTCACATAGAGTGCCTGTAACATTTCAACAATATCAGCGCTTTCCCATATAGAGCTATAGTCCGTCTAATGAAAGCGCGACCTGAGAAAAAAGAGGTTGTATCCAAAAATTTTGTATGTGGTATTACTAACTAGTAGGAGAATCATGTCTTGACACTTCACATTTTTTTTATTTGTTACATTTGCGGCTGAATAGTGTGACCATCAAAATAAAATAAAAAAAACTCCAGGTCGCGTTTTCATTAGACACTCTAGTCCTTATATTTTGTGACTATTAAATTTGGTCGGATTCGCGATATAATTACTTTTATTGCATCTCGGAACGCTAAGTATAACAAGTGATCATCATTTGAGCTGTCGAAAGCAGCAGGCAATACCCCCGCAGTTCTGCTCTCATGATGTTAAGTATAGTCTCACTTATGAGTTAGTTACGATTGTGTTGCGCGGTCGCCTGCTCGGACTGCAGTAAAATGAACCTTATGACAGCCACGACAAATATGGAAATATGCTTTCTACACCAAGGGACAACTTAACGATTAGATTATTCTTTAAAAAATACAAATAAGGAAAATAATACTTTCTTACACGATTTATTAGTGTTTAAGTCTGTCTTGTAGTCCTGACCGTGGCGTGCTCGACACTTCTTGCTTTGTCATGTATACGTGACTGTGGCGGTCAAAGTGTGAAGTAAGAAAAATGAACCTTGTAGGGTTGTTTTGCACAAATGACATTTAACCGCCTCCGTCGGACATATCCGACCAACACTCTCGTGGTTTATTCCGCCAGGGTCGCACATCCACAACCAAATTATACAACCCTACAACATACGACCCTGGCGAATAGGATAAAGATATTTATGTTTGGGGTGTAAATATAACAAATCAAAATGCTGTGACTGTACAGATACTAAATGCCAGACTTATACTTCTAACCCTTATTGCCTCAGTTATAAGATTGAATTCCGCAGGTATAAGAGCCAGGCGACCGAACGGCACGCTTTTGTTATGTATGTACAATTGTACATTATAATTATATATCTCGGGTAAGATAAAGCATCAGTCTTCGACGCACGACGCGTGCTGTCGACAACATTACTACTTCATCATTTACCTAGCCTTTTCCCAACTATATTGAGGTCGGCTTCCAGTCAAGCCGGATTTAGCTGATACCAGTATTTTACGAGGAGCGGCTGCCTACCAGACCTCCACAACGTTACTACTTATAGTAAATAAATGCTTCCTTTAGGTGGTGGCGAGTACTACGGCCCTAGCCTGTTTGAACATCACCGACGAGGCGTGAGTGTAGCGCGCCAGTAATAACATTTGTACAAATAACGACTTTATTGCTAAGTGAACAAAGACGTTATTACTATCAAATCGCCAACACGCAGCTGACTATACGTTACGTAGATGACTCTGAAGGCAGTGTAAAGCGCACTAGAGTGCGTCTAATGAAAGCGTGACCTGGAGTTTTTTTTTTAAATTTAATTGGCAACATTATTCAGCCGCAATTGTAGGAAATAAAAATAATTGTGAAGTGTCAAGACATGATTCTCCTACTAGTTAGTAAGGCTTTTCTTCCGCTTTCATTAGACGGACTATAGGTGTGATTCCACACATACTACAACTTTTTAGAAAATTGGATCCTACTTCTTCGCTTTTGGGCACGTAACCAAATCGCCAACGAGTAGCTGACTGTACATCTCATAAATAACTCCGGAGGCAGTGTAAAACCTACTATCTACAGCCGCGTAGCTTCACACACGCGTATTCATCACTATACGCTTGAAATACGCCAGCGTGAAGCGCGCATACAAAACTATGAACTCTGTCGATGAAGCAACAGTATCGTGCCGTCGTGTGGCTGCAGATTCCTCAACACAGTTTTCAAGCTTTCTCTCTTTTTGTTAGCGAGTTTCACGCAGGCGTACACAAAACAACCATACAATCCGGTCCCATTAACTTGACGCATCTCTGAAACGCTCACATCCCCCTGCTTCCCCCCGCATTCCCTTAGCTCGCCGGCAAGTGTCAGGTATGCTCAGCATCTTTGTTATCGATACGCGCGTCGATAATTTGGCTAGTTCTCTGTTGTTGTTATATTGTTTTTGGATATTATTTCATCGACGCCAAGCGTCAAGTTAATGTGACCGAATGTATATTCCCAGCTCATTTTTTTCCAGTTTCAAAACTTTCCACCCTGTATTTGACAGTTAGCTGTCAAACCACAAGTGACAGCGGCTGTCAAAACACAAGTGACAGCGGCTGTCAAAACACAAGTGACAGCGGCTGTCAAACCACAAGTGACAGCGGCTGTCAAATCGTTATGCAGCTTCCTCGGCATACACCATATACATAGTTTAGCATGCGCGCTTCACGCAGGCGTGACGAATACGCGCCTATAAAGCCACGCGTCCGTGGCAGTAGGACTAAGTGTTGTATAGGTAACGTTGTCGACAGCACGATACACTCCACACAGCGATCACGGCAAGAAGTTATTACTATTTACAAGTATGATCTGCGACTTAAACGCGCGTACAACGTTACTTCAACATATCTGGCAGTGAAGAGCATTGTATGATGTGAGCTACAGCTGTCCACAGTTTGCGTCCACTATCTAAATTTTTAGGGTTTCGTGCCAAGGGTAAAACGGACAGTGGGGGTCTTAGTAACACCACAGATTACTAAATAGTTACTACGCTTTATCTCATGAACCGTGTATTTCTGTTACCGCTTTAACAAAACTAAAAATAAATATTTAGGTAGGCCTCCCATAAAACAAACGTGATTTGTTTTGCCATTTTTTGCTACGAACAGTACGGACCCTTCCTGTGCAAGTTCGACTCGCAATCGGCCGGTTTTTTCTTCTGAAGCACATACAAACTGTTACCTGAGACTTGAGATGCTTCTATATTATCTATCACAGCTTGCGACACGAACATACCCGCGCGGCACACTTATAGACAGCTGTAGTTACATCACAACGATAGATTTACTTGAATTCGTAAGTTCGACTTTAGCTCTGTGTAGTTAAAGTTCATTTTTAAGTAACAACTTGTGTAAGTAGTAAGTGGCTATAGAATTTGAACTCACTCAAGTAAACCATAAGGTTTATTTTCCCTTATCTCGAATTCTCAATTCAATACAGTTTTTAAAACATAACAGAATGATACAACGGAATTCGATAACATAGTATTTATTACAAACAATATACGTATATGTTAACTGTTCATATAGCTAGCTATAGATAGGCCCTCTCATCATCTGCCTAGCCTTTTCCCAACTATATTGGGGTCGGCTTCCAGTCAAGCCGGATTTAGCTGAATACCAATATTTTACGAGGAGCGGCTGCCTACCTGACCTCCACAACCCATTAACTGGGATAACACGGTACTTCATGGCAAGACTGGAGTCAGAATTACTGCTTCTGACTATCCGTCTGAAACGACTGCCAAAGATCTACAAATGACAGCCAGGACCTACGGCTTAACGTACTTTCCGAGGCACGAAGGAAACTCGGTATGTTAAGATTGTCAGCCATCCATAGAGCAACCTTGGCAAGCGTTGCTTAACCTTGAATATTGACCCGTGCGGCTGTTATTATGGAGTTTCATACAGTCTTATATACAGCTACAACTTAGGGGCTCTTTAAGTCAAGAGTGAATAGGTTACTTCTAGCTCCATCGTCGACCGCATCATCGCTTACAATCAGGTGAGATAGTGGTCAAGCGTGAACCTTTTAATAATAATAAATAAAATAGCTGAGTACTTCAATCGCAGGCAAAGTCAGAGCACATAAGCTAGCTATACAAACAGTGAAAATAAAACATCTGAGTCTTCAAAGGGAATGAATTTTAGTCAAACAATATTGTGACGAATAACAACCAATAGTACAGTCAACATTATATATTTAATATATGTCAGTATATTATATATTATAGTATGTACAGTGTTATTACTAGTTATATATATATTTATTTATTGTGTCGGAATGTGTTGTGTTATTGTACTGTCGTAGCTATAGGGTCAGTTCACACCGAGACGCGACGATGCAGGAAGAGGCCAGTGACTTCGCGCTGCGCCGCGCGAAGCTGCGAGGCGCATCGCAACGTTGCGAGGCGCATAGTAACATCGTGGGCAACACGAAGAGCGAATGTAAAAACTTTCCGCGCGGAGTTACGAGGCGCAGCGCTGTATGAAGCAACGTAATCTAAATTCTCACAATGAAATGTGTACCTTTTCGTGTAGTAAATAAAGTTCTATTTTGAGTCACTCTATTAAAAAGCGTCGCGTCGCGTCTCGGTGTGAGCTGACCCATAGGTTTTTTTTTTGACAGTAATGTACTTTCGTAGGCGTTAAATTATGAAATATAAGAAACCAAGGAAACGGAAAAAATATATTTTTTTAAATAGCATCACACAAATCTCGTCCTTCGCGACTCTGCCAGTGATCAAAGCGATTTCTAAATTTCATAAAAACGCGCCACAGAAGTTAAGTTGGAATGTTGCCGATTTCTGGGTTATCTGAAGAGATTTCCGAGTTCTTTTTTAGCTGTACTTTAAAGAAAATGGTATACAATCGTTATTCTAATCAGCCCCAATTAAATTTACAGTTAATACAAATGAATTACTTTTTTTTATTAAATTGTCATTGAGGTTGACTAGAATAACGATGATTACAGTTTAAATTTCTCACAAACGGTGTGTATACAAATCATTTAGTATTATCTTGAAACCTACAGCTGACAGTCGACAGTAACACAACACAATGTGGGTCCAAGCTCACTGACAACCAGTCGGAGACAAACGCTGACCACACACATATATATCGCCACTTCTACATCTCCACAGTACTACCGTCTGTTTTTTATCCCCTGAGACTAAAATGAAATTACAACACAAAAGAACTGACATAATTCCTATAGTAAGTTTGACATTACCGGTGTCAATTTAGTCTCAGAGTATAAAAAACAGATTATACAGTACCACACACATTCATCCCTCAGGAGAAAGGTGATCGCATCACAACATGTGATTTTTTTTAAATGTTTACCTTATACAGTGGCGGTAGTGGTCAATATGCCGTGTATGTAAGCACTGTGTGTCAGACATCGAAGCGCAAGCAAATACCTATGGATCTAGTACATGATTCTGGATCCACCAGCAGGTTTACTCTTGAGTTTAATTCCGATCGGTCAACATTGTAATTGATGACATTTCGTACTAAACGGTTTACGGACGAACCTAATAACCTATCTATCTCCAGTTTTGGCATACTGGAGATAGTATAAACAAATGATACTATACAAAAATTATACATGTTTTCTGTTGTTTCATTTGTTTTTCTATCTCCAATATGTGATAGATAGGTTATTGGGTGCACGCCAAGCAGCAATTTTATACAAATGTTGCGCTAGCAAAGAGTACGAAATGTCACAATCGCAATGACGACCGAGCGCTGGAATTTATTGTTAGCTGATTTCCTTTTAAATACTACTACTACACGTACGTTACTGTACGTATTTTTAAAATATTCTGTACTTAAACTGCAAAAAATCGTATATACCAACATTTTTAATGGAAAAAGTCATTAATAATATGTATATAATATATATACAAATTAAAAAAATAAATAAGAAGAAAAAGCCGACGAAGAATTTCACCACTCTTAAAGTCTAGAATCATGTACTGTATCCATGATATCCGTTCCTGCGTCGATATCAGACACACCATATATATATATATATCAGCGCGTCCCTCCGACTAGCCGTCAATGCGCTTCGCATCTTACAAGCTATATACATATCTATACACTCGCTTCGGGAGTGCTTCTGACGTCACAACTCACTCATTTTACTCCCGCGCGTATCTTAGGCGTACTATCTACGGCCGCGTAACTTAGTAAACGCGTATTCGACATTATACGCTTGGTGAATACGCCTGCGTGAAGCGCGCATACTATTTTGAGTGTAAGTGCAACAGAGAGTAAAGTCCCACATACCTCCGTTGAAAAGGGAGGATCCTCCGACCGGACGGGTGTTATGTCTGGTGGGCTACTGCCCGATAGATGATTTCGGGCTGTTGTATCTATTCAAATCGCGCGGAAAACTTTGCTTGCGCCATGCAGGATTCTGTGATGTCATATGTAGTAGATGTCGCTACACTACCTATATATTTTGTTTTTGGTCAACCGTCAAGATGACATATCAAAATTTTCCGTAATTTTCAATTTAAATCTGAAAAATGAATAGAAAGAGCTTCGATATTTCAAAATGTGTGCGATACGGAATCCTGGAGGATCGCTGGCCTGATGGCTGGTGAGCGTACGTGACCCATCGCCACTAAGTACCACTCCATCAGTCCATCGTGCATATGCTGTAAGGAGGCTGTTGGAAAGTAGCAGATTCAATCGTGACTTGTGCTCCATTGGTGTAATTGCCGCAAGGTGTTCCATTGTGAGGATAAACCAATAAATCAATACTAATATTATAAAGAGGTAAAATTTGTAAGTTTGTATGTAGGGGGTAATCTCTGGAACTACTGGTCCGATTTGAAAAATTCTTTCAGTGTTAGATAGCCCATTTATCGAGGAATGCTATAGGCTATATACCATCACGCTACGGCCCACGGGAGCGGAGCAGTAACGAAAAATGCGGGTGAAACCGCAGGGGACAGCTAGTAATAAATAAATTATGAAACTCTGTCTACAAACTGGCAGTGTCGTGTGGTAAGCTTCACGCAGGCGTATACCTAGCGTATAAAATGACGAATACGGCGTCTATGAAGCTACGCGGCCGTGGACATCACGCCTAAGATACGCTACAGCCTGATCTCTCTCTATCAGTCCTTGTTTAAGCATTCAGCTTTTCTATACAGTAGCAATGGACGATCGCGAGATGTTTTCACTATCGAAATAACCATCAAGTCAACTGCCGAACTGCGCTGGGCCCGCGTGGTGGATTACAGCCCATTCCCTCTCGTAAAGAGGAGGCCTGAGTCCCAGCAGTGGGAACATTATAAGAGCGATAATGCTAATGCAACCGCGCACTCGATAAAAATAATCGAGATGTTTTTTCGAGTCAACGGAATCGATTGTTTTCGATTGTTCGAATCAGTCACTCTCACTCTAAACCATCGAGGAACAACTCGCTCTGAACGCACCATGCATGCAGCTAGCCTTTTCCCAACTATATTGGGGTCCGCTTCCAGTCAAGCCGGATTTAGCTGAATACCAGTATTTTACGAGGAGCAGCTGCCTACCAGACCTCCACAACCCATTAACTGGGGTAACACGGTACTTCATGGCAAGACTGCAGTCAGATTTACTGAACGCGCCATGCGCCAGTTGCAATAACAGACCGAGTCGGACTCGAGTCAATGTCGTAACTATCGAGAACCATCGAAATGTTCATATAAATAGTTCTTTTTGTTAAAAGAGTAACATGGAGTTTCTTGCCGGTTCTTCTCCATAGGAAACGACCAATTGGAACCGTGCACTAGCTTCTAACGTTTTATAAGTGCTCATGTAGGCCTATGTGAAATAAAAACATTTTTATTCGATTGAACAGAAACAATCGAATACTGGAAAACGCAGCGTTGGCGCGGCCTCCCACAAGGTGGACCGACGACCTGGCGAGGGTCGCGGGAATCCGATGGATGCGAGACGCACAGGACCGGCCGCTGTGGCGACGCTTGGGAGAGCCCTATGTCCAGCAGTGGACGTCTTTCGGCTGAGATGATGATGATGATGATGATGATAGAATCGAATAAAACCGCTCGACACCGCGCATCGCTACTACAGTCTCATCATTCTTTGGTCTCTCTACTCGAGTAGTGAAGTCAGACGCACAAACCGAAGTATTTTATTATCGATAACATTATTTATACATTTTACAAATTAGTTATACACATTATATTCAAGTCGATATTCCACGAAATGGAACCTGCGACCCGGCGCACGGCAGCCGCTCTGTTCGCCGCTGCGCTCATGTCACTATGTCGACGTGACTATATGAATGGGTGATGTCAACTGGAAGGAATATTGTCTGGTATAAGCAAAGTATGGCTTGCCAAGCAATTAACTTTATTTAGTAAATAAATAATTATGTTTTGCTACAGGAATTTGGCTGTTATTGTGTTGTCCAATAATTTGGTGAATAAGTTACTGTTAAAACGTGTCCCTAAGATAAAATCTTAGATTTGTATACAACGTGTAACTTTAAATGCGCAAAACCTCAACACCCCAAACGAGTTTTAATCCAATTGACCTAATTCTTAGAGAAAAAAATATTTTAAAAAAATTGAAGGTTTTATATGCTGTTTTAGTTTGTTTAAGATTCGTATTTACATCGAAAGGAGTGACCTATATTAAAAAGTGGATTTATTGCTTCTGCTCATTATTCTGAACAAACTAATTTCAGGTTTTGCGTATTTAACGTTACACGTTGTATAGTGTGTATCAAAGAGTATGTAATCACTACGTTCTAAGAGACGGCTCTCTAGAACATTGAGTTGACCTCACGCACACATAAAAAAGAAATGTATCGTTTTTATGAGCAACCTAAGAACAATAGCACTGTCAATGCTGCCAACTTAACAGTATTTTTTTGACAGCTCTAGTGTTGTGCATGTTTATTGACTGTATCCTCATTGTATCGACGAAATAGTGATGTACTCACTATTGATGAACTCGGTGGAATTATTATTATTTTTTTTTTCTTCAGAAATATGTTACATAAAATTACCAATCATGGCTATTGGGTATACATTTAATTTTATTAAACTAAGAAAAAATAATATTAACTAAGCCATGAATGATATTTCTACTTGTGTAAGCTGTGATAACATTCATCACCTGCCTAGCCTTTTCCCAACTGTATTGGGGTCGGCTTCCAGTCAAGCTGGATTTAGCTGAATACCAGTATTTTACGAGGAGCGGCTGCCTACCAGACCTCCACAACCCATTAACTGGGATAACACAGTACTTCATGGCAAGACTGGAGTCAGATTTACTGGCTTCTGACTATCCGTAACGACTGCCAAAGATCTGTAGATCTTTGGCAGTCGTTACGGACGATGACAGTCGGGACCTACGGCTTAACGTGCTTTCCGAGGCACGGAGGAAACTCGTTATGTTAACATCCAACATCCACAGACCAACCTAGGCAAGCGTTGCTTAACCTTGAAGATCGACCTGTGCGGCTGTTATTATCTAGCCACGAGCTCCGCTGCTGAGAAGCTATGATAACATTATAAGGCCGAATATGCTTATGGCGACATACATGACAAATCCTACAATTTATCTTAGTTTCAGTTATTAACAGTAACAAAACACACCATTTCTAGACCTTTACCTTCCATCTCTTTCCACCCCCACTAGCTAGAGCGAGACAGCATTACTTCCAGTCGAGACCCTCCATTGCCCGCAGTACATTTACAAACTATATGTTACAGTCCTGTTATATATCTAGTGTGAGATCAAAGGGGAAAGGGGAGGGAGTGGCGACGTCTCTGGCACACGGAGGGAAAGAGTACCAGGGTTTGAGGAGTGACTGACTGTCCTCTGGGAAGTTCCTGGAAATTCCCGGCAGATAGTCTTGAAGGCAAAACTCGCTTTCTAACTAGCGAAATGAGGGAATTTCATGTTATTATGTTTCACTGGGCTATTTTTAAAGTACCCTCGCTGACGCTCATCACACCATCTCTTTGTCATGAAGAGCAATGAAGCTATAGTCTTCATATTTTACTAATCAGACGCGGAATCGTGTTTTCAACTTGTTGTACCTTTGAGCGGCTGTTTTTTCGGCGACTTTTTCGGGTTCCCTCGCCGTCGTTCATCCGTATATCTCTCTGTCATGAGGAACGTTGAAGTTACAGTCTCCATATTTTACTCATCAGATGTTAATGCAAGTGAATGGATGAGGCGACTATATCTTCCATTTATATTTATTTCATCTGCTTCTACAGTTCTTCTCCATTCAATCTAAGATAGCTTTGTTCACTGATTATATATCTCAGGGTCGCCACAGTAGCATTCTAACTCATAAGTTGATAACAGTGAAAACTAGTGCGCCTCACCATCAACGACTGCATCACTGCTTACCATCAGGCGGGATCGCGGTCAAGCACCAGTTTATGTTATAAAAAAAACGTGTCCTAAAATCCCTCATTTCGCCAAGTTACGTTTGCAGATCACTTCATAACCCTCACTCGCGTTCGCGCACACAACTCGTTAGTTCATATGTTCAGGTAGAGTCACACACACACACACCGTGTCGTCAGAGATCGCGCACAGCTGTGTGTGTTCACTGCGAGGAGTGAACTTAGTCCGTGGGCGACTGTGGCGCAACTGTTGCGCCACAGTGGCGACGCGCGCAGTCGCTAGCAATCGTAGCGAGAGTCGTGCTGCGACTGTGAACGAAATATTAATGTTAGTTGTAGTTTCACACAATACTATCTAGTCCCAAACTGAGCTGAGTTAAGATGAAGATAAATGACTCCCAGACACAGAACAAATGATCGTGCTCATAACACAAACATGTATTTTGAGTGGGAATCGAACCCACGACTTATGGCATAGCACCAGACCAACAGGCCATTAGCTTGAAGATTGTGTGACTTGAAATTACTTGAAAATACAATGCTATTTAACGTTTGAATCCCCAACCGGTCCTATGAGACCGCGCTGTTATTGTTTTACTATTGTGTCTCGTTTCGCGGGTATCTGAGTAACTACATAAGAATAGGAACGTCAGTGCCCTCTAACTGTTCTGTCAAATGTTGCTAGAAAAGTACGGTTTGCAAAGAAAACATATTTGCGTATCAATAATGTTTTTTTCTTATTTCGTTTAACCAAGTCATGTAGCGCTTGTTTTAGAAATAATAACTTTAATTGCAAAGACGACAACACTTGTTGTTTAGGTAATAATTGTTTTGACTTACTATAATTATCATATCTTTGACGACTATACGAATGCAATTAAAAATAGTCGTAAACAGAAACTTTTCATTTTTAAGTGATTAGTGGGCGAAAATGCCTATTAATCTTTCTCCTTTAACTTAAAAATATTTTGTTTTGCTCACCTTTATTTTTTCTTCTATTTATAGATTCTAATTAGAATCGCCATTGATATATACGCATTGCCTGTAGTAGTATGCAAGGAAGTATTAATAAATAAAGTAGGTGTTACCTGCGGCGTGGCTGCGCCTCACGCGTACGTGTGGCGACTGCCCGAGCTCGAGCCCGAGTACGACGCCTCCAGTCTGCAACAACACAATACAATGCGTTACTACAATCATCATCATCTGCACATCATCACACAGGCCTCCCCCAAGCGTCGCCACCGCGGACCGGTCCTGTGCGTCTCGCATCCATTCGATATCTTGTACTACACCAGGTTATCTGCCCATCTTGTGCGAGGTAGCCACCGCAATTTCCATCTCATCGGCCATCTGTTCTACGAGCAATGTGCCCTGCCCACTGCCACTGAAATTTGGCGATTCTTCGGGCTATGTCGGTAACATTGGTTGTCCCGCCGATATCTTTACTGAGGGTTTGGCATATAGCATAGTATAGTCTTATGTTTCTACACGGATATCGCGTGCGGCCGCTTCTTTCGCTAGCATGATGGCTTCGCACCCAGAAGCGACCGTCTACCACTCCTCATCGCTCCGGACGCAGGCCTCTACCAGGGCCCGGCGCGAAAGCGAGTTGCCGCCAACCACTTCCACGAGGACACGGCGGTATGACTCCACTGCTGAGACTCAGGCCTCCTCTCTAGGAGAGAGAATGGGGCGTAGTCCACCACGCGAGCCCAGTGCGAGTTGTGATATCCACATATAGCAACATCTACCGCGCGTTTATAACGTGTACATCGAAAGACTGGAACAATTTTCCTGCTATGGTCTTCCCGTCCGATTATAATTTGGGTGTCTTCAAGGCTAGAGTGAATAGGTTCTCAATAAACTAGTGCGCCTCACCATCGACGATTGCATCACTGCATTCACTGCTTACCATCAGGTGGGATCGCAGTCAAGCATTAGTTTACAACAATAAAAAAAAGAACTATGACGTCACAGAATCCTGCATCGCGCAAGCAAAGTTCTCCGCACGATTTGAATAGATACAACAGCCCGAAATCATCTATCGAGCAGTAGCCCACCGGACATTACACCCGTCCGGTCGGAGGAACCTCCGTTTTCAACTGAGGTCTGTGAGATTTTACTCTTTATTCAGCTTACCTCCAAAATATCTTTAAACGAGCGACCCGCCCCGGCTTCGCACGGGTGCAAATTTATCAGTGTTTCTCTACTATAATACATGTATTATACATATGAACTTAACTCTTGAATCACTCTATCTATTAAAAAAAAATCGCATCAAAATCCATTGCGTAGTTTTAAAGATTTAAGCATACATAGGGATATAGGGACAGAGAAAGCAACTTTGTTTTATACTATGTAGTGATTAGTTCAGTTAGCGTACCTATAGTGTGAGTGTGGCGCCTGCTGGCGGAACAGGCGCTCGTGCGGGGGCTCGCTGGGCGCCGGGCTGGGCGACGGCGAGCGCGAGGGGCCCGCCCCCCCGGGGCCCCCAGCGCCCCCGGGGGCCCCGCTCGCGCGCCCCGGGTAGCCTAGGCGCCGAGCTGGAACATGAAGACAAGTCTTAGTGTTAATGGCGTGCGATGAGTTACTACGCGGTCACATAGAAAAAATGATGATGAAATGATTAGGGAATGTGCATGAAAAAAATATTCGCGAACTAACCAGTTTATTAATAAATATTCAAAAAGATAGTAGTAGAGTACAAACTGTAAAGAAAATATTAAAATCGATAGAAAAGTAAATGAGACATAACAATTTTAAACAAATACATATATCAATTTCTCTCTCACTAAGATGGCGACCGTACACGGGTGCCTTTGACGTCAAAGTCTATGTCGAACTTTTCTGTGAGCAGTTGAAGCATTATAACATTAATTTAAATTGTCACTTACGGGATAACATTATAATATAAACAACACTGTTGTAAACAACACTGTTGTAAATAACACTGTTGTAAACAACAACAACAACATTGTTGTAGATGAAAATATTTTAAATATTTATTTGGTGGTGGTGTTTCGGTGTTAGAAATTATTAAATATATGATGAATTCAAAATCATGACGAAGTTAAATACCATGAGAAAAGGGCAGGAAGATGATGATATATACAACATGTCCCAAAGTGTAAAGGGAGGTGAATGGGAAGGGGAGGAGGAGGATTGGAGTAGGGAGAAAGGACAGAAGGATATTCATTTTCTGCATCTCACATTGAGTCATTCAACTGACTGTCAAATAACAAATGCGCGTCCAAAATGACTGAAACTTTGGTTTTTAACAAAAGATTTCACAATTACATTGATCAGCTTTTATTGCCAATGCTGGTATCTTCATACTGAGGTCGGAAACTTTAAAGACCATCTGTGTAAGTAGAGCACAATAGAAAAGTCAATGACTCACAGGCGGCGTGTTGCGGCGTAGGCGTACTGCGTTCGCTGAGGCGCTGCGGCGACGCACTCGCGCGGCTGCGCGCACCTGTAACACGCAACACAACGTGTTATAACAACAGTTGTACTCTCACTGTTGTGTTGGATACGCTTCCAGTGCAACCGGGTGCAGCTGTCTATTATAGTTTATTCACGTTAGGAAAATAGTGATGTTATCAGGATGTAACTGTAAAGGTGCATTGATGAGTTACTATTTTCCTAACGCGAACATAGCACGCGGTGAACAGAGGGGGGATGCGTGGGGTGTCGGCGCGACTGACGACGAGTCACTATATTCTTAACGCGAATACACTATAGTTTATTATATTACACGCGGAGCAGTGGCACCAAGGCTGGACGCGCGGGTTCTCAGGGGCGCGACGTACACGCGACGTACACGGTACGTACTGCGTCGTGGCATGCAGCGCGTGCTGCGTCCTGTCCGCAGGCAGCGTGGCGGCGGCGCGCGGGGCGGGCGGCGCTCTCGGGGGCGCGACGTACACGGTACGTACTGCGTCGTGGCATGCAGCGCGTGCTGCGTCCTGTCCGCAGGCAGCGTGGCGGCGGCGCGCGGGGCGGGCGGCGCTCTCGGGGGCGCGACGTACACGGTACGTACTGTTAGTGGCATGCAGCGCGTGCTGCGTCCTGTCCGCAGGCAGCGTGGCGGCGGCGCGCGGGGCGGGCGGCGCTCTCGGGGGCGCGACGTACACGGTACGTACTGTTAGTGGCATGCAGCGCGTGCTGCGTCCTGTCCGCAGGCAGCGTGGCGGCGGCGCGCGGGGCGGGCGGCGCTCTCGGGGGCGCGACGTACACGGTACGTACTGTTAGTGGCATGCAGCGCGTGCTGCGTCCTGTCCGCAGGCAGCGTGGCGGCGGCGCGCGGGGCGGGCGGCGCTCTCGGGGGCGCGACGTACACGGTACGTACTGTTAGTGGCATGCAGCGCGTGCTGCGTCCTGTCCGCAGGCAGCGTGGCGGCGGCGCGCGGGGCGGGCGGCGCTCTCGGGGGCGCGACGTACACGGTACGTACTGTTAGTGGCATGCAGCGCGTGCTGCGTCCTGTCCGCAGGCAGCGTGGCGGCGGCGCGCGGGGCGGGCGGCGCTCTCGGGGGCGCGACGTACACGGTACGTACTGTTAGTGGCATGCAGCGCGTGCTGCGTCCTGTCCGCAGGCAGCGTGGCGGCGGCGCGCGGGGCGGGCGGCGCTCTCGGGGGCGCGACGTACACGGTACGTACTGTTAGTGGCATGCAGCGCGTGCTGCGTCCTGTCCGCAGGCAGCGTGGCGGCGGCGCGCGGGGCGGGCGGCGCTCTCGGGGGCGCGACGTACACGGTACGTACTGTTAGTGGCATGCAGCGCGTGCTGCGTCCTGTCCGCAGGCAGCGTGGCGGCGGCGCGCGGGGCGGGCGGCGCTCTCGGGGGCGCGACGTACACGGTACGTACTGTTAGTGGCATGCAGCGCGTGCTGCGTCCTGTCCGCAGGCAGCGTGGCGGCGGCGCGCGGGGCGGGCGGCGCTCTCGGGGGCGCGACGTACACGGTACGTACTGTTAGTGGCATGCAGCGCGTGCTGCGTCCTGTCCGCAGGCAGCGTGGCGGCGGCGCGCGGGGCGGGCGGCGCTCTCGGGGGCGCGACGTACACGGTACGTACTGTTAGTGGCATGCAGCGCGTGCTGCGTCCTGTCCGCAGGCAGCGTGGCGGCGGCGCGCGGGGCGGGCGGCGCTCTCGGGGGCGCGACGTACACGGTACGTACTGTTAGTGGCATGCAGCGCGTGCTGCGTCCTGTCCGCAGGCAGCGTGGCGGCGGCGCGCGGGGCGGGCGGCGCTCTCGGGGGCGCGACGTACACGGTACGTACTGTTAGTGGCATGCAGCGCGTGCTGCGTCCTGTCCGCAGGCAGCGTGGCGGCGGCGCGCGGGGCGGGCGGCGCTCTCGGGGGCGCGACGTACACGGTACGTACTGTTAGTGGCATGCAGCGCGTGCTGCGTCCTGTCCGCAGGCAGCGTGGCGGCGGCGCGCGGGGCGGGCGGCGCGGAGGGCGCGGGGGGCGGGGCGCGCGCGGCTCCGCCCAGCAGCAGCGGCGCCGCCCCCAGGGGCGCCGCGCCCAGCGGGGGGCGGGATGACGAGTACGCTGAAAGAGACACACATTCTTTCGGTTAGAAACGAACAGTCGAATTTATTCAGTCACATATGCAAACGAGTTTACACCAAATCTGCTACCAAAAAAACATATCGGACATGGATTGTTAAAACCTTCACTGGACCATCATTGCTACACTTCGAATGATCTCCTCATTATTTCAGCCTAAAGACGTCCACTGTTGGACATAGGCCACCACGCGCGCGTCGCCACAGCGACCGGTCCTGTGCGTTTCACATCCATCGCATTCCCGCAACCCTCGCCAGGTCGTCGGTCACCTTGTGGGAGGCCGCGCCAACGCTGCGTCTTCCGGTATGCGGGCAAAAATCGACCATCCGTTCATCGAGCAATGTGCCCTGCCCACTGCCACTTAAGTTTGGCGATTCTTCAGACTATGTCAGTAACATAACCAAAGTTGCTCTGCAATGTTACCCTTGAGGATATCTTCGCGTGTAATGCGCAGAAACGAGGACCACATGACCAAACGCGTGCTAGATATAGAAAAGGGCAAAAGAGGAAGAGGTTGACCGCCGACTACCGGGAGACGAAACATCCAGATTTTGACCTTCTGTATTAACAGAAGCACAGATTACTAAATAGTTACTACGTAACAGATACTTCACTCAGTAGAAAAATTACAATACCTACTGCTATAATAGCCTACTCCGTCGCGCCAGCAACCACTGCATGCTAAAATGTGCCTAAACGCTCAAGCGTACAGTCGTGATTGCTTCGCACCGTGCGATCCCGCAGCAATCGCAGGGCTGCCTCTTCGATATAATTAAATTACCATGACTTTTTGTGTTTATGTTATTGAGAACTGTGAATGTTCTGACTTATAGTTACAGTTTAAAATTGTATAGTTTATAAAATATTTCTATTATAAATTTCGTCGTTCTTTAGTCATTGACAGGTAAATGGAAAAATGTTGGGTGTTTATCCCTTCTTTTGCTTGATTTACACCCATCTACAGCAGATAAGGCACCACACGACATCGTAATACGCGTACGAACGAACAGCACTATTAAAATTGAACGGCGAGCGCGCGCTTCGCTTGCGAAAACCGCACTGAATTTGATCCGCCGGCGGACCGAGACCGCTCGGCTGGGCGGTAGGCACTTATAGCGCGCAAGTACATGGAGTGACGGAGGCCTGACAGAAGGTCATTCGAACTAACACCCGAAATGACGCAAAATTGCCTAGAATGGTGGAAATGTATCAGGTAGGCTAACCCCAAATAGGGAGCAAGACAGGGAATTGATTGATTGATTCGTTTTAGTACAGCAAAAAAGCCAAATGAAAAGACAAATACGTTAATCCTTTCACTCTGTCATAAATCAGTATTTCACCCCTTTTTACCATCGGACAAACCGTCGTACGGCGAATATCCATCCTTACGTTGTTGAAACCTCTACGGTCCGGACTAAGGGGACTTCATACGCACTATACGGGTAGCCGCATTGCGGCTAGCCGTCCGGCTGACCGCAAGCACAATTATGTACGTAATATTCATTTCTATGCGCGTTGCGATGCGGCTACCCGCAGACCGCTCCGGTCGCTCGGAGGGCTGCGGCCCGAGTGACGGCCAACCGGACGGTTGCTATACGCACTGTGCGGTTCCGCCTGCGGCTGCCCGCCATTGAGTGAGTGTGTGCATTTTTGCAATTTTTCTAAAATGTTCAATAATTCTTCAAACGTTTTTATGCTCATTCTAGTAAATCCGAAAAACTTATCTTCATATTTTTTTCGGTTCAGTAGAAAAATATTGCAAAATGCTTGCTCATCTCGTGTTTGCAAATAAGGATGCACCCAGTACTTCTTTCTTTGTTTTTTCTTCTTTACGTAACGTGTGTAAATGTAGTAAATAGTTGCAACTTCTTCCACGTCCATCTTTGAAATGGATCGACATGACCGCAAATCGCAACGGTTCTTCAACCGCACGTTGCGGTTGCGAATGCGGCTGCCCGCGTTCCGGCTGGCCGCATTCGCGACCGCATCCTGCGGTCAGCCGCGTGGCTAGCCGTAATGCGGCTACCCGCATAGTGCGTATGAACCCTAAGCGCTTCGCTTCGTCGTCGTTTATACCGCGTACATCAAAGGACTGGAATAATTTGCCTGCTGCGGTCTTGCCGCCCGATTATAATTTGGGTGTCTTCAAGGCTAGAGTGAATAGGCTCTTAATAAACAAGTGCGCCTCGCCATCTACTATTGCATCACGGCTTACCATCAGGTGGGATCGCAGTCAAGCACTAGTTTATATAACTTTATAACTTGTTAAAAAAAGTTGTTCTATCTTCTCACAGAACCGACCACGACGAAGTTATTAGAAAGTTTGTTTCTAATAACTTCGTCTTCCATTCATCAAAAAACAAATCCAATCCAGGGTTGGTCTCCATGAGCGCGTTAGGCATCGTTAGCATACGCGGTATAGGGGATATACCGCGTACAGGGAAGGTGGATCGCGCTACAGTGAGACAAAAGGGGTCATTAAATAATTTCTGCATTCTAGAGTGATTGTAATTATTCGGAACAAATAATTGTGCATGGCGGCACGTGGTTACTACCGCCGTCTTCTTTGGAATCACTCGATGGGCGATCCGAGTCTCAACTCTGAGCACCCGTGGTTCTAAAGTCCTAACTGCATTGGATTATGTAAGCGGAGTTTCGGTGTGGCCTTCTTTTCCGAGTGGGGTCGGCCCAGGACGTCTACTCTCTTTCTCCTGAATACGAAGTTTCGACTGAAATTTCGCGTGTTTCGTAACACGATTCGTGTCCGAAATTTTGAATGAACGCAAAATGGTTTAACGTTTCGAATCTCTAAACCTAGGTACTCTAAATTGAAATGTTTCGAAAAAAAATATCTTGATAGATAGATTATTCAGAATTTTAACGTCAAACTGACGAAACACGCGAAATTTCGTATTTCGGAGAAAGAGAGTAGACGTTCAGTTCATAGTTATACACGTTTGGAGGGTACGTGTTCATCTGGGTCGGCACATTATTCGCCCGGAGGAGATTAACTCTAAAAGCTAGGAGTATTCTAAATTTCTTGGAAGCCTCTAGGCTAAAAGAGTTACTCTAGAAAGGTGGCGAGTCACAATACATCATTTTGGTCGCAGTGACTACATCCCCCACACTACGGGTGATGCATAGCCCCTTATCCTCAAATATTAATAATAATACGTGGAACAGAGTGTACAGTCCCGCAAAACTCTATTGAAAGAAAAAAGATAAGACAGAAAAATATTTATTTGACACACAAAGACACACACAATGTAGAAACAATAAATATTAAAAAAAAAGTAATAAAAGAAGAAAAACTAGTACAGTGTGTGTCGCGGATGCGCCAAATAGGTCCAGTTCAGCAAAAATGCCTGACGCATTGAAAAGGGAGACTGTTTTTTTCTGACGGTTTTTTTTTCCGTTATCACAGAATGACTTCTCCCACTCTTGGGCGGAGCGGGAGGGACAGACTCTTAATGACTAAACCCCTACCCCGTTCCTTCGTTGCCTTCGATCCGGGGGACACGGTGACAACCTTTCGGATTTTCCGTGTTCCTCAGAGGCTTCGGCCCTGCCGGGCCCCTACAGTTTGCTGACATCTCCTTGAGGCGCGCGTGGAACATAATGCGCTGTCGACGACTAGGCTCGGTCCAGATTATTAGCAGACTGCCGGACGACCGGACGGGTGTTATGTCTAGTCTACTTAACTGCCCGATAGATGATTTCGGGCTGTCGTATCTATGATGAACTGATGATGTATGTGGGGTCGACCCTCTTACGCTGCCCGCCAACGACAACTTTTTTTAGGTCAGAAAATCGTAATAAATATGATAGGCAATCAACCCACCCGGGCTTAAACCCAAATGGGTAAAAACCGGGTATTTTAGGTCTTTTTGGGAATAAACACCCAAACTTTTGAGTTTTTTTTTTATTTTAGTCAATTACGCTTTTTTCGACCTGACCAAATACAAGCTGCACACAAACCCATGTTTTGGATGTTTATTGGGTTTTTATCAAAACCGAGCTAACACCCGATATTTACGGGTGTTTTAGTTTTTTTTTTTTATCAAAATACCGGTTTTTAAACCCGGTGCTTTACCCATCTATATATGTGTTCAATGTTTCTTCTAAAGAACCGTTCGCCGATTGTCGGTCGTGGGCGGGCACCCTTACGGTCCCGCTCGATCGCTACCTTCGGGACCATTACTGCTTCACAGTAGGAGACGTTCATTGACCTAATGACACATATACAGCATGTAACATAATTAACGCACATCCTCTTGGGAGGTCATTGTACTCATCATTATGAACAACTTTTACTATGAGACCAAACCTGAAATCGAGAAAAAATAATCAGCTGTTCCATACATTTTGACGAAATATGCGAACATAAATAGTATATAGTACAATGACCCCCCAAGAGGATGTGCGTTAATTATGCATGTTGTATAAGTACTCGTGAGGTGAAGAGCTCGTGGCTAGATAATAACAGCAGCACGGGTCGATCTTCAAGGTTAAGCAACGCTTGCCTAGGTTGCTCTGTGGATGGGTGACCATCTTAATATACCGAGTTCCCTTCGTGCCTCGGCAAGCACGTTAAGCCGTAGGTCCCGGCTGTCATTTGTAGATCTTTGGCAGTCGTTACGGATAGTCAGAAGCCAGTGAATCTGACTCCAGTCTTGCCATGAAGTACCGTGTTACCCCAGTTAATGGGTTGTGGAGGTCTGGTAGGCAGCCGCTCCTCATAAAATACTGGTATCCAGCTAAATCCCAATATAGTTGGGAAAAGGCTAGGTAGATGATGAAGATGATATAAGCGGCCTTTACAGTACAGTAGGGTGGGCAGGACAGAAAGGGGGTACCACGAGACATTTTCGTGCCCAAATTAGACAATTTTATTTGCGAGTCCATGAGGCCTAGTGCAGCAAATTCAGACAACTGTGGAGGAAGCGGTTGCTTTCCCGACGCCTTATCCTCCGATTGGAATCGGCCCTCTCACGGTCCCGCTCGGCCGTCTACTTTGGGACCATTACTGCTTCCCAGTAGGAGACATTCACTGACCTAATGACACATATACTCGTACTAGTATAAAAGCGTGTGTCCTCACCTCGGATGACGGAGAGTTCGATGGCGGCGCGCAGCTCGTCCTCGTCGGCGCGGCTGCGCAGGCACGACATCGCCTGCAACACCAACATGGGCACAGAAACATTAGCTTTACCTTCACAACGCACAGCTTGATTTATACTTGAATACATGTGCCAATCACTTTTTTTATCCCAAATAATCAATTTCTAACACTTTTGAAATGTATAGAAGTCAGCCTATGTGACTATGACACCAGCATAGTCACAGACACATTAGCTTTACCTTCACATAGCATACGGCTCATTGGATAGTGAGCTACAGTCGTCTAAACGTGTCAGACATACTGTCTTAGAGCAATAGCGGACTAGCGGCCGCTTGGTGTGGCCCACAGAACATATAAAGGAAGTTAGAAAGGCCTTGTGGGCGTGGCACGCGCGCCGCGGTTATGAGCGAATGCTCATAATCAACCGAAATTTACTTTACCGGTCAGCAATCGTGCTTTTGTTTTGACAGCGTACGTAAGCTCCGCAAAAATATTAAATTATGCCGTCTTGCGCTATTGTAACGTGTCGGAAAAGAAGCCAGGTGTGTAGTGTAGCACGAGATGTGATTTCTTTCCACCGGTAAGTCCAAAAACATTAAAATACTTGTGATATTTGTAATTATAACATTAGCATTATGAAGTTTGTAGATAAAAACGATATAATCGCAATCAGACCAATAGTAATATATTGCTTGCAATAGATTTGCACGTCGTGCAAAATGGTACCCCATTTTGCACGACGTGAGCGATCGCGCAATGTATTACGTTCACTGCGAGAGAACCAAAAGTACAATTCCACGAAATTTTGACATATCGATAGTGCTGTGCCAATTTGTAAACAATGTCGATAATTACTATGGTACAAATGATTATTATCAATAGAACACTTTATAACTAAAATAACATTATTTATCACGATTAATAGATTTTGAGTAAGGTTTCTATGTATTTAAGTTTTATGATTTTTTTAATTGAAACAAACATAATTATGATTTAATATGTTTTGTGTTTCCAACAGATCCAGGTATAAGAAAACTATGGATTGAGACAACTGGTACAATTGATTGGATCCCTACTAAATGTAGCACAATTAGTTCGCAACATTTCGATGATGATAATTACATAACAACAAAGTCAGGGAAAAGAAACTTAAAATCAAATGCTTATCCGCACAGATATATCGTTAAACACATAACGAGTTCAGTAAGTAAAGCTCAGTAAAAAAAAAATAGTAGCAAAAGATAAAGGTGGTTTTTTGTACCCTTCGAAAGAATTGCTACTAATCTGCAAAACATCTGAAGCAATTATAAAAAAGTACACCGAAAACCTTCGGAATATTAAATTAAAAGAAAGCAAGCGTATACTACTTAATAAATACGTATTTATTTATTTATTGCATTCATGACGTATACAAGGTCTTGCTACAAAATTATAAGTTTCGTACATGAACCCTGCTAGGGCACCGCAACATTTTTGTTGATTAATATAAATTAAATTAAAATATAATTGCATGCATTATTAAGTAAATAAAGTTATTCAAGATTTATTATTACGTTAATATTGTCATCATTTAATTATTAATTTATTAATTATTGGATGTCTTTATTACAATTATACGCGTCAATCTTCAAATAATCTTGATAATATTAATATTACAGAATGTCAATTTGTTAAGAACTCATTTAAGCTATAGTAACACTTCTGTATTAGGTACAATTTAAATGCGTTTACAAATTTATTATCAAATTCTATGTCCTTAATCTAATTCGGTAATTTATTGTAAATTTTTATGCACATTACAAGAGGTCCTGATTGAAACATAGCTAATTTTGAACTTGGCAATGCTAATTCATTTTGGGAAATAATAATGGTTCCGAAAAACAAATTAATCTCCAGCGATCTGTGGCCGACTATTATTCTAATTAACCAGCGTTATAATTAATTACCGACAAAAAACCCAAAACATTAACGAAAAAAAATACCTAATTTAACAACAAATTAGAGCATGTTCAAATTACTTGTTCTCCTCCTAAAAAAATGAGTCGTCGAATAACAAAACTAAACTTCCGAATGGAATACTGAACCTCCGACAAAATTACTAAGTTACCGACAACAGAGGTTTTGTCATAATAATCATATTTTTACAACTTGCATGAACTGTTTTAATTTCTATTGTTGGTTATCAAATTTATTTTTTAACTCTCAATAATAATGAAAATACCTTATCTGTTCGGCCCGTGAGATCGGGTTTAGACATTTTTTACTACCTATTAAAACTACCTTTTTTATTCTGATTCATTCCGTTTTTCTTGGGTTCCTAGGATAACTTAAGATGCAAAAGCGAGCGAAGCGAGCTCAAGACTTGGGGGCAACCCGACTCGGACAGGTTAGGTTAGAAGGAGGTGGCGGGGTCTGTGTTCGCTCGCTTCGCTCGCTCACTACGACCCCGCCACCTCCTTCGAGGTTATTTTTTTTAAACCACCCAGAAGTAGGAGCCCCGCGCAGCGGGGCTCAGTCGTCTACGCCTTTTAATCAATTTTTCGAATCGTAAATATTCTAGGAAACCAAAGTCTACGTGGTTTTACATTAAAGCATAAATACGACTGTTCTAACTTTTTAACGCCCGAAATAGGTACTACTTACCGATACCCAAGCATACCCGTAGTAAGTAAAATTCATGATATACGATACAAGCAAAAGTTATTGTACAAGTACATTTTTATATTTTTTATAAGTTTCTGTATAACGACTCAGAATAATATTTTTAGTATAGTGTTACAGTTAAAATAGCACCACAGTCTATGAAATTTGAAAGGTAATTTATGAATTAATAGTTGGCAAATATAGATAAAAATTACAAAGCATAGTTTTCGGTAGAACGTAATTTATGCCGGTAGAAAAGTATTATAGCAATAAACAGTCAAGATTATTTTTCGAAGATTTCAGTATCTCATTCGGTCGTTTCGTCATTTTTATTCGGACAAAAGTAGTCGGAAAGTTAGTATTTTAGGCAGTAGATTTAATATTTTGAGTAAGGGTAATTCTTCTTTTTTTGTCGGAGCTTTTATTACTACCCATTCATTTTTTACTCTTAATGAGCGTTGCAGCGGTCTTTGATTCTTAGCCACAGGGAATAACGACGCATGTTTTCTAACAAACTTGCTTACCTCCATAATATAGATGCTTGTTAGGGTGAGCATTTCATATTTAATAAAATAAGGTTTACAACTCTGCATTTGGTCTATATTGGCAAGAATTCTCACACATCTTTTTTGTAAAATGAACAGTTTTTCTACTTCGACGCAATTTCCCCATACAATTATGCCATAATGTTAACCACGAGCTGGCGTACGCGTATTACGCTGTCTTCGCTGTTTTGAAGTCGGTTGATCTTTTCGACTCATTTAAAGCATACGCAAAACTTGCAAGTTTGTTTGATACAAAATTAATATGTGCCTTCCAATTTCTATTAGTGTCAACTGTCAGTCCCAAGAGTCTAAATTCATCGACACACTGGAGCGGTATGTCATTGAATGAGTAGTTAATACTCAATGAACGTTTTTGATAAGGACTGTATTGCATAATTTTAGTTTTTGAGAAATTTATTTTCAAATATTGTGGTCCTTTAGCCAATTTACTATTTTTGTCAGTATTAAATATAGTGTCGACCAGCATTAAATTTAAGTTGCTACAGTCGTCACATGGAAACACTATTGAGATATCGTCAGCAAAAAGGACACTCTGGACATTTATTTCTCTCGGCAAATCGTTAATATAGATTAGGAATAAAATGCACCCGTATTATTTCAGGGACAATATTTTTTTCCTTTTGAACTGGTGATAAGCACCGGTAATGTAAGGTTGAGAGACAACCGACTTTCTCTAATAATCAAATAATAAACACGGTAAATATTCCATGTTATATCCTAATTTTAATAATAAAATTGTTTTTAATAATTCAGTTATGTATTTTTTTATTTGTTGAATGATATATGAATATCGTACGTGTTCACAACATGTATTACAGAAGTCCACATAGTCCACAATACTTGCAAAGTAAGAAGCAAGATTATATTAATTTTATCGATATCAACCGCACAGGTCGATCTTCAAGGTTAAGCAACGCTTGCCTAGGTTGGTCTGTGGATGGGTGACCATCTTAACATAACGAGTTTCCTCCGTGCCTCGGAAAGCACGTTAAGCCGTTGGTCCCGGCTGTCATTTGGAGATCTTTGGCAGTCGTTACGGATAGTCAGAAGCCAGTAAATCTGACTCCAGTCTTGCCATGAAGTACCGTGTTACCCCAGTTAATGGGTTGTGGAGGTCTGGTAGGCAGCCGCTCCTCGTAAAATACTGGTATTCAGCTAAATCCGGCTTGACTGGAAGCCGACCCCAATATAGAAAAGGCTAGGCAGATGATGATGATGATATCGATATCAATAATCGACCTTTTGGTCGCCCTAGCATACATGAGATTTTTACGCGTGTATGAGTGTACGTCAAACGCAGTAATTGCGTTAGTGTGACAACCAATAACAAGCTCACGATCGAAGTGTATGTTGTTTATTTGTGTGCGTAATCCGCGTAGGCATTGGTTTTCTGCTTGTAGTGAAATAAAAGAGTGGGAGACAAACGGCGACACGCGTTCCGATACAAATCAGGAACTATTTCCTTTCTAACTTCCTTTATATGTTCTGTGGTGTGGCCGCTGGCCGGGTGCGACCAGGGGCCTTAGTCTGCTATTACAATTGTGTCTATAGAACTTGCAGCTATACAACTTACATGGCTCCATCCCTCTTGCACTGCTCAATGATCGACCATTCTGACACAATTGTGATAGCAGACTAAGGCCCCTGGTGCGCGCGCTCTATGGCGGTTTCATACTAATGTATGTATCTCGATGGCCGCCGCGACCAGGCCGCCGCGACCTGGCCGCTAGTGCGCTATTGCTCTAAGAAACGTTCTTATTTTCTATCGACATCAGTAAAATGAATTGGTAGGTTTTTGCGGGATTTCTTCGAGTGAAATTCAGTGGTTGTTTAAATTATTCGCATATTTATTTTTAGTGGATATTGTGATGTGAAATTTTGTAGTGTTCTGTAGTTTTGCAACTAGACAAACACACAGAATCAATGAAACAGAAATGATCTCGGTAAAATGAAGGTGATAAATTTTATTATATTGTTTACAACCTCTGTGAAGTTTGCCGAAAAGGTTAACTTGATTAACGTCCGTTTTCAATAAGCTATAGAATCTATCTACAGTTGCAGCTACTAAAGATAAGCAAATCTATCCTTTTGCCCTTACTTGCTTTCCTATAACTAACTGATACATTTGAACTGACTGATAGCATTTCCTACAAAAGTTGTGGATTGATAGATAGAACCTTACTGTTTATCGGGGATAGCTATCTATCTATGAACTGCGGTAGGTTATTGTAAACGGGCGTAGATCAACAGGACTGTCTATGTCAAATACAGTGTCAAAAGCTAGGCTATTTTTAGCCAAGATACAGAACACAATAAATGTTGATGACGATGAGGGCTCGTAAATATAATAGTAAGTAACTCACTGGCGTGTGTTCCCGTTGTTGCCGCGAGCTCTGCGCCGTGCCCGCCCGTTGTGCGCGCGAACCTGGAGAGGGTGTTACACATACAATACACCGTCTGTTTTTATACCCTCAGACTAAAATGACATTACAACACAAAAGAACTGGCCTCATTCCTATTGTAAGTTTGACATTACCGGTGTCAATTTAGTCTCAGGGTATAAAAAACAGATATTAGAGGGTTTGTCAGACTTTGACGCACCAACGAGTACCATGGATCCAGTACTTGATTCTGGACCTCCTACCGAGTACTGTAATTTTCCGTCGGCTTTATGTTAGTTAAAGAACATCTTTACTTTTAAAGTGAAACTTTTATTACATTATCTCGAACTTATTCGTCTGTGAGTTTCATGTCGCGTGACGGTGACGTCAGAGCAGCCGAGGCCAATATGTCGGCGCCTATAGTCCGCATCATCTAACCGTGTAGTGATTTGTGCCAGTTGCCAGTGCTCCACACTATTTTGTTTGTTTTTGTCAGTGTTTAATATACTTTCAATGGAATGTTATTCTGAAAATTTTTGGTTAAATGTTTATCATGTAAAAAAATGTTTTACTTTTATTGTGGCTTCATAAAAACCACACAATACTTTTTTTAATTCGTATGATTTTAATTTTTATTGCGTTATTTTTCTTCTTCGTCCGTCCCTGCTCCCATTATCTGGTCGGGTCTCTTCACAATTCTGCGCCAGAACAGTTTGTCCTGGGTTAGCGATTGGGCTTTCTTTCTTTTGTTGCGTTAACAACATAACAAATACTACAAAATCATTAGAATGTGTACATCAATATTTCTAATGGCACTTAAATTAATTATTTACTTATATGAAGACATAGCTTAAAAGATTTAGGGCTCTCGTCCACGGCGACTTTTTAAAGGTATATTAAACACTGACATCACATCAGTTAAAGTGATGTCAGTTTTTTAAAGCGATGTAATAGCGCGATCGATGCAAACGCGCGTCAGCAGCGCTACTAACGCGCCACAGTCGCGATGCAAAAGCGTTACAGTAGTACAAAAATTAAGATTTAGTATGTAGATTGCTTTTGTTTTTCATTCACGCGTCACCCTCCCTTCGTCCTCTCCCCGCTGTCGTCTGACACGGTCGCGTGTTAGCATCGCGACTGTAGCGCGTTGCAAATGCGACTGTAGCGCGTTAGTAGCGCTGTTGACGCATGTTTATAATAATAATTATATAATTCTTTATTTAGGAAAGTTGGGTATGGGTAAGAGCGTTTTCGCATTATCTGATTCGATATCGGTATCGGACGCCGATCCGATATCGGGGTAAGTAAAATGTATGAAATATGTATTTATCTTTCATATTATCCGGCCCGATATCGGATATCGGAGCACGGCATTTCATACATTTTACTTACCCCGATATCGGATCGGCGTCCGATACCGATATCGGATCGGATAATGTGAAAACGGTCTTAGACATACCTTTTTTAGAACGTCATTGTGAAACACTGTCCCTTAAGACCTAGTTTAGTTTACCTAGTTTAAGGGACAGGGTTTAATATTTTTTGAGTACAGATTTCTATACTATTATTTTAGCTCAAAAATGTATGTATTTTTATGGTAGACCATATAATTGTTAACATAAGATTAAAAAAAAAAGTCTGTATGTTTTTTGGGAAATAAAGAAATTGTTATTATTATTATATTATAGTAGCGCTGCTGACGTTCGTTTATGACAGGCGCGCAAGCAGCGCTACAAGAAGGCGCCGTGGTCGAGGCCCTTTAGTATCGGGGCCGACAATATGTAGTTACAAGAGCTACGCACCGGGTCGCGGCGTGTGCGTGGCGCCGTCCCCCAGGTCCAGCTGCAGCACGCCGCCGCCAGAGTACTCTGCAACAATACATTACTAGTTTTAGTTCCTTTTCTATGTATTAATGGTGTAATTACAATAAAGAATCTAATAAATAAATAATAATATTATGTAAACTAACTAGAAGATTGGCTCTCGAGGTAGAAGAATGAATAACACATCGACATTGCATGACTAAACTATAAGATTTGAGCTCAAGGTCTACCTTGCATCAATTTAGGTGAAGAGTCAGTCAGTCAAGTCAAAATAATATATTGATATAATAAAATAAATATAATGCGCCTGTCTGGGTTTAAACCTACGACCCACAACTCGCAAATCGGGGCAGTTACCACTGGGCAACCACTGCACTAATTGCAATGTAATTTATTTCATCATCACTGCTCTCAAAACGGTGAAGAAAAACACCGTGAGGAAACAAAGAAATGTAACATCCACCATTCCGCACTGTGCACACGTAGTGGATTACTGCCCATTCCCTCTCCTAGAGAAGAGACCTGAGTCCCAGCAGTGGGAACATTATAAAGCCGATAATACAAAAAAAATGCTAATGCTAATAAAATAAATTTAGCAAATTTCGAACTACGATTAGCCTTCTTTTGTTTTAATTCTAAGGAACAACTCATGGCTTAGGCTTCGACTCTGCAAGGTCCAACGGTTTGATGATAATCTCCTTGAGGCGTGCGTGGAACACTACGCGTTGTTGACGACTTGCGTTTGGTTCGGACGGTTATCGGACAACGAGCCACCCATTGTTCGCTGTCCGAAAGCCTACGCCTACAGTATGGTGAGTCAAAGAGAAGACTTGAAGACAAAAAGAGCTACTTAATGTAGAGCTACCTCAGTGTGGGGCGTGCCTCGGACACGATTGGACGACGCGGTGGGTCGCAGAGAACCGACCAGACTTGAAGACTATATAGCTCACCAATTGTTTATCTACTAGATAGCTGTAGTTACCTCTATGCGGCGCATGCCTGAAGTAATCCCGGGCCGTCAGAAGGTGAGTGTTAGCATTGGGCGCCATGGCCACGTCGGGGACTGCGGCCGACAGCCGCGCTGTACTGCTGCCGCCGCTGCACGCCGCGCCCGATAGCCGCGACGAGCTTGATGATACGGATTGTCTGCAACGAGAACATTCACACGTCTATACTAATCTTTATTTATTAAAACTAGCTTTCGCCAACAGCTTCGCCTGGGTTAAGATAGGTTTCTCCATATAAATTTTGAATCCCTATTTTAGCCCTGTTGAAAATGTTGACAAAAAATAAAATAAAATACAACTTTACCCTCAAGTGAAATAAGCACATAAAATCGCTGACAAAAAATGCTGTCTTAAAAAAAGACCATCACTCAAATTTGGGGCAGCGCCACCTACAAAACCAATTATTTATGTTGTGTCACAAAACAATCTGAAATCAACTATCGGACAGTTGCCAAGACCAGACACAACACTCGCCTGGTCAAATGTGGATCTAGATTTGTTTAACAATAATTTACATAGTATATTATTGCAAAAATAGATATTTGGAACAGAGAGTACGGTCCCGCAAGCCTCCGTCGAAAAGGGAGGATCCTACGACCAGGCACGTAATATGTCTGGTAGACAACCACCCGATACGTTTTTTTTTTTCTGGTAGGGGAATCATCAGAATGACTTCCCCCGCTCTTGGGCGGAGCGGGAGGGCGTGTCAGACTCTTACTGACTAAACCCCTACCCCGTTCGTTCGTTGCCACCACCCGATACGTGATGTCGGTTCAAATCGCGCGGATAACTTTAATTGTACGATGCAGGATTATTTATTATGTAGCGCCAGAGATGTCACTACACAATTGTAACATTCATATAATACTGGAGGGAGATCTTTGCCCAGCAGTGGGACAGTTAGATAAGTAGAACAGTTTACCTGTGCTGCGCCGCGTCGGCGGAGCGCGAGCCGCCTTCTCTTCGACACGTGCCCGCGCGAGACGTGTCTGGAAAAGTAAAATACACGTGTTAATGATACACTTTCAACAGTTATAAAATAAATAAAAAAAACAACAATTCAACAGTTATATCGTGTAAAAAACCATTCATGTAAGAAACAGGTGATTACAAAATAAATTCCTTTTGGTAAGTGATGGCCCTTTTATAGATATCGATTTTTGAATCGATTCAGATCGAAGTCAACAATCGATTAAAAAATAAATTGAGTTCAAAAAGTTCTTTCGGTTACTGAATGAACTAACAAAGCACAGACTACAGTTTTCAGGTCGGTACTTTGACTTTGTCAAAATAATAATAATACTAGCACAGTAGTATTATTATGCAGAAAAAAAAACTTCCAATTCACATGTCTGTAATCGATTAACAGAATCGATACTCGAGTCTGAAGTTAGACTCCGTGAATTTTAGAGCTTGAAAAACTCATAAAAAACCGGGCAAGTGCGAGTCGGACTCGCGCACTGAGGGTTCCGTAGTAACTTACGAGTACCTATAAAAACAGTTCAATCGAACAATTCGACAGTCTCGAAATGTACGTTTTTTGCAGTATAAACGGACGAATCTTTTTTTCCCGTCACTTTACCAATTGAATTGAAAATTGATTTTTGCACAGCTTCAAGGGACCACGGGCCCAATTATATGGTGTTAATTTCAACTCAATACCTCTAACTTACCTATGAATAAAGTTCTATTCTCGAATCGAGCGTTGAAGATTTTTCAAAAAAATAATTCTTGTGACGTAACAACAAATTTTCAGTTTTCAGACTTTTCCCTATATGAGTGCTATAAAACGTTGCTTCATGCCAAATTTCAAGATTCTAGGTCGACTGGAAGTACCCTTTAGGTTTTGATTCCCTTGCGAGTACTTGCGAGTTTCAAAATATGCAGCTTAAATTGCTGTTTCTTTTGATTGCGTTGACATAGAAGTTTGATTTTGTTACAGCTTAAAGGTATTATAGACCTGAGTATTTGGTATGAATTTCAATTTAATACCTCTACGCGTTTATGAGGAAATGGGTAGTAAGTTTAAAATTATTAAAAAAAAATATATTATGTGATGTAACTAAAAATTTATGGTTTTCGTAATTTTTCCTTTATCTATGCTATAAGACGTTGCTTCGTACCAAATTTCAAGATTCTGAGTTCACGGGAAGTACCCTGTAGGTTTTGATTCCCTTGCAAGTGTCGAAAATTTGCGGCATAAACGGCTGTATCTTTTGATTGCGTTGGCTTAGAAGTTTGATTTTTTCACAGCTTCAAGGGACAGTAGACCTGAGTAATTGATATAATTTTCAGCTTCATACCTCCACGCGTTTCTGAGAAAAAGGGTCTTGACAGACGGACGGACAGACGGACAACCAAGTGATCCTATAAGGGTTCCGTTTTTTCCTTTTGAGGTACGGAACCCTAAAAACAAAGATTTAAAAAAATAAATGTACTTAATTTGCAGTTGTTATTGCTGTTAAAAAACTATTATTGGCCGTACTGTACATAGTTAAATACCAATTTTATAAAACAGTTTTTCAAAATCGATTCTTCGATCTCTCTTTTTAAATTAATTCCAAGGACAATAGGAGTAATGATAATAAATTATATTGTTTGATTATACTGTCATTCAAAAACATATGAATCCTTACCTCCGGACGCGGCATGTTGCGCGCGCAGACTGCCCGTAGACGCGCAGCGCACCGAGCCACTGCCACCCAGCGACCTGACACAACACACACTTGTCACACACACTACGATAGTCTATTCACGTTAATACAATAGTGACGCCATCGCTGTCACTCGGCTCAACACGTCATCACCAGTGATAGGAATAGGTAGTGCCTATTTACCTAAACTTCGAAGAACAGAGACAAGAAACGGAGACCTCCTTAGGACTATTTTTTTTCCGAGACACCCGAAATTTCGAGATGACACTTAAAATACATTAAAAAAAATTGTTATGTGGAATAAGTAATTCGTCAATTTACCAAAAGTTTGCGATTATCATAATAAATAACATACACAATCGTTACAACCATAAAATTTTGAGAATTTTTTATTTTGAAGAACATTTTGTAAATGATTTGTTGATCATAATAGGTATTACTTATTTCAAATAACAAATTTTAAATGTATTTAAGTGTTGTCTCGAAATTTCGGGACAGAAGTCTCAGAAAAAAATTCAGTCCTAAGGAAGTCTCCGTTTCTTGTCTCTGTTCTTCGAAGTTTAGGCAAATAGGCACTACCTATTCCTATCACTGCTAATCAGATCATAATAAATTAGATACATATCAAACACACAATGATTATCTCTACACACAAGAACAATTTAGATGTCTCTGTGTTCTACCATTGTAAATGGCATACAAATATTAATTTAATATTATAGCCAACTGAACAACATTTTATTTGGCGCACACATTACTATACTCCGTCGGTTTAGGTAGTTAACTAAATGTAATCAATCTTGGCATGTTCTGTCTTTTTATCTAAAAGTTGTCTATAAATTGTATGTAAAAATCTTTGCAAATAGGTATTTACCTAAATCGATGTTAGCTAATAAACTAAATTTAAATAATCTTTGTGTATATTTTAAACGACCTCTTTAATATAAAAAGACATACCAAGATTGTTTACCTTTAGTTAACTACCTAAACTGACGGAGTATAGATAGTATAGATATTTGAACGAGTCCGGTTCTTTCGAGCATTAAAACATGTCGGACCCGCCTATAGCTAGGTCCAGGCCCCTGGCAGCGCTCACCTGCAGCACTCGTGCCCGGGCTGCTCGTCCACGCACCAGACACGCACGCTGTCCGCCTGCCTGTCCACCCCGCACTCCCATTGCTCTGCATCCCTTTCTCTGTAAAAGTATAATGCTTCGTGTTAAAATAGAACCAGAAGAATACACTTCGCATTCGACTTCCAAGGATTTTTAAACTTCAAAAAGGAATAGGTTCTATGTCTGTCTGAGAGCAGTGGTGGCCCAGTGGTAAAGGCCCCGATTTACGAGTTATAGTTCGCTGGTTCAAACCCAGCCAGGCGCATTACTTTGTGTAATTTATTTCATCGCCACTGCTCTCAAACGGTGAAGGAAAACATCGTGAGGAAACCGGCATGTCCTAGAACCAAAAATTCGAAGACATGTGACATCCACCAACCCGCATTGGGTACCGCGTGAAGGATTACTGCCTACTCTTTCTCCTAGAGATGAGACCTGAGTCCCAACAGTGGGAACTTTACAAGTCTGATAATGTTAATAAAAATGTAACTGTCGTCACCTGTCGCTATCCAGTTCGGCGATCAGAAGCTCGGCGCACGCGTCCGGCAGCGACATCTCGCGGACGGCGCGCAACGCGATCTGAAACGAAACAAAGAATAGATAGGTACATAATTTATTAATAATGACGACATAAATAAATTGAAATAATCTTTATTTTATTAGCCTTCATCCTCTCTCCTAGCTTTGCTGTGCCCGATAGGATCCATATTGATCTTAGTTATGTTTTTATACCATCTATACTACATTTTTTTTTTTTTTTCCCACAACTTTCACACAACATCATCCCAGTCCCAAGCTAAGCGGAGCTTGTGTTATGGGTACTAGACAACTGATAAACATACTTATATATTTCTAAATACATACATATTATAGATAAATTACACCCAGACACAGAACAAATGATCGTGCTCATCACACAAACATTTGTCCTGGGTGGGAATCGAACCCACGACCTCCGGCATAGCAGTCAGGGTCACTAACCACTAGACCAACAGGCCAGTCGAATGTCGAAAACATATGGAATGCAATAAAGTATTGAGTATTGAATGAAGCAAAGACAAATCTACAACAATACATTATTGCACTGCAGATGGCAAGCACTGGATAGTTCGCCGTCCGGTAGTCCGGTAATAACCCGGACCGAGCCCAGTCGTCAATAGGACGTTCTGTTGCATGCGCGCCTCAAGGAGATGTCAGCAAACTGTAGGGACTCGGTAGGGCTGAAGCCTCTGGGGATATGGATTAGTATTTCGAAAGGTTAGCTCGGTGTCCCCAGAACGAAGGCAATAAAGGAACGGGGTGGGGTTTAGCCAGTAAAAATTTGACACGTTTTTCCGCTGTATAAAAATGCGGGAGAAGTCATTCTGATGATTCCCTACTTGAAAAAAAAATACCACATTATTGTTTGTATTGTTACGCCATGAAACTTTAACACACTATTATAATATCTGCGGATATGAACATGTGCAGTAACGTTCAAACGACACAATCAACATTTACTGTCTACCGTCAGGCAAACCGTCGGCGGTTTCGACATACGGATAAAATAAATAAATAAATAAATAAAAATATGTTTATTTCTCACCACAATATTAACAATACATCATTTGGAATAGTTTAACAAGCTTATTACTATTGTGGAAGACTGGTGCCTAAACTAGACTGCAAGTCTGTGTTTCAGGACACCAGGACTCCGCCCTCAACATAGTAATTTTCTCGATGCATTATTTTAGATGTTATTGTGTTGTCATTGTTTGATGTCGAGTATTCATTCTTTTGGAATACCTATCTATGTCCCCAGGGGTTTAGACTCTGTTGGTGGATTCCTACATCATCATTTCAGCCGAAAGACGTCCACTGCTGGACGTAGGCCTCCCCCAAGCGTCGCCACAGCGACCGGTCCTGTGCGTCTCGCATCGATCGGATTCCCGCGACTCTCGCCAGGTCCACTTTGTGGGAGGCCTTCCGACGCTGCGTCTTCCGGTACGTGGCCGCCACTCTAGAACCTTCCGTTCCCATCGACCATCTGTTCTTCGAGCAATGTGCCCTGCTCACTGCCATTTAAGTTTGGCAATTCTTCGGGCTATATTATGTCGGTAACCTTAGTTCTCTTGTAGCTATCTTCATTTCTGATGTGATTGCGTAAGGAAACTCCGAGCATAGCTCTTTCCATTGCTCTTTGGGACCCCTACAGTTTGCTGAGTTCTTGAGGCGCGCGTTGAACAGTACACTATTCTGTTTTTTCGTTGCATTCAATCTGGTGACAGCAAGCTTCCCTTTCAGAAACACACATACCTGCTTGTAAACAGTGAGCGTATCATTATCGTGCAGCGCGGCGGCTCTGCGCGCGGGCGGCGCGGCGCGCAAGTGTCGTGCGCGCGCGCGCAGGCCGGCCAGCACGCGCGGCGACACGCAGGCGCGCGCCGCGCCCGCTAGTGAGGACGTGGGGGATGATGAACGGGGTGAGCGCGCGCCCACGCGACCCGCCGCCACCTGCGGGGGGACAGTTCTTATAGCTCGTGGAGGAGGACACACAAACTAACAGGAAACCTAGATGTCTAATCTCTTACTCCGAAATACGAAATTTCGACCAAAATTTCCTACTGCCACGGTTTTTAATTCATTTCCAAAATTTTGAATAAACGAAAATGGTTCAACATTTCGAAAATCCAAATCTATTCTAATTTCATAGAGTTCCGAAAAATAACAAAGAACTTTAATTTGAAAGAAACAGATTTGGAATTTTAACGTCCAAACTGACAAAATAAATAAATAAATAATAATTTATTTATTTATTAAATACATCTTAACACCTAGTGATTGGAGCCTCCTTTTAAGCAAAGTAAAATGCAAAAGAAAGTAGACGTCCTGAACTAAAAATATCCTTAGCTACTACTTATCCTTAACTTAGCATAGAACATCTTACATATAAACCTCCCATATCTAACATAAAACCAATAAAACTTATTATTATATCTAGCCTATGCTGTCCCACCGCTGGGCAACGGCCTTCCTTCATTCCTAAAAAAACTGAACTTATTTTTTTTTTATCGCGATTGACATATTACGCGGTGACTCAACACGAAGCTACGCGGTGCAATTGACACAAACAATTGTTACTTTATTGCGTTTTAATTTTACACATGGGATTCTAATGGAAAACCAAGCGACACATGACTTAAAGGACTTACTATCCAAACACTTGAACTACTATATTGGGTGTAAGGGACAGCCCTCCACAAACTTTAAGGGCTTGCTCAGTAGAGGAACATCCTCCTGTAAATCTTTTTTTCAGGAAACGAAAAAAAATTAAGCTGACCATACAAAATTATAAATTTTATCGGACAGTTTGTATGAAGAGGTCGATTTTGTTTTCGTTTCCTGAAAAAAAAAAATTGCGTGAAGAGATCAGATTCGTCCACTGAGCAAGCCCTTAAAGTTAGTGGAGGGCTGTCCCTTACACTCAGTATTTCCTTCATATTTCTTCAGGTGAGAGTATATTAGAATAGGGTTGTAAGGTTCATACCATGTAGAGCGTGTCGGGGATGCGCTGCAGGTATCGCTCACGTCGCGCGCGCGCTAGCTCCGCCTCCGGCACCGCCTGGTCCTCTAGCAGCGCCTGGAAACCAAAACAATGTTAGTTAATTCCACTACACTTTATATTTCCCTGATGTGATTAGGTGGAATCATTTTTAAAGTTACGTATTCAACGCATAAAACGGGACCGGGACGAACGGATAATCCTCCGTTCGTCCCGGTTCGATCCGTTAGTCTCATGAGCCGTAATAGCCAGATAGTTGATTTTCACAAATGATGTATTTTTATTGCCTAACAGCCGAAACCAATAATCTATCTATCACAAAAAAAATCATGATAATTTTTGTATTGTATCATTTGTTTTACAATCTCCAGTATGCCAAAACTGGAGATCGATAGGTTATTGGTTTCGGCCGATCGCAGTAGTAGGTTATAAGATTGCTCAACTAACTACGCACCCAGTTTAGCCGCTGTAAAAACCATCTGGTTAAATAGATTTATTATTATTAATTCTTCGATACTCTCTAATACAACGCTTTTGTGGTTACATAGGATCTATGTCATCTGCTGAGCTGCCCAGGATGGGCAGTTCAGCAGATATATCATAGGATATATCACCACCACCTGCAAATTTCAGGATCTATACGAGGCCGATAACAGACAAGTTGTGAAATACTGATCAGAAAAAAATTTGTTAAGAGTGCCTACATTGACATAAAAAAAGAAGGATGTTTATGAAGTTTACCTTGATCTCATCGAGGTAAGGCAGAAAGCAGCGCGGCGGGCGGTAGGAACCCCGGCCGAGCCACGCGTCGGCCGCGCCCGCGCGCTCACCCGCTGCGCCCGCCACGATACCGCGCCGCACCACCTGAGCACACGGACATTAGTACACGAGAACTAAGAGGGAGAGAGAGAGGGAAGCCACTGATCATCTACTTAGACATATTCACAACAACAGCTTGGATAAATCAATTTAGAGATTATACAGATTCACAAACAAACTGATTACTAGTGTATAAAATTGTAGTGTTAAATATCGATGTAAAATCTGTCTAGAAAGTAAAATGACTTTGATACAATGAAATCTGCTAGACAACATTGATTGAGTAATCAAGTTAATTAAAAGGTTTGATCGTTATTTACTTATAAAACGTTTTGTTTTTTTTTTATTAATTTAAGGTTATAAGGGGTCTTGAAAACAATATAACTAAAAACGAAAGGTTTAGAATACATTCTGATCTGTTTAATGATATTCTCTCCCTCTCCATCCATCTACTTGTAAATATAAATACAAGTGTACAATAATAAATAAAAAACATCCCACGCATGAGCCACAAACCTGCTGCAAGAGATCATGGTCGGGCGGCAGATGCTCGAGCCTCAACAGCGGCGCCAGCGGTGCCAGTGCATCACGTAGCGCTGCATCACCCGCATCACGCCGCCGGCAGCCGCGCCGCCCGACTGACTGCGCGCGCGACCACACCATGTTCGACTCTGGAAGTCACAAGGAAGTTTATAAGAATCACATTCAGATCATCATCATCTTTAGACTGGCCTGTTGGTCTAGTGGTTAGTGACCCTGACTGCTATGCCGGAGGTTGTGGGTTCGATTCCCACCCAGGACAAATATTTTTGTGATGACCACGATCATTTGTTCTGTGTCTGAGTGTAATTTATCTATAGTATGTATGTATTTAGAAATATATAAGTATGTTTATCAGTTGTCTAGTACCCATAACACAAGCTCTGCTTAACTTGGGACTAGATGACGTTGTGTGAAACAAGTGGAGTGGAATATTATTATCTGCCTAGCCTCTTCCCAACTATATTGGGGTCGGCTTCCAGTCAAGCCGGATTTAGCTGAATACCAGTATTTTACAAGGAGCGGCTGCCTACCAGACCTCCACACGAATCCAACTGGGGTAACACGGTACTTCAAGGCAAGACTGAAAGAGTAACATTCAGATACTTGTTGATATAACCGTCCCACATGACGAGAACCTCGTGAAAGCCGAGAAAGATAAACAAATCAAATATATTGACTTGGCTCGCGAGGTTGTCGACATGTGGGAAGTGGACTCGGCGATCATTGTACCGATAGTCGTGTCAAAGAATGGTTTAATTGCCAAGAACCTCGACCAACTCCTTAGGAGGCTCTCGTTAGGCAGCTGGATCAAGAGTACTCCTGAACACGGCTCGCATTGTTAGGAGGTTCCTTTCTCTAGAACCCTGACTGCTGGTAGCTTAGACCCTCCCGATACTCACCCCTCTGCGGCATGGCGCAGGCGGCCCAGCGCAGCAGCGCGCGGAGGGCTTGCGGCTCGCTGGCCTGCAGGAGGGAGAGGACAGCGCCTCCGAGAGGCCGCAGCTGGTGGACTCACCTCTCTGCGGCATGGCGCAGGCGGCCCAGCGCAGCAGCGCGCGGAGGGCTTGCGGCTCGCTGGCCTGCAGGAGGGAGAGGACAGCGCCTCCGAGAGGCCGCAGCTGGTGGACTCACCTCTCTGCGGCATGGCGCAGGCGGCCCAGCGCAGCAGCGCGCGGAGGGCTTGCGGCTCGCTGGCCTGCAGGAGGGAGAGGACAGCGCCTCCGAGAGGCCGCAGCTGGTGGACTCACCTCTCTGCGGCATGGCGCAGGCGGCCCAGCGCAGCAGCGCGCGGAGGGCTTGCGGCTCGCTGGCCTGCAGGAGGGAGAGGACAGCGCCTCCGAGAGGCCGCAGCTGGTGGACTCACCTCTCTGCGGCATGGCGCAGGCGGCCCAGCGCAGCAGCGCGCGGAGGGCTTGCGGCTCGCTGGCCTGCAGGAGGGAGAGGACAGCGCCTCCGAGAGGCCGCAGCTGGTGGACTCACCTCTCTGCGGCATGGCGCAGGCGGCCCAGCGCAGCAGCGCGCGGAGGGCTTGCGGCTCGCTGGCCTGCAGGAGGGAGAGGACAGCGCCTCCGAGAGGCCGCAGCTGGTGGACTCACCTCTCTGCGGCATGGCGCAGGCGGCCCAGCGCAGCAGCGCGCGGAGGGCTTGCGGCTCGCTGGCCTGCAGGAGGGAGAGGACAGCGCCTCCGAGAGGCCGCAGCTGGTGGACTCACCTCTCTGCGGCATGGCGCAGGCGGCCCAGCGCAGCAGCGCGCGGAGGGCTTGCGGCTCGCTGGCCTGCAGGAAGGGAGAGGACAGCGCCTCCGAGAGCGCGTGCGATGGAATGCGGCCGCAGCTGTTTGACGACATGATGGTGGGAAACTCGTCGCGAAGGTAGCGCATCGCTTGTCTGCAAGAAGAGAGAAAGTCTTCATTAGTAAAGTTTATATATTAAAACATAAAACTGTTCTAACAGGTTTTTTTTTTTTTAAATCAAATGTAGTCATAAATTAGCCGCATTCAGAAACACCACCTACAAACTGATCAAATACCCAGGGAAAACAGACCTTCTCAACCTCATGTCGGATAATTCAGAGGAAAACGAAAATTGTATCAGGCTAGGATCTTTTAGGAACAGTCACATATATGTAGACAAGCAACATACATAATAACGGTCATTCTTAAGCAACGCCTTGTAGAATAGACACAAATAATATAAAGTCGTTATGTCGTTAAAAAAGTAATAAAAACACCGCTCGACAAAAAGGAACACAAGATAAATATAAAAAATTACCGCAAAATAGCCAAAATTCCTGTAAAAGTTTACGAAAAAGTTATGTATGAATCGCTTAATTCATGAATCCCCGACCGGTCCTATGAGACCGCGCTGTTATTGTCTTACTATTGTGTCTCGTTCCGCGGGTATTGATAGGTTAAACAATATCTTCATAAATACAACATTTTGTGCAAAGAAAAAAACGGATTCCGAAAAAAAAAAAAAACAATTAACATGGCTATTTTCGGTTTTTTAAATAATGTCATGTCTGCGGTTGATAGAAAGACTCACATCTGCGCTGTTCACAGACATGACTAAAGCTTTTGATTATGTTGACCACAAAATCCTTTTAGACAAATTGGATAAAATGGGACGGGATGGGATGGGATGGTTGGGTATAATGGCATCAGAGGCACCATTTTAAAATTATTAGAATCACACCTAAGTAATAGACTGAAATGTACTGAGCTCACAAGAGTGTGCGCAAACATTATAAAACAGAATGAACGTATATGTCAAATGTTAGAAGTATAAAATAAGGAGTGCCTCAAGGTAGCATGCTCGGGCCACCTTTATTTCTCATTTACATAAATGATTTGCCAAGTGTGACACCACAACAAATGATTTTGTTTGCAGACGATAGCACTCATCATCTACCTCGCCTTTTCCCAATTATTTTGGTACCGGTTTCCAGTCAAGCCGGATTTGGCTGAATACCAGTATAACCTGTCCTTACCTCTGCACGCACTGGCTGGCATGTGTCTGCGCCGCCCAGCGCAGCACGTGCGGCAAGCTGTCGGGACACAGAGCCTCCACGATGGCGTCCTCACAGCCCTGCACTGCACTGCACTGCACTGCACTGCACTGCACCACGTGATCACCAAGTGTTTAGTATCCTCACCTCTGCACCCACTGGCTGGCATGTGTCTGCGCCGCCCAGCGCAGCACGTGCGGCAAGCTGTCGGGACACAGAGCCTCCACGATGGCGTCCTCACAGCCCTGCACTGCACTGCACTGCACCACGTGATCACCAAGTGTTTAGTATCCTCACCTCTGCACCCACTGGCTGGCATGTGTCTGCGCCGCCCAGCGCAGCACGTGCGGCAAGCTGTCGGGACACAGAGCCTCCACGATGGCGTCCTCACAGCCCTGCACTGCACTGCACTGCACCACGTGATCACCAAGTGTTTAGTATCCTCACCTCTGCACCCACTGGCTGGCATGTGTCTGCGCCGCCCAGCGCAGCACGTGCGGCAAGCTGTCGGGACACAGAGCCTCCACGATGGCGTCCTCACAGCCCTGCACTGCACTGCACTGCACCACGTGATCACCAAGTGTTTAGTATCCTCACCTCTGCACCCACTGGCTGGCATGTGTCTGCGCCGCCCAGCGCAGCACGTGCGGCAAGCTGTCGGGACACAGAGCCTCCACGATGGCGTCCTCACAGCCCTGCACTGCACTGCACTGCACCACGTGATCACCAAGTGTTTAGTATCCTCACCTCTGCACCCACTGGCTGGCATGTGTCTGCGCCGCCCAGCGCAGCACGTGCGGCAAGCTGTCGGGACACAGAGCCTCCACGATGGCGTCCTCACAGCCCTGCACTGCACTGCACTGCACTGCACTGCACCACGTGATCACCAAGTGTTTAGTATCCTCACCTCTGCACCCACTGGCTGGCATGTGTCTGCGCCGCCCAGCGCAGCACGTGCGGCAAGCTGTCGGGACACAGAGCCTCCACGATGGCGTCCTCACAGCCCTGCACTGCACTGCACTGCACCACGTGATCACCAAGTGTTTAGTATCCTCACCTCTGCACCCACTGGCTGGCATGTGTCTGCGCCGCCCAGCGCAGCACGTGCGGCAAGCTGTCGGGACACAGAGCCTCCACGATGGCGTCCTCACAGCCCTGCACTGCACTGCACTGCACTGCACTGCACCACGTGATCACCAAGTGTTTAGTATCCTCACCTCTGCACCCACTGGCTGGCATGTGTCTGCGCCGCCCAGCGCAGCACGTGCGGCAAGCTGTCGGGACACAGAGCCTCCACGATGGCGTCCTCACAGCCCTGCACTGCACTGCACTGCACCACGTGATCACCAAGTGTTTAGTATCCTCACCTCTGCACCCACTGGCTGGCATGTGTCTGCGCCGCCCAGCGCAGCACGTGCGGCAAGCTGTCGGGACACAGAGCCTCCACGATGGCGTCCTCACAGCCCTGCACTGCACTGCACTGCACCACGTGATCACCAAGTGTTTAGTATCCTCACCTCTGCACCCACTGGCTGGCATGTGTCTGCGCCGCCCAGCGCAGCACGTGCGGCAAGCTGTCGGGACACAGAGCCTCCACGATGGCGTCCTCACAGCCCTGCACTGCACTGCACTGCACCACGTGATCACCAAGTGTTTAGTATCCTCACCTCTGCACCCACTGGCTGGCATGTGTCTGCGCCGCCCAGCGCAGCACGTGCGGCAAGCTGTCGGGACACAGAGCCTCCACGATGGCGTCCTCACAGCCCTGCACTGCACTGCACTGCACCACGTGATCACCAAGTGTTTAGTATCCTCACCTCTGCACCCACTGGCTGGCATGTGTCTGCGCCGCCCAGCGCAGCACGTGCGGCAAGCTGTCGGGACACAGAGCCTCCACGATGGCGTCCTCACAGCCCTGCACTGCACTGCACTGCACTGCACTGCACCACGTGATCACCAAGTGTTTAGTATCCTCACCTCTGCACCCACTGGCTGGCATGTGTCTGCGCCGCCCAGCGCAGCACGTGCGGCAAGCTGTCGGGACACAGAGCCTCCACGATGGCGTCCTCACAGCCCTGCACTGCACTGCACTGCACCACGTGATCACCAAGTGTTTAGTATCCTCACCTCTGCACCCACTGGCTGGCATGTGTCTGCGCCGCCCAGCGCAGCACGTGCGGCAAGCTGTCGGGACACAGAGCCTCCACGATGGCGTCCTCACAGCCCTGCACTGCACTGCACTGCACTGCACTGCACCACGTGATCACCAAGTGTTTAGTATCCTCACCTCTGCACCCACTGGCTGGCATGTGTCTGCGCCGCCCAGCGCAGCACGTGCGGCAAGCTGTCGGGACACAGAGCCTCCACGATGGCGTCCTCACAGCCCTGCACTGCACTGCACTGCACCACGTGATCACCAAGTGTTTAGTATCCTCACCTCTGCACCCACTGGCTGGCATGTGTCTGCGCCGCCCAGCGCAGCACGTGCGGCAAGCTGTCGGGACACAGAGCCTCCACGATGGCGTCCTCACAGCCCTGCACTGCACTGCACTGCACTGCACTGCACCACGTGATCACCAAGTGTTTAGTATCCTCACCTCTGCACCCACTGGCTGGCATGTGTCTGCGCCGCCCAGCGCAGCACGTGCGGCAAGCTGTCGGGACACAGAGCCTCCACGATGGCGTCCTCACAGCCCTGCACTGCACTGCACTGCACTGCACTGCACCACGTGATCACCAAGTGTTTAGTATCCTCACCTCTGCACCCACTGGCTGGCATGTGTCTGCGCCGCCCAGCGCAGCACGTGCGGCAAGCTGTCGGGACACAGAGCCTCCACGATGGCGTCCTCACAGCCCTGCACTGCACTGCACTGCACCACGTGATCACCAAGTGTTTAGTATCCTCACCTCTGCACCCACTGGCTGGCATGTGTCTGCGCCGCCCAGCGCAGCACGTGCGGCAAGCTGTCGGGACACAGAGCCTCCACGATGGCGTCCTCACAGCCCTGCACTGCACTGCACTGCACCACGTGATCACCAAGTGTTTAGTATCCTCACCTCTGCACCCACTGGCTGGCATGTGTCTGCGCCGCCCAGCGCAGCACGTGCGGCAAGCTGTCGGGACACAGAGCCTCCACGATGGCGTCCTCACAGCCCTGCACTGCACTGCACTGCACCACGTGATCACCAAGTGTTTAGTATCCTCACCTCTGCACCCACTGGCTGGCATGTGTCTGCGCCGCCCAGCGCAGCACGTGCGGCAAGCTGTCGGGACACAGAGCCTCCACGATGGCGTCCTCACAGCCCTGCACTGCACTGCACTGCACTGCACTGCACCACGTGATCACCAAGTGTTTAGTATCCTCACCTCTGCACCCACTGGCTGGCATGTGTCTGCGCCGCCCAGCGCAGCACGTGCGGCAAGCTGTCGGGACACAGAGCCTCCACGATGGCGTCCTCACAGCCCTGCACTGCACTGCACTGCACCACGTGATCACCAAGTGTTTAGTATCCTCACCTCTGCACCCACTGGCTGGCATGTGTCTGCGCCGCCCAGCGCAGCACGTGCGGCAAGCTGTCGGGACACAGAGCCTCCACGATGGCGTCCTCACAGCCCTGCACTGCACTGCACTGCACTGCACTGCACCACGTGATCACCAAGTGTTTAGTATCCTCACCTCTGCACCCACTGGCTGGCATGTGTCTGCGCCGCCCAGCGCAGCACGTGCGGCAAGCTGTCGGGACACAGAGCCTCCACGATGGCGTCCTCACAGCCCTGCACTGCACTGCACTGCACCACGTGATCACCAAGTGTTTAGTATCCTCACCTCTGCACCCACTGGCTGGCATGTGTCTGCGCCGCCCAGCGCAGCACGTGCGGCAAGCTGTCGGGACACAGAGCCTCCACGATGGCGTCCTCACAGCCCTGCACTGCACTGCACTGCACCACGTGATCACCAAGTGTTTAGTATCCTCACCTCTGCACCCACTGGCTGGCATGTGTCTGCGCCGCCCAGCGCAGCACGTGCGGCAAGCTGTCGGGACACAGAGCCTCCACGATGGCGTCCTCACAGCCCTGCACTGCACTGCACTGCACTGCACTGCACCACGTGATCACCAAGTGTTTAGTATCCTCACCTCTGCACCCACTGGCTGGCATGTGTCTGCGCCGCCCAGCGCAGCACGTGCGGCAAGCTGTCGGGACACAGAGCCTCCACGATGGCGTCCTCACAGCCCTGCACTGCACTGCACTGCACCACGTGATCACCAAGTGTTTAGTATCCTCACCTCTGCACCCACTGGCTGGCATGTGTCTGCGCCGCCCAGCGCAGCACGTGCGGCAAGCTGTCGGGACACAGAGCCTCCACGATGGCGTCCTCACAGCCCTGCACTGCACTGCACTGCACCACGTGATCACCAAGTGTTTAGTATCCTCACCTCTGCACCCACTGGCTGGCATGTGTCTGCGCCGCCCAGCGCAGCACGTGCGGCAAGCTGTCGGGACACAGAGCCTCCACGATGGCGTCCTCACAGCCCTGCACTGCACTGCACTGCACCACGTGATCACCAAGTGTTTAGTATCCTCACCTCTGCACCCACTGGCTGGCATGTGTCTGCGCCGCCCAGCGCAGCACGTGCGGCAAGCTGTCGGGACACAGAGCCTCCACGATGGCGTCCTCACAGCCCTGCACTGCACTGCACTGCACCACGTGATCACCAAGTGTTTAGTATCCTCACCTCTGCACCCACTGGCTGGCATGTGTCTGCGCCGCCCAGCGCAGCACGTGCGGCAAGCTGTCGGGACACAGAGCCTCCACGATGGCGTCCTCACAGCCCTGCACTGCACTGCACTGCACCACGTGATCACCAAGTGTTTAGTATCCTCACCTCTGCACCCACTGGCTGGCATGTGTCTGCGCCGCCCAGCGCAGCACGTGCGGCAAGCTGTCGGGACACAGAGCCTCCACGATGGCGTCCTCACAGCCCTGCACTGCACTGCACTGCACCACGTGATCACCAAGTGTTTAGTATCCTCACCTCTGCACCCACTGGCTGGCATGTGTCTGCGCCGCCCAGCGCAGCACGTGCGGCAAGCTGTCGGGACACAGAGCCTCCACGATGGCGTCCTCACAGCCCTGCACTGCACTGCACTGCACCACGTGATCACCAAGTGTTTAGTATCCTCACCTCTGCACCCACTGGCTGGCATGTGTCTGCGCCGCCCAGCGCAGCACGTGCGGCAAGCTGTCGGGACACAGAGCCTCCACGATGGCGTCCTCACAGCCCTGCACTGCACTGCACTGCACTGCACTGCACCACGTGATCACCAAGTGTTTAGTATCCTCACCTCTGCACCCACTGGCTGGCATGTGTCTGCGCCGCCCAGCGCAGCACGTGCGGCAAGCTGTCGGGACACAGAGCCTCCACGATGGCGTCCTCACAGCCCTGCACTGCACTGCACTGCACTGCACTGCACCACGTGATCACCAAGTGTTTAGTATCCTCACCTCTGCACCCACTGGCTGGCATGTGTCTGCGCCGCCCAGCGCAGCACGTGCGGCAAGCTGTCGGGACACAGAGCCTCCACGATGGCGTCCTCACAGCCCTGCACTGCACTGCACTGCACTGCACTGCACCACGTGATCACCAAGTGTTTAGTATCCTCACCTCTGCACCCACTGGCTGGCATGTGTCTGCGCCGCCCAGCGCAGCACGTGCGGCAAGCTGTCGGGACACAGAGCCTCCACGATGGCGTCCTCACAGCCCTGCACTGCACTGCACTGCACTGCACTGCACCACGTGATCACCAAGTGTTTAGTATCCTCACCTCTGCACCCACTGGCTGGCATGTGTCTGCGCCGCCCAGCGCAGCACGTGCGGCAAGCTGTCGGGACACAGAGCCTCCACGATGGCGTCCTCGCAGCCCTGCACCACTATCGGCATCTCCAGGAACCTGAGAACAAGGCATACATAACATTATTAATAATAATATGAGCCCTCACCCACAGCGACTTGTTGTACCGCTGCTGTCGCGCGATTCATGACAGCATCACTATTAACGCGCGTTAGTCGCGTTTGTAACGCGAAGCCATGCTAACGCGCTACAGCAGCATAGCAGTATAGCTGCTAACGCACGACAGTGTCAGACGACACTGGGGAGAGAAAGGGTGCAAATGTTGCAAATTGTGGTCCAAAGTAGCACACAGTTGACAGTTGGTACCCTGAAACAGCGCTATGGGGTCGTGGCAAATCACGAAGGAAATGGCGCGATAAGTTAAGACAGATTCCGCAAGAACTGGCAAGAGGATGCGCGGGCCCGGTAAATATGGAAGGAGCGGAGTAAAGCCTTTGCCCAGGAGTGGAACAGAACAAGAAAACAAAAATTTTTTTTAGTTATTTTGGCATAGAAAGGTACACGATGTCAAATAGAAAGTATTGATACTTCACTGTATCGAATACTTTTCTTACGTCGTAGTTTGCATAATCACGCAAAAACGGCTGAACGGATTTGGATGAAATTTGGCATGCATATGGCCTTTGACATGGAAACGATTCCTTTTTTTAAAACTTATGTGGACCTAATTCTGAAGTCCTCGCAGACGAAGTCGCGGGTAGAAGTTAGTTCAAAAATTAAATTGCATGCGAGATGCACAGGATCGGTCGTTGCGGCGATGCTTGGAGGAGCCTATGTCCGGCAGTGGACGTCTTTCGGCTGTGATTTTGATAATAGTGAAAAAGTAGTAAGAATTATGTGGTGGTACTGACCTGGCGATCTCGTAGAGCTGGAAGGCATCGTCCAGCATGGCCGCCGTGACGGGCCGCGTCCCGCTGCGCGTCACGCCCGCCCACGCCTGCCGACAACATCATAACTGTTCGTATCACATACGTTCATTGTGCGTACTATTAAAGAGTAGAATTCGTTAGGTTAGGTTAATTATTGACGGACGAAACGCAACCGGTCTTGCTTTGACAGAAACGCAGTGTGCTAAGATGTCGGTTTTTGTGTCATCGTGTTTTTATTGAATAAATCGACAGAGTCTACAATTCTGAGGACTAGAGTAAAACTCCGGGTTCGCTATGACTTGTACTTTTTTTTTATAAAAAATCTTAACACACTGTGAAACGGTTCTTAAAAACCGTCCTCGTCTCTACTCAAAAGTCGGTTTTTTAATCCCTGAGACTAAATTGACACAGGTAAATGTCAAACTTACAACAATAATGATGCCAGTTCTTATGTGTTGTGACTTTATGACAAGCGTGACAAACCACGTAATGTCATTTTAGTCTCAGAGATTAAAAAACAGACGTTTGAAGTTTTGTTTTGTCTTCACCATCCTCGTATGACTGATGAACGAAAATGCCAAAAGCAGCAAAAGTACACCTTTACATTCCATGAAGTTTTCATATAATGGAGCTGAAAAATTCACTGTTTTGATCATAAACACTAAAAAAGCTAGACTTACATTGGTCCCACTACCGGTGCTGTTGGTAGAAGAAGGTGACGTGGAGTTCCTCCCAATGAGGCTCAGGTCCACCTGTGGAGGAGCGCAGTATATTAGGTCAGCTTATAACCATCATAGCATTTGTTACATAAGACGGCTTTTTTGTGACCTGGGAGGAAGGGTATCTCCTAAATAAAATAAAAGAATAGGCTGACCTCTCCCTCCTGTTTAATATTTATTACGTAACAGTCTAAAGGAAAAAATTAATACGCGTTAGATTAGGTTGGTGATGTTTATTTTTAAAATTAACAATTTTTCTTACTACTACCACGGGGTCTCATTGCTAAGAATGAAAATATGCTGCTGACACACTTTACATACATATTATAACGTATCATTACGGTGCCTTAGCTTACAGGCACCGTAGCACCGTCTGCATCAGGGCTTCACAAGTCCTCGGTGGTCAATCTCACCGCAGATTACACTGTATTCGCGTTAAGGAAATAGTGACGACTTTGTTGTCACTCAGCTTACAATACAAATACATATCGCGATGGCGCGTCAAAACTTGTTGGAAAATTTTCAAAAACAAGAGTAATACTAATAAGTGTTTAAAACACATCAATATTTTAAAATATTTGAATAAAACCCGTAGAAGTCTATTTAAATTTATGATTTTAAAGATCTTATTCGGTTGGACGTCCTGAAAAGATGAAGAATTTCTCAGTTACAAGGTTTTCTGACTGGCCTGTTGGTCTAGTGGTTAGTGGCCCTGACTTCTATGCGGGTGGTCGTGGGTTCGATTCCCACTTAGGACATATGTTTGTGTGATGAGCACGATCATTTTTTGTGTCTGGGTGTAATTTATCTATAATATGTATGTATTTAGAAATATATAAGTATGTTTATCAGTTGTCTAGTACCCATAACACAAGCTCTGCTTAGCGTGGGACTAGATGGCGTTGTGGAACTTATTTATATTTATTTTCACTTTAAGCCATCGATTTGTGGAAACAGACAATACAGCGAATTTAATTCATTTTAAACTGACTTTCATCTCTTACCTCACCCCTTATCTCTGTCTTACCTACACCACCAATCGTTTTTTTTTTACCAAACAATCCTGAATAATGTCCGCACTGTTACCGGACTTCTGGACGGCGAGCTGTCCTTTGCTCGTTGTCCTTAAGCTTACGTTTATGAAGGCTGTGGTGAAATCTGCGGCCGCCATCTTCGCTAGCATGACTACTTCGTAAGCGGAGGCTCGCGCCTGCCATTCCTTGCTCCGGACCATGACCTGTACCAGGGCCCGGCGCGAGAGGTCACTACCGCCAAACCCCGAACAGTGTGTGAGTTACTTACCATCATCTACCTAGCCTTTTCCCAACTATATTGGGCTCGGCTTCCAGTTAGGCCGGATTTAGCTGAATACTAGTATTTTACGAGGAGCGGCTGCCTACCAGACCTCCACAACCCATTAACTGGGGTAACACGGTACTTCATAGCAAGACTGGAGTCAGATTTACTGGCTTCTGACTATCCGTAATGACTGCCAAAGATCTACAAATGACAGCCGGGACTTACTGTTAACGTGCTTTCCGAGTGAGTTACATATGCACACACATTATTAACTTTAGATACTTACCATCGATTAACGCTGCCTGCCCACTACACATTTTGTAGGTCCGATAATCGTCACAAATTACAATCCTACGGTATATTCTGACCGACTTTTTGTAGGCCGTGTGCGTTGCACTATTACTATCAGTGTATTCTATTTTTCACTTACAAAAAATCGGTCACCGATTATCGGACGTAGGCGGGCAGCGTAAGGGTGCCCGCACACGATCGACTTTTTGTAGGTCCGATAATCGGCACGTATTATAATTCTATAGTATATTCTGACCGACTTTTTGTTGGCCGTGTGCGTTGCACTATTGCTATCAGTATGTTCTATATTTCACCTACTAAAAATCGGTCACCGATTATCGGACCTATAAAAAGTCGGTCACCGTTTATCGGACCTACAAAAAGTCGGTCGTGGGCGGGCACCCTTACCCATCTGTGAGTGTGTTCAATGTTTCTTCTAAAAAATCGTTCGCCGATTGTCGGTCATGGACAGGTACTCTTAGATCATAGGGTCAGACATCACGCTCCTGTGGGGAGAGGGAGGCTTACGATGTCGGTGTAGGCGGCGTGCAGCAGCGCGCGCGCGAACCGGCGCGGCAACACCTTCTCGTCCACGCACCACGCGCCCGCGCCGCCCGCGCCCCCGGAGCGGCGAGACATCACGCTCCTGTGGGGAGAGGGAGGCTTACGATGTCGGTGTAGGCGGCGTGCAGCAGCGCGCGCGCGAACCGGCGCGGCAACACCTTCTCGTCCACGCACCACGCGCCCGCGCCGCCCGCGCCCCCGGAGCGGCGAGACATCACGCTCCTTTGGGGAGAGGGGGGACAGCGGATTAGTACGGCACACACACTCAAGTAGGCAGCTAGCACTATGGGTCAGTTCACACTGAGACGAGACGCGACGCGACGATGCAGGAAGAGGCCAGTGACTTCGCTCTGCGCTGCGCGCCACCGCGAGACGCATCGCAACGTTGCGAGGCGCATAGTAACGCAATGTGTAAAAACGTTCCGCTGCGCCTCGAGACGCCGCGCGGCGTCACGAGGCGCAGCGCTGCACGAAGCAACGTATTCTAAATCCTCACAATGAAATACGTATCTTTTCGTGTAGTAAATAAAGTTCTATTTTGAGTCACTCTATTAAAATGTGCATGCAGCGCAGCGTCGCGTCGCATCTCGGTGTGAGTTGACCCTAAGTGCTTACCATCACGCTGATACTATATTAAAGTTATAGGATGATTTCGGTGACAGCTGTCAGATTCATACAATGTAGCCATCTATCCCTTTCTCTCATGTTACAGATGCATATTTTTGTCCTGCTGTCACCCAACCCATACTATGTTAGAAAGACTACACAAGCCCAACTACCGAGTATTTTATGAACGCTGACAAACGTCGCAGTCGTAATATAGATACATCTATCACGTCACATAATAGTCCGGTCAATTTAGACATCCAAGGTTACAATAATTCGCACTTGGCTGAATGTTGGTAGGATTGTTCAATACACTATTATAAAGGAAATGTGAAAAGTCCTCATCGATCCGGCCCGTGCAAAAAAATATACACGCGGTCAACGGTCATAAAAATAGGTTTTTCGCGATTTTCAGCAAAATGGTAAGTTTTATCATAAAATTAGCTCAGACAAAAATTGTAGATTAGACAATTATCTTCAAAAATGTCTAAAAACTTATTTCGCCACCGTTTTTGAGATATAACGATTCAAAAAATTGAAGGAGTCGTAATCGTCATAATATGTATAAGTACACCACGTATATACTCGTACATCACTGAAGCCGTAATACAAGCAAAAATATCGTTCTATCGGTCAGTGTGACTAACACATATAAAATATGAAAATATATATAACTATTAAATCATTTGCTTTCACTACACTTAACTACTGACACTTACACTGGCACTCTAACACAGTTAATGATTCATTACATTAATGTCCATTAAAGTTAAGACACAGTTGAGGCGATTCCTATCACGTAATGGGCAAGCGTGATCGTGCCTCCGCTACAGGTAGTATCAGACTTCTACAGACTAAAGTCTTCCTACCTGAAGAACCTGGACCGCGCAGCCAGCACGAGGCGATGACAGGGCAGTTCCAACGCCGTGCGGAAGCCGTACGCCAGCCCGCAGCCGCCTTCCAACCGGAACACCAGTCTCGCGTCCGCCATCTCACCTGAAGAACGGAGAAAATTATCTTTATTTTCACCTGGTTATATCTGGTTTCACCCGGTAAAGTAGATGGTAAAAGGCCTCGCGGGCGCAGCCCAATACGTTGGTCCGACCAGATCCGCGCCGCTCTTAACTCCACGATGTACGATGCCCTTCACAACGCCAAAGACAGGAACAGATGGAGGAACATCATAAGGGCTAAGGTGATGAAGCAGGGAGGTCACGACCCTCAGCATTGAGGAATACGACGCAAGGAGGAGATCACCTGGTTATGCAACACCCAAGGTATGTGATAAAACTGACTGAAAGGAGTTTCTGACAGTTATGTATTGAAATAATGGCTGCAGTGGTAGCCCAGTGGTAAGTCCGTGATAAGGCCTGTCATGCTGTATGGATCAGAATGTTGGCCTGCGAAAAGACGGATGAAAAAACATTGCGGATGTTGAGATGGATGTGTGGTGTGACAAGAATGGATACCTAAAGTAAGAAATGAGTATATTAGAGGAAATTTGAAAGTGGCACCAGTGACTGAAAAGTTGAAAGGGAATCGTTTGTCTTGGTATGGTCATGTGAAGAGGAGCGATGAAACGCGAAAAACTAAAAGAGTTGTGAGTTTGCATGTGGATAGATGGAGAGGGAGAGGGAGGCCAAAGAAAAGATGGATGAATCGTGTGAGAAGTGATATGGAAGAAAAGGGAGTGAGTGATAGCGTGACGAGTGACAGGACAGAATGGAAGAATAAAACGTGTTGCGCCGACCCCAAGTAAAACGGGACAAGGGCAGGAAGATGATGATGCATGGTAGCCCAGTGGTAACGGCCTAGACTTTGCGACGGGTTCAAACCCAGCCTGACGCATCATCATCATCGTCATTTTATCCTGCAGACGTCCACTGTTGGACACAGGCCTTTTCCGAATTTCACAATAAACGGTCCTGTGCGTCTCGCATTCATCGGATTCCCGCCTGATGTACCTAAATAATTTCATCACCACGGCTTTCCAACCTAGTGCCTGAAAAATTGAAAGGGAATCGATTGTCATGTGAAAAGGAGGGATGAAAGTGATGAAACGCATGTTACTAAAAGAGTCCTGATACTAAGGACTCTTTTATGCCCGTTTTCAATAACCTACCGCAGTTCATAGATAGATATCTTTCCCCGATAAACATTAAGTTTCTAACTATCCATCCACTACTTTGGCAGGAAATGCTATCCGTCGGTAGGTTATAGGACAGCAAGCAAGGGCAAAAGGATAGATTTGTTTATCTTTAGTAACTGCTACTGTAGATAGATAACTTATTGAAAACGGGCGTAAAAGAGTTCAGAGTATGTAGATGGATAAAGAGGGAGGCCGAAGACAAGACGGATGGATTATATAAAGAGTGATATGAGAGAAAAGGGAGTTAGTGATAGTGTGACGGGCGACAGGACAGAAGTTCCGGCGTAGCGACCGTGTACCGGAAGATCCAGCGTTGGAATACCTTCTGCAAAGTTGACCGATAACCTGGTAAGGGTCGCGGGACTCCGATGGATTCGCAACGTACAGGACCGTTTATTGTGGCGACGCTTAGTGGAGGCCTATGTCCAACAGCAAACGTCTTTCGTCTGAAATGATGATGATGATGACGATGGAAGGGCGTGTCAGACTATGATCCTTATTGGCCTTGAGTTCCAGGACCCCGGATCTCCTTACAGAAGCGAACCCATGGCGTTGCTAGGCCCTACGGTTTTACTGACATCTTTTTGAGGCGCACGTGGAACACTATGCTCCGTCGAAGACTCGGGTTCGGTCCGGACGGCAAGTCAAAAATACTGGTTAGTTGAGTTGGTAATATTGGTCCTCTGATTCACAGTATGACCCAGTCGGCCCTAAAGTTTTGCTGTCATCTGGACCATATATCGTGTGGACCACTACACGATATCAGCAACTTGGGATCGGTTCTGATGATGACTGGACTGCCGGACGGCAAGCCATTTCTCGCCGTCCGCAAGCCCCAGCGGCTCACAACTGCTCCCTATCTTAATCGATACACTAGACATACTAGGAAGAAGAAAGAGCTAGTTATAGCTCGCCGTCGCTAAAACAAGCTGTGGAGGAGCTCGTGTTAAGCAACGCTTGCCAAGGTTGGTCTGTGGATGGGTGACCATCTCGACGTAACGAGTTTCCTTCGTGCCTCAAAAAGCACGTTAAGCTTTAGGTCCCGGCTGTCATTTGTAGAACTTTGGCAGTCGTTACGGATAGTTAGTATTATCAGAAGCCAGTAAATTCGAGTCCAGTCTTGTCATGAAGTACCGTGTTACCCTAGTTAATGGGTTGTGGAGGTCTGGTAGGCAGCCGCTCCTCGTAAAATACTGGTATTCAGCTAAATCCGGCTTGACTGGAAGCCGACCCCAATATAGTTGGGTAGATGATGATGATGACTAGAACAAGCTGTGGAGTACTCACCCGAGTCGAGCAGGTAGCGCATGTCGTGGTGCAGCGAGTCGAGCGAGAAGCCGAGCAGCGCGCCCAGGCGGCGCAGCGTGGCCGCGTCCACGCGCGCGCGCCCGCACCCGCACACCGAGCTGCTGTCACTAGAACAAGCTGTGGAGTACTCACCCGAGTCGAGCAGGTAGCGCATGTCGTGGTGCAGCGAGTCGAGCGAGAAGCCGAGCAGCGCGCCCAGGCGGCGCAGCGTGGCCGCGTCCACGCGCGCGCGCCCGCACCCGCACACCGAGCTGCTGTCACTAGAACAAGCTGTGGAGTACTCACCCGAGTCGAGCAGGTAGCGCATGTCGTGGTGCAGCGAGTCGAGCGAGAAGCCGAGCAGCGCGCCCAGGCGGCGCAGCGTGGCCGCGTCCACGCGCGCGCGCCCGCACCCGCACACCGAGCTGCTGTCACTAGAACAAGCTGTGGAGTACTCACCCGAGTCGAGCAGGTAGCGCATGTCGTGGTGCAGCGAGTCGAGCGAGAAGCCGAGCAGCGCGCCCAGGCGGCGCAGCGTGGCCGCGTCCACGCGCGCGCGCCCGCACCCGCACACCGAGCTGCTGTCACTAGAACAAGCTGTGGAGTACTCACCCGAGTCGAGCAGGTAGCGCATGTCGTGGTGCAGCGAGTCGAGCGAGAAGCCGAGCAGCGCGCCCAGGCGGCGCAGCGTGGCCGCGTCCACGCGCGCGCGCCCGCACCCGCACACCGAGCTGCTGTCACTAGAACAAGCTGTGGAGTACTCACCCGAGTCGAGCAGGTAGCGCATGTCGTGGTGCAGCGAGTCGAGCGAGAAGCCGAGCAGCGCGCCCAGGCGGCGCAGCGTGGCCGCGTCCACGCGCGCGCGCCCGCACCCGCACACCGAGCTGCTGTCACTAGAACAAGCTGTGGAGTACTCACCCGAGTCGAGCAGGTAGCGCATGTCGTGGTGCAGCGAGTCGAGCGAGAAGCCGAGCAGCGCGCCCAGGCGGCGCAGCGTGGCCGCGTCCACGCGCGCGCGCCCGCACCCGCACACCGAGCTGCTGTCACTAGAACAAGCTGTGGAGTACTCACCCGAGTCGAGCAGGTAGCGCATGTCGTGGTGCAGCGAGTCGAGCGAGAAGCCGAGCAGCGCGCCCAGGCGGCGCAGCGTGGCCGCGTCCACGCGCGCGCGCCCGCACCCGCACACCGAGCTGCTGTCACTAGAACAAGCTGTGGAGTACTCACCCGAGTCGAGCAGGTAGCGCATGTCGTGGTGCAGCGAGTCGAGCGAGAAGCCGAGCAGCGCGCCCAGGCGGCGCAGCGTGGCCGCGTCCACGCGCGCGCGCCCGCACCCGCACACCGAGCTGCTGTCACTAGAACAAGCTGTGGAGTACTCACCCGAGTCGAGCAGGTAGCGCATGTCGTGGTGCAGCGAGTCGAGCGAGAAGCCGAGCAGCGCGCCCAGGCGGCGCAGCGTGGCCGCGTCCACGCGCGCGCGCCCGCACCCGCACACCGAGCTGCTGTCACTAGAACAAGCTGTGGAGTACTCACCCGAGTCGAGCAGGTAGCGCATGTCGTGGTGCAGCGAGTCGAGCGAGAAGCCGAGCAGCGCGCCCAGGCGGCGCAGCGTGGCCGCGTCCACGCGCGCGCGCCCGCACCCGCACACCGAGCTGCTGTCACTAGAACAAGCTGTGGAGTACTCACCCGAGTCGAGCAGGTAGCGCATGTCGTGGTGCAGCGAGTCGAGCGAGAAGCCGAGCAGCGCGCCCAGGCGGCGCAGCGTGGCCGCGTCCACGCGCGCGCGCCCGCACCCGCACACCGAGCTGCTGCGGCACGCTGCGACAGACAGACAGAGACGTTAGTCACGGTACTACTAAGACTCTGCAGAGCCTGCATGGAGGACAGGACAGTATCCAGATTCACGTAAAATCAAACAAGTTGTAGGGACACAATGTGCAGTCAGATAGGCCCGGAATACATAGATTATAATATTCAGTCGCAAATAAACTACAGTTGTTCACAGTCGTTTTAATGAGTCTTCACCCCAACACAAGTTAGAACACATTAGAACTTCAAGTATCTCCTTAGTAGTTAAAGTAAAATCTAAATCAATAAGGGCCTGTTTCACAATGTCCGAGTAGGCACTACTCACTGAATAAATTCAAAAATGGAACAGAATTTGTATGAAATTATCTGCCAAGTAAGATACTCGAAACTTAATCATAGGTGGTGAAACAGGCCCTAAAACTTATTATTATTATTATAATAGCTAAAAAGTCAAATATCGTAGAAGCTTTATAGTCGTTCGATGGAAGTAGTACCCAAAATCGATATTCATGTGTTCCTTGAACGGGATTCGATAGAAGGACAAATTCAATTGGCTTCAAACTATTTTTTTATTTCATTATTATGTACTCTATCAGGATAATTGACATTTCGATCGAACGACTTTAAAATCGGTGTACAGTTTCCGGCACGTAACTTGGCAAGAGTTGTTAGTTGCGCCGAAAACGTTTTTTAGATCTATTTGGTGGTCAAACGGGACGCGAGGTATGAGGTAGCGCCGATCCGGCGCGCGATTGGTGCAGTATTATAATAGTAGGTAGTCTATGACTGGTGCGTTACTCGACTTTTGTTCCCGCACTGCGTTACGTCCCGTTCGCTCATTCGCTTTTTTGTACCACATGCGCGAATTTACCCCCACTACGTCAGAATCTTGCCAAGTTACGTGCCGGGTACTGTACTCGTGAAATAGTCAATGACTAAGGCGCTGCTGGCCTTCCTTGAGGAGCTGGGGTGGATCGAATGATACATTTGTCTCACCCGTGCGCAAAATACGCGCTTTAGTCGTGGAGTTGCGGACATACAGTACAAGGTAGAACTACATTGCACACATACAAAGTCTGGTTGGGCGTCAACTATCGGGTTCCCTATAACAACCAAGTCTCTAACAGCCGAACCCAATAACCAATCTTTCACATACTGGAGATCATCATCATCATCCTAGCCTTTTCCCAATTATATTGGGGTCGGCTTCCAGTCAAGCCGGATTTAGCTGAATACCAGTATTTTACGAGGAGCGGCTGCCTATCAGACCTCCACAACCCATTAACTACGGTAACACGGTACTTCATGGCAAGACTGGAGTCAGATTTACTGGCTTCTGACTATCCGTAACGACTGCCAAAGATCTACAAATAACAGCCGGGACCCACGGCTTAACGTGCTTTCCGAGGCACGGAGGAAACTCGTTATGTTAAGATGGTCACCCATCCACAGACCAACCTAGGCAAGCGTTGCTTAACCTTGAAGGTCGACCTGTGCGGCTGTTATTATCTAGCCACGAGCTCCTCACATACTGGAGATAGAAAAACAAATGAAACAACAGAAAACCTGTATATTTTTGTATTGTATCATTTGTTTTACAATCTCCAGTATGCCAAACTTGGAGTTAGGTTATTGGTTTCGGCCATAAGACTGTTACTCTCCTATAGTCTATTGAACTCCACCCCTTCCTTGATGTTGTTGTTTGACATTTAGTATGTTTATCAGTTGTCTGACTAGATGAGGACGGAGGAGCTCGTGGCTAGATAATAACAGCCGCACGGGTCGATCTTCAAGGTTAAGCAACGCTTGCCTAGGTTGGTCTGTGGATGGGTGACCATCTTAACATAACGAGTTTCCTCCGTGCCTCGGAAAGCACGTTAAGCCGTTGGTCCAGGCTGTCATTTGAAGATCTTTGGCAGTCGTTACGGATAATCAGAAGCCAGTAAATCTGATTCCAGTCTTGCCATGAAGTACCGTGTCACCCTAGTTAATGGGTTGTGGAGGTCTGGTAGGCAGCCGCTCCTCGTAAAACACTGGTATTCAGCTAAATCTGGCTTGACTGGAAGCCGACCCCAATATAGTTGGGAAAAGGCTAGGCAGATGATGATCAGTTGTCTGACTAGATGGCGTTGTGTGAAAGTCGTTGAATACTATATTATTATCTCAATTCACGTTAAGTAAATAGTGACGTATTCAGGGAAACTGCAAAATACAGGTTCAATTCTTTTTCTTCTTTCAATTCAATTTTATATTGGGGTGCAAATATTTTTTATAGTTTTGGAGTTTAATGTACGAACTATTCGTCATAATTATGGTCGCTGTCAAACCAACACCTGCTATGTGCATAAAGTATACTTTTGAGATATTGACAAAAGAAGTTTTCCTGAAGTTTTAGCTGCTGCACATAGCACAATTTTAGGTTGACTGGTAGAGAATGCCTCAAGGCATTAAGTCCGCCTCTGTATCTTGTGTGCATAAAGAATTAATAAATAAATAAATAAATTTTATTCTGAGGCCATAGTTCCACAACTAGTGGTCATAAGCACATAACAGTTCTTTTATATGAGAAATAAGGCAGTGACCTATAAGCTGTGGTCGAAATCTTGAAATCTCAAACAGATTTTGGTTTGACAAAGACGATGCTTATAATTTCTATAAATATAAATAGACTAAATTACAATTAAATACATAAAAAAAGCGCCGTGTGCAGGAAATGTATGCATATAGTCGAAAGTACGACTTCCCTGCGCTCTAAAGTCATGATATCTCGAAAGCGATGCTTTGTAGAAGAAAAGTATTGAGATCTTTTTTGTAGACAATTTTACGGTCTAAAAACTTTGTCTGAACCATTTTTCGATAGCTCTAGTTGTTGTTTGCTCTCGAATAAAAAACAACACACAAGCGATCCCGCTTGTGCGTTGTTGGTGGATGAATGAACGCGATGGGGACTTTTGACATATCATTTGTAATGACGTATTCAAGGCCTGCACAAATATCCAGCTTGTTGGGAATTAATGCAAACTTCAATGTCTATTTTGACTGGACTAAAATCAATGAACAACATCAACGATTGCATCACTGCTTACCATCAGGTGGGATTGCAGTCAAGTACTAGTTTATGGCATATAAAAAAAAACATCTACAAACACAAAAACACTTACTGCCATTGTTATCCACATTGATGATATCCAGATCGCCGTCTGCGTTCACGCCGCGATCCCACTCTGAAACGAAACACACACCAATATTAGTTAGCAAATAACCATCTTGATTCCTGGGTCGAGTAAAGTTTTAATTCTTAATTCTTTATTGTACACAAAACAAAAACAAACATGATGAAATAGACAGTTCATGTACAGACAAATGCAAAATTGTATGTATAGCACAGGAAAAAAATCGTATGAAAGAAAAATGACATAATGAGTATTTTTCGAACACTTCAACTCAAACATTCACGGGAAAATAGACATTAAGGTATCTATGCTATTTTGCATCGTATGTTACAAAGGTGAGCTTAACTCAACAATGAGTTTTCTTCCAGCAAACCTTTGAGTTATACAGAGGAAGCATATTCGAGGGTAGGTTAATGGGTTTCTTTCATAAAGAAATTCTTCAGTAGACCACCGGAATTTTCTCTCCGACTTGACTCCTTTGAAAAGGGAGGAGTCTTCGACCAGACAGGTGTTGTGTCTGGTTTAGGCAACTGTCTTATAGTCGATTATGTTCAAATAGTGCACTACATTTTGGTTCAGAATCATGTTGTAAAGGATCTATACATATTATTATAAGGTACAGTACTGTGCGCGTGAACGAATAATGAGAAGTACGTTATTCACTCACGCTTCTACGAATCTAGTGATGGTCTTCTTTTTTTTTAAGGTGGAAGATGAAAATGACTTCTTCCGTTCTTCGTGTCAGGGTCCTGGAGTTCTTTTTCGTCAACCCAGTGTCGCTGACATCTATATGAGGCGCATGTGTAGAAAAATACGCGCCGTTAACGACGTGGGCTTGGTCCGGACTGTTGCCAGACGTCCGGACGGCGAGCTACCTATTGCTACTTACTGGCACAGAGGGCGCACAGCGTGCCGCGCGCACACACGGAGGTGCCCGCATACAGCGCCAGCACGCACGCCTCGAGCTCGTCGCGCGACAGCGACGCGCCCGCGCCCTCTAGCGGCACGCGGCAGCACGACCTGCGGGAAACAACCAGTGTCATCATCAGACAGCAGTCTTCGGACACAACACTTACTATACCGTATACAATTCGTCCACTATAAGTTGGCGAGTGTGAAGTTAGGCTCTGCGAATTTTGGCGCTTGAAATATCGTACAAAAATAAAGGTTTAAAAAAAAATTAATGCCAATAACTGTTTTTAACAGCAATAAGAACTGCAAAGTGCATTTATTTTTTTAAAACCTTTATTTTTGTACGATATTTCAAGCGCCGAAATTCGCAGAGCCTAACTTCACACTCGCCAAGTTATAGTGGACGAACTGTACACGTTAAGACAATAATGACGTCATCGTTGTCACTCCATATGAACGACTACAATCTTCGGACACAACATAAGTCTCTCTTCTTCTTAGTCGTGCACTCTTGACAGAGTGGTCGTGGCAGGACCACGATGTCACAACATAAGTAGTCCATACTTTAGTCTACACACATTAAGACAATACTGACGTCATTCACACACACACACACACACACACACACACAAGTAGTTCTTACTTAACGTACACACGTCAAGACAATAGTGACGTTATTCAGACACACATACACACCATATAGGTAAAGTGCGTCTAATGAAAGCGCGACGTGGAGTTCTTTTTTAAATTAATTGACAAAATTATTCAATCGCAAATGTAGAAAATAAAAAATTGTGAAGTGTCAGGATATGATTCTCCTACTAAACTCCGTCGGTTTATGTATAAATTGTATATAAAAATCTTTGCGACTAGGTATTTATCTAAATCGATGTTAGCTAATAAACTACATTTAAATAATCTTTGTGTATATTTTATACGACCTCTTTAATATAAAAAGACATACCAAGATTGTATACCTTTAGTTAACTACCTAAACCGATAGACCATAGTTAGTAATACCACAAATAGTAACCGGCATGAGTCGTGACTGACACTTGCGCAGTGCGCAGTAGTTAATTTTTCGGTCTCTTTGGCGGAATGAAGAAATAAATAAATTAATATATTATAAATATATTAAGCTGTAATAAATAAATTTGGCCGAAAGTGTATATGCGCGAGCGTGTCCCCACTACTGTCCATCTGTGCTCACGACTCGTGCCGGCCACTGTACAATTTTTTTGAATTCAACCTCTTTTTCTCATCGCGCTTTCATTTAACTATAGCCCATACATCTCATGTTACAGGTAGTGCTACTCACGGCGGATACCGCTGCAGCAGGTCTCGGAAGTAGCTGCAGCGCGCGCACAGGATGGCGCGGTGCGCCGCCAGCGACCAGCCGCTGCCCACCAGCTCTACGTCGCACCACCATCTGCGGAGGAGGCGTCATCATTAGCTAGTGAACACGCATACTGACGATACTACTCACTCTTGAGGTAGCATTCTGTTCTTAGTGACTGACCGAGTCACACGTCCCATGGATTTGTACCAGTGGATCGCACCACCACAGTCACGGGTCGCGATCGCTTAGAACCGATCAGCAAATCATAACAGCAGGCCGAGCCAATTTACAACCGTTGCGTATAGAACCTCTTTCTACAATCAGTAACGCCCGACGTACTCGTAAGTGGTTTAAAAAAACAATAACTTGATAATTTTGTTAGCGCTTGTGAAAACACATAAATAAATAATAGGCAAATTAAAATTGCCTATTATTTATACTACAAAACTATAAGATGTAGCGATGAACGATGTGAATTTGGCTACGAATTTTCTATTTGTTTGGTCTGACCACGTGACTTAACGTTGAGAACAGTCGTTCTAATTGCGTTAACGATTGGAAATTGTAAACTTGGCTTAGCCTGCTGTTTAGAAGAATGGTGGCACTGATCGATAAAGTTCATATGAATTACGAATAAGACAGGACCGAACAACGAACCCTGAGATACTCTGCCGGGTAAGTTTACCCAGCTAAACATATAATTGTTGAGTACTACAGCCTGTGACCTGTTATTAATTGTAACGAGACTTATTCGCCTCGTTACATGGAAAGGATTTTTGGTCGATTTTAGTCGATTTTGTCTATGTTTTTTTGTCTGTGGTACGGTCTTTGAGTGTCGTCTGTCAAAATCTTGACGTACTCTGGATCCTATATCCATTCCCGATGGCCACGTAATTTTTCAATTTATATTATTTCCTTGTAATCGGCTATAATCGCCGTAATTTAAGCCATTTAGTGGCATCTATATTGCATAAAGACTTCATGGACGTAGTATAATGCCAGAGATTCCATTGGTTTTACAGTGATTTGTCGCACGCAGCTGTTTTAAAACGCTGTGTCAGCGCACTGTAAGCTATTTTTTGAGAAGGAAGACGCCAAAGGGCGTTTTCTTTCTTACTTCTGGTCTTTCTCTTGGCCTCTTTCTTCATCTTTTTCTGCGTTACCTCGAGCATACTTCGGGAAACTTGAAGCCTCGCATCCTACGCGTCATGAAGGATTTTGGAACAAATAACCTATAAGGGCCTATTTCACCACCTATGATTAAGTTTCGAGTATCTTACTTGACAGATAATTTCATACAAATTCTGTCAAATTTTTGAATTTATTCAGTGAGTAGTGCCTACTCGGACATTGTGAAACAGGCCCTTAGTAACATGTTAGGGATTATTCCGGTAGGAGAATTCCTTTACTATATTCTCTTTTGTTTCCAAGATGCAACAATAACAATAATTTCCATAATTCCCAATAACACTAATTAATTTTTTTAATTATTAGTATAGAATACAAAGCCATGATTTGAAGCTTACGGGCAGAGACATTAAAAAGAAAAGACAGAAGTATTTTATCGTTTTATTTCTTTTGATGTAGCCTCCCACCGGCAGATTAATTGTCCAAACTCTTCCAACTTCGCTATTCCGGTCAGTGTGACTCCCTGGCGCCCGAATTTTAAATTTGTTTCTTATTCAACCTTTTCTATTATTTGGGAGATCACACACCAACATACCAACACATCTAGCTACGCATACACAACCTAATATAAGTTCTATTTTTTTTAATTTTTTATTATTACATAATGTAACAAGAGAACCATGTTAAGCAGTCCCCACAGATGCCCAAGTAGCTTAGTTTTTAGATCAGAGTATCATGATCGATCTGATCAAATGCCTTGCTATAATCTGTGTGAACCTCATCAACATGCTTTCCATTGTCCATAGCATCTGTAATGAAATCTGTACTGAGACAGCGAGATGTCCCCACCACTTCCTCACCGTTCCTCCTTGCACTGCAAGAACGCAGCCTCTTACAACGTGGACTGCCGACCTGGTGAGGGTCGCGGGAATCCGAAAGAAGCGAGACGCACAGGACCGCTCGTTGTGGCGACGCTTGGGGGAGGCCTGTAGCGACATCTACTACATACGACGTCACAGAATCCTGCATCACGCAAGCAAAGTTCTCCGCGCGATTTGAATAGATACAACAGCCCGAAATTATCAATCGAGCAGTAGCCCAGCAGACATAACAACCGTCCGGTCAGAGGATCCCCTTTTCAACGGAGGTATGTGGGACTTTACTCTCTGTTTCACCTACCTCCAAAGGCCTATCTATGTCCAGCAGTGGACGTCTTTCGCCTGAGATGATGACGTTGACTGCAGGAACGACCTCACTAGTTCTTGTAGGGCTAGCTCCTCGCTGCAGCAACTCACCTGTCCTTGTAGGCCTGCGCCAGGTCGGCTACAGTTGCCAGCCCGTTACTGCAGCAGCTGACCAGTCCCTGTAGGGCTCTCGCGCAGCAGCTCACCTGTCCTTGTAGGCCTGCGCCAGGTCGGCTACAGTTGCCAGCCCGTTACTGCAGCAGCTGACCAGTCCCTGTAGGGCTCTCGCGCAGCAGCTCACCTGTCCTTGTAGGCCTGCGCCAGGTCGGCTACAGTTGCCAGCCCGTTACTGCAGCAGCTGACCAGTCCCTGTAGGGCTCTCGCGCAGCAGCTCACCTGTCCTTGTAGGCCTGCGCCAGGTCGGCTACAGTTGCCAGCCCGTTACTGCAGCAGCTGACCAGTCCCTGTAGGGCTCTCGCGCAGCAGCTCACCTGTCCTTGTAGGCCTGCGCCAGGTCGGCTACAGTTGCCAGCCCGTTACTGCAGCAGCTGACCAGTCCCTGTAGGGCTCTCGCGCAGCAGCTCACCTGTCCTTGTAGGCCTGCGCCAGGTCGGCTACAGTTGCCAGCCCGTTGCTGCAGCACCTGACCAGTCCCTGTAGGTCTCTCACCTGTCCTTGTAGGCCTGCGCCAGGTCGGCGTGCAGCGCGCCGGCGGGCTCGCGCGCCAGCTCGGCCTGCGTCACCAGGTCGCGCAGCGCGGCGCCCGCCTCCAGCTCCTCGCACAGCAGGAACACCTCCACCAGGCGCCACGAGCTCACCACCGAGCGGATGAAGCGCGCGTGCTCGCAACCTGCAACGTGGACATGGTACACTCATCACAAACTGTTAACTGGCGATTACGATCTACTACATATGACGTCACAGAATCCTGCATCGTGCAATCAAAGTCCTCCGCGCGATTTGAATAAACTAGTGCGCCTCACCATCAACGATTGCATCACTGCTTACCATCAGATGGGATTGCAGTCAAGCACTAGTATATGGTATATAAAAAAAAAAAATAGATACAACAGACCGAAATCATCTATCGGGCAGCCCACTGGACATAACATCCCGACCGGGTGGAGGATCCTCCCTTTTCAACGGAGGTATGTGGGACTTTACTCTCTATTCCAACTTCCACATACTCCCAAAGTCGAGCGCGCATAGTATTCCACGCGCACCTCAAGGAGAACCGTAGGCCCCAGCATGGTCGAAGCTTACTAGGGCCATGGGTTCGCTTCTGAAAGGAAAACTCAGGGCCCTACAACGAAAGGCAAAGGAAGAAGATACGGAATAGGTATACGAGTGGGACATGCCCTCCCAAAAAGCTGCTGGCAACGGGACCTTTAATAAGCACTTCTCTGTCATTGGAGTAACAGACAGCCCACTCAGCAGAGCTTGCATGGAAGAGGACGAGACAGCAGCTCATCTGCTTCTAAGCTGCTCGGTACAGGACCCTCCGCGAAATGGTCAGTATCAGACCAACAGTTTTTCCCACCAACACGCAAAATACGCACGTCGTCGAGTTGCGGAGACCAGCCCGAAATACAATCCGAAAACAGCTGTTGGCTTAGGCCTATTGTCCACGGACACATAGCTTTTTACACGTTTATTCGTCATTATAGCTTTTGTGGCTACAGACTAGAGCAGTCTGGTGAGGTTAGTCGCATTTGCAACGTGCTACAGAAGCGATGCCAAGGCGCGCTGCAGCAACGCGACTGTATCGGTGCAACCGCGCGACCTTGTCATACGACATCGGGGTGTATATAAAACCTTTATTCCTTCGTTGCCTTCGTTCTGGGGTCACGAGCTGCCCTTTCGGAATCAAGACCTGGAGGTTTGTCTCGTAGCTAAAAACTAGAGCTGATGATGATGATGGTACGTACCGCGGTCGGGGCGGTTGTCGCGCGGGCGCCGCACGAGCGCGATGCGGCGCCGCAGCGTGCCGAGCCCCGAGCCCGCCGCCTTCTTCTTCCTCTCTCTGTAACGGAGCGGAAAGGACATCAGTTAGACCATTATCAGACCAGGCAATAACAGGACCCTTCAACCTGAGCATGGCTTAAATACTTCTTGGTTCATCCAACACAATCTTTGATAAAGAGACAACGCCTGAAAGTTCTGTTATTCTGTCATTCACGTGTTTCATAAAACTTGTTCCAAGGTTAAGCAACGCTTTCCAAGGTTGGTCTGTGGATGGGTGACGATCTTAATATAACGAGTTTCCTCCGTGCCTCGGAAAGCACGTTAAGCCGTAGGTCCCGGCTGTCATTTGTAGATCTTTGGCAGTGGTTACGGATAGTCAGAAGCCAGTAAATCTGACTCCAGTCTTGCCATGAAGTACCGTGTTACCCCAGTTAGCGGGTTGTGGAGGTCTGGTAGGCAGCCGCTCCTCGTAAAATACTGATATTCAGCTAAATCCGGCTTGACTGGAAGCTCACCCCAATATAGTTGGGAAAAGGCTAGGTAGATGACGGCAGGTCATAGGAGACAGGACAGGACACGAGGCTTCAGTGTATGGGTTACTTACCGTATGACATCTGCCATGGTGGGAGGCGCGGCCGTCACGACAGCGCCGTCGCACGCCTCGCCCTCCTGACGACAAGTAAATTTAACATTAACAAGAGAAATATCGTCAAGTAAAAGAGCAGTATCACTCAGACCACTGCGAAGGTACTGCGGGAACGAAGAAAAGAAGAATAGAATAGAAAACATTTATTCGGGACAGACACAGCACAACGATTACAAACACACAATAAATTAGAAAAAAAAAAGGAGAAAAAAAAAAAAAAAAGAAAAAAGGAAAAGGGCATCCTCACTGTAGCGACTACGATCTACTACATATGACGTCACAGAATCCTGCATCGCGCAAGCAAAGTTCTCCGCGCGATTTGAATAGATACAACAGCCCGAAAAGATCTATCGAGCAGTAGTCCACCGGACATAACGCCTGTCCGATCGGAGGATCCTTCCTTTTCAACGGAGGTATGTGGGACTTTACTCTGTTTCCATCTACCTTCAAATAATAATAATATCTGTAGTGAATTCTATGTCACGGTATTAGAGTTCATCACGCGATTATTAGAACATATACAAGACCCTATCAGGCAGTTGTTTGGATCGCAAATAACACCCGTCTGGTTTAGGATCCTCCCTTATCAACGGAGATAATACCTGCGTTTCTAGTCACGATATTATTGATGTCAGCACGTTAAAAATCGTTTTGAGACTGACTAAAACTCACTCCGTTCCCTTTTGTGCATTCGTTCCAGGGTCCGGGAATTTCCTTTCAGAAGCTAACTCATGGACCCAGAAGCTTCGACCCTGCTGGACCCCTACGGTTTTGCTGACATCTCTTAGGGCTAAAACTATGTAAAGCGGATGCCCGTGCGGTCCCATAAAAAAAGTGCTCCGTTGCGGAGACCCGCGCGGGCGTGCGTCGCAGAGAGCCGAGCCCCGCGTTCGTTTTGCTTCGTAATTATACATTAAGTTCTCCATCTCACGACAAGACTACATGCCCACCGTTCAAGATGAAAAAGCGTCATTGTGTGAGTAATAATTCGGTTTCCACGACGGGGAACGTCCGAGTGAACACACGCGCTTTGTTACGCGACGGTTGCCCGTCGCGGGTGTCTGCTTTAGGCAGTTTCGGCCCTTTGAGGCGCACGTGGAACAGTATGCGCCGTTGACGTCTTAGGCTCGGTCCGGATGATAACTGGACTGCCGGACGGCGAGCTGTCTATATACATACCTGAGGATGCGAGAGCGCGGCGCCCATGTCGGCTCGGCGCTCACACAGACAGCACAGCAGCCGGCTCATGGGGCGCCCGCCACCGCCATCACCGCGCTATGCAAGCGCCCGCACCGTCTGCAACCAATGTAGAACACTATTAACCATATGAAACAGGCATCATGAATGATCAGAGCACTTTGCTTAAGGCCCAGATTACTACACATTCATTCCACTAGACAGACCTCGAGGTCGTCGCTAGACCTGGTGATGGAATCGACGCTTAAGCGAAAACCAATGTCATAGACATAAAGGGCCTTTTAGAGAGACGCGGTCCACTATTCTGTCCATAAAACTGGTAGAGGATAATACAAAACTCCAAATGCGCCTCAAACACGCTTTCCTTCGTATTTTGACCATACAGACGCCATATTCGAAGACACGTGACATTCACCAATCCGCAATGGGCCCGCGCGGTGGATTATGGCCCATTCCCTCTCCAAAAGAGGAGGCCTGAGTCCCAGCAGTGGGAACATTATTAGGCCGATAGTAAAAGGCGTCTAAGGGCTTGTGCAAACCATTTTAAGCGCACCATTGACGCGTGAAAAATCGAGGATGAGCAAACTTTAGCGCGCCTAGAACCCACACTATTGATAAAATACTATGTCTCAGACATCAAAGTCAAAGTCATTTTATTTCACATAGGCCTACATGGGTACTTATAAAACGTTAGAAGCTAGTTCACGGTTCCAATTGGTCGTTTCCTATGGAGAAGAACCGGCAAGAATCTCCATGGTTTGGTTACTCTTTTCAAAAAAACTATTGGGTTTACAATACTTCCATATATAAGCTCTGCTTAGCTTGGGACTAGATGATGTTGTGTGAAAGTTGTGGAATATTATATTATTATTATTATATTATTATTATTATTATATGACACAAGACACATATGCGAGGATAGTGTAGACCAGTCAATAATGTACTCAAAAGCACAATAAATATAATAATAAGGAAGGTCACTGACATAAACCAGGAAAAGGAAAGGGCCAAGAATTGAACCCTGTGGCACGCCCATCTTTACTAAAGACCCCGAGAAGGTCGCCCCGTTAATGGTTACTTTTTACTGTCTGTAAGATAAATAGGAAAAAACAAGATCAGCAGCTCGTCCACGAATTCCGTAATGATGTAATTTACAGATCAGAGTATTATGGTCAACGCAGTCAAATGCTTTTGAGAGGTCACAGAATATGCCAATAGCATCCTGGGGATTCTCCCAGGATTCTAAAATGTGACTGATGAGTTTTACTCCTGCATCTGTCGTTGACTTTCCTTTCGTGAAGCCAAACTGATGACTATGCAAGATCCTATTGGAATTAAAATGACACAACATCTAGTCAAGCATGATTTTTTCATAGATTTTACTCAATGCTGGAAGCACAGATATAGGTCTATAATTAGAGAGCCATGGATCCAGTACATGATTCTGAAGTGAATGTGTGAGTGTTAAAATTATTCGTCGGCGCTTTACTAGTTCAAAATATTAGTAGTAAAAATAATATTTGATCCATATTTTTAAGGAAATTTTTCAAGTAGCATTAAGTTGATTTGATCCAATTTGTTAGTTACTTATTTATGTTATTGCAAACTAAAATCTTAATATATATAAATCTCGTGTCACAATGTTTGTCCTCAATGGACTCCTAAACCACTTAACCGATTATAATAAAATTCGCAAACCATGTGCAGTTCGATCCAACTTGAGAGATAGGATAGTTTAAATCTAAAAAAAAAAAAAAGTTCGTTAAAGTAGGGTAGTGTAGGGTAGTGTAGTGTAGAGTAGTGTAGGGTAGGGTAGTGTAGCGTAGTGTAGTGTAGGGTAGTGTAGGGTAGTGTAGGGTAGGTAGGGAAGGTAGGGTAGGGTAGCGTAGGATATGTAGGGTAGTCATTTGACGGGAGCGAAGCCGCGGGTAAAAGCTAGTGTTATTATAAATCCTGCTTCTTACAATATAAAATTCGCAATAAAAAAGCGAAGTTGTCTGTTTTTGTTATACACCCAATTTAATCGAATCAACGTGAATTGACTGTAAAAATCTTGTAGTGACATCTATAACCCCACATGAGAACTACGAATCCTGCATCGCGCAAGCAAAGATCTCGGCGCGATTTCCTCTTTTCAACGTAGGTATTATGTGGGACTTTACTCTCTGTTCCACATACCGCTAAACCGTAGATTCCCTATGGTGGAGGTAGCGCCCCCGAATGAATGCTGGAGCTTTTCGTAAGGGGCGGCAGTGGGTCCAAGAGCAAGTAGGGGGGCGTTTAAAATAATTACTTATTTTAATAAATAAGACCCTCAACGAAGGTGGTGTGACGATCTGATCGTGTTCGCGGAGCAAACTTGGCCAGAAATCGCCCTAGATAGAGAAGTTTGTTTGCTGACATCTCTTTGAGGCGGGCGTTGGAATTTCGTTTTCTTGTAAAAGGGGTAATAGTTCATAAAAATTAGGAAAACTATGCTCTAAAATGTTAATTGATGCGAGCGAAGCCACGGACAAAACCTACATCACGATTACACTAAACAGTGCATCATCATCATCTACCTAGTCTTTTTTCCAACTATATTGGAGACGGCTTCCAGTCAAGCCGGATTGAATACCAGTATTTTACGAGGAGCGGCTGCCTACCAGACCTCCACAACCCATTAACTGGGGTAACACGGTACTTCATGGCTAGACTGGAGTCAGATTTACTGGCTTCTGACTATCCGTAACGACTGCCAAAGATCTACAAATGACAGCCTTCGTCCCGGCTGTCATTTAAGTCTGTCAAGCCGTAGGATTTAACGTGCTTTCCGAGGCACGAAGGAAACTCGGTATGTTAAGATGGTCACCTATCCACAGACCAACCTAGGCAAGCGTTGCTTAACCTTGAAGGGCGACCGGTGCGGCTGTTATTATCTGGCCACAAGCTGCTCACACTAAATAGCGCATATTCAGGAAAAAATGAGAACTTAAGAATTTCATATACATTGAGTGTTTATGTATGAAAAATTTCAACAGAGCCGTATTTTCACATTTGAAGTGAAAACAATCGCGTGTGTTAGCGTAGTGTTTTTCAACAAGGAGTAAAGAATCAGTACGGTTAACTAGCTAAGTTTATAGAAATGTGGAACACTGTTCAAACCTCTACGGTCCGGACTAAGCGCTTAGCTTCGTCGTTTATACCGCGTACATCGAAGGACTGGAATAATTTGCCTGCTACTGTCTTCCCGTCCAATTATAATTTGGGTGTCTTCAAGGCTAGAGTGAACAGGCTCTTAACGTTTGAATCCCCAACCGGTCCTATGAGACCGCGCTGTTATTGTTTTACTATTGTGTCTCGTTTCGCAGGTATCTGAGTAATTAATAAACTAGTGCGCCTCAACACCACTGATTGCACCACTGCTTACCATCAGGTGGTATCTAGCACTTGTTTATACCAATATTTTTTTTTTTACTGATGGTCAAATTTTGACCGCCTGTAACGACTGTCAAAGATCTACGAATGATAACCTATACCAACAACGCAACGTACTTTCCGAGGCACGGGCTGCCAATCATGTCCTAGATAAACTTAGGTAACCAGGAACTACATTAGACAAAGAAATATGACATACATCATCATCATCATCTCTCTAACCCTTTCCCAACTAGCTTAGGGTCGGCTACTAGGTTAACCGGATGCGGCTGAATATCCGTATTTTACATGGAGCGACTGCCTACGAATGAAAACCGGGACCAATGGCTTTACGTGCCTCTTTTCTGACGGGTAGACACATCATTCAGGTTAACCAAAACAGTATCAATCACAATATCCCTACAACGCACAATACGCACACAGTTCTGGTGTCAGGCAATATAATCAAGCTATTCAGACCCTTCTAATGGCTAATGCCACAATTATCATGGCACAGCACTGAGTATAGAGGCTATACAAAGGTGCCTATTGTCCTTTCAAACAGATATTCTAATAAGACCAGTACAGGCCTCTTTGCTACTGATCTCCAAGACTATTTTATACTGTATGTGGCAGAGCCTACACTAGTAGGCTAAGCGATCTTAGTTCAGAAGAAACAAAGGTCCTACCTAGGGTTCATCACGAGAATTCCCGGGAAATCGTTGTGCTTTGTTCCCGGGAAATTAAGGTCGAGAAAAGTCGAGAACTCGAGAAATCATGCGCCTATATAGAAATTAAATCGCCGTTTGTTGTGTTTAGTGGCGACACTGGCGATGCAGGCCAAAGCAGAGCGGCAGGCAACCTTTATTATTAACATACATATAATCTCGCTATAAGCGCTCTGCGGCGTCGTTTTTATACGTTCATTCGTGTTTCGACTCTAGCCAAGTATAGTTTACGTAGTGAGTGTGATTGAAATCATGTCATCATCATATGATTGTAATTTAATAATAAGTTAAGATATTAGCGTTTTCTTTCATGTTGTTTTTTTGTTTAGTTTAATAGAAGCTACTTTTGTTTATAAATTCTAAATAATCAGCCAAAAATGGTGCTGTCATTATAATTATGAGTCTGAATAATATTATTTATGTATTTTTAAAAAAAAAAGTAATTAGCTTATTCATAAGAATAATGTTTTTGAATATAATCAACTAGCTTTAGCCCGTAGTTTCGCCCGCGTACATAAAATATAGCCTATGTCACTCAGGAATACAGCAGCTTACTATTGGCGAAAAAATTTTTGCAATCGGACCAGTATTTCCACAGCTTACCTCATACAAACAAAAAAAACAAACTTTGCCTCTTTATTATATTAGTATAGATAGAGGTTTATTTTTGAAATAGAAATCCGTGGACCTGGAACGCAAAGGGTAGATACGGAACCTAGATTTAGTTTTAGTCAGTACAGGTCTGAGACGCCCTACCACCCTGAAGCGGGAGAAGTCATTAGATGATTTACAGGTTAAAAAAGATGAAGATACTTGCAGATAGAGCAGTGGTAGCCCAATAGTAATGGCCCTAACTTACGAGCATTACTTTGAGTAATTAATTTCTATCAAGACGGTGAAGGAAAACATCGTGAAGGAAATCGGCCTAGAACCAAAAATTCGAAGACGTGTGACATCTACCAATCCGCACTGGACCTGCGTGATGGGTTACTGCTCATTCCCTCTCCTAGAAAGATACCCTGAATCCCAGCAGTGGGATCATTATAAGGGACTACACACACTTATTCAGCTCTATTCAGCTTATGTCCATAGAAAACAACGATTTTGTATGGAGACGCGTACGCATCCATTCAGCTTTCCGCGTTTATTCAGCTTTCGCGGCAAACAAGTATAAAATGAGAACAAATGTGTTTTTATCATGCGAGTTCTTTAGATAGAGATCAGCGCTGATCTGCCGCATTCAGCGCTGTTCCGCCGCGTTCGACGCTGAATGGGGCGGAACAGCGCTGCACACGCACGTATGGTTCTCAACTCCTTGTCGACAATTTGCAACCTGCATAGCTTCTGGATAGATTTGATTTATTATTACATAATCATTATGCACGCAAGGATCGAGAGAGTTCGGACGTGTTTTAAAGTAATTGCAATATCCATCCGAAAATGCTCTTTGAATTTAGTATTATTTTGTTTTAGTTGGGGTACCCTAGCTGACCGTTTTCGCAGCATATTCAGCGCCATACGTAGTAGATCTATAGAAGCATTTTAGTGGAGATAACACTCTTACGCCGCTGTACGCCGCTGATAGAAGTAGAACTGAATAAGTGTAACCAAAACCGTTCAGCGAAACGCGAATAGAGCTGAATAAGTGTGTGTAGTCCCTAAGTCTGATAACTTAAAGAAAGGCTCGCGCCGCCCTAGGGAGTACGTTGGTCGGAGATACATGGATATGGCTGTCCTTGGGGCTAGGTCCCGTGGTCGCCCTCGCAAGCGCTGGCTGGACGTCGTCAAGTCCGACATGAGAGCCAATGGCCTTACTGAGAAGGATGGTGAAGATCGGGCAAAGTGGAGACAGTTTAGTAGGAAGGCGGACCCTGGCAATGGCCGGGATTAACGGGTGGTAGAAGACTTACGGCCGAAACCAATAACCTATCGATCTCCAGTTTTGGCATACTGGAGATTGTAAAACAAATGATACAATACAAAAATTATCATGTTTTCTGTTGTTTCATTTGTTTTTCTATCTCCGATATATTGTGATAGATCGGTTATTGGTTTCGGCTGTTAGAAATAAGCCAAGGATACACTAGGGGACAAATGGAGCAACATGTTGCGGAACATGTTGCTCAACAACAACGTGGAACATGCATATTGACGCGGGACTCGTGCGCTCGCTCTCGATGTTGCGGGGCGTGTTGCAGGACAATATGCAACGTTGCAGCGTCACGTAAATTTAGTGTTGCGCGTCGTGTTTCGGGACAAAATGTTCCCTAGTGTATCCCAGGCTATAGGCTCAGCGGGCAGTTACGTGAGCCAGGTGCGAACTCACATTGTGACGATGTTTGTATGTATAAGTTAGTGCCCAGATGTTTGTATGTTTTCCTGCTACACTTATTTGTGTACATAGCGTCGGAACAAACAAAGGTATTGTTTCATTTAACACTAAGTTGAAGGAAAAGTCTAATAATAAACAAACACTATACTCCGTCGGTTTAGGTAGTTAACTAAATGTAAACAATCTTGGCATGTCTTTTTATCTAAAAGTTGTCTATAAATTGTATGTAAAAATCTTTGCGACTAGGTTTTTACCTAAATCGATGTTAGCTAATAAACTAAATTTAAATAATCTTCGTGTATATTATATATGACCTCTTTAACATAAAAAGACATTCCAAGATTGTTTACCTTTAGTTAACTACCTAAACCGACGGAGTATAGGCGCCGACATTATACATTACTTGTAAATGTAATGATTTAAAACTAAAATTTAAAAAAAACCCCGACTACTCTCCACCTCTCAGGTCCTGATGACCTTGAAGACCTGAACCGATTTCCACCAAACATAGCTAAAAACACTCTCGATTGATATACCTTTCAAACAAAAAAAACCTCATTGAAATCGAATCATCCGTTTGGGAGCTACGAAGCCACAGACAGACACACACATCTACACACCCGTCGTTTTTGCGTCGAGGGCTTCGATCAACAATCGAAGGTCGGGGGTTAAAAAGAGTGGAGTTTTTTTTCTTCAAGTGCGGTATCATCAGAATGACTTGTCCCCCTCTTTCGAGTCAGACTTTCACTGATTAAACCCCACCCCGTTCCTACATTGCCTTCGATCTGGGGTCACCGAGCTTCCCTTTCGGAATTCAGATCCATGGCCCCGGAGGCTTCGGCCCTGCTGGGCCCCAACAGTTTACTGACATCTCCTTAAGACGCGCGTGGAACAGAACGCGCCATTAACATAGGCTATTTATTTTTCTACTTTAATAGCCGCTGGCAGCAGCTAGTATATTAAAAAAATATAGATAAATTCATAAATCCCAGAGCGGTAGCGGGCGACCGCGCTGTCATTGTCTTACTAATGTGTCTCGTTTCGCGGGTATTGATAGGTCAAGTATATTTAAGGCTCTCAGACACGCCAGATGGCAAAGACAAAATGATCCTGGTCCAGGTTATGGTCCGGAGCGAGAGGAGTCCGGAATGGGATGCAGATCATGATCAACAGCGCGTAATGAATTAATGATCCATGCGCGCCTCAAGGAGATGTCTGCAAAACTGTAGGGGCCCGGCAGAGTCGAAACCTACTGGGGCCATGGGTTCGTTTCTGAAAAGAAAACCCGCGTTCCTGGTCTGGCAAAGAAGGAGCAAAGAAAGGAGAAGGAGTGAATTTTTAGTCAGGTAAAGTCTATACGATTTTTTATAATAATAATATTCCACAACTTTCACACAACATCATCTAGTCCCAAACTAAGCAGAGCTTGTATTATGGGTACTAGACAACTGATAAACATACTTATATACTTCTAAATACATACATATTATAGATAAATTACACCCAGACACAGAACAAATGATCGTGCTCATCACACAAACATTTGTCCTGGGTGGGAATCGAACCCACGACCTCCAGCATAGCAGTCAGGGTCACTAAACACTAGACCAACAGGCCAGTCTACGATGGAAGGAACGGAGGGAGGCCTTTGCTCAGCAGTGGGACAGCATAGACTAGATATAATAATAACGTCTATCACGCCATTCCACTCCGCACTAGAGCGGGTAAAATTATTGGATGATTTACTATCTAAAAAAAGTTGTCGGCCTCATCATCGCTTACCATCAGGTGAGATCGCTTACATTCAGGTCAAACGCGAGCCTATCCACAATAACATAGCAGCCATATTTTTTTATCTACTTAAAATTTAATTTCTTTCAATTCAATACATCCACGCGTTTCCGAGATAAAAAGGCTTTGAGAGAGAGACAGACGCACAACAATTTTTTTAGGGGTTCCGTGTTTTTTCTTTTGAGGTACGGAACCCCAAAAAAACATGTAAACCCCAATGCATGTTTATAAAACTAATACCAATGACTTGTTATGTTAATAAAAACTGCTAACAAAAGAAATGTCAAATTGTCTAGATAACAATATTTATAAATACCTACTTTTAATTTTACTGTTTATCTCTCAGTTCGGCGATAGCGCGAACTGAGAAATTACTTGATACACGAAAATATGACAAAAGAATTATCAAATACTAGCTGTCCCCTGCGGTTTCACGCGCATTTTTCGTTACTGCTCCGCTCCCGTGGGTCGTAGTGTGATGGTATGTAGCCTATAGCATTCCTCGATAAATGGGCTATCTAACACTGAAAGAATTTTTTATATCGGACCAGTAGTTCCAGAGAGGGGGTAACCCTACATAAAAACTTACAAATTTTACCTCTTTATAATATTAGTATAGATTTGTCAAGATCCATTATAGGTGTGATGTGGGACTTTGCCAGGATGTGAGAGCCTATAATATTAGGCGCCAGGTAAAGTAGTAAAGTTGGTACATTGACCTTTTATGAAAGTCTATGGAGGCTATCGGCGGCGGCGACCTCTCGAGCCGGGCCCAGGTACGGGCCATGGTCCGGAGCGAGGAGGGTTGGCAGGCGGTCGCCTCCTTCTGTAAAGTAGTAATGCTAGCGAAGGAGGCTGCCGACCGCGAGCGCGACAGGGAACGGCCCTCACGCTGCCGCCGCCGAGATCCCGATCCCAATTTCCGACTACCGTAGGCGCGTGCTGGCGAACGGTGGGCAATCGGTAGCTCGCCGTCCGGCAGTCTGGTAATAACCCGGACCGAGCCTAGTCGTCAACGGCGCGTTCTGTTCCACGCCCGCCTCAAGGAGATATCAGCAAACTGTAGAGGCCCGGCAGGGCCGAAGCCTCTGAGGTACACGGAAATTCCGAAAGGTAAGTCCGTGCCCCCCAGACCGAAGGCAACGAAGGAACGTGGTGGGGTTTAGTCAGTAAGTCTGACACGCCTTATCCGCTCCGCCCAAGAGCGGGAGAAGTCATTCTTAGAGCGTTTTCACATTATTCGATCCGATATCGGTGTCGGACGCCAATCCGATATCGGGGTAAGTAAAATGTATGAAATATGAACCTGTCTTTCATATTGTCCGGCCCGATACCGGATATCGGAGCACGGCATTTCGTACATTTTACTTACCCCGATATCGGATCGGATAATGTGAAAACGCTCTTATGATTCCCCATCCAAAAAAAAAGACACAAGTCTATGGCTCTGAAACGTATTCACTCACAATGGGCCTAACGGTTCTGGAATGGCGACCGCGCACCGGAAGACGCAGCGTTGGAAGGCCTCCCACAAGGTGGACCGATGACCTGGTGAAGGTTTCAGGATTCGATGGATGCGAGACGCACAGGAGCGGTCGTTGTGGCGACGTGCGCGGGGATCCTTTCGGAATGAACGAAATGATGATGATGATGACCTTTTTCCCAATATCTCCGCGTAGGCGCCCGAAAGTAAACAATTGAACTACTTTTAATTACTAGAAAATGTAAAGAAACACAATAGATGTTGATTCAAGAAAGCTTTGTCTTTATTTCCGTCCAATATCAATAAATGTAGGAAGGTCAATGTACTTTATTTCAAACTAGGTGCTGACTGCGGCTTCGCCAGCAAGATTTTAAAAAAATTATTGGTAGGCTCGCGCTTGACCACTATCTCACCTGATGGTAAGCGATGATTTCGACTTGTCTAGAAATTATAAAAAATAATAATAATAATAATAACTGCATACCGAATGCATCACCCACGCTCGTCGGTAATGAGGCTGTATATCCCGCGAAAGTGTGGGGGTCGAGGCATTTTAAATGCTAAGACCCTGCACAATCGTGAGGTATGCAGTCTCAGGGAATATTTCCTAGCCGCCGACGTGGGTATGCATCGAGATGTAGTGGCAGTGGACCAAAGACTCACTCCGCTCTCCTTGGCAAAAGGGAACTGGCGCAAACCTGTAGTGCTTGACACTAACGATCGCAAGGAAGTGTGGCAGAGTAAGGTTCTACCGGGCCCTCCATGGGCCCGATGTAGACCAATTAGCGTCCGTAGCCTGGCTGCGTGCCGGTGACCTCTTTGGGGAAACCGAAGGTTTTGTCTGTGCAATTATGGACGAAGTTGTACTGACGAATAACTACCGGAGATTTATTGTGAAGGACGGTACGGTTGACATCTGTCGGGCATGTCACTGTCCGGGTGAATCAATCCGCCACATTATCTCTGGTTGTTCTCGTCTTGCTAACGGGGAATACTTGCATAGGCACAACCTTGTAGCCAGGATTCAGCAACTTGCTTTGAAACACTCTCTTGTAGAATCGGAAGTGCCATATTACAGGTACGTGCCCGACCCAGTTCTCGATAATGGCCATGTCATATTGTACTGGGATCGGTCCATCATCACTGACAGGACTGTTGTGGCCAACAAGCCTGATATAGTGGTGGTGGACCGAATCGAGAGGCGTGCAATGATTGTTGATATAACCGTTCCGCATGACGAGAACCTCGTGAAAGCCGAAAAAGATAAAGAAATCAAGTATATTGACTTGGCTCGCGAGGTTGTCGACATGTGGGAAGTGGACTCGGCGATCATTGTACCGATAGTCATGTCCGTTAATGGCTTAATAGCCAAGAGCCTCGACCAACATCTTAGGAGGCTCTCGTTAGGCGACTGGATCAAGGGCTTGATTCAGAAAGCGGTACTCCTGGACACGGCTCGCATTGTCAGGAGGTTCCTTTCCCTGAAGCCCTGACCACCGGTAGCTTGGACCCTGTTCCCGATACCGGTGGGACGCTGTTTTTTGTATTTTTAAATGTTTTTTTTTTTACTTATTTGTTTTGTAAAGAAATATTTAAAAATGAAAAAGACATGTAAAAAAGTTAATAAAGGAAATAATAATAATAATATCCTTTATTGTCAGGCATCTAAGGCCCATAGAAAAATACACAAATAATCTTATAAAAATTATAAACTAATACATAATAAAATAAAGTAAACTATTGACAAATTTTTCACTATTGCACACGAATTGACGGCGTCGTGTTACACTGTGATGTCGGTATCGTTCCGCGAAATCGTCGAAACAAAACACCCTTCGGCCAAAACTCTCCTTTGAGGAAGGTCTCCAAAAGCTGCTAATACTTAATAGCAGCTTAAGACTAGCTACAACGCGGGCTTAGCTTAGTTTGCTGTTAATGCTTGATAGTAGAAAATTATCACAAGGTAACATACTCCCGAGATAAAAAGTATCCTATGTGCTATTTCAGGGCATGTTATCCCAGTGTACCGCGTTTCATCGAAATCCGTTCGAGCGTGTAGAAGTAACAAACAAACATACACACGCACGTAAAAAAATTCGTGAATGGGTTAACTTAGAATCATCCAATGACTTCTCCAGCTTTGAGTGGAGCGGGCTATCCAATGCTGGGCGTCCGCAAGCCCGCGTCTACTATGTCTGGTAGTCGGGGTCGGAATCGCGGCGTCTGGAGCGTGAGGACTTCCGTTCTATCATCATCTGTCTAGCCTTTTCCCAACTATATTGGAGTCTATAGTTGAATATCAGTATTTTACGAGGAGCGGCTGCCTACAAGACCTCCACAACCCATTAACTGCGGTAACACGGTACTTCATGGCAAGACTGGAGTCAGATTTACTGGCTTCTGACTATCCGTAACGACTGCCAAAGATCTACAAATGACAGCCGGGACCTACGGCTTAACGTGCGTACGTCACAATATCTTGCGTCTGGGGCCATATGAGTTTACTTGGCCATGGTAATGGGCTTGCAGACGGCGAGAAATGGGTAGCTCGCCGTCCTGTAACCATCTGGACCGAGCCCTAATCGTCGACAGTGCGTAGTGTTTCATGCGCGCCTAAGGGTTAGTTCACACCGAGCGAAGCGACGCGACGTGACGATGCAGGAAGATGCCAGTGATTTCGCGCTAAGCCGCGCGCCGCCGCGAGACGCATCGCAACGTTGCGAGGCGCATAGTAACATCGTCGGCAACACGACCTCGTGGATGTAAAAACGTTCCGCTGCGCAGCGACACGCCGCGCGCCGTCACGAGGCGCAGCGCTGCATGAAGCAACGTATTCTAAATTCTCACAATGAAATTTGTATCTTTTCGCGTAGTAAATAAAGTTCTATTTTGAGTCACCATGCAGCGTCGCGTCTCGGTGTGAGCTGACCCTAAGGAGATGTTAGCAAAACCGTAGAGGCCCAGTGAGATCGCAGCCTACTGGGGCCATGTATTTACTTTCGAAAGAGAATCCTATGGTCCTAGAACGCAAAGAGCAAAGAAGGTGCTAGGTGTGGCTTTAGTCAGTACAAGTCAGACACACCCTCCCGCTTCGTCCTAAAGTGGGAGATATCTTGTGAAGCGTCGTGCGAGCTCGTAGATTATTACGATTCGACGTGGATGACGACGTGTTTGGGCCCCTAATCAATCTATACTAATATTATAAAGAGGTAAAATTTGTAAGTTTGTATGTTTGTAAGTATACAAACTTACAAACATACAAACTAGGTAGTAGGGGGTAATCTCTGGAACTACCGATCCGATTTGAAAAATTCTTTCGGTGTTAGATAGCCCATTTATCGAGGAATGCTATAGGCTATATAACATCACGCTACGACCCACGGGAGCGGAAAAAAAAATAATCTAAGAGTTAACTACAGCTGATCATGGGGTCAACGGCCGCCGGTCGCGTAAACTGTACTTGCCTATGAACACTAGAGAAAACTTTAGTAAGTTATTCTGAAAAACTGACCTAGGAAAAATCACTTATCAATTTTACTCACAAAACTCTAAACAAAAAGAATGATCTCAAAATCTCGTTTCACGTCAGCTGATCATGGGGTCAATGACCTGCGGTCGCGCGAAAAAAAATGGCCTGGTATAGTACCGTAGCTTGAACAAATATTTAAGATTAATTTCTAAATTGTGTTATATTTCTTAATGTGATTTTGGATTAAGTTACTGTTTGATAAAAACTCATACTTTTTCTATCTGTCTGTCTGTTACGCTTTCACGGTTAAACTAACAAGGTTAATTCCTAAATAATCACACTAATATTATTAAGGTGTGTGTTTATGAGTGGGTAAATGAAAGAGTGCATGAGTGAGTGAGTGAGTGAGTGTATGTTTGTTACTTCTTCTTTCTCTAATAGCTGACATGGAATAGCATAATATCTTAGGATACTTTTTATCCAGGAAGTAAGTACCTTTGTTTATTATTTTCTACTATGACATGAGTAAAGTCACTGGCAGCAGCATTGTATAATATTGGACATTTTAAATTAAAAAATCTCTTTTTTCCAAAATAAAGTATTTTATTATTAGAGTATTTCTCAAAATAAATGTACATCTGTACAAAAAAAAGTGTGTCTCGAAGTATTAAGAAATTTACACGTTGTTATTGAATTATTCAAAATAACAAATAACATAATCGTAAAGTAAAACTATTAACCATTAAAATTACGATAAATAATTATTATAAACTTATCATTTAATTAATTTTACTAAATTTTTAAAAGGCAATGTTTTTTTCCTTTCATACAAAATGAAATTGTGACCCTACCAGTTTCGTACGTGTTATACTTCATAAAATACGTTCTACTACGTCAATATTATGCATTTTTGGATATTTAAATTCGAATTAAATGTAGTTTCTTTATAAAAGTGATTTTATATGAGGTTCCTTAATAAATCAATTAATTAAATGAGAAAAACAAGATGTGTCGTACCCATTTACTATTTAGTTACATACTATTTAGTTGCGTTTTACTGTACTTCAACGTGATTTCTGAACGCATTAGTTAAATTTCTACACAGGCATCAATCCCTTTAATCTGATTGGTTGATGATCTGACGTCTCCGCCATATCTTTCAATGAGAAAATCAGGTGCAACGTGTCATAGAAGTGGAGTTACTTTTTCGTGACAAAAAATATTTTACGAGTTTTGCACAATAAAGTGAGTCTTGATTTGTTTATCTTATTATTTTACGTGTAGTACGTACAGTTAATTCATATATATAACTGCAGTTTCAGTTTATAGCAAATTGTTGAGTTTTTAGAAACCTGTTTTGTGTAATTCTCTTTAGAATTTCGTAACGTTTTTTATGAATTTAGTAACGTTACGAAAAAGTATAGTGTAAAGCTAAATGCATACAGTAACAACCTATGAAAAACCTGTAGGTAATGAAGCACTAATGGATAGTGATTTACTGCTTAAGTTAAAATTTTATTTCATTTTAGAATTGTTTTCTGTTGATCTGTTTCAATTATTTTTAATTTAGAATATTTTTAGTTTTTTATTAAATAGGCGAAAATAAATATTTCCTGTTTTGTTTTCTTTAACCTCTTACAGTTGACATAATAACATAAAAGTATGTAAAAATACAAGTAATAATTAAAAACATACATTAAATGAGAAAAAATCAAGAATATTAGATAACTTTATAATAATTTTTGGCCATTGTATAACAAGCCTTACATTTACTGTTTAGTTACACTTAAGGACTATTACGTAACAATATTTCGTAACTACTATTTCGTTACGTACATTTATTTTGAGAAATACTCATTAAATTATAACTTCAGCAATTTTAGATCATCATCATCATCTTTATCTTTCTGCCTGTGTGCAATGTTACCTGGGGCACAGATTACTAAATAATTACTTCGTAACCTGGGGTCAGTGAAACAGTGAAACACACTGTTTTACTTTCATTCTGTCCTATCACCTGTCACACTTTACTAACACCTTTTTCTTTCATATTATCAATATTTACTATGCACACAATTTCCATTGAATGAGTTGCTTTGACACATACTTAAAGATTTATCACACAACACTATCTAGTCCCAAGCTAAGCAGAGCTTGTGTTATGGGTACTAGACAACTGATATTTACATACTTATACATGCATATTATAGTCATCGGTCGGGGATTCATGAATTAAAACAATTCACTTTGCTCCACTTTTGCTACAATCAGTAACAACACAGATTTTTTATACTTGTTGATATACCTTATCATATAAAACCGTGATTCATATGTAAATATTATTTAGATTATGCACAGAAGTGGAACTGTAAACAGTGTTTGTAGACTATTCTTTCTTATTTTTATAATTATTGGCTCAGGCCTCCTTTCTAGGAGAGGGAATGGACTGTAAGCTGTAATCCACCATGCAGGCCCCGGTGTGGATTGGTTCTCTCTCCCAGAGAGGAGGCCTGAATCCCAAAAGTGGAAACATGACAAGGCAGATAATGCTAATAATATTGGTAGGTGCATTTTAGTTGAAAGGAAATTGATTGTCTTGGTATGATCATGTGAAGAGGAGAGATGAAATGCATGTTAGTAATTAAAACACTTTATGAGTTTACCACACCTACCACAGCATTGTCTTTTTAACCCTAAGGTTGACTGGTAGAGAATGCCTTGATGCATTAAGTCCGCCTATGTACCACCATTGTACATAAAGTTTAAATAAATAATAAATAAATAAACATGTAGATGGATGGAGAGGTAGAGGGAGACCAAAGAAAAGATGGATGTGTGTGTAGTGATATGAAAGTAAAGGGAGTTAGTGATAGTGTGATGGGTGACAGGACAGAATGACAGAGAAAGATGTGTTGTGAAGACCCTGAAGTAATAAGAGCAGGAAGAAGACATTTGACCACTATCGCACCTGATGGTCAGGGATGATGTAGTCAATGATGGAGCATTCTTGGCTAGAAATCATAATCAAATTGTTTTTATATTCACATAGGTTTACATGGGCACTTATAAAACATCAGAAGTTAGTGCACGGGTCCAATTGGTTGTTTCCTATGGAGAAGAACCGGCAAGAAACTCCAAGGACACTATTAAAAAATAGATGATTTTACAATATTTCCTACAACATTATTGGACATGTAAGGATATTTTAGACCAGTCAATATTGTAGTAGCCTATTCACTCTTGACTTATAGACCCCCAGATATATTTTTATTCATGGTTTTGTCAGCTAACAACTCTTATTATCTGTTCCTCGATACAACCATTCTAAATACTTTTAGAAAGAATAGCTTACTCCATATTAGTTTTTTCAAATCAGATAGCTTAATTACTTTTTTAACTGTATTAGATGTTAGGAACTGCTAACAATATATAATAATAATATAATATATCACAACTTTCACACAACACCATCTGGTCCCAAGCTAAGCAGAGCTTGTGTTATGGGTACTAGACAACTGATAAACATACTTATATATTTCTAAATGTATAAATAAATATTATAGATATATGACACCCAGACACAGAACAAAATTAAATGATCATGCTCATCACACAAACATTTGTCCTAGGTGGGGATTGAACCCACAACCTCCAGCATAGCAGTCAGGGCCACTAACCACTAGACCAACAGGCTAGTCAATTGAATAGAAAGTACTAGCTAGTTGAAGTATCCAATTGGAAAAGTTCAGAATGCAAAAGTTACCTTTCTATTTTTTTATTATTGAACAGTAATTAATTTATAACTCACCAGTCATACATATAAGCCATTACAGGCTTTATTTATTTATTACTGTTACCATTGTTATTTTTTTCTCTCTTTCTTTTTTAATATGTTTGTTATTTCTATATTGTGTCTGTGTGACAAATATTTTTTTTTTGTTTCTATCATAATAGGAAACTCTTTGAAGGCTTTTGTTGTTTTTACCATGAAATGTAGTCATGATTTGAACTGTATACCATATTTCTGTTAAAATTGTTTACATACATACCTTTTTACTATATTTTTAACTTATTCTGAAAGTTATTGTGTTTCCAGAATTATCTACATTCTAAATCTGTTAATACTAGTCTAATACAGTCTTTGGCAGTAAAACTTTGAGATATTTCAGAGAACTTTAGTATATTTATAACAAAAAAGCTTGCTAGTAAATATTGTATGCATAAAAACTAAGGGGTGACCATAATTCTTTTTAATTTAAACAATAAAATGGCCAAAAGAACTATGAGAAAAGCCAATAAGAATCTCACTAGAACAAAATAAATAAAATATGCACATACCCAGATGATCCCAAAAACTGGCCCAAAACCTCATCGCACTGACACTCTCGACCATAAACAAACTTGCTCTAAAAATACCTGACATAGAGTTCCTATACAGGCTTTCTTGCATGACCTAGCTTCCACATATTTTATATTTTCGTGTACTTAGAAAGTGAAATGTGCTCGGGGGTGGCTGGGGGTGGCTCGGGGAGGCCTGACGTCAGTGCGCGCGCATATGACCCCAAACCTATCTGACCCAGATTCTGACTAGCCTTGCGACATGCCACTGTAAAATGTCAACATAGCTCGCCCAGAGCGAAATACCACAGATATTGACTAACACGCGCGCTCCACGACCTACATACTACCTTCACAACTCTGCAATCACACTCGAAAACATATTCGTGACCTATTTTTTTTCCAGTTTCAGGACCTAACTTTGTCTTCGCCAAAATACACAGTAATCAATAGATTTCCGCTTGAAATAAAGGACTTAAAATGTATGCACAATGTACTGACCAACAACTAAACACATCACCGCAGCTTCCTCCGATTATTTCACGTTTTCACACAAACATTTTGATTTTATTCGGTCCTGGACGCCATTATCAACATCGACGACTAACTTGTTAGGCACTATTTCACAGCTCATGCGGCGTCCATCGCGTTGTATCACGCACTCGAAACACTTATCACTATCGACCTATAATTATTTTACACAAATAAGTCACGGATCAAGCTCGTCGTATTTGAAAAATGTTAAAAACGGGATCGGGCGCAATCCGCTACGCCACCCCGTTCCACTGCAATTTTGTCACTGCTGCCAACTGACAGGAACATAAATAAATACATCACATTACCAACTGCAATTTACGCAATCCTATTGGCTAATAAAATCTGAACTAATACTATTGGTCTAAATTTTGACACATTTTACTTTTAAACCAATCAGAGATGAAAGTCTAAGCAGTCTCACTTATTTTCTAGGTGGTAATAAAATGAGTTATCCAAGTTCCTCTTTTGCGTTCGGATAAGTCAAAAAATATACTTGAAAGAGTTTATTGACCTATCAGAATTTAACAAAACCATTTAAATCCCATAATTTTAAAGTTCGTATTAAATTCCCCGCAGCCCGTTTGATAAGTTCAGCTTATTTTTGGTTTTTAGTTAACTAAAGCAGTTTCTCAATTTACCAAAATAGTTTTTGGATATTTTGTTATATAGTTTACAGACGCGTATCCGATCATATTTAAACCAAAACTGACAGAACATATGACAGAAAATGGCTTGTTTTGTTCCTGAATTTATAGACCGATCGATGTTTTCGGTTCTGTTCATATTGTGCAAATAGTTATTTAACTTGGCGTTTCAAATCACATCCAGATTTATTTTAAATTTTAAGATCGAAGTGGGAATAACTGTTTGAATTGACCAGTTTTGATAAAACTTAAATCGGAATCACGTTTAACAAGTGATACTCTATTTTCGAAGTGTTTTTAACTCGTTTAGGTAAGTAACAATATGTTTTTAACGTCTTTATTAGTTAAATAATCTATTATTAGTAAAATGAATAGGTTATAGTCATTTCACGTGTTTGGATTTTGCAGTTCCAATTACTTATTTATTGAAATCACCATGCCTACTTACCCTCTTTATCATTTGGTTAGTATATTTACTAAAAACTAACATATTTCTTTTAATTCATGACCTGAAATATCCGATATATTAACAAGGAATAGCTTTACAAGAAAACATCTTGTTCCTTGTGTTATAATTATTATTATTATTTGATAAGACTCACTAGCAGGTACTGGCTGATATGTGTGTGTCAAATAGTTTGAAGACATTCGGAGGCTTAGAATAATCTGTATTAAAATAGTGACTATTATATGAGTACTGTAGATAGAAGCCAAGCTCTGGGGGCTTGCTCAGGTAGGCTTCGGTCCGGGATAGGTTTTTATTGAAAGGGAACTACAGGTATCATGAAAATAAATACTATATTTTTCTTGCACTCACAAATCTACACCATATTATTAAGAAAGTTAAATTTCTAATGAAAAAAACAATACAATTTTTCCTATCAATTGTCAAGCCTTTTCGAAAGAAGCAAAATCCGTAAAAATATATTTAACAAGCCATTTCTTTAGCTAACATGAAACATAACTCATGCAATCTCCTTTCAATATCACAGTACCATCAACAGTATACTATGATGGTATACTGTTACACATAATCAACACAAAAATATCAAGAAGAAAATTATGTGTATTTGAACCTCATCAGAAGGCTTAAAGTCACCCAAAGGGCAATGGAAAGGGCTATGCTCGGAGCTTCCTTGTGTGATCACATGAGAATTGAAGATATCCACAAGAGAACCAAACTTAAGTGGCAGTGGGCAGGGCACATTGCTCGTAAAATAGATGGCGATGGAAGGTTTGGCAGTGCTGGCTACATAATGGAAGATGCAGTGTTGAAAGCCCTCCCACAAGGCAGACTGAAGATGTCCAGCACTGGACGTATTTCAGCTGAAATGATGATGATGTGAATTTGACCTCAGATGAATCTAATACATGAGAAATTACCTCCTGAAGGTATAGATGCAAAAAATACATGTCATTCTTACCTGGCAATAATTATGATAAGAAGTATAATAACTCCTTACAAACCCAAGTTCTAATAGTTTTTATAACATCTGACATTATCTCTAGAGGATAGCCATAGACTGCAGGTTACAACCTGCCAACCTATGACTCATAGGTACAACATTGATTTCTATCATTGACTTGTAATGGATGAGGACCTCAAAAGAATACTTGCTACAAACATTAGAGATTACAACAGTGGACATGGTCTGCCTATATACCAAGTTTCATCGAAATCAGAATGGATTTCAGTGTTCAGTCCCAAATAGAAGAATTTCTATATTATTTAACTAGCTGAACCCCGCGGTTTCGCCCGCATTTTTGGGTACTGCCCCACTCCTCTTAGTCCTCGCGTGATGTTATATAGCCTATAACCTTCCTGAATAAATGGGCTATCTAACAGTGAAATAATTTTTCAGATCGGACCAGTAGATCCTGAGATTAGCGCTTTCAAACAAACAAACTCATCAGCTTTATAATATTAGTATAGATAATTCAATCAAAGAATAGATGTTTGTCACTCTTTCATGCAAAAACTACTGAATAGATTGTGTTAAAACATGCTATACAGGTAGACTTAGTAACATTATGTAATGCAATAAAGTATTGAGTACCATGTCCTAGAATAGCACATAGAGTACTGTAATCCTGGATCCTGGTATGTGTCCTTGGGATAATTTTCTACAATTACGCGGGTGAAGTTGCTAGCACCAACTAGTTTATTCATAAATTATTATCAATTGTCAATTTGTTTTTTTGTATAATATTTATTTATTGTTTACCTAGTTTTTTTAAATCCAATCTGCAAAGCCTAGAGCACAGGCGTAGGATAGCCAGCCTATCGGTTTCTACAGAATGCATTTCGGAGAGTGGAATTGCATGATTTGATACCGGCATCTCCTTTCTACCATCGGACAAACCGTCGTATGGCGAGTATCCACCCTTACGTTCTTGAGCGCTAGTGAGCCTCACCATCAACTACTACATCACTGCTTACCATCAGGTGGGATCGCAGTCAAGCACTAGTTTATAAAAATTAAAAAAAAAAAAACAGAGTCGCTTTCTCTATCCCTATATCCCTATGTATTTATTTATTTAAACTTTATGTACAGTGGTGGTACATAGGCGGACTTAATGCATCAGGGCATTCTCTACCAGTCAACCTTAGGGTTAAAAAGAAAACACTGTGGTAGGTCTGCACAATAAATAAATAAGTGATTATTAAAATAGAGGTTTTTACGATAAAATTTGATTATAATTTATTATAAAATACGTATATATGCTAATAAAATAAACTAATAAATAGTGTAATATTATACTAAATCAATATAATAAGAGAACTTAAATTAGATAGAACAATTATGACGACGACCAAACTAAGTTTGAGAGGACTTCAAGTAGTAGTTCTTGTATCTATTTATTATTTATTTATTTATTGTAGTTCTTCTATGTATGCTTAAATCTTTAAAACTACGCAACGGATTTTGATGCGGTTGTTTTCTAATAGATAAGAGTGCTTCAAGAGATGGTTTATATATGTGTAATACATATAATTATAATATAGTAGGGACACACTGATAATTTTGCACCCGTGCGAAGCCGGGATGGGTCGCAAGTAACAAATAAAATAAAAAAGTCAGTCGTCGCCCACTTCTGCCTCGGTCTCATGTAGTTCCCGTTTTATTCAGTTCGTTTTCATTTTGTTACAGAAACCCCATGAACCAAGATGTTCAGCTCTGATGAAGAGTCTTCAGACGTGGACGCTGACCTATTTGAGAGGGAGTTTCGTGTAAGGGACGCTGCTGCCGAGGCCAGGACCGGTCCCACCACGCGTTCCTCCGCCCGTGCTGGTGGCTTCACAGCGAGCCCCAGCCCGCCTCATGCTGGCGCCATCACCCGAAGTGGCCGCACAGTCCGCACCAGCCCAACCACCCGGGCTGGACCCATCCCCACGAATGACCAGGTCAGCCAACTAAGACGTCCCTATGACCAGGAGGAGTTCTCAGATAGGCTGAGTCCTCAGGGTGACCAGCGCAGCCCCACCGAAGAACTCGGCCCTCCTCTCCGGCTCAACGACACAGACCGGCTCAGCCCCCTCCAGCCGGAACCCGTAGATCAGGGCTCTCAAACTGACATTTCCGCCAGCCCGAGCATCTTAGGTCACGTGGCTTCAGGTACCTTTGACAACCCTGATGTTCCCCGTCAAGTTGATGAGCCTGGACACACGCCAGAGAACCAGCCGGTACAGCGTACTGGGGACCAGGCTGGCCACAACGCCGATGCCGACACAACAGAGATCAATCACATCGTACACCGCAGGGCTGCACACGATGCTTTTCACATATTAGAACGGCTTCAACCGGAACCCATAGTGATAAGTGAGGACAGTAGCCATGTAGTTACTAGTGAGGAATCCAACCAATCCTTACCTGAGGCGTATGTGCCAGTTCTCACTGAATCAGTAGAGGAACCGCCTGCCAAAATCAGAAAAATCAGCTCCCCTGACAGAACAGAAACCAAAAATGAAAAGCTAAATAAAAGTGATGACTTAGACGGAGAAACTTGCCCGATCTGTCTGGATAGCTGGGGCAACGCTGGCAAACATCGGCTCGTGGCTCTCAAGTGTGGCCATCTGTTCGGCGCTGAGTGCGTTGAAAGATGGCTTAAAGCGCAGACTAGCAATAACAGAACCTGCCCGACATGCAAGTCTAGGGCCTCCTTAAAAGACTTGCGATGCATCTACGCCAGGAGGCTCGTCGCAGTCGACAACTCCGAAGTAACACGACTGCAAAAACAAATGGATATACTGCTAGCACAGAAGAACCGAACAGAGCTACAGTTACAGACGGCGAAAATGACACAACGCGCATTAGCGGAACAGCTAGAAGCGTTAAAGAAGACTATCAGAGTCACTAAGCAACAAACGGAAAACAAAGCCTGGCGATTCGCTCTCGAAAAGAACTTGGAGCTATGTAAAGATGGAGGTTGTAGAGTCCTCACTTACAACTGCAGAACTTACGAGTTGTATGTGTCGCAGAAAAGCACCAACTACTTATTCCCTGGTTACGGAATTAGAAAAGTCAGCTGCGTCGACTATACTCCAGGAGCATTCGTACCTTTACATCCAAAACAGATCAGAGATCTGGCTTACTCTCAACCCAGTGACTTGCTGCTAAGTGTAGCTTTAGACAGTACGGCAAGGATCCTGCAAAGAGGCATGGTCAATGTGTCTGTGAACGCAGGAATCCCTCTGTGGTCCTGTGCCTGGAATATAAACAACCCTGATCAATTCTACGTCGGTGGAGTCGGAGGAGTTATCAATCTGTACGACTTCAGAAATCCGTCCACGTATGTACGATCCCTGGCCGGATTAAGTGGGGATATGTCTCCTGTTGTCTCCCTATGCTCAACTGAATACGGCCTCCTATCTTGCCAGTTAAACTCCTGCTGTCTTTGGGAGTCTGAAGGTGGACATTGGAAACAGAAGTCCTTTCCAGTTACCGGCGCGTTCATGTCGATGTGTTACGATAGCGAATCTCAAAAGGCTTTAGTTTCGATGAGGCCGAAAGGTTCGGAGCGGTCGAAATTGACTTTGTGCTCTTTGAAGCCAAGTTTGAGTGGAGGATGTGAGATTGATGTGGATCAGGTAATCAACGGTTCGGCTCGTTCTTCGGTCATATCTAGAGCGACGTTTTGTAAGACGCAGGGTGCATCTTGGGTGGCTGCGCACTCGGAGAGCGATTCGACGTTATACCTCCATGGATTAGATGGTTCCAGGACCATGTCTTTACCAGCAGCCGAGCCAGCTTTAGATGTGTGCTCCATACAAGTAAACGGGACCAGTGTCCTAGCGGCTTTGTCAGAGTCCAGGTTACGGCTTTACAAAGCACACACTCTTGGGAACTAGTGTATCAATAGTGGTGAATTAAACTTGAGTTTTTTTAAAGCTGGTTTGCAGGACGTGTATAAAGATTTCTTGGATGTGCTCTTGACTGGGACCTCGCTTCTGGTAGGCGATGGATGACTTCGAGCCCAAAAGATACTAGTTTAGAATTTCGTCCTGCATTCGGCACTGGGTTCGCCTCAATTTGATCGTGAAGGAAACAAATGAATATGTAACGTGCCGTTCTGCGTGGGCGATTCGACGCGATTATGAAGCGATTTAACCCGAATTTAAAGCGACGCGATGGCTTTATCCTACCTACGCGCGAAGTTGTCACTTCAGCCGCCTTTTTTATAAAACAGTTCACTGCACAACAAGCCTTCGCGCAAAAATATCAAACAGTGGCCTTACCATGAGTTTGAAAAAACGTTCTCGCTATCGAAAACTATACCTTTGTCTCTTTCACGTGCACCACAATGACAGGGACAAAGCGATAGTTTTCGATAGCGAGAACGTTTTTACAAACTCATGGTAAGGCTACTGATGACTGATTGCGACCGCATCGCTTCGCTCGTTCCCACACCGCACCCACGTGCGTGTTAGTCACGTACATCTCCGGAATAGTTTCATATGTTTGTTCCATTTGCGCCGTAACGCTTCGAGATCGCACACCGTGTAGGATGGTAATAGGTAATGTCTGTAATCTGTAGTTTGTACCTCACCCAATGGGATAAGGTTATATAAGTAATTATGTACAATCCAGTCACATTAACTAGACGCATCTCTGAGATGCTCGCATCCCCCCGCTTCCCCCCGCATTCCCTTAGCTCGGCCGGCAAGTGTCAGGTATGCTCAGCATCTTTGTTATCGATACGCGCGTCGATATTTAGCTAGTTCTCTGTTGTTGTTATATTGTTTTTGGACATTATTTCATCGACACCAAGCGTCAAGTTTATATATATGTGACCGAGTTGTATGCAAGAAATTTTATGATATCTTATATTTTTTGACATGTCTAAATGTGATCTTTAATGAATTTACGGGTTTAACAGCCATCTAAATGTAACATAATATAATCATATTGTAATTCTATCGACTAGTTGTTCTAATGGCCAGTGGCCTGACTGTTATGCCGGAGGTCGTGGGTTCGATTCCCACCCAGGACAAATCTTTGTGTGATGAGCACGATCATTTGTTCTGTGTCTGGGTGTAATTTATCTATAATGTGTATGTATTTAGGAATATTTAAGTATGTTTATCAGTTGTCTAGTACCCATAGCACAAGCTCTGCTTAATTTACCACGTGCCAATCTCTTTTGTGCTTTAGTAATATTGATTTAAAGTCGATATTCAAGTGAACATTTGTATTTTAAAGGCCCTAAGAATTTTGAAGCAAGGAAATTTGAACTTTATCTTGTACAACTTAGAGTTTATTATTCCATAATGTGTCTAGACGTAACGGGTATATCCAGTAATAGTTTTAATCTAGTTTTCTATGAAATCGATCTGTGAAACGATAATTAGTAGAATTTTAATTTGTAATTATGGAGTTTTATTACTCAATGAATGTGCTTTTTGTATCTTAAAGTTGGTACAGTACGGCAGTTATAAGTTGGCGAGTCTGAAGTTAGTAAAGTAATTTTGGTGCTTGAAATAACGTAGAAAAATAAAGATTTAAAAATAAATACATGCAATTTGCAATTTTTAACAGCAATAACAACTGCAAATTGCATTTATTTTTTTAAAACCTTTAATTTTGTACGACTTTTCAAGATCCAAAATTCGCAGAGCCTAACTTTAGACTCGCCAACTTATAACGGCCGTACTGTATACGTTTTCAAAAGAAAAGACTTGACGGCAAGTGGCGCCAACTAGTTGTATGAATTTTCGTGAAACTTATATCTTGGTTTGCAGTTTCATTCCTTAAATATAAAATGAAAAAGTTATTTGTTATGTTTTCTTGTTTTTCTTAACAACCTAAGCTTCTATTACTATAATTTAAAACTACTATTGTATATTTTATTAAAAAATAAAAGTTACCGTCGCACTACTCGGGCCATGGCCATGACTTCGATTGTAGACTAAGACATGAGATGGAGATAGGACCGTGATCAGTAGTAAAACGGAACCTGTATAGGATCACTTTGTCCGTGTGTCCGCCTGTCTAGGCCCTTTTTCTCAAGATCGCGTGGAGGTATGAAGCTGAAATTAATATCAAATACTCAAGTTTTGCTACCCCTTAGAGCAGTGAGTAAAACTAACTTCTATGTCAATGCAATCTAAAGATAAGGTTAAACCTATAGAGTACTACTTGTTGTGTGAACCAGTAGTAAAAACTGGGCAAGTACGAGTCGGACTCGCACATGCGTTGGAAGGCCTCACATCTGATGAGGGTCGCGGGAAGATATAGAAGAGATAGGAGCGAGACAGAGAAAGAGAGAGTCGGTAACCCTCCATTCTTGAGTTAGAAAATCATCAGCTTTCCGGCACTGGATAGACCGAAAGTGACAGAATTTTACTGACTAAAACCCGCACGTGTTCCTTCAATTGCCTTTGTGTTCAAGAGCCGCGTTAACTCTTTCAGAAACCCTTCAATACTACTCAGTTTTGGTCGTGGTCACGATTTTATTTTCTCGTGTCTCTTTTCAGTCTCCGGTCACGCGGTAAAGCAGGCCTACTAGTCTCTTTCTCCTTTAGTTTAATTTTTTGTACCTTAGATATAAGATGTTTGTAGAAAAAATAAATGATATTATTGTATAACTTAAAGTAGAGTCCTTTATCTGATCAGATATTTGTGTACCTTTACTATACAGGTTGTGTCAGACATCGACGCACAAACGCTTCAAGGCTTCCAGGCTTCAAGGGCCCGATTGTAGCATAAAATTGTCCAAAAACTCAAATTCTAACTAACGAGAGGCTCTCGGGCTATTTGCCTGTCGAATTGACGAATTGTCAGGCGCTTATAGAGTTTATTTCGTAATAAAAGGGAAACTAAGCATTATAAGAGGCATTAAGACCGCTACTTTTGTGTGCATAAAGTATAAATAAATATTATTTTTATTACGAAATACCTAAACTCAACTAGCACTGGGCTTTATCGTAATCGAATAAAAGATGGGGCCCCCATTTTTTTATTATACAGGGCCCCTTAGGGGCTAATCACGCCACTGGTAAATTATAATTAATTTTATCTAAGTGTATCACTACCCACCGTAAGCATTTATCTAAATATTATTATAATTATTAAGATTGTACAGTCAAAAGAATTAGTTTTTTAATCAACTTTTGATCATTGATGTATATAAAAAGTCTTTAAGGGGGCTTGTTGGCTCCTAAAATAACTACTTAAGAAAGAATACCTTGTAGAAAAATATCACGCCCACGATCCAAGTCAAAAATTGTGTTATTTTGCTACACACACGGGGCAATTAGAAGCAACGTTTGGGGCACTTTGGTACTTAATTTAAAATATTAAATGTCTTTTGACGACGATGATGATGATGATAATGCTAATCTTATATATATGATGTAATTTCCATGTCAGAAACACTCAATAAATATGAAATAACAGTCTAATACATTAGTTCTATAAATAAATTAATACTAATATGCAACACAATTTATTAAAAGAACACATGAAAACCCTTTTACTGGTTGCATTTACTCACTATTGGTAAATCGAAATCTTTGTAATACTGCCCAGATACAATTTTGAATAGAACGTAGGTACGTAATTATGTTTACTTATACCGTGTAATTTTTTTATTGTCCGCACTCAAAACATAAAAAAGTGTGTTTGTAATTTGGAACTGCAGCTCTAAGGCAGGTAGGTGTTTACAACTGTTTTTAATGTTAAGTCTCTAACACTAAACAGATTAGGAAATAATTATGTCTGATGTATCAACATGCCCCTTGTGTCATCTTGCCCCACCTAATTGTAAAGAAAGAAACTTCAAGTACATGGAACCTAATAAAATAAAATCGAAGAAAGGTAGTCTAAAAATGACTGAAGTAGTTTGTTTACGTGTAAGGAATAATTATTGAAATGAATTGAAGTCTCTCAAAGTGATAATGCGCATAGAAATCTTCGTATTTTTTTCAATTTAGGCAATTACGTTTCAATGATTCGAGTGTTTCCGGAAATACGACAGTTAGCGAAGATCTGCATTCGCATTATTTTGGGTATTTGATGTATGTACGTACTAAACTAATAATAATTATGTCTGATGTATCAATATGCCCCCTGTATCATCTTACCCCGCCTCCCCCTACCGCATAAGTTAGAAACTTCAAGGAATGTTGTTGAAAAATCGAAGGAAAGTAGTCTAAAAATGACTGAAATAGTGAGTTTATGTGTAAGGATTATTATTGAAATATTTGATGTACCTATATACTAATAAATGTGTCAATGGTTTTTATAATACTATTTGTTTTTTTTTTCTTTGAGGAGCTCGTGGCTTGATAATAACAGCCGCACAGGTCGATGTTCAAGGTTAAGCAACGCTTGCCTAGGTTGGTCTATGGATGGGTGACCATCTTAACATAACGAGTTTCCTCCGTGCCTCGGAAAGCACGTTAAGCCGTAGGTCCCGGCTGTCATTTGTAGATCTTTGGCAGTCGTTACGGATAGTCAGAAGCCAGTATATCTGACTCCAGTCTTGCCATGAAGTACCGTGTTACCCCAGTTAATGGGTTGTGGATGTCTGGTAGGCAGCCGCTCCTCGTAAAGTACTGATATTCAGCTAAATCCGGCTTGACTGGAAGCCGACCCCAATAAATATAGTTGGTTAGGGACAGTTAGGGTAGGTAGATGGAGGTACGGTTAATAAAATGCACCGTGTACAAGAGGCCGTAGACTGCGATACAACACTGAAGAAATACGGCGACGGTGCCGCGCGTAGCGCCGCCGTGCATGTCAACAGGCTTCCCCAGTGATCCGATACAACACGGAAAACCGTGTGTACACACGGCGAATTAACCGTGAACCGTACGTGCCGCACACAAAGTGCAGTTTTGAAAGTGTATGGCATTTCGGGGAGGTTGTAAAAAAAGTCACAAATAAATAATCATATGAAAATGCAATACTTGGTCAATAATCAATAATAGTTAGGTACATTTTATTTTATTTTTAGGGTTCCGTACCTCAAAAGGAAAAAACAGAACCCTTATAGGATCACTTTGTTGTCCGTCTGTCTGTCTGTCAAGACCCTTTATCTCGAGAACGCGTTAATGTATCAAGTTGAAATTAAAACTATATACTCAAGTCCGCGGTCCCTTGAAACTGCAAAAATCAATCTTGTAAGTTGACGGGAAAAAAAGATACGCCCGTTTAGGTTGCATAAAACGTACCTACATTTCGACACCGTCAGAGGAATCAAAATTCATAGGGTACTTCCCGTTGACTTAGAATCTTGAAATTCGGCACGAAGCAAGGTATTATAGCTCTAATATAGGGAAAAGTATGAAAACTGAAAATTTGTTGTTACATACGTCACGTAATGAATTCCACATCGCACCATCATCATCATCATCATCATCTCAGCCGAAAGACGTCCACTGGTGGCCTCCCCCAAGCGTCGCCACAGCGACCGGTCCTGCGCGTAGTCCACATCGCATGACAAAACGTAAATAAATTCACAAGGTTTAATGTATATTTTAGAAAGAAGTAAGTATTGAAATATTCAGAATAACATTAACGTTTGAATCCCCAACCGGTCCTATGAGACCGCGCTGTTATTGTTTTACTATTGTGTCTCGTTTCGCGGGTATCTGAGTAATTAAGATTTAGATAATTGCTCCATTTCCCCCCCCCCCCCCCCCTCTTAGTCATAAGCTGGCGACGCGCTTGAGCTAAGTCCTACCAGTGGATTTGTCCACGTGAGAATCGTAAATTATACCAAGGGAATAATCTTTCAGGCCAATTCTCTTCACTTCACCACAGCCGGTACAGCTAGATACGATGGTCGTTAAACAATAAAAAAAAATTGTCGACACATAGTCGTTTTTCTGGGAACAGCTATTGACGATAAATTAACCGTTACATATGTGACTTCAATTTTATATGAATACTAGCTGACCCGGCAGACTCCGTACTCCCGTTTTTTTTTCTTGTTTTTCTCATCTTTTAAACTTTCTCTAGCTCGCTACCTCACGAACATTTCAAGAGCAAGATAAGATAAATCCGTTCAGCCGTTCTCGAATTTTAGCGAGACTAACGAACAGTACCTAATTGATTTTTATCTTAGTTTTATATAACGTGTACGGTCATATGACCAATGTACTTTGGCAGAGGGGTAAGCCCTGCTGTGCCGGCTACATAGGTTAAATGCTCTAAGTTTTTGCACTTTGGGTCATCATCATCTACCTACTATATTGGGCCTTTTTTCCTAACTATATTGGGGTCGGCTTCCAGTCAAGCCGGATTTAGCTGAATATCAGTATTTTACAAGGAGCAGCTGTCTACTAGACCTCCACAACCCATTTACTGGGGTAACACGGTACTTCATGGCAAGACTGGAGTCAGATTTTACTGGGTTCTATCTGACTATGGGCAACGACTGCCAAAGATCTAAAAATGACAGCCATTTGTGCCCTTTGGGTGTGGAACCCTAAAAAAGAAAAGGTATAAAACGCTTTTATTTGAAATCGGTTCAATTTTATTTTGAACATACGCAGTGGCGTAGCGTGCCTTGTCGGGGCCCTGTATAAAAAAATTGTTTGGAGGCCCTTATATAGGGGTAAAGATTTTTCACAAAAGAAAAAAAATATTGTGAAAAGAAATATTTGTTTATCATAACATAATTTAACCATTTTACTAATAAAAATCAAATTTTAAATATTCACTCTCCTTGCCTTTTTTTCGGCAAACTGATTTATTAAATCATTTATGGCTGATGATGATTTTAATTTTTCTAAAATTTCTGCCTCTGTGGACAATAGTGAGAGGTCTGACAGCCGTTCTTGTCCCATCGAAATTCTTAAGTATTTTTTTCCTTACACACTTTGGGGGCCCCCGTGGCCCGGGGGCCCCGTATAATTGATACGGCAGATACGGCGGTAGCTACGCCCCTGAACATACGCCTGCAAAAAACCGAGTTACTTTTATTTCGTTTTGAGCCAGTATTATAATTATGACAACACTTCAAACAACTTTTTTGTTTTGGCAGCATTGCACAGTTGTCAAAAGTTACTGTCAAATTGTCAATGTCAAATTGTCAATTTTTTGTGAACAAAATAGCGGTGCCTGTGCTAGGTTCACAAAAAAATCGGTATTAATTACTAAATTGACTATAAATACCATTTTAAACAGTTCTAATATAAAATTCAACTTTGTTACTACATAGTTCTACTTTCTTTCAAGGCGGATTAAGGTAATCTTTTGTGATATTGTTAGATCAATGAACATGTGTTTGTACTCGCTTTGTACCGTGAGATCACCGCTTATAAAATTAGTTTACATTCTTAAAACACGCATTTTATGTAGTACTGGCTACTTATCACTATTAAAAATTGTGATTAAACTGGTTAGTGATAGTATTTAAAGGTAAAAATAGGATAAAAACAAAGAAAATACAAGTTTTGAAAGTTCTGTGACCAAATATAGAATATTTACGCCTCCGCTTGGCCTAATTCGAGGAAGTACTGCTTTTCGAGTTATTAAGTGACTCATGTGTCTTTTTAGAGGCCATTTGTATCTGTAAATACTGTTTACAGTTGGCAGTAGGTAAAAACATGAAGAAAATAAATAGAAAAGTCAAGGTCTTTTTTTTTTTATTAAAAAAAATCTTAAGTACATAGAATAGAATAAACTTTATTGTACACTAAAAGAAGTTATAAATTGTACAGAAACTTAAATCTATGGGTACAATGGCGGTCTTAGCGCTGACAGCAATATCTACCCGACAACCTTAGAAACCTTAAATACATAATATGTGTTTCGTGACAAATAGGCATGACCTGAAAGCATGCATTCAACATGTGATATCCATCAATCTGCACTGGGCCTACATAGTGGATTGTAGTCCATTCCTTCTCATAGAGAGGAGGCCTGAGTCGTAGCTGTGGGAACATTACAAGGCTGAGAAACGCTAATGAGTCCTTCACATATTTCTCTTGGCTAAACTTTCCTTTATGGACCGTCAATTTGGAAGTTCTTTTTTTTATTGTAGCTAGTACTCATAAATAGAAAGCTTTTTACAAAATATTAACCCTAGAGTGGGCGCGCTATGAGCATTTTGCCGCCCTCATCAAAAAAACCTTGATAATTCCAAAAACAATGGCCCAATAGGTTCGCGTCTTTCAGTAGCTGGCTCTACTTTCGTTCCCAACTCGTGCCTAAAAGCTGCACGACATCAGAGTATGGGGTTTCGCTACAGGAGGAGTTTATTACCATCAGGTATCGCCGGGCGGCATTTTGCTCACCACGCACCCACTAACGTCGGTGAAAGGAGAATGAGCAAAATGGTACCCGCTCCAATAGATATGGTTGTAGTGTCGTTTAAAAGGTCTTACCAAGAGGAACAATATTTACTATAGCCGCCAGTCTCAAATCTGATTGCGTTTGGAGATAAACGACAGTCTTACTAACTAATAAAAACCCTATTCCTTCGGTTGCCATTTGCGTTCCCAGGTCACGGTAACCTGTTTAGTCAGTCCCGTGACCCCGGCGATAAACATACATATACGAGTATATTAGGTACCACTTACTATACTTAAAAAAATGAGTAGGTACCAAGGTAATATTTTCTGCATTTTTCCGTTAATGTTTTCTATTAATAATGCTTTTACGTAAGACGTTACCAAGCACCCGGTCTCCTTTTAACTCGAGCCCTACACTAAAGGAAAAATGTAGGGAACCGAGAACTGCATTAGGTATTTATCTTACAAAACTGCGTACAGGAGATCCAGATGAAAGACTTGCGACATTATTTAACATGTCTCGACGAAAGCTTGAACGTTTGTTGGTTATTGTGAGGGTGTGTCTCAATAACAATTATGTCAGTATGCATTTGGGAGTGGATCACATTGACAGATCACAATTATCAGAAAAAAATCTCACTGTACCAAAAGCATTATTTGGAAATGAAAATAATGATAAGTTATTATTGATTGCCGATGGTACTTACATTTACATAAATAAAAGCTCGAACTTTTTATTCCAAAGATTGTCCTACAGTTTACACAAGTTTCAGAATCTACTGAAACCTTTCCTAATTGTATGTACTGATGGATACATATTAGATGTAATGGGTCCATACGCTGCAACAAAAACAGATGCGCAAATAATGAGCGACATTATGAATGATAAACAACATCTACTACATTGGTTACTCAAAAAAAATGATGCTTTTATTTTAGATCGAGGTTTTAGGGATAGCTTGAACCTCATTGATGAATGTGGGTATGAATCCTATGTCCCACCAACAAAGTACCGTCAAGAGACACAGCTGACCACTGAACAATCCAACGAAGCTCGATCGGTAACGCTATGCCGGTGGGTTGTGGAAGTGGTAAACGGCCGGTTTAAGCGTGATTTTAAGCTCTTGCGGCAAAAATATTTTAATAAGTCACTGCCTAATATGTTTACCGATTTTAAGATAGCCGCAGCTATGACGAACCACTTCCACCAACCCATTGTGGATAGCATACACGCAGACGGATTCGTCAATATTATAAGGCAGAAAATAGATACCTCGAATCTTCTGCATATGTATGTAGAGAGAAAACGGCTCAATCACAGAAGAGTAGATTTTCAGAGGATAGAAGCGAGCCAGATAGAAAACTTCCCTTCAATGACGGAGGAGGATATAATCCTACTGGCGCTAGGTACATACCAACTCAAGCTGGCAAGATCTTACTGTACCGAGCATTTATCAAATGGTCTGTATATAATTGAAACGTACAGAGAGGGAGCACTTGAAGATCTACCAGACTATGGTATACACGAAGATACCTGGCTTTTGCGTGGACGAATCCAGTCGCGACATGTCCGTGTAAAAACATATTTTTGTTATATACTGATCAACAGTGCAAATACTATTGTCCAACAATATTGCACATGTTTAACCGGGCGACGTACGATGGGCACTTGTGCACACATAGTGTCCATCGTATGGTACCTAGGCTATGCGAGGCATACGGGATTTACTGCTCTTTCCTTAATGCTGTTATAGTTGATGGCGATATTTAATGTTTTAAAATATATGATTTTTATTTGAAGAACACTTGTTTTCTTATTACTTTTAGTAATAGAATCCTAAGTGTGTTATATCATCGTCTAAGTCAATCTTATCCTAGCTTTCTTTTATTAATATAAATATTTTTTAGTAAATTCTCATTTATAAAACTTTGTGAGATTACTGCTTCCAAAACGTGAATAGCGACAAGCGCCATGGTAGACGTTATTGTGCATCAAAATGTCTTTTCAATGATATATTACTCATGACTATTGGAGCGGGTACCACGTCCCATACATTTTTGCCCATTGTCCTTTGTGTCATTTTTTTTCGTAAAATTGAAATGTAGACCATATTTTATGGTGCATTTAAGTATTATAAAAACTAAGAATAAGTGTTTTGATTTCACAATTTTAAAGTATTTAACGAAAACTCAAAGAATACTGCTGGTATAGATTATCAAATATAATTGATGCTATGCCGACAGTATGTTAAAGAGATTGTGATGTTCTAACTAAGCTATATGGCTGATTACCGTGTGGTCATATATAATACCATAAATAAGGTAGTCTATTGCGACATCAAATATTTCTTTGAGAATCTAAATTTTCACTATGTACCTATAAAACAAGCGTTATCTTCGCGACTGGAAAAAGGATGTTGCAGACGCTCAAAATTACTGTGCAATGAACATTGCAGATACCTTTGTGAAGACTATTTTGACAAAACACACCCAGTAGATGAAGAAATTAAAAAAAAAATGTTGTTTTTCCCAATTTAATGAGTGTCATATAGGATAATGCGAGATAAGGTAAAATTTTCAATTAAAATATTGCGTTTTCAAATATCTTTTATAAATCAAAGTTTATGTAATAAAGTTCAATAAATAAGTTGATTTCTCATTACTTATTAGTATTTCATTAAAATCCTGAAAAAATAAATTAATTTAATAACTGCATTCCTACTTAGAATGGTCATAGAAAAGGGGCGGCAAAATGCTCCCCACGCGCCCACTGACGTTACGCGGGAAGACGCGCCCACTCTAGGGTTAAGGTGTGGAGACTCATAGTCTTCGAGATATGATTTTTTAAAATTTCCATGTAAATTGAAAAACCGGTCAAGTGCGAGTCTGACTCACGCACTGAGGGTTCCGTACCAACATAATTACGATTTATGAATTATTAAAAAAAACCCACTAAAGAGAAAAGAGAATGAAAAACCAAAAAAAAAATGATGTAGACTACTCTTATTTTAGAAGTTACAGGGGAGGGGACCAACATTTTACCACTTTGTAAGTGTCTCTCGCGCAAACCATTCAGTTTAGAAAAGAATGATATTAGAAACCTCAATATAATTTTTGAAGACCTATCCATAGATACCCCACACGTATGGGATAATTGAAAAAAAAATTGGTTTCAGTTCTTTGTATGGGGAACCCTAAAATTTATTGTTTTTTTTTTCTACTTTTGTATAAATATCTTAATGCGGTTCACAAAATACATCTACTTACCAAGTTTCAACAGTATAGCTCTTATAGTTTCGGAAAAAAGGGCTGAGACATACAGATGAACAGACAGACAAGACGAATCTATAAGGGTTCCGTTTTTTGCCATTTGGCTACGGAACCCTAAAAAACACGACATTTTAGGTTAGATAAATTGTCACTTTAGATGTCAAAGTTGACGTTTAACGTTTCTATAAGCGTAGAGGGGTTTCATTCCACTTTGTCATATATTTTTTAGAATAAAATTGTATATTTTTTTAATATAATTTTATTTTCACATATTAAATTTGTCACGTAATTAATGTGGACAACAAACCACCTTGTAATAAGCAATAACAATGACTTTTTACATAAAAAATTACGATTATACGTTTACAGTACGGCCGTTATAAGTTGGCGAGTCTGTAGTTAGGCTCTGCGAATTTTGGCGCTTGAAATATCGTACAAAAATAAAGGTTTTAAAAAAATAAATGCTATTTGCAATTGTTATTGTTGTTAAAAACTGTTATTGGCATTTTTTTTAACCTTTATTTTTGGCCGTACTGTACACTTTGCAAGGAACGGAACGTGACGCCGCGACGCCATATTGTTTTATAGTTGTCACATCCACTTCCACATGTCACTTCAGTCATCGTTCGTTTGTTGTGTTTGCAAGTTGCGTTCGTTTGACTACCATGGCGTCTCCGAAGCCCTATGCTTTCGCGTCTGAAGAGTCGAGTAAAGTGCAAGTATCGGTCTCCTCTTCAGACCCTGTAAGTAGTGCGCCAGTGTTGGACTCAGTGTTGGTGTCTACTCCGCGAGTTCAAGTATTGGACTCGGAAGATCCACTTTTACTCCCGTCTGCGTCGTCAGTCCCCGACGGACCGGTTGCTGGCTCCAGTGGAGTAGCAGCTCGGTCTAGTGGTAGTTTACCAGCTATTGCTAGTTGTTCCGAGGATGAAGATGATGAAGACGTTGTTTCTGCGTGGTCTAGGCCAATTGAAAGAAGGATCAATGCTTACTCTGATGAGTTGAGGTTAGTTCTGTTTTTCTTTTGTTCTTATATTTATTTAGCTTCTCTCTTATAGTGTGAATAAGAGGGCTCTGTAGACTACAGATTTTAATTATTACCTTTTTGAACCCAGTTTTTGACAAATTTTATTTTTATTGTGCTTTTGGGTACAATATTGACTGGTCTACACTGTCCTCGCATATGTGTCTGTGTTGTAATATGGAAGTATTGTAGATACAATAGTTTTTGAAAAGAGTAACCATGGAGTTTCTTGCCGGTTCTTCTTCATAGGAAACAACCAATTTGAAACCGTGCACTAGTTTTTGACATTTTATAAGTGCCCATGTAGGCCTATGTAAAATAAAATCATTTAAATATTTTTGAATTTTGAACTGTATATTTGTTACTGCTAATGTGAGTTTAAATCTGCAGAATATCTGATTGAGTATGTTAAGGTAGAAAAATGTTACAAGTTCTTATACTAAGTAGCACTTATTTTGTTTCAGATCTATGTGGAACTGGCGGAAGATATTTAGTCAACTGGGTTCACAAGAGCAGTGTCTTCAGTTTGCGGAGGAGAAAGGACTCATCCCCAGGACCAAAGCTTGTTCATACCATCGGTCACCAATGACGCTGACGAAGGAAGCCGGGCAAGTCGGCAAATTTAGATGCCGGAAAAGCAACTGCCGTACAAAAGCAGTGTCCCGCGCCATTGGGACATGGTTTGAGAATGCACGGCTGCCTCTTAACATGATTTTTCAAATCATGTACGCATTTAGCGAGGGACTGACATATCATCAGACGAGGAAAGAGTTGGCAACTGAAGTTGTGCTTTCACCACGTACTGTTGCAGATTGGTTTAGGTGTTGCCGTGAAACAATTACCATTTATGAGCTGGAAGGGCAAAGGGTGCAAGACAAGATAGGTGGTCCTAACAAAGTGGTGCAAATTGACCAGTCCGAATTTGGGACGAGAAGATATAATCGTGGTCGACACATGGAGGGACATTATGTGATCGGGATGATGGAAGACGGCAAAGATGATCTGCGGCTGGAGGTGTGTCCTGACAACGATAGCTCTGCAGAAATGTTGGTGCCACTTGTTAAAAAACATGTTGAGGAAGGCTCCGTTATTCATACGGACTGGAGAGCATGTCAGAGCCTTTCCCAACATGGATATATTGTGGCACCAGAAGGGACACACACTCAACGGAGGAGCTTAAAACAAAAATTCCGGCAGCACCACAAAAAGCAGAATTTCTCGGATTGGCTCTGCGAGTATTCTTGGAGGCGCAGAAATTTATTGAACCAATTAGATCCTTTCGAGGAAATGGTTAATGCTGTAAAACATGTGTATAAAGTTGATTAACCTATCACATGCCCGCAAAACCAGACACAATAGTAAGACAAGAACAGTGCGGTTGCATGAGACCGGTCGGGGATTCAGGAATTAATATACTGATAATAATATTCCTTGTGTTTGTTGGAGTATAACAAAAACAAATCTATCTTACTTCAACACTTTGGTCTTTCTCTTTCTAACCAATAAATATTATATTTAATGGTCTGAGACCCTTGTCAACACTTGACTGAAATCCCTGGTATGGTTACAGACTTACAGTCACTGTATTCCACTAGCCTAGCTTGGGCGCACACGTCTCACGTGATATTACTGAAACACACCTTCCAGTACACATATAAAGAAAAGGATAATAAACAGTCATTATTGGAATCCTTAAAACGATGTTTCTCTTTGGCGTCCACCTATTAACCCTAACAGCTAAAGCTAAGCCAAAGAGCAAATTATAAAGTGAAATTAATCGAACATTAATAAATAAAAACATTTTGTGTATCAAATTGAATAAACGGACATTAAGCAATTTGATGGTGATAAGTACAGATGCAGATGTTTCAAATTCGAAAATTCATCATCATCTACGTAGCCTTTTCCCAACTATATTGGGGTCGGCTTCCAGTCAAGCCGGATTTAGCTGAATACCAATATTTTACGAAAGAGCGGCTGCCTACCAGACCTCCACAACCCATTAACTGGGGTAACACGGTACTTCATGGCAAGACTGGAGTCAGATTTACTGTCTTCTGACTATCCGTAACGACTGCCAAAGATCTACAAATGACAGCCGAGACCTACGGCTTAACGAGACACATGCGGCTGTAATTATCTAGCCACGAGCTCCTCTCGAAAATTATTGAGTGAAATACTGAACGTGGTCGACGATGAAATTCCGGTGGAAACCAGTGCTGAGTGAGTGAAGAAAAATGCAATTGCTAAGATCACAATAATGAAGTTTTGTCAGACTCAGTTTTGGGAGAAAAGGCGTGCGTGCAACGCAGCTATCTTTTAGTATAAAGTGTAAAATTAGAAGAAACCGATAAAGCGATTGACCTTTTCAAGAATTTACTAATTGAGTACGCAGCAGCATATTTTCACCACTATCGAGAAATTGAAGGCGAACTTTGGATAACGAAATTGTAAGATCATAAAATCAAACTTACAAGGGATTTAAATGTGATCTAAGTCTTATAATATTATAGTACTGCAGGCTGAAACTTACTAGTCCACAAGTCATACCTTCAAACAATTCAAGAGATCATTGACAAAAACGAATCTCAATAAAGAACAAACCCAAGAAATGTTATCACTTTCAAAAGGGGACATTTGAAGAATTGTTTACAAAAGCACCATTGATAGCAACCAAACTACTTGAATACTTCTGGATTGGTTTTTATAGTGGGCTGTGATACTTTTGGCAGAAATAATGTACAAAGTGAAATTAGTTCTTGATTCTGGAGCATTATTCGAAAATCAAGAGCTTATATCCTGTAAATATACCAATGGTGCGCTACACCTAGATGAGAAATTCGGGGTGATGTTGTTAATACATATGTAAGTTGTGTAAGGATAATATATGTTGATGTATTATTGTTATAATAAGTAGATGAATAAGATTCAAAGTTTCATAAATCAATGAAATGATTGATTAGTCAGATTAGGATTAGACTTTGGCGTCCACCTATTGACCCTAACAGTGTTTTATTCAAACTATCCAACCAGATTCCCCTCTAACGTCAGTAAATAATTTTGGTTAGGTTAGGCTAGAACAGTGACCATTAAAGCCAGCTAGATCCCCTTCTAATGTTAAAAGACGTTATGATTTAGGCCCCAAACCGCGCCATAAATTGGTAGAAATTATTGTTCTAACCTAACATAACCTCAAACTCTAAACATGAATATCTCCATAACCATGGGGCTCCGCGGTGTGGGAGTGGTCCAGGGGGGCAGCCCTTCACCCCCCCCCCCCCCTATCACGCTGACCCTTAGGTCGCTATCCCACTGGCGATTTACGAGCGTTAACGTCATCTCCGCGTCTGCGCAGCGTCGACGCTGTGCAGACGCAACGTTGACGTCGCGTCTGTGCGTGACAAGCATTAACGTCCTCTGAACGCGACGTTAACGTCGCCCACATGATACTATTGCCAAAAAACGCGACGTTAACGTTGCGCAAACGCGACGTTGATATCGCGTTCAGCGACCGTTTATGCTTGCAACGTTGGGTTGACGCTGCGCAGACGTTCAAGTGACGCCAGCGCTCGTAAAACGCCAGTGGGAAAGCGGCCTTAAATCGACGGTCCATAAAGGAAATTCTAACCATTCTCTTTTTCTTCCCAATTATCTTTGTTAAGTTCCTGTAAAAATCGTAATATCACAAAATTCCTGTTGTATTTTCAGAGAAGCCATCGACCATGGACCAGCTACTCCAGCAAGTCGCCTCCAACATGGAGAAGCAGCTGGACAGCGAGCTTGAGAGGTAACTATCACATCAGCATCATCATCTCAGCCGAAAGACGTCCACTGCTGGACATAGGCCTAACATCAGCTTATATCAGCTCTAAGATAAATACTGCTAGAACATATCCAGCTACCGTAGGTGTGGGTTTGTGGACAGCAAGCAATGGTTAGGTTAGCATCCTTTCTGTGTCCTGTCTGGACCAAGCACGAGTCGTCGGCAGCGCGTGGTTCTCCACAAGTGCAAGTCATTGGCTGACTTCCCACTTAAAAAAAAAAAATCTCACCTGAGTGTTGTGTCGCCCTTCCTGTGTTTCTTGCATCTAGCAGATACCCGCCGCAGGGGACATTTAGATTATAATCATTATCTCAGCCGAAAGACGTCCACTGCTGGAAATAGGCCTCCCCCAAGCTTCGCCGCAATAACAGTTTAATATTGATAGTAAATAGATTAGTATTTAAGACATTGACTTCTTCCTAAACAGGTTGGAAACTATGGACACAAATGACCTGGAGGCGATCAGACAACAGCGCATCGCCGAGATGAAGAAGAGAGCCAAGTCCAAGCAGGAGTGGCTGGCCAATGTGAGTAGCGTATTATACAGGTTCTGACTAAGAGCTCATACACACGAGCAGCTTGTTGCAAATGGCAGAGGTAACTGCAGGCGTCGACACGTCGGCGGCAGCTGTAGACGCGTCGACGGCGATACGATAGACCCAACTTTGAAGAGAGCGTGCACAGGAATTGCACAAATTAATTCCTTCAAGCCCGTTTCATTTGGACCACTAGACGTACGGCAATGCGCCACCGGTACACGGTGAACATCCCACCCATACGTACAAAGCGTTTTGGCACTACATTTATTATGCGTACAGCTAAAGAGTGGAATTTCCTGCCGGGATCTGTGTTTCCTGATAGCTACAAAACCCCCCTAGGTTGTCTCTTTAAGTCAAGAGTGAATAGGTGGCTTCTAGGCAAGCGTGCTCCATCGTCGACCACATCATAGCTTACCATCAGGTGAGATGTGGTCAAGCGCGAGCCTATCAATAATAAAAAAAAAACTCGTCCAATTCCAGGGCCACGGCGAGTACTCCGAGATAGACGGTGAGAAGGAATTCTTCACGGTCTGCAACAAGAGCGACAACGTCGTCTGCCACTTCTACAAGAGCGACACTCCCCGCTGCAAGATAGTCGACATGCATCTGAAGATCCTGGCCAAGAAGCATATCGAGACGCGCTTCGTCAAGCTGGACGTGGAGCGAGCGCCCTTCCTCACCGGTGAGTACCTCACACTCCTCACTGTCCTCACACTCCGCGCTACAAGAAGCATATCGAGACGAGGTTCGTCAAGCTAGACGTGGAGCGAGCGCCCTTCCTCACCGGTGAGTACCTCACACTCCTCACTGTCCTCACACTCCGCGCTACAAGAAGCATATCGAGACGAGGTTCGTCAAGCTAGACGTGGAGCGAGCGCCCTTCCTCACCGGTGAGTACCTCACACTCCTCACTGTCCTCACACTCCGCGCTGTGCCTCACACTCTGCGCTACAAGAAGCATATCGAGACGAGGTTCGTCAAGCTGGACGTGGAGCGCGCGCCCTTCCTCACCGGTGAGTACCTCACACTCCTCACTGTCCTCACACTCCGCGCTGCAAGATAGTGGACATGCACCTCAAGATCCTGGCCAAGAAGCATATCGAGACGAGGTTCGTCAAGCTGGACGTGGAGCGAGCGCCCTTCCTCACCGGTGAGTACCTCACACTCCTCACTGTCCTCACACTCCTCACTGGTGAGTTTAGCCTTCATCAGCACTGCCAGATGCCTCACTTCAGGCAGTCTCCAGGACGTGATTTTTTTTTCTCAGACCCTAGCTTTGCGAAATTCATTGAGTCTGTAGCGCCATCTGTGGCGTCACATAAGAACTATAATCATTCATCAATAGGTACGACATTCTGAAATCATCTATCGGGCAGTTGCCCACACCAGATGTAACACGCGTCTGGTCGGAAGATCCTCCCTTCTCAACGGAAGTCCATTATTGTGCTTTTGGTGCAATATTGACTGGTCTACATTGTCCTCGCATAAGTGTCTGTGTTGTAATATGGAAATATTGTAGACCCAATAGTTTTTTGAAAAGAGTAACCATGGAGTTTCTTATTTATGTTTGGTTTTTATTTATTTTGGTGTTTCTTGCCGGTTCTTCTCCATAGGAAACGACCAATTTGGAACCGTGCACTAGTTTTCGGCGTTTTATAAGTGCCCATATAGGCCTATGTGAAATAAAACCACTTTGACTTTGATACACTGGCACGGGCAGCAACAATCTGTCTGCTGAGGTCTTCCTCTGGCTCTTAATTAACTCGTGCGCTGATCACATCACTGCTTACCATCGGGCGGGATCGCCGTCAAGCATATTATATAAACATAAACAGCCGCCGGAGCTTGTTAAAATCGTTATTTTAATTAACCCCGTAGTAATTATTATTTTTTTTCTAAAAAAGGTTAGAATAACGATTTTACACGGTATAAATTAAAAAAAAAATTAAGGGTTTCATGTACTCTGGCTCCATGGTATTCGTTTGTGCGTCGACACAGGGTCTAACACTATCTTACCTCTTGGTCCGCAGGTCGTCTGAAGATCCGCGTGATCCCCACCATCGGGCTGGTGAAGGAGAACAAGACGAAAGACTTCATCGTCGGCTTCACAGACCTCGGCAACCGAGATGACTTCACCACAGAGGTGCTGGAGTGGAGGATAGCCAGGTGAGTGATCATCATCATCAGTAGACGTCCTAGAACCAAAAATTCGAAGACATGTGACACCCAACAACTCGCACTGCGCCCGCGTGGTGGATTACGGCCCATTCCCTCTTCTAGAGACGAGGCCTGAGTTCCAACAGTGGGATTATTATAAGGCCGATAATGCTAAAAGGTTTCCCTTTACAAGAAAACAAAATTCCATCGCCCCCTCTTTACCTAATATTTAATTGTGTAAGGGCCTGTTTCACAATGTCCTAGTAGCCACAACTTCCCGAATAAATTCAAAAATGGAACAGAATTTGTATGAAATTATCTGCCAAGTAAGATATTGGAAACTTAATCATAGGTGGTGAAATAGGCCCTAACTGTCCATTATCTATTCATAATCACAAATTAGAAAATTTATTCTCCCTTTGTAGTCGCGCTTGACGGTCGTGATTCTTTTATTTTGAACGATGCCATTTGCCTTTGGACCAGCTACTGCCCTCTCGAATAATTCCAGCGCCCACAAGGGGGTGATACCGCCCCCGTTGGGAATCTATGCCCTAGATTGTAACCATCAGGAAACACACCGCGCCACGCGGCCGGGGAATTCCACTCCTTATGTGAGTTTACACTAACGTGTTTCGCTTCACCTTCCAGATCCGAGGTGATAGAGTACTCCGGCGACCTCCTCGTACCTCCGGAAGACGCGCGCAAGGCTCGCATGCTGCAGATACAGAGCAAGAAGACCATCCGCGGCCGACCTGACTCCGACTCAGACCTGGATCTGAGCGATTAGCGCAGGGAGGCTCGCTGAACTTTAGTTATAGTAGCTTGTATGTGTGTGGGTATGTTTGTTACTTGTTCACTCTCAAACGGATGGACGGATCTGAATAAGCGGATGATGCCAAGTTTTCTATGAAATCTGGCCCCGATATAAAATAATAGTGTGCCAAAGAACCATATGCATGCTTCTCTGGCACTCGATTTTATTTACTTACGAAATCGTCTATTTACTTCTTCTTCTCTAAAGTAGAGAGGGCTTTTACGTGTCAGACATTTTATTTATTTATTATACTCTTTATTGTACACCAAGATTACAATAATAATAGGAAACCTCATAGTAAAAAACATACAATTGGCGGCCTTATCGCACTTGGCTTTTTTTGACTGGGTAACAACCACAGTAGTATCTTTCAGTTGCTCTTTGCATCCCAGGACTAGGTAGGGAACTCCGTATTGGTACACACCCGCGCGCATCAAAGAAATGTCAGCAAACTCTAGGGGCTCAGCAGGATCGAAATCTACTGGGGCCCTAGGTTGAACGATAGAGAACCCTGGGACCCTGGAATTAGGGCAAAGAAGGAACAGGAGTGGGTTTTAGTCAGTAGACGTCTGACACGCCCTCTCGCTCCGTCCAGAGCGGAAGAAGTAATTTTGATGATCACCCACTTGTAAAAAAAGCTGTAAGGTGCGTGACAGAATTTTACTGACTAAAACCGGCCTGGCATGGCCTTCTAGGGTAGACCATGTCCTGGAGTCCAGTTTATCTCAGAGGGAGTTTATTTCTTTTTCTACTTTCACTCGGGGAAGCGGCTATATTACAGTAAAGTTTCATTCACATCCGTTTAGTAGTTTTCGTGTGAAAAAGTAACAAACATACGACCGTCCGCCTCACAAAGTTTCACGTTTTTAAAAGCAATGATGACCTATGACGTGAGGATTAATTTCTAGATTAACTGCAAATGTTGAATTTTAGTATTTTGTATTTATATTTGTATTTCGGACTGGTATCCGCAACTCCACGACTAGAGCGCGTATTTTGCCCACGGGTGGGATTAACGTATCATTCGATCCACCCCAGCTCCTCAAGAAAGGCCAGTAATGCCTTGGTGCCACTGACCATTTGACGGAGGGTACCTATTATTTTTTAAATAAATTGACAGGCGTTTGGCCACTATCTCACCTGATGGTAAGCGATGATGTGGTCGACGATGGAGCACGCTTGTCTAGAAGTAATTTGTTCACTCTTGACTTACATACCACTTGGTTGTAGCTATCAGGAAACACTCCAGCAGGGAATTCCACTCCTTAGCTGTAAGCACTCAATGTGTTTCCAAAATGTTTTGTACGCATAGGTGGGATGTCAATAAAATTTTCGTATTTTTATTCTAAAAATCATTCCATATGGACAATATTTGTGTAATATTTGTATTCAATATTGTCCGTATTTGCTTACAAAATTAATTTCAAGAATGCGTTGAAAAGCCATAACAATATTATAAGTACAGTACCTAGTTTCTTTTTTAATATTTTTGTATTATTTATCAATTCTTAGTAAACTATGTATGTGCGAATGGTGCTAAACGATTATAGACTTTAATGAGTACAAATAAAGTTGGTTATTGTTTGAGCGCTCGTGTGTAGTGTTGCCAGTTGCCGCTGAGGTAATTTGGTAGCTTTTGCTAGTTGTTTGGGTTATAAAATTGTGTGTTTTATGTGTAATGCAAATTAATATTATATTTTAAATAAACACTTTTTTTACTACTTGGTTTTCTTTATTTGTGTGATTTTATTTTTATCAACTTTACCGTAAGCACCTAAAAGAAGTCTAGATCTAAGAAATTAAAACTTTTTTTATTACTAGGTTCGCGCTTGACCGCTATCTCACCTGATGGTAAGCGTCGATGCGGTCGTCGATGGAGCGTGCTTAGCTAGAAGTAACCTATTCACTCTTGACTTTTAAGGTTGCCCGGGTTGTATGTAGCTATCAGGAAACACAGACTCCGGCAGGGACCTCCTTTCCTTAGCTCATACACCAACAATGCGGAGGCCGACGACAAAGAGTTGTTATAGATAGGTATTGAGGATATAAGATAGGTTTTGTACCTATCTGGAAAATAATTGAACTATTTCGGAAACTAATAACTGCTGCTGATGAACAACAATAAAGAGATTATATCAACTCAGCTCTGTAACAATTGCCCCCCTCTCCTAATCTCGCTTGTGGCTCGGATTTTTTGCAGGAGTTGCCTTGTGCGAGGGCCAGAGTACTTAACTCTTTCGAATAATCCGCATCCCTAGGCGCGAAGCAAGAATGTCGGGGTCAGTTTTGGTACAGAACCCTCGGTGCGTGAGTCCGACTCGCACTTGCCTGGTTTTGTTTTAATTTTGAAATCGTCACCCTTATGAAATGGAATGATTTGGTCTAAAGTCGATACGCTAACTGATCCTGTTATTCTTATACAACGCACCGTTGAGCTTGGTCCTTACCGGATGGTGAGCTACGCATTGCTCACTCTATATGCCTGTGATTAGCATAGCACAGCATCAGCCTTATAATGTTCTCACAGTTGGGACTCAGGCCTCCTCTCTAGGAGAGGGAATGGGCGCGGCCCCAGTGTGGGTTGGTGCCTGTGGTTACGGGGCGGAAATTGCTCCGCAACTCTGTCTCGAACCGACCGGCGAGGACTTGCATCAGGCAGAAAGTGAGGACGGAGTAGTGGGGACGGGTAGGTCGGGTTCGTCTAATGAAAGCGCAACCTGAGAAAAAGAGGTGAAACCCAAAAATGTTGTATGTGCTATTACTAACTATGGTCTGTCCAATAAACCCGGAGACTAAATTGACATAAGTAATGTCAAAATTTCTATAGGAATGACGCCAGTTCTTTGGTGTTGAAATGTCATTTTAGTCTCCGGAATTATTGAACAGACTGTAGAAGGAGAATATTTTTTTTAATTCCTACTATTGCGGCTGAATAATGTTGCCAATTCATCTGCCTAGCCTTTTCCCAACTATATTGGGGTCGGCTTCCAGTCATGCCGGATTTAGCTGAATACCAGTATTTTACGAGGAGCGGCTGCCTACCAGACTTCCACAACCCATTAACTGGGGTAACACGGTACTTCATGGCAAGACTGGAGTCAGATTTACTGGCTTCTGACTATCCGTAACGACTGCCAAAGATCTACAAATGACAGCCGGGACTAACTGCTTAACGTGCTTTCCGTGGCACGGAGGAAACTCGTTATGTTAAGATGGTCACCCATCCACAGACCAACCTTGGCAAGCGTTGCTTAACCTTGAAGATCGACCCGTGCGGCTGTTATTGTCTAGCCACGAGCTTTGAATTCTGAATAATGTTGCCAATTAAATTTAAAAAAAAAACTCCAGGTTGCGCTTTCTTTAGACGCACTCTACTTCTGTAGCAAGTCCTCAAGGAGCTTTTACTATGGTTGGTATGTAAAAATAAAATTAGTAGTTTTTTTGATCTCGTTCTGGGCACACCACACAGCTGTTGTGTACATTGTTGCAGCAAAATAATATTGAATATTGACATCTTATTAGAAGAAAAGTTCTTCGCCTTCCAGAACTAAAGGTAAACAATCTTGGCATGTCTTTTTATCTAAAAGTTGTCTAAAAATTGTATGTAAAAATCTTTGCAAATAAGTATTTACCTAAATCGATGTTAGCTAATAAACTAAAAAATAATCTTTGTGTATATTATATACGACCTCTTTAACATAAAAAGACATACCAAGATTGTTTACCTTTAGTTAACTACCTAAACCGATAGACCATAGTTACGTTTTATAGTCGCAAAAGATATTTTTAACTTCATACAACCTACCACTGGCCTGCAAATTGCATAAACGTGAGAAAATTTAAATTTCGCGGGCTACCCTGACGCTTTCACCATAAAAAAAGCATCTCTAATTTATTCATACATACTACAAATCAGGGAGAAACATAGATTTAGTATAAATGGAAGAAATAATTAATTATTTATATTTTTTTCCTTGCGTACTGAGCGAGGACGTAATAAATATTACGTCCATGGTACTGAGATAATGATATTCGGCATTCCTTCCTTTGCTGGAGTAATAAACACCGTAAACAGCATCCTGTCAAGTGTCATATCTGTCATCCATTGTTATGTCATTTGTCAGTATTCCACTTTTGACAGCTGATTGAACGAGTCGCAAAGTGCCGAATATTACGTAGTGTTTTTCACAATTTTCTTTGTTAAAGAAAATTATTGACTAAACAACGAACTCTCCTAGTGTCTATACCCTTCAAATCATATCCTTGACTTCGAAAACTAGTTAAAAACAGTGTACCTTTGAGTGATAGTTCGAAGAAAAATCAAAACATCAGTGAAAATCTCGATGGTGTATTCAATTATTTTTCCTCGGTAAGTTTTTCGTGTGTCGCTACTAGAAACATTTCCTATGAATCTATTTTTAAATCACGGTCGTGTTTTACCGTTCGTTTGCCCTAAAATAATCATTTCAAGGTTACGTTTTAGACTTTGAACTATAGCGAGGAATGTTATTAAAAACTGAAGTCCTATACAATCAGTTGCCTTTGCCCCATTTCGCATTTGTAAACAATGAAAACTGGTTCTCGTGACGTAATTTTACTATGGTCGTTATACAAAAAATTGCGCAATTCCTAAAAATTGCGTAATGTTTGTTACTTTAATTAAAGAAAATGCTAAGATAAATGTTTGTGAATAATAATATTTATTTTTTTGCATAGTCATGGCCATAGTGAACTTAGTTCAATGATATCTAATGTTAAATTTTATCATGTTTAGAGTTATCTTCAAGACTTTTTTATTAGGCTAATAAATAATAAAATTGTTTTATTTTAGGCGTTATCTATTTTACAATGCCTTGTGAATGTTAATAATACATAGGTTTGAGTGTTAATGACACCATACTAAATAAATTTATTTATTACCATTATTACATTTACATCCATGGCTTGTCTAAAACAGAACCATAGGGTCCTGGAAGACTGCAACGCAAGGCAAAGAATGAACATAGGAGTGGGTTTCAGTCATTAAAACTCTGATATATCCTTCTGCTTTGTCTTAGAGTGGGAAATCTCTCAGTACAAGATGATATCCCACCTAAAAAAACACATTAATTCATGAATCCTTGAGCGGTAGCATGAGACCACGCTGTTATTGTTTTACTATTGTGTCTAGTTTCGTGAGTATGTGATAGGTTAATTAGCATTGTAAAAGCGAATGTTTGTGAGTGTCTATGTGTATATGTTTGTTACTTCTTTACACTCAAAAGACTGTACGGATTTCAATGAAATTTGGCACATGAGTAGATGGACTAGTAAATAGGATATTTTTTATCCCCGGAGTATGTTGCCTTGGGATAATTTTCCACTATCACACGATCAAAGCTACTGGCGTTAGTTCGCTATTTATAAATGCAGACTAAGGTTAGTGCAATGACCCGATGAGTAGAGTCATCATGAATAATAATACAACAAGTCATTCTGCTAATATTAAAACCTCGAAAGTTTGCATGTTAATAAATCATTCTTTCGCAGACTTTTTTAACAAAATTTTGCACAAGACATTGTGTACACATGGATCAAGTTCATCTAAATTTGTTCAGATGTTTAATTACTCAGATACCCGCGAAACGAGACACAATAGTAAAACAATAACAGCACGGTCTCATAGGACCAGTTGGGGATTCAAACGTTAAGTCTGAAGTAGTAACAAATATACAAACTGTCTTTATTAGATGCACTAATTACATAGGTGGACTTAATGCTTTAGGCATTCTCTGCCAGTCAACCTAGGATGGTGAAGAGACAATATGGTAGGTGCATAAAAGAGAAATATTGTTTGAATCCCCAACCGGTCCTATGAGACCGCGCTGTTATTGTTTTACTATTGTGTCTCATTTTGCGGGTATGTACATATAGAATTAGCTAGTTACGGTATAAACTACTATTTAAATTCAAGATAAGAAAATTACAATAACGCATTGGGTTTAGTCTGTAGAGGTATTTGTAAACTTTTGATAAATAAATAAAATGTCACTACATGTGAAATATACACAGATTATAAAGTCACAGTAGGTAAACATTTCCAGATAAGATTCATAAATGGTTTACTTATGAAAGACTAGCTCCTACCAGCGGCTTCACCTGCGTGAAAGTATTTATCCATTCTGCCTTTGGTTCCCTGAGGGATTCATCATCTACCTAGCCTTTTCCCAACTATCTTGGGGTCGGCTTCCAGTCAAGCCGGATTCAGCTGAATACCAGTATTTTAACTGTCACAAGCCATTAACTGGGGTAACACGGTACTTCATGGCAAGACTGGAGTCAGATTTACTGGCTTCTGATTTCTGTACCGACTGCCAAAGATCTACAAATGACAGCCGGGACCAACGGCTTAACGTCCTTTCAGAGGCACGGAGGAAACTCGTTATGTTAAGATGGTCACCCATCCACAGACCAACCCAGGCAAGCGTGGCTTAACCTTGAAGATCGACCTGTGCGGCTGTTATTATTTAGCCACGAGCTCCTCCGCAAACTTTAGAAATAAGTAGATAAATAAAATGTCTCTACATGTGAAATAATCATAGATTATTAAATCAATATTATTATTATGATAAAGTATCCACATAAGATTAATACCTACATGGTTTACTTGTGATTTTAAAGAAAGAAAGACTAGCTCCCAACAGCGGTTTCGCGTGAATATAACTTTACTTTGAATCCCCGTTTCCTCCCCTTAGGGGCGAATTTTAAAATAGAAAATCCTCTTTCAGTGCTCGCCTACGTCATAAAACGGAAACCTTGTGCAAAATTTCACGCTCCTAGCCCCAGTAGTTTCGGCAGTGCGTTGATATGCCAGTCAGTCAGTTCCGGCGAGTACTATCTTATCTTCGAAACATTAAGTAATATTAGCAAATGAAATGATTATAATAACAATTACCTACAATGTTGATTTTTTCTTAATTATGTAGATTATTATACGACGAATTATTCTTCGAAAAGTATGATTTTCGGCATTCTTCGGGAATCATCGTGTATGTTCGGAAATACGACTGCAATATTGAGATATAATATCAATCTTTCAAAGCCATAATAGATCATGCCTCACCATACGCAGGCTTGACGACGGCGACCAAAGGGTAGCTCGCCGTCCGGACGTCCGGTAACAGTCTGGACCAAGCCCATGTCGTCGATGGCGCGTATTGTTCCACGCGCGCCTCAAAGAGATGTCAGCAAACTGTAGGGGCTCGGCAGGGTCGAAGCCTTCTGGGGCCATGGGTTCGAAAGGGAACCCTGGAACTTTGGAATCAAGGCAAAGAAGGAACAGGAGTGGGTTTTAGTCAGTAGAACTAGAAGTCTGACACGCTTTCCCGCTCCGCCCAGAGATCCCGAGTAGTCATATCGATGATACTTGCTTATTGTCTTACGCCCGTTTTCTATAAGCTGTCTATCTAAAGTTGCAGCTACTAAAGATAAACAAATCTATCCTTTTACCCTACTTGCTTTCCTATAACCTACCGACGGATAGCATTTTGTACCAAAAGTTGTGGATTGATAGATAGAATCTTACTGTTTATCGGGGATAGCTATCTATCTATGAACCGCAGTAGGTTATTGAAAACGGACGTTAATTGATAGATTACAAAATCATTCAAGTTGTAACAGATATTACAGATATTCAGTAGTTTAATAGGTTACAAACATGTTTTGTAATAATATTGTTTTCTTACACTCTTACTAGACAAACAGCTATAAGTTACGTATTACAATTTATTGTTTAAAAACAAACACTGCGGTCCTAGGATCGTAGAGTATTAGTTGAAATTGTTATTATTATACCTATCCTATACTGTCCCATAATCCGATTGTTGGGCACAGGCCTCCCTCCATTCCTTCCATCGTTCCCGGCTTTCGGACACTTCTTAGTTGAAATTAACAATACAAAACCGCAATATTCACAAAACTGGTATTTCTGATTTCTGCGCTATACTTTTTTTATTGTTTAATTTTGAAACGGTGGGTTAACTTTTTTCGAGTTAACAGATTCAAGCTTTTTTTGAGGTGAAACCGACCTGTGAAATACTTTTATCGACATACAACACCCGTTGGCGTGGGCTTGCGGACGGTGAGCAATGGTTAGTTCGCCGTCCGGATTGAGCCCGATGCCTGTGTACACGCTTGCTCAGCCAAAACTGTCGTGAACCCTATGCATGTGGTAGCTACATATCAGACGGTGAACTATTGGTAAACACACTAAACCCCACCAATTAGTATCATTAATACGACCGCTCACGAATTCGTCGTGTTAGTGCGTGCTATTTATAGCACTATCACGAGAATTGAGAACTATATGATGTGAATTATGTCACATATACGTTTCGCTAGCTTTGACCTTGAACCCGGCAGTTGAATAGTTGCGTAAATATTGACACTGCGCACTGGAATAAATATGTATACTTACGCATAGTATCCAGACTAGTTCTGGGACCATGGAGTGGATTCCGATCTTCATTTCTTCTTTTGGGAAACTCGTGACCCCAGAACGAAGGCAAAAAAGGAACGGGGTGGGGTTTAGTCAGTCTGACACGCCCTCCCGCTCATCTCAAGAGCGGGAGAAGTCATTCTGATGATTCCCCACTTGGAAAAAAAGCCGTAGCCGGTGGCTCATTGCACGTGTTTCTACCTAATTAGATTGATATCTTAATTACGAACTGATTGCCAAGTGTAGCGTGCAGCCTCTTGCCAACAGTCTGATAACACATTATGTGATAGTGTTATCACGTAAGTACGTATGTTTGTAGTAGCACTGTGCCGCGGGGGACATTTCTCTAAACAACCGCCGTGTGATTGACATTCCAATATAATATGACATAATATGGGAACACATGCATTCATCTTGCTTATACTTAGCTACGGAATGGAATCCTTCTGCGGAGTAGTAATGCTAGCGAAGGAGGCTGAAGACCGCTAGCGCGTGAGAGAACGGCCCTCACGCCGCCGCCGCTGAGATCCCGATCCCGATTTCCGACCACCGTAGGCGCGGGCTCGCGGATGGCGAGCACTGGGTAGCTCGCCATCCGGCAGTCCGGTTGGCGGAATCTGTGTTTCCTGATAGCTACAACCTAGAGGTCTTTAAGTCAAAAAAGTCTCCGCGCCGTGCTTTCCTGTCAATCACTAGTCACCAGGTCTCAAGTAAATATATAGGTAGCCAGTAAATCTGACTTCAGTCTTGCCATGAAGTACCTTGTTACCGCAGTTAATGTGTTGTGGAGGTCTGGTAGGCAGCCGCTCCTCGTAAAATACTGGTATTCAGCTAAATCCGGCTTGACTGGAAGCCGACCCCAATATAGTTGGGAAAAGGCTAGGCAGATGATGATGATGATGACTAGTCACCAAGTCACCCGTTTGCAAGGTATGCGGAGCAAGTCGAAGTCTACTGTAGCCAAAGGCTATGTGAAAATGAGCCTCTGGGGCTCTGGAATGAAGGTAAAGAAGGATTAGGAGTGGGTGTCAGTAAAAGTCTGAGGCAAAGTCATTTAACTTAAAAAAAAACTTGCTATAAAAGTCAAAGTACAAAATAATAATACTATTCCACAACGCCATCTAGTCCTAGGCTAAATAGAGCTTGTGTTATGGGTACTAGACAACTGATAAACATACTTAATACTTCTAAATAAATTCATATAATAGATAAATTATATCCAGACAAAGAACAAATAATCTTTTTTTTTAAATTACATAAACTAGTGCGACTGCCAATGACTCTTTGTTGACTGCGATCCCACCTGATGGTAAGCAGTGATGCAATCGTAGATGGTGAGGCGCACTAGTTTATTAAGAGCCTATTCACTCTAGCCATCGTATCGTGCTTATCACACATACATTTGTCCTGGTTAGGATTCGAACCCACGACCTCCGGCATAGCAGTCAGGGCCACTAACCACTGGTTAGTGGTTAGTGGCGCGACTGTAAGTTTTTTTACTGTCCTGTTGGTTAACAGGCCAGTCTAAAACTTACAGTCGCGCAGTGATGTTTTCAGTGGCAAACAAAATATGAAACGAGCCATAAAATTTAAAGTAAATAAGTGTATAATTCGTGATGATGAATATTTGTATACTTACCTACGTATTTTAGTTAAAATAGCGCGTTATATTCACACTCAAAATTCGTCGACCTCTTCTGAAAGTGACCCGATAATGTCGGCAGACTAATAATATTATAATATAATAATAAAACGTTAAATTCTTTGTAGACGAGTTGGACAAATGGAGATAATGGATGACCTTAGGCACGGTTTCATTGACACAGTGTTATTATTTTTATTTGGGATATTATAGAGCTAGTAATCGTTATAAAAATCATCGGATATCCGAAGTAAAAACATGTCTATACGAGTAGCTGTAGGATAATTTCGGATATTGGCGGAGTCTAAAAGGCCTATTACACCACTCGTTTTTACGAACGGTCTTAGTCTACGTCGCGTAGTGTAATAAACTAATAACTTAATAAGGGTAAGACGGTCTTTGACGGGGCTCGACATACCTATCGAGTCGACGTAACGAGTCGACGTATCGAGTAGTGTAATAGGCTCTTAAATGTCAGATTACGGTTGATACCAGACCTCCACAACCCATTAACTGGGGTAACACGGTACTTCATGGCAAGACTGGAGTTAGATTTACTGGCTTCTGACTATCCGTAACGACTGCCAAAGATCTACAAATGACAGCCGGGACCAACGGCTTAACGTGCTTTCCGAGGCACGGAGGAAACTCGGTATGTTAAGATGGTCACCCATCCACAGAGCAAACTTGGCAAGCGTTGCTTAATCTTGAAGATCGACCCGTGCGGCTGTCATTATCTAGCCACGAGCAAAACCGAACCCAATATACACTTACGTGCAAAAAAAACGACCCACCCTGTAAGTTTCGATTCGAAACACAATATATAAAAAATAAGATCAAACAAACAAAAACGAATAATGTAATTTGAAGGTATGTTTTATAAACTTTATTTGTACATACCCTATATTTCAATAAACAGGATGTTGTTGATGATATTGACTCGTTTATTCGAACACCCTCATTTCTCATTTTTAATAACGCAATCTCAGTGACATTGCATTGTGTTAGAAGTTAATCAATTTATTGTTTATTCAATAATTGGTTATTTTACTGATTTATTGACCATTTACCTTGAGTTTAATTGTTTTTACTCTCTGTGAAAATGGATACTACTCCGTCTGAGTGCGCTCAAGTTGTAGCACTGATCCAGGCTGGATTGAGTCAGCGCGTCGTGGCCAGACGTCTACACCCAAGTCGATCAGCAGTAAGACGAGTGTATCGAAGGTTCTTAGAGACTGGGAGCTTCAATAGACGATCAGGTTCGGGCAGAAATCGGGCTACTTCAGAACGAGATGATCGTTATATGGTGTCTACAAGTTTAAGAAATCGTCATATGACTGGTGTTCAGGTGCAACAGCAACTTCGTAATGTACGCGGTGTAGCTATAAGTGAATGGACTGTACGACGAAGACTTGCAGAAAGCGGATTGCATCCTCACAAACCCGCTAGTGGTCCAAAATTAACCCCCGCGCATCGCCAAGCGCGGCTTCGATTTGCTCGTGCTCACGTCGATTGGACACTCGAACAATGGAAGGTCGTGCTGTTCTCGGACGAGTGTAAAATTAGTCTTCATGGAAATGATGGGCGCAGGAAAGTTTACCGAAGAGAGGGAGAACGATTTGCACAGGCATGTATTGAAGAACGAGTGGCTTTTGGAGGAGGTTCGTGGACTGTTTGGGGCGGAATTTCTTTGGAAGGAAAAACGAACCTTCAGTTCGTATCCGGACTTCGTATAGGCAATCTGAATGCACAGCGATACATCCAGGAGGTGCTAGAACAACATGTTATGCCATACGCCGGATTTGTAGGTGAGGGTTTCACGCTAATGCAGGACAACGCCCGACCACATACAGCCACGATAGTATTCCAGTACCTACGTAAGGTGGAAATTCCTGTTATGGAGTGGCCAGCAAGGAGCCCTGACCTTAATCCCATTGAACATCTATGGGATGAGCTGAAGAGAAGGGTCAGGGCCAGAAATCAGTCCCCAGAAACCCTCCAGGAACTAAAGGTGGCTATTCAAGAGGAGTGGGAAGCCCAAGAGTTCATAAAAACATTAATAAGGTCAATGAAAAACAGGATGGAAGCTGCAATAAGAGCACGTGGGGGAAATACAAGCTACTGAACAAAGTATTCTTTAGAAATTTAATGCTTTTTTTTATTTTTACTGTCAAAATTATTCATAAAAAAATTGAGAAATTCTAACCGTCTTTGTTTTTCTGTCTGTAAAATGAATAAATCAAAATCTGTTACACTAAAAACTGGTGTATTGTAATCTTAGACTAACATTTAACAAACAGTGTGAAAAATATTCATTTTTTAATTTTAGATTTTTATTTATCGTGTTCTGAACGAAAGCGTATGGGGTGGGTCGATTTTATTGCACGCAAGTGTAGTTGGGAAAAGGCTAGGCAGATGATGATGTATTAGGAAACTGATTTAGTGTAAGTACATATGTGATCGCATACAGGAGTCATTCCTAGTATATAAAGCAGAGTTTTCATACAAACTACACGAGTTTGTCTGTAAATAACGATGTCGACACAACTCACGACGCTCAGTGTGGTGGCATTAGGGTCAATTCAATTTCAATTGCAAGTAACTAATCAATTGAACGAGTTAAAGGTACTTCTAGTAGGACGAACGTTACGTAGCAAAGATAGCGAGGGACCGATTCTGAAATGTTTTAACAGTCGAAAAAATCGGAGTTATATGTAAAATTTGCCCTTAGACTTAGAACCGGACACTTTTTCTTCTTCCTGCCCTTATCCCATATTAATTGGGGTCGGTGCAACATGTTTTCTTTCTTCCATTCCGGCCTGTCTGTCACCCGTCATAACATCACTGACTCCCTTTTCTTTCATATCAGTCTTCACACAGTCCATCCATCGTTTCTTTGGCCTCCCTCTCCCTCTCCATCTATCCACATGTAAATTCATAACTCTTTTAAAAATGTGCATTTCATCCTTCCTCTTCACATGACCATACCAAGACAAACGATTCCCTTTCAAATTTTCTGTCACTGGTGCCACTTTCAAACTTCCTCTAATATAATCATTTCTAACTTTATCCATTCTTGTCACACCACACATCCATCTCAAAATTCTCATCTCCGCTACATGCAATCTCTTTTCATCCGTCTTTTTCACAGCCCAACATTCCATCAGCAAAGTTTGCATACTTGTTGAAGAAGACTGATTCACCTTAATTGTGTAACTTGCAATCAAATTGAAGATGTCCAACATTTGCTGATGCAAGGGGTGCAAAATAAAGATGAACGCGACTCATTGCTGAGTGAACTGAAATTAATTTTTTATTTAAAATTTTAATTAGATTCGATGTAGGTCTAATCCAAAGCATTTTGTCAAAACCGAAATCGGAGGCGGCCAGAAAACTATGTCTCTCAGCAGTGATTCGACCTATTAATATCTGCGATGTAATGTAGTTTATGTGAAGTAATTGTTATAAGGTACGATGGGACTGACATATCCTTTTTGGACAAAATCCTCTAAATGAAAAGTGGAATCAGACTCGTTGAAATAAACCGTCGAGTCAACCATCGTCTCTTGGGGCCTTGGATTGGATTCCGAAAGGGAAGTTCGTGATCCCCGAATGAAGACAATAAAGGAATGGGCCACCCCATTCCTTCATTGTCTTTATTCGGGGATCACTTCATTCGGGTTTAGTCAGTAAAAGTCTGACACGCCCTCCCGCTCCGCCACAGAGCGGGAGAAGTCATTCTGATGATTACCCATTTGAAAAAAAAATCCATCGACTCGTTCTTCTATCAAAATAATCGAGATGTTTTTCGATTGTTTCGACTCAACGGAATGGATCGCTAGTTTTTAAGCATACTTACATAGAGATATAGGGACAGAGAAAGCGACTTTGTTTTATACTATGTAGTGTTAACCCTTAGCTAGCATCTCCTTAATCATGGCCACCATCTTTGTCCACAGATATAGTCCCGAGTGATGTGAGAGTGTGACGTCACAAGATGGCGGTGGGCGAGGCGCGGGTCCCCTTGCTGCACGGCGACCGGCCGGCGTCTGCGATCCATGCGAAGACAGGTGAGTGGCGAGATGTGGGCGCGAGCGAGGTGAGGGGGTGACGTCACATGGTGCTTGCTGCACGGCGACCGGCCGGCGTCTGCGATCCATGCGAAGACAGGTGAGTGGCGAGATGTGGGCGCGAGCGAGGTGAGGGGTGACGTCACTACATGGCGGTGGGCGAGGCGCGGGTCCCCTTGCTGCACGGCGACCGGCCGGCGTCTGCGATCCATGCGAAGACAGGTGAGTGGCGAGATGTGGTCGCGAGCGAGGTGAGGGGGTGGGTGACGTCACAACATGGCGGCGACCGGTCGGCGTCTGCGCTGCACGCCAAGATAGGTGAGTGGCTAGAGAGGGGACTGTAGATGGCTTGGCATTGGCATTTATTTTACAGCAAATCCACTCTGTGCCTCGGCACGTTCAGCAAAGCTGTCATTTGTAGTAAGGAAGTAACGAAAGTTATCATCATCATCATCATTTCAGCCGAAAGAGGTCCTACTACTGGACTACTGGACTTAGGCCTGCGGCCTGGTCCTGAACATTTCACATTTATCGGATTCCCGCAAATCTTTTTTAGCAAGTTTCCTAACGCTGCGTCTTCCAGTACACGGTCGCCATTCTAGAACCCGCGAGCTCCCTATTGCTCGCAGTCCAAAGTCAACTTGTAAGTAGCAGGGCAAAGTTTATTTATCGCTGCTATTATGACGTGCCCGGATCCTCGGTCCTTCAAAGAGTGCGGCCGTATCTTCCATCGAGATACCATCTCTATCACTCAAGATACAAAGTGGCACTCGAAGTAACGATAACTAAAGTATCGGTAAATAACTTCTGATACGAGAGTAGTAATTTATTTGTTACTAGCTTTTACACGCGTCTTCGCTCCCGTCAAATGACTACCCTACTTATCCTACGCTACCTTACCCTACACCACCCTACCTACCCTACCTACCCGACCTACCCTAACTATCCTACCTATCCTACCTACCCTAACGATCCTACCTATCCTACCTACCCAACACTACACTACCCTACCTACCCTACACTACCCTACTACACTACCCTACCTACCCTACACTACGCTACCTACACTACCCTACCTACCCTACACTATCCTACCTACCCTACACTACCCTGCACTACTCCAACGAATCAATAACCATGAAAATTGGTTCAGCAGTTCTCGAGTTATAAGTGTTGTAACAAACCCGTCTTTGTTTTATATATATAGATTAGATAGGGAAGAGTAGTAATTTATTATTGTTAGTAGATATGAAGACTTGTAATAGATATTTATGTATTTATTTAGTACTACTGTGTTCATTGATAATGTCGAGTAGTGAAGTGTATGTTTCACTTTCGTTGATCGAGCTCGTGACTAGATAATAACAGCCGCACGGGTCGATCTTCAAGGTTAAGCAACGCTTGCCAAGGTTGATTAGATAGATGACCATCTTAACATAACGAGTTTCCTTCGTGCCTCGGAAAGCACGTTAAGCCGTAGGTCCTGACTGTCATTTGTAGATCTTTGGCAGTCGTTACGGATAGTCAGAACTTCAGAAGCCAGTAAATCTGACTCCAGTCTTGCCATGAAGTACCGTGTTACCACAGTTAATGGATTGTGGAGGTCTGGTAGGCAGCCGCTCGTCGTAAAATACTGGTGTTCAAGTAAATCCGGCTTGACTGGAAGCCGACCCCAACATAGTTAGAAAAAGGCTAAGTAGATGATGATGATGTTTCACTTTCGTTGATCATCGGATATCTGGGTCTCAAGTACAAGTGTGTACAAGTTTGGTATTGTTAACTTGTCAGAATATAATATAATATAATATTCCACAACTTTTACACAACGCCATCTAGTCCCAATCTAAGCAGAACTTGTGTTATGGGTACTAGACAGTTGTTTAAACATACTTATATGTTTCTAAATACATACATACTATTATTATATGTTGACATATTACACCCAGATACAGAACAAATGATCGTGCTCATCACACAACATTTGTCTTGGGTGCACTTACAGAAATTGTGCTGTTTAAAAACGACGATATAATATGTTACTGTCCGAACTCAATGCATATAATGTTGGCCCTATTTGGGCGATTTGGCAAGAGTTGTCGTTGGGATCAACGACTGTAACCAAGGGGAGATAAAGTAGATTCCTTGGCACATGTAGCTAATAGAGGGGAAAATAATAGGGTTCTTTATGATTCGCAGGAATGTAATAAAACATATGTCTATATGTGTGTGTGTGTCATATGTGTATATGTGTGTGTGTGTGTGTGTGTGTGTGTGTATGTATGTGTTGTGTCTCGCAATTTGAGTATTTTCTGTGGCCTACTCAAACGTCCTTCCTTGGTATTGTTCAAGTCGTTCAGCTCCTTAGTAGTCCTGAGTTGAGCTTTACGAATAATGACAAATGCTTGCACTGACTGGACAGGTCCGCTCAAATCTGCATGATTCTTTCCTCAAAAGACCATCTCAGACACTAATCTGCATGGTTCTCATGTAAATTGACCATTACATATTTTGTATGGACTTTACCTCTGAGTTTGTTTCAGTGGTTCTTCTCAGGGCAGTCAGATTCAGAACTATTGTATTATTCCGTCTATCCAGCCGCCAGGATTCAGATTCCAACCCAAATTTCCAGCCACCGTAGACATGGGGTTCCGGACGGTGAGCAATGGGTAGCACGCCTTTCAGCCGTTTGGTATCCGTCCGGTCCGGACCGAGCCCAAGTCGTCGACAGTGCGTAGTTTTCCACGCGCCCCTTAAGGAGATTTCAGTGAATCGTAGGATCCCAGCAGGGTCGAAGCCTACTGGGGCCAAGGGTTATGCGACAATGAATTCCGGGTCCTTGGAACGAAGTCAAAGAAGGAACAGGAGTGGGTGTTAGTCAGTCTTCTTCTTTTCGTATCGATGCTCTCATTACACTTTTTCTGTCCAGTATTTGGCAACCTGTAACTTACTGGTATTCAGCTAAATCCGGCTTGACTGGAAGCCGACCCCAATATAGTTGGGAAAAGGCTAGGCAGATGATTTGGCAACCTGTAACGCTTTGGCATTGGTCTCGTTTAGATCCCGCAAAGTACAAGTGATTGTGCAGGATGGACAGCATAGCAAGTGCCGCATGTCCTGGGTAGCTGCTCCACACTGGCACTGCATTAAGGAAGCCCCATTTGGCCTTGTTGTTTTTACAGCGGCCAACCTGGGTCCGCAATCCGTTTTAGTCAGTAAAAGTCTAACATCCAAACATGTAGGAAGTAAACTTAGGTATATTGATCGATTGTTTAGTTAACTAACAATAGAGGAATAATCTGCATTGTTCCATTGTTTCAGCTCTATATATAGAGCTTTGCTAATCTATGGTATGTCTCAGGTCGTGTTTCTAAGTTCAACAGTCTAGTTAATGCACCCAAACCCCAGATGCATAAAAACGAGATACATAGGGGACGTTTCTTTTCTTTTCTGTCTCCTCTTTTCTTTTTTTGCATTTTTTTTATTGTTATAAACAAGTGCTTGATTGCGATCCCACCTGATGGTAAGCAGTGATGCAATCGTTGATGGTGAGGCGCACTAGTTTATTAAGAGCCTATTCACTCTAGCCTTGAAGACACCTTAATTATAATCGGACGAGAAAACCGCAGCAGGCAAATTGTTCCAGTCCCTCGGTATAAACGACGAAGCGAAACGCTTAGTCCGGACCGTAGAGGTTTCAACAACGTAAGGGTGGATACTCGACGTACGACGGTTTGTCCGATGGTAGAACGGGGATGGCGGAATCAGTTCATGCAATTCCCGCGCAAACTCTCCGAAATGCATCCTGTAGAAAACCGAAAGGCTGGCTACCCTGCGCCTGTGCTCAAGGCTTAACCAAATCTGGATCTCTAATTAGCCTTCGCACGCCTTTCCACTGAGTTCAAAGCTGCCAAGTGGCATTTTGCAGCTCTAGCGCATATGTGCTTTCTTTATTGACACTCTAACTCTAAAACAAAGTGCTAGTTTCTAATAAAATACCTCCATCTCTGTCACATCACTACTCATCTCAGGCTCCCTTGAGATAACAGCCGATAAATAAATAAGACAATATTATTACTGTCACCGTTATCAGCCGCTATCACACAGTAGTACGCTGTGACATTCATCTCAGGTGATTGTTTTTGTTAACTGACCAAGTGGTATCTGTCTCGACTTGCAAGTTGTAGGTCGCGGGTTCAAACCGAGTCAGGCGCATTACAAATTTATTTCATCACCACTGCTCTCAAAACGGTGAAGGAAAACATCGTGAGGAAACCGGCATGTCCTAGAACCAAAAATCGAAGACATGTGATATCCACCAATCCGCACTGGGCCCGTGTGGTGGATTACGGCCCATTCCGTCTCCTAGAGAAGAGGTCTGAGTCCCAACAGTGGGAACGTCACAAGGCCGACAATGCAATGCAATGATTGTGTTTGACCGTCAGACGTCTATTGACACAGCACCATTTGCTGTATCTTCTGTTATGTTGTGGGACACCCCGTCGTTTTTGCGTCGGGGGTTAAAAATGGGACCCGATTACTAATACCGCTGTTCTGTCCGTCAATCTGTCTGTCTAAGCGTCATAGTCACCATCGATTTTTAACATTATTGAAAACGATTATCAAGAGTATAGTAGGACAGAGGCATAGAATAGCGAAAAGGCGGTAGCCAAATTGCTTGTTGGGCCAGACCATAGAGAATATAACCACTAGAGAGCGCATAGCCCGATTTCTTCTAAGTAAACAACTCACCACGGCGGGCCGGGGGACGAAGAAAAATGCGCGGCTGCTATTGGTCCGTTCAAGGTCAAGTCGTGTACCTTTAATTTGATTCGCTTAAAAATCGGGAGCACGTGACCTGCGTACTACATTTGCGGTTGCCGCTTCTACTAGTTTTAGCATATGTTTGGTGAGCGCAATAGCATCGTACGCGCACTCCACCGGTTATTTGCTTCATGGGCCAGACGCTCCATCAAATTATCAAGTACATTCAGTGCTTCCTATTACACCACAACAGAGCCAAAGTCTGAACTCTGAAGGCTCTGTTGTCGACATTCCATTGGTCCAAGGAAACCCACCAATAGGAAAATAACACACTACAATAAGCGATGCGCGATAGCGTTAGGTTTTATCCGATTGTTCAAACATATCGATATGGTTCTCGATTGTTACGACTTTGACTCGAGTCCGACTCGGTCTGTTATTGCGACTGGCGCATGGCGCGTTCAGAGCGAGTTGTTCCTCGATGGTTTACAGTGAGACTGATTTGTTTTAGCTCGGAGGAGCTCGTGGCTAGATAATAACAGCCGCACGGGTCGATCTTCAAGATTAAGCAACGCTTGCCAAGGTTGGTCGGTGGATGAGTGACCATCTCAGCATACCGAGTTTCCTCCGTGCCTCGGAAAGCACGTTAAGCCGTAGGTCCCGGCTGTCATTTGTAGATCTTTGACAGTCGTTACGGATAGTCAGAAGCCAGTAAATCTGACTCCAGTCTTGCCATGAAGTACCGTGTTACCCCAGTTAGTGGGTTGTGGAGGTCTGGTAGGCAGCCGCTCGTCGTAAAATACTGGTATTCAACTAAATCCGGCTTGACTGGAAGCCAACCCCAATATAGTTGGGAAAAGGCTAGACAGATGATGATGACCGTGTTTTATTTTAGTGATCGCTATAATTTTTTATTCGAACAATCGAAAATTATCTCGATTATTTTGTAGAACAGCGAGTCGAAGGTTTATTTTAACGACTCTGATTTTTTCGATTCTTAAAACATGTCAGTATCAACGCAGGATGGATGAAATGGCGACAGGTCACGGGAACAACCTGTGACCCACGGATGCCCCTCAAGCTGAAGGGTAAAATTTACAAGTCCGTGATAAGACCTGTCGTACTGTATGGATCAGAATGTTTTGCTGTGAAAAAGACGGATGAAAAAAGATTGCATGTTGCGGAGATGAGGATGTTGAGATGGATGTGTGGTGTGACGAGAATGGATAAAGTGAGAAATGAGTATATTAGAGGAAGTTTGAAAGTGGCACCAGTGACTGAAAAGCTGAAAGGAAATCGTTTGTCTTGGTACGGTCATGTAAAGAGGAGGGATGAAACACATGTTACCAAAGCAGTTATGAATTTACATGTGGACGGATGGAGAGGAAGAGGGAGACCAAAGAAAAGATGGATGGATTGTGTGAGGACTGATATGAAAGAAAAGGGAGTTGATGATAGCATGACGGGTGACAGGACAGAATGGAAGAAAAAAACATGTTGCGCCGACCCCAAATAAATTGGGATAAGGGCAGGAAGAAAAAGAAAACATGTCAGTATCGGAAATTGCTAACCACAATTCAGCTGAATTTGTTTCGGTGTTTCTTCTCAGGGTAGTCAGCTAGGAAACTCCGGCCTCATCTACACTAATATAATAAAGAGATAAAGTTTGTTTTTTTTTGTTTGTATGGGATAATCTCTAAAGATCCTGATTCGATTACATAAATGTATATATTGATAGAAAGCTACTTTCTTCCTGAGTGCTATAGGCTATATTTTATGCAAAAAAAGTGAACTAAGTAAATTCAGAAAAACTTTCACGCGGGCGACACTGCGGGAAAAGCTAGTCAAGTATAAAATGACTAAAAAAAAAGTGTGTGTGAAAACCTACTTACAAAATATCAGATATGTCATTTAGCAGACTCAAATTGATTTCATTGGTCCTTAGGGCACCGACCCTACCCACCAATAGGCGTCTAACACACCACGATTGAACCCCACTATCTCTGGACCTCTCCGGTAGACCTCCAGTAGGACGCACGCGTTCCCCTGCGTCAGTATACTCCGGACAGTCGGACGGTACGGACGTGGTCGCAACATGGCTTGCCACCAATTAGCTTATCAGTTTTATATAGTACTATGTTTGTTTCCGCCGTAGCTGTTTTCCAAAGGTATGTATTCTATCACTACATAGTATAAAACAAAGTCGCTTTCTCTGTCCCTATATCCCTATGTATGCTTAAATCTTTAAAACTACGCAAAGGATTTTGATGCGGTTTTTTTTTTAATAGATAGAGTGATTCAAGAGGAATGTTTATATTATGTGTAATACATGCATAATTTAGTAGGGAATTTTGCACCCGTGCGAAGCCGTTGGTCCCGGCTGTCATTTGGAGATCTTTGGCAGTCGTTACGGATAGTCAGAAGCCAGTAAATCTGACTCCAGTCTTGCCATGAAGTACCGTGTTACCCCAGTTAATGGGTTGTGGAGGTCTGGTAGGCAGCCGCTCCTCGTAAAATACTGGTATTCAGCTAAATCCGGCTTGACTGGAAGCCGACCCCAATGTAGTTGGGAAAAAGGCAGATGATGATGATGCGAAGCCGGGGCGGGTCGCTAGTATATTATAAAATACTAGCATCTGCCAGCGGCGTCACCCGCATGCGGATGAATATGGATGTTTTGATTTTCTCAAAAAGCACTAACCTATATCGGCTTCTGATAGTTTTCTTTTTAATTAAGGAATTTTAATTTTTACATTTTTGTTTTTTATACTCATAATTGACTATATAGTATATAATTCTTGACTGGTAGAGAATGCCTTGATGCATTAAGTCCGCCTATGTACCACTACAGTACATGAAGTTTAAATAAATAAATTGCATGACTGACTAAGCCACGGGTAGGTCTATAAAATTGGTTATTTATAATGGATTCGTCTTACCATTTGTATAAAATGATAAATAAAAAATTGTCCAATGGGAAAGATGATATTTAGAATATCACTTTGCCCATTCGTACGAGTACCTTAATTCATGAATCCCCGACCGGTCCTATGAGACCGCGCTGTTATTGTTTTACTATTGTGTCTCGTTTCGCGGGTATTGATAGGTTAAAGTTAAGAAACCTCCTTATAACCTGTACTACTCCCTCTCACAGACTCAGCCGCCCACAAGACGCCACCGGACCACTCGCGGCTAGGCAGCGGCGCTATCGTCGCCACATCGCTGATCGCGGGCGCCACCGCAGGGGCTATCGCTAAGACGGCCATTGCGCCGCTGGACCGGACCAAGATCAACTTCCAGATCTCGTGAGTATCAAGAACTAATTGACTATTGACTGGCCTGTTGGTCTAGTGGTTAATGACCCTGACTGCTACGCCGGAGGTCGTGGGTTCGATTCCCACCCAGGACAAAAGTTTATGTGATGAGCACGATCATTTGTTCTGTGTCTGGGTGTAATTTATCTATACTAATATTATAAAGATTCTAGAGTAATCTCTGGAACTACTGGTCCGATTTGAAAAATTCTTTCAGTGTTAGATAGCCCATTTATCGAGGAATGCTATAGGCTATATACCATACCATCACGCTACGACCCACGGGAGTGGAGCAGTAACGAAAAATGCGGGTGAAACCGCAGGGGACAGCTAGTCTATAATATGTATATATTTAGAAGTATTTAAGTATGTTTATCAGTTGTCTAGTATCCATAACACAAGCTCTGCTTAGCTTGGGACTAGATGGCGCTGTGTGAAAGTTGTGGAATATTATTATTATTATTTTTGGACCCACGGGCCACGTAGACCACGCATTCCCTTAGCTCGCCCGGCAAGTGTCCGGTATGCTCAGCATCTTTGTTATCGATACGCGCGTCGTTAATTAGGCTAGTTCTCTGTTGTTGTTATACTGTTTTTGGACATTATTTCATCGACGCCAAGCCTCAAGTTAATGTGACACAACTCGGTTGTATGGTTTAATCCAATCAGGAAAATGGTTGTCAAAAATTGTATTCATTTTAATTGGGTAAGCTGATACAAAATGAACAAAATAATGGGATATCTACAATACGATAGTAACGGGAAAACAAAATGTTACGGCGTTTAATGTTCATTAATGTGGTAATTAAAATATGTGCAGAAAACGGGTTTTTGATAGTGAGCGGAATTAAAAATAAATACATTTAATAAGTATTGTTTTTATGCACGCTTGCCTAGAAGTAACATATTCACTCTTGACTTAAAAAGAAACTTAGTTTGTAGCAATCAGGAAACAGACTCCGGCAGGGAATTTCACTCCTTGGCTGTATGTATAAGAAGAATCAGGAGCTGGTTTTAGTCAGTAAAATTCTGAAACGCCTTCCCGCTCCACCCAGAGCGCGATTCATTGGATGATTATCCACCTAAAAAAAACTGGGCAAGTGCGAGTCGAACTCGCGCACTGAGGGTTCTGTACCAACTTACTTATGAAAACAGTTCAATTCTCAAATCAAAGTATTTCCTATATTGGTGCCTCGAGACATTGCTTTATTCTCTATGTATTTTGATTCCTTAGTGAGTGTCAAAATGTACGTTTTTTGCGATATCTTTTTTTATTATTACCATAAGATCATAGACCTGAGATTAAAACCATCTGCCTAGCCTTTTCCTAACTATATTGGGGTCGGCTTCCAGTCAAGCCGGATTTAGCTGAATACCAGTATTTTACGAGGAGCGGCTGCCTACCAGACCTCCACAACCCATTAACTGGGGTAACACGGTACTTCATGGCAAGACTGGAGTCAGATTTACTGGCTTCTGACTATCCGTAATCCACACACAAAGGGACAAATGGTTCCTATAAGGGTTCCCTTTTGTCCTTTTGAGGTACGGAAACCTAAAAAGACTCCAGTTGTAACTACCACCTATTAATGTAACTTCCATCTCCCTCCCGCAGTCAGACGCCCTACTCATGGCGCAAGGCGGTGAACTTCCTGGTGAACAGCGCGCGCACCGAGGGCCTGGTCGCGTTGTGGCGCGGCAACAGCGCGACAATGGCGCGAATCGTGCCCTACGCCGCCATCCAGTTCACCGCGCACGAGCAGTGGAAGAAAGCGCTGGGGGTGGACACGCCACACACAGCCAAGTGAGTACACACACACACACATCACACACACATCACACACACACACACATACAGTTCACCGCGCACGAGCAGTGGAAGAAGGCACTAGGTGTCGACACGCCACACACGGCCAAGTGAGTACACACACACATCACACACACACATACAGTTCACCGCGCACGAGCTGTGGAAGAAGGCACTAGGTGTCGACACGCCGCATACTGCCAAGTGAGTACACACACACACACATCACACACACATCACACACACACACATACAGTTCACCGCGCACGAGCAGTGGAAGAAGGCACTAGGTGTCGACACGCCGCATACTGCCAAGTGAGTACACACACACACATCACACACACATACAGGTCACCGCGCACGAGCAGTGGAAGAAGGCGCTGGGAGTGGACACGCCGCACACAGCCAAGTGAGTACACACACACATCACACACACACACACACACACACACACACACACACACACATACAGTTCACCGCGCACGAGCTGTGGAAGAAGGCACTAGGTGTGGACACGCCGCACACAGCCAAGTGAGTACACACACACATCACACACACACACACACACACACACACACACACACACACATACAGTTCACCGCGCACGAGCTGTGGAAGAAGGCACTAGGTGTGGACACGCCGCATACAGCCAAGTGAGTACACACACACATCACACACACACACACACACACACACACACACACATACAGTTCACCGCGCACGAGCTGTGGAAGAAGGCACTAGGCGTCGACACGCCGCATACAGCCAAGTGAGTACACACACACGTCACACACACACACACACACATACATACGTCGCCATCCAGTTCACCGCGCACGAGCAGTGGAAGAAGGCACTGGGGGTGGACACGCCGCATACTGCCAAGTGAGTACACACACACACACACATATACACACACACATACACACACACATACAAGTTCACCGCGCACGAGCAGTGGAAGAAGGCACTAGGAGTGGACACGCCACATACTGCCAAGTGAATACACACACAACACACACATCCACACACCGCCGTCGCACATCAACTCAAATCACACAGCCATACACATCCACACACACATATCCACTCACACACATTCATACATGCACACGCAATCACACACACACACATACACATACTATCTTCATCAATCATTCACTCTTCATCTTTAGCGCCACATATGAACTAAACTTCAAAGTCCTGCTTAGAATTCTGTTCTGAATCCTGCTGTATGTTATTTCGCTCCACCCAGAACGGGAGAAGTCATTGGATGATTTTAATTTTCCAAAAGCCAAAAGACGTCCACTGTTGGGTATAGGCTTCGTACAAGTGTCACCACAACGAAAGTTCCTGTGCGTCTTGCATCCATAGTGTTCAATAATAGTTTAGCCAGTTTTTTTTAAGTCCATTCATTCGTGATACATTATTATCGGCCTTGCAATATTCCCACTGTTGGGACTCAGGGCTCCTCTCTAGGAGAGGGAATGGGCTGTAATCCACCGCGCGGGCCCAGTACGGGTTGGTGGAGGTCACATGTCTTAGAATTTTTTGTTCTAACACACGCCGGTTTCCTCACGATGTTTTCCTTCACCGTTTTGAGAGCAGCGGTGATGAAATAAATTACACAAAGTAACGCGCCTGGCTGGGTTTGAACCCGCGACCCGCGACTTGTAAGTCGGGGCAGTTACCACTCGGCCACCACTGCTGTGCGTGATATACTATTTAATATAAAGAAGGTCATCCATTTTGACCCTAATTTCAAAAGTGGCAAGAAAATAAAATATGATAGGAAATCAGTCACGTCACGCCTTGACCCCTTTTTTGACCCCTTATACATTTTGATTATCGTATCAAAATTCTGGAACCTTTGCCCTTATATTATCCAAATTAAAAAAAATATATCTTGCGTAGGTACATTTTTGATAAAATGAATTGTAAAAACAAAGAGTTTGAATAGAGAGAAGTCTCTATTCAAAGATAGATATTTTTTATATCGTCGTCTAAAAGTGTTAAACTGCTAACTCCCTTCTAGCTAGAAGGGAGTTAGCAGTTTAACACTTTTAGACGACGATATATAGGTATAGATAGTTTTTCTAAAAATAAAGCGAAAAATCTACCAATCAATCACATACTGCCTGTATTTTTGGTTATATTTTTTAAAACTACTGTCATGCTATAGTATAATAGTAGGATATTAAATTTTTTGAGAACTTAATACATTGGAAACCAATAATTTTTGAAAGGGAAAAGGGTAATGGGGCACGGGAAGACCGCAGCAGGCAAATTGTTGCAGTCCTTCGATGTACGCGGTATAAACGACGAGGTAAAGCGCTTAGTCCGGACCGTAGAGGTTCTAATAAACAATGGACGAAGGTCTTTCTTAATCTTAAACTACAAGAATACCATTCATCACAGGATACATACTTTTTTTAAGGTAGTAGATCATCAAAATAACTTCTCCCCTTCAGGGCGGAGCGCTAGGGCGTGTCAGACTTCTACTGACAAAAACCTACTCCTGTTTCTTAATTCCAGAACCCCGGAGTTCTCTTTTGTTCAACCCAGGGACCAGTAGTCTTCGACCCTGTGGGGCCCCTGCGGTTTGGTGACATCTCTTTAGGTGTGCATGTAACAGTACGCGCCGTCGACGACATGGGCTTGGTTCGGACTGTTACCGGACGTCCGAGCAATCTAGCTCGCCGTCCACAAGTCTGCGCCTACTGTGAACTACCAGAAATCGAGATCGGAATCCCGGTGGCGAGGGCGTGAGGCCTAAGCCCTTTTGCGGCGGCCATCTCTTTCGCTAGCATTACTGCTTCGCACGGCGACTGCCTGCCACTCCTCCTCGCTCCGGCCCATGGCCTGTACTAAGACCCCGTGCGAGATTTGTCGCCCCTAATATCATTATCTGCCTAGCCTTTTCCCAACTATATTAGGGTCGGCTTCCAGTCAAGCTGGATTTAGCTGAATACCAGTATTTTACGAGGAGCGGCTGCCTACCAGGCCTCCACAACCCATTAACTGGGGTAACACGGTACTTCATGGCAAGACTGCCGGGACCTACGGCTTAACGTGCTATCCGAGGCACGGAGGAAACTCGTTATGTTAAGATGGTCACCCATCCACAGACCAACCTAGGCAAGCGTTGCTTAACCTTGAAGATCGACCTGTGCGGCTGTTGTTTGTCGCCCCTAATATATACAACGTTAAACACCTACCCATCTTGTTGCAGAGCGAACCCCGTGCTGCACCTAGTAGCGGGCTCCCTGGCCGGCGTGACGTCCCAATCAGCCACCTACCCTCTAGACGTGGCCCGCGCGCGCATGGCCGTCACCAACGCAACGGAATACAGTACTCTTCGGACGGTGTTCGTCCGGGTCGCCAGAGAGGAAGGCGTTCTGACGCTGTACAGGTAAGTGGCGAATATCCGGATAGTGAGTGAGTATCCGGCCTTATGTGGTGCAATATAGCAGCTAAAAAAAATATTGCCTTTCCCTGTCCTAGAGAGGAGGCCTGAGTCCCAGCAGTGGGAACATTATAAGGCCGATAATTGTAGTGCTAAATAGCATAGATTCCCAACGGGGGCGGTAGAGCCCCTTAGTGGGCTCTGGAGATTTTTGAGGCAACGAAGGAACGGGGTGGAGTTTAGTCAGTAAGAGTCTGACACGCCCTCCCGCTCCGCCCAAGAGCGGGAGAAATCATTCTGATGATACCACAAAAAAATAACTTCTTACCCAGCTAACTTAAACCCGTTTTTGGTGCACTTCCACGGGTCTTAGAGGTAAAACTTTTGAGATGAATCACCTGATAACAATTCAACAAACATCTATAATTATAATATTAATATTATTGTTCTCTTTCAGAGGCTATTCGGCGACAGTATTAGGCGTGATTCCCTACGCCGGCGTGTCCTTCTTCACGTACGACACGCTCAAACAAAAGTACTTAGGTGAGTGCCGTGATATTTCATCATCATCCTCATCTCAGCCGAAAGACGTCTACTGCTGGACATAGGCTTCCCCCAAGCGTCGCCACAACGACCGGTCCTGTGCGTCTCGCATCTATCGGATTTCCGCGACTCTCGCCAGGTCTTCGGTCCCCCTTGTGGGAGGCCTTCCGACGCTGCGTCTTCCGATACGTGGCCACCACTCTAGAACCTTCCTTCCCCAAGCCAGAAATTAATTGGGAACATTGTTTTTATGAAATTGACTTTAGTTTGTCACTAGAACATTTCATGTTGTTTTTTTCTTATTAGTGTTAATTAAAAGGACGTATGTTAGTAGTTAATCTAAACTAATATTTTAAAGAGGATGTACATATTTTTATTTTTGTTTGTAACGATTAAATTCAAACTAAACCGGTTTTAAAAATTCCTTACTAATAAAAAGCTACTTTATCACTGAGTGGCATAGGAACGCGGGCAAAGTCGCAGAGAAAGTTTATAATAATTTCAAATCTTTAACTTTTTACGAATTTGCATGCCGTAAGATAGAATATAGCAAAAGCACTCACCTATGTACCATATTATATCTTTGCCTAAATTGATAGCAACTATTAACTGAATGTGAATTTGAACAGCATTGAATGTTTCCCATAACACATAAATATGTATAATTATTTATTCGTTTATGCCTAAAGGTGGAAAATTAATGTTTCTAAAACGAATTAGTACTCGTACATCTTTGTTTTATAATGACTACTTGTAATCGCGAATTTCTCGGTTCAATTCGCAGACGGAAGTTCAATCCCAAAACTAAGCAAATTATTGTAATAGATTTTTTTTTAGAAATACTTATGTAGCAGCCTCAAGTTTAAGTGTTTAATCACAGTATTAGGGTGACCTGATACTGTGACTTAAACATAAGTTTCGAACTCAAAGAGATGTTAGCCAACCGTTGAGGCCCGAGCAGAACCGATGCCCGCTACCTAGGACCGCGGGGATTTTTTGAAAAGGAAACTAGAACAGAAGAAAATAGGTGTGGTTTTAGTCAGTTAAAGTCTGACACCCATCCACTCCGCCCAGAGTGGGAGAAGTCATCGGATGATTTCCACCGTCAAAGAAATAAGATTATTTACTAAATGTCAAGTTCATTTCTTCGAAAGGGTCAGACCCTTTCGAAGCATACAGCCTTGCGGCAAAATTTTCTGCATTCAAAGTAACAACCAAAGTATAATAAAGGTTAAATTCGTTTCTTCACAATTTTAACTGTTCGTTTTGTCCTTAACTTTAATTGCTCATTGAAGGGCTGCTATAATCACTGTCATTTTGACCAAATGCGTTTATCCTTACATATTATTTTGATCGACTTTTAATTTAGCTGTCACTTGGATGTAGACATTGACAAGATGACATTTGCTATGAAAACAGCAATGGTCAATACTTGTATTGATAATATAATTTTAGCTTTTATGAAAAAACTGGCTGTTAATGTCTTCTCTCTCTTAGAATACTTCGGTAAGCCGCAAGGCGCGATGGTGAACGTGTGCCTGGGCGGCACGGCGGGCGCCATCGCGCAGACGGCGTCCTACCCGCTGGACATCGTGCGGCGCCGCATGCAGACGGCGCGCCGCCGTCCCGACGGCACCTACCCCTATGCCAGTATCAAGGATACGCTGGTTTTGGTGTACAAGTGAGTGTGTTGTATATCTTAATATGCTCTATCGGTTTAGGTGGTTAACTAAAGGTAAACAATCTTGGTATGTCTTTTTATATTAAAGAGGTCTTATATAATTTAGGTATAATATAGGTAAATTTAGTTTATTAGCTAACATCGATTTAGGTAAATACCTATTTGCAAAGATTTTTACATACAATTTTTAGACAACTTTTAGATAAAAAGACATGCCAAGATTGTTTACATTTAGTTAAATACCTAAACCGATAGACCATAGCCTACTACACTAGTATCCGACTAACCTAATATCCGAGTATCAGACTACACTAGTATCCGTCTACTTCGTAATATCCTAGTAGCCGACTATCTTAGTATTTGTCTAACTACTTTCTAATATCCCATTATCCGACTACCCAATTATTCGTCTAACTACTTCTTAATATCCTAGTATCCGACTACGCCAGTATTTGTCTAACTATTCACTAAAATCCTAGTATCCGACTACCCTAGTATCCGTCTATTTCCTAATATCCCAGTATCAGACTACCCTAGTATCCGTCTATTTCCTAATATCCTAGTATCTGACGACCCTATTCGTCTTACTTATTCCTAATATGTTAACCTATCACATACCCACAAAACGAGACACAATAGTAAAACAATAACACCGCGGTCTCATAGGACCGGTCGGGGATTCATGAATTAATTAACCTAATATTACATTTAGTGAATAAATTAGAGTACTTAGATGCAATGCATAAACGGGAAAAAGAGGCAACATAAAATCTTCTTCCAACTTTTGTCTCTATTCACTCCTGCGTTCCTATTCACCCACTGCGTTGTATTACCCTCACTATCAGTATGTCGTATCCTCGCAGACGTAATACTAACAGTGATAATCACCTTGTCTGCAGCTCGGAAGGCTGGCGCGGCTTCTACAAGGGCCTCAGTATGAACTGGGTGAAGGGGCCCATCGCGGTCGGCATCTCCTTCGCCACGTACGACAGCATCAAGAGCACGCTGCGAGACATCGCCGTGCACTTCCACAGCTAGTCCGCGCTGCACTGCGAGACGGTGACGACACTGACAGCCGCTGTCACTCTGACAGCTAACTGACACTTGCCGTTTGACAGCAGCTGTCACTAAAGGTTTGACAGCTGCTGTCACTTGTGGTTTGATAGCTAACTGTCACTTACGGTTTGACAGCCGCTGTCACTTATGGTTTGACAGCTAGCTGTCACTTGCGGTTTGACAACTAAATGTCAAATACAGGGTGGAAAGTTTCGAAACTGGAAAAAAAATGAGTTGCGAATATACAACTCGGTCACATTAACTTGTCGCTTGGCGTCGATGAAATAATGTCCAAAAACAATATAACAACAACAGAGAACTAGCTAAATATCGAGGCGCGTATCGGTAACAAAGACGCTGAGCGTACCTGACACTTGCCGGCCGAGCTAAGGGAATGCGGGGGAATGTGACCATTTCAGAGATGCGTCAAGTTAATGTGACCGGATTGTACCTTCGAATTTAGGTAACACCCTGTATAATGTCACATGCGCTGTCAAAAGTCAATTGAAAAAGGTCTAGGTATTATATTTATAGAGTAGTTAGGTAGAATGATAAAATAATAGATGATATAGATTTTCTTAAACACAAAACTGTTGGATGGCAGTAATCACTCAATTGTAACTTTCATTAGTATATACCTAAAGTGGTTTTCAACCGGTGGTCCGAAGATAATTAAAGTACGTTAAAAGGAGATCAACCATTTTGGTCTAAATTCCAAAAGCCTGCCAAGAAAAATATATGGTAATCTTTAAGGGGGAAGCGTCAAGGTAGCCCGCGAAATTCAAATTTTCTTACGTTTTTTTTTGCAATTTGCAGGCCTGTGGTAGGTTGTTTTTGACCTTAAAAAATCGTTCCTACAACTAAGTGAGCTTGGAGGCTTGTATTGATGATTTTTATGGTTATAATTATGTAACTAGTTACGTTTTACAGTCGCAAAAGATATTTTTACTTCGTAAAACCTACCACTGGCCTGCAAATTGAAAAAAAAACGTAAGAAAATTAGAATTTCGCGGGCTACCCTGACGCTTTCACCTTAAGAACTTGACCTAAATAAGAGGTTCAGTGACCGCTATGGCAAAAATATTCGGCTCAATATTCGCCAAATTGGGATTTTTTCGACTAATTTTTAATATATTTTAATATATGATATTTAGTTTCTCTCTAATACTTCTGATTCGTACTGACACCAAAGAAACGCAAATTGTGGTCAAACAACCGGTTGGAAGCCACTCGTACAACGTGACTGAATTTTGACAATAATATACAATGAATGATATTATAGGTATCCGCACCTAGTCTGCAGATAGTTGACAAAGTAATCCGTCAGATCTTTAGTTTACTAGGTGATGGAAAAATTAGCCAAACTGCGTAATGCCAGTAGTACCATGAATACCATGTATAGTGAGTACCATGGATCCAGTTCATGATTCTGAACTCCCCAGTGGTAAGATTTTTTGTCGGCCTTTTCCTAATTAAAAAAAAAATCTGTTCTTTTTTTTACTCTGTATAAAATCGTTATTCTAATCAATCCTAATGTAATTTTTAGTGAAGAAAAACTATTAACTGCTTTATAATCAAGAAGTAACTTCAAATTTAAGTTGATCAATTATTTTTATACAGTTTAATTTTTTTTAAAGTATAGGTTTTCACCACCGTGGTGTCCAGAATCATGTACTAAATAGATCCATGGTATTCGTTTGTGCATCAATGACATACGGTGTCAAAAACTTCTATCAGATTTGCGCTTTCAAAAATCGATCAATCTGTGACGGCATATTGTTGTTTACTATCTGCAAACCGACAATCACGTTCATTTAAGGCGAAAACGCAATCATATAATCCCGAAACTTTAAAGTTGCGGCCGCATCGCTGTAACTCAGTTGGTATCTTCAAGGCTAGAGTGAATAGGCTCTTAATAAACTAGTGCGCCTCACCATCAACGATTGCATCACTGCTTACCATCAGGTGGGATCGCAGTCTAGCACTAGTTTCATCATCTGCCTAGCCTTTTCCCAACTATTTTGGGGTCGGCTTCCAGTCAAGCCGGATTTAGCTGAATACCTACCAGTATTTTACGAGGAGCGGCTGCCTACCAGACCTCCACAACCCATTAACTGGGGTAACACGGTACTTCATGGCAAGACTGGAGTCAGATACAGTTGACATAAGCCATTGCTGGTGATGATGAACAATTTATCGATGTGGCCGCAACATTTCGATGCGTTTTCGCCCTCACACTGCAAAAGAAATCTTTTAGGAGAGTATTACTACGCTCATACATAGATATTATTATTGTAATTTAATTGTAGATAATTATATGCATACGTTTAGACAGTGGTTTACATAAAATAGTCTTGAAAGAAGCGATACTTAATTGTATAAGGTTGAACTTTACAATTAGAGGATATTGCAGAGTATTAGTCAGTAAATGTCTTACACACTCTCTGTCCCTCAATAATAAATAGATGAATAGTCTATTGCCAAAAAATCTCTAATTTAAAAACAAAATCACATTTATTTTAAATAGACCAATAACATGCACTTTTGAACTGTAAAATGTCGGTCAGTCAAAAAAAAGGGAAGCTCTCGAAAAAATCTCAAATTGCTCGAAAGAATCAGTCAGTCATTATTTTTTCATTTCATTCTGAAATAATACAGTATTTTAGCGCATTTTTTTACTTTAGTTCTAAGACCTAAAGTATTGAAGTTATTCATTTTAGTTCTTAAGCATAATTTTTCTATTATTTTGAGGAACTTTTTTTTAACTAAAATAAATCTTCATGAATGTATTAAACTTTTTCAGAAGATTTAATATGTAAGTGCCTATTTTAACAATTTATTTTTTTCTGTTTCAAAAATTTCTTCATTTCTATTTCAATTTTTTTTTTATTTCTGTTTCAAAAATTTCTTTTCTTGCAATTTCTATTTCGAAAATTTATTTATTTCCAATTTCTATAAAGAAAAGATAAAGAAAAAAAAGGAATTGGAATAATATTAATTTTCATTTTTACGATTTCCTTATTTTCAATTTCACAATTTACTTTTTCTCAATTTCTATTTTTTTTTCAATTTCTTTTATATTAACTTGATCAACCAATGAAATGGGTGATACGAATCAATTTCTAAGGAAACTAATATTTAACTTCTAATTTTATTTCTTGACACAAATTATTTCTTACACGAAAACATTTTTGACAACACTGCGCAGTAGTTAAACGATTAGCTGCTGTGTTGACTGTTGCGATTTCGATTCCCGCGCCGAACAGATATTTGTATGGCCTGCAGATATTTGTTCCAGGTTTGGGTGTCTTGTATATGTGAGTTTACATGTTTGTAATCACACCCACAATACATCATCTACCTAGCCTTTTCCCAACTACATTGGGGTCGGCTTCCAGTCAAGCCGGATTTAGCTGAATACCAGTATTTTACGAGGAGCGGCTGCCTACCAGACCTCCACAACCCATTAACTGGGGTAACATGGTACTTCATGGCAAGACTGGAGTCAGATTTACTGTGAACGCACCCACGATAGAGGAGTAATTCTTACTGAGGGACAACATTTAAAAAATAAGCCTTTCATTTTGAAATATACATTTATAGTATCGTTTTGCACAAAAGTGTTTTTTGAAAACCACTATCTATACGTAAGCCTTATAGACCCACTAGGTCTTAGTACAAAAGATGTGTATATAACTGAGTTTCAATCAAAAGAAAAAACTTCATCATCATTTCAGTCTAGGCGACGACGAGCAGTGGATAGCTCGCCGTCCGGACGTCCGTAGCCGGCCGTCAGTTCATCACTTGCGTCTCAATAAAATTTTAGCAAAACCGAAGAGGCCCAGTAGGCCCTAAAACCTATTAGGGATGGCCCTAGTAGGTTTCAGGCCTACCGGACTACACTTGAGGGTTCACTTCCAAAAGGGAAACCCAGAGGCCTGGAATTCAAAGTAAAGACGGAACATAGAAGTGGGTTTTAGTCAGCAAAAATCTGAAACGCCCACTCCGTCCTAGAGTGGTAGAAGTCGTTGGCTGATTTCCCACCAGGTTTTAGTCAGCAAAAGTTTGAAACGTCTGTGCGTCCATTCGGGCAAAATAATAATATTTTCTTTCTTTCTTAAACGCTTTCCCGCTCCGTCCTAAAGAGGGAGAAGTCATTGGATGATTTCCCACTTCTAACAAAATGGTATCTCTCGGGGAATTCGGTAAGGGCTAGATTGTATCGGATTTGAGTCCGATTATACTTTTCTATATTTCAATTCATTTCAATTTTTTTTCAAAAAATTCCTCAGTACAGTCAGTACCTCTCATTGTCTGGCCCGTATTTCTTTCTTAATATTTCTAAAACGGGTCAAGTAACATAGGGTGCAGACCGTACGGTCGTACGGAAAACTTTGCTTGCGCGATGTAGAACCTATGACGTCAGTTCCGTTGTAGTTCTTAATTGATCGTATACAACTCGGTTACAACATGACGCTTGGCGTCGATGAAATAGTGTCCAAACACAATATAACAACAACAGAGAACTAGCGAAATTATCGACGCGCGTGTATCGATAACAAAGATGCTGAGCATACCTGACACTTGCCGGCCGAGCTAAGGGAGTGCGGGGGGAAGCGGGGGGAAGCGAGCATTTCAGAGATGCGTCAAGTTAATGTGACTGGATCGTAGATGGCGTTTCAGACGCTGGAGACCGTCGCAGCTCTTTATTCCCTCAACTTGTGTCCAGATTTTATAGTTGTCAAAGGACAACTTCCTTTACCTTTACGTCGTGTCGCGACGCGTCGTGGAAATCTACCACGACCCGACGTCGACGTCTCATCGTTGTACGTACTTGGCGCCATCTTCTTCTTCTGCCTGGCGTTAATCTCGGCTATTGCCAGGGTCCGCCTTCCGACTAAGTCTCCTCCACTTTACCCGGTCGAAAACATCCTTCCCAGTAAGGCCATTGGCTCTCATGTCAGACTTGACGACGTCCAGCCAGCGCTTGCGGGGGCGACCACGGGACCTAGCCCCAAGGACAGCCATATCCATGCATCTCCGACCAACGTACTCCCTAGGGTGGCGCGTGATGTGGCCATACCATCGCAGACGACACTCTTGCACTCTCATAATAACTTTTATTTTACTCAAAATTGCCTATCTGATGATGTAACACACATATCTATTGGAAGGTGGACCCAGATTTCATAGAAACCCTGGCATTATTCTTTTTTCAAGAAAAATATACTAGGTAGTTGTTTGGAAAACTTTGCTTGCGCGATGTAGGACCGGTGTGATGTTAGTTCCGTTGTAGTTCGTAAGTTGTCTTGTAGATGGCGTTTCAGTCGCTGGAGACCGTCACAACTCTTTATTCCCTCAATTTGTTTATAGCTGGTGGCTGTATGAAAATTCTCTTTGGAATTTTTTGTTGGTTTTTAGCAAAAACTCTGTACTTTTTCTGTATAAAATCGTTATTCTAGCATTTTTTATGAAAAAAATTAATTCATTACTTTTAAATTAAAAAAAAAGTCATCTGTGTTGATAAAACCGTTATTTTAATCAACCCCAATGATATCTTTAAAACCAGAATCATTATAAAAGATATTTATTTTGCAAAAAGGTTTTTACAAACACTTTTACACGTCAATTTTTTTCGTCAGCTTATTTTATTTTTATTTTATTTTATTTAATAAGTACAGTGAGAGACTACAGACTAAGACAATCAGAACATTTAAATACATTACATGAATCTGAAGTCCAGTTACTACTGTACACAGCATTCAATGTTTAATAGGTATTTCATTTTAGTTCTTATGCATATGTTTTTCTACTATTTGAGCAAGTTTTTGTAAAATTAAAATAAATCTTCATGAATTTTATAAACTTTTTCAGAAGAATTTATATAATAATAATAATAATAATAATTTTATTTCGGACATCAAATCCATAGAGTGTTAGTAACATATAAAGAAAAAACTTACTGCCTAGTGTTAGTAATAATCAATCTCCGCACAAACTTCTATTTCAAAAATTTCTTTATTTTCAATTTCTATTTTAACAATTTCATTATTTCCAATTTCTATTTCGACAATTTGTTTTATTTCTATTTCTATTTCGTCAATTTCTATAAAGAAAAGTAAAAGAAAAAAAAGTAGTCATGTGTAATTAAATGACGCTTTTATAATTACAGTTTATGTAGATGATTTCTAAACACTACATGAGGCCGGTGTTTACCCTGAGAAGAAACACCGAAACAAACTCAGGGTTCACAGTCTCTTTTAAAGTCCATACAAAATGTAATGGTCAAATCACATGAGAACTATTCAATTTGTCTGTGATGTTTTTTTTTTATTCAGTTTATTCAAAATTTACTTACATTATTATAGTATAAAAATTCTGCCAAACAGTAAAACAGTTTGTCGGCAGTTGTTCTCGTTTATTTATTTTTTTCAAATTTGGGGAAAGAACCATACAAATTTGAGTAGACCTGTCCAGCTAGTGCAAGTATTTGTCAGTATTTGCTCAATTAAGGACTACTAAGGAGCTCAAAATGTACTGGATCTTTGGTATTTGTTTGTGCGTCGCGTCGTATGAAAAATTCTTTCATTCCTTGCGCTATACAAGTTCTAAAAATTCAAAACGCTTTTATTTTACATAGGCCTACGTACCTACCTATGAGCACTAATTAAACGTCAAAAACTAGTGCACGGTTCCAAATTGGTCGTTTGCTATGGAGAAGATAATATTGGTCGTTTGCTATTTAATTAATTGTTAATGTCTTGTACTGTAATGAATTTAATTGTTAAATAATTATAACAAATACCAATTGATATATATAATTAATTTATTTTTTATAGTGATTATTATGTTACTTGAATGATTTTTTTTTGCTTTTGACATGTAATTGTAAAAATTTTAAGTTTGTACACCCTATGGGTATGTTGCAGTGATACATTGTTATGATATTAATTTTAAGAACTAAATTTACACCTGTGACAAACAACAATAAATGAATCTTGAAAGAACCGGCAAGAAACTCCATGGTTACTCTTTTCAAAAAACTATTGGTTCTACAATACTTCGATATTACAACACAGATACATATGCGAGGACAGTGTAGACAGTCAATATTATTATTTTATTTTTATTTTATTGTTTTTTGGGTGGCTTACAGCTTACATTATTAGAAATAACAGCATATTGTACCCAAAATCACAATAAAAATAAAATTATTCAAAAACTGGGTTGAAATTCTGTGTGGCGTTAGTTTCGTTGTACTTTTTAAGTGGTCATGGCTTGTCAGACCCTTTAGAGCATCACATCTCTTTATTCCCTCAATTTGTTTATTTCATTCATCATTTTATAAGGGTTCCGTACCTTAGAGGTAAAAATGGAACCCAATTTCTATGATTTCATTATCCGTCTGTCTGTCATCAAGCTGTATATCATACACTGTGATGGCTAGACAGTTGAAATTTTGACAGAAGACGGTTTTTTTCATTTTTCTTTTATTATTTCACGGGGGTTTTATCTACATATGTATACGCCAACCTTATTGATGATCTATTTTTGTTGCTGTTAAAAACAGAATATGTATTTAAGTGGGACTCCCATACAACAAACTTAACTTTTTTTTTTGCTGTTTTTTCGCTACGGAGGACGGTATAGAAACCATCGTGTGCAATTCCTACCCGCACTTGGGCGGTTCTTAGTGGCAGTTTTCAGTTGTATACAGTTGAAATTTTCAAAGATAGTATATGATATGATGGTATTTCTGTCGCTGCTAAAAACAGAAAACGTATTTAAGTTGACGTCCCATACAGCAAACGTGATTTTTTGCCGTTTTTTTGCTACGGAAAGTACAGAAACTGTTGTGCACAAGTCCGGATCACACTTGGCCGATTTTAATTGGCAGTTTTCAGTTGTATATAATTTTATTTTGTTGCTGTTGATGTTTGATTCTTCGGTAATTGCCTCTTTTTATCTCACTGGAATTGTAAATAAACTAGCTTCCAGTGGCTTCGCTTGCGTGAATGTGGGTTTCTTCCTACAAACTTTAGACCCCCGTTTCTTTTCGTTGGGGGCTGAATTTTGGAAAATCCTTTCTTAGTATTCGCCTACGTCATAAAAGGAAACGTTGTGCAAAATTTCACGTTTCTAGTCCTAGTAGTTTTGGCTGTGCGTTGATATGTCAGTCAGTCAGTTTCTCCTTTTTTTTATAAAGAAAATTCACAAAGCGCCTGCTTGATTTCGAGCAAATAATTCGTATTTCGTAATTTTCAAATTTTTCTTTTTCAAAAATTTCTTTAAATTTTCTTTTTAGAAAGAAAAGAAAGAAAATTGCATTTATTAGCATTACAACTACAGAAAACTCCTTAAAGATAAAACAAAAATAACATTTAGTAATGCCAAAAGGACCTCAGCTCAGCATAAAACAACAACAGCAGCAGCTTACAACTATAATCGACTTGGTTTCGGATTATAATTTCAATGAGAATCATATTTTATATCGAAAATTCACAAAGTGCCTACTTCATTTGGAGCCAACGACTTTTCAGTCGTAATTTTCTAAATTTTCTTTTTCAAAAATTTCTTTAAATTTTCTTTTTCTTCCAACTATAATCGACTTGGTTTCGGATTATAATTTCAATGAGAATCATATTTTATCATTGTTAAATGATAAATGATATTTATTTTGTAAGTAGGATATTTTTTCTTTCGTCATTTTATACTAGATGAGGCCGGTCAGGTCTATTACTTTTTTTTCGATTTTTTTCTTTCATTTTTCTGGCTTTCAGCCTAAAAGCCAACCCCACAATCGTTGGGACAAGGCAGGCTGATGATGATTAATTTCTTTATTATTATTCTTTAACCGATTTCAAAAAAGAAGAAGAAGATTCACTCAATGTATTCGGGACTCAAGTGCTGAAAGACCCAAACGGTCCAATTTCCTTATTTTTATGGAGCGTTTTCATTCATACTTCGGCTTCGAAAGAACTAGAAGATACATAGGTTTTTTTAAGGTGGGAGATAATTTAAATGACTTCTCCCGCTCTGTGCGGAGCAGGAGGGCGTGTCAGCCTTCTACTGACTAAAACACTCATCCACAAGAGATACATGATGATTTCAAAAAAATCTGCAATATCTAGATGAAACTCAGGTTTTCCTACACATCTTTTGTAACAAGAATTGTAAATATATTTGTTATGTTTGTTATATTCTTAAAACGATGCAATACTTTACATATAGAATCTATATTACCAACAAAACGTTTTCATCGAAAAGTTTTGGCGTTATAGACGTAGCCACAACTCGGTAACATTAACTTTGACAGCCGCTGTCACTTGTGGTTTGACAGCTACTTAACTGTCAAATACAAGGTGGAAAGTTTTGAAACTGGAAAAAAAAGAGTTGGGAATATACAACTCGGTAACATTAACTAGACGCTCGGCGTCGATGAAATAATGTCCAAAAACAATATAATAACAACAGAGAAATAGCTAAATATCGACGCGCGTATCGATAACAAAGATGCTGAGCATACATGACACTTGCCGGCCGAGCTAAGGGAATGCGGGGGGAAGCGGGGGGATGTGAGCGTTTCAGAGATGCGTCAAGTTAATGTGACCGGATTGTAGATTGTCATTGCTTGGTAGTCAAAAAAGTGTTGGTAATTTAGATTATATTAAATAAAATATTTTAGTTTTAATCATATTTTAAAATTATCACTCAGATTTGATTAAAATAATTATTATTGTTAATAATGAATAGTAATGTATAACTGCACTATATTATCTCACGTTTTTACATCAAATGTTATATTATACCTAAAATTTATATTAAATATTAAATCATTGTATAAAAAAAATTGTTAATATGTACGTAAAAAATTGTTTTGTTACTTGTTTTTTTTTTAGATAATCATATAATTTTACGAGATTGTGTAAAAATATACAGTTATTGGTATTAAATAGTGTAATTTAGAAATAATTTTTGGGCATTTTTATCGAATCGTGCAATAACGCTCAAAATAGTTAACCTTGTGGAACCCTAATCTTGTAATGTCTAGTCTTTCACTATGCGGAACCCTTTACACGAGTGCGACTCAGTTTTTGTGTAATATAGATATTTATGTTATTATTTTTTAAGTTTAAAGTATTATTTCTATAGTTTTTATTGAAATTCACACCTAAAAGAATTTGCGTTCATTTTTATCACATTATATTCAACAAATCATAAAGGATGATGGGCAGATTTGTATGGAGTTTGTCCCAACCGTTGTAGCAATATATGATATGTAGTCAAATGTTGTATGTGTTCCCCTTATTACATATATGCACTCCTTTTTACTCTAAGTGATGTCCAAGTAAGGAAAAAATATTTTTGAAAACAAGCTAAAAAAAACCATCCGCTTTTAGTAGGATGTTTGTCCTACATCTTTATTGCTATGCTAGTGTTTTATATGTATTACGGTAAAGGATAAAAAATGAGAAAACCATTTTTATTAACCATTATTTTAGTATTTGTCATAATTACACAATACTTTTTACAATTTACATTAACCTACAAAATGGATTATCTTATTTATTCGTTATGATCAATAGGAATTACAGCATCCAAAAATCTTGCGGGGCATTGAAAATCATCAGCCTGGTGCCTCACAAATCCCAGGAACTAAATAATACTCATAATGTATGCACAAGTTAAGATAGTGCGATTACCTGTCAAACATGAACATTAAAGCTGTGGCAAAGTGTTTCTACCTGTCAAGTTGGTTTTTACTAATATATCTTCTTCCACCTGGCCTTAAGTCCGCCTTCTGGCTGACTTTCCTCCACTTTGCCCGATCTTCGACATCCTTTTCAGTCAGGCCATTGGCTCTCATGTCGGACTTGACGACGTCCAGCCAGCGCTTGTGAGGGCGACCACGGAACCTAGCCCCAAGGACAGCCATATTCATGTCTCCGACCAACGTACTCCATAGGACGGCGCATGATGTGGCCATACCAACGCAAACGACACTCTTGCAGTTTCTTACCCACGTCACAAACACCAACACTACCCGGATGAATAATGTGCGTATGCGATCGGATCGGGTTACGCCGCTCATCCACCTCAGCATCTTCATCTCCATGACACAAAGCTCCTGAGTGTGTCTGCTTAATGCTGGTCAACAATCGTCACCGTACAGGAGGACAGGCCGTATGATGCATTTATATGTATATCTGCCCGTTACCTCGCGCCATTTTGCGCAAGCCGCGCCTATACGTGCTTGGACATTATCATCCACGTTGCCAGACTTGTGCAGCACGGATCCAAGGTACCGTAACGTATCGGACTTTGTGATCAAATCCGAACCTATTCGGATAATGTTTGCATCCGTGCTACCACAGGACATGTACTCGTTTTTCGCCACATTTAGTTCCTGACCGCCGTTTTCCAGCGTGTTTTCCAAATGTTGACTTTACGCTCAAGATGAGCTTTGTTCTGATTAACGAGGGCGATGTCATCGGCATACATCTTTAGCCATGGAGGCTGATCTTGGATGTTAGTCGTAACTACAGCGAGCACAACGTTAAACAAGAAAGGGCTAAGAACTGAACCTTGGTGAACGCCAACAGATATTAGGAAAACATTGGATTCACCAACAGCGGTCTGGACAGAGGACACAGGATCGCGGTACATATATCTGATATTGTCAATATAGGCCTCGTGAACGCCCTTGAAGCAGAATATCCACCAGACGGACTGCCAAAGTATACAGTAGAAGGCCTTCTGCAGGTCTAAAAAGGCCATATGCAGAGCTCTTCTTCTATATCTCTAATGAAATACCATAAATAACGCTAACTTTTAATTTTTTTTAAAGAAACGTTAAACATCTGTAAGTTTTTTCTGACGCGGAATCCAGCTTCGTGGTCATACAATAATTTGTTCCTCTAAACGATATCTACATATTGATATATCACACAAAGTGCTACAACACTTGGGACAATTTGCCCATTATCCTTTGTAAGTTCATCAAACAATAAAAAAAAACTTAGATTGTAACTGAATATCAGCGTTCTTCCATATTATAAAGTAATAATAATAAAAGAAACTATTGTGAATAATTGTTACAATTATAATCTAATTGAATAATAATACGATTATTATTAATAATTAATAATAAATATTATTATTATAAATAATTATTATTAATGATTTCAATACAATAATTGTTACTTGAAATTTGCAATATACTGTAGCAAACGATAGTTCTTGTCAGTTAATAATAATAATTAACTAATTATTATAATCAGTTATTGTTATTAATTATTTAATAAAATTATAATTGTTACTTTTAATATACTGTAGCAAACAATAGTTCTTTTCAGTTGTTTTAAAATAGTTGCTTTGATTCGAAGTAGAAATAATAAATAGTCAAATTGAATTAGCTAGCGGAACTACGCACCGATATCTCTAATGGCAATAAAACAGATGGACGGACATTTGCCTACGTATATTAAACGACGTTTTTCAACACACAAAAAAGTAAAATCACAAACAATAATATTTAGTAGAAAATGGAGAAAGAAATGGCTTGTGGATTTATTTTCATACCCCTCGGTGGGTCTATACAGCGACCAGCCTGATACAATAATGCACTAGTGCGAAATACACTACATTAAAAGTTTTCTAGTGTGTTAAAAATCATATTTATTTATCTTTTGGTTAATTTCCTCTATTTAAAATTAAAACATTTAAATTCAGACATTAGAAATCAATGCCATGATGTGTGCGGAGTTTTGCTAGCTAATTCAGTTTGAATCTAGAAAATGTACACTTGGATCTAGAATCTTAGATAATGTTTATAAAACTATAAAATCGATGTCATTTAACATTTCAACGATTTTTTTATAAAAAACGCTCCCCTGACGCTAAAATAATAGACAAACAAAAGAAACTTATGTTACTGTCCGTTCAACCGATTTTGACTTCCATTCCGTAGACATAAGGATGACATTAAAAGCAAAAAAGTGGTTACAATACCAACTTTTTCTGCAGCCGTCATTTGTCATGTCAACAACGCAATAAAAGTCAAAATCGGTTGGATGGACGGTAAGACCGTTTTCACATTTTCCGATCCGATATCGATATCGGACGCCGATACGATATCGGGGTAAGTAAAATGTATGAAATGCCGTGCTCCGATATCCGATATCGGGCCGGACAATACGAAAGACAGGTACATATTTCGTATTTTTTATTTCGTATCGGCGTCCGACACCGATATCGGATCGGATAATGTGAAAACGCTGTAAACCAAGTTACTTTAAATTTCTTTTCTTATAGTAAGTAGAGTATAGTCTTTGGACACCAAGGTAGAAAGAGATAACATACCCTTTTCTGGGTACGTTTTTGAGGTTGACGTAATCAATCCAGATAGCATATAAAATGTTTTTTAGAGCAAAAAAGCTTGTTTATTCTATATTATCTCTGATTCTAAATCCTAGTCTAGTTGTCTATGGCCGCGACTGTTCAATGTTCTTGTGAAACGTTTAGACTCAAATAAATGTTTATTATATACTTTTTGTGCTTTAATCCCATTCATACGTCATCATCATCATCATCTACCTAGCCTTTTCCTAACTAGCTTAATACCAGTATTTTACGAGGAGCGGCTGATTTATGACAGCGGGGACATACGGTTTAACGTGCTTTCCGAGGGACGGAGGAAACTCGTTATGTTAAGATGGTCACCCATCACAGACCAACCTTGGCAAGCGTTGCTTAACCTTGAAGATCGGAATGTGTTCTATTACTTACACTGAGCCACCAAAAAAAAATTACGCAGTGGTTAAAAACTTTTCCTGTAGAGTTTGAAAATAAAAATCAACCAGATCAAGTTATACATTTTATTTACTAAAATACCATTTGTCTACTCAGTTAAATCTCGCTCTCGCGGTCGTGTAGAATGCGTTGGTGTAACTGGCGCTGCGTTGATGTAACTTGCGCTGGCTGCGTTGGTGTAACTTGCTATACTTTAATTAATGTAGCGAGCGTTGGTGTAATTTTCCGTAACTTATGTTGGTGCAAAGGTTATGTGCTGGTGATTGTACGCGTGATATTTAAAACCCGCGGCAGCTGAGTTCGCCGCTGGGCTGGCATTCTGCTGCTCATCCTCTAGCGCAGATACTCTGCTCTCCTACAAACTAAATTATTACTGAAAAAAAAAAATTGTTCAGTATTAAGGTCAGTTAAGTTTAGTTAGTTCAGTTAAGTTTAGGGCCCTAAATGGCTCGCCCACTGCGACTGTTTGAAACGCGCTACGGCATCGAGAATACGCGTCAGCCGCGCTACTGCTTCGCTTGAAGTCGCCGTGGGCGAGGCCCCTTAGGCTGAGGCTACGGTGACCAGCGATTTGCGATGCGACTGGAAGAGCGAATCAAATATCTCTACTAATATTTAGCGAACAGTGTAGCCATAAACGTAAATTTTAGTTATTTGTTTTAATCGCTCATGAATCGCAAGTCGTGTCGCGGTCTAATGTACCCTTAGCCTTAGGGTCAGTCCACACCGAGACGTGACGCGACGCGACGATGCAGGAAGAGGTCAGTGATTTCGCGCTGCGCCGCTCGCCGCCGCGAGACGCTTCGCAACATTATGAGGCACATAGCAAAATCGTCGGCGACACCGCGTCACGAGTGTAAAAACGTTCCGCTGCGCAGCGAGACGCCGCGCGGCGTCACGAGGCGCAGCGCTACATGAAGCAACGTATTCTAAATTCTCACAATGAAAGGTGTATAATTTCGTATAGTAAATAAAGTTCTATTTTGAGTCACTCTATTAAAATGTGCACGCGTCGCGTCTCTGTGTGAGCTGACCCTTGAGTTTTGAAAACAGTTTTACACGTTATGAGGAACAGGGAGTAAAGTTATATCTTACTGTGGTCTGTCCGGACAATAGCACGACTTCATAGGATCTTCTAAAATAACTTGTTTACAGGTACAATCATCTGGGCACTGAAAGTCATGCGTGCAGTGCTGACGCAGTTCCAAGTCTGCAACAATAAAACAACAATAAAAAAAAAAAACATTAAAAAAAAAACAACAATAAAAAAAAAAATTGTTCTAAACCAGCGACCTGCCCCGGCTTCGCACGTGTACAAATTTATCAGAATTAATCTACTATATTATGCATATAAACTTTTCTCTTGAATCACTCTATCTATTTAAAAAACCGCATCAAAAACCCGTTACAGTTTTAAAGATTTAAGCAGACATAGGGATATAGGGACAGAAAAAGCGACTTTGTTTTATACTATGTAGTGATGACTAGTGCTTGACTGCGATCCCATGTGATGGTAAGCAGTGATGCAATCGTTGATGTTTACACGCACCAGTTCATTAAGAGCCTATTCACTCTAGCTTTGAAGGCACCCAAATTATAATTGGACGGGAAGACCGCAGCAGGAAAATTGTTCAAGTCCTTCGGGCTCCCACACATGAACACGATACGACGTCGCGTCGTACAACGATACGACGTCGCGTCGTGGAAATCTACGATGAGCATCCTACAAAAGTTGTTGGCTTTCGTAGATTCTGAATCATCATCTGCCATCATCTGCCTAGCCTTTTCCCAACTATATTGGGGTCGGCTTCCAGTCAAGCCAGATTTAGCTGAATACCAGTGTTTTACGAGGAGCGGCTGCCTACCAGACCTCCACAACCCATTAACTGGGGTAACACGGTACTTCATGGCAAGACTGTAGTCAGTTTACTGGCTTCTGACTATCCGTAACGACTGCCAAAGATCTCCAAATGACAGCTGGGACCAACGGCTTAACGTGCTTTCCGAGGCACGGAGGAAACTCGTTATGTTAAGATGGTCACCCATCCACAGACCAACCTAGGCAAGCGTTGCTTAACCTTGAAGATCGACCTGTGCGGCTGTTATTCGCTTTCGTAGATTCTGAATACAGATTTTTAATTGTCGATATTTGAGCATATGGCAAGGAATGTGACTCAACCGTTTACAATAATTCAAAATTGAATGAATTACTTTTAAAAGGACAACTTCCTTAACCTTTACGTCGTGTTGTGACACGTCGTGGAAATCTACCACGACGTCGACGTCGCATCGTTGTTCGACGCGACGTCGCGTCGTATCGTATTTATGTGGGGAGCCCTTCGATGTACGCGGTATAAACGACGTGGCAAAGCCAATTTCCACGACGCGTCACGACACGATGTCGTAACGTATCGATGCACGCAATGGGTGGATCCAATATCTTCTAAATGTCTTTTCTTTCTTCGTCTGCTTATTAACTGCAGAAGCAGAATGCGTCTAGAGCGGTCCATTTTTCGGAATGAATTAAAACACCGCCCCTCTGTACCGACGGCATCGTGCCGTGTAATGTGCGTGGCACATTACGTTACGATGTCGAGTTTTTTTACGATGCTCATCATAAATTTCCACGCAACGTCGTATCGTGATTAAGTATTTGAGCCCTAAGTTCGAAACGTAGAGGTGATAACGTTGCGTAGCCGATGATGATGATATGTTACCTGTGTAAGCCGCCACCTGCGCCAGCACGAATGCCACGACTAGAGTCAAGAGTATCCACTTCATGGTAATCTTTAGCAGAGAGTCTCAAAGTTTACACCTTTAAATAATAATAGTCTAGTAAATCGATTATGAACGCTTCATAGCGGAACATATCGGTGGCAGCGAAGTACAAACGGACATCTAAAAAATCGTAAGTTAACAGAAGAGCTAAACTGAAGAACTAGTGCGCCTCACCATCTACGTTTGCATCACTGCTTACCATCAGGTGGGATCGCAGTCGACACTATAGTCTTTTTTACATAGCATGAGTTGGGTGACAGCAGGACGAAAATATGCATCTTTTACGCCCGTTTTCAATAACCTACCGCAGTTCATAGATAGATAGCTATCCCCGATAAACAGATATTCTATCTATCCATCCACAACTTTGGTAGGAAATGTTATCCGTCGGCAGGCTATAAGAAAGCAAGTAAGGGCAAAAGGATAGATTTGTTTATCTTCAGTAACTGCAACTGTAGATAGATACATAGCTTATTGAAATCGGGCGTAAGATGAGAGAAAAGGATAGATAGCAGAATTGTATGAATCTGACAGCTGTCACCTAAACCATCCTATAATAAATTTAGTATAGTTTACAACAATAATAAAAAAAAAGAATTGCCAAACATAAGTGGCAGTGGGCAGGGCATTATAGAATAGAATAAACTTTATTGTACACCAAAAAGTAATGGTACAGTTTATACAATAACTTAAACTATGGGTACAATGGCGGTCTTATCGCTGACAGCGATATCTACCAGACAACCGATGACGATGATGATGATGATGATGATGGTCGATGGGGACGGAAGGTTCTAGAGTGGTGGCCACGTACCGGAAGACGCAGCGTTGGAAGGCCTCCCACAAGGTGGACCGACGACCTGGCGAGGGTCGCGGGAATCCGATGGATGCGAGACGCACAGGACCGGACGTTGTACCGACGCTTGGAGGACGCTTATGCCCAACAGTGGACGTCTTTCTGCTGAGATGATGATGATAATGACAGAAGAGCAGATTTTAGAAAACAAAGCAGTTACGAAAAGATATATATATATATATATGAACTAAACATAAAAGTATGTACAAACCTATATATTATATACAAAAAAAAGTAGTTACGAAAAAATGTAGATGTGCCTTTTTACTTTTCTGCCATCGTTTATAAGACGATTATTACAAGATTTATTAAAATATAACTAGTGTGTTTTATTTGATTGTATAAATTTATTATGTCCTTGTTATCGATCTACAATCTACAGTGTTATTTCCAGCTGCATTTTTTTTATATGTATAATATAATATTCCACAACGCCATCTAGTCCCAAGTTAAGCAGAGCTTGTGTTATGGGTACTAGACAACTGGTAGACATACTTATAATATAATGTCTAAATACATATATATGTGGGAAACGGAACGGAATTGAAAGAAAGAGACAGAGTGCTCGGTATGAATGAAATACGGGATGACGGGGCACGGGAGGAAGGAACGAGATGCAAGGACGCCATTGCGAAATGTGCCGTGTGCCGTTAAGACGAAAAATAAAAATAATTGTGTAGTCGTACCTATTTCATTTCAAGGGCCCTATATCCCACACATATTATACATAGATAAATTAGTCCCAAATACAGAACAAATGATCGTGCTCATCACACAAATATATGTCCTGGGTGGGGATCGTACCCATGACCTCCGGCATAGCAGTCAGGGCCACTAACCACTAACCCAACAGGATGTGGATAGTCATTAAATGACTCGTTTTTTTGCCTTTTTGCCCTGGGTGGAACGACGGGGTTGTTAGAGCTTAGGGTCCTGGCCGACATGTCTCGTCATCGTGAGATAGGTTTAAAAACTTTTCATTCCAACGCTATTTTTTTTATATTCATAGGTTCGCGTTTGACGTTTTTTCTTAATCTAACGAGTTTCCTCCGTGCCTCGGAAAGCACGTTAAGCCGTGGGTCCCGGGCAGTCCCGGCTGTCATTTGTAGATCTTTGGCAGTCGTTACGGATAGTCAGAAGCCAGTAAATCTGACTCCAGTCTTGCCATGAAGTACCGTGTTACCCCAGTTAATGGGTTGTCGCTCCACGTAAAATACTGGTATTCAGCTAAATCCGGCTTGACTGGAAGCCGACCCCAATATAGTTGGGAAAAGGCTAGGCAGGTGATGATGAGGCTCGCGTTTGACCACAATCTCACCTGATGGTAAGCGATGATGTGGCCGACGATGGAGCACACTTGCCTAGAAGTAAACTATTCACTCTTGACTTGAAGACTTGATCTAGAACTAACGCGAACAAAGAGATATAACACCTGAATGTTTCCGTATATTTATTTTAATTAGTCTACAATGTGGGTAGCTCGTCCAAAGCAAATACCTCTGGATGAGCTGCGATTTAGAGGTCCGTAACGTTACTTCGAGATTGAGCTCATTCCACACTACGCTATGATATATAGCATTTAGTAAAAAACGCAGGGTTCGTGCCCTGATGTCGCACGACAAGGTCGTGGCAGTCCAAGAAGGAGATGGCGGGACGACTTGTCATCATCTACCTAGCCTTTTCCCAACTATATTGGGGTTGGCTTCCAGTCAAGCCGGATTTAGCTGAATACCAGTATTTTACGAGGAGCGGCTGCCTACCAGACCTCCACAACCCATTAACTGGGGTAACACGGTACTTCATGGCAAGACTGGAGTCAGATTTACTGGCTTCTGACTATCCGTAACGACTGCCAAAGATCTCCAAATGACAGCCGGGACCAACGGCTTAACGTGCTTTCCGAGGCACGGAGGAAACTCGTTATGTTAAGATGGTCACCCATCCACAGATCAACCTAGGCAAGCGTTGCTTAACCTTGAAGATCGACCTGTGCGGCTGTTATTATCTAGCCAGGGCGGGACGACTTAATTCATGAATCCCCGACCGGTCCTATGAGACCGCGGTGTTATTGTTTCACTATTGTGTCTCGTTTTATGGGTATGTGACAGGTTAAAAATTGGCAAAAGGTGGCTTTAAGCCGGGAGCAATGGTAGGAATGGATCGTAAATAATGATTTTAAAAATACAAAACTTTAAAAATCAAGCTTTTAATTGAATGTGCTAAAAAGAATAAAATTAAGTTTTCTTTTAAAACTTTTCCTATAAACTTATAACGTCATTATAAAATTTATATGACGTAAAGGCTTGTCGTGAGATTTAAAAACTCATATTTACTTACAACTCGATGAAATAATGTCCAGAAACAATATAACAACAACAGAGAACTAGCCAAATTATCGACGCGCGTATCGATACGATAACAAAGATGCTGAGCATACCTGACACTTGCCGGGCGAGCTAAAGGAATGCGGGGGGAAGCGGGGGGATGTGAGCATTTCAGAGATGCGTCAGGTTAATGTGATCGGTTTGTAGTTGGACAATTAAAATCAATCAGATCAATTATATTTATAATTTTAATTTACTTGTTTATCTGCTCAGACAAATCTCGCGGTCTGGTGGAATGCGTTGCAGCGTTGGTGTAACTTGCGCAGCGTTTGTGTAACTAGCGCTGCGTTGATGTAACTTGCGTTGGTGCAACTTGCTTTGATGTAACTTGCGTTGCGTTGGCGTAAGGTCTTATGCTGGTAGCTGTACGCGTGATATGTGAAACCGTCGGCAGCTGAGTTCACAGATCGTCGCCGCTGTGCTCGCAGTCTGCTGCTCATCCTCTAGCGCAGATACTCCGCTCTCCTACAAGCTAAATGATTACTGGAAAAAAAATAGTTCAGTGTTAAGTTCAGTTAAGTGTAGGTAATTTGTATGAAATTATCTGCCAAGTAAGATACTCGAAACTTAATCATAGGTGGTGAAATAGGCCCTAAGACTCATCAATACAAGCCTCCAAGCTCACTTAAATCTAGGAACGTTTTTGACCTTGAAAAAATCGTTCTTCGACTTATATGAACTAAGAGGGATGTATTGATGATTTTCATGATTATAATTACGTAACTAGTTACGTTTTACAGTCGCAAAAGATGTTTTTAACTTCATACAACCTACCACTGGCCTGCAAATTGCAAAAAAACGTAAGAAAATTTGAATTTCGCGGGCTACCCTGACGCTTTTACCTTGGGAGTTTTGGGAACAGTTTTACAGGTTAAGCGGAACAGGGAGTAAAGTTATATCTTACTATAGTCTATCCGGACAATAGCACAACTTCATAGAATCTTCTAAAACAACTTGTTCACAGGTACAATCATCAGGGCACTGAAAGTCATGCGTGCAGTGCTGACGCAGTTCCAAATCTGCAACAGAATGTCATCTTCATCATCTCAACCGAAAGACGTCCACTGCTGATATAGCTAGGCCTCCCCGCGCGCGTCGCCACAGCGACCAGTCCTGTGCGTCTCGCATCCATCGGATTCCCGCGACCTTCGCATATCCTGGTCTCCTCCGGGGATTCTTCGCACCCCTTGCCTCGCCGTTGCCTTGACCGCTACCGTAGTCAAGGTTAGACGGGCTGCCGGGTACTAGGGGCCGTTTTTTTGTATGTGTCTGCATTATAGGGGGGGTTTTGCCATAATCGCCACGCTTGGCATGCGGGTTGGCGATCGCAGTGTAGATGTTGAAGTGCACAGAAAATGCTGCTGCCCATTTTCTGGTGTGTCCCTTAGTCGCCTCTTACGACACCCACGGGAGGAGACGGGATGGTGTATTTCTTTGCGTCCAGACACCATACGGACGGCACACAGAATGTATATCATTTTACTTTAAATTATTCTAAACCAGCGACCCGCCCCGGTTTCGCACGGGTGCAGATTTATAATATAAGTGTTAATCTACTATATGATGTACGTATTATACATATAAACCTTTCTCTTGAATCACGCTATCAATTAAAAAAAACCGCATCAAAATCCGTTGCATAGTTTTAAAGATTTAAGCAGACATAGGGACAAAGAAAGCGACTTTGTTTTATACTATGTAGTGATGACTACTGCTTGACTGCGAACCCACCTGATGGTAAGCAGTGAAGCACTAATTTATTAAGAGCCTATTCACTCTAGCCTTGAAGACACCCAAATTATAATTGGACGGGAAGACCGCAGCAGGCAAATTGTTCCAGTCCGTCGATGTATGCGGTATAAACGACGAGGCAAAGCGCTTTGTCCGGACTAAGCGCTTTGCCTCGTCGTTTCTGCGTAGCAGATCATCATCTACCTAGCCTTTTCCCAACTATATTGGGGTCGACTTCCAGTCAAGCCGGATTTAGCTGAATGAAAGACCTCCACAACCCATTAACTGAGGTAACACGGTACTTAATGGCAAGACTGGAGTCAGATTTACTGGCTTCTAACTATCCGTAACGACTGCCAAAGGTCTACAAATGACAGCCAGGACCAACGGTTTAACGTGCTTTCCGAGGCTCGGAGGAAACTCGGTGTGTTAAGACGGTCACCCATTCACAGAGCAACCTTGGCAAGCGTTGTTAATCTTGAAGATCGACCTGTGCGGCTGTTATTATCTAGCCACGAGCTCCTCTGCGTAGCCGATGATGATGATATGTTACCTGTATAAGCCTTCTCCTGCGCCAGCACGAATGCCACCAACAGAGTCAAGAGTATCCACTTCATGTTAGTCTATAGCAGAAAGTCTCAAAGTTTAAGTTTCCTTTAAATAATAATAGTTTAGTAAATCAATTATGAACGCTTCATGGCGGAATATGGCGATGGCAGCAAAGCACAAATGGACATCTAGAAAATCGTAACTTTACAGAAGAGCTAACTGAAGAATTTAATTATTTATTTATTGGCACACCAACAGCATTACATACGAGAGTATTATTATAACTTACATTAAAATCTAGTCACTGGTATGCATGCCTATTATAGGTGTGCACAATAAAAGAATAGCCTAGTAGTAGAATAAACTAGTAGACGATTATGACAAATTAGCCTTAGACTCCAATGGGCCTCATCACAAACGTCTATGACCAATGTGTGTTGTCAGTGATGACATCATCATCATCATCATCATCCTGCCCTTGTCCCGTTTTATTTGTGGTCGGCGCAACATGTTTTTTTCTTCCATTCTATCCTGTTACTCGTCACGCTATCACTAACTCCCTTTTCTTCCATATCACTTCTCACACAATCCATTCATCTTTTCTTTGGCCTACCTCTCCCTCTCCATTCATCCACATGCAAACTCATAACTCTTTTAGTAACATGGGTTTCATCCCTCCTCTTCACATGACCATACCAAGACAAACGATTCCCTTTCAACTTTTCAGTCACTGGCGCCTCTTTCAACCTTCCCCTAACATACTCATTTCTTACATTGTCCATTCTCACCACACATCCACCTTAACATTCTGGCCAGTGATGACATATGGCTCGGAAACGTGATCGCTCACAATGGGCCTCATCAGAAGGCTTAAAGTCATTCAAAGAGCAATAGAAAGGGCTATGCTCGGAGTTTCCTTGCGTGATCACATCAGAAATGAAGATATCCGCAAGAGAACCAAGGTTACCAATATAGACCGAAGAATCGCCAAACTTAAGTGGCAGTGGGCAGGACACATTGCTCGTAGAACGGATGCTCGATGGGGACGGAAGGTTCTGGAGTGGCGGCCACGCAACGGAAGACGCAGCGTTGGAAGGCTTCCTACAAGGTAGACTGATGACCTGGCGAGGGTCGCGGGAGTCCGATGGATGCGAGACGCACAGGACCGGTCGTTGTGGCGACGCTTGTTGGGAGGCCTATGTTCAGAAGTGGACATCTTTCTGCTAATGTTTGAATCCCCGACCGGTCCTATGAGACCGCGCTGTTATTGTTTTACTATTGCGTCTCGTTTCGCGGGTATGTGATAGATTAAGATGATGATGATGACAGAAGAGCAGATTTTAGAAAAAAAAAGCAGTTACGAAAAAATTTAGATATGCGTTTCTACTTTTTGCCATCGATTATAAGACGATTATTACAAGATTTAAAATATAACTAGTGTGTTTTATTTGTTTGTATAAATTTATTATGTCACTACAAGTAATCGATTTGCAATCTACCGTGTTGTTCCCAACTGAATTTTTTACATGGAAAATCATTAAATGACTGGCTTTTTTGCCCTGGGTGGAACGACGACAGGTCACTGGAACAACTTGTGACCCACGGATGCCCCTCAAGTTGAAGGGTAAAATCTACAAGTCCGTGATAAGACCTGTCATGTTGTATGGATCAGAATGTTGGGCTGTGAAAAAGACGGATGAAAAAAGATTGCATGTTGTGAAGATGAGGAGCCAGTAAATCTGACTCCAGTCTTGCCATGAAGTACCGTGTTACCGCAGGAGGTTTGGTAGGCAGCCGCTCCTCGTAAAGTACTAAAGTGCTAAATCCGGCTTGACACGAAGCAGACCCCAATAATAATATAGTTGGGAAAAGGCTACGTAGATGATAAGTTTATTTTTTAGCGTTTATATGTATTTTTCTTCTTTACATATTTATTAAATTTTATAAATATTTTTACAAAAACTAAAAAAAAATATTTTACTATTATAAGCAACTTATTTCATTTATTCTCTTTGAATGATGTGTTATTTGTTTACCGTGCTAACTACTATCCTACAACAGTTTTGTCTTTTTAACCCAAAGATTGATTGGTAGACAATGCCTTGTTGCATTAGTCCGCCTATGTATGTATGTATGTACTATACATGAAGTTAAATCATCATCATCTACCTAGCCTTTTCCCAAATATATTAGGGTCGGCTTCCAGTCAAGCCGGATTTAGCTGAATACCAGTATTTTACGAGGAGCGGCTGCCTACCAGACCTCCACAACCCATTAACTGGGGTAACACAGTACTTCATGGCAATGACTGGAGATCATCAGATTTACTGTCTTCTGACTATCCCTATGAAGTTAAATAAATAAATAAACATTTAACTGAACACTGTTTTAGGCTATCACGGTTTATTTCAAAGTTTAAAATGACATTAATAGTCCAGTCAAATTAGCTCAATTAAGGTAAGAATCTCGGAATTCGAGATACCCAGCTGTAAGTTTGTAAATAGTTGTATATTGACACCCTAATAGTTGTCTCAAAACCTACATATGGTAGGGTGTACGCAACTATTAAATTTCATGGTCGGGGGTCACAAAAATCGGGTTTTTGCGCTTTTTTTGTAAATATCTCATTTTCTATAGGTTTTTTGCTATTTGTATATTTCACAATATTGTAGAATATAAAATTCTCTACAATTTTTGTTCAGAAAACTTTTTCCTACGGTGAACCGTTTTCGAGATATAGGGCGGAGACCGCGCGGTCACAGCATCATTTTAGGTCAACTGGTGCCTCCGGTCGAAAACGCGCCATATTATAGTTAATGAACTATCGATAAATCAATGATTATAAATATTTGTCTGAATAGTCGTGACTATTCGGAGAAAAATACAAAAAAAAAATATCACACAAATATTTTTTAAGTAATAAGTGAAATAACACAAATAAATTCTTTTAAAATTTAGATCTGTTGTGATATTTTCCTCTAGCATTACCACAGTTGTTTAAATATTGCTGTTCTTTTTTTTGTAGCGACAACCTGAATAAAACTGCTATCTACTGCTATTCTTAAAAAATCCAGAATTCCTCTAGATTTTTCATAAAAATGAATGAAACTTATGTGATTACCCAAATTTATTGAAGATTTTTACTTTTAGCCAACTTTAGCTTGTCCTGGTGTTAAAAAAATTATGAACACTACTATGGCAAGTTTTTTTAAAAATTGGTGCAACTAATCAAGTTTCCAAAATGGTATACTACTTTATTAAAACCAGCCACAAAAAAATAATATCCATACAAGTTCAAAACAAGAAACTAATTTCTTAAATTATTGTTAACAGTAATCACTTTTCCTACGTGCCCAAAATAGGTTCTTGCTACAATTTCTATTAATGAATGACATACCCTAGTTATTTACTTTGAAAATTAAAGCAAGATAGAGATATTTAAGTTAAAAAAAGCATAGCGCATAGTAAGAGAAACTAATTATTCTCAGTAAGTGAGTTCAGTTCAGTACGCACTGCTCCTTTCCATCGTACATCTGTTCACAAGCCCATGCTGGCGACGGCGGACGGCGAGCAATGCGTAGATCGCCGTCCTGTCGTCCAATTACCATCCGGATTGCGTTCAAGTCGTCGACGACGCGAAATGATCTATGCGTACTTCAAGAACATTTCAGAAAATCGTAGGTGCCCAGTAGGGTCGAAATCCACTGGGGCCATGGGGTATGTGAAAGGGTACACTGACTGGGGCCCTAGAACAAAGGCAAAGAAGGAACAGGAGTGGGCTTTAGTCAGTAAACGTCTGACACGCCAAGTAAGTGTTGTTAAATAAATGAATACTGAATAAAAAGTGGATAGGTTAGGAAAAAAATCATAAAATATAATATAATAGTTAATAAAAATTGACAAATATTCATAATCATTGATTTGTCGATAGTATCAACGTATATGGGGCGTTTTCGACCGGAGGAACCAGTTGACCTGAAGTGATGCTGTGACCGTGCGCTCTCCGGCCTCTATCTCGAAAACGGTTCACCGTAGGAAAAAGTTTTCTGAACAAAAATTGTAGAGAATTTTATATTCTACAATATTGTGAAATATACAAATAGCAAAAAACGTTTAGGAAATGAGATATTTACAAAAAAAGCGCAAAAAAACGATTTTTGGGCCCTTTGACCTTGAAATTTCATAGTTGCGTACACCCTACCATATGTAGGTTTTGAGACAACTTTTAGGGTGTCAATATACAACTATTTACAGACTTACAGCTGGGTATCTCGAATTCCGAGGTGAAACTACTATAATGACTGGACTATTAATGTTTGAATTCCCGACCGGTCCTATGAGACCGCGCTGTTATTGTTTTACTATTGTATCGAGACACAATAGTCACATATGTGATAGATTAAAGTAAGTTTGTCACATTTTAAAGTATGAACATTTAACTGAATACTAAATCTTAAAGGGCCAAAGGGGTTACCCGATAAGATTACTTCAAAAATTGAATCATGAATAAAATTACATTCAACTTGACTTTGATGCAACACGCCGAGACCCAACCATTCGCGCGTAACGAAACCATATCGCGATTCAGCCGCTTGGCACAACGCCATCTATCGAGCACTACTGTCAACTTTCACGGTTCAATGATCGGACCTGTAGATCAGTGCAAATAATTTTTGAAAAGGAACGAATTTATAGTAGGACTAGCTTCTGCTAGCGGCTTCGTCTGCGTGTAGAGTTAGTTTAGTCTTAGCGCGATGATATATAGCCTATAGCCTTCCTCGATAAATGGGCTATCTAATATAGAAAGTATTTTTAAAATCGGACTTGTAGTTCCTGAGATTAGAGCGTTCAAACAAACAAACTTTTCACTTTATAATATTAATATAGATGGAACCCATTGTAAATAATAGTGAATATTGCGAAAAATACAGAAAAGAATTTTGAGGTTTCATGAAAAAAGTGTAAACACAAAAGTTGTAGGTCATTTTATTACCTACAATTTAAGTTTTTTCCATATGACTTGCAGTTTTGTCGGAATTAGATATAAACCGTTTTTTCCCATAAAAGCGCTCTCCCATCCACTTCCCGACCTCAGATCGCCCGTAATTTGTTTTGCCTTTTATGTTTACAATTGGTTCACCTAAATTTCAAGAATTTGAAAGGGTCATATTCGTATTATAATTTACTAGACTTATGATGGTATATTATTATACCTAGCCTATATTGTCCCACTGCTGGGCAAAGCCCTCCCTCCAGACTTAAAAATTTCAATTACTTGTCAATTTCTTCAATTATTTGTTCTGAATAATAACAATCGATCTAGAAAGCATAAATTATTTAATGACCCATTTTGTAGCACCGTACGAGTAGCTCGATTTTGACCATATTTTGGAATAGAGTGCGTCTAATGAAAGCGCGACCTGGAGTTTGGATTTGCTTTTTTAATTGGCAACATTATTCAGTCGCAATTGTAGGAAATAAAAAAATATTGTGAAGTGATATGATTCTCCTACTCTTTAGTAATACCACATACAACATTTTTGTATTTAACCTCTTTTTCTCAGGCGCTTTCATTAGACGGACTATACCGTAAAATGGGGTGAATAGGGACAAAATCGAACTTGTCACTGAAATTAATCGATGTTGTAGGACGAATGCAATATTGATAACTCTTTCCAAGGGTTTCCGGCAGTTAATACTTTTCGTAAATGTTAAAAATATCCCCAGAATTAGTCAAAATTTAGATATTTTAACAAAAATATAGGCTGTCCCTATTCATACTTGAAGTGGGGTGACCTGGGACGAGACATGGGTAACTTGGGATAAACTAGTAGGGTTGTCTCACGATAATTACGGAGTAATAGCGCCACATACAAACCAAACAAAAAACTTTTTTAAATCATACAAGTTCGTACCTATGTATCTCTTATTATTTCTCATTAGTTTAAAATAAATAAAATGAAAATGCCTTATTTTAATAAAAAGTGAAATCCTGCAAAACAATGCAATAAAATGTTCAATTCATGATGTAGCAGCCCTGACCCTATTCAAACTTTACCGTTCCTAATCAACTTTCATACGTCCCTATTTACCAAGTATTGGCGACTCTATTTGTACTTTAGCCGTCCCTTGTCACCCCGTTACCGTATTTATTCACCTCGAAAAAAATAAACAATCCCAGAGGTTCTAAAGAAAACGATTTAAACAAAAACTATGTAAAATCTAGACTTACCTCTTTTTGTGTAGCTTCTTAAAGATATTATATCGTCGTTGGGTAACTCCACACGTTTTCAAAAAAACTAGAATTTCCAAAAACTGTCAACTTAAGGGACAATACCGCAACCTCACATCTACAGTCTTATTTGAAAGAAGATTTTTGACACCTTTTACTACCTTCACAACGCTTCGGTGCTGTCAGTTAGAAGATAATATAATCTACTTTTAGAAGAAAAAGAAGGTAGCAATTAGAAGTTCTTGTTTTTTTATTTTGTGGCTTCGAAACTAGATTCCTCGATTTGACCCTTTTCACCCCTGAGGCCTTATTCACCCCGTTTTACGGTAGTTATTATAGTTAAATGTTCTATTACATTTTACTTTTATGCTTATCATTGAAGCTATTCTATTTACGGTGGGAGATCGCCAAAAATAATTTTCCCGCTCTGGGCAAAGCGGGAGGGCGTGTCAGAATTTTACTAACTAAAACCCAATCGTGTTCTTTCTTTACCCTAATTCCAGGGTCCCTGGGTTTTCGTTTCGAAAGCCCACCCATGCCCCAGAGGCTTCGATCTTGCTAAGCCCCTACAGTTTGCTGACATCTCCTTGAGGCGCGCGTGGAACAGTACGCGTCGTTGACGACTTGGGCTTGGTCCGGATTATTACCGGACTGCCGGACGACAAGGTACCCATTGCTCGCCGTCCGCAAGCTCACGCCTACGGTGGTTGGAAATCGGGATCGGAATCCCGGCAGTGGGGATAACTATCATCATCATCTACCTAGTCTTTTCCTATATTAGGGTCGGCTTCCAGTCAAGCCGGATTTAGCTGAATACCAGTATTTTACGAGGAGCGGCTGCCTACCAGACCCCCACAACCCATTACCTGGGGTAACATGGTACTTCATGGCAACAGAGTCAGATTTACTGACTTCTGGCTATCCGTAACGACTGCCAAAGATCTACAAATGACAGTGGGGATAACTATAATGGTAGGTAAAAAAAACACAACAAATCATTAATAGTACCATTTTTTATTTATAAAATATTCAACTGCCAAAATAATTGTGTGCAAAGAAAAAAATCTTAGTTTATTTACAATATCCTTATAATATTATGTGATATTATTATGACATTTACATCAAATACTAGCTTAACCCCCTGGCTTGACCGGCAGTTTGGAAGTTGGTGGTGTGATACCCCCGTGTCTCGGAAAGCACGTAAAGCCGTTGGTCCTGCGCCTGATCTCTTTCCGGTCGTGTCGGATTGCCCATCCCCATCGGGCTATGAGAGTAAAGGAACAGAGAGTGCACCTGTGTTTGCGCACACACTTGTGCACTATAATATCTCCTGCGTACTTGGCTGATCTCTGTTGAGATTGGCCATCGTGATCGAAATTCGGTAAGGTAGGGTAGGTAGTCCATTGTCGAGAGCGAAGCCGCGGGTAAAAGCTAGTTATGATAATATACGTGTGATGAAAATATACTCGTAGATTAATATTTATGATGATTTTGCCAGGTAATATTTTATATGAGCTGACTAGAATGACAACAGTATGTATAAAATGCTGAGATTACGAAAAAAAAACATAAAGTAGGTTTTAAAAAAATCAGATGATATATTAGATACAAGTCCAGTCATAGCATTAGTTACTGCCGATGACATTGAATGATGACAAACCTTAAAAAAAATTACACGCCACAATAGGAGCGAAACATCTTGTCAGATAGTTAAACAGACGTACCGTAAAATTGTAAAGTCTGTTACATTATAATCTGTCTAGCGAGATTGTAAACTGTCGAAAGATTGGGGTATTAACATTGTTTATAATTTACAATAGGCCGTTGCAAGACCGACTAATCAAAGACAATTTTTAGACAGTTGACAATTTGACGCGCGTCAGATTGTGATTTAACAGGCAAATTGTGATTTGACTTCGATAAATTATAATCTACCGAAAATATTACGTTATTATTATAAGCAGTATGCTGTATAGTTTACAATTTATTTTTTCTTTTATTACTAAGTACAACAAAAATTGCTCTCATGAAAAATGCACTTTTTGTCAAACACATATTCTTTTATACAAGTTTTCTATTTGCATGTCAAAGTTTTTTTTTTATTTATACTATAAAATACACATAAAGCTACCTAGAAAGAAAGTCAGATCGGTGTATGTACGTTTATCTAGAACTAAAATATTAATATTAAAAATATCTAGTTATTGCTTCTTCTCTAGAATAAGATAAAATAATAATTACAAAAATACTTACGTATCTAATAAAGTAAATATTAAAAAGAAAAACAAGGTTAAAAATTCAGTACAAAATTTAACACATTTTATTATATATTTTCTCTTTTTCTCGCCCAAAAACATGTTTATTAAATATTAAAGTATTAGGGTCAGCTCACACCGAGACGCGACGCGACGCTGCGCGCACATTTTAATAGAGTGACTCAAAATAGAACTTTATTTACTACACGAAAAGATACACATTTCATAGTGAGCATTTAGAATACGTTGCTTCATGCAGCGGAACGTTTTTACATTCGCGAGTCGTGTGGCCGACGATGTTACTATGCGCCTCGCAACGTTGCAATACGGCGCGCGGCGCAGCGTGAAGTCACTGGCCTATTCCTGCATCGTTACGTCGCGTCGCGTCTCGGTGTGAACTGAACCTGACACGGTCGCGCGTTTGCAGCGCTTCAGTCGCGATACAGTCGCGCGTTAGTAACGCGACTGTAGCGCGTTTCGAATGCGACTGTAGCACTACAAAAGTCGCCATGGACGATGGCCCTTAGTATAGGAGAGAATTTTCACGATTTTTCTTGTAATATTCGTCTTTCCCAAGAAATTTTTATGGAAGACAATTTGAAACTATGTTTTTGGTCGAAAATATTGTTTCAAGGTAATTTTTAGCACCAAAAGTCTAAATAAGGCAGCGATTGGGCAGAAATAATAGTCTATATACAATTGGAAAAAACTTACAATATAATCAGGTATATGCTCGTATGTATGTAATCAGTTACATATGTGTGTATGTATATGTGTGATAGCAGACTTTTATTTTTTACTGATAAACGCTTCGGCAGATCTTTAAGGGCGAAAAGATCCTTTTTAAATACATATTTGATATGGTGGTAAGTAACTACAGTCAAACGGGGTAAGTAGGAACGCAAGGGGTGAATAGAAACATGCATTTGAAAGGGAATTTAACAGATTTTCCTACAGTACGCTTTTTATTTATATTTTTGTTTAATTACTCAGATACCCGCGAAACGAGACACAATAGTAAAACAATAACAGCGCGGTCTCATAGGACCGGTTGGGGATTCAAACGTTAATTACTGATAGGCTCGCGCTTGACCACTACCTCACCTGATGGTAAGCGGTGATGTGGTCGACGATGGAGCACACTTGCCTAGAAGTTACCTATTCACTCTTGACTTAAAGACCCCTAGGTTGTAGCTATCAGGAAACACATAAAAAATTTAGTTAAAATTTAAGTAAAAATCTTAAAAGTTGTTTCTATTAACCCCTGCGTTCCTATTCGCCCCGTTCAACGGTACAAAATATACGTAAGAAGAATTGATTTGATATTGATATCAAAATTCATCATTTGCTCATTATAATCAAAAGTCTATCTTTTAAAAAGATAATAAAATTAAAATGCTACGATATTGGCTCAGAATAGACATACACATTTGTAAAACAGGTTTATCTATAAAATAAGTCGTTACGTGAAAATACGTTCTTTAAGCTGCTAACTTTTTTAAAGTGGGAAATCATCTAATGACTTTCCCGCTCTAGAGCGGAGCGAGAGAGCGTGTCAGACTTTTACTGATTAAAACCACACCTTCTTTTTTAGGTGACGTGATCATCTGACACCCGCTTCCCCCTAAGGCGGGAAGAAGTCACTAGATACTCCGTCGGTTTAGGTAGTTAACTAAATGTAAACAATCTTGGCATGTCTTTTTATCTAAAAGTTATCTATAAATTGTATGTAAAAATCTTTGCAACTAGGTATTTACCTAAATCGATGTTAGCTAATAAACTAAATTTAAATAATCTTGGTGTATATTATACCCTCTTTAATAATAAAAGTCATACCAAGACTGTTTACCTTTAGTTAACCACCTAAACCGATAGACCATAGATCATTTCCCACACAAAAAAATAGTCACTTACATTTAAACTTATAAATAATTACTCCATTGCTTTTCGAGATTACAGTTCAATACTTAAAAATAAGGCTTAAAAATAAAAAATGGCTCATTTAGTTACTAACAGCTTATAGCTAAGAGATTCTACAGAAGTCTCAATTTAAAACTAATATAATAAGTGTAAGGGACAGCCCTCCACTAACTTTAAGGGCTTGCTCAGTAGACGAATCTGAACATCATCATCATCTACCTAGCCTTTTCCCAACTATATTGGGGTCGGCTTCCAGTCAAGCCGGATTTAGCTGAACACCAGTATTTTACGAGGAGCGGCTGCCTACCAGACCTCTACAACCCATTAACTGGGGTAACACGGAATAATCTGAACAACCTCCAAAACTAATTTTTTCAAGAAACGAAAAAAAAATTCAGCCTCACCATACAAAATTATAAATTTTATCGGACAATTTATTTGTATGGAGAGGTCGATTTTTTTCGTTTCTTGAAAAAATAATTGTGGGAGGATGTTCAGATTCGTCTACTGAGCAACCCCTTAAAGTTTGTGGAGGGCTGTCTCTTACACCCTTTATTTAAAAACAAAAAACTGCCATTATTAACAAAAAGCAGCACAGTATAAAAAACTACACAAAAATAGCACCCAAACAGATGTCTTAAAAAGAAAAAGATAATTGGTCGTAAAAAGATACACAGACATTAGTTTTAATCTTAAAAAGATAGCGCAACATAGACGAGGAAGGTTGATTAAAGACGTTTTTCGCCAATGAGACACTCAAAAAAAGAAGAATTATAATTTCGGTCATTTGGGTGTCTTCAAGGCTAGAGCTAGGCTTCAATTGCATCACTGCTTACCATCAGGCGAGATCGCATTCAGTTTATAACAATAAAAAATAGTTTTTGTTTGCGACTATTTTTAAATGCTTTTGTATAGTTAGTAAAATATGTCTTTACAAAAACCTTAAATATAGAAAAAAGTGACATAAAATGTACAAAAATAGCTTTGAAGAATATCTTTAACTATACTAATAATGCATTTAAAAATATTCCGAAACATAAACTTTTTTAATGAGTGCTTAATAAAAAATACGTCTTCAACCCACCTCCTTTTGGTCATAAAAAGATAATTAAACATTGAGATTGCCTATAAAACTTTCCACGAAATATCCACACAAAAATTGACCGTAAAAAGATAGTTTATCTTTTTCCTACAAAAGATTGATCATTAAAAGATACCAAACTTCAGACCGCATCTTTACCAGCCACGTTAACTAACTGTCCTTCACTATTTAAATGCACATCCAAGCCACTTTTAATAGTTTTCTCGCTAGCTTCTTTAAAAACGCCAGGAAACACGAATTTCTTATTATTCCTCAATGGCATAGCTCTTTGTAATCTTTCTGTGAACCTAGAATCATCCCATTTTAAGAAAGTATTCATCTTCATATGTGCTTTCAAATCTTCGGACAACTTTTCATGGTCACTCACTTCTTCAATTAATATAAGTATTACTCTGCTTCTACCTTCTTTTAACGCTAAATTATGCGCAGCCCTAAATTCCATGTTAGCATAAGCTGAATCCAAAAAGTTTTTAGACAACAAAATAATCGTTTTTCTTGACTTTTCAACTGATCGGTTAATCTGATCCGGGATGAAATCTCCTACGAACCAATCTCTGTAATGAACACAGGTTTTTAAACCGAAATCGTTTTCCAATTTTGGCATTAATGTCTCCAAGTACTTTCTATCTTTGTGAGCATAAGACACAAATACATCATATTCTTTATTAATGTCATCTAGATCTTCTACGAAGCAACACGGACAGAGACCGTGGTTGATGATGAACGCTATGATTTGATGGGAGTTTCTATAGATCACCATAGCGATGATGGCCACTAGTATAATGAGGGCCAGGAAGGTCCCACTGGCCACTGCAGCTGCCCTCCATGTGTTACAAAGGTCTGAAGGCTCCATAGCAGATAATAATTTGTCTCCGCACTTAATCAAACCACGATCAAGAACGTTTTTACTCGCTTTCAATATGGACAAGTCTTCAGAATTCCAACAATCACATTGGAACTTATTATTAGCTAAATACAGACTTATATTTGCTTGTAAGAATTCCATCGGTATCTCTGTAAGATTATTATTTGAAAAATCAATTGTTTCAACGTTGGCTGACGGTGAAAAAGGAATTTCTGTCAATTGTATCCCGGACACATTTAACAGTTTTAAATTCAGATTTTTAAGCGTTTCTGGAGGTGATTTTAACTCTATAGACACATGTTTTAGTCCAAATTCTTCTGATAAATTTTTCAAATAGTCATCCGCAGACATGTTTCTTGATAATTTTTTGCAATTGAACGCTAATTCGTTGCTAGAAGGTCTAATTTCACACGACTGACAGTTTACATCACATCTTTCACTAGGTAAGTCACAATTTAATAGCGAAGGAGGCACATTTTTGAAGAGTTCCCCTTGTAATTTTGTCGGTGAAGCACATTTAGCGTTTTCAAGCACAAATTTAGGTTCGACAGACATTGATTTAGCACCTTTTAGCCTCATAGCCAAGCTATAAAGCCAACAGTCGCAGTTTAGAGGATTGTCGTCTAGTAGTACGGTGTTAGTTGATTCCTTATACATTGGGTCACCTTTGTACACGGTGGGGATGGTTAATATCACCTCGGATATCTGGTTGTGTGTTAGGTCCACCTCGAGGTTCTGGCTCAAGAATTGAAGATCTGTTGTCTGAAAAGAAAAGCAGTAAGTCAATGATTTTTATTTATAAGTAATTATATATGTTACACAATTTTCACACAACGCCATCTAGTCCAAAGCTATTTACTTAGCTTTGGACTAGACTATTATAGCTTGTGTTTTGGGTACTACACAACACACAACAAATGATCGTGCTCATCACACAAACATTTGTCCTGGGTGGGAATCGAACCCACGACTTCTGGCATAGCTGTCAGGGTCACTAACATCTAGACCAATAGGCCAGTCAAAATATCATCATCATCTCAGCCTGCAGACGTCCACAGCTGGACATAGGCCTCCCCGCGCGCGTCGCCACAGCGACCGGTCCTGTGCGTCTCGCATCCATCGGATTCCCGCGACCCTCGAGTGCATAGACACGAAAACGAAAAGAAGAAACTGTGGACATGTTCCGGATTAGGGTGCCCGCCCACGACCGACTTTTTGTAGGTCCGATAACACTAGTTTACAAATTTTTGTTTTTTCTCTTACCCATTCCCAAATTTATACCCAACCTATTTTGTCTAGTGTTCTTATCACGAAATTGTATGTAAAATATTTTTATCACGTCAAGTTTTTTAATTATACAAGAAGTTATTTAAACTACAATTTTGGGGCGTATCGCGTGCATCAAACGGTATAGTTGTGTTAAATTAGTAAAATTAGTTACAAAAAAATTGTTAAAATGTCCTTAAGAAAGTGTTAATTTAATTCGAATAACTTTTGCTATGTTTGTGGCAAAGTTATTTTGACAAACACGACTACACCGACTAGAGAAGGAGTAAAACAGGCGTATTTTCAATACTTCCAAATTCCCGTAACAAACATTGAAAATATTGGTTTCTGAAGTAATATGTGTAAATAATAGAAGCATATTAACTAACTGGGCTGCAGGGAATAATATAAACTTGCGTTTCATGCCCGTCATTGCTTGCAGTTTAAGTACCGAAAATAAATCAAAGCACATGGACTTGTTCATGAAATTTTGCATATTTAAAAACCGTCTGTCCAAAACTCTCTGAGACTGAACTTAAAGAAGGAATCCATGTAAGCCGACAAATTAAAAAAAAATGAATAATAACAATTTTGATTGCCACTTATTTAGTGTTGAAAAAGATGCCAGAACCAGTAGCTTTGCTTTCTTGGGCAACAATAAAACTGAGGAATATGAATAAATTGTATCTTACTTATTGATTAAATATTTCAAAATGAGTGTACACATGTCATTGAAACTTTATTTTTTACATTCACACTTGAATATTTTTCCTGAATACCTGGGAAGCGTGAGTGATGAAAATAGCGAACATTTTCATCAAAATTCAAAGTTATGGAGAGAGGTTTCAAGATTTGTAGGATAAAAATATGTTAGGCGATTACTATAGGGGTACCAAAAAAGAAACTGACACTAATTAGTATGAAAGTTGTGCCAGTTATTATTTTTTTAAGTAGCGGCTATGTAAGAAAATCGAAATATAAAAATATGAATATTTTTAAAACTTGACGTGCTAATTTTTTTTTTGCTTCCATATCCAACTAAGGGTTAAATACCCTACCCATTTTCATGGGTTTCATGTATGGGTATAAAATCTTGTAAACTAGTGTAATCGGCCCGATAATCGGCATGTATTATAATCCTATAGTATAATCTGACCGATTTTTTGTAGGTCATGTGCGTTGCACTATTGCTATCAGTGTTCTATTTTTCACCTACAAAAAATCGTTCACCGATTTTCGGTCGTGGGCGGGTACCCTTAGCATTAGCAGTCATCATCTGCCTAGCCTTTTCCCAACTATATTGGGGTCGGCTTCCAGTCAAGCCGGATTAAGCTGAATACCAGTATTTTACGAGGAGCGGCTGCCTACCAGACCTCCACAACCCATTAACTGGGGTAACACGGTACTTCATGGCAAGACTGGAGTCAGATTTACTGGCTTCTGACTATCCGTAACGACTGCCAAAGATCTCCAAATGACAGCCGGGACCAACGGCTTAACGTGCTTTCCGAGGCACGGAGGAAACTCGTTATGTTAAGATGGTCACCCATCCACAGACCAACCTAGGCAAGCGTGGCTTAACCTTGAAGATCGACCTGTGCGGCTGTTATTATCTAGCCACGAGCTCCTCTTTAAATAAATAATGAAAAAATACTCACATGGAGAGAACTAAAATTATTCCTGGACAGATCCAGCTTCTGCAGCTTATTCAACACCATGACCCAATCAGAAAACATAGTACTGATTTGATTTCCTCCCAAATATAAGTTTTTTAGCTCCTCCAGTAGATTGAACGGGGAGTAATCTTCAAAGTTCTCGTAAGTGTCTGCGAGCTGGTACTGTGACTTCAGGGTTAGACGGTTGTTCTTCAAGGAGACGGTTTCCAGGGCTATGGCTCCGGAGAAGGCTTCTGAACTGATGGTTGAGAGGAGGTTGTCGTCGAGAGAGACGTGCTTCAGGTTGCGGAGACCGGAGAAGATGTGGCTGGAAGAGTGGAGAGTGTTTGGTGAAAAATATGTAAAAACTTGGGCTTTTTTAAAAACTGAATTTCAAAATAGCGATGGACGTAATCCCGAAATTTGAAACGCCGAATTGTTGTTTGCACGGAGTTACTATAAAGAGGAGATGCTGTAATAACATTTCTCTAAGAAACAATGCGTGCCATCTACCAGTCAACAGCAAAATTACTCGCTCGCTTTGTTAAATTTATTTTGAAGTTAATAACTATTTGGATGGATCATGGATGCTTAAGTTAAGTAATTATTTGGATTTACTAGATGGCACTAAGCGCAGGATGCACACGGTGTATAAAGGTGACTGGTAATTAATGAAAGTTGTAAAAAAATCAGCTCATTCAATACATTTTGACCAGTTATTATAGTCCGGTCAATTTAGACATCCAAGGTTACAATAATTCGCACTTGGCTGAAAATTGGTAGGATTGTTCAATACACTATTATAAAGGAAATGTGAAAAGTCCTAATCGATCCGGCACGTGCAAAAAAAAATACACGTGGTCAAAGGTCACAAAAATGGGTTTTACGCGATTTTCAGCAAAATGGTAAGTTTTATCATAAAATTAGCTCAGACAAAAATTGTAGATCGGACAATTATCTATAAAAATGTCTAACTACTTTTTTTCCTAAGAGCCACCGTTTTTGAGATATAACGATTCAAAAAGTTGAAACAGTAGCAAGCGCAACCTGAGAAAAAGAGGTTGAATCCAAAAATTTTGTATGTGGTATTACTAACTAGTAGTTGTGAAGTGTCAAGACATGATTCTTCATGTCTTAGACACTTCACAACTTTTTTTATTTCGGACAATTGTGGCTGAATAATGTGGCCCATTAAATCAAAAACTCCAGGTCGTTCTATCATTAGACGCACTCTAATAGCATTGAATGTATTCGGCATAGTAAAATAAAGCAGGTATACGACCCTAGCCACGCAGACGATTGAATGGGAGGCAGATGTTGCTGAAGGTTACACTGGCGTAGAAGATAAGGGAATGGGTTTTTTTTACCCCAAATTTTCATATTTTATATGTGTTAGTCACACTGACCGATAGAACGATATTTTTGCTTGTATTACGGCTTCAGTGATGTACGAGTATATACGTGGTGTACTTATTCATATTTTGACGATTACAACTCTTTCAATATTTTGAATCGTTATATCTCAAAAACGGTGGCTCTTAGGAAAAAAGTATTTAGACATATTTATAGATAATTGTCTGATCTATAATTTTTGTCTGAGCTAATTTTATGATAAAACTTACCATTTTGCTTAATAACGCGAAAAACCCATTTTTGTGACCTTTGACCGCGTGTATATTTTTTTGCACGTGCCGGATCGATGAGGACTTTTCACATTTCCTTTATAATAGTGTATTGAACAAACCTACCAATTTTCAGCCAAGTGCGAATTATTGTAACCTCACCCCAATTAATTAGTCTATTTTGACCGGACTATTAGAACAACATAAATGTATTCAACTGCGATTTGTTCAATTTCAGGTTTGGTCCCACAGTAAAAGTTGTTTGTTATCATGAGAACAATCACATGTTTAAGTATCTGTTTAGTACCAGTCACTATAACACGTATAATATAGGGTAAAAATACCATCCAATTTTTTTTTTAAGACGTAGGTATTATTCAAAGATTAATTTTTTGAAATAAAATTCGTAATTTGCTTTAGTATTTGCTTTTTTGTAGGCATTAGAGAGTTTCCCAAAATTCACCCCCTAAGTGGATGAAACGGGGTTCTAAAATTTGTAAAGTAGGTAGATCGCGTACCTTATTTAAATTACTAAGTTAACGGCTACAAAGCTGCGATTAAAAGCTAGTAAATGAAATAAAAAACCAACTCACTCAGGCAATTCCTCCAAATAATTGCTATTCAAGTCCAAATACTTCAACTGCTTCAGAGGCGAAAACACCCCTGGGCTCAATCTCTCTATCCTATTCTTACTCAAGTCTACCGTCTCCAGTTTCTTTAGATCCTTAAAGATTCCAGCTGGAATTGTCGTTATGTTGTTCCCTGCGAGGTTCAAGGTCTGAAGGTCTTCGCATCCGGTGAACAGGTCTTCAGGAAGGTTCGAGGAACAGTAGGATATTTTGAGGTTTCTTAAAGAGGGCAGATTTGCGATTGAGTGCTTGTAGAGTTTCAGAGGTGGGAGGTCCAGCGTTTGTGTTATTGTTACCTGGAAATAGTATATATTTGTTATTTTCTTTTTATTATACAACATGATACTTAAGGGGGACATGCCTCCAAGTTCACGTAAGTCGAACGTTTTTGACCTTGAAAAAATCGTTCCTCGACTTATATGAACTGAGAGGCTTGTATTGATGATTTTTATGGTTATAATTATGTATCTAGTTACGTTTTACAGTCGCTAAAGTATTTTTAACTTCATACAAATTTGAATTTCGCGGGCTACCCTGACGCTTTTACCTTAAGGGGGATGATGTTTCAGGTAGCCCGCGAAATTCAAATTTTCTTACGTTTTTTACAATTTGAAAGCTAGTGGTAAGTTGTATGAAGTTAAAAATACTTAAGCGACTGTAAAACGTAACTAGTTACATAATTATAAAACATAAAAATCATCAATACAAGCCTCCAAGCTCTCCTAAGTGTAGGAACGATTTTTTCGAGGTCAAAAACGTTCCTGCAACTAAGTGAGCTTGGAGGCTTGTATTGATGATTTTTATGGTTACAATTATGTATTACAGTAAGTACAATTACGTATTACAGTCGCAAAAGACATTGTAACTTCACACAACCTACCACCGGCCTGCAAATTGCAAAAAACGTAAGAAAATTTGAATTTCGCGGGCTACCCTGAAGCTTTCACCTTAAGTCCAATCTTGACGACCTTGAGCACAGTCGTAGGGTAGCAAGCCTTTCGGTATTTTACAGGATGCATTTCGGAGAGTGTGTGCGGGAATTACATGACTTGATTCCACTATCTCGTTTCTACCATCGGACAAATCGTCGTACGGCGAGTATCCACCCTTACGTTGTTGAAACCTCTACGGTCCGGATTAAGCGCTTCGCCTCGTCGTTTATACCGCGGACATCGAAGGACTGGAACAATATGCTTGCTGCGGTCTTCTCTCTATTCTACTCTCTTTCACTCACATTCTCCAAGTCCGTCAGGTTGCACAGCACGCCTGGCGGCAGGTCTCACTCCACTCCTCTCCACTCTACTCACATTCTCCAAGTCCGTCAGATTGCACAGCACGCCTGGCGGCAGGTCTCACTCCACTCCACTCTACTCACATTCTCCAAGTCCGTCAGATTGCACAGCACGCCTGGCGGCAGGTCTCACTCCACTCTACTCACATTCTCCTAGTCCGTCAGGTTACTCAACACGCCTGGCGGCAGGTCTCACTCCACTCTACTCACATTCTCCTAGTTCGTCAGGTTACTCAACACGCCTGGCGGCAGGTCTCACTCCACTCCACTCTACTCACATTCTCCAACTCCGTCAGGTTGCACAGCACGCCTGGCGGCAGGTCTCACTCCACTCCACTCCACTCTACTCACATTCTCCTAGTTCGTCAGGTTACTCAACACGCCTGGCGGCAGGTCTCACTCCACTCTACTCACATTCTCCTAGTCCGTCAGGTTACTCAACACGCCTGGCGGCAGGTCTCACTCCACTCTACTCACATTCTCCTAGTCCGTCAGGTTACTCAACACGCCTGGCGGCAGGTCTCACTCCACTCTACTCACATTCTCCAACTCCGTCAGGTTACTCAACACGCCTGGCGGCAGGTCTCACTCCACTCTACTCACATTCTCCTAGTCCGTCAGGTTACTCAACACGCCTGGCGGCAGGTCTCACTCCACTCTACTCACATTCTCCTAGTCCGTCAGGTTACTCAACACGCCTGGCGGCAGGTCTCACTCCACTCCACTCTACTCACATTCTCCTAGTCCGTCAGGTTACTCAACACGCCTGGCGGCAGGTCTCACTCCACTCTACTCACATTCTCCTAGTCCGTCAGGTTACTCAACACGCCTGGCGGCAGGTCTCACTCCACTCTACTCACATTCTCCTAGTCCGTCAGGTTACTCAACACGCCTGGCGGCAGGTCTCACTCCACTCTACTCACATTCTCCTAGTCCGTCAGGTTACTCAACACGCCTGGCGGCAGGTCTCACTCCACTCCACTCCACTCTACTCACATTCTCCTAGTCCGTCAGGTTACTCAACACGCCTGGCGGCAGGTCTCACTCCACTCCACTCTACTCACATTCTCCTAGTCCGTCAGGTTACTCAACACGCCTGGCGGCAGGTCTCACTCCACTCTACTCACATTCTCCTAGTCCGTCAGGTTACTCAACACGCCTGGCGGCAGGTCTCACTCCACTCCACTCTACTCACATTCTCCTAGTCCGTCAGGTTACTCAACACGCCTGGCGGCAGGTCTCACTCCACTCTACTCACATTCTCCTAGTCCGTCAGGTTACTCAACACGCCTGGCGGCAGGTCTCACTCCACTCTACTCACATTCTCCTAGTCCGTCAGGTTACTCAACACGCCTGGCGGCAGGTCTCACTCCACTCTACTCACATTCTCCTAGTCCGTCAGGTTACTCAACACGCCTGGCGGCAGGTCTCACTCCACTCCACTCCACTCTACTCACATTCTCCTAGTCCGTCAGGTTACTCAACACGCCTGGCGGCAGGTCTCACTCCACTCCACTCTACTCACATTCTCCAACTCCGTCAGGTTGCACAGCACGCCTGGCGGCAGGTCTCACTCCACTCCACTCCACTCTACTCACATTCTCCTAGTTCGTCAGGTTACTCAACACGCCTGGCGGCAGGTCTCACTCCACTCTACTCACATTCTCCTAGTCCGTCAGGTTACTCAACACGCCTGGCGGCAGGTCTCACTCCACTCTACTCACATTCTCCTAGTCCGTCAGGTTACTCAACACGCCTGGCGGCAGGTCTCACTCCACTCTACTCACATTCTCCTAGTCCGTCAGGTTACTCAACACGCCTGGCGGCAGGTCTCACTCCACTCTACTCACATTCTCCTAGTCCGTCAGGTTACTCAACACGCCTGGCGGCAGGTCTCACTCCACTCCACTCCACTCTACTCACATTCTCCTAGTCCGTCAGGTTACTCAACACGCCTGGCGGCAGGTCTCACTCCACTCCACTCTACTCACATTCTCCAACTCCGTCAGGTTGCACAGCACGCCTGGCGGCAGGTCTCACTCCACTCCACTCCACTCTACTCACATTCTCCTAGTTCGTCAGGTTACTCAACACGCCTGGCGGCAGGTCTCACACCACTCTACTCACATTCTCCTAGTCCGTCAGGTTACTCAACACGCCTGGCGGCAGGTCTCACTCCACTCTACTCACATTCTCCTAGTCCGTCAGGTTACTCAACACGCCTGGCGGCAGGTCTCACTCCACTCTACTCACATTCTCCTAGTCCGTCAGGTTACTCAACACGCCTGGCGGCAGGTCTCACTCCACTCCACTCTACTCACATTCTCCTAGTCCGTCAGGTTACTCAACACGCCTGGCGGCAGGTCTCACTCCACTCTACTCACATTCTCCTAGTCCGTCAGGTTACTCAACACGCCTGGCGGCAGGTCTCACTCCACTCTACTCACATTCTCCTAGTCCGTCAGGTTACTCAACACGCCTGGCGGCAGGTCTCACTCCACTCCACTCCACTCTACTCACATTCTCCTAGTTCGTCAGGTTACTCAACACGCCTGGCGGCAGGTCTCACTCCACTCTACTCACATTCTCCTAGTCCGTCAGGTTACTCAACACGCCTGGCGGCAGGTCTCACTCCACTCCACTCTACTCACATTCTCCTAGTCCGTCAGGTTACTCAACACGCCTGGCGGCAGGTCTCACTCCACTCTACTCACATTCTCCTAGTCCGTCAGGTTACTCAACACGCCTGGCGGCAGGTCTCACTCCACTCTACTCACATTCTCCTAGTCCGTCAGGTTACTCAACACGCCTGGCGGCAGGTCTCACTCCACTCTACTCACATTCTCCTAGTCCGTCAGGTTACTCAACACGCCTGGCGGCAGGTCTCACTCCACTCTACTCACATTCTCCTAGTCCGTCAGGTTACTCAACACGCCTGGCGGCAGGTCTCACTCCACTCTACTCACATTCTCCTAGTCCGTCAGGTTACTCAACACGCCTGGCGGCAGGTCTCACTCCACTCTACTCACATTCTCCAACTCCGTCAGGTTACTCAACACGCCTGGCGGCAGGTCTCACTCCACTCTACTCACATTCTCCTAGTCCGTCAGGTTACTCAACACGCCTGGCGGCAGGTCTCACTCCACTCTACTCACATTCTCCTAGTCCGTCAGGTTACTCAACACGCCTGGCGGCAGGTCTCACTCCACTCCACTCTACTCACATTCTCCTAGTCCGTCAGGTTACTCAACACGCCTGGCGGCAGGTCTCACTCCACTCTACTCACATTCTCCTAGTCCGTCAGGTTACTCAACACGCCTGGCGGCAGGTCTCACTCCACTCTACTCACATTCTCCTAGTCCGTCAGGTTACTCAACACGCCTGGCGGCAGGTCTCACTCCACTCTACTCACATTCTCCTAGTCCGTCAGGTTACTCAACAACCCTGGCGGCAGGTCTCACTCCACTCTACTCACATTCTCCTAGTCCGTCAGGTTACTCAACACGCCTGGCGGCAGGTCTCACTCCACTCTACTCACATTCTCCTAGTCCGTCAGGTTACTCAACACGCCTGGCGGCAGGTCTCACTCCACTCTACTCACATTCTCCTAGTCCGTCAGGTTACTCAACACGCCTGGCGGCAGGTCTCACTCCACTCCACTCTACTCACATTCTCCTAGTCCGTCAGGTTACTCAACACGCCTGGCGGCAGGTCTCACTCCACTCCACTCTACTCACATTCTCCTAGTCCGTCAGGTTACTCAACACGCCTGGCGGCAGGTCTCACTCCACTCTACTCACATTCTCCTAGTCCGTCAGGTTACTCAACAACCCTGGCGGCAGGTCTCACACCACTCCACTCTACTCACATTCTCCTAGTCCGTCAGGTTACTCAACACGCCTGGCGGCAGGTCTCACTCCACTCTACTCACATTCTCCTAGTCCGTCAGGTTACTCAACACGCCTGGCGGCAGGTCTCACTCCACTCTACTCACATTCTCCTAGTCCGTCAGGTTACTCAACACGCCTGGCGGCAGGTCTCACTCCACTCTACTCACATTCTCCTAGTCCGTCAGGTTACTCAACACGCCTGGCGGCAGGTCTCACTCCACTCTACTCACATTCTCCTAGTCCGTCAGGTTACTCAACAGGCCTGGCGGCAGGTCTCACACCACTCCACTCTACTCACATTCTCCTAGTCCGTCAGGTTACTCAACACGCCTGGCGGCAGGTCTCACACCACTCCACTCTACTCACATTCTCCTAGTCCGTCAGGTTACTCAACACGCCTGGCGGCAGGTCTCACTCCACTCTACTCACATTCTCCTAGTCCGTCAGGTTACTCAACACGCCTGGCGGCAGGTCTCACTCCACTCTACTCACATTCTCCTAGTCCGTCAGGTTACTCAACACGCCTGGCGGCAGGTCTCACTCCACTCTACTCTACTCACATTCTCCTAGTCCGTCAGGTTACTCAACACGCCTGGCGGCAGGTCTCACACCACTCCACTCTACTCACATTCTCCTAGTCCGTCAGGTTACTCAACAGGCCTGGCGGCAGGTCTCACACCACTCCACTCTACTCACATTCTCCTAGTCCGTCAGGTTACTCAACACGCCTGGCGGCAGGTCTCACACCACTCCACTCTACTCACATTCTCCTAGTCCGTCAGGTTACTCAACACGCCTGGCGGCAGGTCTCACTCCACTCCACTCTACTCACATTCTCCTAGTCCGTCAGGTTACTCAACACGCCTGGCGGCAGGTCTCACTCCACTCTACTCACATTCTCCTAGTCCGTCAGGTTACTCAACACGCCTGGCGGCAGGTCTCACTCCACTCTACTCACATTCTCCTAGTCCGTCAGGTTACTCAACACGCCTGGCGGCAGGTCTCACTCCACTCTACTCACATTCTCCTAGTTCGTCAGGTTACTCAACACGCCTGGCGGCAGGTCTCACTCCACTCTACTCACATTCTCCTAGTCCGTCAGGTTACTCAACACGCCTGGCGGCAGGTCTCACTCCACTCTACTCACATTCTCCTAGTCCGTCAGGTTACTCAACACGCCTGGCGGCAGGTCTCACTCCACTCTACTCACATTCTCCTAGTCCGTCAGGTTACTCAACACGCCTGGCGGCAGGTCTCACTCCACTCTACTCACATTCTCCTAGTCCGTCAGGTTACTCAACACGCCTGGCGGCAGGTCTCACTCCACTCTACTCACATTCTCCTAGTCCGTCAGGTTACTCAACACGCCTGGCGGCAGGTCTCACTCCACTCTACTCACATTCTCCTAGTTCGTCAGGTTACTCAACACGCCTGGCGGCAGGTCTCACTCCACTCTACTCACATTCTCCTAGTCCGTCAGGTTACTCAACACGCCTGGCGGCAGGTCTCACTCCACTCTACTCACATTCTCCTAGTCCGTCAGGTTACTCAACACGCCTGGCGGCAGGTCTCACTCCACTCTACTCACATTCTCCAACTCCGTCAGGTTACTCAACACGCCTGGCGGCAGGTCTCACTCCACTCCACTCTACTCACATTCTCCTAGTCCGTCAGGTTACTCAACACGCCTGGCGGCAGGTCTCACTCCACTCTACTCACATTCTCCTAGTCCGTCAGGTTACTCAACACGCCTGGCGGCAGGTCTCACTCCACTCTACTCACATTCTCCTAGTCCGTCAGGTTACTCAACACGCCTGGCGGCAGGTCTCACTCCACTCTACTCACATTCTCCTAGTTCGTCAGGTTACTCAACACGCCTGGCGGCAGGTCTCACTCCACTCTACTCACATTCTCCTAGTCCGTCAGGTTACTCAACACGCCTGGCGGCAGGTCTCACTCCACTCTACTCACATTCTCCTAGTCCGTCAGGTTACTCAACACGCCTGGCGGCAGGTCTCACTCCACTCTACTCACATTCTCCTAGTCCGTCAGGTTACTCAACACGCCTGGCGGCAGGTCTCACTCCACTCTACTCACATTCTCCTAGTCCGTCAGGTTACTCAACACGCCTGGCGGCAGGTCTCACTCCACTCTACTCACATTCTCCTAGTCCGTCAGGTTACTCAACACGCCTGGCGGCAGGTCTCACTCCACTCCACTCTACTCACATTCTCCTAGTCCGTCAGGTTACTCAACACGCCTGGCGGCAGGTCTCACTCCACTCCACTCCACTCTACTCACATTCTCCAACTCCGTCAGGTTACTCAACACGCCTGGCGGCAGGTCTCACTCCACTCCACTCCACTCTACTCACATTCTCCTAGTCCGTCAGGTTACTCAACACGCCTGGCGGCAGGTCTCACTCCACTCCACTCTACTCACATTCTCCTAGTCCGTCAGGTTACTCAACACGCCTGGCGGCAGGTCTCACTCCACTCTACTCTACTCACATTCTCCTAGTCCGTCAGGTTACTCAACACGCCTGGCGGCAGGTCTCACTCCACTCCACTCCACTCTACTCACATTCTCCAACTCCGTCAGGTTACTCAACAGGCCTGGCGGCAGGTCTCACTCCACTCCACTCCACTCTACTCACATTCTCCTAGTCCGTCAGGTTACTCAACACGCCTGGCGGCAGGTCTCACTCCACTCTACTCACATTCTCCTAGTCCGTCAGGTTACTCAACACGCCTGGCGGCAGGTCTCACTCCACTCTACTCACATTCTCCTAGTCCGTCAGGTTACTCAACACGCCTGGCGGCAGGTCTCACTCCACTCTACTCACATTCTCCTAGTCCGTCAGGTTACTCAACACGCCTGGCGGCAGGTCTCACACCACTCCACTCTACTCACATTCTCCTAGTCCGTCAGGTTACTCAACAACCCTGGCGGCAGGTCTCACTCCACTCTACTCACATTCTCCTAGTTCGTCAGGTTACTCAACACGCCTGGCGGCAGGTCTCACACCACTCCACTCTACTCACATTCTCCTAGTCCGTCAGGTTACTCAACAACCCTGGCGGCAGGTCTCACTCCACTCTACTCACATTCTCCTAGTCCGTCAGGTTACTCAACACGCCTGGCGGCAGGTCTCACTCCACTCCACTCCACTCTACTCACATTCTCCAACTCCGTCAGGTTACTCAACAGGCCTGGCGGCAGGTCTCACTCCACTCCACTCCACTCTACTCACATTCTCCTAGTCCGTCAGGTTACTCAACACGCCTGGCGGCAGGTCTCACACCACTCCACTCTACTCACATTCTCCTAGTCCGTCAGGTTACTCAACACGCCTGGCGGCAGGTCTCACTCCACTCCACTCCACTCTACTCACATTCTCCTAGTCCGTCAGGTTACTCAACACGCCTGGCGGCAGGTCTCACTCCACTCTACTCACATTCTCCTAGTCCGTCAGGTTACTCAACACGCCTGGCGGCAGGTCTCACTCCACTCTACTCACATTCTCCTAGTCCGTCAGGTTACTCAACACGCCTGGCGGCAGGTCTCACTCCACTCTACTCACATTCTCCTAGTTCGTCAGGTTACTCAACACGCCTGGCGGCAGGTCTCACTCCACTCTACTCACATTCTCCTAGTCCGTCAGGTTACTCAACACGCCTGGCGGCAGGTCTCACTCCACTCTACTCACATTCTCCTAGTCCGTCAGGTTACTCAACACGCCTGGCGGCAGGTCTCACTCCACTCTACTCACATTCTCCTAGTCCGTCAGGTTACTCAACACGCCTGGCGGCAGGTCTCACTCCACTCTACTCACATTCTCCTAGTCCGTCAGGTTACTCAACACGCCTGGCGGCAGGTCTCACTCCACTCTACTCACATTCTCCTAGTCCGTCAGGTTACTCAACACGCCTGGCGGCAGGTCTCACTCCACTCTACTCACATTCTCCTAGTCCGTCAGGTTACTCAACACGCCTGGCGGCAGGTCTCACTCCACTCCACTCCACTCTACTCACATTCTCCTAGTCCGTCAGGTTACTCAACACGCCTGGCGGCAGGTCTCACTCCACTCTACTCACATTCTCCTAGTCCGTCAGGTTACTCAACACGCCTGGCGGCAGGTCTCACTCCACTCTACTCACATTCTCCTAGTCCGTCAGGTTACTCAACAACCCTGGCGGCAGGTCTCACACCACTCCACTCTACTCACATTCTCCTAGTCCGTCAGGTTACTCAACACGCCTGGCGGCAGGTCTCACTCCACTCTACTCACATTCTCCTAGTCCGTCAGGTTACTCAACACGCCTGGCGGCAGGTCTCACTCCACTCTACTCACATTCTCCTAGTTCGTCAGGTTACTCAACACGCCTGGCGGCAGGTCTCACTCCACTCTACTCACATTCTCCTAGTCCGTCAGGTTACTCAACACGCCTGGCGGCAGGTCTCACTCCACTCTACTCACATTCTCCTAGTCCGTCAGGTTACTCAACACGCCTGGCGGCAGGTCTCACACCACTCTACTCTACTCACATTCTCCTAGTTCGTCAGATTGCTCAACAGGCCTGGCGGCAGGTCTCACTCCACTCCACTCCACTCTACTCACATTCTCCAACTCCGTCAGGTTACTCAACAGCCTTGGCGGCAGGTCTCACTCCACTCCACTCCACTCTACTCTACTCACATTCTCCAACTCCGTCAGGTTACTCAACAGGCCTGGCGGCAGGTCTCACTCCACTCCACTCCACTCTACTCACATTCTCCAAGTCCGTCAGGTTGCAGACCAGGCGTGGCGACAGGTCCACTCCTCTCCTCTCTACTCCACTCCACTCTACTCTACTCACATTCTCCAAGTACGTCAGGTTACTCAACAGGCCTGGCGGCAGGTCTCACTCCACTCCACTCCACTCTACTCCCCATCACTCCACTCCACTCCACTCCACTCTACTCACATTCTCCAAGTCCGTCAGGTTGCTCAACAACCCTGGAGGCAGTTCTCGCAGCCGGTTGTTGTACAGGTCCAGGGTCTGCAGACGAGGTACATGCGCCAGCGTGCCTGCCGGAATGTCCGTCACCAGACTGGACCATAGCGCCAGTCTCTCGAGGGAATCCAACCCTGGAACCATGGAAAGAGCTTATTAACCTATCACATATCCGCAAAACGAGACACAATGGTAAAACAATAACAGCGCGGTCTCATAAGACCGGTCGGGGATTCATGAATTAAGGTGAATGCTTCAGGTAGCCCGCGAAATTCAAATTTTCTTACGTTACGTTTGCAATTTGCAGGCCAGTGGTAGGTTGTATAAAGTTAAAAATACTTTAGCGACTGTAAAACGTAACTAGTTACGTAATTATAACCATAAAAATCATCAATACAAGCCTCCAAGCTCACTTAGTTGCAGGAACGTTTTCGACCTCGAAAAAATCGTTTGGCCTTGGGCCTTTGGGCTACCCTGAAGCTTCCCCCTTAACTCACTTCAAAGAGGAGAAGGTTCAATGTTCGTCTGTATGTCTTCTCGTCCGATTATAATTTGAGTGTCTTCAAGGCTAGAGTTTGAAAGAAATTGTCACATTGACAGATTTTCATTGTAAAACTGTCAATGTGACAATTTCTTAATGGACCGTTAAGAAGTTAAGTGATGATTAACGTTGATGGACAGTAAGGGACGCTAATGAATGTCTCTGAGTATAAGCATTAATAAACTAGTGCGCCTCAACATCAACGATTGCATCACTGCTTACCATCAGGCGGGATTGCAGTCAAGCACTAGTTATAAAAATAAAGCACAAGGTTTTTTAATAATAATAAAGCACACATTATTCAGCTAATTTCGGCTTGACTGGAAGTCGACCTAAGGCTAAGGCTAAGTAGATGATGATGATGATGAAAGCACCTAGGCTTCATATTATTAAAAGGCTTTATATTACAGCACACGGGTCTTCAAATTTTAAGTTCTAGAGCAAAATGGTTTTGTAACAACTAATAGAGATCCCTAGATCCTCTTTTAGAGGTATGTGGAACAGAGAGTAAAGTCCCACATACCTCCGATTAAAAGGGAGGATCTTCCTACCAGACGAGGTGTTATGTCCGGTAGGCAACTGCCCTATAGATGACTTCGGGCTGTTGTATCTATTCATATCGAACGAACTTTGCTTGTAAAAGTTCTCTGCGCGGCATAACAGTTTTTAACAGCAATAACGACTGCAAATTGCATTTATTATTTTAAAACCTTTGTTTTTGTACGAGTTTTCAAGCGCCAAAATTCGCAGAGCCTAACCTCAGACTCGCCAACTTATAACGGCCGTATTGTAGTAAGTACATGTTGCTACAAGAACAAAAAAATGCGAGATACACTGAACCGTCCATTATACACACACGTGGGGAAACCTATGCCCAACAGTGGACTTCTTACAGCTGAAAAGACCAACAAAAAACAATTCAAAAAGCCTTACCTCTAAGCGCATTAACACTAGTTTCATTAATCCCTTCATTCCCCCAGATGTTCAAGTTCTTCAGGCTGCTCAGACCCCGGAAGGCGTCTTCTGGTATACCACCCAGGATACCATCAGAGAGCTCCAAGTACTCCAGCTGGGAAGCGTTCTGGAAGTCTCCAGAGTGGAGCGTGATGGGGGTGCCTGTGATGCGGAGGTGGCGTAGGCTTGGTAGTGCTGCTACTACTGATGATGGGATCCTTGTTTCAGGACCTGGAGTTGAAGATGATAATGATCGTTAATAGATTGTTATTTATTTATTTATTACTAGCGACCCGTCCCGGCTTTGTACGGGTGCAAAATTATCAGTGTTTCCCTACTATATTATACATATAAATCTCCGTATCTCCGACAACAAGCGCCGCGGAATAGAGTGGGGATTGTCCAACGTCTTGGAGGACCTAGATTACGCCGATGACTTTTGCCTCTAGAGCCATACCCACTCCGACATGCAGGCTAAGTTGGACGATTTAAGTCGGGAGGCTGCAAGATCTGGCCTTAAAATTAACATCCGGAAGACGCAAGAGATGCGAACTGGTGTGAAGAATCCCTCACCGTTGATACTGAACTCAGAGGTAGTGGAACGCGTACACAATTTTACCTACCTAGGAAGCGTCGTGACAGAAACCGGAGGTAGTGAAGAGGACATCACTTCACGGATCGCCAAAGCCCGAGCAACCTTCGCGCAGCTAAGACCTGTTTGGCAGTCACGTAAATTGACCCGAAGGATAAAACTCAAGATCTTCGGGTCCAATGTTAAACCTGTACTGCTCTACGGGTGCGGAACATGGAAGGTTACGAAAGATATCTCACGCCAGATCCAAGTTTTCGTCAACCGCTGTCTCCGTCGCATTCTCGGAATTTACTGGCCCGAGACTATATCTAACATAGAGCTGTTAGAAAAATGCCACGAGAGCCCCATCGACCACCAGATCAAGCGTCGCAAGTGGAGATGGATTGACCACACGCTCCGAAGGGATTCCGATCACATACCCAAACAAGCGTTGGATTGGAATCCCCAAGGAAAAAGAAAGCGTGGCCGTCCCCGCCAAACTTGGCGTCGCACCGTACTGGCAGAGGCGGCAAGCAACGGAATGACGTGGAGCGAGGTGAAGCGGGAAGCTCAAGACCGTTCGCGATGGAGGATTACTGTGGACGCCCTCTGCCCCATCTAGGGGACATAGGACATTAAGTAAGTAAGTAATACATATAAACCTTTCTCTTGAATCACTCTATTTATTAAAAAAATTGCATCAAAATCTTGCGTAGTTTTAAACATAGGGATAGAGAAAGCGACTTCGTTTTATACTATGTAGTGTTTGAACAAGTATTGTATTTTTATATGATTATTTGTGACTTTTTTACAACCTCCCGAAATGCCATACAGTTTAAAAACTGCACATTGTACGAGTATATTAAAAAAAAGATCTAAACCGTCTGAGAAACCCCATCTATGAAGATTATCTTTACTGCCCAACCTTACCTTGATTAATCATCAGCCGTTCAACCTCGCCCAAGCCAGTAACATCTTCAGGCTGCAAAGGCTCAACAGCTTCAGTGACGTAGAGGAAGGCCACGGAGGATGCGTGCAGGACAGTGGGTAGACACTGCAGTACGGATGGAGAGCAGCCCTTGATCATCAGCGAGGGTAGGGGCTGGTCGTCCGCCAGGTTGATGTCTGGAAGGTCTGCGCAGGTGAAGTTGGTGCCCTGCAAATAAAACAAGTGGTTTGTCAGTTTTTGGCGAGATTTCTTCGAATGAAGTTCAGTGGCTGTTTCAATGATTCGCAAATTGATTTCTAGTGGATATTGTGATGTGAAATTGGTGCAGTTTTGTATCTCAAGTATCTGCGCAACTGTCCAGGGCCTAGAGTCTGCTATTAGAATTGTATCAAAATTATCGATCACTAGCTTTTACCCGCGGCTTCGCTCCCGTCAAATGACTACCCTACATAATATCCTACGGTACCCTACCCTACCTTCCCTACGTACCCTACACTACCCTACATGCCCTACACTACACTACACTACCCTACACTATACTACACTACCCTACACTACCCTACACTACCCTACTTTACCTAACTTTTTTTTTTAGAATTTTTCTCTCCGTAAAAACCATCATTGAACTTCAAATAACATTTAAAAAAAAAATCAGCCAAATCGGTCAAGCCGTTTTCATGTTATGTCGTGACAACGGAAAACGGGTTTCATTTTTACCAGTGTGTGTTGCCAGTGATGACATATGGCTCGGAAACGTGGTCGCTCATAATGGGCCTCATCAGAAGGCTTAAAGTCACCCAAAGAGCAATGGAAAGGGCTATGCTCGGAGTTTCCTTGCGCGATCACATCAGGAATGAAGAGATCCGCAAGAGAACTAAGGTTACCGACATAGCCCGAAGAATCGCTAAACTTAAGTGGCAGTGGGCAGGGCACATTGCTCGTAGAACAGATGGTCGATGGGGACGGAAGGTTCTAGAGTGGCGGCCACGTACCGGAAGACGCAGCGTCGGAAGGCCTCCCACAAGGTGGACCGACGACCTGGCGAGGGTCGCGGGAATCCGATGGATGCGAGACGCGCAGGACCGGTCGCTGTGGCGACGCTTGGGGGAGGCCTATGTCCAGCAGTGGACGTCTTTCGGCTGAGATGATGATGATGATGATGATGATATATAGATTGGCTTGATTTTGACAAGTTTGGTAGTGCTAAACTGTCAAAATCAACAATTATGAAGCCAATGATCGACAATTCTGATACTATTCTAATAGCAGACTTGAGGTAATAGACAAAACGTGGAATCATTGAACAGACCTTCTCATTTGAATCGCATTAAAGCAACAATATTTTTGGATAATCTAATTCACGTCAACGGTTCTAGTAAGTGTTGCACTTGTGTTGTGCACACCACTTTAGGGATATGTGGAACAGAGAGACGAGAATATAGTCCTACATACCTCCGTCGAAAAGGAGTACCGCGTTACCCCAGTTAATGGGTTGTGGAGGTCTGGTAGGCAGCCGCTCCTCGTAAAATACTGGTATTCAGCTAAATCCGGCTTGACTGGAAACCAACCCCAATATAGTTGGGAATAGGCTAGGTAAATGATGATACCTCCGTTGAAAAATGAGGATCTTGGACCAGACGAGTGTTAGGTAGGCAACAGCTTGAATTGATAGATGATTTCTTGCTGTTCTGTACTGGGAGTGTCAGACATCGATGCACAAACGAATACCATGTATCCAGTACATGATTCTGGAACCCCAGTGATTTTATTATGGTAGGGGAATCATCAGATTGACTTCTCCCACTCTTGGTCAGAGCGAGAGGGTGTGTCAGACTCTTACTGACTAAACCCCTACCCCGTTCCTTCGTTGCCTTCGATCTGGGGGACACGGTGGACACCTTTCGGATTTCCCATGTTCCCCAGAGGCTTCGGCCCTGCCGGGCCCCTACAGTTTTGCTGACATCTCCTTGAGGCGCGCGTGGAACAGAACGCGCCGTTGACGACTGGGCTCGGTCCAGATTATTTCCAGACTGCCGGACAGCGAGCTACCCAGTGCTCGCCGTCCGCGAACCTGCGCCTACGGTGGTCGGAAATTGGGATCGGGATCTCGGCGGCGGCGGCGTGAGGACCGTTCCCTCACGCACTCGCGGTCAGCAGCCTCCTTCACGAGCATTACTGCTTCGCAAAAGGGACTCCATAGATGTGGTTACAACACTTACCTCACAGCGTATATTGACGAACTCGTTCTTCCTCGCATTGACCATCACACTGGCTGCCCCCACGTGCTCGCAGTAGAACTCCAGCTCATCTCCGATGCCGCAGACGCACTGCTCTGGACAGTGCACCGCGGAACCGACCGTCAGGCATGCTGCCAGGATCAGGAGACGCATGATGTTAGCTTGGGGATGTCATGTCTGGAACAGCAGAGAAGATACAGGTTCTTATAATATTCCACAAGTTTTTCTGGACAAGACCGGTTGATGTGGCGACGCTTGGGGGAGGCCTATGTCCAGCAGTGGACGTCTTTCGGCTGAGATAATGATGATGATGACAAGTTTTTCACACAATGACAACTGATAAATATACTTATATATTTCTAAATACATACTCGTACATATTATAGATTAATTACACCCACGCTTGCCTAGAAAGTAAGCTATTCACTCTTGGCTTAAAGACTCCTAAGTTGTAGCTATCAGGTAACACAGACTACGGCAGGGAATTCCACTCCTTAGCTGTACGCACAATAAATGTGTTCCTAAAACGCTTTGTGCGTATGAGTGGATTCTTCACCAAGTACCGGTGGCGCATCGCCGTAGATACGACGTATCTAGACGCAAGCTTCTCAGGGAACACAGACTCCGGCGGGAAATTCCCTCGAGACTTCGTTGGGATATAAATACATCCAATTTTCTCATAAGCGTCAGTCCACACTGAGACGCGACGCGACGCGACGATGCAGGAAGAGGCCAGGGACTTCACGCTGCGCCACGAGATGCATCGCAACGTTGCGAGGCGCATAGTAACATCGTCGGCAACACGACGTCGCGAATGTAAAAACGTTCCGCTGCGCAGCGAGACGCCGCGCGGCGTCACGAGGCGCAGCGCTGCATGAAGCAACGTATTCTAAATTCTCACAATGAAATGTGTATCTTTTCGTGTAGTAAATAAAGTTCTATTTTGAGTTACTCTATTAAAATGTGCATGTAGCGTCGCGTCGCATCGCGTCTCGGTGTGATGAAAATGTATTTATTTCTTTCGGCGAACTTGCCAAGATAATCAAGTGAATAACGACTCCGTTTGTTTTTATATTTGAAGCAATATGAAGCTAAAATTAAACTGGACTGCATTATAATATTTTTATAAAAATTTTTTGGGTGTGAGGTCATCAAACTGACTTCTACCGCTCTGGGCGGAGCGGGAGGATGTGTCAGACTTCCACTGACTAAAACCCACTACTGTTCCTTAGCATTATCGGCCTTATAATGTTCCCACAGCTGGGACTCAGGCCTCCTCTCTTGGAGAGGGAATGGGCCATAATCCACCGCGCGGGCCCATTGCGGATTGGTGTCATGTCACATGTCTTCGAATTTTTGGTTCTAGGACATGTCGGTTTCATCACGATGTTTTCCTTCACCGTTTTGAAAGCAGTGGTGATGAAAATAAATTACACAAAGTAATGCGCCTGACCGGATTTGAACCCGCGACCTACAACTTGCCAGTCGGGGCAGTTACCACTGGGCCATCACTGCTCTCCTGTACCTTATTAGCCCTAATTCAAGAGTCCCAGGACTGGGACGGGAGGAAGGGATCTCTTTCGTCGACCCAGGCCCCAGTAGGCTTCGAGCCAGTCGGTCCCCTACAGTTTGCTGACATCTCCTTGAGGCGCGCGTGGAACAATACGCGCCGTCGACGACATGGGCTTGGTCCGGACTATTACTGAACGGCGGGCTACGTATTTATTTATTATTTATTTAAACTTCATGTACAGTGGTGGTACATAGGCGGACTTAATGCATCAAGGCATTCTCTACCAGTCAACCTTAGGGTTAAAAAGACAACACTGTGGTAGGTCTGCACAATAAATAAATAACAGATACTTCAAATAGATGTTTTATCGATAAACTTAATTGTTTATAATTATGTAAGTATGTATGTATTTTAACGTTTGAATCCCCGACCGGTCTCATGAGACCGCGCTGTCATTGTCTTACTATTGTTTCTCGTTTCGCGGGTATGTGATAGGTTAAGTGGCAGTGGGCAGGACACATTGCTCGTAGAACAGATGGTAGATGGGGACGGAAGGTTCTAGAGTGGCAGCCACGTACCGGAAGACGCAGCGTTGGTAGGCCTCCCACAAGGTGGACCGACGACCTGGCGAGGGACGCGGGAATCCGATGGATGCGAGACGCACAGGACCGGTCGCTGTGGCGACGCTTGGGGGAGGTCTATGTCCAGCAGTGGACGTCTTTCGGCTGAGATGATGATGATGATGATGAAGTATGTTTTGTGTATGTTGTGTATTGCTCGCCGTCCGCAAGGCCGCTACTAACTCGCACTTGACTGGTCTAATTGAAATATCAAAAAATAAACAGAATAGCTTATCTTTCTTCCACGAAAATTTAATACATAACACATTACAGAGAAATGTATTGAGTCATACACACTGCTTCTTCTGTTTGCGAGGAAATAATATTTATGTACATTGATAACAACATCTTATGTGTTTAGTTCGTCACCCGAGTGTGTGAGAGGGGTCACATAAAACGCCACATTTATATTAAATGTAACGTAATGTAATGTAACAAAGTAATTTGCATGTCGCTGGTATTTAGTGTCGCTTTTAATCACTTAACCTATCACATACCCGCGAGACGAGACACAATAGTAAGACAATAACAGCGCGGTCTCATGCAACCGGTCGGGGATTCATGAAATTCGATTACATAATTATCAGTTATGAAGCTACCTATATAATTGTTTTTCTCCAGCCATTTCGATTATCCCTAGAATCTAGAAATAACTAGTCTGATACGACCTACATCATCATCTACCTAGCCTTTTCCCAACTATATTGGGGTCGGCTTCCAGTCAAGCCGGATTTAGCTGAATACCAGTATTTTATGAGGAGCGGCTGCCTACCAGACCTCCACAACTCATTAACTAGGGTAACACGGTACTTCATGGCAAGACTGGAGTCAGATTTACTGGCTTCTGACTATCCGTAACGACAGTGTGTTAGTCGGACTCGCGCACTGAGGGTTCCGTACCAACTTACCTATCAAAACAGTTCAACTCTCGAATCGAGTCTTGAAGATTATCCCGACTCGCAAAAAAATCTTGTGGTGTACCTAACTAGTATCATTTTTCAGACTTTTTACTACTTGCACTTGCCTGGTTCTTTTTTTAAGATGGGTAATCATCAGAATGACATCTCCCGCTCTTGGACGGAGCGGGAGGGTATCAGACTTTTACTGACTAAACCCCACGCCGTTCCTTCTTTGTCTTTATTCTAGAGCCCCGGGTTTTCCTTCCGGAAGCCCACCCATGGCCCCAGAGGCTTCGACCCTGTTGGGCCCTTAAAGTTTGCTGACATCTCTTTGAGGCGCGCGTGGAATAGAACGCGCCGTTCACGACTTGAAATTACCGGGCTGCCGCACTGTGTTTCGTCCAGAACAAGCTGGACAAAATTATTTTTTACTTGATATAGGTTGCATAGCCTCTGCTTGTTAACAATATGACTGATTTCGTTGTTTAAAATACTAAGAAACTCATAAAAATGCGAAACTCCGAAAATAAAATGAATTAATTAAAACTAATGGTGTTTATGGCACGATTCGTAAGAAATATCAATTAAATTAGGGGTATTTAAAGCTAATTACATTATATAACGATTACACTAATATAAGAATAAGTAAATAAAACTTATTTATATATTTTACAACAGTTCCGATTTGTACACAATAAACCACACTCGTAAAAATCAACCTGTTTTAAATAACTTACGACTAGAAAACGACTATTCATTGAATTATGTATAATGAGAACAAACTCAGGAATTATTCAATCTTACTAAGTTCATCCTCAGAAAAATTCTCCACATAATAATCTTCGGTATTAATATTTACATTTTTACAATATTTACGGGTGGGGTTACAAGGTCTAAGACTGTAGGGGGAGGCTACCTGATTTTTTTCTGGGGATATCACTGAGACTGTTAAGAATAAAAAGATCATATGTGATGATCAACATATTCAGGAAATCTGTATTCGTGGCAATACGAGACCGTTTCCGGGTATTATCCCTTCGGAACCTTCTGCAATCTTCAGAAACGATTCTCAGGTTTCTCACTAAGTTCTCGAATCAGTTTTGCGACGTTGCGTTTACCTGCTTGACGAGAAGCTATTTCAGCAGCAACCAAAAGTACCTCAGAGCTTCGTAACTGAACCGAATCGTCGATACCTCACCGTGTGGTTTTGGCACTTGCGTTTGCCATATCCACTGGCGGTCTTCCGGGACCATGCTGTGAATGTGAAGACGTTGATGCTTCTGCAAAGTCATAAGACACCTTAAACTGTACGTCTTCACCTTCTAGCCACTTAGCATTACAAGCTAAGAACCGATTCCGTATTCGGCCAGAATTCTCCCATTTCTCCGAAAATTTCGAAGAAAAACGGGCAATAATATTTTGATCTCCTTCACAGATGCTTCTGTTACACCACTGAGATCATGATTTTGTGAAACAAACATGAAAAGCGCCTTATTTCGGTCACTTTTTGTATGTTTCCCCCATTCTTCGAAAAAAGGCATTTTTGAAACTGTAAAACTGCTACCTGTACAAAAATTAAAAACAGCTTTTCGAGCAAAAACGAGCAAAAAAAGAAAGTTTCATTATAATTTGGAAGCATCTGCCTATCAACTGAAAAAAATACAGACCGGGGATACGAGGGGGTTTTTAGTTACCGTCTTTTGAATTTGAATTGTTGAATAAAAAACTTAATTTCTGGATTTGCGACGCTCTGGTTCTAATTTAGTATGAATATTATTTAATTGTAACTAAATAAATATAATGTACTCACCCTTAGTAATAGAATCCATCACTAAAATTTACCACAACTATTAAGATAACCGCAGGAGATGCAATCGTGTCAGTAGCAAAAATTCAAATAATATTATGCATTTGACCCAATTTATTTCTATACTTGCCCTTATTAACGATGTTTTGTATGACTTATGCCAAAACAATAGTTGTGGGTGTAATTACCAACTAATAACCTACTTACCACCATTAATGATTTTAAGAAATCTTAATGTTGTTTTTGTCCAGCTAGCTTGTTCTGGACGAAACACAGTGTGCCGGACGGCGAGCTACCCAGTGCTCGCCGTCCACAAGGCACTTTCCTGGTTTGTTTTTCAATGAAATTCAAGGAATATAGACCATGTAGTCTATCACATACCCGCGAAACGAGACACAATAGTAAAACAATAACAGCGCGGTCTCATAGGACCGGTTGGGGATTCAAACATTAGTATTTAAATTTACAACTGCGTCATGTTTTGAACTCATAATGTTATCAAGTTTTGACCCTAAGTTTTAATAATAGAAATAAAATCCTATCAACAAAATTTGGCTGTTCAAAAAACCCAACTAGATAAGGCCAAAAAAAGTACCTAACAAAACTGATAAATCATATTCATTTTCAGCTAAACAAATATATTTTTCATCATAATTATTCAGCTAAACAAATATAACGCTTAAAACATTACAAATAAGGTTGATTTCAGAATGGAGAGTACATCTATACTAATATTATGAAGAGGTAAAATTTGTAAGTTTGTAAGGTTGTATGTAGGGGGTAATCTCTGGAACTACTGGTCCGATTTGAAAAATTATTTCAGTGTTAGATAGCCCATTTATCGAGGAATGCTATAGGCTATATACCATCACGCTACGGCCCACTGGAGCGGAGCAGTAACGAAAAATGCGGGTGAAACCGCAGGGGAAGGCTAGTGTTTGATAATTTTGTTTAAAAGCTTCTATTAAGCTTTAGGTTTGCGGACGGCGAGCCATAGTTAGCTCACCGTCGTCGAGTCGGTCCGTGCGATAAGGACCAGGTTTGGGGAAACTATGTGCTGTCGACGACTTGGTCTCGATCCGGTCTTTAGAGGTAGCGGAACAGAGAGTAAAGTCCCCCACCTTCCGTTGAAAAGGGAGGATCCTCCGACCAGACGGGTGTATGTCCGGTGGGCTACTGCCCGATAGATGATTTCGGGTTGTTGTATCTATTCAAGTCGCGCGGAGAACTTTGCTTACGCGATGCAGGATTCTGTGACGTCATATATTATGTAGTAGATCGTAGTCGCTACAGGTCAATTACGGGACGGCCGGACGGCGAGCTACTCATTGCTCGATGTCCGCCAGGCCCGCGTCTACCGTGGCTGGTTGTCGAGGTCGGGGTCTCGGCGATCGGGATGCAAAGTGCCTCCTCCTTCGCTAGCATTACAGCTTCGCAGAAGAAGGTGACTGCCTGCCAGTCCTCCTCGCTCCGGACCATGGCCTGTACCAGGGCCCGTCGCAAGAGGTCTTTGCCACCGATAGCCTCCACGAACACACGGCGGTGCTCCGCCCAAGCGAGGCACACCTCCACTGTATACTCCTTTCAACTTCTGTGGTATGATCCACCGTGTCATCACATTGCAGCATTGGTGACACCCCGGCGTTTCCTCCGCCTGAATCCGATGCAGGAATCTTCCGAACTTCCCGTATCCCACCAAATGGTAAGCAGTGATGCAATCGTTGATGGTGAGGCGAGCTAGTTTATTAAGAGCCTTTTCACTCTAACCTTGAAGACATCCAAATTATAATCGGACGGGAAGACCGCATCAGGAAATAAAGACTATTAATTAGATTTATTAATTGATTTGTGACGTAAAACACAGATTTTTCCTCTCATTGTATTAAATCCAACGTGAATCATTACAAATATTCTACTATATTATAGTAAATATTTACTTTTCCCCCTGAAGGGTACTACGTAGTCTCTCGTAAAAACACGCACGTCAGATGATGATCATCTCAGCCGAAAGACGTCCACTGCTGGACATAGGCCTTCCTCAAGCGTCGCCACAACGACCGGTTCTGTGCGTCTCGCATCCATCGGATTCCCGCGACCCTCGCCAGGTCGTCGGTCAACCTTGTGGGAGGCCTTCCGACGCTGCGTCTTCCGGTACGTGGCCGCCACTCCAGAACCTTCCGTCCCCATCGACCATCTGTTTTACGAGCAATGTGCCGTAAAACACACACGTAATTAAAATCAAAAATACAGTTGAAACAATTTCGTAGGCTTGCGAGCTACCCATTGCTCGCTATCCAGCCGTCAGGCAATCGTCCGGACCGAATCTTGAGTCGTCGACGGCGTGAATTATTCTACGCGCGCCTCAAGAAGACAAGCCCACTAGGATCATGGGTTGTGCGAAAACCCACCCAGGGTTGCCGTAAAAAGTCAAAGAAGGAACACAGGAGTGGGTTCTAGTCAGTAAAAATCTGACACGCCCTCTCACTCCGCTTTAAAGCGGGAGAAATCATTGGATAATTTCCTACCTAACAAATAAAAGTTAAGGAGTAACTTTTTGCTGTACGCACTATGCACTAGTCGCGCATAAGACCATGTCCATGTTGGACATCCCACCCATTCGTACCTACAAAGCTTCTTGGGAACACATATTTAAGAAGTGGAATTCTCTGCCGGAGTCTGTGTTTCCTGATAGCTATAACCTAAGGATCTTTACATCAAGAGTAAATAGGTTACTTCTAAGCAAGCGTGCTCCATCGTCGACCACATTATCGTTTACCATCAGGTCAAATAGTGGTCAAACGCGAGTCATCATCATCTACCTAGCCTTTTCCCAACTGTACTGGTAATTAGCTAAATCGGATTTAGCTGAATACTAGTATTTTACGAGGAGAAGCTGCCTACCAGAACTCCATAACCCATTAACTGGGGTGACACAGTACTTCATGGCAAGACTGGAGTCAGACTGGCTTCTGACTATCCGTAACGACTGCCAAAATCTACAAATGACAGCCGGGACCTCCAGCTTAACGTGCTTTCCGAGGCACGGAGGAAACTCGGTATGTCAAGATGGTTACCTATCCACAGACCAACCTTGGCAAGTGTTGCTTAACCTTGAAGATCGACCTGTGCTGCTGTTATAATCTAGCCACGAGCTCCTCTGTGGTCAAATAGGACTACATACATAACAAAAAAAATATCTTTTCATTTTATGACGTCGAACCTTTAGTGTTTTCATGTTCACAATGAAATGCACATTAACGGCGTATAAATAAGATAATAACATGTTTAAATATAGCCAGCTGGCCTGATAAAACGCACCAGAACAACATGAATGCGATAAGTTTGAACACAACTGGTCACCCAATGCCTGGTGAATATAAAAGTCACTTTATGCATCTATCTAAAAGGCCTATTACACCACTCGTTTTTAAAAACGGTCTTAGTCCACGTCGCGAAGTGTAATAAGGGACATCATATGCCTAGCCTTTTCGCAACTATATTGGGGTCGGCTTCCAGTCAAGCCGGATTTAGCTGAATACCAGTATTTTACGAGGAGCGGTTGCCTACCAGACCTCCACAACCCATTAACTGGGGTAACACGGTACTTCATGGCAAGACTGGAGTCAGATTTACTGGCTTCTGACAATCCGTAACGACTGCCAAAGATCTACACATGACAGCCGGGACATACGGCTTAACGTGCTTTCCGAGGCACGGAGGAACCCATCCACAAAGCAACCTTGGCAAGCGTTGCTTAACCTTGAAGTTCGACCTGTGCGGCTGTTATTGACTAGTCATGAGCTCCTCCATGGTAGTGCGTCCATAGCGTAGTGTAATAAGGGTATGACGGTCTTGTACGTAGACTCAACAACAGGCTACGTAGACCAGTCGTAAAAACGGGTGGTGTAATAGGCCTTTAAGCCTGAATGTTCAAATAAATTCTAAGCCAATACTTACCAGTTAAGAACGCACATTAAAAATTTACATGGGAACTACATTAAACCGCACACGTGAGCCACGCCTTTTTTTTTAACGTGGGGAATCATTAGAATGACTTTTCCCGCTCTTGGGCGGAGCAGGAGGGCTTGGCAGACTTTTACGCACTACTAGGGGAGCCTAGTAGTGGGTAAAAGTCCACTAGTAGTGGGTGGGTCCTTCTTTTACTGACTAAAACCAACCCCGTTTCTTCTTTGTATTCGTTCCAGGGTCCCGGGTTTTCCTTGCAGAAGTCAACCCTTGGCCCCAGAGGCTTCGACCCTGCTGGGCCCCTATAGTTTGCTGACATTTCTTTGAGGCGCGCGTGGAACAGCACGCGACGTTGACGATTTTGGCTCGGTTCGGATTATTCGGACTGCCGTACGGCAAGCTAGGGCCATTCTCTCTCGCATGCAGCCGCTAATCAGACCATGGCCTGTAGACACTCTTCCTTCCTTCCGAGTGGCCGTTGCCGGCGATCGCCTCCACGAGGACAAGGCGGTACTCCGCCCAAGTGGGGCACATCTCTACCGTGCGTTCCACCGTGTCCACGTCTGATTTGTAGCGCATCGAACCTCATCATCTGCCTAGCCTTTTCCCAACTATATTGGGGTCGGCTTCCAGTCAAGCCGGATTTAGCTGAATACCAGTATTTTACGAGGAGCGGCTGCCCACCATACCTCCACAACCCATTAACTGGGGTAACACGGTACTTCATGGCAAGACTGGAGTCAGATTTACTGGCTTCTGACTATCCGTAACGACTGCCAAAGATCTACGATGACAGCCGGGAGAACCTACGGCTTTACGTGCTTTCCGAGGCACGGAGAAAACTCGTTATGTTAAGATGGTCACCCATCCACAGACCGACCTTGGCAAGTGTTACTTAACCTTGAAGATCGACCTGTGCGGCTGTTATTATCTAGCCACGAGCTCCTGCGGAATCGAACCTACTCTCCGCAAAATAATTAATGTTTGGCTTTTCTACAATTAATTTAACAGAGGTCACAAGTTTCATACAATAATATAAATAATTAGTGTTATCTACTCAACGCCAGTTTGATAACAAAAACGACATTATTTTATGTTTATTATTAGTGATGTGCCGGATCGTTAAAAATGTATATCCGCGGATACGGATACGGATCTTTATTTTCTTACGCTCGTTTTCAATAAGCTATCTATCTAAGGTTGCAGCTACTAAAGATAAACAAATTTATCCCTTTGCCCTTACTTGCTTTCCTATAACCTACCGACGGTTAGCATTTCCTACCAAAAGTTGTGGATTGATAGATAGCATCTTACTGTTTATCGGGGATAGCTATCTATCTATGAACTGCGGTTGGTTATTGAAAACGGGCGTTAGCCAATCGCTTAAGTATTTTTAGAAACAAAAGATGATAAGTAATTGTTAATTTTCTTATATTTATAAAAGTAATGTCATAACTTTCTATGTGTAATAGTGATCTAATAAGATAATTGATGTATCTTTGCGTTATACAGGGTGTAAAAAGACCGATCACAAAGCCGATATCTACACATTCTGTACATGTAATAAGTAACTTGGACCAAAAAATATTGCAGGGAAAAAACTTTTTTTTTTCATCTTTAAAAAATAATAATTCCGATCAGCTGCGCGTTCGACCACTCGCGCTTGGTCGTTGAACCGACCGCACGCTTGTGTGTGAGGCACTCGTTTTGTTCAGTTTTCATTGCATTTTTGTAACTTCAAATGCGTAATAATTCAAATTTTTCATAACAAATGAAAAATTGATAATTTTGGTACTGTTTGTTCGGAAGAAAGTTTATTAATGATACTTGGAATACGACTTCGAAAAAAAAACCAAAAAAAAAATCACTTTGACCTTCAATATTTCCAGAACCTGGGAATTCCCAGGTATGGTCTAGAAGAAAAAAAACTATCCCAGTGATGAGTAGAATATGGGGTTTTCGTTAGGGGTCCTTTTACACCCTTTATTATGCAGCTTTATATCCTGTCAATTGAATATAAAAGATCCGTAAAAGATCCGCGAATAAAGTGACGGATACGGATCTCCGGAACATCACTATTTATTATACACATATAAAAAAAATATTATGATTTAAACCAACTTACGTGAAAACCGCAAAAAAATATTTTAAAAAACACTGATATCACTTTTTAACACAATAATTGTATTAATTTCACACGAAATTCACGATAATACACTAAGTAAACTAAACAAATGCGGAGCGGATAGACACGTCCGCTCTCCACGGCGGCCGGACTGCGTCTGTCTGTGTTTGGCGCGGACGTAATCAACGCGTGCGAATCAAAATATTGACGAATGGCGCGATTATCTATACTTCCATACTAATATTATAAAGAGATAAAATTTGTAAGTTTGTATGTAGGGGCTCCAGTCTTGCCATGAAGTACCGTGTTATCCCAGTTAATGGGCTGTGGAGGTCTGGTAGGCAGCCGCTCCTCGTAAAATACTGGTATTTAGCTAAATCCGGCTTGACTGGAAGCCGACCCCAATATAGTTGGGAAAAGGCTAGGCAGATGATGTATGTAGGGGGTAATCTCTGGAACTACTGGCCCGATTAGAAAAATTCTTTCAGTATTAGATAGCCCATTTATCGAGGAATGCTATATGCTATATACCATCACGCTACGACTGGAGCGGAGCAGTAACGAAAAATGCTGGTGAAACCGCAGGGGACAGCTAGTATTATAATAAAGAGGTAAAGTTTGTTTTTTTTGTTCGTATGGGATAATCTTTGAAGATCCAGGTTCGATTACATAAATGTATACAGGAAAAGTTTTTAACCACTGCGTAATTTTTTTTTTGGTGGCTCAGTGTAAGTAATAGAACACAAATCGATCTTCAAGGTTAAGCAACGCTTGCCAAGGTTGGTCTGTGGGTGGGTGACCATCTTACATAACGAGTCATAAAATTACCATATTTGTAACGGGCGGGCGGGCGAAGCCGCGGGCAAAAGCTAGTTTATAATAATTTTAATACTAGTCTGAAATCCCGGATTTTTATCTGGACAGAACAAAGTTTTATGCTCTTCCGATCCTGATACGGTAAGGGGCCGTATTGTAAGGTTATTTTTAGGGTTCCGTAGAAAAAAACTAATCAAAACCAAAATCTAAAATGGTTTTATTTTACATAGGCCTACATTGGCACTTATAAAACGTTAGAATCTAGTGCACGGTTCCAATTGGTCGTTTCTTATGGAGAAGAATCGGCAAGAAACTCCAGAGTTACTCTTAACAAAAAATATTATAGCATGCTCGTCTAAGTACAGTTCGTCCGTTATAAGTTGGCGAGTGTGAAGTTAGGCTCTGCGAATTTTGGCCCTTGAAATATCGTACAAAAATAAAGGTTTAAAAAAAATAAATGCCAATAACTGATTTTAACAGCAATAACAACTGCAAATTGCATTTATTTTTTTAATTACTCAGATACCCGCGAAACGAGACACAATAGTAAAACAATAACAGCGCGGTCTCATAGGACCGGTTGGGGATTCAAACGTTAAAACCTTTATTTTTGTACGATATTTCAAGCGCCAAAATTCGCAGAGCCTAACTTCACACTCGCCAACTTATAACGGACGATCTGTAACCTATTCAATCTTGACTTGTAAGTAAGACCCCTAAGTTGCAGCTATCAGAAAATATTCGGGCAGGGAATCCCACTTCATAGGAGGACGCTTATGGGTTTTTTCTTAAAACGCTTTGTATCTATGGGCGGGATGTTCACCATGCACCGATGGTGCAACGTCGACACGGTGGTGCTCCGCCCAAGCGGGGCACACCTCCACCGTATAGTGGTGTGTAATTTTTAACTGATGAGGCTGAGACCGTTTTCACATTATCCGATCCGATATCGGTATCGGACACCAATACGATATCGGGGTAAGTAAAATGTATGAAATATGTACCTGTCTTTCCTGTCCGGCCCGATATCGGATATCGGAGCACGGCATTTCATACATTTTACTTACCCCGATATCGTATCGGCGTCCGACACCGATATCGGATCGGATAGTGTGAAAACGGTCTTATTGCAAGCGACCACGATTAAAAAAATTATATTAGGAACCTCAATATCATTTTTGAAGACCTATCCATAGATACCCCCCCCCCCCCCGACCCGTATGGGTTAAACACACATGGAGTTTAAAAAAAAAAAATTTCAGTTTTAAGTATGGGGAACCCTAAAATGTTTTGTTTTTTTTTCTAATTTTGTATGAAAATCTTATGCGGTTCACAAAATACGTCTACTTACCAAGTTTCAATGGTATAGTTTCGGAAAAAAATGACTGTGACATACGGACGGACAGACAGACAGACATGACGAATCTATAAGGGTTCTATTTTTTGCCATTTGGCTACGGAACCCTAATAAAAAAAGTAGTTTTGCAATTTGGTGTCCCTACGCAGTATTTTAGCCGATGTGTTCACTGCGACATACTGTTATCAATGACCGTCCGGTACCTACATCGTTATCAGTAGGTTTAACCCGATCACAATGAAACAGTAATTATGATCTGATTTAAATAATTGTCCCTTTTGTTTAATAATAATAATATTCCACAACTTTCTCATAAAGCTATCTAGACCCAAACTAAGCAGAGCTTTTGTGGCATAAATGCTGAAAATATATAAATTAATACAGTACTAAAATAAACATACGACGAGCTGATGGCTAGATAATAACAGCCGCACAGGTCGATCTTCAAGGATAAGCAACGCTTGCCAAGGTTGGTCTGTGGATGGGTGACCATCTTAACATAACGAGTTTCCTCCGTGCCTCAGAAAGCACGTTAAGCCGTAGGTCCCGGCTGTCATTTGTAGATTTTTGGCAGACGTTACGGATAGTCAGAAGTCAGTAAATCTGACTCCAGTCTTGCCATGAAGTACCGTGTTACCCCAGTTAATGTGTCGTGGAGGTCTGGTAGGCAGCCGCTCCTCGTAAAATACTAGTATTCAGCTAAATCCAGCTTGACTGGAAGCCGACCCCAATATAGTTGGGAAAAAGGCTAGGTAGATGATGAGCTAAATGTGTTTAATATTCTACAACTTACACACAACCCATCTAGTTCCAAACCAAGCAAAGCTTTTGTGGCATAAGTACTAGACAACTGATAAACATACATATTATATAGGTATTTCCAAATCAATACATTTAAAATAGTATTATTTACAATAGTATTTTTTTAAGGTTAGAGACCATCAAAATGACTTATTCCCGCTCTGGCAAAAGCGGGAGAGCGTGTCAGACTTCTACGGACTAAAACCAACTCCTGTTCCTTCTTTGCCATTATTCCAGGGTCCCGGGATTCTCTTTCGTCAACCCAGGTCCCGGTAGGCTTCGACCCTGCTGGGCCCTTACAGTTTGCTGACATCTCCCTGAGGCGCGCGTGGAACAGTACGCGTTGTTGACGACTTGGGCTCGGTGCAGATTATTACCGGGCTGCTGGACGGCAAGCTAAGCAGTGTCGGGCCCCTAACTTTCGTCAATCCAGGTTCCAGTAGGCTTCGACCCTGCCGAGCCCTTAACTTTCGTCAACCCAGGCCTCAGTAGGTTTCGGCCCTAACGGGCCCCTTGCTTTTCGTCAACTCAGGCCCCAGTAGGATTCGACCCTGTCGGGCCCCTACGTTTCGTCAACTCAGGCCCCAGTAGGCTTCGACCCCGTCGGGCGCCTAACTTTCGTCAACCCAGGCCTCAGTAGGGTTCGACCCTATCGGGCCCCTACCTTTCGTCAACCAACGCCCCAGTAGTCTTCGATCCTATCGGGCCTCTAACTTTCGTCAACCCAGGCCCCAGTAGGCTTCGATCCTATCGGGCCTCTAACTTTCGTCAACCCAGGCCCCAGTAGGCTTCGATCCTATCGGGCCTCTAACTTTCGTCAACCCAGGCCCCAGTAGGCTTCGATCCTATCGGGCCTCTAACTTTCGTCAACCCAGGCCCCAGTAGTCTTCGATCCTATCGGGCCTCTAACTTTCGTCAACCCAGGCCCTAGTAGGCTTCGATCCTATCGGGCCCCTACCTTTCGTCAACCAACGCCCCAGTAGTCTTCGATCCTATCGGGCCTCTAACTTTCGTCAACCCAGGCCCCAGTAGGCTTCGATCCTATCGGGCCTCTAACTTTCGTCAACCCAGGCCCCAGTAGTCTTCGATCCTATCGGGCCTCTAACTTTCGTCAACCCAGGCCCCAGTAGTCTTCGATCCTATCGGGCCTCTAACTTTCGTCAACCCAGGCCCTAGTAGGCTTCGATCCTATCGGGCCCCTACCTTTCGTCAACCAACGCCCCAGTAGTCTTCGATCCTATCGGGCCTCTAACTTTCGTCAACCCAGGCCCCAGTAGTCTTCGATCCTATCGGGCCTCTAACTTTCGTCAACCCAGGCCCCAGTAGTCTTCGATCCTATCGGGCCTCTAACTTTCGTCAACCCAGGCCCCAGTAGTCTTCGATCCTATCGGGCCTCTAACTTTCGTCAACCCAGGCCCCAGTAGTCTTCGATCCTATCGGGCCTCTAACTTTCGTCAACCCAGGCCCTAGTAGGCTTCGATCCTATCGGGCCTCTAACTTTCGTCAACCCAGGCCCTAGTAGGCTTCGACCCTGTCGGGCCCCTACACCTCCAGAATAAAGCCTCTGTACTGCCCCAGTGACCCTGAGTTCACACAGTAATCAGACCGTGACATATACTATGTCAACAACGCCGAAAAACACCGGTTTTTCCCAACCGTAACATATAATAACATATCAGTCGGTTTTTATTTGTGGTCAGTAACGTTTCCAGATAAAAATACCCATTTAATTATAGTTTCTGAGAAAAAATATACTGTTCTAGGTATTTAGTAAAGATTTGAAATTATCTGTCTTTCTTTACTATAGTAATATGTTGTTTTCTGGCCTGTTGGTCTAGTGGTTAGTGGCCTGACTGTTGTGCCAGAGGTCGTGGGTTCGATTCCCACCCTGGACAAATGTTTATGTGATGAGCACGATCATTTCTTCTGTGTCTGGATATTATTTATGTATAATAAGTATGTATTTAAAAATATATAAGTATGTTTATCAGATGTATTGTACCCATAAAATAAGCTCAGCTTAGCTTGGGACTAGATGGCGTTGTGTGAATGTTGTGGAATATATTATATTGTAAACGTTTCGACAAAAGGTAGGTATCCCCCAGCTATCATCATCATCTACCTAGCCTTTTCCCAACTAAATCGGCTTCCAGTCTAGCCGGATTTAGCTGAATGCCAATAGTTTACGAGGAGCGGCTGCCTACCAGACCACAAACCATTAACTGGGGTAACACAGTACTTCATGGCAAGCCTGGAGTCAGATTTTACTGGCTTCTGACTGCCAAAGATCTACAAATGACAGCCGGGACCTACGGCTTAACGTGCTTTCCGAGGCACGGAGGAAACTTGTTATGTTAAGATGGTCACCAACAGAGAACCTTGGCAAGCGTTGCTTAACCTTGAAGATCGACCCATGCGGCTGTTATTATCTAGCCATGAGATCCTGAAAAGAGTTCTGAGTTCTGACAGAAGTAGGTATCTAGAGCTTACTTTAGCCCATCTCGGCGAGGGCACTACCATGCCCCCGCTATCTCAGTACTACACTTATCTAAGCTGAGAAAACCGCAGGGTTTATCCGAGATGCTATAATTACGGATCTAACTAACTAACCTATTGATCAGTAGGTTTCTTGCGTAATTACATAATACAGTGGGTTTCTTAGCTCTTGAGAAAGCGATACTATACGGAATAGCTGAAATTATGACGCCTGGCCCTTTATTAAAAACATTTTTTTTCCACAACTCACACAACGCAACGCCATCTAGTCCCAAGCTAAGCAGAGCTTGTGTTATGAGTACTAGACAACTGATAAACATACTTATATATTTTTAAATACATACATAATATTAAAGATAAATTACACCCAGTCATCTTCTTCCTGCCCTTATCCCATATTACTTTGGTGACACGTTTTCTTCTTCCATTCCGTCCTGTCGTCCGTCAATCACTAACTCCCTTTTCTTTCATCAGTCCTTACACAATCCATTACACCCAGACACCAACCAAAAAATTCGTTAACATGTCACATCCACCAACCCGCACTGGGCCCGCGTTGTGGATTACGGCCCATCCCTTCTCCTAGAGAGGAGGACTAAGTCCCAGCAGTGGGAACATTATAAGTCCGATAATAATAGTTGCGTCAAACTAGCTTATGATACATTTTCCGTTAATACTAGGTAGTTAATCGGTAAAGCAATTAAAATATAATTAGTTTTGTATTGACTATGATTGCATAGTCACTTGTTCAGGCTGAGACGTAGTGTTTACTTCTTAAGTTCTTTTTATAGCCGGTTCGTCGGGTAAGACTCGTTAAGTGCATAATTTCATTTGGTCACTCTAATATAAAAGTAAGTCTCGTTAAAATCGGCTAATCCGTTTCGGAGATCAGCCGGAAGAAACAGAGAGACCAACTATAAAGAACTATGTTTGGTGTATACTCAAGTATACATATTACTACATAGTATAAAACAAAGTCGCTTTCTCTGTCCCTATATCCCTATGTATGCTTAAATCTTTAAAACCACGCAATGGATTTTGATGCGATTTTTTTTAGTAGATAGTGATTCAAGAGGAAGGTTTATACGTATAATACATGCATAATATAGTAGAGTAACACTGATATATTTGCTGCTAATATTATCTGTGGCATTGAGTATAACGTAGAAAATTGATTGAGATTACGTCACAAAAATTACGTTGCTGGGAAAATCAACGTTTTTACTTCCTAGGGAAATATCAAAGAAACCAGTTTCACAAGTTCATTTAAAATATGTAGCAGATTACTTTCTATTTTCCATAACGACTGGCCTGTCTGCTATGCCAGGGGTTGTGGGTTCGATTCCCACCCAGGACAAATGTTTGTGTAATGAGCACAATGAGCATGATCATTTGTTCTGTGTCTGGGTGTAATTTATCTATAACTAGCTTTTACCCGCGGCTTCGCTCCCGTCAAATGGCTACCCTACATATCCTACGCTACCCTTCCCTACACTACCCTACCTACCCTACACTACACTACCCTACACTACCCTACCTACCCTACTTTACCTAATTTTTTTTTTAATTTTTCTCTCTGTAAAAACCATCATTGAACTTCTAGAAACATTAAAAAAAAAAATCAGCCAAATCGGTCAAGCCGTTTTCATGTTATGTCGTGACAACGGAAAACGGGTTTCATTTTTATATATGTAGATATGTTTAGAAATATGTAAGTATGTTTATCAGTTGTCTAGTACCCATAACACAAGCTCTGCTTAGCTTGGGACTAGATGGCGTTGTGTGAAAAGTTGTGGAACATATCAACATATTATATTATAACGCGTAATGTGTCTATCAATCACTCCCTCTGACAAACTATGTTCTAGGGTTCCATGTACACACTGATCTGCGGACGGCGAGCAATGGGTAGCTCACTGTCCGGCCGTCCGGTGACAACCTTTCGGTATTTTACAGGATGTATTTTGGTGTGTGAGCGGGAATAGTATTAGGTACTTTATTCCACCATCTCCTTTCTACCATTGGACAACCAAACGTCCGATGAGACTTACGCCCGTTTTCAATAACCTACCGCAGTTCATAGCTAGATAGCAATCCCCGATAAACGAGTAAGATTTCTATCTAAAATCCATCCACAACTTTGGTAGGAAATGCTATCCGTCGCGTCGGTAGGTTATAGGAAAGCAAGTAAGGGCAAAAGGATAGATTTGTTTATCTTTAGTAGCTGCAACTGTAGATAGATAGCTTATTGAAAACGGGTGTTAAAGGTCTACCTTACGTTGCTAAAACCTCTACGGTCTGAACTAAGCGTTTAACTTCGACATTTGTACCGCGTACATCAAAAGACTGGAACAATACTTGCCTGCTGCGGTCTTCACTGATTATAATTTAGGTATCTTCAAGGCTACAGTGAATAGGCTCTTAATAAACTAATGCGCCTCACCATCTACGATTGCATCACTGCTTACCATCAGGTGGGATCTCAGTCAAGCACTAGTTTACATAACTTAAAAAAAAACATAATAACAACAACAGAGAACTAGCCAAAGGATCATGACCAACGATGTATGGAAATCCGTCTAAAGTTGAAACACAATAAATCTTTATTTATTATAGACTACGCTTTATATACTATTAATCAAAAGTGTTAATTTTCACACAAATACCCGTATTTTGAAGTAATTAAACAAATACGGAGATAACCTACAAATTATGTCTAACCTACTCGCAACTTATAAAATGACCACAGATCAGTCATGGAGGTACAAAACAACAATGTTAGTTAAAAACAAAACAAGTGAACAGTTGCTAATTGAAAAATATAATGTAATATTCATGCTTTTTATGGCCTTGCGGCGTTGATGTGACAATATCGAAATAAAACGACAAACTTCAGTCAGATAGAGATCATTTATTAACTTCAATTTGTCTCAGATCTATACAGAAATAAATAAGGTACCTTCCTGTTGTATATAATGGTATCATCATCATCATCATCATCTCAGCCGAAAGACGTCCACTGCTGGACATAGGCCTCCCCCAAGCGTCGCCACAGCGACCGGTCCTGCGCGTCTCGCATCCATCGGATTCCCGCGACCCTCGCCAGGTCGTCGGTCCACCTTGTGGGAGGCCTTCCGACGCTGCGTCTTCCGGTACGTGGCCGCCACTCTAGAACCTTTCGTCCCCATCGACCATCTGTTCTACGAGCAATGTGCCCTGCCCACTGCCACTTAAGTTTCGCGATTCTTCGGGCTATGTCGGTAACCTTAGTTCTCTTGCGGATCTCTTCATTCCTGATGTGATCGCGCAAGGAAACTCCGAGCATAGCCCTTTCCATTGCTCTTTGGGTGACTTTAAGCCTTCTGATGAGGCCCATTGTGAGCGACCACGTTTCCGAGCCATATGTCATCACTGGCAACACACACTGGTCATAGACTTTTGTCTTGAGACACTGCGGTAGGTTGGACGAGAAGATACCGTGCAGCTTCCTGAACGCTGCCCAGCCGAGTCGGATTCGACGATTGATCTCTTTCTCGAAGTTAGATCTACCCAACTGGACCGTCTGTCCCAGGTAGACGTAGTCGTCCACAACTTCGAGTATAGAGTCTCCGATCTTGATAGGAGTGGGAGCTACATGGATGTTTACCATGACTTTGGTTTTGTCCATGTTCATTTTTAGTCCCACTCTTTCGGAAGCCCTACTGAGATCACCGAGCATTGTACTGAGCTCCTCCGTAGTCTCAGCCATGACTACTATGTCGTCGGCAAACCGAAGGTGAGTGATGTACTCGCCGTTGATATTGATGCCTCGCCCTCTCCATTTCAGAACCTTGAAGACATCCTCCAATGCGGCCGTGAACAGTTTCGGAGAGATAACGTCTCCCTGCCTCACACCCCGCTGTAAAAGGATAGGTTTCGAGGTCTGATCCTGGAGTCGGACTGACATGGTGGCGTTTTTGTACAAACATTTCAGCACTTCGATGTACCGATAGTCAATCTGGCACCGTTGGAGAGACTGCAGTACAGCCCAAGTCTCGATCGAATCGAAGGCTTTCTCGTAATCCACAAACGCTAAGCAGAGAGGCAGGTTATACTCCTCAGTCTTCTGTATAACCTGCCGTAGCGTATGTATGTGGTCTACGGTGCTAAAGCCTTTTCGGAATCCGGCTTGTTCAGGAGGCTGGAAGTCGTCGAACCTGCGTGCGAGACGATTCGTGATGACTCTGGAAAACAACTTGTAGACATGGCTCAGAAGTGAGATGGGCCTGTAGTTCTTAACCTTTCACATACCCGCAAAACGAGACACAATAGTAAGACAATGACAGCGCGGTCTCATGAGACCGGTCGGAGATTCAAACGTTAAGGAGGGCATTGTCGCCCTTCTTAAAGAAAAGTACCACCACACCTCTGCCCCATGCCTGTGGCGTTTTGCCCTCGAGTATGACGGAATTAAATAGCTTCTGAAGGGCCTTAAGGACCGGTTTTCCACCCGCCTTCAGAAGTTCGGCCGTAATTCCGTCCTCACCCGGCGCCTTATTGTGTTTAAGTTGTTTCAGAGCCATCCTAATCTCGTACAGGCTGACGTCCGGGATATCTTCGGTATAGTGTCGGGTCAATCTAGCTCTTGGATCATTCGCTAGATTTGTCGTGGGTTTAGAGATAGACGTGTATAACTGTCCATAGAATGCCTCGATCTCTCCCAGGAGCTCCGATTTAGCGGATATGACTCTGCCATCGTCGGTCTTCAGTTTCGTGAGTTGGCTCTGCCCAATAGACAGATCCCTCGCAAAAACTTTGGAGCCCTTATTCCGCTCTATCGCGTCCTTAACCCTTTCGGAATTAAAGTGGCGAAGATCGCGTTTTAAGGACTTCGAAATCTGTCTATTGAGCTGACGGTATCTGCACAAATCGTCTGAAGACTGCAGAATCATCTCACGCCTCTTCTTCATGAGCTCGAGAGTCGGATCTGAGAGCTTCTTGTTCTTATTTGTACGGTGGGTCTTGAAAAACTTAGACCCGACCGTATGGACAGTTTCCACGAACCCATCGTTACATTCGTCCACGGAGCTACCTAGGCACTCGAAACGATTGTGGAGTTCGAGCTGAAAGCTCTCGGGGTTTTGGAGCTGGATTTGTGCTGGACGGAGCGTAGACTTCACCAGTCGAGACCTTTCAAGCTTGATGTTGATATTCAATGTGCCTCTCACCATGCGGTGATCACTACCAGTTTTCACTGCATTGATCACAGAGACATCATTGAATATTTGCTTCTTCGTCGACAAGATGAAGTCAATCTCATTTTTAGTTGCACCATCGGGGCTTTGCCAGGTCCACCTCCTATGCTCACGCTTTTTGAAGAAAGAGTTCATCATGTAGAGGCCCTCCTTCTCCATATAGCTAGCCAGTAGGTGTCCCCGGTGGTTCCGCCGTCCAAATCCAAATTGCCCCACTCGCAGCTCATCACCGTCTCGTTTGCCCAGTTTAGCGTTGAAGTCCCCCATGACCACGGTGAAGTGAGTCTTATAACCATGTATGGCTCTGGATATATCCTCATACATGGTCTCTACTTCGTCGTCGGAGTGTGTCGAGGTTGGGGCATATACCTGTATGACCTTCAGCGAATATCTTGCCGATATTCTGAGTATAAGGTAAGCCACCCTGGTCGACACACTCTCGATCCTCACCACATTGTTCACAAGGGACCTGTGGACGAAAAACCCGACACCACCCTGGGACTGCTGGTCGCCCTCCCGGAAATAGAGCAGGTTACCGGATTTGAGAATTATCGTGTCCTCCCCCTGTCTTCGGACTTCGGATAATCCCACAATACTCCATCGTACCCCGCTCAACTCTTCCTCAAGTTCGGTGATCTTCTCGTCGGTCCGCAGTGTACGCGTGTTGTATGTTGCCAGGTCGAGTCGTTGGAAGGGGTAGCCTAGCCTCCTCCGGAGATTCTTCGCACCCCTTGCCTCGCCGTAGCCTTGACCGCTACCGTAGTCAAGGTTAGACGGGCTGCCGGGTACTAGGGGCCGTTTTGTTTTGCGTGTCTGCATTGTTGGGGGGTTTTTGCCATAATCGCCACGCTTGGCATGCGGGTTGGCGATCGCAGTGTAGATGTTGAAATGCACAGAAAATGCTGCTGCCCATTTTCTGGTGTGTCCCTTAGTCGCCTCTTACGACACCCACGGGAAGAGATGGGATGGTGTAAATTCTTCGGTTCCAGACACCATACGGAACTATATACTATATAATGGTATAAAACACATAATTATGAACAGACTTTTCATGTAGGTAGTCATTAGGTATTTAATGTTAGAACAAGTATACAACAAGTAACCTATAGATGTCCTACGTATTTGACAGCAGAACTTTAAGTACCAATTACCTTTATTATTCATCATCCTCATCAAAATAATTATCTAAATACGAAGCTGGAGCAGTTATATCGTTATAACGCCCCCAGTTCAAGAACCAAACTTGTTGGTTTTGACGTCTCACTTCCCTATAAGCTGCCAACCAACAAGCATTGCACACTCTTTCCAATCTTGAAACCTAAAAAAGAACAAATTGACATACTATGTATTCAGTATTAAAATAAACCAATATGTAATATCAGCATTATCATTTCAGCTGAAAGGCGTCCACTGTTGGACATATGCCTCCCCCAAGTGTCGCCACACCTAACAGTACTGTGCGTCTCGCATCTTGCTGTGCCCGACAGGGTCCATATTGATCTTAACAATATTTCATACCTTCTATGTAGTTATGTACATAATATGGAATGTACTAAAGTATTGAGTAATACAATATTATTATATAGCCAGTATATCTCAGAACTCTGGGGTCTTGGACCTTTGGAAGGCGTATGAGGAGCCAAACCAACTTGTAGAGGCCCTTTAGACACTTTTAATGAAGCGTAATAGCAACCGACGATTATCCCTGTACGCGCTATGCTGTGCACTCAAGGACTACTCCCGGTTGGTTGGTGGGAAACTATTGCAACATATGAAAACAAAGATAATAGGGTTTTTGAAGTCTTAAGTGGACTGGTTACCAGTGAACTATGTTAAGACAATATTATTATTAGTGAGAAACATATCTATATAGCGTTAGTCTAGTGTATAGATTATTACTGCTCAAAGTCAAATACTTTAATTGGAAATCACCGCTGGCTTTGACACACCGGTGACCTTATACACTCACAGAAACAACATAGTTGTTTTGCTGCGGTTTTCTGCGTGGTGGTGAAGTTCCCCAAGAATAAAAATTAGCATTATAGAAATATGTGTAAGTCAAAAAATATTTACCAAGTGCAGCGGAACCTTTCTTAATATAATGTTCCTTTCTGGGCGGTCAGATCTCACAGCATGTGTTCTTGATGCACGTAAAATAGACAGTCCACAAGAAAAGCATATACTTCTGTGACCAAAAGCAGGCAATGGTAAAGGATTTACTCCATCAATGAATGTATTTGCTGCATCTTGAAGTATTGCTATACACTCCGTACAAAGTACACTTTCTGATGAAAGCTGAAATAAAAGAAAATACTTCTGAATGCTACTGTTTTTCTGAAATACTTAATTCAGGTTATACACCAATCATCATTTAATCCAAACATATTATAAAACAGAGTCCCTCACTGTGTATAAGGATATTATAAGCTCAAAAAGCACTGTACAGATACTCATGCAGTTTTCACCAGTATACGGAGTGATTCATGAGGAAGGTTTAGGTGTTTAAAACATGCATATCATAGTAGAAAAACAACCGAGAATTTCAAAGATTTCTATCACCCATGCAAAGCTGGAACAGGAGTAATATATACTCCATCTGTTCAAGTAGTTAACTAAATGTAAACAATCTTAGCATGTCTTTTATCTAAAAAAATGCCTAAAAATTGTATCTAAAAATGTTTACAATTAGGTATTTACTTAAACCGAAGTTAGGTAATTAATTTAACGTTTGAATCCCCAACCGGTCCTATGAGACCGCGCTGTTATTGTTTTACTATTGTGTCTCGTTTCGCGGGTATCTGAGTAATTAAATAATCTTTGTATGTCTTTTATACGATTTATTTTAAATAAAAAGACATATCAAGATTGTTTACCTTTTAAGACATATCAAGATTGTTTACCTAAACCGATAGAGTATAAGCATACAGCTGTGTCCGGCTGTGTTCCTACATATTATTCTTGTAAACTATAGTACTTGTAAACTATGCCCTAAACTAAACTACTGGAGTATTCTTTATGAATGTGATAATCATATAAAAAATATATTTTTCAAATCAACATAATAATTCCAGAGATTAGAAACAAATCAACGTTTATTATATTAGTATAGATATACATTTCATCAATATATTACATTGCTGTATTGTTCACATTAAAGCTCATTTTCAAGATTAAATTAAAGGATCAATAGTAGAAAATCGTAGTTAAGTTGTATGATGGTAGTCTGACCATAATATAATTCATAGGTACTATAAGTTGCACCACAGTAAGGATGGATGATTATAGGATGTTGTCAGCTATTCAAAAGTAAAGGATGCTGGCATGTCTGATAATCTAGAAGTAATATAATATAGTGATAACTTACCTCAGTAGGAGTTATCCAAGATCGTAATATAGTAATCATCGTCGTAGACGCTTGTTGCAAGGAATGCTGCGGGTGATTTCTGGGTATCAAAAGTGAACAATTGACACATCGGTTTCTCATTACCACCGGCATCGGTTGAACTTGAACAGAATCAAGCATCGACATGATAACAATAGACTCACTCAAAAGAGTTCAGAAACACAACACAAAAACGTCCTGGCGTAATAAAACACAACTAAAAATATGAAAACGTCCTGTCGTAAGTTACATGAAACACGCTAAGTTGTTTAAAACAAACACCAACGAATTTCCGTAAGTATTACTATTTACGTGGAGAGATTATCACAGCGACTATTTTCAATCGACACATAAACAGTAATGGCTTCCGACTTCCGCAGTTCCGCACAGGCACCGGCTTAGGGATGACAATCTGAAATCGATTTTGTAGGTCAAGTATATTGATTTTTTTTATCGATCTTAAACATGGAATAGATACTTTAAATCGATTTTAGATACTTGAAAACGAGTTCCGATTTTTTCTTGCAGAAACTGTTAGGTTTTGATACGTAATCAGATTCTTTATTCTGTGTTTTGGAACCAAGAATATTATTTAATTTATTTTGTATTCGATTCATTGCAATTGACAATTTATGGTGGCAACACCAAAACGAATTTGTGATTATCTCTAACAGGGCTGTCGATATAGAATAATGGCGGGAACAGCTTTCTGTATTCGATTCATTGCAATTGACACATTATGCTGGCAACACCAAAACGAATTTGTGATTATCTATAATAAAACTGTCGATATAAAATATGGCCTGGACTATGGCCTGAACCAGGGCCCGGTGTGAGATGTCACCGCTGCCGATCGCCCCCACAAGGACACGGCAGTGCTCCTCTTATGTGAGTCACACCTCACCGTATACTCCACGGTGTCCTAGGCGCGGCCCTGCGGCCGCGTTTCTTCCCCACGAATCAGGTGCAGGAACCTCTCGGACTTACTATGTCCGGTGAGGACCTGCGTAAATCGGAGGGTGAGAACGCCGTCACGTCTTCCCAGAAGCTCTTTATAACTCTATAAGTCCCCTCGAACATACCGCCATGATGACGTGCTCATGACAATTCAAAGGTGATTGATTAAGTACTAAATATATTATTTTATACTGAAGCGAGCGGTTTTATTACACATATTATTATTTAAACGATCAAAGTACCTACCTATTTTCCGTAAGTTAATTTTTAAGTGAATGTTGTACACTCGATTATTCATCAGTTATGAAACACGTGCGTTGATCCATACGTGGACCATCAGTACCTACCGTGCTTTTTAGGATTCAGTACCAGCAGGGTAACCAATGAATCTATTTTTTTTAAAACGATCTATTAGAACTTATTTATTAATGAATCGATTCTTTAGACTTCGATTCGAATAGATTTAAAAATCGTTCTTGTTTAGGAAGAATTGCCATCCCTATCGGCCGGTCTGTCTGTCATCTGGCTTGACAGTTGCATCTGCGTGAGACGAAACACAAAAATAAATATTATCTTATTGGAATGACGAAATACATATACAGTACGATATGGTTATGATATTACTAATTATATAGCTATTTATGAGTTTAGTATCATTTTTGTGAAGATTTTGTCTAAAGGTTCATACTTACGTAACTCGTACAAATGAAGAGAACGAAATGTCAATCATGACTAATGTACCTAGCAATCGTTAATTTACTGTTTATGTTAAAATCATAATTCCGGATACGAAAACAAAATTCCTGAAGTGAAAAGCTTGTAAAAAATAAGCAAATAATTTCTATATTAATTTGATTTTGTTTCATGCATCTTTGCTAGACTGCTTTCGGTCATTCTCCTTATCGAGGCGCGTATCGATAACAAAGATGCTGAGCATACCTGACACTTGCCGGGCGAGCTAAGGGAATGCGGGGGGAAGCGGGGGGATGTGAGCATTTCAGAGATGTGTCAAGTTAATTCATGAATCCCCGACCGGTCCTATGAGACCAAGCTGTTATTGTTTAACTATTGTGTCTCGTTTTGTGGGTACCTATGTGATAGATTAATGTGACCGGGTTGTACAAAAAGTCGTCGTGGGCTAGACTCCTAAAGGCAGATCACAAGTCGATGTTATGAGAACTGATCTGATCGTTATTGAATTCCAACAGATGTTATGCAGTAGGTATGTAGTTATAAAATTCCCAGAATGCGCAACAGATGGGCCACGTGGATTATTACTCATCTATTTGGTGATATAAAGGGTGTAAAAAGACCCTTAACGAAAACGAAAACCCCATATTCTACACATCACTGGGATACTTTTTTTCTTCTAGGACATACCTGGGAATTCACTGGTTCTGGAGATATTGAAGGTCAAAGTCAACAATTTTTTTAATTTTTTTTTTCAAAATCGTGTACCAAGTATCATTAGTAAACTTTCTTCTGAACAAACATTATCAAAATTATCAATTTTTCATAACAAAATATGCATTTGAAGTTAGAAAATTGCAACGAAAACTAAACACAACGAGCGCCTCACACACACAAGCGTGCGGTCGGTTCAACAACCAAGCGCGAGCGGCTGAACTCTCAGCTGAACGAAATTATTATTACTTAATTATTTTTTACAGATGAAAAAAAAAAGTTTTTTCCCAGCAATAATTTTTGGTTAGAGTTGCTTAATTACATGTACCGAATGTGTAGTTATCGGCTTTGTGATCGGTCTTTTTACACCCTGTATGTAACCACGTCTGAATTATTTATATTATACTAGCAGCCCGTCCCGGCTTCGCACGGGGTAGAAAATTATTTATTTTTGGAATTTTTCCCGTCAAATGACTACCCTACATATCCTACACTACCCTACACTACCCTTCACTACCCTTCACTACCCTTCACTACCTTACACTACCCTACACTACCCTACACTACCCTACACTACCCTACACTACCCTACACTGCCCTACACTACCCTACACTGCCCTACACTACCCTACACTACCCTACACTACCCTACACTACCCTACACTACCCTACACTACCCTACACTACCCTACACTACCCTACACTACCCTACACTACCCTACACTACCCTACACTACCCTACACTACCCTACACTACCCTACACTACCCTACACTACCCTACTTTACCTAACTTTTTTTTTTTTAGATTTAAACTATCCTATCTCTCAAGTTGGATCGAACTGCACATGGTGTGCGAATTTTATTATAATCGGTTAAGTGGTTAAGGAGTCCATTGAGGACAAACATTGGGACACGAGATTTATATATATTAAGATTATTATTATACCTAGCCTATATTTTCCCACTGCTGGGCAAAGGCCTCCCTCCATTCCTTCCATCGTTCGCGGCTTTGAGCCACTTCTTGCCAATTCTTAAGGAAGGCATCCAAGTCGTCCCGCCATTTCTTTCTTGGTCTGCCACGACCCCGTCGTGCGATTTCTTTTGTCGTGCGATTTATAAATGTTACTGTAAAAGCCCGAACTACGGTAAATCCTAAGATTTTCCAGTAAATCCTAAGATTTACCAACTCTTAATGGTAAAAGTACGAACCATTCTATGATCATCGTTTATTTCGGACTTTTACTACCATTCACTTGGTAAATCTTAGGATTTACCTCAAAGACACGGTAAATGTTGAGATAAACATTATCAATAGATAGGTAACGATTTGACTGATTAGTAGTACTTGATGTTTAATAATTACTCATAGGTACGTTTTTTTTTTTTATTGTAGGGGAATCATCAGAATGACTTCCCCCGCTCTTGGGCGGAGCGGGAGGGCGTGTCAGACTTTTACTGACTAAACCCCTACCCCGTTCCTTCGTTGCCTTCGTTCTGGGGGGGAGTCGGTGTCAACCGTTAGGAATACCACATGTTCCCCCCAGAGGCTTCGGCCCTACCGGGCCCCTACAGTTTGCTGACATCTCCTTGAGGCGCGCGTGGAACAGAACGCGCCGTTGACGACTGGGCTCGGTCCAGATTATTTCCAGACTGCCGGACGGCGAGCTACCCAGTGCTCGCCGTCCGCGAACCCGCGCCTACGGTGGTCGGAAATCGGGATCGGGATCTCGGCGGCGGCGGCGTGAGGACCGTTCCCTCACGCGCTCGCGGTCAGCAGCCTCCTTCACGAGCATTACTGCTTCGCAGAAGGAGGCGACCGCATGCCAACCCTCCTCGCTCCGGACCATGGCCTGAACCAGAGCCCGGCGCGAGAGGTCGCCGCTCCCGATAGTCTCCACGAGGACACGGCGGTGCTCCGCCCAAGCGGGGCACACTTCTACCGTGTGCTCCACCGTGTCCTCCGGGCGGTCCACACAGTGGCGACACCCGGGCGTCCTCTCCTGCTTGATTCGATGCAGGAACCTCCCGAACTTACCGTGTCCGGTGAGGACCTGCGTCATACGGAAAGAGAGGACGCCGTGACACATGGCCTCGGACTTGTGCAATGCCACCTTGAGTCCCAGTTGCTGGATCCTCTCCACGACTGTCGCAACCCCGCGTGTCGCTGTTTCGGCCGCCGCCTGGTACGACTCTCCCCGCGCCAGGACCAGCGTGTCGTCTGCGTAGCAGACCACGCTGACCCCGTCGGGGAGGTCGCCGCGCAGCACGTAGTCGTATCCGATGTTCCACAGGGGCGGTCCTAGTACCGATCCCTGCGGAACACCGCACGACATCTCTCGCCGTCTTCACTCTCCCTGGTGACCGGGATTACGTAAGGATTTGAATAATTATTAATTAAAATAATTGATTAAAAATTATGCATTATTCTGTAAGACTATGGACCCTGTACTTAACACTAAGCTACCTAGAAACTTATGACTTCCTAAGTGACCGTCAATACGGCTTTCGCCGAAATTGGTCAGCTAGTGATCTTCTAGCGTGTACCATCCGTATCTGGAGTGAGGCCTAAGCCTGGTACCTTTGGGTATACAGACGACAGTACTGTTACTGAGAGATACATATCCAGTGCACGAACTAGTGGGTCACAGATCCAGTCTCTGAGTGGCTAAAATTGAGCGCTTGAATTGGTCCTTGGGGGCAGTCACTGAATGGGGCGATTCCAATTTGGTCAAATTCAATGCTGCTAGGAATCCTTGCAAAGGTGAGACAGTACTTCACGCCGGAAGAGCTGCTCACACTTTATCAAGCGCAAGTTCGATCGTAAATGGAGCATCCTCTCATCTTTGGAAAGGATCTGCCCGATATCAATCAGCTTAAAGCGCTTGAAGTAATTGAAAGGAGAGCCAAGAGGATCATTGGTAATGATGCACTCGTTGAGTCGAGGCTTCAAAGTCTTGAGCATCGACGCCGAGTCGCTAGCCTGTCGGTTTTCTACCGGTTGCATTTTGAGGAGTGTGCGTCGGAATTGAATAACCTAATTCCGCCTAGCCCGTTCCATCATCGGACCACCAGGCGTAAAGCGATGCGCCACCGGTACATGATAGACATCCCTCCTATACGCACAAAACGTTTTGGGATCACATTTATTGTACGTATAGCCAAGGAGTGGAATTCCCTGCCGGAGTCTATGTTTTCTGCATCTACAACTCAGGAATCTTTTACGCCCGAAACTAATAACCTATCTGTCACGTATCGGAGATTGAAAAACAAATGAAACAACAGAAAACATGTACATTTTTGTATGGTATCATTTGTTTTTCAAACTCCGATTTGTGATGGATTGATTATTAATTTCGGCCGTAAGTCAAAAGTGAATAAGTTACTTCTAGGTAAGCGCGCTCCATCGTCGACCGCATCGTCGCTTTCCATCAGGTGAGATAGCGGTCTATCTACGATAAAAAATATCCACAACCAACATTTACCAACCCTCACCGGTAAGACCTAGCATGTACCAAATTCTAATGGTAAAAGCCCGATTAAATCGTTTCTTTTTTACATATTCTTACATTTACCGACTCGTGTTGGTAAACCCTAAGATTTACTGGTAAAACCTAAGATTTACCGTAGTTCGGGCATTTACAGTAACATAAACATAATATAAAATCGCTTCCCGCTGTCTGTCCCTATGTACCTATGCTTGACTGACTGAATGAAATGACAGCCGGGACCTACGGCTTAACGTGCTTTCCGAGGCACGGAGGAAACTCGGTATGTTAAGATGGTCACCCATCCACAGACCAACCTTGGCAAGCGTTGCTTAACCTTGACGATCGACCCGTGCGGCTGTTATTATCTAACCACGAGCTCCTCCCCCCCCTAAAAAATAATAAATCTAATAAACAATTTTGATGCTGTTCTCAGAAAAAGATAGCGCAAGAAACAAGAAACTCCTCGAACTTAAAGATCAATGAAATGTAATGGGGAACTCCACTTATTGATATAGGTATGTATTAAAAGGTCAAGCGTGAACGTACGTAATAGTTTTTAAATGGCCTCTGTTTGTGGGTATTTACGCTCCGACGAAAATTAAACTCTTGCCTAGAATTTATATCTGACTATAGGTACACAAAACGATTGAGAAATGTTTTAACAAAAGCTTTTCCCGCTCTGGATGAAGCGAGAAGTGTAAAACTTTTACTGACTAATACCTAGCCTTCCATTGAGGAGCTCGTGGATAGATAATAACAGCCGTGTTGCCCCAGTTAATGGGTTGTGGAGGTCTGGTAGGCAGCCGCTCCTTGTAAAATACTGGTATTCAGCTAAATCCGGCTTCACTGGAAGCCGACCCCAATATAGTTGGGAAAAGGCTAGGCAGATGATGATGATGAAAATGCTCTTAACGTGAATTAACGCTGCTGTATACTGGGTGTTAAAAGTTCGAAATACTATATTGCGCTCCAAAACCAAAATAGTTGATGTGATTCAGAAGGGCTGCCTTTTGAGTCACATCAACTATTTTGGACTAACTGAAACGGGATTGGGCAGGACATGTCTGCCGCATGCCCGACAAACTGGGGGCCAAAGTAGCACAGGGTTGGCGCCCTGAAACAGTGCGACAGGGTCACGGCAGACCACGAAGGAGATGGCGGGACGAATTAGACAGATTCCGCCAGAACTGGCAAGAGGAAGCGCGGCCCCGCGAAGGATGGAAAGAGTAGAGGGAGGCCTTTGTCCCAGGAGTGGCACAGAATTAGTTAGTTAGCCTGTTGTGTCCCACTGCTGGGCGAAGGCCTCCCTCTCCTTTTTCCACACACGCCTATCTTCAGCCACTGCAGGCCATTCCCTTCGGTAGTTATCCAACTCATTTCTCCACCTTCGCCTCGGTCTGCCACGATGTCGTCTTGCGTTTAATGGGGTCCAGTAAGTAGTCCTTTTAGCCCACAGCTCGTCTGACATGCGGCAGACATGTCCGGCCCAATCCCACTTTAGAGTAGCAGCTTTTCGGTGGCACAGAATAAGTAAGAAAAACAAAACGTGAATGGCCTGGTCGTCCCTGACTTATGATAGTTGAGACAGACTAGGCGAGTCAAGAACACAGCTTTATTTGGATCACAGACATGCATGGAGTGGTTATCTAGAGGTTATAACACAATATACATACATAATGTGTGTGTAAATAAACTTCTCATGTAGAATTAATCTATCACATACCCGCGAAACGAGACACAATAGTAATCAATAACAGCGCGGTCTCATAGGACCGGTCGGGGATTCAAACATTAACACGTTTACAAAACAAGAATTTCATGGCGTTTAAATCGCAGTTGATCAATCTTTGAATCGCGATTTTGCAATCTTTTTATTGTTAAGTTAGAAAACATCCAACTTTTTCTCTCGCTCTAGAGTGAAGCGGAAGGGCGTGTCAGGGGCAGGCCAGACAGAAGAGACGTAAGACGAGGTCGCGTCGCGGACAGGCGCAAAAGTACCAGCGTTGCGCCCGCGCCTTGTCTGTTCTGTATGTTTTGAGTCGCGACGCTTCTATACATTTTGTATGAAAGAGACGCAGTAGAGACAAATGCCTGCGCCCCGTCTGCGTCTTAAGTCCTTTCTGTGTGGCCAGCGCCTAAGACTTTTACTGACTAAACCCATACCATTCTTTTGTTGCTTTCGATCTGGGGACACCGAGCTTCCTTTTCGAAAATCCAATCCATGGCCCTAGAGGCTTCGACTCTGTCGGGCCCCTACAGTTTGCTGACATCTCCTAGAGGCGCGCGTGGAACAGAACGCGCCGTTGACGACGTGGGATCTGTACCCCCTTAGTTCATGAATCCCCGCCCGGTCCTATGAGACCGCGCTGTTATTGTTTTACTATTGTGTCTCGTTTTGCGGGTATGTGATAGGTTAAGGAGGAAATTTTGGAAAAAATACATAAAAAAATAATAAAAAAAAAAAAACAAACAAATATATAAAAATATAAGAATACTAAAAAAACAAACGTGAATGGACTGGTCGTCCCTGACTTGTATAGTTGAGACAGACTAGGCGAGTCAATAACATAGCTTTATTGGGATCACAGATATGTATGGAGTGGTTATCTAGAGGTTATAACACCATATACGTATAATGTGTGTGTAAATTAACTTCTCATGTAGAATTAGCACGTTTATTAACCTATCACATACCCACAAAACGAGACACAATAGTAAAACAATAACAGCGCGGTCTCATAGAACCGGTCGGGGATTCAAGAATCAAACCGCTTAAAGCGCATTTGATCAATCTTTGAATCGCGATTTTGCAATCTTTTTAGTGTTAAGTTAGAAAACATCCAACGTTTTCTCTCGCTCTAGTGCGAAGCGGAAGGGCGTGTCAGACTTTTACTGACTAAAACCCATACCATTCTTTTATTGCCTACGATCTGGGGACACCGAGCTTCCTTTTCGAAAATCCAATCCATGACCCTAGAGGCTTCGACTCTGTCGGGCCCCTACAGTTTGCTGACATCTCCTAGAGGCGCGCGTGGAACAGAACGCGCCATTGATGACTTGGGATCGCTACCCCCTTATGGAGGAAATTTTGGAAAATACTCTCTTAGTGCGCGAACGTCATAAAAGACAACCTTATGGAAAAATTCAGTTCCAATATTTTTTTTTACTGTTATAAACTATAGGAGCTCGTGGCTAGATAATAACAGCCGCACAAGTCGATCTTCAAGGATAAGCAACGCTTGCCTAGGTTGGTCTGTGGATGGGTAACCATCTTAACATAACGAGTTTCCTCCGTGCCTCGGAAAGCACGTTAAGCCGTTGGTCCCGGCTGTCATTTGGAGATCTTTGGCAGTCGTTACGGATAGTCAGAAGCCAGTAAATCTGACTCCAGTCTTGCCATGAAGTACCGTGTTACCCCAGGTAATGGGTTGTGTAGGTCTGGTAGGCAGCCGCTCCTTGTAAAATACTGGTATTCAGCTAAATCGGGCTTGACTGGAAGCCGACCCCAATATAGTTGGGAAAAGGCTAGGTAGATGAAACTATGACTGAAACTGAGCTGAAGCTTTCACCTTAAGAATGCAGTAAATAAGTCATCATTGTCCGTCGGCCTAGCCTCACCCCCTAACCAATCTAAGCTGTTAAAGTGTATTTTTATAAATTCATTAAACTAAGGGCCTGTTTCACAATGTCCGAGTAGCCACTACTTCCTGAATAAATTCAAAAATGTGACAGAATTTGTATGAAACAATTTGCCAAGTAAGATACTCGAAACTTAATCATAGGTGGTGAAATAGGCCCTTAAGCTTTTAAAATATAATTTGTTTGGATTTAACGCTTAGTAAATACACCTTTATCTTGCAGTTGCACTGATAGATCACTGAATTCTTAACGCGAACGAACTATAGTGCATAACTGCGATCCCACCTGATGGTAAGCAGTGATGCAATCGTTGATGGTGAGGCGCACTAGTTAATTACACACTAGTTTCGACTGTGTTGGTTGTCAGTCAGTCAGTTTCTCCTTTTATTGTCATAACTAGCTTTTGCCCGCGGCTTCGCTCCCGTCAAATGACTACCATACCTATCCTACCCTACCTTCCCTACACTACCCTTCCTACCTTACACTACCCTACTCTACCCTGCACTACCCTACACTACCTTACTCTACCCTACACTACCTTACACTACCCTACAATACCCTACACTACCCTACCTACCCTACACTACCCTAACCACCGTACACTAATCGATAAATAGAAGACCTAAAGTTTTGTATATTATTTTTTCGAATTCTTCTCACCTTTTAAACCTTCCCTAGTACTCCACGAACATTTCAAGACCAAGCTAAGATAAATCCGTTCGGCCGTTCTCGAGTTTTAATCAGACTAACGAACATCAATTCATTTTTATCTATATCTATACTTCTATACTAATATTATAAAGAGGTAAAATTTGTAAGTTTGTATGTAGGGGGTAATCTCTGGAACTACTGGTCCGATTTGAAAAATTCTTTCTGTGTTAGATAGCCCATTTACCGAGGAATGCTATAGGCTATATACCATTACGCTACGACCCACGGGAGCGGAGCAGTAACGAAAAATGCGGGTGAAACCGCAGGGGACAGCTAGTTATAGATAAAAGACACCCAGACACAGAACAAATGATCATGCTCATCACACAAACATTTGTCCTGGGTGGGAATCGAACCCACGACCCCTGGCATAGCCGTCAGGGCCACTAACCACTAGACCAACAGGCCAGTCAAAATATATAATATATATTCGGAGATTGTGTTACTAATTTGGTTCACAATAAACTTTATACTCTATTCAATGTTAAGTGCTTACCATAGACAGTAGAATATGAAACCCGCCTCGTCTCTGGTTTCCTCACGTCTTATCCTCAATTATTAGAGTAATTAATAAAACAATTATGTAAAAAATATGACTCGCGAATCAATCAAATAATAACGGCGGTGTCGAGCGATTTTAAACTGTATTGCAATACAGGTAGGTTCTTTTTTCAGGTGGATGGATGGAGAGGGAGAGGGAGGCCAAAGAAAAGATGGATGGATTGTGTGAGAAGTGATATGGAAGAAAAGGGAGTGAGTGATAGCGTGACGAGTGACAGGACAGAATGGAAGAAAAAGACGTGTTGCGCCGACCCCAAATAAAACGGGACAAGGGCAGGAAGATGATGAGGTAGGTTCTTTTTTCAAGTGGGGAATCATCAGCATGACTTCTCCCGCTCTTGGGCGAAGCGGGAGGGCGTGTCAGACTTTTACTGACTAAAACCCACCCCATCCCTTCGATCTGGGATCACCGAGTTTCCTTTTCTGAAATGGCCTCAGAGGCTTCGACCCTGCTGGGCCCCTACAGTTTGCTGACATTTGTCCACTATCTCACCTGATGGTAAGCGATGATGTGGTCGACGATGGAGCATGCTTGCCTAGAAGTAACCTATTTATTCACTCTTGACTTAAAAACCTAGGTTGTATCAGGAAACACAGACAGAGACTAACACAAAATCCCATCTTTGGGCTGCTATTGAGATTATTTCATCATCATCTGCCTAACCTTTTCCCAATATATTGGGGTCGGCTTCCAGTCAAGCCGGATTTACCTGAACACCAGTATTTTACGAGGAGCGGCTGCCTACCAAACCTCCACAACCCATTAACTTGGGTAACACGGTACTTCATGGTAAGACTGGAGTCAGATTTACTGGCTTCTGACTATTCGTAATCTGCTGTTGAGATTATTTATCTCGATAAAATATCTATTAGACCAGGGTAGATAATTTTTGAAACCAAAAAAAATTACAGTAGGATGAAACCCATTAGAAAAGGAGGGGAATATGACCAAAATGGAAGGAAAAATAAATTACGGTCGATCCGAGTTCGGGAAGTGGGAGGGGGGGAGCTTTTAAGGGTAAAAAATGGTTTATCTTGATTTCCGGCAAAACTACAAGTCCTATGGAAAAAAGTTAAATGGCAAAGTTGTAGGCAATAAAAAGATCTACAACTTTTGTATTTGCAGATTTTTCACATAACCTCAAAATTTTGGTGAAAAATTCAAAAAACCAAGTTTTTGGTTTTATATTTATATCTTTTTCAAAAACATTTTTTTTTCTACGAAATTTGGTGAAAACTTACCTTATTATGTCCCAAATACAATGTAATTTATTTGATTAAAAATATTTATTTTTTCGCTTCATTTTAATTTAATATCAAAAAAGCACCCTAATTTTCAATCAAAAATTCTGACGTCAAAATATCAGCTTTTTTCAAAAAGTTTGGGGGCTTTTTGTTCGTTGAAATATCTACTTTCTGATGGTGTAAAGAAAAATATACATTACTATAGGAAATATTCTTAGAAAATGCAAAAAATTGAAAAAATCTCAAATTCGAAAAAAAAATTTTAATCATTATGTACAATTGCATCAAAAAAAATGTGATTGCTGCAATTTTTTTTAGTTAAAAAGTTTATTTATTTTACTCGAATTACATTCATGTCATAGAAAATCTCATACAAAATAACAAACAGTGTGATAATGATCTTCTATTGCGACTAAATCAGGCACATTTCTTAAACGAGCTAAAATGTTTTTATCGAAATCATTAATAATTGTGTTTTGTTTTTTAATATGCTGTAATATATTTTCTCTTGTATCGTTATTTTGAACTGATGAAATTGTATCTTTAGAAATATTACCGAAAAACCCACCGCAGAGAAAGCAATGAGATTGAAAATTAAATATAAGAGCGTCCTTATTTATTTGTTTTCCTTCCTGTGATTTCTTACGTCTTGAGCTACAGAATGTAGCTATTGCAGTCTCATCATTATAATGACTTTGACAAGTTCGATGAATAAGAGCTGATGTTAAAGTTTCAAATTTTTTGTATGTATTGTCGATTCTCTTCTTGCTAGACGCCACTAAACGATTCAAAGCTGTTTTTTTTATTTCATACACTTGCTTGTCGTCTGACTTATTGCAGATTATACAAACAGATTCTTCCATACTGGTAATCTGAAAAGACAAAATCAAATTAATAATGCCTTCAAAGTTTTATCATGAGTATAACTAAATCTGTTTGTATAAAATAAACGAAGTTACTATTTTTTTATTCTTGTACTGAAATATCATTCAATTTCAATTTTTTAGGTTATGTTACGTTAAACATACTATTTATAAAAGAAAATATTACTATTTTTATTTTGAAGCTGATTAATATAGATTAAAATACAGATAGTATTTACCTTGCTTGCTATGCAGATTCCAAACGTAAAGTACGTAAAGTAAATTTCTCACAAATCACTTGAGTAACTCAGCCCGCACGTGTATTTTTAAAAACGATGTTGTACACTACTCTGTATCTCAAATACTGACTAACGGTCTTTACAGCTGTATGAAATAGCAGGTATGTAGTAAGGCCCAGACTCTCCTAGGTCCGTCCCCACTTCTCAATGAAATAACTTACAATGGGCTTAAATTCACCGAAGGTCACTCAGGTATATAAATTATTTTTAAAACAGCAATAAATAGGCATCTACAAATATTATTTAAAGAAGATTCTACAACTTTTTCAAAATATTGTAGATGTCTTATTAAATATTAACTTTATTAACTTATTTGTTTGTTAATTATAGAAGTATATTTTAATTTGTAATTTTTTCGTTTATCAATAAAACATGAAATCTTACGTTTTTTGAGTAATTAAAGTGTAAATTTTAATAAATACCTTAAAATTGTACATAATGATTAAAAAAAAATTTCGAATTTGAGGTTTTTTCAATTTTTTGCATTTTCTAAGAATATTTCCTATAGTAATGTATATTTTTCTTTACACCATCAGAAAGTAGATATTTCTACGAACAAAAAGCCCCCAAACTTTTTGAAAAAAGCTGATATTTTGACGTCAGAATTTTTGATTGAAAATTAGGGTGCTTTTTTGATATTAAATTAAAATGAAGCGAAAAAATAAATATTTTTAATCAAATAAATTACAGTGTATTTGGGACATAATAAGGTAAGTTTTCACCAAATTTCGTAGAAAAAAATATTTTATTTGAAAAAGATATAAATAAAAAACCAAAAACTTGGTTTTTTGAATTTTTCACCTAAATTTTGAGGTTATGTGAAAAATCTGCAAATACAAAAGTTGTAGATCTTTTTATTGCCTACAACTTTGCCATTTAACTTTTTTCCATAGGACTTGTAGTTTTGCCGGAAATCAAGATAAACCATTTTTTACCCTTAAAAACTCACCCCCCCCACTTCCCGAACTCGGATCGACCGTAATTTATTTTTCCTTTCATTTTGCCCATATTCCCTTGTTTTTCTAATGGGTTTCATCCTACTGTAATTTGTTTTCATTTTTTACCATTTTTGTAGGCTTTGACCCTGGTCTATATAGTCTATAACAATATACGGAATAGAAGAAACACATATGTATAGTCCGTCTAATGAAAGCGCGACCTGAGAAAAAGAGGTTAACCTATCACATACCCACAAAACGAAACACAATAGTAAAACAATGACACCGCGGTCTCATAGGACCGGTCATTCATGAATTAAATCGAAAAAAATTGTATGTGGTTATTACTGACTAGTAGGAGAATCATGTTTTGACACTTCACAATTATTTTTATTTCCTACAATCGCGGCTGAATAATGTTGCCAATTAAATTAAAAAAAACTCCAGGTCGCGCTTTCATTAGACGCACTCTAGTTACCGAGATGTTTGTAGTACATAACGCTCCTTTGAAGACTACACCGTGCATCTGCTGTTAGGAGGCTGTAAGAAACTAACCAATTCTGTTGTGACTTGTACCTACTCCATTGGTGTAATTGCTGAAAGGCGTTCCAATACGAGGATAAACCAATAAATAAATAAATAACATGATTAAAAAGAGTGTCCATATAGTTTCTTGCGTATTCTTCTCCATAGAGATCTAAGCTTTGGTATTTGATATTAGCATCACTATTAGCATCACTATACTAAAAAAAAAAAAAAAAAAAAACAGTAATACATGAGGGAGCAAAACTTTATAACTCACTACCAAAAGATATTAAAAATACACAATCATTATTATTATTAAAAAAATTACTAAAAAGCCACATCTTAAAAAGTCATAAAATAATTAACTAATAAGTTAATAACATCCATTTGCTCCTAGTGTAAACGTGCCCTTAGATCTCGAATACAAAACACCGCACAGCGAGCGCGTCAACGCGCCGCATGGCGGTAGACTGTACAAAACTGTTTGTAACTACCTACCTTCTATAAAACTATGTATTAACATTGTCAGCCCAAGTTGCTACTCATGGACGACAAAAATGTACCTTATTATTTAATTTTAAGTATTTATTTCTGTACAAGTGATTTGTAATCTTTAGAAATAAATGAATTCAAACCGTAAACCGTAAACCTATTCTGACTGCCTTCTTAATTAAAAGTGCCTGTGTAAATAAATAGTTTATTTAAAAAACACGACATAAATCAAGATTTTTGTCACAATGAACAATGTCAATTGGTTATAATTTCAAGAAGTTTTTGTTGTACATAACCCTTATTTTTCTAAAACAAAATAAAAAGTAGCTACTCGTAAGTTATAAAATACTCAACTATCTACCAGTTGAAATCTCATCGCAATCGGTCCAGCCGTTTCTAAGATTAACTGAAACAAACAAACTGACATACGTTTTCCTTAAACTTCCATCTTGAAAAGTCTAATATCTCATCGAAATCGGTCCAGTCGTTTCTAAGATTAAGCGGAACAAACTAGCATACAAACAGACGATATTTTCCTTATACTTTTTCCAGCTAGATGTAGATGTCTGTATAGTGGTAATCGGTTGAATAGATACCATCTGTTGTTACAATTCCGAGAATCGAACCCAGTCGCGATGAGTCAAGGCCTGCCCATTCAACCGCTAAACGAATGAGGTAATTTAGACGAGAGATATTTTGTTTTTAGAGCAACTTGTGGCCGAGTCGAACTGAATGGTTAAGCAAGTATTGCCGAAGCCATCATCATCTGCCTAGCCTTTTCCCAACTATATTGGGGTCGGCTTCCAGTCAAGCCGGATTTAGCTGGACACCAGTATTTTACGAGGAGCGGCTGCCTACCAGACCTCCACAACCCATTAACTGGGGTAACGCAGTACTTCATGGCAAGACTGGAGTCAGATTTACTGGCTTCTGACTATCCGTAACGACTGCCAAAGATCTACAAATGACAGCTGGGAACTATGGCATAACGTGCTTTCCGAGGCACGGAGGAAACTCAGTATGTTAAGCAAGAGCACAGAGCAACCTTGGCAGGCGTTGCTTAATTACTCAGATACCCGCGAAACGAGACACAATAGTAAAACAATAACAGCGCGGTCTCATAGGACCGGTTGGGTATTCGAACGTTAATTCATGAATCCCCGACCGGTCTCATAGGACCGCGCTGTTATTGTCTTACTATTGTGTCTCGTTTCGCGGGTATGTGATAGATTAACCTTGAAGATTGACCCGTGCGGCTGTTATTCTCTCGCGATGGCTAGACTTGTGTGCACTTCTTTATTACAATTCTATGGAAATATCCTCAGTTTGCACGAGCGAACGTTTTCTTAATAAGTCTAATTACCAATGCATGAGTAATTTCTGTAAGCAATGCCGACGACGTACATACATTATATATACTCGTACATTATGACGACTCATACTCGTACAAACGTACATATTGTATGATAAGATGGATGGACCGTGTGTAGAGTGATATGAAAGACTAGCTGTCCCCTGCGGTTTCACCCGCAGTTTTCGTTACTGCTCCGCTCCCGTGGGTCGCAGCGTGATGGTATACAGCCTATAGCATTCCTCGATAAATGGGCTATCTAACACTGAGAGAATTTTTAAAATCGGACCAGTAGTTTCAGAGATTACCCCCTACATACAAACTTACAAATTTTACCTCTTTATAATATTAGTATATAAAAAGCAGTCAGTGATGACTGATGAGTGACGAGAAAAAATGTTGCTCGCTGAATAAATTAATTTCTCTCTCGTACGGCGAATCCTTACGTTGTCGAAACCTGCACGGTCCGGACAAAGCGCTTCGCCTCGTCGTTTATACCGCGTACATCGAAGGACTGGAACAATTTGCCTGCAGTGGTCTTTCTGTCCGATTATAATTTGGGTATCTTCAAGACTAGAGTGAATAGGCTCTTAATAAACTAGTGCGCCTCACCATCTAAGATTGCATCACTGCTTACCATCAGGTGGGATTGCAGTCAAGCTCTAGTTTATGTTATATTTAAAAAAAATGATCGTAGGAACGGGGTGGGGTTTATTAGTCAGTAAAAGTCTGACACGCCCTCCCGCTCCGCCCAAAATGGGAAAACTCATTCTGATGATTCCCCAACTGAAAAAATAGGTATGGAATCCTATAAATAGCTAAGACCAGATTATATTGTTGTTTTCCGTTCTTACAATATGTGTTAGAATATTAATATACATACTCGTATGTTATTTATTATACATATTATTATGAAGCGTGTATCATTTGACCTTTGGACCCCAATTACTGGGAACTTGCGATGTTCTTATAGGCTTGAATATCGATAGCCCGAGTACTGGAACTTGTTAATTACACAAACAAAATGAAATAAAATCTGTAAGTATACATTTTAACCATAAGACATTTTTAGGACTAGATCTTTACCGAGCTAAACATTGCTTGCCCACTACTCGAATTCGCGAGGTATTCCTCGAAACGCACCAGTTTTGAAGCGCACCCGACGAAGCGTATCGTTTCATTCCTTGGAGCGCACCTTTTTGTAGCGCTCTCGATAACAATTAAAAATATTACCTTTTATTTCCTCGAAGCGCACCTATGATTAAATTTCGAATAGATATAGGGTACTTTTGGTTAAGCAACTTCCCTATTTGGGATGGGGTGCGCTTCGAGGAATAAAATTTCAATATTATTATTTGCTATCGGGAGCGCAACAAAAAAGTGCGCTTCGAGGAATACATCGAATTGGCTTTTCTAATACCTACATATGTTACAATCTGCGCCTATGCGTCCGCGTCACTACTAGCAGCCAGACCGACAATTCTCTCTTCATGGCGCACGCATTACAAACTATTAAACATAGTACATCGGCTCTAATTGCCATTCTCGTGCTCACCCATCCGTCTAGCCTTCGCACATGATCTATGTGAAGTTTTGACACGCCACATAATGCACTGGTGAATGAAAATGAAATAAAACTGTGACGAGTTTACAATAACCCGATATGTTAGTCAGTTTCTCTTTTTATATACATATTGATATGATTGTTTAACCGGCCCACTCCCTCTCCTCCTCTCATATACGCCTATCATCAGATCAGATGTAAAATTGCATGGATAGTACAGGAAAAATATCGTGTGAAGCGAGAAATGACGCGATGAGTATTTTTCGAACACTTGAAGTCAAACGTTCACGGGAAAATAGACATTAAGGGCTCCCACACATAAACACGATACGACGTCGTGTCGTACAACGATGCGGCGTCGACGTCGCGTCGTGGTAGATTGCCACGACCTTTACGTCACGACACGACGTAAAGGTAAAGGAAGTTGTCCTTATAAAAGTAATTCATTCAATTTTGGATTATTGTTAACGGTTGAGTCACATTCCTTGCCATATGCTCAAATATCGACAAATATACATCTGTATTCAGAATCTACGAGAGCCAACAACTTTTTTACGATGCTCATCGTAGATTTCCACGACGCGACGTCTTATCGTGTTTATGTGTCCTTAGCCCTTAGGTATCATGTTATTTTGCATCGGGTATCATTTAAGCTGTCGCCAATTTAATTCGTTTTGTGTTTCCTAAATAATAGCTTTGTCCTCAAAATAGTAGATTTGTCGCCAAAATGTAGTCACCAAACAATGTAACATCAATTCTCCAATAAATCATCTAAAATCATGGAGATATAGGATCTAGTACCAAATAATTGTTTTTGTACATATTATAATAGGTTTGTCCTAATAAGCATTTAAGCAAACTAATTGAAAGATATCACCAAGTGTGTTACTACAAAATTTCATAAAGTTCCAAAAAAATTAATTGTTGTCGTCATGATCGTTTCAACCAAAAGAGTCTACTACTTAGTATAGTATAGTATAACGAGCTGGTATCCGCAACTCCACGACTAAAGCGCGTATTTTGCGTATGGGTGGGACAAAAGTGTTATTCGATCCACCCCAGCTCCTCAAGAAAGACCAGCAGCGTCTTCACGGGCGCCGGTCGTTATGGTTTTTTTTTTCTTTCGTTAGGGGAATCATCAGAATGACTTCTCCCACTCTAGGGCGGAGCGGGAAGGCGTGAGGAGAAGGGGCTTCGGTCTTACCGGGCCCCTACAGTTTGCTGACATCTCGTGGCATCGTATGATCATCGTAGGTAGTTACGAGTACCTATGACACATCGTTGAGGATGGAAAGCGCGCCAATTTGTCTCCGCCTCTTTGAACATATTTTCAACAAAATTATAAATTATAATAATAATAATAATAAAAGAAGAGATGTTGACAAGAGCTGCAGCTCGGAGAGCACGCCTACCACCTCCGGCCTCGTCGCTCAGCTCCGCCTCGCCGCCGCCGGAACCCAGCCCCAGCGTGAGTGCTGTGACACCGGCCGCGGCAGCTGCGTCGAGCTCGAGCGACGAGTACTACTCGCCGCCGACGACACCACCACCTGCGCGTCGACGGGGAGCACGCCGGCCGCCGGCAGGCTTAGGACCTCGAGGCCCACCGGCCTCTGATACGGTCCCAGCTACCGGTGGAAGTGTGCAGCGCATGCGATGGACGCAATCCTTAAATGAAAACGTCATGCGCGCATACTATGGGGCTACAGAGGGAGGAAACAACCTGACCGCGTACCGTGTTCGGATGCTCTCTTTGTTTCAGGTGCTTGAGCCAGCCGTCAACGTTTCGGACCAACGACTTTCGGATCAGGTGCGGGTCATCCAGCGTAATCACATGTTGGATGATACTGTACTTGATCGCCTCCGAATGGAAATGAGTGACCGTGTCATTACTCCCCCGTCGCAGTCTGTGGTACTAGGCGAGACACCACAGGCCAACCACATTCCCAGCCACGCTGATGAGGGGAGTACTGACACTATTACTTACGTAAGTACCCAGTGCAATATTGAATTAAGGAGTGCTTTGGAGTGTGCTATTCGGGAGTATCGTGACATGCCGCCCGATCTGAGGCCGCGCTTACCTCGTTTGCCCATGCATAATAAGAACAAGGCGCTGGTGGCTACTCTGGATTCGCAGTTGTTAAACTATTTTAACGACTGCGAAGATCTCACCGATACACACTCGATGCTGTACTGCGCGGCTGTAGCGGCATGTCGTCTAGCTAACGTTAAGTTTCCAAATAGTGATGTAGCTAGACGACCGCAATCAGCTGTACCGGCCTGGCAGTGCAGAATCGAGCGTCGTATTGATGGGGCCAGAGTACTCATCGGCAAGCTCATCTGCTTCAGGGAGGGCAATACTCGCCCAAGAGTGATGCGCTTTGTGAGACGGGCGTTTTTGGGGACTGGCATAAGCCCCCAAGATTACATGTCCAGTGTCACAGAGCGCATCGACTTCCTGAAGCAGAAGGTTTATGCATGGGCAAACCGTATACGCAGGTACAAGCGGCGAGTGGAGCGGTACACCCAGAATTGCACATTCCGAAGTAATGAAAGGTGGGTATATAGAGCTTGGGAGCGACCGGACCAAGGTGTGACTGACACGCGCTTGCCGGATGATGACGCCATGTGTTCATTCTGGCGCAGCATCTGGTCGGTGCCTGTCAGTCACACCGAAGGTAGCTGGATTGGGGAGGTCGAACGAACGTGCGATCCAATACCAGAAATGGGGGCGATTACAATCAGCCCCCAAGACGTAGCACGTGCAGTTCGTCCGTTGCCTAATTGGAAATCTCCAGGGCCGGACGGACTGCACAATTTTTGGATCAAATGGTTACAGAGATCGCACGCTCGTTTGGCATCTCAGTATCAGGCTGCCTTGGAGTCTGGTTCGCTACCAGAGTTCTTCACAACAGGAGTTACCCACCTGCTCCACAAATCAGGAAGTACCGCGGAACCCAAAAATTATAGGCCGATCACGTGTCTACCGACGGTCTATAAGGTCCTTACATCCATTTTGAGAGCGAAGATTAACCACCACGTGGACAGTAACTCCATCATGTCTGCCTCTCAAAATGGATGTAGGAATGGGTCTCGCGGTACTAAGGAGCTGCTCCTTATAGATATGGCCATTAGCCAACAGGTTCGGCGCTCTCGAAAGGATCTGTCGACATGTTGGATAGACTATAAGAAGGCCTACGACTCGGTTCCTCATACATGGCTCATGAGGGTGCTGGAATTGTACAAAATTGATGCAACTCTACGCACCTTCCTGGTGTCATGTATGAGGCAATGGAGGACGGTCCTTCGCTATCCAGGATGTCGATATATCCAGAGGAATAGCGAACCGGTAAGGATCGAGCGGGGTATTTTCCAGGGTGATAGTTTGAGTCCCCTTTGGTTTTGCCTAGCTTTGAATCCTCTAAGCACACTGCTGGAGAATTCAGGCCTAGGCTATCAGTTGAAGAGAGGTGGTCAGGTTATATCTCACCTCCTTTACATGGATGACTTGAAGCTCTTTGCCCCCAACAATCTACAGCTGATGGAGCTACTGAAGGTAACTGAAACCTTCAGTAGTGCCATCAGGATGGAATTTGGTGTGGACAAATGTGCGGTCATGCATGTAAAGCGAGGGGAGGTTGTGGAGTCTGTGGGTATTCAACTCTCGGACTCCATAAACCTGAGATCCCTCTCTCCAACTGAAACCTATAAGTATTTGGGTATGTCGGAAGCTTTAGGTATCAATGCCACTGACATGAAGCAATCGTTGAAGGAGCGCTTCTTTGGACGCCTGAAGAAGGTATTCAATAGCCTTCTTTCAGGCGGAAACAAGGTGCGTGCCTTCAACGGTTGGGTCATGCCGGTATTGATGTACTCTTTCGGCATACTTAAATGGACTCAAACAGAACTTGACACCCTGGATAGGCGAGTCCGCACACTGCTGACTGCATACCGAATGCATCACCCACGCTCGTCGGTGATGAGGCTGTATATCCCGCGAAAGTGTGGGGGTCGAGGCATTTTAAATGCTAAGACCCTGCACAATCGTGAGGTATGCAGTCTCAGGGAATATTTCCTAGCCGCCGACGTGGGTATGCATCGAGATGTAGTGGCAGTGGACCAAAGACTCACTCCGCTCTCCTTGGCAAAAGGGAACTGGCGCAAACCTGTAGTGCTTGACACTAACGATCGCAAGGAAGTATGGCAGAGTAAGGAACTTCACGGACGCTTCTACCGGGCCCTCCATGGGCCCGATGTAGACCAATTAGCGTCCGTAGCCTGGCTGCGTGCCGGTGACCTCTTTGGGGAAACCGAAGGTTTTGTCTGTGCAATTATGGACGAAGTTGTACTGACGAATAACTACCGGAGATTTATTGTGAAGGACGGTACGGTTGACATCTGTCGGGCATGTCACTGTCCGGGTGAATCAATCCGCCACATTATCTCTGGTTGTTCTCGTCTTGCTAACGGGGAATACTTGCATAGGCACAACCTTGTAGCCAGGATTATCCATCAGCAACTTGCTTTGAAATACTCTCTTGTAGAATCGGAAGTGCCATATTACAGGTATGTGCCCGACCCAGTTCTCGATAATGGCCATGTCATATTGTACTGGGATCGGTCCATCATCACTGACAGGACTGTTGTGGCCAACAAGCCTGATATAGTGGTGGTGGACCGAATCGAGAGGCGTGCAATGATTGTGGATATAACCGTTCCGCATGACGAGAACCTCGTGAAAGCCGAAAAAGATAAAGAAATCAAGTATATTGATTTGGCTCGCGAGGTTGTCGACATGTGGGAAGTGGACTCTGCGATCATTGTGCCGATAGTTGTGTCCGTTAATGGCTTAATAGCCAAGAGCCTCGACCAACATCTTAGGAGGCTCTCGTTAGGCGACTGGATCAAGGGCTTGATTCAGAAAGCGGTACTCCTGGACACGGCTCGCATTGTCAGGAGGTTCCTTTCCCTGAAGCCCTGACTACCGGTAGCTTGGACCCTGTTCCCGATACCGGTGGGCTACTATTTTTTATATTTTTAAATGTTTCTATTTTGTATGTTTTTGTAAAAATATTTAAAAATGTAAAGAATGTGTATTTAAGATGAATAAAGGAAATAATAATAATAATGTTTTTTTTTAAGATTTTGTAAAAATATTTAAAAATGTATAAAATATGTATCAATGAAAAATAAATGAAATAATAATAATAATAATATTCCACAACTTTCACACAACATCATCTAGTCCCAAACTAAGCAGAGCTTGTATTATGGGTACTAGACAACTGATAAACATACTTATATACTTCTAAATACATACATATTATAGATAAATTACAATTAATTATTAATTGATGCATTAAATTGGTAAGGAATACTTTATTTTAATAACCGAACGAAATAAAATGTAAGTAACTACTTTATTGGTGACAAAATAACAAATAAAAAGGAGTTGCAGTCAGGGATTGATTATTAATCGATTTATTTGGCGACAGATCTATCATTTTGGCGACAGATCTACCATTTTGGCGACAGATCTACCAGTTTAGCGACAGATCTACCATTCTGAGCACAAAGCTATTAATTTTGTAATAAAACTATTATTATATGAAACGAAGTTTTATTTTATTGGTGATCAATCTCTTATTTTTTGATAATTCATACCTGGATACACTTTTTGTTTATCTGAGAACGAAAATATTTCGTGGCGATAGATCTATTAATTAGGTAATACAACTTGATGACAAATATAAAGTTTGGCGACAGAAAATATAGTCCCCTTTTGCATCGTACCTTACATATGTGGCTCTTTAGAAACTAGATAATGTGTAGTGTTTGTTTTAAACATTCCGCCCTTTCCTTTCTCTCATACCTATGTCAAGTTTAAAAGTTCGACCTAGCATATAGCGGGCAGATGTATGGTTTTTAACGATTCTAAATCTAACATCACTTCCAAACGGCTAGTCCGTATGTTTTAAAAATAATATATGTGAAACTAGACTATTTGCATAATAATTTGATATACGAATATCCACAACTTTTTTTATAGAAATCATCATCATATACCTCGCCTTTTCCCAACTATATTGGGGCCGGCTTCCAGTCAAGCGGGATTTAGCTGAATACCAGTATTTTACGAGGAGCGGCTGCCTACCAGACCTCCACAACCCATTAACTGGGGTAACACAGTACTTCATGGAACTCGATATAATTTATTTTCAAAGTTATGTCTGACACAGGCAAAAAAGCGAAGATCAGGCAAAAACCATTGGATGTTTTATATGAAACTTTAAATCTAAAAGATAATTTAATTACCAATCTTATGATTTACGACTTATTCACATTGTTTTTTTATTTTTATTTATATAATAGCACTTGAACGCGGTACCACCTGATGGTAAGCAGGTGGTACCGCAACCTATTGATGGTGAGGCGCGCTAATTTATTAAGAGCCTATTCACTCTAGCCTTGAAGACACCCAAATTATAATCGGACGAATCGGATCATGCATTTATAGAGACTCGAGAAATAAAAATTGCAGAGCGGTACGTATTTTTAGCTAACGTGGGTCGTATCAGACTTGTTGCATTTCTGGATTCTAGCCGTGTCAAAATGGCTGGAGAATGTCAAAACAATTGTATTGCTAGCATCTCTAAATTACATAATTTAATTAAGCGCTTAAATTTTAATTAAATGGGGTAACACGGAACTGCATGACAAGACTGGAGTCAGATTTACTGGCTTCTGACTATCCGTAACGACTGCCAAAGATCTACAAATGACAGCCGGGACCTACGGCATTACGTGCTTTCCGAGGCACGGAGGAAACTTGGTATGTTAAGATGGTCACCCATCCACAGACCACGAAAAGGGAATAGCTTGGGTGCCGAAACCTTTGGTGACGAAAAAGGAATACTTCGGGAAGGGAAGAAGAAAGCGAAGCAGCTGGTAGAAGCTAGTATAATACCTATAAATGGAGAATCTGACTGACTGACATATCAACGCACAGCCGAAACTAGTGGAACTAGGAGCGTGAAATTTTGCTCGAAGTTTCGTTATATGACGTAGGGGGGTACTAAGAGAGAAATTTCCAAAATTCAGCCCCTAAGGGGATGAAACAGGGGTCCAAAGTTTATATGAAAGAACTTACTATCACGCGAACGAAGCCACTGGAGGAAGCTAGTGTATCAATATAATTTTCTATGTAAGTCATCATCATCGTCTCAGCCGAATGACGTCCACTGCTGGTCATAGGCCTCCACGCGCGCGTCGCCACAGCGACCGGTCCTGCGCGTCTCGCATCCATCGGATTCCCGCGACCCTCGCCAGGTCGTCGGTCCACCTTGTGGGAGGCCTTCCGACGCTGCGTCTTCCGGTACGTGGCCACCACTCTAGAACCTTCCGTCCCCACCGACCATCTGTTCTACGAGCAATGTGCCCTGCCCACTGCCACTTAAGTTTGGCGATTCTTCGGGCTATGTCGGTAACCTTAGTTCTCTTGCGGATATCTTCATTCCTGATGTGATGGCGCAAGGAAACTCCGAGCATAACCCTTTCCAAATCTCTTTGGGTGACTTTAAGCCTTCTGATGAGGCCCATTGTGAGCGACCTATGTAAGTATTCCAAGTATTTACATAATATTAGTGATAGTGTGGCACCAGCCGCACCAGTGACTGAAAAGTGGAAAGGGAATCGTTTATCTTGGTATGGTCATGTGAAGAGGAGGGATGAAACGCATGTTACTAAAAGAGTTCCGAGTTTACATGTGGATGGATGGAAAGGGAGACAGAGGCCAAAGAAAAGATGGATGGATTGTATGACAAGTGATATGGAAGAAAAGGGAGTTAGTGATAGCGTGACGAGTGACAGGACAGAATAGAAGAAGAAAACGTGTTGCGCCTTATCCCAAGTAATATGGGATAAGGGCAGGAAGAAGAAGAAGATGTAAGTATTCCAAGCCAGGTAAAGGATTTCAAGTATTACTTTGTGTAATTTATTTCATCACCGCTGCTCCCAAAACGGTGAAGGAAAACATCGCGAGGCAACCGGCATGTCCTAGAACCTAAAATTCGAAGACATGTGACATTCAGCAATCCGTAGTTGGCCCGCGTGGTAGATTACGGCCCATTCCCTCTCTTAGAGAGGAGGTCTGAGTCCCAACAGTGGGAACATAACAAGCCATTTGGTAATAATACCAAATAAGGGTCGCCAGGAGTCCCGATTTCCACGAAATGACAGATGTTTATGTCTTGCTAATGTACGTCATCATCATCTGCCTAGCCTTTTCCCAACTATATTGGGGTCGGCCTCCAGTCAAGCCGGACTTAGCAGTTCTACAGCTTAACGTGCTTTCCGAGGCATGGAGGAAACTCGGTATGTTAAGATGGTCACCCATCCACAGAGCCACCTTGGCAAGCGTTGCTTAACCTTGAAGATCGACCCGTGCGGCTGTTATTATCTAGCCACGAGCTCCTCCGTATATTGAGTAATATACATAAATAAGTATGTCTGTCAATGTTATTTTTTTTCAGGTAGGTAGGCAAAAAAACAAAACAAGAACAAGAATATTTATTTGCTTTAAAGCTTGGATAAAAAATACTAAAACATAAAATATTAAAACACAGGTACAAAAAAATTAAAACACAGGTACAAAATATCCTTTTATTAATGTTTTATTTAGTTTAGCTTTTTTACTTATTTTTTGCCCGCGCTTCGCCGGAACATTGGAAAACAAGACGATGTCTATTTTAGGGTTCCGTAGCCAAAAGGTTTTACCTTACCGGGACCTTATTCCTTAGGGCTCCGACACATAAACACGATACGACGTCGCGTCGCACAACGATGCGTCGTCGACGTCGCGTCGTGCTAGATTCATGATTTATATTTTTTTTATTTGTTATAATCTAGTGTTTGACTGCGATCCCACCTGATGGTAAGCAGTGATGCAATCGTTAATCAATGTGGAGCATTATGCTGAGCTAAGGTCCTTTTGGCATTACTAAGTATTATTTTTGTTTAATTTTTAAGGAGTTTTATGTTGCTGTAATGCGAATAAATGCAATTTTCTTTCTTCCTTTTATTTTTTTATTTGTCTTATTTCTTTTCTTTTATTTTTTTATTTCTCTTCTTTTATTTCTTTTCTTTTATTTCTCTTCTTCTTTTTCTTTCTTTTCGTTCTTTTCTTTCTTTAAAGGAAGTTCTCCTTTTAGAAGTAATTCTGAATGAATTACTTCTAAAAGGAGAACTATAGAGATAAGTAACTGTAATGCGAATAAATGTAATTTTCTTTCTTTCTTTTATTTTTTTATTTCTCTTATTTCTTTCATTTCTATTATTTTTTTATTTCTCTTATTTCTTTCATTTCTATTATCTTTTTATTTCTCTTATTTCTTTTCTTTTATTTCTCTTCTTTTATTTCTCTTCTTTTATTTCTTTTCTTTTATTTCTCTTCTTCTTTTTCTTTCTTTTCTTTCTTTAAAGGAAGTTCTCCTTTTAGAAGTAATTCTGAATGAATTACTTCTAAAAGGAGAACTATAGAGATAAGTAACTGTAATGCGAATAAATGTAATTTTCTTTCTTTCTTTTATTTCTTATTTCTCTTATTTCTGTCATTTCTATTATTTTTTTATTTCTCTTATTTCTTTTCTTTTATTTTTTATTCCTCTTCATTAATTTCTTTTATTTCTCTCTTTCGTTAAAGGAAGTTCTCCTTTTAGAAGTAATTCATTCAATTTTGAATTATTGTAAACGGTTGAGTCACATTCCTTGCCATATGCTCAAATATCGACAAATATAAATCTGTATTCAGAATCTACGAGAGGCAACAACTTTTTACGATGCTCATCGTAGATTTCGTCGTATCGTGAAACGACGCCACATCGTTGTACGACGCGATGTCGTATCGTGTTTATGTGTTTGAGCGCTAAGACTCCGCTGTTCGTCCGTCTATCACCAGGACGTATCTCATAAATCGTGATAGCTAGACACTTCAAATTTTCACAGAAGATGTAAGTATTTCTGTTACCGCTATAACAACAAATATTATAAACAGAATAAATAAATAAATATGTAAGCGTAGCTCTCATACATACAACAAACGTATTTTTTTTGGCGTTTTTTGCTTCACACGGTACGGAACCCTTCTTACGCGAGTCCGACTTACACTGTTGTTTGATAATTTTAACAAAAAAAAAAAAACATAAAATCGACAAAATCTTCGATACATACAGTACAAAGATGTTATTTTAGCTGAACTAAATGTAAATATACATACAAAAAAATTGACCAATCAGCGTGTAAGCATACGGCAGGCCTCTGACTCACATGCTAAAAGTAAACAGTTTTATTACATATTCCATCTTCTTGGTAATCCATTTTTATTTTTTCTAAATGCAGTAGCATTCTTGCGAAATATAAAAAATCTTTTCGCTAATATGATTGTAGGTACGTAAAATATGTCAAATTACCTCCTATATTTATAATCTACTTAAAATCAAAGTAATTAATCGTTATTCCAAGAAATAATCATTAAAAAGGATTAGTAAACTAATGAGTCGAAACTTTAGCTGCAAAAATAACACGACTAAACAAAAGTAAGTGTATTACCAACCTTAGTTCCTTGAAAAAGCGTAGTAAATCCAACGAAATGCTTGTAACACACTTTTAGCTGCCACTAACACTAAAATTTACACTAAAACAGTTCACAAAATCACTTATTAAATCATTTTGTAACACATCACATTGTTTTGTTAGTAAAATATACGTAAAAAGTTTGTTTTTATTGTTTTAAATGCAGTTCTACACAACAGGAGTTGTTTCGACGTAACCCTACGTCACAGACTACTAATAATTTCGTCGCGTTCAGTGTTGTCGTCTTAAAATTTTAATTTGCTTGGCGCACAGATTATAAATGCGGGTAAATGTATGTGATTTATCTAAAATTGTTGTTGTGTTGAGAAATAGGTATTTGTTTTTTAGGAAAAGTGTAAAAAATTACGGAAAAATATCTTAAAAATGATTGTGAAAAGACTAGGATGTTTTAAAATCATCATCCAACGAAATCATCATCCATCAATGTGAAATGACAAGTATTATGGCTGAATATTTTGACTGATGAAAGGAGGTTCAGCTCAGCTATGTATGTAATCCTGAGAGATGGCAAGGGCTACTTTAGTTTTTTACTACAATAATTTCTAAAAATAATACCGGTGAAGTCTAAGTTTAATTGATACAAAAATATCAGACTTATTTTTTTTCTTGGTTATTTATTAAAAATGGTTGTTAAAAGCGTTTATTTATATTATGTACTAGCTTTTACCCGCGGCTTCGCTCCCGTCAAATGACTACCCTACATATCCTACGCTACCCTACCCTACACTACACTACACTACCCTACACTACCCTACACTACCCTACACTAACCTACACTAACCTACACTACCCTACACTACCCTACACTACCCTACACTACCCTACACTACCCTACACTACCCTGCACTACCCTACACTACCCTACACTACCCTACACTACCCTACACTACCCTACACTACCCTACACTACCCTACACTACCCTACACTACCCTACATTACCCTACACTACCCTACACTACCCTACACTACCCTACACTACCCTACACTACCCTACACTACCCTACACTACCCTACACTACCCTACACTACCCTACACTACCCTACACTACCCTATATTACCCTACACTACCCTACACTACCCTACTTTACCTAACTTTTTTTTTTTTAGAATTTTTCTCTCGTTAGGAACCATCACTGAACTTCAAGGAACATTTAAAAAAAAAATCAGCCAAATCGGTCAAGCCGTTTTCATGTGATGTCGTGACAACGAAAAAAGGGTTTCATTTTTATATATATAGAAAAACTATGTGGTTCTCTGGTTATGTTGTTATAATGAACAATAAAGAGTATTAAACTAACGTATCTTAAGATGATTTTATAATACTATATCACAATCAATTTATCTTTATCAATATTTTAAATAACTGCAACATTAAATTAATTTCCCACAATACAGGAAAAACATTCTCAAACCTGGCAACACCACCATCTGGTTTCGCTCAGGCAAATTGATACGGATGTAACTCAACCACATTATTTTTACATATACAACAACCTCTATTCCCTTGTAATAAAGACTATTTTGTTTTTTTCTGTACACTATACTAACTTTGTCATTAACGCGACTTGAATGATTTACCACATCTATTTGCAGTTGTTATGACTCTAATTGCAAGGCGTTAAGGCATATATTAGTTTGAATGGTAAGTATAATATAGTCTGGTGAATAAGACAGGTTTCTTAGTAAAGTCGTTTGTAGTGTGTATTGAGGTCTTACTATGCTCCGGCCTTGCGTATTGTAGCTTGCAAAATCACACCTAAAAAACCATATTAAGACGCCATATTGATTTTGTAAACACGTAAAAACCTTTGGAGTAAATGGGTATTTATTTATTGGAAAAATCTTTAATGATTGGCAGGTCTTTTTTTTTCCAAGATCATTTTTAAAGGTTATAGTTTTTTTACCTTTTTCCTAATTTAGCTTTATTCTTAGTATGAACTGAGGTTATTCGGTTATAAGTACGGTGTCCGATAGTTTTGCTAGGCGCTTTTTTTTTAGTCGGGTAATCATCATCCAATTTCTCTCGCTCTAGGACAGAGTGGGAGGGCGTATCAGACTTTTACTGACTAAAACCCACTCTTACGTTCCTTCTTTGCCTTGCCTTTAGATCCAGTCTTGCCATGAAGTACCGTGTTACCCCAGTTAATAGGTTGTGAAGGTCTGGTAGGCAGCCGCTCCTCGTAAAATACTGGTATTCAGCTAAATCCGGCTTGACTCTAAGCCGACCCCAATATAGTTGGGAGAAAGGCTAGGTAGATGATTTGCCTTGCCTTTAGGAAGCCCACCCGTGGACTAAGTGGGCTTCGACCCTGCTGGGCCCACACGGTTTTGCTAATATCTCTTAAGGCACTACGCTCCGTCGATGACTCGGAAAGGACGTGTAGCGGACGACGAGCTACTAATTACTTGTCGTCCGTAAGTACAAGTATAAGAAAAATTGAAAACTGTGTTCTGTAGTTACGTCACAACAAAAATATTGCTTGACTGCGATCCCACCTGATGGTAAGCAGTGATGCAATCGTTGATGGTGAGGCGCACTAGCTTATTAAGAGCCTGTTCATTCTAGCCTTGAAGACGAAGACACCTAAATTATAATCGGACGGGAAAACCGCAGGAGGCAAATTGTTCCAGTTCCTTAGTTTTCGCGATTAGGGACCAACTTTGAGACTCAATTCGGGAGTTTAACGGTTTTCATAGGTTTTAACACTTATAACGGAACCCTCAGTGCGCGAATCCGACTCGCGCTTCCCGCTTTTTTTTTCAGTCTTTTTTCAGTACAAGAATCCTACTGTGAACTATGGTCTATCGGTTTAGGTAGTTTACTAAAGGTAAACAATCTTGGTATGTCTTTTTATATTAAAGAGGTCGTATATAATATACACAAAGATTATTCAAATTTAGTTTATTAGCTAACATCGATTTAGGTAAATACCTAGTTGCAAATATTTTTACATACAATCTATAGACAACTTTTAGATAAAAAGACATGCCAAGATTGTTTACCTTTAGTTAACTACCTAAACCGACGGAGTATAGAATACATTCGCCCAATAATTGCGCTTACAGTACCAACTTTCGGAACCATATATTTATACTAATTATAATGCGACCGAGTTTTCATCCGATTCGGATTTCGCAGTCATCATATGTTCCTCTGATCCCTAGCTCTACCGTCATGGTTTTTATAATCCCAAAACCTACTTCTGCTCTTACTCTCAGTGAGCACAAATCCTACACCTATATCCACAACTAGCTGTCCCCTGCGGTTTTACCCGCATTTTTTGTTACTGCTCCGCTCCCGTGGGTCATAGCGTGATGGTATATAACCTATAGCATTCCTCGATAAATGGGCTATCTAACACTGAAAGATTTTTTCAAATCGGACCAGTAGTTCCAGAGATTACCCCCTACATACAAACTTACAAACCTACAAACTTACAAATTTTACCTCTGTATAATATTAGTATAGAAGTATAGATTGGAAATATTACTATAGAAGAAAGATCTACAAATGACAGCCGGGACCAACGACTTAACGTGCTTTCCGAGGCACGGAGGAAACTCGTTATGTTAAGATGGTCACCCATCCACAGACCAACTTAGGCAAGTGTTGGTTAACCTTGAAGATCGACCGTGCGGCTGTTATTATCTAGCCACGAGCTCCTCAAATTATAGACCAAAAACTCTTAGCTCTGACCCTTACAGCTCTCATGATGCTAGCGAAGCCCATCACCCCCCAGTACGCGGCCGCGTACTCAAAACGCTGGCAGGCGGCACTGGCCTCGGCCGAGACCACCGACCTCGTGGCCCCTGAGTCGTGGTCGGGAATCCTGATGCTGTCGGCGCGCTTCACCTGCTTGGTGGACGACCTGCGCAAGGAGATTGTAGACAGGGTGCTCGTAAAGGTATGATTCAGAACTCGGCAACAAGCAGCAGTGCTGTTGCCGCAGTGCTGCCACTAAGGGACCGCGCTGATTTCGGAATCGGAACAGAGCGACACCGCCGCCTTGCTCGGGCAAGGCGGCGGTGTCGCTCTGTTCCCCTTCTGAATCTGAGAAATTCATCCTTTTCTACGCTTGTTGCGGCGGCAGACGCGTCACTATTGGTCTGTCGCGGCGGTAGGGCGACACTGACGCGCAGCAGTGCTGCCGCTACATTGCTGCCGCGACATTGCTGCCTAGCTCGGAATGTAATCTCATATAAGCCAATATAAATTGTACGGGGACCAGTAGTGTCGCGGCAGCACTGCTGCGTGCAGCGTGGTTCGGAATCGTACCTATGCTGCCATCTCATTCGCCAAAGCTCATAGGATGATAGAGGGGGGACAACTTCCAACTGTCCCAGGCACACACATCCCAGCATGTTGTGCTCATGTTGTGCTCACTAGTACTGATTTTAATCAATTGGCGTACCACACCGCCATTTCATTATTCTTTTCATGTATGCGTCTTTCCGCACAAATAAACCGTTTTTTTTTCTTTCTTTCATTGACAAGTACATCAAGAAGATCGCATCCGCTGAGCTAGGCGAGCTGACAGAAGAAACTGGCGGAACTCAGGTACCCGACAACCCGGCGGAGAAGACAAGATGATACCGACTCGGAAGAAGAAGATGACCGTAGTCCGACGAGGAAAAGACACTAGGTTTGTAAGCCACGGAATTCGAGTACTTATAGGTACTATTTATAATTCTATCGTTGCCTCGTTGGTTTAGTGGTCGCAAGAGCGACTGCTGAGCAAGGGGTCCTGGGTTCGATTCCCGGGTCGGGCAAAAAGTGCTAATGGGTTTTTCTATTAAGAATTACTCTGTAGCTGCCCGGAGTTTGGAAGTTGGTGGTGTGCCTCGGAAAGCACGTAAAGCCGTTGGTCCTGCGCCTGATCTCTCTCCGGTTGTGTCAGATTGCCGTCCCATCGGACTATGAGAGTAAAGGAACAGAGAGTGCACCTGTGTTTGCGCACACACTTGTGCACTATAATATCTCCTGCGTATTTCATCAAGAAGATAATACTTTATCAATCCTACCAGCCTCTGTATCCAAGTACGGCAGCAACATGACTACCCCTCCCGAATATTCGTCAGACTACAGCGATGTCGACTCAGACAGCGAAGAAGAGATCACCCCGGCCTCCGATAGAACTCTAACTGAAGACCATGGATCCGACTCTGACACCAGGAATCAGACGAGGATTCCTCTATCCAATCTGAAAATGTATGAGCGAGCAAAGAACACCCTCGGGCGACCAATTCAGATCTCTGACTCAGGGGCTCCTCTGCTTATCCCAATGTCTCAAGACAATCCAGGTCCGTCAACTTCGGCTTTATCTCCAAAATCTGCAGACACCTCCCCTCCCACTCCTTTTTCTAACAAAAGAGAATCTGAAAGCTCCGAGAGGTCACCCACAACGGATCCTGCCGTGGCGATAGCTCTGGAGACTTTAGTTGATGAGTTCAGCAAAGGCTCACTAGTTAACCCTGAGATTCTGAACGCATTTGAGACTTTATCTATGTCTCCTGAAGGTCAGATTCTTCAGAGACCAGATATGGTTCTTAAGAGCATGGAGAGCAGATCATCCGGGGGAAAGAAGCAACTGGCTCACTGTCTCTCATCTATGGCTAGACGGGGGACATCCGCTCTTTTAGGGTGCCTGATAGGAATGGAGACTATGATGAATGTAACCCAATCCATCAACACGGGACATCTTCTGGGAGGGCTATCCGAGCTCATAGACAACTTAGCGGAAAGAGAGAAGACTGCCCAAGCTCAACAAAGAGCATCCTTGACCAGCCTCAATGAACTTACCGTCTGTTTCAACAAATCTACTGAGGTTCTCCAGAAGTGTACTACGAGTGCAGAGACTCTTTTGTTCTCTCTTCAGGATGTTCAAGCTAAGATGGTGCAAGTACCAGCCTCTACCCCTAGGTCCATCTCATCAGCGGCCTCTAGATCTAAAGAGGCTCCTGTTTCCTCGTTAACACGACTCGGAGAGTATACCTGCACCTACGGGAGATTAATCCTCACCTCGAAAGGATCGAGTTTTACAGGAGTTGGGCAGGAAGCCAGATTCTTAGCCGACCTTGCCTTTTTGTCGGGAAATCCTGAGATTTATCAAGATCTCCTTAATAAGGACCTGGAGAGACTCATAGCCTACATGGACTCAAATCGCACCGCTCAACAAATTCTCAAATCTGGATCCTCGGCAGAGAAGAGGGACTTATACGAGGACATCATGACATCCCTCCCGGAGTCCCACTATCAGTGGACCGAAATCGTCAACTAGCAATAACAACCAAAGTAAGAAGTATTTGGCTAATCTCTGTTGAGATTGGCCACCGTGACCGAAATTCGGTCGGGGGAGTATTATTATAATTCTATACTCTATTTACTATAAGAAAAGAAAACAAAAGAAACTTATGTTATTGTCCGTTCAACCGATTTTGACTTCCATTCCGTAGACATAAGGATGACATTAAAAGCAAAAAAAGTGGTTACAATACCGACTTTTTCTGCAGCTGTCATTTGTCATGTCACCAACGCAATAAAGGTCAAAATCGGTTGAATGGACGGTAAAACTAGTTTCGTTAAATTTATTTTCTTATAGTACGCAGAGTATAGGTATTAATTAGCATTTGGCACATGAACAGTTATGTCTAGAATAAACAATAGACGCCTAGAAACGAGTCCAACTAGTGTTTTTTATAACACATAAGAACAGCTGCATCATTTGAAAAAAACATTGTTGTTTACGAAAAATCTGTTTGGTGTTTAGTATGAAATATTGAGCAGTGGTAACTGCCCCGACTTGCTGGTTGTAGGTCGCCGATTCATACCCAGCCAGGCGCATTACTTGCGTAATTTATCTAACCCCGATGCTCTTCACGTGGTAGTCCTAAAGGTTGACACCGAGTCCCCCCCCAGAACGAAGGCAACGAAGGAACGGGGGGGACTCTAGGGGTTTAGTCAGTAAGTGTCTGACACGCCCTCCCGCTCCGCCCAAGAGCGGGAGAAGTCATTCTGATGATTCCCCTACCAGAAAAAAAAACCCCGATGCTCTTAAAACGGTGAAGGAAAACATCGTGAGGAAACCGGCATGTCCTAGAACCAAAAATTCGAATACATGTGACATCCACCAATGCGCACTGGGCCCGCACGGCCCGTTCCCTCTCCTAGAGAGGAGGCCTGAGTCCCGACAGTATTTAAAACGTGCATTGATATCATTACAAGTTTTATTTAAGGCGGGAAATCATCTGATGACTTCTCCCGCTCTGGGTGAAGCGGGAGGGCGTGTCAGACTTTACATATTTAACCTATCACATACCCACAAAACGAGACACAATAGTAAAACAATAACACCGCGGTCTCATAGGACCGGTCGGGGATTCATGAATTAATTAAGTACTGACAAAACCACACCTGTGTCTTTTAGTTGGTCTTTGTGTTCTAGGAATGGGTTGTGGTAGGCAGCCGCTCCTCGTAAAATACTGGTATTTAGCTAAATCCAGCTTGACTGGAAGCCGAGCCCAATATAGTTGGGAGAAGGCTAGGTAGACAGATATAATATATATATAATAACATAATATGTTCCACAACTTTCACACAACGCCATCAGCTAGTCCCAAGCTAAGCAGAGCTTGTGTTATGGGTACTAGACAACTGATAAACATACTTATATACTTCTAAATACATACATATTATAGATAAATTACACCCAGACACAGAACAAATGATCGTGCTCATCACACAAACATATGTCCTGGGTGGGAATCGAACTCACGACCTCCGGCATAGCAGTCAGGGTCACTAACCACTAGACCAACAGGCCAGTCAACTCATTGTGATCAATGATTGTTACAAATGCTAATACCTACCCACTATTCTTCGCGACACGAATGACGATGCATTCGCTCGTGAATACTAAACATTAGAAAGGGGTGTCGTCTGTGAGAATAACGGCTTAATATGCTAAATGGAAACTCTACTTCAACCAGACTATATGTGGAACATACATGTATATGTCATGACAACTACCTATTATTTATTTATTTTATTGTTCACTAGCTGTCCCCTGCGGTTTCACCCGCATTTTTCGTTACTGCTCCGCTCCCGTGGGTCGTAGCGTGATGGTATATAGCCTATAGCATTCCTCGATAAATGGCCTATCTAACACTGAAAGAGTTTTTCAAATCGGACCAATAGTTCCAGAGATTACCCCCTACATACAAACTTACAAACCTACAAACTTACAAATTTTACCTCTTTATAATATTAGTATAGATGACAACTACCTATTATTTATTAGCGCCCTGCACACGTACAGTTCGGACTGCGGGAAACGCCACGCGCCGTTCCATCCCGCGCTCCGAACTGTACGTGTAGATGTACGGGTCTAACAGTCCGATCTGGCACATCGATGCGAACGCATGTCTCACAGTTTTACGCGCGGATCACGTATAAACGTAAATTACAAAAAATGGCGGTTTGGAGCGTCCAAGCTATCACAGAGTTCATTCGTTTGTTCCGTGAACATCCGTGTCTCTGGAAGATAAAAAGTAAGGAGTATAGTAACGTGACGCGGACAGCGAGCACTGGGTAGGGGTTTAGTCAGTAAGAGCCTGACACATCCTCCCGCTCCGCCCAAGAGTGGGAGAAGTCATTCAGATGATTCCCCTACCCGAAAAAAAAACTACAGTTCTGGTACGTAAAAGGGAACTAAAGGTACACACATTAGAGTTTCGTTCCACTCACAGTGGGAGAAATAATTTGATAAAGCAAAACCATCTTTCAACAGCTTCAAATGAACTAAAAACTCACATTTTTAGATCATAAAATTTTTAAACCTCTTATGATTCCCCTACAATAAAAAAAGAGGTGCATTTCGCAAAGAATTGAAGAAAGTAACGGAGACACGGAACAAAAACTTTTAAAAGTTATAACGTTCCACGCGCCATTCCAAACTGCAGTCTAAACTCTTGAAAATCAATTTACACGCACAGTTCGGAACGTTTGTCTAGATATGTAAGTTTCGTCCGCAGTCCAAACCGTGAATGCATTTTTAACCGTAATCAGTAAAACAGTTTGATCCGCAGTCCAAACCGTACAGATCTAACCGCGGTTTGGAACGCAGTCCAAGATGCGCGGTTCGAACTGTACGTGTGCAGGGCGCTATTTATTTTATTGTTCACAACTTTCACACATCGCCATCTAGTCTCAAGCTAAGCAGAGCTTGTGCTATGGGTACTAGACAACTGCTAAACATACTTATGTATTTCTAAATAAAGGGTGTAAGGGACAGCCCTCGATAAACTTTAAGGGCTTGCTCAATAGACGAATCTGAACATCCTCCCGCTAAACACTACACGGTACTTCATGGCAAGACTGGAGTCAGATTTACTGGCTTCTGACTATCCGTAACGACTGCCAAAGATCTACATAATATGACAGCCGGGACCTACGGCTTAACGTGCTTTCCGAGGCACGAAAGAAACTGGGTATGTTAAGATGAATCCAGAATCCTTAACCTTGAAGATCGACCAGTGCGGCTGTTATTATCTGGTTGGTAAAAAAAAGAATCTCTTCCTTTATTTGAAGTTGGTGTAAATTGTTTCTTTCTACTGTTTACTATGCGCAAATAGTTTGGATTCGAGTCGCGAAGATACTCGCACAATAGCTGATCATAATACAATACATTTGCGAGGGGGTCAGATGAACAATGTGACTGACGAGTTTTAGTGTGACAACACGCCTGAAGAGATTACGGTACCCTGATAGCCAGTTTCTTCAAACAAAGTAACCTCTTTTTTGTTGATATAAACTAATGCTTGACCGCGATCCCACCTGATGGTAAGCAGTGATGCAATCGTAGATGGTGAGGCGCACTAGTTTATTAAGAACCTATTCACTCTTGCCTTGAAGACACCCAAATTAGAATCCAAATTATTTATTAGTTAATTGTATTTTTCTATGGAAGAGCGGAGTCTCCTAACACAGGCATTACTTGCTTAAAAGGAGGCCCCAATCACCTATTAATATGTGAAGAACTTCATATTATTTGCAGGGGCGTAGCTACCGCCGTATCTGCCGTATCAATTATACGGGGCCCCCGGTCCACAAAAAAATAAAAACTCTAATTTATTTTATTTTACAAATGACAAAACTTCGATGGGACAAGAACGGCTGTCAGACCTCTCACTATTGTCCATAGAGGCAGAAACTTTAGAAAAACTAAAATCATCATCAGCCATTAATGATTTAATAAATCAGTTTGCCGAAAAAAAGGCAAGGAGAGTGAATATTTAGATTTTTATTTGTAAAATGGTTAAATTATGTTTATGTTTGTGTTTATGTTTTTTTCTTTTGTGAAAAATCTTTACCCCATATAAGGGCTTCCAAACAATTTTTTTATACGGGGCCCCGACAAGGCACGCTACGCCACTGATTATTTGGTTCATAAATAAAGATTTTGTATTTTGTACTTGACACCACGAAGAGATAGGTAGATTACACGACGAATGACAAATGCTTGCACTGACTGGACAGGTCCACTCAAATATGCATGGTTCTTTCTTTAAAAGGCCATCTCAGACACCAATCTGCATGGTTCGCATATGATTTGACCGATACATTGTGTATAGACTTTAATTCACGAATCCCCGACCGGTTCTATGAGACCGCGCTGTTATTGTTTTACTATTCTGTCTCGTTTTGTCGGTATGTTATAGGTTAAAACAGACTGACCCCTGAGTTTGTTTCGGTATTTCTTCTCAGGGTAGTCAGGAAACAGCGGCCTCATCTATAGTAATATTATAAAGAGGTAAAATTTGTAAGTTTGTATGTAAGTAGTAGGGAGTAATCTCTGGAACTACTGGTCCGATTTGAAAAATTCTTTCAGTGTTAGATAGCCCATTTATCGAGGAATGCTATAGGATATATACCATCACGCTACGACCCACGGGAGCGGAGCAGAGCAACGAAAAATCGGGGTGAAACCGCAGGGGACAGCTAGTCTAGAATAATATGACAAAAAAAAATGACGTGTATAAGTGTTTGTGAAAAGCTATTTGCTAAATAAATATCATTTATCATTTACTTACCCTTTTGCCCTTACTTGCTTTCCTATAACCTACCGACCGATAGCCTTTCCTAACACGGTGTGGATGGATAGATAGAATCTTACTGTTTATCGGGGATAGCTATCTATCTATGAACTGCGGTAGGTTATTGAAAACGGGCGTTAGTGTATGGATAATTCTATTGCTATTTAAACCCCAATATTGTTTTGTTTATTTTTCAATGTATTTGTAAACAAGAGCGTGTCGGGCCACGCTCAATGTAGGGTTCCGTAGTTTCCCGTCCGCCACAATAAGTGTCCCCAACTTTTCAAAAACTATTCGTCCCATCAAGTTCAAAATAAATTTCCTAGAATGTATTTATAAAGCTCTACTTTCCAGATTTTTTTCATATTTTCTAAACTTATGGTTCAAAAGTTAGAGGGGGGGGACACACATTGTTTTTTACTTTTGGAGTGATTATTTCCGAAATTATTGGTCATCATCTGCCTAGCCTTTTCCCAACTATATTGGGGTCGGCTTCCAGTCAAGCCGGATTTAGCTGAATACCAGTATTTTACGAGGAGCGGCTGCCTACCAGACCTCCACAACCCATTAACTGGGGTAACACGGTACTTCATGACAAGACTGGAATCAGATTTACTGGCTTCTCCGTAACGACTGCCAAAGATCTCCAAATGACAGCCGGGACCAACGGCTTAACGTGCTTTCCGAGGCACGGAGGAAACTCGTTATGTTAAGATGGTCACCCATCCACAGACCAACCTAGTCAAGCGTTGCTTAACCTTGAAGATCGACCTGTGCGGCTGTTATTATCTAGCCACGAAATTATTGGTATTATCAAAAAATTATTTTAGCAAACCCCAATTCATTTTTGAATACCTATCCAACAATATATCACACGCTAGGATTGAAATTAAAAAAAAAAAACGCTTTTTACTTTACATGTAGGGGAGCTACCCTAATAAAACATTTTTTTCCATGTTTTATTTTTGCACTTTGTCGGCATGATTGAAATACATATTGATACAAAATTTCAGCTTTCTATAGCTAACGGTCACCGAGATTAAGCGAGGACGGACGGACAGACATGGCGAAACTATAAGGGTTCCGTTTTTGCCAATTGGCTATGGAACCCTAAAAATGAAAACTAAACCATTTTACACCGAAAACAATGCACAGTAAATCATTGCATCACTGAAGTTAACTTAACTGTGACATTAAACACTAAATACGGTCCGATGAACGTGATGTGATTTCTAAACGGTCGCCATAACTGTAAGCGGGAAGGAGATAGCAGATACGATAGTACTGCAGCTAGAGCGAGACGGATATATGTAGTGTTTTGAAGTATAAGCGTGTTGGTATTTTTATTGTTCGGTTGGTTATTGGACTGATTTTTTTTTGTTTTTATAGGGGATGCTATAAGATGGTTAGAGAAATAGGGTCTTAATATACAAGTGCGCTTCACCATCAATGATGATTTTTTTAAGTTAGATCATCACAAGAAAAGAAAAATAGAAAGAAAAAAAATTTTTTTTGGCATTAAAATGTTTTCTCCCGCTCTGGGCGGAGCGGGAGGGCGTGTCAGACTTCTACTGACTAAAAATACTCCTATGTTTCTTCTTTGATTTGCATCCCAGGACACCAGTGTACCCTTTTGGACGATTATACGGGTAAAGCTATAAGGTAGCTCGCAAAATATTAATTTCTCACTACAGCACTCGGCTTCGTAGCACCCTCTCCTGCGGCTCGGGCGAATTCTGCCTCAGTCGCAATGACAAACTTTCTCCACCTGTATCAAAATGTACTATTTTCATGCTCATTTTCTGTTGGGTCTCTCCTAAAGAGGAGGCCTGAGTCCCAGCAGTGTAGTATAAGGTTGATGCTATGCTATGCAACACTGTTATCAAAACGGTAAGGAAAACATCGTGAGGAAACCGGCATGTCCTAGGACCAAATATTCGACATCTACTAAACCAGTGGGCCCGTGTGGTAGATTACGGTCCATTCTCCATCAATTATGCTAATTTCTCTTTGGGGAAAACAATGTGACTGGCTTGTTGGTCTAGTGGTTAGTGACCCTGACTGCTATGCCGGAGGTCGTGGGTTTGATTCCAACCTAGGACAAATGTTTGTGTGATGAGCACGATCATATGTTCTGTGTCTGGGTGTTATTTATCTATAATATACATGTATGTATTTACAAATATATAAGTACGTTTATCAGTTAGCTAGTACCCATAACACAAGCTCTGCTTAGCTTGGTTTACCACACATGCCTTTTTTTGTCGAAAAGTTATTCTTAGTAAACACGTGATAGCCATTAACATGTGGTCTAAAAAAAGCGAAATAACTATAAATACATAAGCGTGAATTAATATCTGCGCTAATTGGGTTTTTATGATAACCATTAGGAGTATATTGAACGCTTCGTAAAATACCAGTTTCGTCAATACGGTATTTCCACTACGTTTCTTTTTTTGGTTTTATTTACAATAACATCACTATTACAAAATTATGTCTGTTTATAAATGACTCTAACAATGCCCTTCTATAGGAGAGCTCAAGGTTTATTTAGGAGCTCGTGGCTAGATAATAACAGCCGCACGGGTCGATCTTCAAGGTTAAGCAACGCTTGCCAAGGTTGGTCTGTGGATGGGTGACCATCTTAACATAACGAGTTTCCTCCGTGCCTCGGAAAGCACGTTAAGCCGTAGGTCCCGGCTGTCATTTGAAGATCTTTGGCAGTCGTTACGGATAGTCAGAAGCCAGTAACTCTGACTCCAGTCTTGCCATGAAGTACCATGTTACCCCAGTTAATGGGTTGTGGAGGTCTGGCAGGCAGTTGCTCCTCGTAAAATACTGATATTCAGCTAAATCCGGCTTGACTGGAAGTCGACCCCAATATAGTTGGGAAAAGGTTAGGTAGAAGTTTGTGTACTAGCTTATTTACTCGCTACGTACGTAGTACATACTCGTAGATGTTAACCGGTTATACTAACTGACTATCTTGGTAACATATTATTTGTATTGACATTAGTTATTCTAGGAAGCAGAGAAACCTTACTTTGTTGTTTGTATACTCGTATCTATGTAATATACTCGTATATTATGTACCTATTTTTTAGTTTTTATTAACTAGTGTTTGACGACAATCCCACCTGATGGTAAGCAGTGATGCGATCTTTGATGGTGAGGCGAACTAGTTTATTAAGAGCCTATTCACTCTAGCCTTGAAGACACCCAAATTATAATCGGACGGGAAATCCGCAGCAGGCAAATTGTACCAGTCCTCCGATGAACGAGGTATAAACGACGAAGCGAAATACTTAGGGCCTATTTCACCACCTATGATTAAGTTTCGAGTATCTTACTTAACAGATAATTTCATATAAATTCTGTCAAATTTTTGAATTTATTCAGTGAGTAGTGCCTACTCGGACATTGTGAAACAGGCCCTTAGTCCAAATAACAATTACAAATACTTCTGTTACAATGTATTTTTTCTTACTTCTATTTTACCACCCTTTTCAGGTACCACCCCTAAATATCATACATTTTCACGATAAAAATATAACTACCCTCACTTTAAAACCCTAAAACAAAGCGAGCAACCCCTTTCCATTATATTCCTATAAATATTTTACTTAGGACTGGAGGGCGTGGTTTTCAACCCCTAACACACCCCCCTACAAAGAGGCGGGGTTTAAATAAGCCACGCCCATTAAACCCATCCATTGCGGCAGTTGCTTACCGTCTGTCTAGAAGATCGTATCTCTAAGGTAGATTACAAATGTGCGATTTTGCGTTTTTGCGATTAATCGCAAGTCGCGAGTGTGTGTAGTGGATTTGTGACGGTAAAAGTGAAAGACTGCGTCAGTGTTTTTTTAAATGTGGTTTTAAAAAAATAGTCTGTGTATACTATTGTATATAAGGTATGTACTTATCTACATATGTAGTTACCTTAATATTAGAAAAGTGCAATTTTGTGATTAGTCTATAGTCCAGTCATTATAGTACTTTCACCTCGGAATTCGAGATACCCAGCTGTAAGTCTGTAAATACTTGTATATTGACACCCTAAAAGTTGTCTCAAAACCTACATATGGTAGGGTGTACGCAACTATGAAATTTCAAGGTCAAAGGGCCCAAAAATCGTTTTTATGCGCTTTTTTTGTAAATATCTCATTTCCTAAAGGTTTTTTGCTATTTGTATATTTAACAATATTGTAGAATACAAAATTCACTACAAATTTTGTATAAAAAACTTTTTCCTACGGTGAACCGTTTTCGAGATAGAGGGCAGAGAGCGCACGGTCACAGCATCACTTCAGGTCAACTGGTTCCTCCGGTCGAAAACCGCGCCGTATAAGTTGATACTATCGATAAATCAATGATTATAAATATTTGTCAATTTTGATTAACTATTATTATATTTTATGATTTTTTTCCTAACCTATCCACTTTTTATTCAGTATTCATTTATTTAACAACACTTACCTGGCGTGTCAGACGTTTACTGACTAAAGTCCACTCCTGTTCCTTCTTTGCCTTTGTTCTAGGGCCCCAGTCAGTGTACCCTTTCACATACCCCATGGCCCCAGTGGATTTCGACCCTGCTGGGCCCCTACGATTTTCTGAAAAGTTCTTGAAATACGCATAGATTATTACGCGTCGTCGACGACTTGAGCGCAATCCGGATGGTAATTGGACGACAGGACGGCGATCTTCGCATTGCTCGCCGTCCGCCGTCGCCAGCATGGGCTTGTGAACGAATGTACGATGGAAAGGAGCAGTGCGTACTGAACTGAACTCACTTACTGAGAATAATTAGTTTCTCTTACTATGCTATGCTTTTTTTAACTTAAATATCTCTATCTTTCTTTAATTTTCAAAGTAAATAACTAGGGTATGTCATTCATTAATAGAAATTGTAGCAAGAACCTATTTTGGTCACGTAGGAAAAGTGATTACTGTTAACAATAATTTAAGAAATTAGTTTCTTGTTTTGAACTTGTATGGATATTATTTTTTTGTGGCTGGTTTTAATAAAGTAGTATACCATTTTGGAATTGGCTGAACTGAATCACATAGACGGTGTAATTAAAATTTATAAAGTACTCAGAGCATTTAGAGGTTAACAATGGCTGCAGCAAAATCGCAGGTTGCCGAGGTGTTTGCCCTCCGGGACAATCAATTAGCTGACCTCATGGCCGGGCTTGGCATCTCACAGGAGAATGAAGATGCATTTAAGATGGCCTTCACTGAAGTAGAGTGGAGGCAGTGTGCTGCTGTGCGAGAGGCAGTAAAGTACTTGGGGTTTGACGCGCGCTAAATAATGGCGCAATTCTTCAAGAAGGCAGCTGAGAACCCCATCAAGGCTGGGGATCAGCCTACCCTCAAGGCAGGTGAGGTTAGCCTGTTTGAAAACTGCGATCCCAAAACCGACTTGATGTTCTTTCTGAACGTCTTTTTAGAGAGGGGGAATAATGTTACTAAGGCTATGATGAGGTGCGACGGTGCAGCCGGAGCAATCCTTAAGAGGAAGGCCAGTGCATATGGAATAGTGATGGACCCGAGCCAGAATAAAACAATCCTCGGTTCCAAGGAGCTAACACTGTCCAGCATTGCACAGGCATTTTCTATCCAAACAGCCACAGTTATTGTGAAGGACAAGATCCAGGGGAAGCTGAAGAGCAGGTTGTTTGGGCCAGACATTCCCCTTATAATGCAACACACCGTGTTTTCAGGCATAATTCCATCGGCAAGCCAATTCATGGAAGATCTCCGTGAAATAGCACTGCTACTGAATGTAGAATGAATGAATGAATGTAGAAAGGAATCTTGATTAGTTGCACCAATTTTTAAAAAAACTTGCCATAGTAGTGTTCATACTTTTTTTTTTACACCAGGACAAGCTAAAGTTGGCTAAAAGTAAAAATCTTCAATAAATTTGGGTAATCACATAAGTTTCATTCATTTTTGTGAAAAATCTAGAGGAATTCTGGATTTTTTAAGAATAGCAGTAGATAGCAGTTTTATTCAGGTTGTCGCTACAAAAAAAAGAACAGCAATATTTAAACAACTGTGGTAATGGTAGAAGAAAATATCACAACAGATCGAAATTTTAAAAGAATTTATTTGTGTTATTTCACTTATTAAAAAATAATTGTGTGATATTTTTTTTTGTATTTTTCTCCGAATAGTCACGACTATTCAGACAAATATTTATAATAATTGATTTATCGATATATGGCGCGTTTTCGACCGGAGGCACCAATTGACCTAAAGTGATGCTGTGACCGCGCGGTCTCCGTCCTATATCTCGAAAACGGTTCACCGTAGGAAAAAGTACAAAAATTGTAGAGAATTTTATATTCTACAATATTGTTAAATATACAAATAGCAAAAAACCTACAGGAAATGAGATATTTACAAAAAACGCGCAAAAAAACGATTTTTGTGACCCCCGACCCTAAAATTTAATAGTTGCGTACACCCTACCATATGTAGGTTTTGAGACTACTTTTAGGGTGTCAATATACAACTATTTACAGACTTACAGCTGGGTATCTCGAATTCCGAGATTCTTACCTTAATTAAGCTTAAATGACTGGACTACTACTAAAGCCCGAAACTCGGAGATTGAAAAACAAATGAAACAACAGAAAACTTGTAAATTTTTGTATGGTATCATTTGTTTTTCAATCTCCGATATGTGATAGATAGGTTATTGGTTTCGGCCGTAAGTCATCATCATCTACCTAGCCTTTTCCCAAATAAATTGTGGTCGGCTTCCAGTCAAGCTGGATTTAGCTGAATACCAGAATTATACGAGGAGCGGCTGCCTACCAGACCTCCACAACCCATTAACTGGGGTAACTGGGGATTAGTCCACTGAGTAATATGTTCAAAATACTATGATATATTAGCTGTTGCCCGTGGCTTCGCCTGCGATTTTAGATTTTTCACCTAGGGGTTTAAGAAATAGCCTAGGTACGACCTTTTCTGTTCTAGGACCACAAGTTTTCTTTAAAAAAAAAACTCCGCTGCCCTAGTAGGCATCAGCCCTACTACTAATCCCTTTTTTTCAATTGGGGAATCATCAAAATTTCCCGCTCTTGGGCGGAGCGGGAGGGCGTGTCAGACTCTTACTGACTAAGCCCTTACCCCGTTCCTTCGTTGCCTTCGATCTGGGGGACACGGGCTTAGCATTAGCATTATCGGTCTTGTAATGTTCCCACCGCTGGGACTCAGGCCTCCTTTCTTGGAAAGAGAATGGGCCGTAATTCACCACGCGGGCCCAGTGCGGCTTGGTGGATGTCACATGTCTCCGAATTTTTGGTTCTAGAACATGCCGGTTTCCTCACGATATTTTCCTTCCCCCTTTTTTGAGAGCAGTGGTGATGAAATGAATTACACAAAGTAATGCGCCTGGCTGGGTTTGATCCCGCGACCTACAACTTGTAAGTCGGGGCAGTTACCACTCGGCTACCACTGCTCTTGACACGGGCTTATCTGTCGGAATTTCCGTGTTCCCCAGAGGCTTCGGCCCTGCCGGGACCCTACAGTCTGCTGACATCTCTTTGAGGAGCGCTTGGAACATTACTAACGCTGTTGACGTCGGTCCGGACGTTTGCTGGACGTTGAGCTACCCAGCGCTCGTCGTCCGCAAGCGCCTACCGTGGCTGACAGTCGAGGTCCGCAACCACAGTGGCTGGACCGTGAGTTCATTCACTCACGCCTGCAACCGTATCCAACGCATTACTGCTTCGTAGATGGAGGAGATTGCACTCCATTCCTTTTCGGATATCGGTGTGGCTTTACGGCCGAAACCAATGACTTATCGATCTCCAGTTTTGGCATACTGGAGATTGTAAAACAAATGATACAAAACAAAAATTATCATGTTTTCTGTTGTTTCATTTGTTCTCTGATATGTGACAGATAGGTTATTGGTTTCGGCTGTTAGTCTATAAAAGTCTGACACGACCTCCCGCTCCGCCCAGATCGGGAGAAGTCATTAAATGATCACCACACCTAAAAAATTAACCCATACCCTGTACCGGACCATGGCCTGTACCAGGGTCCGGCGCGAGAGGTCGCCTCCACGATGACAAGGCGGTGCTCCGCCCAAGCGCGACACACCTCCGTATGCTCTACTGTGTAAGGAACAGAGAGCGCTTCAGTTGCGCATACATGTGTAAGTAATCAAAAAATTAACAAATTAAACTTATTTATTAACTGTATTGTAAATTAATTTGAAGGTAATGCTGATTCGCTCGCATGTCTACTTAGTTCTTATAAAAAATATCAAATAGGTAACATGTGGATAACGTTGTGAGTTACACATAAATTACTAACATTAGATACTAATGCCCGTTTTCACCAACAGCCCCTAAAATTTAAGTGTCTCTTAAGCCAATATAATCACGGTTTTTGCAAGTTATTAATAAGTTATTATTCTGAATTAAAGTATGACATCTTTAAAAGTGTTCGATTTCATACTTTGATTCAGAATAATAACTTTATAATATGCAAAAACCGTGATTATATTGGCGTAAGAGACACTTAAATTTTAGGGGCTGTTGGTGAAAACGGGCATAAGGCTTTGTAGTTAAGAATCTGTGTGTAATGGTTTGTTTTCCCAAAATAAATGTGTACTTAATGTACATTATATACTTCCTGAGTCCTGGGCTAATATGTGTTGAGATAGGCCACCGTGATAGAAATGCGGTCGCGAAAATTATGAATATTATAGGTACTGTATATCCCTTAGCTCTCTTGAGAGCAGTGGTGGCCCAGTGGTAACTTCCCCGACTTACAAGTTATAGGTCGCGGGTTCAAACCCAGTCAGACGCATTACTTTGTGTAATTTATTTCATCGCCACTGCTCTCAAAAACAGTGAAAAAAAACATCGTGAGGAAACTGGCATGTCCTAGAAACAAAAACTTGAAGATAGGTGGATTACTGCCCATTCCCTCTCCTAGAGAGGAGGTCTGAGTCCCAAAATCATCATCTGCCTAGCCTTTTCCCAACTATATTGGGGTCGGCTTCCAGTCATGCCAGATTTAGCTGAATACCAGTATTTCACGAGGAGCGGCTGCCTACCGGACCTCCACAACCCAGAGTCCCACCCCCTGAGTCCCAACAGTGGGAACATTAAAAGGCCGATAATAATGCAAATGCTAAATGTCTCTTGGCGCACTATAAACACTTGGATAAATCCACTCTTTGAGGAGTGCAGAGGCGTCATGGTGTCCTCACCTCCTGCCTGTCGTAAGTCCATTCCGGACGTCCATGGTAAGCCCAACAGGGCCGGTGCCCACTAGGATCACGGGGAATTACTGTGAACGAAACCCGTTTTTAATCTATCACATACCCGCAAAACGAGACACAATAGTAAAACAATAACAGCGCGGTCTCATAGGACCGGGCGGGGATTCATGAATTAAGGAAACATGTTTTTTTAGGTATGGTGATCATTTAATGACTTCTCCCGCTCTGGTCGGAGCGGGAGAGCGTGTCAGACTTTAACTGACTGGCCTGTTGGTCTAGTGGTTAGTGGCCCTGACTGCTATGCCGGAGGTCGTGGGTTCAATTTCCACCCAGGACAAATGTTTGTGTGATGAGCACGATCATTTGTTCAGTGCCTGGGTGTAATTTATCTATAATGTGTATTTACAAATATATAAGTATGTTTATCAGTTGTCTAGTACCCATAACACAAGCTCTGCTTAGCTTGGGACTAGATGATGTTGTGTGAAAGTTGTGGAATATTATTATTATATATTATTATTATATATATTAAGAAGATAAGATGTTTATCAGTTGTCTAGTACCCATAACACAAGCTCTGCTTAGCTTGGGACTAGATGGCGTTGTGTGAAAAGTTGTGGAATATATTATACTAGCTGTCCCCTGCGGTTTAACCCGCATTTTTCGTTACTGCTCCGCTCCCGTGGGTCGTAGCGTGATGGTATATAGCCTATAGCATTCCTCGATAAATGGGCTATCTAACACTGAAAGAATTTTTCAAATGGGACCAGTAGTTCCAGAGATTACCCCCTACATACAAACTTACAAATTTTACCTCTTTAAAATAGTATAGATTATTATTATATACTGACTAAAACCACACCTGTGTCCTTCAGTTGCCCCTTGCGTTCTACGACTACGGGTTTCCTTTACAGAAATTTCCCGCGGTCGTAGTTAACTGAAGGATATAGGTGGGTTTTGGTTGGTAAAATACTTTTATTTTTTTCACACAACCCTATCTGGTCCCAAGCTAAGCAGAACTTGTGTTAAAGGTACTAGACAACTGATAAACATACTTATATACTTCTAAATACATACATATTATACAGGGTGTAAAAAGACCGATCACAAAGCCGATAACTACACATTCTGTACATGTAATTAAGTAACTTAGACCCAAAAATATTGCTGGGAAAAAACTTTTTTTTTTCATCTTTAAAAAATAATTAATTAATAATAATTCCGGTGAGCTGCGCGTCCGGCCGCTCGCGCTTGGTCGTTAAACCGACCGCACGCTTGTGTGTGTGAGGCGCTCGTTGTGTTTAGTTTTCGTTGCATTTTTCTAACTTCAAATGCGTAATTTGTTATGAAAAATTGATAATTTTGATAATGTTTGTTCAGAAGAAAGTTTACTAATGATACTTGGAATACGAATTTGAAAAAAAAAAACGAAAAAAAATGTTGACTTTGACCTTCAATATCTCCAGAACTAGTGAATTCCCAGGTATGGTCTAGAAGAAAAAAAAGTATCCCAGTGATGAGTAGAATATGGGGTTTTCGTTTTCGTTAAGGGTCTTTTTACACCCTTTAGATAAATCACACCCAGACACAGAACAAATGATCGTGCTCATCACACAAACATTTGTCCTGGGTGGGAATCGAACCCACGACCTTCCGGCATAGCAGTCAGGGCCACTAACTACTAGACCGACAGGCCAGATGTCCTTTCGCTACACCCTGGAGCGGGAGAATATGACTTCTCCCGACGATTTCCAACTAATCGCAAAATAGCACTGTCTGATTGTAAACTTATTTGCGTAACTAATTAAAATCATTTAAATATATTTAGAAACAAACTTTATATACACTCAAACGGGGTGGATAGAACGCAGGGGTGAATAGGAACAAAAATTTGAAGGGGATTTTCTCGTTATTTAACCGGCTTTCCCATCATTTAAGTACTCCTTTTTATTTATTAACTAGCTTTCGCCCGCGACTTCGTCCGCGTGTAATTTTACTTTGGGCTAACGCTAAATTTTACTTAGTACTTACTATGTTCTTTTCCATGTCAAAGGTTATACTCATGCCAAATTACATCCAAATCCGTTCAGCCGTTTTTGCGGGATTAAGTAAGAAACATCTCGGCTGTGCAATTTCAAAACCTAGCAACTGACATTTTTTGTAAAAATGGGTGTTTTTGCAAATTCGACTTTATAGCAATATTACTACGTTCTAAGCTTGTCAAAATATCTAAAATTCATTCACAAACAAAGTTAGCAATAATCAAAAACCTAGCAACTACACAAACATTTTGAAATAAGCATAGAAAAACCAGTTTAAAACCTAGCATCTAACACCGACCAGTTCATTACCTAGCAAGTGACTGCAGTTGCTAGGTTAAGAAATTGTTCTTGTACTTGCTAGGTTTTTAAAATGGTAACGTTCATTTCAAAACTTTCAATTAAGAACTAATTTTGAGAGAATGCCTTCTTTTTTTCCTTCTTTTATGCCTCTCTCAGAATTACTAATTGAAATTTTGAAATTTTTTCATTAAAAACTCGAGCAAGAAAAAGGAATCCTTAACTTTAGGCATATCAGGTAATAGCATTATTTTTTGCAGATCCATAGAGTAATATCTCACATTCGCAGTATTTTCAAATGATGCGTCAAATTGATATTTTTGGATGACTTTATTGGCCTTTGTTTTGTGGTTCATGTACGTGTTTTTTACATTTTGAGATATTACTCTATGGATCTGCAAAAAATAATGCTATTACCTGATATGCCTAAAGTTAAGGATTCCTTTTTCTTGAGTAGATTGATTGCTTTTAATTTAACTTTTGCACCTATAAGAAAAAAAAGCAAATTTAACAGTACATGCGTTTTGTGGCATGAAGCATATATGCTGGTAGAGATGCCAATAACATCGTGGATGCAATTGCAACATTTATAGAAAAAGAAAGGGATGTTCAGCACTTAATACTTTGGTGTGATAATTGCACCAGTCAAAACAAAAACTGGATCATTTATACAGCACTCATCACCATTGTGAACTGTGGGTTTTCAAATTTAGAAAGCTTAACTATTAAGTACTTGACCAAAGGCCATACCCATATGTCTGCTGATGGAGTCCATGGTAACATAGAGACGCAGATAAAAAAACAAGATGCTGTTAATGACTTCGAGGACTACAAAAATGTTATTTCAAGTTGTAGATCAAATATTGAAGTTGTAGAGGTAACTAAATCTTACCGTTGGTTAAAAAAAAAACGTGCACCACGACGTAATGAAGAGTGCGATCCTCTACAAAACTTTTTACTGAATTCGGTAGTAGAAGTAAAATTTATAAATGGGTGCCGCAATTTATTTTATAAAAATGATTTTGAAGAATCTTTTAAGGAGCTCGACTTTTTAATGAAAAAATTTAATCATCGATTATTGCCTTCAATTAGTAATTCTGAGAGAGGCATAAAAGAAGGAAAAAAAGAAGGCATTCTCTCAAAATTAGTTCCTCTAATGCCGATAAACCGAAGAGAATTTTGGGAATGTCTACCTACCAATAACAGTTCTGTAGATTTAGTAACCGATGGACAAATTATTGAAGAGGTTTAAAATTTGATTATGAATAAATTCTATAATATTTTGATGGTTTGTTTGATTTTAATTATGACTCTTACTAGGTTTATGAAATGGTAGTTGTATTTATTTAATCATTCATTGTGATTTTTGACCAGATAAAAACCTAGTAAAGTACGTTGCTAGGTTTTGAATTTGTTTCAATAACGTAATATGACTTCATAAAACAATTTATTCATTAGTAACTGCTCTTGTACACACAATAAACAGTATAGACACAATATTAATACTGTATCTTAAAGTCAACAATATACCGCAAATTTTGATGCCACTCCCATCTTGTTAAGATAAGTGATTTTGAAATGGCATGCCCTTAAAGTCGACAAGTCGTTTTTTGGCTCTCCTGTAAAATTTGCTTTGAACCACTTGCTAGGTTTTGAAATTGGACAGCCGATCTACACTTTCACATTTATATATATACTTTTTTTAATATTAGTTAGGATTGTAATAAAAGTCGATGCTAAGACAGAAATCCGTTTAAAATATAAGACCAAAGTAAAAATCCTTGTCAAAATTTTGTTCCTATTCACCCCTGCGTTCCTATTCACCCCTGCGTTCCTATTCACCCCGTTCCACGTTTTGTGCAGTGAAGTGATATTTAACTATAATTCAGTGATGAATAGTAGGTATGCAAAACGCGGCTGAACAGTAAACTAAATTTTATTGGTAAGTATCTAAATCATAAAGACTAATTTTTATTCTTTCATTATTTTCCTGCATTATATTTATGTTCATACATATGACCATTACATTTTGTATGGACTTCAATAGAGACTGTGAGTATGTGTTTCTTCTCACGGTAGTCAGCTAGGAAACACCGGCCTCATCCATTATTTCTTTCAAAATCAAAAATATTTCTATTTTACATGGGGCTGCATGGGCACTTATAAAACGTCAGAAGCTAACGCACGGTTCCGATTGGTCGTTTCCTATGGAGAAGAACCGGCAAGAAATCCCATTGCTACCCTTTTCAAAAAATGATTGGATTTAAAATATTTCCATGTTACAATACAGACACATATGCGAGGACAGTGTAGACCAGTCAATATTGTACCTAAAAGCACAATAAAAATAAAATTAATCAAAAACTTGGTTGAAATAAGTAGTACTCGTAATTAAAATCCGTAGTCTATAGTGTTCTCTCATTCACACAATAAGAGAGGCTATAAATACATAAATATAAGAAAACAAAAACAAGCCTACATCTATATTTATTTTTGAATGGACCCCAATTTGCCTTTCGACCAGCTACCGCCCCCTGAAAAGCTCTAGCACCCACTTGGGGCTGCACTGCCCCCGTTGGGAATCTATGATCTACATCTTAAGTTGGTTTGTGGATTCATCAATGCCCAACCTAAACCTTTGGACCTCATCATCATCATTTCAACCGAAAGACGTCAAAATACACAGACATAATATTTCGGCGAGGAGCTCGTGGCTAGATAATAACAGCCGCACGGATCGATCTTCAAGGTTAAGCAACGCTTGCCAAGGTTGGTTTGTTGATGGGTGACCATCTTAACATACCGCGTTTCCTCCATGCCTCGGAGAGCACGTTAAGCCGTAGGTCCCGGCTGTCATTTGCAGATCTTTGGCAGCCGTTACGGATAGTCAGAAGTCAGTAAATCTGACTCCAGTCTTGCCATGAAGTACCGTGTTATCCCAGTTAATAGGTTGTGGAAATCTGGTAGGCAGCCGCTCCTCGTAAAATACTGGTATTGAGCTAAATCCGGCTTGACTGGAAGCCAACCCTAATATAGTTGGGAAAAGGCTAGGTAGAAGATATTTGGGCAATCATAAATTGCCCGTCGTAACGTAACCATAGCAATTGCAACTTGCCAAGTCACCGTTATAAGTACACTATTACTTATTTTGTGGTTATACGTAATAAGTAGTGAATTAAACAAATAAGCGTGAAGTGCAGTCGTGGTGTATAGTTATTTTAGAAACGTTATTAATAGATTACGTCTCAACAGGGTTATATGTAAAATACTAACAACTTTGCAGGACTTTACTGCTGACATCACAAACATTAATAAGTTAAGTTAGTAACTTAAAACTAACAAACACTATATGGATCTTTTTGTATCCGAAATAAAATAAATTATATTCTAATCTTTTATAACTTCATCTCGACTCGGTGTGTCCCAAAGGCTGTAGTTGTGAAGCTTTATAATCACCCTTGTAATGTTCCCACTGTTGGGACTCAAGCCTTAGAAGGAATAGGCCATAAACCAACACGGTCTTTTTTCTATTTTTTGGGGAATCGTCAGAATGACTTCTCCCGCTCTTGGGCGGAGCGGGAGGGCGTTTCAGACTTTTACTAACTAAACCCCACCCCGTTCCTTCGTTGCTTTCGATCTGGGGGCACCGAGCTAACCTTTCGGAAATCCGGTCCATGGCCCCAGAGGCTTCGACCCTGCTAAGCCCCTACAGTTTGCTGACATCTCCTTGAGGCGCGCGTGGAACAGAACGCGCCGTTGACGACTTGGGCTCGATCCGGGTCATTACCGGACTGCCGGACGGCGAACTACCCAGTGCTTGCCATCCGCAAGCCCGCGCCTACGGTGGTCGGAAATTTGGATCGGGATCCCGACAGCGGCAAGGGAACTTCGCCAAACTTGGTAATCGAACTTCGCAGTCAGGGTTGTCACATTTTTGATACCACTGTCATATTATTAAGTCCTCAGCGTCGCAGCGGGATGCCTGCCTACCCTCCAAGCGGATATAACCGCGAAGACTCCCAAAATCCATTCCTTTCATCTTATAATCAGTTCAAAATTACTGACAGCCCTATCTTAGAAAACCACGCCTATTTACCACTGTAAAACCATTCACTGACTCTTATTTTTTGAGTAATAAAGTCTATAATCGCATGGCAACATGGTTCTGAACTCATAAAAATAGATTTGTCAATTTTTTTGCAGTCAATAAAAGGTTGATTTTAATTTGTAGGTCGTATTTACATAACGTTAAGGTATAAAATTGTAAAGGTATGAGTTGGTAACTGTATATATAAGTTGGTTTATAATTTAGAAGTAACTTATTTTTGATTCGCGCAGCGGGGTGTCACCTTTAGTAGGGTGACTCACTTTTAGGAGAAAAGTTGGATATTTTTAATAGGTGTATGCACCTTTAGGCTAATGAGGAGCTCGTGGCTAGATAATAACAGCCGCACGGGTCGATCTTCAAGGTTAAGCAACACTTGCCAAGGTTGCTCTGTGGATGGGTGACCATCTTAACATAACGAGTTTCCTCCGTGCCTCGGAAAGCACGTTAAGCCGTAAGTCCCGGTTGTCATTTGTAGATCTTTGGCAGTCGTTACGGATAGTCAGATCTGATTCCAGTCTTGCCATGAAGTGCCGTGTTACCCCATATATTACAGGATTATAATTTAGTAAGATCATCTATCCTACAAAAAGTCTGACGTAGGCGAGCAGCGTTACTTAGACCTCTTCACCTTTCTTATTAGCCTATAGGTACATAATACATCATCATCATCATCTGCCTTTTTCCAACTATATTGGGGTCGGCTTCCAATCAAGGCGGATTTAGCCGAATAGTAGTATTTTACGAGGAACTGCTGTCTACCAGACCTCCACAACCCATTAACTAGGGTAGGGTAGACTGGGTACGGTTGTGCCAGGGTACGGTAGTGACAGTCGCTGTATTGTCGAAAATATAGGGATTAGCGGGGGGCGTGCAAGGGGAAAGACGGGCACCTTGCACGTCTCAACCTGTGTCACAGTGTTGCGTCATCCGACGCGCAGAGTGTACGTGACCAGGAGCACATTTTGATTTTTGAACGCAAAAAGTAAGTATTTTAATTCATTATTATTTCGTAATTGCCATTACATGTATACTAATAGGGTATTGAGTGTTGTTCATTGATATAAATCAAATAGTAGCAGTGTAATATCAGTGGTTACATTTATTGTAGGTTATTTTGTTTTGACGTGGTGGTATTTCTTTTATTAAAACGATCTGTGGGTACAGTTGTGACATTTTTACTGGGTACGGTTGTGACATAAGTAAAAGCGGTTGTTTATTGTTTTAGATGCCTCGAATACGCAAACGAAAGACTACAAGAGCACAGTGCAGCTTGAATCAGTATGAAGATGCTTACAAAGAAACTAAACGCGGGACTTCTTTGCGACAAGCTGCGGAAATGCATGATGTTAATCGCAATTGTTAATTTTAAGTGCAGACTGTTATAAATACTTTAAGGTACTTAAATAGTGGGTATAGATGAAGACTGACTGTACTAATGAAGACTACTGATTGTAACCAAAGATCCTATAGTGCCTTATATGTTGTAAGAAATTAAAATGTTCAAAGATTTTATTTCTTTTGTTAGGAAAGTATAATTTAGTTGATTATTATATAAAAATAAATAAATATTTTTTGCAATTAAAGTGTTTTATTGGCATTTTAGAGTATTTTTATCTTGTTTTGTGATCATATTACAGTATTTTCATCGTGTCACTATTGACCCCCAGTACTGTCACAACCGCCCTTGGGGTGGGTACGGTTGTGACAATTTACCTTTTTTTTTAAATTTCATTTTATGAACTAACCATTTGATTTAGACATATACTTTCATGTTTATACGTTAAGCAATGAATAAACTTCATTAGAATACATTTTTTGTTCAGATTAATAGCATAAATAAAAAGCTATAGTCAATCATTTGAAAATTGTCACAACCGTACCCAGTCTACCCTATACATACTTAATGGCAAGACTGGAGTCAGATTTACTGGCTAGTGACTATCCGTAATGACTGCCAAAGATCTTCAAATGACAGCCGGGACCTACGGCTTAACGTGCTTTCCGAGGCACGAAAGAAACTCGGTATGTAAAGATGGTCACCCATCCACAGACCAACCTTGGCAAGCGTTGCTTAACCTTAAAGATCGACCCGTGCGGCTGTTATTATTATATTTTTTTTAAAAGTACTGAATCGAGTTTTATAACAATGATTTTAAAGTTTAACGTTTTCCAAAGGAATAACGTTTTTTAAAAACCGTTCAGATTTCTCTGAAGAACACTATGGCAACTGGGCACTTTGCTTTAATGACGCATATCTTCCCATATCTTAGTATATTGTTGTTTTTTTTATATAAAAATATATAATGGTCAAATCACCATGCAGATTAGTGTCTGAGATGGCCTTTTGAGGATAGGACCATGCAGATTTGAGTGGACCTGTCCAGTCAGAGCAAGCATTTGTCATTATTCGTAAAGCTCAACGACTTGACGAACAATACCAAGGAAAGGACATTTGGTTAAGCCGCAGAAAACACTCAAATTGCCAGACAATTTAATATTACTGAAAAGGAAAAAAAAAATCCACATAGTTATAGTGAGGACTAGATAGTCAGAAGCCAGTAAATCTGACTCCAGTCTTGCCATGAAGTACCGTGTTGCCCCAGTTAATGGGTTGTGGAGGTCTGGTAGGCAGCCGCTCCTCGTAAAATACTGGTATTCAGCTAAATCCGGCTTGACTGGAAGCCGACCCCAATATAGTTGGGAAAAGGCTAGGCAGATGATGATGATGATAGTCCTCACATTATCTGTGCATTTCCCTAAACAAAAATATCCCAATTATTTCTCGAACATGGTCCCCGTACCCCTGCTCGCGACATTCGACGTTTGATCACTAGCTTCGCCCCGTGACGTCACTCCCCCCCCCCCCCCCCTCCTATACGTACACCACCCCCCCCCGGCACCCCGCTGCGACTATTACCAAACAATATTGTTGATGTTTTACTCAATATTTAGGGGAAGATTATGTTTTATGATTTGAAAGAATATGATCGGTTATCGAAGGAGCTCGTGGCTAGATAATAACAGCCGCACGGGTCGATCTTCAAGGTTAAGCAACGCTTGCCAAGGTTGCACTGTGGATGGGTAGCAATCTTAACATAACGAGTTTCCTCCGTGCCTCGGAAAGCACGTTAAGCCGTAGGTCCCTGCTGTCCTTTGTAGATCTTTGGCGGTCGTTACGGATAGTCAGAAGCCAGTAAATCTGACTCTAGTCTTGCCATGAAGTACCCTGTTACCCCAGTTATTGGGTTGTGGAGATCTGGTAGGCAGCCTATGCTTTCCGAGGCACGGAGAAAACTCGTTATGTTAAGATGGTCACGCATCCACAGACCAACCTTGGCAAGCGTTGCTTAACCTTGTAGATCGACTTGTGTTCTATTACTTACACTGAGCCACCAAAAAAAATTGACCAAGCGGTTAAAATCTTTTCCTGTAGAAGTCGGGTAATAATCCGGACCGAGTCCAAGTTGTCAACGGCGCCTTCTGTTCCATGTGCGTCACAAGGATATGTCAGCAAACTGTAGGGGCCTATCCAGCAAGGTCGAAGCCTCTTGGGGCCATGGATCGGAATTCCGAAAGGTTAGCTGTGTCACATCGAAGGCAACGGAGGAACGGGGTGGGGTTTTAGTCAAAAGTGTGACATGCCCTCCCGTTCCTCCTAAGAGCGGGAGAAGTCATTCTGATGATACCCAACTTGAAAAAAAATGTCCTGTTGCTTGAAAGAATAGGAGCGGTTATCTAGGGAGATTAGTAAAGGTTGAGTAGAGGTGGGATCGCGGTCAAGCACTAGTTTATACGAATAAAAAAAAGTCGCTACACCGTTTTAACCTATCACATACCCGCAAAACGAGACACAATAGTAAAACAATAACAGCGCGGTCTCATAGGACCGGTCGGGGATTCATGAATTAAAAAAAAAAATTGTTAAACAAATGCTGATACTCAGAGACAACTGATGGTTCGTTCGCGTCCCTATAATGTCCATTAAAGTTAAGTATTGTCGAACCTTCACTGAACTTCTAAACGGTCCATTAAAAAATGGTCACATTGACAGTTTCACAACATAGAACAGTGAAGTAGCGCGTTTTCCTAGGCAAAATGTCCGATCTGGTGGATTTTGTTGAGTTTGTGGAGTATGCCAGAAGATATAGAAAGAGACCAAGACGATATTTACGCGATTATTCCGATCCCTTTACAAAATACTCCGTTCAAGATTTTTTTGCGCGGTATAAATTTTCATAAATATCGGTAAAAAACACTTAGAGCATTTATAGGTTTAATGCTCTAAGGTAAAACATGTTTTATTGCCTATGGTGGAACCTGATTTTCGGAAACCAACGAAACAAGGATTATCATTTGCCTCTGAAATAATGTTGCTGATAACATTACGGTTCTTTGCTACGGGCTAGGTTTTCAGTTTTCAGGTTACTACGCATTAATATAATGTAAAGTACCTGCATTGCACAAACAAAAAAAACATCATTAAGATATGTATCATAGTTTTGATAAGCCTAGATTGATATTTTTTTTTTTGTATTTCACAAGGACACTCGGTCATTTGACGACGCTTCGGTCTATAGATTCTTGAAGCTGTCAATTACTATATAATGAACCCTGACCGCTCATTAACAGATGTAATGCTAATTAGCTAATCACTCATTAACGTTAATTTAATTATTGTCTCCGAGTTCCACGGAAAATGTTATACAAAAATAATCAGCAATTGTTTGATCGTTTGGTTTCAATTCTAAAAATAAACTACACAATATCAATACCAGAAGTATGAATTAACGTAAGGGACATTTTTACGATTTGGGTAAAAGGCCCTTACGTTAATTCATATTTCTGGTATCGATTATTATCACCACTAAGTTGGTTACAACGCCCCATTGATAAACACAAACAGGGGAGTATAAATACGAAGTGTCAACACACTGTCAACTGAACCCCGGACCCCGCGGGGTCGCCATTACGCTGAGTGGTCACTATTTGATTAGCTGCGAAGGGTTAGGGGGCAGGTGGCTCTGGTAATTGGTGATAATTAGTGAGATTGAATGATGAAGATGAATTGATTGAGATGAAGCAGTGGTCGGCGCGTTCTGTTCCACCCGCGCCTCAAGGAGATGTCAGCAAACTGTAGGGGCCCGGCAGGGCCGAAGCCTCTGGGGAACACGGAAATTCCGAAAGGTTAGCCCGTGTCCCCTAAATCGAAGGCAACGAAGGAACGGGGTGGGTTTAGTCAGTAAAGAGTCTGACACGCCCTCCCGTTCCACTGTAGAGCGAGAGAAGTCATTGGATGATTTGCAAGAGTAGTAAGCGATGATCTGGTGGATGATGAAGCACGTTTGCCTAGAAGTAACCTATTCAGTCACGACTTAAGCTAGAGTGCGTCTAATGAAAGCGCGACCTGGAGTTTTTTTTTTAAATTTAATTGGCAACATTATTCAGCCGCAATTGTAGGAAAAAAAAAGACATGATTCTCCTACTAGTTAGTAATACCACGCAGTTTTGGATTTAACCTCTTTTTCTCAGGTCGCGCTTTCATTAGACGGACTATATCAGGAAACACACTTTTGTTACAGTTTAGAGCGGAAGCCGAAGTCATTTAATTTTTGTTACCAACTCTAAGATTTAAGTACTTAAGCTTTTAATTAAAAAAACTCAAAAAAAGTCGTCACCCACCGATACGCACAAAGCGTTTTGGGAACACAGTTATCATGCGTACAGCTAAGGAATGGAATTCCCTGCTGGGGTCTGCGTTTCCTGATAGCTACAACTTAGGAGTCTTCAACTCAAGAGTGAATAGGTTACTTCTAGGCAAGCGTGCTCCATCGTCGGCCACATCATCGCTTACCATCAGGTGATATAGTGGTCAAACGCGAGAATATGCCTAGGTAATAATAATAATAATAAAAAAAATCCTAGTTTTCCCAACAAAAAAAAAACTTTATTTTATTGAGCTAAGTAAATACATTCACTTCCGGACAACAGAATAAGTAAACCGGACACAAATGAATTCCCCTTTAACCCGAATCACCCCTAAACCGATCAACACTGACACGTCTTGTCAAATAAATTACATTATTCCAAGTGTCCCTTCGGTCAGTATTACATTAGGGGGTTGTAATGAAGGGTTAAGGCACACTCTACAGGTGGTATGAAAGGGTTTTATACACTTATCTCAAGTTAGGGTACTTTTGACCCAACGCGAGTATTCACGGGTTAAGTTTTTTTCTCTTATTCTTAATTGTACACAACATTTACAAAAATAAAAATAGGACAATTGATGTACACAGGCGAGCTTAGCCCATAATTGGGTTTTCTTACAGCAAACCTTAATCGGTATAAAGAAATTTGTAATTGAGGGTAACACAGTAACAAAACTTAAGTTAACATAAGTTAGGGCACAGACCGTATATCTTTGTTTTGCTTTGGATGGTTGCAAGTCAACGGTCGAAACAAGAAAGGTCGAAAAAAAAGTTAGTGGCACCTGATCATCACCTAAGGGCCCACGAGTAGTGACTTGCTTCGGCTTCGGGTATTCTCCTACGAACGCGGGTGACTCGACCCCCATAACTCACCTTATGGTAAGCGACGATGTGGTTGACGATGGAGCACGCTTGCCTACAAGTAACCTAAGTTCAGAGTGAATACTCTGAACTTAAATACCTCTAAGTTTAGTTTCTGTTAGATTTCTGTGTTTTCTGTTAGATACCTAATAGAAAACACAGACTCTGGCAGCGAATTCCACATACCTACGCCCGTTTTCAATAACCTACCGCAGTTCATAGATAGATAGCTATCCCCGATAAACAGTAAGATTCTATCTATCAATCCACAACTACGCAACAAATTTTGGTAGGAAATGGTATCCGTCGGTAGGTTACAGGAAAGCAAGTAAGGGCAAAAGGACAGATTTGTTTATCTTTAGTAGCTGCAACTTTGGATAGATAGCTTATTGAAAAACTCCTGAGTTGTAGCTATCAGGAAACACAGGCTCCGGCAGGGAATTCCACAAAGCCACATTCGAAAACTACAGTAACTCTTTCAAAAAATCCGACAGTTCAACTTTGACAGCCCACCAATGCCAGACACCGGGCTATTTACACATTAATGAACCAGCCGATTAGGTCCGCACTGTATACCATGAGGGAAGAGAAGTACGGAGGGATTACATCGGAGCATTTAGCTGAAAAGTGGCGAACAAATAATTAATGTAATGCTGTCGACGGACATGATACTCTGGCGTTATGCGGGGCCAGGGAAAGAGCGGATCAATCTATACTAATATTATAAAGAGGTAAAATTTGTAAGTTTGTATGTAGGGGGTAATCTCTGGAACTACTGGTCCGATTTGAAAAATTCTTTCAGTGTTAGATAGCCCATTTATGGAGGAATGCTATAGGCTATATACCATCACGCTACCACGCAACCCACGGGAGCGGAGCAGTAAAAAAAAATGCGGGTGAAACCGCAGGGGACAGCTAGTAGTGAATAAAACTTTGCATAGTATAGTACAACTCGGTCACATTAACTTAGCGTCGATAGAATAATGTCCAAAAACAATGAGAACCACCCAAATTATCGAGGCGCGTATCGATAACAAAGATGCTGAGCATACCTGACTGGAACAATTTGCCTGCTGCGGTTTTCGCCGTCCAATTATAATTTAAGTGTATTCAAAGGCTAGAGTGAATCTGAATAGGCTCTTAATAAACTAGTGCGCCTCACCATCAACGATTGCATCACCGCTTACCATCAGGTGGGATCGCAGTCAAGCAACGACTGAATCCCCAACCGGTCCTATGAGACCGCGCTGTTATTGTTTTACTAGCGTGTCTCGTTTCGCGGGTATCTGAGTAATTAAAAAAACGGGGCGAGCTTCTTACCGGGCGAGCTAAGGGAATGCGGGGGGATGCGAGCATTTAAGAAATGTGTCAAGTTAATGTGACCGAATTGTACTATTAGGCAAACAAAAAAAATGATGAGGAATTAATTCCTCGATACCTCGCTCGTTTTATAGCCCGACACAAGTGTAAAGCTTTTAATGAAAAGAGCAAGCCAGTTAACCCTCTGTTTGCCGACGGAACGCGCGGGCCCCCGGGGCCCGGGGCGCGGGGCCCAGGGGCTCGCGGCGATAATGTTATGAGTTTTATTGTTTGCGTTACGTCAATTTTGATTTGGAGCCCGTCAATAGAGTTTGCTGTGAAGTTTTCTTTTGTAGCTGTTTTTAAATTAGTTTAGTGACAAACAAAATGTAGTTAGTGGTAGGTCTAGAACATACGTGAGTATGCTTGAGATCGCCTTATATAGAGATGAAGACTCGGAAAAAAAAACCGAAACAAACTCAGTTATTAAAATAAGATTATTTTTTATTAATCAGTTTTAAGCCATTGCCTCGGCAAGTACGTTAAGCCGTACGTCCCGGCTGTCATTTGTAGATCTTTGGCAGTCAGAAGGGTAACACGATACTTCATGGCAATACTGGAGTCAGATTTACTGGCTTCAAAATAAATATCATTTATCATTTACAAAATTATTTCAACAACTTAAAAATCCATCAAAATACTGGCAAAATGATTTAACCCTTCATCGCTAAGCCCTCATGAATGTAATACTGTTCAACGCAGCGTGTAATGATAGGGTTAATAATGTAGACTGTATAATGAAATGTTTGGGGTACTATCATATTCGGGGTAATTTTGACCCACAGTGGCAGTGAAGGGTTGGTCGTGATAATCTCTGTTTTATGAATTGTGTAAGAGTTAAGTTAGCATTAGCGGCCTTTTAATGTTCCCACTGCTGGGACTTGGGCCTTCTCTCTACGAGAGGGAATGGGCCATAATTTATTTATTTATTTATTGCAACTTTATGCACAAATTATGAATTTTTGGTTCTAGGACATGCCGGTTTCCTCACGATGTTTTCCTTCACCGTTTTGCTTATAAACCTTTCTCTTGAAATAGATAGAGTGATCTATCTATTAAAAAAAACCGCATCAAAATCCGTTGCGTAGTTTTAAAGATTTAAGCATACATAGGGATATAGGGACAGATAAAGCTACTTTGACAAAGTCATTTTGATGATACCCCACCTAAAAAAACCGGGCAAGTGCGAGTCCGACTCGCGCACTGAGGGTTCCGTACCGTTTACGATTTATGACGTATTAAAAAAGAACTACTGACTAGATCTGGTTCAAACCAATTTTCGGTGGAAGTTTGCGTAGTAATGTACGTCATATATTTTGTTTCAGTTTTATCGTTCTCTTATTTTAGAAGTTACAGGGGGGGGGACATTTTACTATTTTGAAAGTGTCTCCCGCGCAAACTATACAATTTAGAAACCTCAACATCATTTTTAAGACCTATTCATAGATACCCCACACGTAGATATGGATTAGATGAAAAAAAAATTGAGTTGCAGTTCTATGTAAGGGGACCTCCAAAAATTATTTCTTTTTTTCTAATAGTTGTATAAAAATCTTAATGCGGTTCACAGAATACATTTAATTACCAAGTCTCAATAGTATAGCTCATATAGTTTCGGAAAAAAGTGGCTGTGACATACGGACGGACATGACGAATCTATAAGGGTTCCGTTTTTTGCCATTTAGCGACGGGACCCTAAAAAGCAGTGGAAACATTACAAAGCCGATAATGCTAATGTTAATTTGTATCGGGTTGGCGTCTCTTAAGCAAATAATAAAAGAATATGCCAAGCACAGGTGTGTTGTCGTATTGTATTGTGTACTTTGACGTCACAGTCCACAATTAGCTAATGAATTGGGGTTCGGAACATAATAGGCGGCATTCCATTGTCTGGCGCCGAAGTTAACACAAAGAATAACAACAGGGGACCGTGGTAAAAGAACTAACGTGTTTTTTTTGTCACTTTGTACTGAATTGTAGTAACTTTACTACTTTTCTAGTACTTTCAAGACTAGAGTGAATAGGCTCTTAATAAACTAGTGCGCCTCACCATCAACGATTGCATCACTGCTTACCATCAGGTGGGATTGCAGTCAAGCACTAGTTTATGGTACTAATTGTGACGGAATTGCATGGAAGATTCTAAACCAAAATCGTTTGCACAGGGTTTCATCGTCTTAACCTATCACATACCCGCAAAACGAGACACAATAATGTCAACTGTTCTGTGGCCTTAATAATATGTCTTTTATGACATAGATGGCGCTAGTATAGTAGTAGGATTGGAAAATATACATATCTCTTTAAAGAACATTACTTTGTTTTTTGCTATTTACAAAATTACTTAATCTTAACACAAAGTCTCCTACGACATTACAAACCTTATAAAGCAAAGCACGTAATAACTGGGATTCGAACTCGGTGGCATAAAATTTACCGATTCCATTAGCCATTAGACCATCGAGTCATTACGCAATGAGTTGAAATTATCCTACTCTTTATTATATTGAAGTTGTTTAGCGACTTTAGCCCGTATCATAAATCTCAAAAGAATTGAGGGTAGTTTAATATTAACTGTATAAAAATTAAATCTTTTTGTTCAATCATAACGTTCATTACAATCTTTGAGTGAGTTTAGTTACGATTGCGTTTAACAAGTTTTTAACATTTATTTTATCATGAGTTCGCGATCAAATATTGATATGGCTACGAGGGCCCAAATAATACCATTGCATAATCAAGACTTAAACGTAAGTAATATTTTAAAGTCACGGTTCGTTATTTATTTTATTATCCACGATTAACGATACACGAAAATAATAAATAATATATTATTATTTCCTTTATAGGTAAAGACTGTCACTTTTGGATAAAGCGGTTTCAAGAAGAGGGTTCGTTGGAACGTCGTAGTAGATCTGGTAGAAGACGCCATATTGACTCAGACCAGCGTCAGGTTATGGTGCAAGGTTATGAGGGAAATGGCTTTACACCAACCAGATATTACGCAGAGTTGTTTGATACATCTTTGTGGACGGTGTATCGTGCTCTTTATAGTGAAGGGCTGCATTATCATCGACATGCTACTAAGCCATTGCTAACCGAAGCTCATAAAAGAGCACGATTGGAGTTCGCTAAATACAGAAATTTCGACTAGAGCAACGTCATCTTCAGTGATGAAATACTTTCAAATCCAGCACGGGCAAGTTAGGTTGTGGCGTAGGAATAATACGCGTTATGACAGTGATCACGTTGTGCCTACCTCTGGATCCGGTTGTGTAACAGTGAACATGTGGAAAATGGATGAGTGCTGACCAGGAGAACTTACTGTAATACTCAGTCGTGCAAATAGTGCAAACTACATAGATGTGCTGAATGACGTCATGCTGCCAACCGTGCGGAATTTTTTTTCCTGTAGAAGAAATGCCTGTAGTGATAACGTTCGTGCAAGACCATAAAATTGTCCTATACACCGTTCCATAATTGTGCAAGAGTGTGTAATGTTCAGGGTTCCTGTTAAACCGAATAAAAGACGAACACGGTCAGTACAACCATTTATGCACAAACTCTCAACTAGATTAAGTTTAACAATCAATCCGCATAAAATAAACAAAGAAGCGCAATTCTTGTAACAAAAAGGTTATGTCCGTATGAGTCCGGATCGAACCAGCGGCATGTGTCCGCCAGACCACCGGCTGTGCCTCGAAACCAATCGCTCCGTTATAACTGCGGCGATTATGACGATGACTAGTTTGACAGACGGACATCAAATCTGTTTAGCCAGCAATCGGATATACGGATCATTCCTTGGCCTGTGAGATTACCAGATTTAGGGTCCGTTCACACAGACCGGCTCGGAGACGAGAGCAGATTTTTTGTCAAGTTGAAAATAAAGTTTTAAGTATTTGTAGTAAGGTTTATTTTTGCATGTGCACTGCGCGTTCAAGCATTCTTTATGACAAAACAGTGCACATGCAAAAATAAACCTTACTACAAATAGTTAAAACTCAGTTTTCAACGTGATAAAAAATCTGCTCTCCTCTCCGAGCCGGTCTGTGTCAACAGACCCTTAAACCCCATTGAAAGTTTATGGGGCGTTATAGTTCAAAGGTGGGACAATAGGAACGAAAGGACTTAGGAATCACTGACTTTACGGGGTCAAAGCTTATAAAGGGTGTAAAAAGACCCTTAACGAAAACGAAAACCCCATATTCTACTCATCACTGGGATACTTTTTTTCTTCTAGGACATACCTGGGAATTCACTGGTTCTGGAGATATTTAAGGTCAAAGTCAAAAATTTTTGATCGTTTTTATTTCAAAATCGTATTCCAAGTATCATTAGTAAACTTTCTTCCGAACAAACATTATCAAAATTATCATTTTTTCATACCAAATTACGCATTTGAAGTTAGAAAAATGCAACGAAAACTGAACACAACGAGCGCCACACACACACAAGCGTACGGTTGGTTCAATGACCAAGCGCGAGCGGCCGAACGCTCAGCTGATCGAAGTTATTATTAATTAATTATTTTTTATAGATGAAAAAAAAAAGTTTTTTCCCAGCAATATTTTTTGGTCTAAGTTACTTAATTACTTGTACAGAATGTGTAGTTATCGGCTTTGTGATCGGTCTTTTTACACCCTGTATGAATAATTAATAAACGGCGGACACACGAAATATTAAAAAGAGAATATAAAGTGTTGACTATTGGATTGAGTAATAACAAAGACCGGGGTAGCTATAATTTATTTGATAAATTACAGTGATCAAACTTAGTGTAAGTGGGATTTTTATCACTACTTTATAACAACAAAATGTTATTACACTAATCAGTTCCTTTCCAATATAAAAAAAAATATTTATTAAAAATATATTTTATATATTATACAAATCAAATAAAAAAACAAGTTAAATTAATAATAAAGAAAGTCTACTCAAACAACAATAAATATGAAATAAATCAAATTATTAAACAAAACAAAATCAAAATTATATGCACAAATAATAAACCGAAACAATTGTATTAAATCGCTTATATTCTGCACTGTGGCGTAGGCCTTATAGGCACGCAGTAATCATTCAATTGCATCCTACCCTCATAAGTCAAATTGTTTTGCGGTTCCTTGTGTGAAACCTACCTTCTTATTTTTGGGAAATAAATACCTTAACCGTAAGTAGAAAACTAGTTAAATACACACGCACGCACACACCACGCATACACTATACATAAATTATTATGCACACCATACTTTTAATGCACAAACCTTCGCGCTAAGAGGCAAATTAGCGTTTAGATACTAAATTAATATCTTGCCACAACAATTTTTTTGTTTTTAAATACATGTTATTTATATTCCTCGTTATGTTATACCTGATTCCGTGGGGTGAGGACCTGGTGATCTGTAATACAGGTTTACACCTATAATAGACACCAGCTCCGCACACTAGACTGAATTTGTTTTGTTATGTTAGTTAATTTTAATCATGTAAGTCTTGTTTTTGTGGGTGAAATAATGATATTATTATAAACTACTCGATCCCAAAATTACAGCTATAACCCGGTCTTACAATTTATTATTGTTATTGATTTGAGGTCAAGCTTCAATTTCTTCCTCGTTCTGGAACGAATACTTAAGCTATGAACCTTAGTCATAACATAATGCACAAATCAATCATTATAGTCAATACCACTAACCATAATCATGCAAAACGTAATATTTTTATAATTTATGAGTGGGTAAAATATTTACAGAACTACCGTCTAATGACATTACAACACAAAAGAACTGGCATCATTCCTATAGTAAGTTTGACACTAATGTGTCAATTTAGTCTCAGGGTATAAACAACAGACGATAAGGTTGCATATTTATAGGGAAGGGTATTGTAACATTATGAATCAAACTAAATAATAGGAGAATGGCACAATACAGTTTTCATTTAGAATACTTATAATATCTACTACTAGTTTTATTTTTTTAATGTCTTCCATTTTGTAATAGAGTTATTCAGTTATAAATTTTGCTTGTATTTCTCATAACAAGTGAATTAAATAATTGTTAATTGGGTGTAAAACTGTTAAGTTAGGTTATACACTGTATAAATAAGAAAGAAGTAAAAATTGTATTCTTCTTTGAGAATTAAATGTCTTAAACTATAATATCACTAAAATAGTTTCATTTCTTATCCTTTACTAATTCTCGTAACTTAGTAAATCTTAATCTGTAAGAAAACTATTACTAATAATGCTAATACTTACCACTATTTATGAAAGTAATTTATGTATATATATTTATATAGTGTTAATATAATTATAGTAGTATATGTATACTTGTGTATTATGCCTTTATTACATCTTATACCTCATATTTTTATATTATTTATAACAAAAAATAAAATAAAAAACGTTTAAAAATATAAAAAAGAGAATATAAATTATATTATACAATAATTACATTTTAAAAAAGTCGACTTAGAACTGGGATTTGAACCTGTGCCCTGAGGAACTAGCTATGATATTCTGCCATGCTAATCCACCTGAGCTACCGATCTAATTATTAGTATATGCGAAAATAAGAGCTACTTTGAGAATGTAGGGATTTTATTATTTATGATCTACGCCATCTGTTGTCGAATTAAATAATATACCAATTGGCTTTTTTGCTTTAGTATAGATGGCGCTGTATTAAGTACTCGGAAATAAGAAAATAAAATCATTTATGTTTGTTTTTTATTATATTATTATTACTTAGTAATTATTTTAGGTATTAAAAACCATATTAAGTGCCACTGCGTAATAAGATTTTTAAGCTATGCTGTGTTTTTTAAATGTTTGAACAGCGCCATCTAGCCGTCTCATGAAAGTCATGAAAGGTTTTGCAAAACCTCACAGTCAAATGTCGACCTAAGGTCTGCCATGCAGCTTTGTCAATGTTAGTACATAAAAAAAAAAAAACTTTCTAGTTTTGTTCTGTATGAACAAGTTTTTTTTGAAATTTGTATAAACTAGTGCTTGACCGCAATCCCACCCAGGGACTTAAAAACACCTTCATTCATAAAGGTTACAGAATTATAAGTGTTACATGTTGAATCTGAATCAAATCTATAACACTTAGGGCCTGTTTCACAATGTCCGAGTAGGCACTACTCACTGAATAAATTCAAAAATGTGACAGTATTTGTATGAAATTATCTGCCAAGTAAGATACTCGAAACTTAATTATAGGTGGTGAAATAGGCCCTTATAAATATGTTTTGAATGTGTATAACCTAAAACACTTATTATAAAAGTGTCATCATCATCATCTGCCTAGCCTTTTCCCAACTATTTTGGGGTCGGCTTCCAGTCAAGCCGGATTTAACTGAATACCAGTATTTTACGAGGAGCGGCTGCCTACCAGAAGTCCATAACCCATTAACTGGGGTAACACGGTACTTCATGGTAAAACTGGAGTCATATTTACTGGCTTCTGACTATCCGTAACGACTGCCAAAGATCTACAAATGATAGCCGGGACCTACGGCTTAACGTGCTTTCCGAGGGGCACGGAGGAAACTCTGTATGTTAAGATGGTCACCTATCCACCGACCAACCTTGCTTAACCTTGAAGATAGACCCGTGCGTCTGTTATTATCTAGCCACGAGCTCAGAATCCCTCTGTATAAAAACACTAGCTGTCCCCTGCGGTTTCACCCGCATTTTTCGTTACTGCTCCGCTCCCGTGGGTCGTAGCGTGATGGTATATAGTTTATAGCATTCCTCGATAAATGGGCTATCTAATACTGAAAGAATTTTTCAAATCAGACCAGTAGTTCCAGAGATTACCCCCTACATACAAACTTACAAATTTTACCTCTTTATAATATTAGTATAGAAAATACAACGGTCAATTGAAACACAAAACAACCCTAACTCAACAAGTGTATCTAAATGCACCGTGAGCTAAGTACACTGTGTCCCCGGGGGGTTCAGTCGAGAACCCCCGGGGGACACACAGGGCTTTAGCTGTAGTTAAATATTTAGGGGTAAGTTAGCTGACGATACTGGGGCGAGGTTGTTAGTGTATCGTTGTAAACAGTAGTATGCAAGTATGGCGTTGCAAGTGTCAATCCCAGTTTAGGAAATAAATATTCGAGAAGTCAGAAATAACACGCAAGTTAACCTATCACATACCCGCAAAACGAGACACAATAGTAAAACAATAAGAGCGCGGTCTCATAGGACTGGTCGAGGATTCATGAACTAATGCGAAACTTGCTGATGACGAGCAATGCCGTAACTAGGGCGGTGCGAGCAGTGCCCAGGCACAGGGCGCAGACCCTGGAGGGGCGCAGAAATGAACAGACTAAGCCTGGTTAGAGCATTTTTCAGGGGCGCAGTTTTGAAAGCTCGCACCGGGTGCATAAAAGGCTAGTTACGGGACTGAATTGACGAGCAATGTGTAGCTCACCGACCGAACCAGAGTCGTCGACGGCGCGTAGTGTTCCACGAGCATGTGCGTCAGGATTGCTCCGCCAAGTTATCAAATCAGAAAATGGTTTCAGCCAAAAATTTGTCGATATTTGTCAAAATCGAAAGAAACAAACCCCGTATTTGTCAAAGCAGAAATAAAGAAGTTATAAGCGTTTTAAGTTGGCCGCGCAATCCTGACGTCAAGGACTGCGCGGCCACGGAGATCTCAGCAACTACTTGGGATAGAGAAATAATTCCTTTTGTCAACTCAAGTCTGTATTTGTCAAGATTTGTCGAAAAATGAATCAAAGCTCTATATCAATATTATAATTAAATATTCGCCTTGAAAGTCATGGCCGCGCAGTCCTTGATTTGCTATTTTGTTTTTAGTATTTTTTTTATTAAAATTGAAGACTTCATATAGTATAGGAGTTAAAAGGAGAAAGGTCTTAATTTGTCGAAACTGACAAAAGCTTTAAAATACGACTAAAGTGTAATTAAACAGACGAAATCAATTTAAAACACAAAACTCGTGGCCGCGCAGTCCTGACGTTACTTTAAACCATGATATCTCAATAACTATAGTAGCTAGGATTTTGCTGTAGACGTCCATATAATCCTCATATTAACTCCATTAAAATGACATATCCTTTTACCCTCAACACTGTTTGGGACGCGAGTAATCTCAAGAATTATGTTACCCCATACAATGTTCTAGTAGAGTGACCATAATTTCGATTTGTTTTTAATCTTTGTCAAACTGGCTATGACAACACAGTTCAAGGGCATTCTGTTCTGTTAGTCAAAAACTTAAATAAAATACTAAATAAGACGAAATAAAAAACTTGTTTAATATTTGAATATTTTTATTCATTGCACAAATATAAAGATTTCAAAAATCAACAAAATCATTATTCTTCAACTTTAAATGTTTTTCATCGGCTCTTACACCTCTACTAAAACATAAGTTAAAAAATGGATATATACAGAATCGTTAAATCAATCGTCAAATCGTACTACGTTTAGCAGTATAAAAGATTATGTTAAACGATCTGTTTTAGTCTTAAGTGGCCGCAATTATGCATTACCTGAAGTATTTATTAGGCTAGATACAAGTCATTTTATCAAAACAATTTATAATTTACGTTGCTTTGAAAATAGGGATATAAATGTTAAAATGTTATACGTTCGTTGCATTTTGTATATGAAAGAATGTGAATCGTTTCAGCAAATTAAAACTCTCATTACTGATGTTGTAAGACTATGTCTAACCGAATACGATAACCCAGAAAACCCTGTTTCTGTTTATATTCAGAAAATAAGTTGCACCTTAGGTAATACTACATATACGGAACCTAATGAAGACACCGATGAGAAGGAAAATATTCACGAAAACATAATCCTCGACGATCATGACGGTTTGCTCTCATGGTTTGATGAAATTGTTGAGAGGGAAAAAAGCCTAGATAAAACAAAAAGTTCGTCAGAATCACAAAACTCTTTCTACATGCCTCATTTAATAACAACGCTCAAACGGTTACTCCTAAAGTTACCCCTCTGGAGTATTATTATGTGCCCATTATATAAATCACAAAACAAAGTACCAACATCTTCAGCTATAGAGAGCTATTTTAAAACTATGAAAAATTTGTTATTCACAACAAGGTCGAAGAAATATAACATTGATGAATATTTAAATATGCATTGTGATTATTTATTAGGTGAAATAAAAATTGCTTTAAATTGTTTAAATAATTTCGCCGACATTGTAGACAAAAAGGAGAAAAACATTGAAAGAAAACGAGGTAAGACTAGGAAGCGAAAAATGTTACCATTTGAAAACAAATGCTGCAAAAAAGAAAAACCTAGTGTAACCAAAACGTTTTTAAATGATTCGGTATTCTCAGTAATTCCTACGTATGTTGAAAACTGGAGAGGCGAAGGTGTTCCTAAAGATGATTCTGCAAATAAACCTGTAAATATAATGTTTTTAAAAAATAGTAATTTTACTGTACAAGATATATCTGAAAAAAATATTAAATTAACAAACACTTGTGCATTTGATTCCGTATTTTTTTTATTGGCCCACGGATTTAAAGAGTATTCATGCATACGCGATTTATTTGACAATAATTGCAGAAATAGGGATATAACAGCGTTTTTACAAATCCTCTGTAACTCTGATAATAACAGTGAAGAAGCAAACAAATTAAGAATAAGAATTGCTTCGATACATTTCAAAAACAATCATTATGATTGTGAATGTAACGCTGCATTTATTTATGAGCACGTCTTAAATGATATTATTTTTAGTGCTTCTTCTGTAAGTAACTGTTCAAATAGTGCATGCATAAATTCTACCCCATCAAGAAGAAAACATGTGTTTATACCGTTAAATTTAGATATAATTAATATTTTCACCATCAGTAACTTGGAAGATTCTATTATTATTCATGATTGGGAAAACAAGCAATGCAGAAAATGCAATGAAGTAGTTCTATTTCATTATACCTTGTCAAAAATTGTTACATTCGATTTAAATGGCACGCAAATGGTGTTTTTACATGAGGTACCTAAAAGTATAATAATTAAACAAAACATTTATAAATTATTAGGTGCCGTAGAATATGTTCCTCCAATACTTGGAACAATAGGGCATTATAAGTGTCATATTATAAGAAATAGCGGAATGCTTTGTTACGAACAGACATTTCGTGCCTAAACCACCTCATACCAGAACTAAGAACCTTGATGTGCTGTACCAAAATGTCCGTGGCCTCAAGACTAAACTCTCGACTTGGAGAATGAACTTGTCACAGCTGGAACACAATCTCATCGCTGTAACAGAGAGCTTTCTTGATGCTTCTATCGAAGATGGAGAACTTGCGACCGACGATTGGAACGTGATGCGGCGCGACCGGAGTACTCCGTGCGGCGGAGTGATGCTCGCGGCTCGCGCACCTATCGCGCTGCGCCGCCGCCATGATCTCGAAACGGTCACTGGTGAAGACTTGTGGGCTGATTTTTCATGGTGCGGCCGAACTGTTCACGTTTGTGTGGTATACATTAAGCCCAGTGCAAGCGATGACGAGTACATGGGATGGTTTTGTAAAGTTGAAGAGTATATAAATAACTTAAAAGGACCTGTTGTCATTCTAGGTGACTTAAATTTAAATAGTGCTTCGTTAAATATTAAGAATTATTATTGTTATTTTTTGTCTTTTTGCTGTATGAATGATATGAATGTTGTGAATAATTTGTATGGAGGTATGTTAGATGTTGTTTTGGTCCAAGAGAACATAAGTGCTCCAAGTACGGTAGTCACAGCCACCGAGGGAATAGTACCACTGGACGCTTATCACCCGGCGCTGCACATTGAGGTAAGTATTGATGGACAGCATTCTTCAGATTCGATAGAGCCTAGTAATATACCCCGAGCCAAGGATTGGAACTTCCGCAAATGTGATTTTGACCAACTCTATTTACTTCTCTCTAGCGAGAATGTTTGGGAGGAGGTTTTGGAATCCAAAGATGTGGAAAAAGCCACTCATAAGTTTTACGACATAATTTATAAGTTCTTCGACGCTTGCATGCCTAAAAAGCACAGAAAAAGGTCGGCAAATAAACGATATCCAGTGTGGTATACAAGCGATATCATTCAGGACCTAAAGCTCAAGCTGAGACTCCATAAGAACTGGAGGAGAACCAAGTGCGATAGCACGTATATGTTATTCTCAAACCTCAGAGCAAGCTTAAAGATCCGTATTGCAGATGCGTATACCTCATATATGAAAAATATTGAGAGTAGAATTAAGACCAATCCTCGTAATTTCTGGACATACATCTCCAGCCTGCGGTCTAAAGGTGGGTTTGAGCCTAAAATTACATACAAGGGTATAACTTTTTCGGGATCTAAGGCGGCAGGCGCTTTTGCTGAGTTTTTCTCTAACGTTTTTCTGCCTGATGTTCCGCATCTTAATACAGATCATTTACCCGCAGCCGTCCATACCAGTAACAGCAATTACATTAGCATACCTCCCTTGTGCCCAGTAGACATTACTAAAGGCATAAACAAACTGAAACCTAACAGCTCCATCGGCCCTGACAATATACCTCCGATTATCATTAAAGATTTAAAAAATATTTTTAGTGATCCTCTCTGCCACATTTTTAATTTGGCTTTGCAGGCTGGTACATATCCCTCTCAGTGGAAAGTTTCAAGAGTTACACCAATTCCGAAAACCCAAAACAAAAGTTCCGTTGAAGATTACCGCCCGATCGCAATTTTATCTTCCCCGGCGAAGGTCTTTGAGAACATCCTCCACAATGCCATCTACCAACAAATAAACACGTACCTATGCAATGAGCAGCACGGATTCAGGAGCAAGAGGTCGGTTGATACCAATCTCCTGACTCTAGTTGACTATATCTCTTCTAGCTTGGACCGCGGACGTCAGGTAGACGTACTTTATTTTGACTTCCGAAAAGCATTTGATAGGGTTAACAATGACACGCTGCTGATGAAACTGAGCAAAATTGGTTTCTCACCCTCTCTACTTCGCTTTTTCGCAGACTATCTACGCGATCGTCAGCAGTTTGTTAGGCTCGGAATGTACGAATCCGGTACCTATCATACGCGTTCCGGAGTGAGTCAAGGCTCAATCTTGGGGCCCTTACTATTTCTTATCATGGTAAACGATCTTCCCCAAGTTCTGCGTCACGCAAGATGTCTATTGTATGCCGACGACTTGAAGCTGTACCTAGAAATAAACTCCGAGTCAGACTGCTTGTTACTACAGCAGGACATTGACGCCATATGCAAGTGGAGCATTGATAACAAAATGGAGTTCAATTACTCTAAATGCTATGCTATGACCTTCGGTCGAATGCGGCAACCCGTGGATTTCGAATATCATCTCGGTAATAATATCATCACAAAAACAGTCGCTATGAAAGACCTGGGGGTCACATTCGACCGAAAGTTAACATTCCACGACCACATGATTGCGGTAGCAAAGCAGTCGTACCAAAGGTTGGGTTTTGTTCTTCGCAATTGCCGTGATTTTCGTACTGCACACGCCATCAAGATCTTATTTAATGCGCTCGTGCGTAGTAAGCTGGAATCTAGCTCTTGCGTTTGGAACCCGCACCAAAGTACGTATGCGCTTTTATTAGAAAAAGTCCAAAAAGCGTTCCTTAGGTTCCTGTACAAGCGCATGCACGGTTATTACCCATACCTTTATCCGACAAAATTTCTTTTGGGTTGCCTCGGATACAACTCACTGGAGGTAAGACGAGCACGAGATCAGCTCACCATCGCTTGCAAGACGCTCCGTGGCATTATTGACGCGCCTGACCTGCTTGCTGTGCTGGCACGTTTCTTTGTTCCTGACAATTACTGCCGCGGTAAAAAGCACAGGTTCTTTGCTGTGCCCCAGTGTCGCACTGTTGCACGTGCTCAGTCACCAATACCTCGCACTTTGGCTGCACTAAATGGTCTCTTGGATTCTAATCCAACAAACGATCTGTTTGCGGATGAATGGAAGATGATTTTATTGGTATGTCAGCAGTACTGCGAGAGGATTTAATGTATGTGATGTTATGATGTTTATAATTTTAATTGTCTTTTAATTGTCTCTATGTTTAGCTGTTAATTACTGTAATTGGTTGACCAACCGTTGTAATTAATAAAAAAAAAATAAAAAAAAAAAAAAATAAATAAACGACGATAACAAGAGTAAATTAGAAGAGAGTACAAACGATTCTGTATATATCCATTTTTTAACTTATGTTTTAGTAGAGGTGTAAGAGCCGATGAAAAACATTTAAAGTTGAAGAATAATGATTTTGTTGATTTGTGCAATGAATAAAAATATTCAAATATTAAACAAGTTTTTTATTTCGTCTTATTTAGTATTTTATTTAAGTTTTTGACTAACAGAACAGAATGCCCTTGAACTGTGTTGTCATAGCCAGTTTGACAAAGATTAAAAACAAATCGAAATTATGGTCACTCTACTAGAACATTGTATGGGGTAACATAATTCTTGAGATTACTCGCGTCCCAAACAGTGTTGAGGGTAAAAGGATATGTCATTTTAATGGAGTTAATATGAGGATTATATGGACATCTACAGCAAAATCCTAGCTACTATAGTTATTGAGATATCATGGTTTAAAGTAACGTCAGGACTGCGCGGCCACGAGTTTTGTGTTTTAAATTGATTTCGTCTGTTTAATTACACTTTAGTCGTATTTTAAAGCTTTTGTCAGTTTCGACAAATTAAGACCTTTCTCCTTTTAACTCCTATACTATATGAAGTCTTCAATTTTAATAAAAAAAATACTAAAAACAAAATAGCAAATCAAGGACTGCGCGGCCATGACTTTCAAGGCGAATATTTAATTATAATATTGATATAGAGCTTTGATTCATTTTTCGACAAATCTTGACAAATACAGACTTGAGTTGACAAAAGGAATTATTTCTCTATCCCAAGTAGTTGCTGAGATCTCCGTGGCCGCGCAGTCCTTGACGTCAGGATTGCGCGGCCAACTTAAAACGCTTATAACTTCTTTATTTCTGCTTTGACAAATACGGGGTTTGTTTCTTTCGATTTTGACAAATATCGACAAATTTTTGGCTGAAACCATTTTCTGATTTGATAACTTGGCGGAGCAATCCTGACGCACATTCCACGAGCGCCTCAAATAAATGTCAGCAAAACTATAAGGACCTAGCAGGGTGGGAATTTTCAGAAAGGAAAACTGTGGTCTTGAAGACCTCACTTTGTTTGTCAAACGCACCAGCTGCTTTGGTAAGTTGATTAATACACACATCAAAAGTGTCTAGGGATAAACATATATTTTTGCAATAACTTTTCTCCTGATTGATATTAATTAAAAGAACAATGTTCAAAACGTCCCCACCCTTGTAGCACTTTTAAACCTATATCAATCGAACGGCCTTGACCGTCTCATCATTTTATTGTATGACGGCGAAGCTGAAATATGCCTCCGAAAAAAGTTACATCGACATAAAGTAGCCGAAATCAGTCACAAATTATGTTCCAATCTACTTCATTTTTCTATTGTAGCACTATAAAACCTATTAACCTATATCAATCGAACGGCCTTGACCGTCTCATTATTTTATTGTATGACAGCGAAGCTAAAATATGCGTCCGAAAAAAGTTATATCGATATGAAGTAGCCGAAATCAGTCACAATAATATTATATTTCCATCTACTACAATTATCCCTTGTAGCACTATAAAACCTATATCAATCGAACGTCCTTGACCGTCTCATCATTTTACTGCATGACGGCGAAGCTGAAATATGCGTCCGAAAAAAGTTATACCGACATGAAGTAGCCGAAATCAGTCACAATTATATTCGCTTCTACTACAATTATAATTTATTACAAGTTGGCAAGTTTTTCAATTTAAATATGTTCATATGCCAAAGAAACTATAGGTGGGCAAGATAGCATATTAATACAAAGGGCCACATGCGTATAACATCGCGCAATATTGTAATTATAGCAGAACTTCTTATAGTTCATAATAGAGTGTACAAGTTCCTTGGAGTAGCATCACGAAAAAAGTACTGTACGACACATGTCATCTCACTTCACTTCACCTTTTAATTATTTTCACTTATCTTGATCTCCATCTCGATATCCACTTCCTGCATTCTCCTAATGTTCAGGACAGGCGACACGCGGGGTTGCGACAGTCGTAGGCAGGATCCAGCAATTGTGACTCGAAGTGGCATTTCATAAGTCCGAGGCCATGTGCTATCATGGCTCTCGGACCGCGCCACCACCGGGTTGACCGAGCACTTCCAACGTCTGGCTCCCAAACTGGAAAGGACTGGGGCTGCCAAGAAGCGGGACCTACCTAACCTAAGAGGTCCAGACGCCCCTACCGGAGGCTCCACGCGGGGATCGTTCGGTCCGTGGCCCTTTATGGGTGCCGTCGCTGGGTAAGCGACCGGCGGCCAAACTGAATGCTTGCCAGAGGGTCATGGTCATCCGAATGGTTAGGGGATACCACCGCACGATCTCCCGTAAAGCGGTGAACCTCCTTGCTGGCCTGCCACCGTGGGATCTGGAGGCAATAGTCCTTGCACGCAGGCACGATTTGCACGTGGAGATGCAAGTCGAAGTATGGCGGACAGAGTTCCGGCGGGATCTCAGGGTGGCATGGCGACTGCGACTGTCGCAACTCAGTGCTGGGCACGCTGTCATTGCGGCGGTAAGTCGGCGGTAAGGCTCTTTGATGTGTGGTAGTAGTCCTTACTGGTATGGATGCTGTGACTAATCCGTTCAAAGAAGTCGGGGTGGCGTATGCACTATCTTGAAAAGGCTCCCTGAAGGTATTGGGAAGCGCTCCAGCAACTCGGAAGACAGTGAAGACGTGAGGAAGTGATTTATTAAGTGTCGTACAGTACTTTTTTCGTGATGCCACTCCAAGGAACTTGTATACTCTATACAAACTAAAAGAAGTTATGCTATAATTACAATATTGTGCGATGCTCTGCACATGCGGCCCTTACGATTACTATGCTATCTTGCTCACCTATAGTTTTTTTGACTACGAACATATTTAAAATGAAAAACATGCTAACTTATAATTATAATTGTAGTAGAAGCGAACATAATTGTGACTGATTTCGGCTACTTCATGTCGGTATAACTTTTTTCGGAGGCATACTTCAGCTTCGCCGTCATACAATAAAATGATGAGACAGTCAAGGCCGTTCGATTGATATAGGTTTTATAGTGCTAGAATGAAAAAATGTAGTAGATGGGAACATAATTTGTGACTGATTTCGGCTACTTTATGTCGATGTAACTTTTTTCGGAGGCATATTTCAGCTTCGCCGTCATACAATAAAATGATGAGACGGTCAAGGCCGTTCGATTGATATAGGTTTAAAAGTGCTACAAGGGTGGGGACGGTGTCCGAACATTTTGAACATTGTTCTTTTCTTTAAGGATTCATCAAATAAAGTGTTTTCGTTTGTCACAGTAACGATAAACCAAGTCACCTTTGCATTAATAAAGAAATTAGCCATTTTCCTAATAAAGGGATTTTTGACATTTGAACCACTAACATTAAAGTTCGAAAAAAAGACTGAAATAACAGTTTTCTTTAAAATTTTATTGGGTAACTTAAACAATTAATAATCCGTGTTTCTACCGCGAACACTAACAACACAAGAACATCGGTTTGGCATACTCAAAATGAGTTCATCCAAATCATGCTGTGGAATGGCCGCCCATGTTCGTTGCAACAACAAAAAAAGGTCTTCTTGCGACTGGATACCCTCCATATTCGGCAGAGCTCTTCTCTGTAGCATATCCCATGCATGCTCAATCGGGTTCAAGTCTGGCGACTGAGCAGGCCAGGGCAGGACATTGATGTTAGCTGCGGCGAGAGTCTGTCTTACAACTCTTGCGGTGTGCGGTCGTGCATTATCATGCATTAACTGAAATAAGGGACCGATTTGCACTTGTAGAGGAACGATGACGTCTGATACAATCGTCTCGGCATAAATTTGAGCGTTGAGGTTGCCTCTGATCCAAATCAACTCAGTTAACCCATACCATGATGGTTCCACCACTATAAGGATGGACTTCCTGGCAGGATTTTAATCGCTGTTGGCGTCCAGGGGTTCTCCAGTGTCGTATACGGTCTCATACCAAAACGAGACTCATCAGAAAAGCACACGAAACGCCATTGTTCTTCTGCCCAATTTCTGTGTTCAAGAGCCCATTGATATCGAATCCTAAGATTGTGCATTGCTATAGGTGGTACCCGTAGCGGTCTTCGGGAATGAAGGTTCACTTCATGCAAGCGGTTTCTGACTGTTTGGTCGCTAATTAAGTTCCCTGAAGAGTGATGAAGCCTCACGGCTAACATCATGGCGGTTATTGTTGGAGCTCTTCCAGTTAAGATTTGAATGTATCGGTCTTGTCTCCGTGTGGTGCAGCGATACCGTCCTCCATGGCGCTCAGCCACGGTAACGTGTCCAAAGTCGACTGATAACACTCTGACTTGTATTCAGAGCTAAAGCCACAGTACGTTGCCGGGAACCAGCTTCTATCATTCCCACGGCTCTGAGCATTTCTTCCCTGCTTAAATGACGTCGCCGCTCCATAATAACGTTGGTTTTAATCAGTAGTAGGGAAACAGTAGCACTAATAATGTCTTCAATGCGTTGTATGTTTTTATAGGGAAAATATTGACAGCTGATTTTCATCTTTTACTCGAATTTGATTCACAGTTCCTGATTCAAATTATGAAATGCACCAAAAAGGATCCATATAAATTTAGAAAATCATAAATTTATTACAAAGCCACATCTCAATCTCAAGAAATCCGCATAAAAATGCTTGATCCCTAGACACTTTTGATGTGTGTATTATGCGTATTGATTTAGTTACGCGTGGAGTGGGAGGGTGTATCAAACCCTTACCGACTCCCACACAAGACTTTGGGCGTTTAGTTACCCTTTGTGTTCTAGGACCACTTTCATTCTTTCAAACGTTCCGATATATTTTTATACAGTATAGAATCATCAGAATGACTTCTCCCGCTTCTGGGCGGAGCGGGAGGGCATGCCAGACTCTTACTGACTAAACCGCGTTCCTTCGTTGCCCTCGATCTGGGGGGACACAGTGAACACCTTTCGAAATTTCCGTGTACCCCACCCCAAAGGCTTCGTCCCTACCGGGCCCTTACAGTTTACTGAAATCTCCTTGAGGCGCGCGTGGAACAGAACGCACCATTGACTAGGCTCGGTCCGGGTTATTACCGGACTGCCGGACGGCGAGTTACCCACAGTTCGTCGTCCGCAAGCCTACGAGAATAATTGAAGACACAAATTGTTCCAGTGTACTTTATAACCTGCTGAACACCTTTTTACCCTCAACGCGTCACGACTTCCAGGAGTGTTAGAAGTAGTGCATAGCTTTCTTTGTATGTATCTGTCTGTGGCACTGTAGCTCTTAAACCGATGAACCGATTTGGATGCATTTTTAGGGTTCCGTACCTCAAAAAGAAAAAACGACACCCTTATAGGATTACTTTGTTGTCAGTCTGTCTGTCAAGACATCTCAGGAACGCGTATAAGTATCAAGTTGAAATTAAAACCATATACTTAGGTCCGCGGTCAAAAAATCAAACTTGTATGTTTACGAAAAAAAAGATACAACCGTTTCGCACGAAAAACGTACATTTTGACACTCTCTAAGAAATCAAAATTTGGCATAAAGCAAGGTCTTATAGCATAAATATAGGGAAAACTGAAAATTTGTGGTTACGTCACAAGATTTTTTTTGAAAAATCTTCAAGAATTGAACTGTTTTCATAGGTAAGTTGGTACGGAACCCTCAGTGCGCGAGTCCGACTCACACTAGCCCGGTTTTTTTTATTTGAAGGCAGATTTTCACGGTCTGCGGAGTCTTATGGAGTAGGTATCCCGTTTTACCCTTCAGTTACGGAACTCTATAAATTAGTTTTATGGTCTATCGGTTTAGGTAATTAACTAAGTAGTAAAAGTAAGCAATCTTGGCAGGTCTTTTTATCTAAAAGTTGTCAAAAAATTGTATTTAAAAATCTTTGCAACTAGGTATTTACCTAAATCGATGTTAGCTAATAAACTAAGGGAATTGTCCAATTTATTTAGGACTTTGGCCAATCATGAACAAAGAGTTCAGCTAATAATATTTGATTGATAGCTCATATCAGTAAGAATGAGGATATAAATCTATTTTTGTGTCAAGTTGCATATTTCGATATTTTTTTACATTTCGAAAATAAGGTTATGTATGAAATAAAACATGTTTTTTATAAAATTATTTTTATTACTATGATTCATATGTTATGAGAACATGGTCAATGAACTGGGCAGGTGGATTAATATGTTCCTGATACCCAGCCCAGCTTAAAAACCAAATAATGGTCATAATGTGTGCTCAGCAACCTACTTTCCTACGGCCCGTCCTTCTAAAAAAATGATTTTTATAGTGCAAATTGAGACAAAGTTATTTACATCAAAAATTTACTAAAATAGAATTTAAAATATTGATATTTTTTATTTTTTGTATGACATTGTGTTTAAAAAATGGCCAATTTTAGACAATGTCTTTTAAATAATCTTTGTGTATACGACCTCTTTAATTAAAAAAGACATACCAAGATTGTTTACCTTTAGTGAACCACCTAAACCGATAGACCATAGTTATGATTGACCTACGTGTTGATCGACACGCGGTAGTCAATTCATAACACTATTGAACCCCGGGGGGTCCCTAAACAAATAGTTCAATATAGTTAATGAGCACTGTCATCCTTGCTTAAGGGGTGACACCACTGTGTGGGGGACTGTACAATGGAAAGGATAGTATAGAAAAACAACGAGTCGCTTCGTCGTTTATACCACGTGACACGGACTAGAACAATTTGCCTGCTGCGGTTTTCCCGTCCGATTATAATTTGGTTTTCTTCAAGGCTACAGTGAATAGGCTCTTAATAAACTAGTGCGCCTCACCATCGACGATTAGGTCACGGCGTCCTCTCTTTCCGTATGACGCAGGTCCTCACCGGACACGGTAAGTTCGGGAGGTTTCTGCATCGAATCAAGCAGGAGAGGACGCCCGGGTGTCACCACTGTGTGGACCGCCCGGAGGACACGGTGGAGCACACGGTAAGTGTGCCCCGCTTGGGCGGAGCACCGCCGTGTCCTCGTGGAGGCTATCGGGAGCGGCGACCTCTCGCGCCGGGCCCTGGTTCAGGCCATGGTCCGGAGCGAGGAGGGTTGGCATGCGGTCGCCTCCTTCTGCGAAGCAGTAATGCTCGTGAAGGAGGCTGCTGACCGCGAGCGCGTGAGGGAACGGTCCTCACGCCGCCGCCGCCGAGATCCCGATCCCGATTTCCGACCACCGTAGGCGCGGGTTCGCGGACGGCGAGCACTGGGTAGCTCGCTGTCCGGCAGTCTGGAAATAATCTGGACCGAGCCCAGTCGTCAACGGCGCGTTCTGTACCACGCGCGCCTCAAGGAGATGTCAGCAAACTGTAGGGGCCCGGTAGGGCCGAAGCCTCTGGGGGGAACACGTGGAATTCCTAAAGGTTGACACCGAGTCCCCCCCAGAACGAAGGCAACGAAGGAACGGGGTAGGGGTTTACTCAGTAAGAGTCTGACACGCCCTCCCGCTCCGCCCAAGAGCGGGAGAAGTCATTCTGATGATTCCCCTAACAGAAAAAAAAAACCATCGACGATTGCATCTCTGCTTACCATCAGGTGGGATCGCAGTCAAGCACTAGTTTACAACAATTAAAAAGAAAAAAAAGATAAAAGATGCACAGATCAACGAATTAAGCAATACTCGCCGAGGTCAGCCAGTGGATGGGTGGGCCATCGTAACACACCGAGTTTCCTTTGTTCCTTGGAAAGCACGTTAAGCCGATGGTTCCAGCTATCTTTTGAAGATCTTTAACTGTCATTACTAGTGATCGGCGTAGGTAGTGCCATTCCTGGGAATTTGTGACTGTTATCTTAATATGGATATGCCGTTGAGTTCCGGGAAATATTTTTTTATTATATTTATATGTACTTTTATTTATGCATTTATACGCTGTATATAACATTAGAACAAATATTACTCAATTGTTCAACAGCATTTAATAAATACATGGAAAACATTCTTCAGAAACCCGGGAATCCCGGGGCATATCCATGTTAACATTAACATTCAAGTTCATTGACCCCAAATGGCACTACCTATGCTGATCACTAGTCATAACAGATGATACCCTTACGTTGTTGAAACCTCTACGGTCCGGACTAAGCGTTTCGCATCTTCGTTTATACCGCGTACATCGAACGACTGGATCACTGGAACAATATGCCTGCTGCGGTCTTCCCGTCCGATTATAATTCGGGTGTCTTCAAGGCTTAAGTGAATAGGCTCTTAATAAGCTAATGCGCCTCACCATCAACGATTGCATCACTGCTTACCATCAGGTGGGATCGCAGTCAAGCACCAGTTTTATTGTGTATGTGCGCTTAAGATGTTTATGTGCCAGTGTGTCACTAGCCTGGACTTGTTCCACTTGTCATCCATATAAAGTACCTAACAGTGGCGACGAGGATGGGATTGGTGAAAGAGCCAACAGCTCTCAATGGTCCTGTCTGAGATGGGCAGCAGGACTAGCAGGTTTGAATAACAAGGTGAATTTACTGACAGAGGCATTTCAGGGTGCGACTTGCGTATGGTCTGCCAATGTTGCCAACAAAATCAAGATGTATAGCAGCAGCCTGAATGATTGCCAAGATATTATGAGTAGATATCTTGAACTGAGGGACAACCGTGATAGGGAACCAGTCATAACAAGAGCAGTTCTTAACCAACTGGATCTCGTATTTAAGGATGCTTACCTTAAATCTGTCTGCTAGTGAAGGAGGCTGCTGACCGCGAGCGCGTGAGGGAACGGTCCTCACGCCGCCGCCGCCGAGATCCCGATCCCGATTTCCGACCACCGTAGGCGCGGGTTCGCGGACGGCGAGCACTGGGTAGCTCGCTGTCCGGCAGTCTGGAAATAATCTGGACCGAGCCCAGTCGTCAACGGCGCGTTCTGTACCACGCGCGCCTCAAGGAGATGTCAGCAAACTGTAGGGGCCCGGTAGGGCCGAAGCCTCTGGGGGGAACACGTGGAATTCCTAAAGGTTGACACCGAGTCCCCCCCAGAACGAAGGCAACGAAGGAACGGGGTAGGGGTTTACTCAGTAAGAGTCTGACACGCCCTCCCGCTCCGCCCAAGAGCGGGAGAAGTCATTCTGATGATTCCCCTAACAGAAAAAAAAAACCATCGACGATTGCATCTCTGCTTACCATCAGGTGGGATCGCAGTCAAGCACTAGTTTACAACAATTAAAAAGAAAAAAAAGATAAAAGATGCACAGATCAACGAATTAAGCAATACTCGCCGAGGTCAGCCAGTGGATGGGTGGGCCATCGTAACACACCGAGTTTCCTTTGTTCCTTGGAAAGCACGTTAAGCCGATGGTTCCAGCTATCTTTTGAAGATCTTTAACTGTCATTACTAGTGATCGGCGTAGGTAGTGCCATTCCTGGGAATTTGTGACTGTTATCTTAATATGGATATGCCGTTGAGTTCCGGGAAATATTTTTTTATTATATTTATATGTACTTTTATTTATGCATTTATACGCTGTATATAACATTAGAACAAATATTACTCAATTGTTCAACAGCATTTAATAAATACATGGAAAACATTCTTCAGAAACCCGGGAATCCCGGGGCATATCCATGTTAACATTAACATTCAAGTTCATTGACCCCAAATGGCACTACCTATGCTGATCACTAGTCATAACAGATGATACCCTTACGTTGTTGAAACCTCTACGGTCCGGACTAAGCGTTTCGCATCTTCGTTTATACCGCGTACATCGAACGACTGGATCACTGGAACAATATGCCTGCTGCGGTCTTCCCGTCCGATTATAATTCGGGTGTCTTCAAGGCTTAAGTGAATAGGCTCTTAATAAGCTAATGCGCCTCACCATCAACGATTGCATCACTGCTTACCATCAGGTGGGATCGCAGTCAAGCACCAGTTTTATTGTGTATGTGCGCTTAAGATGTTTATGTGCCAGTGTGTCACTAGCCTGGACTTGTTCCACTTGTCATCCATATAAAGTACCTAACAGTGGCGACGAGGATGGGATTGGTGAAAGAGCCAACAGCTCTCAATGGTCCTGTCTGAGATGGGCAGCAGGACTAGCAGGTTTGAATAACAAGGTGAATTTACTGACAGAGGCATTTCAGGGTGCGACTTGCGTATGGTCTGCCAATGTTGCCAACAAAATCAAGATGTATAGCAGCAGCCTGAATGATTGCCAAGATATTATGAGTAGATATCTTGAACTGAGGGACAACCGTGATAGGGAACCAGTCATAACAAGAGCAGTTCTTAACCAACTGGATCTCGTATTTAAGGATGCTTACCTTAAATCTGTCTGCTAGTGAAGGAGGCTGCTGACCGCGAGCGCGTGAGGGAACGGTCCTCACGACGCCGCCGCCGAGATCCCGATCCCAATTTCCGACCGTAGGCGCGGGTTCGAGGAGGGCGAGCACTGGGTAGCTCGCCGTCCGGCAGTCTCGAAAAAATCTGGATCAAGTCCAGTCGTCAACGGCGCGTTCTGTTCCACGCGCGTCTCAAGAAGATGTCAGCAAACTGTAGTAGCCCGGCAGGGCCGAAGCCTCTGGGGTACATGGGTAATCCGAAAGGTTGTCACCGTGTCCCCCCAAATCGAAGGCAACGAAGGAACGGGGTAGGGGTTTAGTCAGTAAGAGTCTGACACGCCCTCCCGCTCCGCCCAAGAGTGGGAAAAGTCATTCTGATGATTCCTCTACCGGAAAAAAAAACCTTAAATCTGTCAATTTGATGGAAATGTGACACATCCGGGAGTAGAGCTATAGAGATTTCCTCTGTCCTTAATGAGGTGATGAAGCTGGATTAAGAGTTCTCCAAGGTACGCGCTGTTCAGGGTACAAACCACAGCTTGTGCAGATTGGTGGATAACACCAAATATCCTTCTCTCAATCATGCCAATTACCGAAACCTATATGCTGCTACTTTTGAGTGGGCTCGAAGGAGCAAGAAGGTGTAAAAGAACTTTGGATAGTAAAGCCCTGATAGACCAAGCAGTAAACCAAGATGTGGTACGATAAATCCTCAGACCCAATAAAAAAAAAAGAATTAGAAATCACGTAATTCTGGTAACCCCTTGCCAGACACCCTGAATGTTCATAAAACAATATAATTGTTAACTTTTTTACCGATAGATGACGTTGATTTTAAACCAAATTAATTATCAATTTAAAGCTATGAGAAGTTTTCAGTTAGTAATGCAGCTGTTGAATTTGATTATCAGGAACTTAGAACCACACACACACATATTACAAGGACTTTGAGACTGGCCTGTTGGTCTAGTGGTTAGTGGCCCTGACTGCTATGCCGGAGGTCGTGGGTTCGATTCCCAGGACTAATGTTTGTGTGATGATCACGATCATTTGTTCTGTGTCTGGGTGTAATTTATCTATAATATGTATGTATTTAGAAATATATAAGTATGTTTATCAGTTGTCTAGTACCCATAACACAAGCTCTGCTTAGCTTGGGACTAGACGGCCTTGTGTGGAAAGTTGTGGAACATACACACACTTCTTCGTTGTAACTCATGTTATGTTACTGTTACTTTGGTTAGCTTTAGAGGCCAAGAAACTATCTAGGGCCCTGGCTTTCTGCTCCAACATATTGTTCGAAGTCGGACCTAACCTCAGGAATGAAAAGAAAACAAAAGGTGATAAACTGGTCAGGTTCAATGTCTGCTATTCGAAGGTAACTGACAACACTTGGTCAGTTCTGTTCCAACATATTGTTCGAAGTCGGACCTAACCTCAGGAATGAAAAGAAAACAAAAGGTGATAAACTGGTCAGGTTCAATGTCTGCTATTCGAAGGTAACTGACAACACTTGGTCAGTTCTGTTCCAACATATTGTTCGAAGTCGGACCTAACCTCAGGAATGAAAAGAAAACAAAAGGTGATAAACTGGTCAGGTTCAATGTCTGCTATTCGAAGGTAACTGACAACACTTGGTCAGTTCTGTTCCAACATATTGTTCGAAGTCGGACCTAACCTCAGGAATGAAAAGAAAACAAAAGGTGATAAACTGGTCAGGTTCAATGTCTGCTATTCGAAGGTAACTGACAACACTTGGTCAGTTCTGTTCCAACATATTGTTCGAAGTCGGACCTAACCTCAGGAATGAAAAGAAAACAAAAGGTGATAAAATGGTCAGGTTCAATGTCTGCTATTCAAAGGCAACTGACAAGACTAGGTCAGTTCTGCTCAAAAATACTGTTCAAAGTCGGACCTAACCTCAGGAATGAAAAGAAAACAAAAGGTGATAAAATGGTCAGGTTCAATGTCTGCTATTCAAAGGCAACTGACAAGACTAGGTCAGTTCTGCTCAAAAATACTGTCAAAGTCGGACCTAACCTCAGGAATGAAAAGAAAACAAAAGGTGATAAACTGGTCAGGTTCAATGTCTGCTATTCAAAGGTATCTTAACTGACAACACTAGGTCAGTTCTGTTCCAACATATTATTTGAAGTCGGACCTAACCTCAGGAATGAAAAGAAAACAAAAGGTGATAAAATGGTTAGGTTCAATTTCTGCTATTCAAAGGCAACTGACAAGACCATGTAATTATCTATCAAAACTGTCATTGTCTCAACATTTAGGGAGAATATATATGTAAAGAAAGTAGATGGCAAAATGATTCTACCATTCGGTCAGGCTGGCATGTTGGCAATGGATGTTTTCATCTCTGCAATTAACTATGTCGATAGTAAAAATGAAGATATCCACAGGAGAACAAAGGTTACCGACATAGCCCGAAGAATCGTCAAACTTAAGTGGCAGTGGGCAGGGTACATTGCTCGTAGAACAGATGGTCGATAGGGACGGAAGGTTCTGGAGTGTTGGCCACGTACCGGAAGACGCAGCGTTGGAAGGCCTCCCACAAGGTGGACCGACGACCGTTGTGTGGTTCAATCTTCTCAAGAGACTGCGGCGATGCCACATCACTTGTTGTTGCGACGTCATTAGCATTATCGGCCCTGTAATGTTCTCACTTTTTGGGACTTGGGCCTCCTCTTTAGGAGAGGGAATGGGCCGTAATCCACCACGCGGGCCCAGTGCGGATACCATGGTGGATGTCACATGTCATCGAATTTTTGGTTTTAGGACATGCCGGTTTCCTCACGATGTTTTCTTTCACCGTTTTGAGAGCAGTGGTAATAAAATAAATAACACAAAGTAGTGCGCCTGGCTGGGTTTGAACCCGCGACCTACAACTTGTAAGTCGGGGCAGTTACCACTCGGCCACCAATGCTCTCAACGACTGTTGCGACGTCGCGTCCTAAAAATCTAAGACGCCGCACAATTTCCGATGCGCTGCCGCAACGGACTAATCTGCGACGCGATCTTCTAATTGAGTGTCCATACTTTGAACGGTCTGCACGTGTTTAATTAAGATGGCGGATTATGGACCGTCCCGGTCCTGAACTTAAGACATCAGCCTTTCAACGCAACGGTCCTTTGGGACACAACTGTACCAGACTACAAAGACCATTTCTAAAAACCGGGCAAGTGCGAGTCGGACACGCGCTTGGATCACGAATCGAGTCTTGAAGATTTTTCATTTTTTTTTTCTAGTCACCTAACGACAAATTTTCAGATTTTGGACTTATTTTATGCCTATATTTGTTGCTTTATGCCAAACTTCAGGATTCTACGTCAACGGGAAGTACCATTTTTTGCTATATCTCTTTTTTTCGTTAACTTACAAGTTTGATTTTTTCACATCTTTAAGGGACTGCGGACTTAAGTATATGGTTTCAATTTCAACTTGATACCTTTACGCGTCCCCGAGATAACAAAGACAACAAAGTGATCCTATAAGGGTTCCGTAGTGAAATGGCAAAAAAGGAACCCTTAAAGTTTCGCCATGTCCGTCGGTCCTCGATTAATCTCTGTGACCGTTAGCATTACAAAGCTGAAATTTGCTACCAATATGTATATCAATCACGCCGGCAAAGTAGTATAATAAAAACTGAAAAAAAAAAATTAGGTTAGCCCCCCCACATGTAAAGTGGACAGTGATTTTTTCTTTCATTTCAACCCGAACGTGTGATATATTGTTGGATAGGTATTTTAAAAATGAATAGGGATTTACAAAAAAACATTTTTTGGTAATGTCAATGATTTCGGAAATAATCGCTCTAAAAGTAAAAAACACCCCCTCTAACTTTTAAACCATAAGTTTAGAAAATATGAAAAAAATCTGGAAAGTAAAGCTTTATAAAGACTTTCTAGAAAAAATATTTTTAACTTGATGGGACGAACAGCTTTTGAAAAGTTGGGGACACTTATTGTGACGGACGGGAAACTACGGGACCCTACACTGAGCGTGGCCCGACATGCTCTTGGCCGGTTTTTTTCCTTTAACCTATCACATACCCACAAAACGAGACACAATAGTAAAACAATAACAGCGCGGTCTCATAGGACCGGTCGGGGATTCATGAACTAAGGTACAGAGCCCTAAAGTTTGCGATTTCTGTTACAATAGGAATTCATGCTACAACTGATTTAGTCATGAATCTACAAGAGTGGGAGACGCTACGGACGAGGGGCGTGGCCGGAAGCCAGGCTACACCCCCCAACACACAGCTATGCGAATATCAAGCACAGACGTATAACGTATACTAGTGTGTACTACAGACATACTATTTGCACTGTATTGATGAATTTTTCAACTGAAAACTGCAGGATGTGTCAGAAATCGACGTAAAGGACGAGGAGTAATGCATATCACATATTTTTTTTTAGTTTTATCATTCTCTTATTTACTGGCTTCTGACTATCCGTAACGACTGCCAAAGATCTACAAATGACAGCCGAGACGAGATGGTCACCCATCCTCTGACCAACTTTGGCAAGCATTGCTTAACCTTGAAGATCGGATCGTATGGCTTTTATTATCTAGCCACGAGCTCCTATAAATTGTATCACAAGAAAACTGATTGATTTTACAAGGCTCCAATTTTTCACACCTATTGTCATTATAATAGAAATACCTGATCTGAATATTTAAAATTATTCAATAAAAATATCTGCGGCTCACCCCTCGGTAAAGCTCGGGGCGACATCTCTTCATCAATATTCTTTATAAGAATATCAGGAAATGTGGCTTTTTAAAATGAATATTGTATGCGGATTAATTGTAAATAGGATTATTTTGAGAGCAGTGGTGGCACAGTAGTAACGGCCCCGACTTACAAGTTGTAGGTCGCGGGTTCAAACACACCGCGCGGACCCAGTTCGGGTTGGTGGATGTCACATGTCTTCGAATGTTTGATTCTAGGATATGCCGGTTTCCTCACGATGTTTTTCTTAACCGTTTTGAGAGCAGTGGTGATGAAATAAATTACACAAAGTACCTAATGCGCCTGGCTGGGTTTGAACCCGCGACCCACAACTTGTAAGTCGGGGCAGTTACCACTCGGCCACCAATGCTCTCAACGACTGTTGCGACGTCGCGTCCTAAAAATCTAAGACGCCGCACAATTTCCGATGCGCTGCCGCAACGGACTAATCTGCGACGCGATCTTCTAATTGAGTGTCCATACTTTGAACGGTCTGCACGTGTTTAATTAAGATGGCGGATTATGGACCGTCCCGGTCCTGAACTTAAGACATCAGCCTTTCAACGCAACGGTCCTTTGGGACACAACTGTACCAGACTACAAAGACCATTTCTAAAAACCGGGCAAGTGCGAGTCGGACACGCGCTTGGATCACGAATCGAGTCTTGAAGATTTTTCATTTTTTTTTTCTAGTCACCTAACGACAAATTTTCAGATTTTGGACTTATTTTATGCCTATATTTGTTGCTTTATGCCAAACTTCAGGATTCTACGTCAACGGGAAGTACCATTTTTTGCTATATCTCTTTTTTTCGTTAACTTACAAGTTTGATTTTTTCACATCTTTAAGGGACTGCGGACTTAAGTATATGGTTTCAATTTCAACTTGATACCTTTACGCGTCCCCGAGATAACAAAGACAACAAAGTGATCCTATAAGGGTTCCGTAGTGAAATGGCAAAAAAGGAACCCTTAAAGTTTCGCCATGTCCGTCGGTCCTCGATTAATCTCTGTGACCGTTAGCATTACAAAGCTGAAATTTGCTACCAATATGTATATCAATCACGCCGGCAAAGTAGTATAATAAAAACTGAAAAAAAAAAATTAGGTTAGCCCCCCCACATGTAAAGTGGACAGTGATTTTTTCTTTCATTTCAACCCGAACGTGTGATATATTGTTGGATAGGTATTTTAAAAATGAATAGGGATTTACAAAAAAACATTTTTTGGTAATGTCAATGATTTCGGAAATAATCGCTCTAAAAGTAAAAAACACCCCCTCTAACTTTTAAACCATAAGTTTAGAAAATATGAAAAAAATCTGGAAAGTAAAGCTTTATAAAGACTTTCTAGAAAAAATATTTTTAACTTGATGGGACGAACAGCTTTTGAAAAGTTGGGGACACTTATTGTGACGGACGGGAAACTACGGGACCCTACACTGAGCGTGGCCCGACATGCTCTTGGCCGGTTTTTTTCCTTTAACCTATCACATACCCACAAAACGAGACACAATAGTAAAACAATAACAGCGCGGTCTCATAGGACCGGTCGGGGATTCATGAACTAAGGTACAGAGCCCTAAAGTTTGCGATTTCTGTTACAATAGGAATTCATGCTACAACTGATTTAGTCATGAATCTACAAGAGTGGGAGACGCTACGGACGAGGGGCGTGGCCGGAAGCCAGGCTACACCCCCCAACACACAGCTATGCGAATATCAAGCACAGACGTATAACGTATACTAGTGTGTACTACAGACATACTATTTGCACTGTATTGATGAATTTTTCAACTGAAAACTGCAGGATGTGTCAGAAATCGACGTAAAGGACGAGGAGTAATGCATATCACATATTTTTTTTTAGTTTTATCATTCTCTTATTTACTGGCTTCTGACTATCCGTAACGACTGCCAAAGATCTACAAATGACAGCCGAGACGAGATGGTCACCCATCCTCTGACCAACTTTGGCAAGCATTGCTTAACCTTGAAGATCGGATCGTATGGCTTTTATTATCTAGCCACGAGCTCCTATAAATTGTATCACAAGAAAACTGATTGATTTTACAAGGCTCCAATTTTTCACACCTATTGTCATTATAATAGAAATACCTGATCTGAATATTTAAAATTATTCAATAAAAATATCTGCGGCTCACCCCTCGGTAAAGCTCGGGGCGACATCTCTTCATCAATATTCTTTATAAGAATATCAGGAAATGTGGCTTTTTAAAATGAATATTGTATGCGGATTAATTGTAAATAGGATTATTTTGAGAGCAGTGGTGGCACAGTAGTAACGGCCCCGACTTACAAGTTGTAGGTCGCGGGTTCAAACACACCGCGCGGACCCAGTTCGGGTTGGTGGATGTCACATGTCTTCGAATGTTTGATTCTAGGATATGCCGGTTTCCTCACGATGTTTTTCTTAACCGTTTTGAGAGCAGTGGTGATGAAATAAATTACACAAAGTACCTAATGCGCCTGGCTGGGTTTGAACCCGCGACCCACAACTTGCAAGTCGGGGCAGATACCACTTGATCACGTGTTACTATTATGCATGTATTATACATATAAACCTTCCTTTTGAATCACTATCAACGAGTATTAAAAATAACCATCGAATTTGCGTAGTTTTAAAGATTTAAGCATAAATAACGACAGAGAAGTGCTTGTAACCAGTGATGCAATCGTAGATAGTGAGGCGCACTAGTTTATTAAGAGCCTATTCACTCTAGCCTTGAAGTCACCCAAATTATAATCGGACGGGAAGACCGCAGCAGGCAAATTATTCCAGTCCTTCGATGTACGCGGTATAAACGACGAAGCGAAGCGCTTTGTCCGGACCGTTTTAAACTATGTAACGAATGTACGCTCTTTTTTGTGTGTAACTCAAAAAATGAAATTTTGTTTTAGACGACGGCAATATACAGGTCACTACAGATGTGACCTTGGTCTATTTTAATAAAAAAGTCTACAAAATATAACTTACCACAAACTAGTTACCAATCTGATTTTCACTGTAAAGTGCTCCCGATCCCGGGATTCACCCCGGGACGTCGCCCCGGGAAATGGAAGAAAGCGGGATTGACTTCCGGCGCGCGATGAGATTTCAAACAATCTTGGATTATGACAACCGTATCGATTTTAAAACGTTTCTTTCAAGACTGTTTCTATCTTCTATCTTTTTAAGTATTTTTATTCATTTATTAAATTGGAGGAGGAGCTCGTGGCTAGATAATAACAGCCGCACAGGTCGATCTTCAAGGTTTAGCAAAGCTTGCCTAGGTTGTTCTGTGGATGGGTAACCATCTTAATATAACGAGTTTCCTCCGTGCCTCGGAAAGCACGTTAAGCCGTTGGTCCCGGCTGTCATTTGGACATCTTTGGCAGTCGTTACGGATAGTCAGTAAATCTGACTCCAGTCTTGCCATGAAGTACCGTGTTACCCCAGTTAATGGGTTGTGGAGGTCTGGTAGGCAGCCGCTCCTCGTAAAATACTATATAAAATACTATTTAGCTAAATCCGGCTTGACTGGAAGCCGACCCCAATATATTTGGGAAAAGGCTAGGCAGATGATGATTCATTTACTAAATACTTTACGCACATAGAACTACTGAGGCAGACTTAACTTAATGCCTTAGGCATTTTCTACCAGTTAAACTTTGGGTGATGCAGGGAAAAATAGTGGTAGGTGCAATAAGAGCGAGAGTAGGCGAATACAAGAATATACAAACGAACCTTAAATATAATAACATTATATACTCAAATTAATAAACAAAATCAATATTTTTTATACAACTTTCACACAACGTCATCTAGTCCTAAGCTTAGCAAAAAATACATACATCTGCTTAGTTTGGGACTAAAATTATGGCGTTAAGTGAAACTTGTGGAAAAAAATTCACCGCTAAGAAAAACCCTCGCTTTCCCTTAAGCTCGGCCGGCAAGTGTCAGGTATGCTCAGCATCTTTGTTATCGATACGCGCGTCGGTAATTTGGCTAGTTCTCTGTTGTTGTTATCTTCAGTGTTTGAACATTATTTCATCGACGCAAGCAAGCATCAAGTTAATGTGACCGAATTGTATGCATTTCTGTCTTAAATTCATGAATCCCCGACCGGTCCTATGAGACCGCGCTGTTATTGTTTTACTATTGTGTCTCGTTTCACGGGTATGTGATAGGTAAAATTTTTCGAAGTACCCAAATGTTTTTGACCTAACAGTTTATAAATTATATTTACATATTAAACTAAAAAATGACTTAATAGATATATACAAACTAAAGATACAAACCTATATATACAAAAATAAAAATAAAAAGGGATTTACTGGGCATCAAAAAACTCATCCACGTCGATGTCAATAGGAATAGTGCCCAGAACGCTGGCAGCATTGCCACGTTGGATGGCAATGCTGATTCGTTGGCCGAAAAACAGCCCAGCCCTCTGGTCACGTGAAGAGTCGACTAGCTGCTTGCTTATATCCCGAACAACTCGATGAGCACTCGGACCCCACGGCCCTAATGTTTCAACCCCAAACGGCTCAAACATATAACTCCCGATAAGGTTGTTATATTTGCGCCGCTTGAGGTTTTCTGCGCCTGCAGCAGCAGCCCCAGGACAGCCCGCCGTACTCAGAACATGGGATGGCGCAAGGGTGTCGACACATGTTGCATCCCACACCAAAGGCCTACCCAACTCCCAAGGCATTATGGTCATCCCGTCTGGCCTCTTCCCATCGTCACGTGCCAAGCCATTAGGTTCTAAAACAGCTGGCACCCCGGCGGTGACAAGAGCTCGACGGATAATGTCATTAATGCTAGCGTGCCTAGCTATCCGACCAGCGCTCCTACTGCAGGATAGGCCATGATGTCCGAGGCGGTCGACTGCTTCACCGCATTGACATCGATGTGGAGCTCCACAAGGAGCACCCAGACGCAAGCATGTAGCGATCCGGAAAGTCGTGTCACTCAACATAGTACCTATGTTGAGCGACGGTAGTGCCTGTAGCCAGAGGCCCGACTCCCATTCACCCACAGCCAGTAGACGGGCACGCTCAGCAGTATTGGTGGACGTATTAATGAGGTTATTCCGTACCAACCTGCAGAGCGGCTCATCCCACTGTCTCTGGGATGATGGATTCTCGGGCAACGCCTTGTCCGGGCAAGCCATTTTCCAGGCGGTCACGGCTTCGGCCAAGCACGGCACCTCACAACCAACCAATGATGGAGTCAGAATTCTATTGATTAGCTGCTGAGTGCCATGGACCGAAGACAGGAACGCCGGTAGGCTTACACTAGAAATTTTGCGGATGCCGAGCCCACCAAAACGAATGGGTAGCGTGGCTTGTTGCCACGCTCGGTCATCCAGAGCCACATTTAGGATGGAAGTCAAAGTATACCGAATTGTCTGATCAATTTTGTCCAAGAGATGTGGCTGCTTCCATAAAGGGGAAGAGCGGAGAAAATACATAAAATTTGGTGCGAAACAGCAATATCGTATGAGGGTGAAAGCCGAATGAAGGTTAATTTTGGAAAGTCTCTCCGAAATATGGTTAAAACGTTCAATTTTGTCGTCAATGAATGAAGGGAAACTGTCTTCTAAAATTGGAGAACCTAGGAGGAGCAGCGAACTTTTATCTAAAATTTTGATGTCTGGAGCTATTTCATAAAAATTTTGTAAAGTCGATTGTCTGTCAGTACTGTCAGAAATGAAGATTTCACATTTCGAGTGATTTAAGTCAAGGCCAATGGATTTAAATTGTTCTTTGAGAATTTTGACCTTGTTTATATTTGTGGAATAATTACAACATTTTAGGATTCCTTACTAAAAGGGTAAACCGTGTATTACTGACTCCCAAGTCCGTCCCTCTGTTTGTCTGAGTGTCTGTCTTTAGCAGGATGTATATTTTTCCCAGGCTTGCTACAGTAGCGACTAAAGTCATTGCTATTCATATCTCGCTTCTCGGTTTCGCCTGCGTTTTGTGCGCGTATCCGTAATACGATGGAGAGCTGTCATTCAATCAAAGACTATTATTATGACTCGAAGTGTCAGTCACATACTAAGCCGGACTTTATCGTAGACGACTCTTTTTACGTGAGAAATCTTCTAGTAACTTCATGCGGAGCGATTCGGTTCATTAATAAGCAATTAATAATTATATCTACACTATAATATAATAAAGAGGTAAAGTTTGTTTTATTGTTTGTATGAGGTAATCTGTGGAAGTACTGGTCCGATTGCTAAAAATTTTTCACCAATAGATAGCTGCTGTATTCCTGAGTGACATAGGCTATATTATATGTACGCGGGCGAAGTAATCAATAAAATTTTGGAGCTCGTGGCTAGATAATAACAGCCGCACAGGTCGATCAAGGTTAAGCAACGCTTGCCTAGGTTGGTCTGTGGATGGGCGACCATCTTAACATAACGAGTTTCCTCCGTGCCTCGGAAAGCACGTTAAGCCATAGGTCCCGGCTGCCTGACAGACAGACGGACAACAAAGTCATCTTATTAGGGTTTCTTCGTTCTTTTTTTTTCTTCTTCCCTCCTTTCTTTTGAGGTACGAGGTATCCTAAAAAGCAAAGGTTCTTCAGTATCGAAATAATGTTCGCACAATAACACGACGGAACCAGAAGGGACACGGCAGAGGACGCCATAATCACTCCAAAGACAACGTATGTAAATTGCTCAAATAATTCCTACAGGCGTTAGTACTTCATGTTCCCACTGCTGGGACTCAAGCTTCCTCTCTAGAAGAGGGAATGGGCCATAATCATCACGAGAGCCCAGTACGGATTGGTGGATGTCACATGTCTTCGAATTTTTGGTTCTTGGACATGCCGGTTTCCTCACGATGTTTTCCTTCAACGTTTTGAGAGCAGCGGTGATGAAATAAATTACACAAAGTAAAATAATGGATTTGAATCCGCGACCTACAATTTGTAAGTCGGGGTCGTTGAGCCACCACTGCTCTCAAATCTCAAGAATCAATAGATTTCTCGTAGTCAATTAAAAACAAATACAGCACAAGCAAATCCGCGGGGCGCGCACTCCCTTCCCGGATATGAGGCACAAGTCAATCAGACGCAAGACGCCGCCAGAATGTAAAGTGACGAAGACATCCACCGCGAATTTTGGGGTGGCGGACGAGTTTACAAATCAATTGATACCGTGTTTTTCTTGGGTTTCTGAAGTATTTTCGGGATGATATACATTTGTTTTATGCTGTGGGAACAAAATTAAACTGTGTCCCCCTTATTATAATAATAAAGTTTATTAATGCTTCAGTTTACATTGTGTTTAGTGTTTGGAGCCTCCTCATCATCTACCTAGCCTTTTCTATATGGGCTCGGCTTCCAGTCAAGCCGGATTTAGCTGAATACCAGTATTTTACGAGGAGCGGCTGCCTACTAGACCTCCACAACCCATTGACTGGGGTAACACGGTACTTCATGGCAAGACAGGAGTCAGATTTACTGACTTCTGACTATCCATAAAGCTGTGAAAAAATCAAACTTCTAAGTTAAGGAAAAAAAGAGAGATAGCCCCTTATGGCGCGAATAACGTAAGTATAATTATATGTGAAGCTTCTCTCAAGGGGTATCAAAATTCATAAGGTACTTCCCGTTGACCTAGAATCCTGTTTGGCATGAAGACAGTCTCATAGCACAAGTATAGGACAAAATCTGAAAACTTATAGTTCGTCACAAAAACATTTTTTTACGATTCGGACAAAATTTTCAAGACTTGATTCGGGAATCAAATTCAAATTCAAAATGATTTTATTTTACATAGGCCTACATGGGCACTTATAAAACGTTAAAAACTAGTGCACGGTTCTAAATTGGTCGTTTCCTATGGAGAAGAACCGACAAGAAACTCCATGGTTACTATTTTCATCAAACTATTGGGTCTACAATAGTGTTGTGTTGTAATATGGAAGATATTACAACACAGACACATAATTATCGTAATCGAACTGTTTTCATAGACAAGTTTTTTTTTTTATTGTTATAATCTAGTGTTTGTCTGCGATTCCACCTGATGGTAAGCAGTGACGCAATCGTCGATGGTGAGAATTTATTAACCTATCACCTACCCGGAAAACGAGACACAATATTCATGAATCCCCGACCGGTCCTACGAGGCCGCGCTATTATTGTTTTACTATTGTGTCTCGTTTTGCGGGTATGTGATAGGGAGCCTATTCACTAACAGCCGTTTTCAATAACCTGCCGTAGTTCATAGATAGATAGCTATCCCCGATAAACAGTAAGATTCTATCTATCAATCCACAACTTTTGGTAAGAAATGCAAACAGTCGGTAGGTTATAGGAAAGCAAGTAAGGGCAAAAGGATAGATTTGTTTATCTTAAGTAGCTGCAACTGTAGATAGCTTATTGAAAACGGGCGTTAGGCACCCGCCTTTCATTACTAGGTATAAAAAGAGAGGCACAATCCAATAGAGCTATATTTCTTCATCTCAACATCTACACTGTACAAGTTACCTCGTCTTCACAGCTATGATTAGGAAATGTCGTTACGTCCTGAAGTCTGAGGACTTTACAGTTTTTATGTCTCTTTTCAAGAGTCGATTGCAAAGTCTGTTTTACGTTTCTGATTTGAATAAACATCTTTTCATTTTGTTTTGATATAAACTATGCCGTCGCGGCGTCGTCGTTTCAAAAATGCCGTTATCGAACAAAATCATCTTTTGAGTTCAGGTGTCTTCAACGCTAGAGTGAATAGGCTCTTAATAAGCTAGTGCGCCTCACCATCAACGATTGCATCACTGCTTACCATCAGGTGCGACCGCAGTCAAGCACTAGTTTATAACAATTTAAAAAAAAAAGAAACGCACAAAAAACATCGTAAAATTGCGTATAAATCAGGGGAATTTAACGATTTCATTAATGTATGTTGCTAAACTATTTGGTACTTGGTTTAAATAATGATATTAGAAAAATACTGCTTAGGGAGATCGATATAGACTTTTTAGCATGTAAAAACGAACGCCCGCCAAATGTATATAAATGTATGAAAACAGCATTTTAGATATAGAAGGGCGGAACTAGTGCTTGACTGCAATCCCACCTGATAGTAAGCAGTGATGCAATCGTTGATGGTGAGGCGCACTAGTTTATTATAGAGCCTATTCACCCGAGCCGTGAAGACACCCAAATCGAACGACGAATTTTTGTAATTTTACAATATTGACATTTCTTTTTTATACTTGACATTTTGAATATTTTTTTTACTTATTTTATTTTTAATCATTAATCTTTTGAATTAACTATTGGTGGTTTTGTTTTGACATGTAATGAAATTTACATTTTAATTTAGTAGTACAAATTCTTTTTCTGAATATTTTGTATGTCAATTGACAAAATATAGCGCACTACTAAATTTTTAAGATCCTGTATATAATTATGGTTTAGTCCACTCGCGACCCCTCGATCCCCAATAATAATTAATGTGTCCACTCGACCCCCAACTATAGTCCACTCTCGACCCTTAGAGGTCGAAAGTAGATTTAATTTTTCAGACAAGTTTAAGTTTTTTCTTGACCCCCAAAGTACAGTTAGGTACCTACAATAACAAATCATCAGTTTTTCCTATAGTCTATTTTTCTATAGGCTGGTTTTATGTATGCTGCTACCACTTTAGGCACGCCATAATCATGGCGATAAGTCTCTCTTTGACGATTGGCTGGAGAGGCGTTACGGTCAGCATACTCATCTTCCACATAATACAGGTCCTCGACGGACATAGTAAGTTTGGGAGGTTCCTCGGTACAGTCGGTACTGTAAAGAGTTATTACCAAAACTCTTTAGTAATGTGTTGCTGGCGGGTCGGAAAAGAAATAAACTGTTCTAATATTTTGCATGATATTGTTTCTTAGACAGACATGTCATCGTGGTAAATGGCTTAGATAAAATATGTTAAAAATGTAATAAGTTAATCCAAAAGAAATAATAAATACGTATTAAAGTACCGCAAGCTCTATCGTTTTAGTTAAATCTCCCACAGTACGCAGTGAAGCATACGTCATAGGTGTACCCCGTTTGGGCAGAGCAGTGCCGTCTCCTCGTGGGGGCGACAGGCGTTAAAGCCACCAGGCCCTGGTATAGGCCATGGTTCGGAACGAAAGGAAAGTAATGCTAGCAAAGCAGGTGGCCGCACGAGAAAGGGCAAAGCCCTCACGCCCAAGTCTCCGAGATTCCGACCCCGACTACCAGCCACATAAGACGCGGTAGACCGGTCGTCTGGTAATCGACTGGACCGAACTACCTCGTCAACAGTGCGTCGTGATCCATGCGCTCCTCAAAGAGATATCAGCCAACCGTAGGAGACCAGCAGAGCCAATGCCCGCAAGCTCCGATCACGAGGATTTTTTTAAACAAAAACCCGTAGACCTAGAACGCTAAAAGCAACTAAAACTGAAGGATACAGGTAAAACAAAGTAATTTTTAACTAAAAAGAAAATAACGCGAAAACGCTTGTAGCTTTATGTCCAGTTCTGGCACATCTTCCTCAACAAGAAGTAGATAACGGGTTTCTTAACACCTTAGAAGACAGTCCAGATGAAAATTGTGTCAAAGAGTTTAACGATTATTTTGTACAACAATGGTTAGAAAATCGACTCATGAAAAACAAATGGTGTTATTTTGGTGAAAGACATCGCACCAGTAATTTACTGGAAGGTTGTGTTAGGTTTTCCGATATTAGTACATCAATATTAAGTTTTAATCGATAATACTGGCACATTTTATTTGTTATACGGCTAACACTATTAAAAAAAAACAACGGTCATAAACAAATGACAGAGGCGGATCGGCGATTTTGGCGGGAATGAGCATCGAATACGAACGCGTTGAGTTGTATTTCAAGAAGAAATATACAGATACTTACCCTTCAGATATTTCATGTGAGTTTTATTATATCATTTCTAATAACTCTAACAGTTGGCATGCCATGCTGAATAGAAAATTAGCGAAAACCACGAACATCATACAATTTTTAAAAATAATAGTAGATGATTCAAATTATCAAATACTTACGAAGATACTTTCTTTAACACAATCGAAGCGAAGATCCGAGGATATTGCCAACGACAAATGCGTTAATTACATTATGAATCAGTTTGTACCAGTAAGTCTTTGTTTAGAGAAATTAAGCCCATTTATTTTTCTAAATTTAATGCTTGTATGGTGAAAGAAAAGAATTATATTACAACTTATTAAACTAATTATTCTCTTTATTGATCTAAATAAATATTAAAATTGTATTTTAAAATATTTTATTCATCATCTGCCTAGCCTTTTCCCAACTATATTGGGGTCGGCTTCCAGTCAAGCCGGATTTAGCTGGATACCAGTATTTTACGAGGAGCGGCTGCCTACCAGACCTCCGCAACCCATTAACTGGGGTAATACGGTACTTCATGGCAAGACTGAAGTCAGATTTACTGGCTTCTGACTATCCGTAACGACTGCCAAAGATCTACAAATGACAGCCGGGACCTACAGCTTAACGTGCTTTCCGAGGCACGGAGGAAACTCGTTATGTTAAGATGGTCACCCATCCACAAACCAACCTCGGCAAGCGTTGCTTAACCTTGAAGATCGATCTGTGCGGCTGTTATTATATAGCCACGAGCTCCTCTTCTTAAAATATTTCCTCATCTTAAAATATTTTATTACAATTAAAAATTTAAAAGATAGCCCACCAGTATCGGGAACAGGGTCCAAGCTTAGATTTTAGTGGTCAGGGTTCCAAAGAAAGCAACCTCCTAACAATTTGAGCTGTATTCAGGAGTACCGCTTACTCTATCAAGCCAATCCAACCGCCAAACGCGAGCCTCCTAAAGGTCGATTTACAACAAACGAAATTAGAGCTAGAGCTAGAACAATCGCTAGAACACAAGAACGCTTTGATGAGACCGCTCAGTGGCGCGAGCACGTCCGAACACGCTAGAACGCTCTAAGCAACTATTCGCGTGCTCTTGCGCCGTTTACATCAAGCGAGCGAGCATTTTTAGAATATTCTAAAGAATCTTTGCGACCGCACTAAGAACAAAGAAAGAATGTTCTACGCCTGTTTACACTAGATGAATTTGATGTAGTGGGGATAGAATGAGCATTCACTCGTTTGATGTAAATCGACCATTAAGATTATTTGTTTTCCTAATAGTTTATCTTTAAATATTCCTGAATTATGTCTTTAGTAAGTCCCTGACTGTACCTAAATATTAATTTTAATTAGGGGTCGAAAGTGGACGACGTATACCTGTTCTTTGTATGAAAATTCAATCTCACCCCCTAGGGGTCGAGTGTACTTCATGGCAAGACTGGAGTCAGATTTACTGGCTTCTGTCTATCCGTAACGACTGCTTAAGATCTACAAATGACAGCCGGGACCTACGGCTTAACGTGCTTTCCGAGGCGCGGAGGAAACTGTGTGTTAAGATGGTCACCCATCCACAGAGCAACCTTGGCAAGCGTTGCTTAACCTTGAAGATCGACCCGTGCGGCTGTTATTATTTAGCCACGAGCTCCTCACTATAAAAATAGTGCACTGTATGAAATTGTATTGAGAAGTAAAATGATTGAATTCCCAGCCATTGTTATTTATTGCACGGTACCCACATAGGACCAGGGGGCCATAGGCTAGTTCTGGATCATAGCTCGAAACTATTCTAATTTGAGTGTCTTCAAGGCTTGTGAATAGGCTCTTAATAAACTAGTGCGCCTCACCATCTACGATTGATCACTGCTTACCATCAGGTGGGATCGCAGTCAAGCACTAGTTTATATAACTTAAAAAAAAGACGATCCGACATATATAATGATGCTCCTCTTCATGTGCAGGTCCTCGCGATGATCAGCTCGCTGGAGACGGGTGCCGAGGAGTGGTGATATGTCGCAGCAGGGGCAGCCGTACCCCATACCCTGGGGTCTGCATTACCAGCACAGGTGAGCTCCAGGTGGAGGCAGAAGCTTCTAAGGGTACCTGCTTACCGTCAGGTTTTGTTTTTTGGAAGGGGAATCATCAGAATGACTTCTCCTGCTTTTGGGCGGAACGGGAGGGCGTGTCAGACTCTTACTGACTAAACCCCACCCTGTTCCTTCGTTGCCTTCGATCTGGGGGACACGGTGACAACCTTTCGGATTTTCCGTGTTCCCCAGAGGCTTCGGCCCTGCCGGGCCCTTACAGTTTGCTGACATCTCCTTGAGACGCGCGTGGAACAGAACGCGCCGTTGACGACTGGGATCGGTCCAGATTATTTACCAGACTGCGGGACGGCGAGCTACTCATTGCTCGCCGACCACGAGACCGCGCCTACGGTGCTTACCATCAGGTGGGATCGCGGTCAATCGCATTTACAACAATTAAAAAAAAGGTGTCATGTCAACGATTGTTGGGACAGGTTAAGGTTTGCTCCGCTTGGGCGGTCACAACCGTGTTCTCGTGGAGGGAATCGGCGGCACTGACTTCTCGCGCCAGGCGAGGAGGAGCCATTCCTCCGGGCGATTACCTCCTACCTGATGGTGGCGAAGGAGGAGGCCGTACGCGTGAGGCAATGAACTCCCTCGCGCACCAGCCGCCGAGACCCCTTTTGCTACGAAACAAAAGCAAGAAATGAGACACACTCAGATACACTCCACTTTTTGAACTTTCTTAACAATACCTTAAGTTCGTGTTCAGGTCAAATAGGTCATTTGTTTTGGCAATGACAAATGCTCACGTTTATGAAATGACGTTTTTCAACCCACGTACTCGAAAAAACCATAAGCATAAAATAAAAATAGTTCGCGGATTGCATTCGGCGCAACAAGGTAGATCTTCATGGGGTTGTGTACGACTGACAAATCGAAAAATCCAGAAAAGCAACTGCCTGGTATTCAACCTGATGTTGTACCTAATATGTGATGAATAGGAGCGAAGGCAGGGCACATTGCTCGCAGAACAGATGTTCGATGGAGACGGAAGGTTCTGGAGTAGCGACCACATACCGGGAGACGCAGCGTCAGAAGGCCTCCCACAAGGTGGACCGACCACCTGGCGAGGGTCGCGGGAATCCGATGAATGCGAGACGCACAGGACCGGTCGCTGTGGCGACGCTTGAGGAAAGCCTATGTCCAGCAGTGGACGTCTGACTTCTCAATACAATTTCATACGGTGCACTATTTTTATGGTACAGACGACAAAACGTGGACAGCTTCAGGCGTGTTGACGTTACGTCAGTCGGGTTAAGTGTGTCCTCTGTCCTGGTGGGCTCTACCCCACTCGTCGCAATACAGCCACGCCCTGACGTCAAAGCGGTGTGACGTATCCGCTGACGTCCTGGCGCGGCCTCCCACAAGGTGGACCGACGACCTAGCGAGGGTCGCGGGAATCCGATGGATGCGAGACGCACAGAACCGGTCGCTGTGGCGACGCTTGGAGAGGCCTATGTCCAGCAGTGGACGTCTTTCGGCTGAGATGATGAGGAGCGAGGTTTAACCGGAGCTTTTTCTGTACTAGTGCGAAATATAATTCATTGTGTGTCTAAAAACAGGGAGGTCGAATGAAGCCAGTTTTCAAATAAAAATTTTATTTTTATCCCGCGCCAGGCTTCGTGGAACCCTTACTGACAAGAGCACCGCTTGCTTCCAGAGAGTCGTCGACCCCCACCTCGTCGGGGCGGCCCTACGAACACTCCCACCCTCATGCCCCCCACCCTCAGCTGTACGCACGCCACGCCCATGGACACACGCTGATAGACCAGCATGAACCGTGAGTACACCTCTTCTTCTTTCTTTACTTTCGGTCATCATCATTTTCAGCCTTTACCCAACTATATTGGGGTCGGCTTCCAGTCAAGCCGGATTTAGCTGAATACCACTATTTTACGACGAGCGACTGCCTACCTGACCAGAGCAAATAGGTGCCCTTACAGAAAGTAAAGAAGAAAAGCAGTCTGGCAATCAAGAACCGTGTTAAGTTAATGGGTTGTGGAGGTCTGGTAGGCAGCCGCTCCTCGTAAAATACTGGTATTCAGCTAAATCCGGCTTGACTGGAAGCCGACCCTAATATAGTTGGGAAAAAGGCTAGGAAGATGATGACCCAAGTATAGCCACGCAGTGGGTTCCTGCAAAGGGAAAGCGCCGTCAAGGTCGGCACAGAAAGAGGTGGCGAGATGATCTGGACGCGTACCATGAAGACTCGTTAGAGATGGCACAGCAGAAGAACATCTGGAAAGACTTTACCCAGCAGTGGAACAGTAATGCCTGGTTAAAAAACCACACCCCTCTAACTTTATGATTTAGCAGGCTCAGCTATTTATAACAATGTTTTGGTGTCCACAGATGTAAGGGTGAAGGAGAGGAGACGCGACCAGAGTACAGAGACTACACGGAGCAGTTGCACAGGTGAGAGAGACAATCATTTTGCCTACCCTTTAAACAAATTTTTATTCCCCTTCCCTACTTTTTTTTTTTATTATTATAAATAGGCTCGCGTTTGACCACTATCTCACCTGATGGTAAGCGATGATGTGGCCGACGATGGAGCATGCTTGCCTAGAAGTAACCTATTCACTCTCCTAAGTTGTAGCTATCAGGAAACACAGACTTCGGCAGGGAATTAAAAAACGTCTTACCACTCCCCGTTGTTCCCCTCATCGCTGCCACTGTGGCGAAGTTAGCAACAACCTCGGATCCCACGGATAGGTCTTGCTAATGAACTGCGGGTAGTATAATTAACAGTACTGCACTGGACTGCACAGTATTGACCTACAGCCTATAACAATGACCCTGATAAACCTGAATGGCAGGGGGCCTTTCGCATGGCAGGAGTGGGCTTTTAGCCGGTAAGAGTCCGGCACTACCCAAACTGCCTTCGTGTGAGACAGTCTGGGTGTCCATGAGGATTTTCCCACTCCTGCCACAGAAAAAACTGCGGATAGCATAGCGCGAGCTACGTATGGTATTCCGAAATACCACTCACCGAAAGGACGGTTTTCCGATAACACTCTACTCCGACGGTTGGTAGTCCGAATGAATCCTTCGCCGATGAACGGTTCACCGAAAACACTCTTCAACGACGATTGGTTAAACGAACGAATCTTTCGCCGATAGCATTCAGTTTACGCTAGCTATTATATTTTATGATACTTAATTATAATACTAAGGGCCTATTTCACCACCTATGATTAAGTTTCGAGTATCTTACTTGGCAGATAATTTCATACAAATTCTGTCACATTTTTGAATTTATTCAGTGAGTAGTGCCTACTCGGACATTGTGAAACAGGCCCTTAATGTGCAATGCGGCTAAACAATACTCGCATGTTTATTTTTATCAGCATAGATGAATAAATAAATACCGGGAGCTTCCGTATACCGTGTGTGTTTTGTGTATTAAAATGTGAGAATGTTACTTTTTTATTTATTGTATTAGAGCGTACCTTTTTTTTTGTTTTCGGGGGGAACCTTCAAAAGGCGCCTGGAAGACCAGGGAGTGTGGGATTCTTACCTCACTAAAACCACCCCTGTGATCACCATCTGTACATGCGAGAGGGTCCCGTATCCTCTTAAAAGACCGACCCGGAACCCCCTCTGATTAGACCGTACCTACAGCAATTTTTACGTTTCATGTTCAGATGCAGTTCGTACGGCAAATGCGTGGACGAGGCCGCGGAGGAGGCACGCGAGAGGGACGAGCCTGTCTCCAGCACCGAGCACCTGCAGCACTGGGACGAGAAGATAGGTCAGTCCGAAATATGGATACCTAAAGCCGCATTTTCACTAAAAAACATTTGTTCCGCGACTCTGTCGCTCGACACGTAATTCACATGTCCCGCGCGATGTCGCCCGACGTCGCGCGGGACATTTACAAGTCGCGCAACCTGTCGCGTGTAAGTTGTGGAGGTCTGGTATGCAGCCGCTCCTCGTAGAATACCGGTATTCAGCTAAATCCGGCTTGACTGAAAGCCGACCCCAATTTAGTTGGAAGAAACAAACAAACATAACGCACTACCTAATTTTTAAGATCCTGTATATGCTTATCACCTATGTTTACGAATAAATGATTCTGATTTTGATTCTGATTCTGACAAGGCTAGGTAGATGATGATGTAGATACCTCCTCATACACAATAGTAACCACCTCATCTTTGTCTCCACAGTAAGCAGTTCTCTTTGCTCAACTTCGGGCCCGACGGCGTCGACGAGGACCGACGCCGCCTCCCCCCACCAACACGTCTCCACCACGCATGCTGGTAAGTCTCTTCATCCAGCTGCTACATCTTCATTCATCATCAACATCTGATGATGACCTAATTCAGCTGTGTACTGAGTCTGTGCCCAGTTCGCGCGAACCGAGTAGTTAAAAGTGGTAAACTCATAAAAGAAAGAAAAATTTAAAATTTTATATAAATAATAATAACGAAAGAAAAGGGAATATGCGTCAGATTCGCGCAAAATTAAAAATCAAAATTATTTTATTTTACATAGGCTTACATGGGCAATTATAAAACGTCAAAAACTAGTACACGAGTCAAAATTTGCCGGTTCATCTTTTCAAAAAACTATTGGGTTTACAATACTTCCGTATTACAACATAGACACATATGCGAGGACAGTGTAGACCAGTCAATATTGTACCCAAAAGCAGAATAAAAATAAAATTTGTCAAAAACTGGGTTGAAAAAGGTAGTAATTAAAATTCGTAGTCTACAGTGCCCTCTCATTCACACTATAAGAGAGAAGCCATATAAATATAAGAAAAAAAAAAATAGTCAAACCTATCAACAAATAAGATGTTAACAAAAATAAATCACGACTATGAATTTAAGGTGATAGAGATCCAAATCTTGCTATGAAGTTACGTGTTACCCCAGTTAATGGGTTGTGGAGGTCTGGTAGGCAGCCGCTCCTCTCCACTCTAAAATACTGGTATTCAGATAAATCCGGCTTGACTGGAAGCCGACCCCAATATAGTTGGGAACAGGCTAGTTTCTACTAGCTAAAAATGTTTTACATCATTTTTTGTGCCATTTCCAGGCGGAGGTCGTCGTGGAGCCCTGCAGCTGTGGCAGTTCCTGGTGTCTCTGCTGGCAGAGGGCGCGCGCTGCGTCGCCTGGACCGGCCGGGGACTGGAGTTCAAGCTGCACGAGCCTGAGGAGGTGAGGACCAGGGTGCAGGAGGGTCCCGGATCATAGTGTCACCATCATCATTTCAACCGAAAGACGTCCACTGCTGGACATAGGCCTCCCCCAAGCGTCGCCACCGCGACCGGTCCTGTGCGTCTCGCATCCATCGGATTCCCGCGGCCCTCGCCAGGTCGTCGGTCCACTTTGTGGGAGGCCTTCCATTATTACTGTCTCTTTCTAACACATAAAATCACTCGGTTCCTTCTTCAACTTTTTTTAGTTGGGAAAACCTTCAATGACTTCTTAGCTCTGCCTTCCAAGGCTACGTCTTCCTGTACGTGGCCGCCACACCAGAACCTTTCGTCCCTATCAACCATCTGTTCTCCGAGCAGTGCTGCTTTGGGCTATGTCGGTAAACTTGGTTCTCTTGTTCATAGTATCGACTGCCTTGAACACATAGTCGGGTTAACATTTAATATTATTTGAAAAATTGTTGAGATTCATTTCTTGTTAACCGATACGGACTCAGTGAAGGTCTAAAAATTTTTCTAACTTGGATCTTGAACCACTCCCGAATCCTATCTACTATGGCTTCAACTTCTTCTTCTAGTGACGTATGGACTTTGCCGGAGGTGATCAATTATTTCCGGTCTGATCAGGAGCTCAAGGGGGAGATTACTAGTGATGATTTAGGAGAGATTATCAATGTAAAAGCAGACTGGGTTAAACTGGTAAGAACTGCACTGGAATACCAGGGATTTGACCCAAGGGTCATACTGAGCCAGCTTCTGAGGAATAGGAAGAGTTATGAAGCTCAAAAGAATGCATTGGTTCAATGGGACTTGTCAAATGTTGGAGACGATCATAAATGGACACCAAACTCTGAACCAGCCAATTGCTTTTCCAATCAGGAAAGTGTTTCTAAGGATATAAACTTCATGATCACTGTGTTTCTGGCAAGAAACAATCATATTGGGAAAATTATTAAGAAAGCTAGAGGAGGAGTGGATGATATCTTGAACATGTTGAAGGAAAAATATGTGATAGATGATGATGTACATAAAAGTGGCACTTCTTTGGAGTCTAGGACAATAACTCTCCCTAGAATTGCAGGTGTTTTCCCTGGAACTGCAGTTAGAATGTTCCATGATGCCACTGTTAAGGAAATTGTGACTTATGAGATTTTTTAATACAGTTGCTCAAAAAGTGGCGTATTGCAGGGACGTTTAGCGTTCGGGAAGTGGGCTATTACACACTCGTGTTTTTTCTTTACCATTCCCGAACTCGTGCTTTTTCTTTCCCAACTGTCAAAATAATGTCTATTAAAAAGTAAAAAATCAACCACGAAGTTTTTACTAAAAAAGTTTTCAGTGCAAATATTTTAAAAAAGAAGCTACTAATTTGTTTCAATATCAGATTTAATGATTTGATTCAATAAGTTAGGCTAGGTTTCATTTCATATCATTAAACATTTCATATCAACAAAAAAAATGTACTGAAGACTTGGCTGTATGGGGCATAGTTTCCTTTGTCTACCCAGAATGGGTGAAGAAAACAAAAAAAAACTGCTTATATTTTTTTACGGTTGGCGCCATTTTGATTAGTCGCTGGAGTTTATTGTGTTTTTATTATTTTATTAAACTGCTTCATTTTTTCGCAACTGTAATTAAAATAGTCGTTCAGTACACGTGCGGAACTGTCATTGCAACTTGTTCCGACTGTCAACCCTCACCTTCGGCTGCGCCTCGGCTCGGGTTAACATTTATCGAAACTCTTCGCAATGACAGGCTTTCCGCACTTGTAATGAAATATACTATTCCCTGGAACATCAAAGCCTGACACACATGCTATATGTTGTCCATTATTGCCATCAGTGTGCCCTACTTCACTGACAAGTGAGAATCAAAGCAACTTTCATCCTGTTATGATATGGACTGCCATTAAACTTGATGAAGTGATTCATTAGGATAATCAGCATCAGCCCTTGCCTCGTCTTACTTTTTCTTTAGGTAGGGGAATCATGAGAATGAATCAGGGTGTCAGTCTCTTTCTGACTAAACCCCACTCCGTTCCTTCGATCTGGGAACTCGAGCTTACCTTTGGGAATACCAATCCGTGTCCCCTGAGGCTTCAGCCCTGCCGGCCCTTACAATTTTGCTGACATCTCCTTGATGCGCGCGTGGAACAGAACGCGCTGCGTTGACTGCAGAAGTTGATTTTCAGACAAGTATTTTAAATCAACTATAGTTGGTCTTGATAATATTATTTATACCACCTGTATGTACTATGGAATGCAATAAAGTATTGAGTATTGAGAGGAGTAGATGGATGGACAGGCGAGCGGTTTCATCTCTTTTTTAATCTAAAACAATTGAAGTCACGGCTTCCCCGCGGCAGACTATATTTTCTAGGCTAAGACCTCATTCCGCATTGAACGGGTCAAAACTAGCAGGAAACTTCTTCGCCGCTTGAAGGCATCTAAATGTCTGTTATGTCCACAGGTGGCTCGTCGCTGGGGTGCCCAGAAGAACCGGCCTGCCATGAACTATGACAAGCTGTCCAGGTCGCTGCGGTACTACTACGAGAAGGGGATCATGCAGAAGGTTGCAGGTACAGATTAGCAAATTCGCATTTATAGTTAATATTATTATTATACCTAGCCTATATTATAACAGCCGCACAGGTCGATCTTCAAGGTTAGCAACGCTTGCCTAGGTTGGTCTGTGGATGGATGACCATCTTAACATAACGTTTTTCCTCCGTGCCTCGGAAAGCACGTTAAGCCGTGTTACGTTACGGCAAGCTCGAGGGAGCTAGACGTAAGCCACGTTAATATAAAATACAGTAATTAGGTATAAAGGATAAAAATAAATAAATAAAAGGAAGGGTCGGCTTCACACGTCGCAGGATGCTCGGTGGTAGGCAGGCAAAACAACGGCAGCTCAACACGACGCAGGATGCTCGATGGTAGGCAGGCAAAACAACGGCAGCTCGGCGTCTCCGTGAGCACGCAGTAAGGCAGGCAACACGACGGGCAGCCCGACGTTTAGGGCAGCCAACTCGTCGGACAAACACGTAGGCAGGCAACTGACAGGCAGGCCGTTACGACGGTCGGTCAGTTCACATGTAGGTGTCAGGACCGTGGAGGCTGACACACACACACTCTTAGTAGGTAGCTTCAGGACAAGAAAGACGACTTTCAGCTTTCAGTAAAACGCACAGGTTTCTTATTCAGATTGATTTATGTCAATTTATAAACTGATCAAGATTATTATAATTAGAAACACTTTTGATAGGTAGCTCTAGGATAAAAAGACCACTTTCAGCGTTCACAACCAGACAAAAACTGAGCAGGAGTCCGGGCCGTTTTCCTTCGTTCTCAAATCTCTTCTGAATTTAAAATTCAAAATCTCAAATAAAAAATAAAGAGCAGAACGAAATAAAACGGTTTACAAGGGTGGCAGTCGGTCGCTGCCCTTATTAGTAAAAATATAATGTAGAACGAGCTTAATAGAGGTCTAACTACTGTATGGTATATTATGTCTATGGCGTAAGAAAATAAATTAACAAAGACACATGTCAATTCAGGTGACAATGACAGGCTATAAAAATAATCCAAACAATATGCTTACATGAATTTATATTCAATAAAAAGATTTGAAGGTGAGTTTATAGTGTATAATAATATAAAACGTAAGTAAACTAAAATATGTGGTTCTGTGTGGCAGAATACCACAGCCGTTGATCCCAGCTGTCATTTGTAGATTTTTAGCAGTCGTTACGGATAGTCAGAAGCCAGTAAATCTGACTCCAGTCTTGCCATGAAGTACAGTGTTACCCCAGTTAATGGGTTGTGGAGGTCTGGTAGGCAGCCGCTCCTCGTAAAATACTGGTATTCAGCTAAATCCGGCTTGACTGGAAGCCGACCCCAATATAGTTAGTTGGGAAAAGGCTAGGCAGATGATGATGATACCTAGCCTATATTGTCCCACTGCTGGGCAAAGGCCTCCCTCCATTCCTTCCATCGTTCGCGGCTTATAGCCACTTCTTGCCAATTCTTAAGGAGGACATCCAAGTCGTCCCGCCATCTCCTTGGTCTGCCGCGACCCCATCGTGCGATTTCAGGGCACCAACCTTGTGTTTTACTGGCCCACCGCTCGATCGGCATGCGGCAGACATGTCCAGCTCAGTCCCATTTAAGCTGGGCAGCCTTCCGAGCTTCGAACACTTGAACTCAAACGTTCACGGGAAAATAGACATTAAGGTATCCATGCTATTTTGCATCGTTCTTCGTATAGCGACATCTACTACATATGACGTCACAGAATCCTGCATCGCGCGCAAGCAAAGTTCTCTGAATATCAGCCCGAAATCATCTATCGGGCAGTAGCCCACCAGACGTAACACCTCGTCCGGTCGGAGGATCCTCCCTTTTCAACGGAGGTATGTGGGACTTTACTCTCTGTTCCGCTTAGAGCTTGTCCAGAAAGGGCGAATTCGTCGCGATTCTCCCGTGCGTATCACGCGCGACCGTTGCGCCCAGAAAGAGCGTACCAACGCGCGAGCATTCAACAATTCCATATCAAAATGTAGGTGCTCAATTTCCCTCGATACGTGCACTTGCTCTGGAGTTCGCGCGTTTAACTGGACGCAGCAAGGGGTCCCCAGTATCTGGACTCGGGTGCATTACGCGCGAATCACGCGCGAGTCGAGAGTCTGGCTTAGTCCACGCGATTTACGCGCGTAATTTGAATTCGCGCGATGCTTGTGGGAGGGATGTATTGATGCCTAGTATCTCACTAACGCGAGAATGATTTCGCGCGAAACGTTTCGCGACGAATTCGCCCTTTCTGGACAAGGTCATACCTTCAAATACATAGTATGCTATTCAAAAACTTAAACTATTCAGTAAAAGTATTCAAAAATTAACGCCCGTTTTCAATAACCTACCGCAGTTCATAAATAGATAGCTATCCCCGATAAACAGTAAGATCTATCCATACACAAACATGGTAGGAAATGCGATACCACGGTAGGTTATAGGAAAGCAAGTAAGGGCAAAAGGATACATTTGTTTAGCTATCTATCTACAGTAGCTGCAACTGTAGATAGATAGCTCATTGAAAACGGGCGTTAAACTATCAGTAAAAGTATTAACTTTTCCTTGACCATTACCATTGTAACAGCAAATATGTTTCTTCATCCAAATAACAGCTAAGCTAAAAGTCGAACTAAAATAAGATGTAGGGATAAACGAAGTGAAACCTATACAATTTTGCCAAAATGACAGTGACTTTAGCTTTAACAGCCCTTCAATGAGCAGTGAAAGTTAAGGGCAAAAGTAACAGTGAAACTATGAGTTTAAAATTGTGAAGAAACGAATTATTACTTTAAGACGTTACTTTCTGTCTGGTACGGGCTCCCGCTTCATCCAAGAACAAGGAGTGATTTGTCTGTAAAAGTTTCTTAACATACCGAGTTTCCTCCGTGCCTCGGATAGCACGTTAAGCAGTAGGTCCGGGCTGTCATTTGTGCATCTTTGGCAGTCGTTACGGATGGTCAGAAGCCAGTAAAATCTGACTTCAGTCTTGCCATGAAGTACTGTGTTACCCCAGTTGATGGGTTGTGGAGGTCTGGTAGGCAGCCGTTCCTCGTAAAATACTGGTATTTAGCTAAAGTCGGCTTGACTGGGAGCCGACCACAACATAGTTAGTTGGGAAAAAGGCTAGGTAGATGATGGTAGTCAGTAAATGTATGACGTGCCCTCCTGCTCCGCCTAAGCGTGGGAGAAGTTATTCGATGCTATCTTATAGCTATAAGGGTAAGCTAGGGCCATGCGTACATACATACAAAAATACAAAATCTTTATTTATGTACCAGTTGAAATACATATAAGTAGGTGATTGGAGCCTCCTTTTAAGCAAGTAACGCCTATATTAGGAGTTCCACTCCGCTCCGCTCTTCCACCGCAAAATACAATTAACAATTATACAACTTATGCGTCTACCACACACACAAGCTTCACCATGGTTAGCCTGTGTTGGCCGGTTTGTACATTGAATACTGCGTTAAACTGTATGAGTAACCAACCACACACACGGTATTCCGTGCACAGAATGGCTTGCGCAGGCAATACTGTGGTGAAGCTTGTGCGTGTGGTAGACCCTTTAGATATACAGCATGCTTGTGTGCGAGTGTGTGTGAAATACATACATCACTGCTTACCGGGGGAATAGCTTAGGCGGAATTGCAGTGAAGCACTAATTTGTGTTTTTTTTTATCTGTTATAAACTAGTGCTTGAATGCGATCCCACCTGATGGTAAGCAGTGATGCAATCGTTGATGGTGAGGCGCACTAGCTGATTAACTGTTGCCCCTGTTCCAGGAGAGCGCTACGTGTACAAGTTCGTGTGCGACCCCGAAGCCCTGTTCAGCATGGCGGCGCCGCCCCGCGCGCGCTCGCCGCCCGCGCCGCCCCCGCCGGCGCCCTACGACGTGCTGTCCTCGCTGTACGGCGGCGTGTACCCGCAGTACCTGCCGCCCGCGCAGACCGAGTACCAGCGACGCTACTACCACCACATCAATCATACTGGCCATTACGACGCGTAGAGAAACGACCTTCATGGTGGATATGTTAGCGGCCAGACCCGATTTTAGGATAAACTAGTTTTGCCTAGGCCTAAACAGTTCTCCCCACTCGCTTGAAAACTCCGTGGGGCTTCTAATTCTGGATATTTAAAAAAATAACTACGAAGGCTAAGGGTCTGTACACACAGACCGGCGAGGAGAGGAGAGCAACAGCAGCGCGTTCAAGCATTCTTTAAGACAAAACAGTGCAAATGCAAAAATAAACCTTACAGTCCTTACTACAGATACTTAAAACTCTGTTTTCAACGTGATAAAAAATCTGCTCTCCTCTCCGAGCCGGTCTGTGTAAACGGACCCTAAAGCGAAAGCTTCGCACCGCTCCGCTCCCACCTTAGCCTTCTAACCTAACCTGTCCGTGTCGGAGACTCCTAAAATTCTACTGCTAAAAACTAATCCTTAAAACTTTTTTTTTTTTAAATATCTGTTATTTATTTTTTGTGCAGACCTACCACAGTATTGTCTTTTTAACCCTAAGGTTGACTGGTAGAGAATGCCTTGATGCATTAAGTCCGCCTATGTACCACCACTGTACATGAAGTTTAAATAAATAAATAAAACTAACCATTTATAACTTCTTTTGGTGTACAATAAAGTTTATTCTATTCTTTTCTAACCGACTAATATCGCGCGTTTGGACTAGGCGAAACTATGTATACTCCGTTTACTGTAAGATTAGAAATTTAAAGATACATGTTTTACCGTCCGTTCAACCGATTTTGACTTATATTGCATTAATGACATGACAAATGACGACTGCAGAAAAAGTTGGTATTGTAACCACTTTTTTTGCTTTTAATGTCATCCTTATGTCTTTGGAATGGAAGTCAAAATCGGTTGAACGAACAGTAACACAAGTTTCTTTTGTTTTCTAATCTTATTGTAAATAGAGTAGGTATAGTTCATCCTAAAATCGAGTTTGGCCGGTAACAGTTACGACGCGTAGACACTAACGCCATCTATGATTTAGCACATAGAACATTACGATAAGAAACTAGCGACATCTATGGTGGATACTATTACGCGTAGACGCTAACGCCACCTATGATTTGTCTACATAAGACATTACGACGCGTAGAGAAAGCAACGCCATCTATGATCTGAAGAAGAAGATACGATAGCAAAAAAAATCTCTTGCAATTACCGTTGCCAGGTTTTAAGATAAAAAAGTTGTCAAAACAAAATCAAAAGGACCGTTTTGACATTTGAGGAAAACCCTACAATGTAACTTGGGAACGAAGCTAAAAAAAACAAAATTATTAGTGTGTTTCAAAAATATGATGGAATATATTGCGAGAATTCTTATTCTTCCCTTGATAACGTCGCGATGACAAATGTAAAAATGGGCCTGTGAAAAGTTTGTCTTTTACACAACTATAGGTAAAGACATTTTTTTTTAAGTAAAGCTTCATCCAAAAATACCCACATTTTACATGGAGCAACTGTCTATAAGACCAACCCAGAAACTGAGTGACAGTACTTCTTGGATAGAATGATCTGATTATACGAGTAGAAAACATTGAAGGTGATCTGGTCAAAATGTTTAAAATAGTGTACAGTATAATAAAATTAATAGTTTTATTAGGTCATTGCACTGTTTTTTCAGAATTAAAATACTCAAAATCATCATAGTCTTAGTTCATGCATACCAACATACAACTCGGTCACATTAACTTGACGCTTGGCGTTGTATAATGTCCAAAAACAATATAACAACAACAGAGAACTAGCCAAATTATCGAGGCGCGTATCGATAACAAAGATGCTGAGCATACCTGACACTTGCCGGCCGAGCTAAGAGAATGCGGGGGGAAGCGGGGGGATGCCATTTCAGATATGCGTCAAGTTAATGTGACCGGATTGCCATTACTATAATAGTTAAGAAATATAACAATAACTCTGTAAATGGTTCTAAAAATATTGTTTTAACACTGAGTGGTATCAGCCTAGGCATTTCATTGAATGGAAGGCTTTTAATAAATGGACTAGGTATTTAATTAACTGCCTAGACTTGGCTGTGACATACATTCAAGGTGTATCGGCGCACAAACGAATACGATCGTGGATATTTTCTTAAATAAAAAAAATCCTTATTAACCACGATAACATTTTTAGTGAAAAAAATTTTTCATTCATAAGTAAAGATTTTATTAAAAAAAAGAGTACGAAATTTCCAACAGACGGGGTCTTATCATGTATTCGGTTGTACGTCAATATCCGACTCACCTTGTAAACTTACAACATACACGAAATAAAATAAATCGAGAAATATTTTCACTGCCACAATTAAACCATTACATTCTGAATATAATTCCTTAGTCAAAAATGAACCAAAAAGTTACATTTTAACTAGTCACTATAAAATAAGTAAATAATAAGAAGTTCTAGTCGATAATAAACCGTTATTAGTAAGTTACAATTGTGCAATATTATTAATAGTAGCTATTATGAAAACATAAGCAATCTTGTGAATATATTAGTATTTAATGATTAATGTGTTTTCTTTGAAAATCCTGATTCATAATGTTCAAGACATCTACCACGCCATCTAGCGGCGAAAGGCATCTCTATTTTGTAGCGTGAACATAGCTGCGGGCAGCAGGTTTCGGCAGTATAGGTGGCAGCATCGTCGCTAACTTCACTTCGAAAAAAACATAGGTATTCGTAGTTTCCATTCGTAGTTTCCTCCGTGCCTCGGAAATCACGTTACGCCGTAGGTCCCGGCTGTCATTTGTGGATCCTTGGCAGTCGTTACGGACAGTCAGAAGCCAGTAAATCTGACTCTCAGTCGCGAAGCCTTCATATAACTCCATTCCTTACGAGTTCACTTTGAAACAGAAATCTATAGGTCAACAACCCTTCTATTGTTCAATTACTTCGATTTTTTTAAATGTATACAACATTTGTCGTCAATGCCAAAATCATAAGCCGAAAAACACCGGATTACCTTTTCAAACAACTAAAACCCATAATACGCATCTATCTCTTTCTTTCCTATAAACTAACGCCTATTACTCGAACTCTTGCCGTCTCGTTTTCGCACGTAGAAAATTGAACTCAATATAACTCGATCCGGACCGAGTTATGAGGAAGAAGACAGTAAACATTGCATAGGTGCAAGCGAGAAAGAAAAATTCATTCATTGTGCAATTATAATGATTCCAAAATAAGAATGAATTTCACTGCATAATAACTGATATTGGCGAGTAATACATCTTATTTGGTAGGGTTTTTTATACAACCGAATTATCATGGCGGTTATCTTTCATTTTCTGTTTTGTAGTTGTTTTTTTTTTTGTTTTTAACGTTACTGTACATATATTTCGTGCTATTTAGTAATGGCATTAATTCATGGTAGAGATATAATATTGTTAATAGATTCTTTGTATTGCAACCAAATCCTGTTCCCAAAATTAAGTTACGAGTGTTACGACAATTAATAAAAACGCCGGTTTGGATTTATTGCATCATTGAGCGAACTGCATTTGGTGAGTGAACTTTAATAATATATTTTACATACTATTTTTTAAATTGCGTTTACATAAATATTGGTTCACTGCGTCATCTTTTGAGGAAATTGTGAATTTGTGAAAAAAGTTGGGAACGCGGTCACTAGATGGCGTTGTTAGTTGAGCGACGTTTTCTGAATCTCGCAGTTAAGATTTTCCGTCGCTTAATTAGGTCAGGTTTATAATATTTTTGGAATAAGTAGCGGATTAACTCGCACGCAAGTCTACCCCTCGCCACTGCTGACTCTAGTCTTGCCATGAAGTACCCAGTCATGGATTAGCCCTAAATCAAATTAAGCATTTCCCTAGCATCACGTCTGGGGGGGGGGGCACCAGAAGAAGCACAAAAAGAAATCCGTGCTTACTGCATCACGGTCTCACTCTCACGTGAAACTGAAACGGTTTGTTTTTCGTCAAGTCGTTGAGCTCCTTAGTAGTCCTGAGTTGAGCTTTGCGAATAATGACAAATGCTTGCACTGACTGGACAGGTCCACTCAAATCTGCATGGTTCTTTCTTCAAAAGGCCATCTCAGATACTAACCTGCATGGTTCGCATATGATTTGACCAATACATTGTGTATGGACTTTAAAAGAGACTATGAGTTTGTTTCGGTATTTCTTCTCAGGGTAGTCAGGAAACACCGGCCTAATGTAGTAACAAAAAAAATGTCCAAAAAAAAATTTGCCGTATAAAAGAGTTTGTGAAAACCAATTTGCAAAATACAATATCATTTAGTTTACCAACAGTCGATAGGTCCAAGAACGGTTGATCAACAGTATCTTTAACCCATTAACTTTTCGTCGTAATAGTCCAGTCAAAATAGACTAAATTATGATTCAAGTTTGCATTAATTCCCAACAAGCTGGATTTTTGTGCAGGCCTTGAATACGTCATTACGAATGATATGTCAAAAGTCCCCATCGATCCCGCTTGTGCGTTGTTTTTTATTCGAGGTCAAAGGTCACACATAAGCGTTTTTTGCGTATATCTCTAAAACAAAGAGAGCTATTGAAAAATGGTTCAGGCAAAGTTTGTAGATCGTCAAATTGTCTACAAAAAAGATGTAACACTTTTTCTTCTACGGTGCACTGTTTTCGAATTATGGCTATTTAAAACATAGAAAATACGAATATGCACTCATACTAAGGGATGATGGGTTCGATGAATATCTGAAGGACAAACCATCTGTAACGATACATAAGCAGTGTCGTAAAGCATACACCCGGATGAGCAGCATCGCTGCAGCTAAAAGACAGCGTGAGGCGGAGATAGCCTCCACATCTGGGATTAGTCCTCTTCGTACTAGAGCACGAGGTAATGAATCGTCTTTTTGACGAAATACTGTTTGTTCTGTGGCAATGAAGCAGATAAAACGGCTGAAATGAAAAAAGCGCAGCATCTTCGACCAAGAGTGTCCTCAAGTTTCAACCCTTGACTTCAAGAAAACCATCTTTAAGGAAGCTCAGACTCGTTCTCATGAGCTAGCAAGTAGTGTCATTGCCCGCATTCAGTATGAATATGACTTAGTTGCTGCTGAGGCTAAGTACTACATTGATTGTTACACTTAAAATACGACTTTCCTGCGGTCTAAAGTCACGATATCTCGAAAGCGATGCTTTGTAGAAGAAAAGTATCGAGATCTTTTTTGTAGACAATTTTACGATCTACAAACTTTGCCTGAACCATTTTTCGATAGCTCTCGTTGTTTCAGAGATATACGCAAAAAACGCAAATTTGTGACCTTTGACCTCAAATAAAAAACAACGCACAAGCGGGATCGATGGGGACTTTTGACATATCATTCGTAATGACGTATTCAAGGCCTGCACAAAAATCCAGCTTGTTGGGAATTAATGTAAAGTGGAATGTCTATTTTGACTGGACTATAAAGAACTTTTCATACACGAACGTTTCGCCAACATTACTCTACGTCAGGGAATGCATAACCAACAGAATGTTTTGACCAATAACTTTTCACCTAAACAATTGGGCCTTAGACTGTTCCTGTTCCGTCAGACTGTTTAAGTAATCTCTAGAAGCAATAATAGCCTAAAGCCGGATTTACATAACAAAACTAGTGTCATGCATGATAAAACTAGTTTCGTGAAACTAATTTCAGCATAATTATGTGAAACTTCTTTCGTTTAAATTATAGCATCGTGAAATTATCAGTATCGCAGAGATAATTAATGGCTCTGTCCACATTAAAGCTGTATTTTAAACAAACGACAACATTTTTTTTGCCAAACGACACTAGTTTCGCGTCGCATTTACATGATGAAATTAGATGCATGACATTAGTTTCACAAAAAATATGTGCATAGCCCGCATAGCACGAAACTACTTCAGTGTCACGAAAGTAATGCATGCATTGTAAAACTGAACGTTTACACGTGAAATTACTGGTGAAATTAGTGTCATAAAACTAATTTCATGCAACTAGTTTCGTAATGTGAATCCGGCTTTAAGGGTATGACCGTTGGTTGGACTGCCAATTCACAGGTCGTAAGTTCGAACCCCGGCTCGCACTAATGTCTTTTCGTATTCGTGTGCATATGAAAAATTATGACTTGCTTATAAAGTTAACAAATCATCAGGTCATCGCCTGTCATGTCGATAGAAAATATGAAGATACTAGCTTCCGCCCGCGGCTTCGCCCGCATAAACAAAATCGAAGAATAAATAAGATCACGCTTCTTTTTTTTTCCTATAGCCTATATGTTAATCCAGGGTATAACCTAACTACATACCAAATTTCAACCAAATCGGTCCAGCCGTTTTTGCGTGAAAGACTAACAAACATACATCCATCCTCACAAACTTTCGCATTTATAATAATAATAGTAGGATTATAAAATCATCTGCCTAGCCTTTTCCTAACTATATTGGGGTCGGCTTTATAATCTTAATATATATAAATCTCGTGTCCCAATGTTTGTCCTCAATGGACTCCTTAACCACTTAACCGATTATAATAAAATTCGCACACCATGTGCAGTTCGATCCAACTTGAGAGATAGGATAGTTTAAATCTAAAAAAAAAAAGTTAGGTAAAGTAGGGTAGTGTAGGGGGTAGTGTAGGGTAGTGTAGGATATGTAGGGTAGTCATTTGACGGGAAAAATTCCAAAAATAAATAATTGTCTACCCCGTGCGAAGCCGGGACGGGCTGCTAGTTAATATTATAAAATATTGTATAATAATGAATATTAATAATATATAAATATTTTTATACTTTTGTGGATAATATAATAAGCTGCGCAGTTTTTATGTATTTAAATAAAATCATCCAAATCGATATCTATAGAAAAAGTCAAGAAAAAGTGCCCAGAAAGGATAGTTTTGGATTCGTTGACCAAAGAAAAGCCAAGTTGTGGTTGATTTTTGCATGCAAAACGAAATAGAAACCAAAGGCTGTTTTTCAAAGAAAAATCTTTAAGTCTAGTCTGGAGGCGACGCCTACGACGCAAGCAGTTGCCAGGGTACCGCCGTCGAAATGTCTTTTTCGGCGTTGCGGCGCCCCAGGCCGCCAAAGCGACTGCGCCATACCGTTGACAGGTGTCACAGTTCAGTTGTCATTCATTGTGTTTTTGTCTGTTTGTGTTTATTTTCTTGTATAAGTGGATTATTTATTTGTAAGGTTTTATATAAATGTTGAGTGGTAGCAGTGTTACGGTGGACAGTGCGTGTCAACGATGTCAACATCACTGAGTTCTCTGGAGAGGTGCCCGCCCTCTCTGCACCCAATCACGGTTTTTTAAAGGTAAGCGGGGTCTGAATGTGCATATTGGAAAGGCCAGCAAACCCGAAAATGCACTCAATTCAGACCCGATTATTCCCGATGTCCACCACTTGCCTGGCCACCACTGGGGGACAGCGAGACAACTTTAAAACATTGTTCTCGTTGTCCACCACTGGGGGACAGCGTCACAACTTTGTAAGATATTCCCATTCGCCACCACTGGTGGACAGCGACACGGATTTTTTTACATTCCCTATGGCCACCGTTGGGGGACAATGGCACAACTCTTTTGATCCAATTCCCACTGGCCATCAATTTAAATTATTTATTCTAGAGACCATTTGGTTTTATGCTGAAATTACTTTTATCCAATTCTAGTGCTTACGTAATAATAACGACAAAATATTTCTTTTCTTGTATAATATAGTTAATTTAATTAATTATAGGTAATTCATTAAAATTAAATTTTATTTTCTTAAATAATAAAATTAAATTCTATTATTATCTATTGAAACTTTTCGCTTCATCAAGATATTTACAAAAAGTGTTGCTATGAGGGAAAGTACAGGCCAATTTCTAGATATTGTGATAAGTTATTATTATCTTTTTGTAAAACTACATATGTGATTTTTAAAACTGTTGATTAGTTTATAATATTTAATTTTTATTCCTCCGTCGAGGAATAGGATAATAAAACTGTGATAATGATTGTAATGTTCTAGTCGATTTTAAAAATTGTAACCTATCAACCAGCTGTGGAAATTGTGTCGGTCAATTACCCACTTCAATTAAAGATAAGCAATCAAAGCTATACTAAGTAGTAGGATCATTTTTTAATACTTGAGTGAAACATTTAATAAAAGTTTATTCAAGAATATGACTATTATTTACCTACCATATAATTTAGAAATATTTAAATTAGTCTCACCCTTAGTTCTGCTAAAAACTCAAATCCGTAAGTATATTAAACTATCCTTTACAGGTCTCTAGATTAATTAATTTAAATTGATGGCCAGTGGGAATTGGATCAAAAGAGGTGTGCCATTGTCCCCCAACGGTGGCCATAGGGAATGTAAAAAAATCCGTGTCGCTGTCCACCAGTGGTGGCGAATGGGAATATCTTACAAAGTTGTGACGCTGTCCCCCCAGTGGTGGACAACGAGAACAATGTTTTAAAGTTGTCTCGCTGTCCCCCAGTGGTGGCCAGGCAAGTGGTGGACATCGGGAATAATCGATTCAGACCCTGTCCTAACTTCATTATCCTCTATTCCAGCTACTTTAATTTCCGACCCCCTTTGGAAAACCCTTACCAAATTTAAAAACTCTATTCCTGTTTTAAAGCGAGTTCCCCGTGGTGCAAGACCTGTAGTAGCACAAAATTTAGCAAGTTGTGTCCACCTTGCCGCTCGGGAGAACTCGCTAAGTGCTCGGAAACAACTTCTCACCTTCCCTTACAGAATACTACATGTTCGAAAGGATTTGACAAACAAAAACTCTTTGACTACGCAAATTAAAGAAAACTAATATTTCGGCCCCTAATTTGGACTCAAAATTATCGACACAGACGGTTACCTCTTCTAGGGGTATATCCCATCTGGTCAGAACTAAATTAGGGGAAGGTGACATAAGCGTAGAAGCCAGAATTCTCTTCAGTAGTGATGTACTGGCTCCCTGTTCTCCAGATACGCTAGCAGCTCTGGAGAGTTAACATTCTGCCCCAGCAGATGGTCTTTCCTTTCCCGACTCCCCGATTCGGATATTCACACCCCCCTCACCGTTACAGGTCGAGAGGTAGTCACAGCCGTTTGGTCTTTCCGAAGCGGCTCTGCCGGCGGCTGGTGAGTTGCTCTTGAAGGAGCTTACGGCACTAATTAACCTCATGCTCTCGGGCAAAGAGAACGAAGTTTTTATCGAGACTCTTTACGGGGTCAACTTATGTACTCTGCGCAAGAGAGATGGCGGTATTCGACCCATTGCTGTGGGAACTACCTATCGGCGTATGGCAGCCAGAATTTGCTGTAAATTTTATGGTGAAGCTGTTGGAAAAATTTCAGCTCCTACAGCTTGGTTTCGGCTCTAAAGGGGGCTGCGAGGCTGCCGACTGCGACACGCCTTGTCGACCTACTTACATTCTTACCTAGGAGAGGTCATCCTGAAGGTTGACATAAAAAATGCTTTTAATTCAGTCAATAGGGACACCTTTCTGGCAGAAGCTAAAAAAGCAGTACCCCAAATTTTTGTTTTCTTTGGCAATGTTACAGGAAAGCATCTAAATTACTATATCGGGACAACCATTTGGAATCCGCTGTCGGTTGTCAACAAGGCGATCCCCTCGGGCCGGTGATCTTCAGCTTAGCCATTCACCCTATTATTCGACAGTTAAATTCCAAATTCAACGTTTGATACCTCGACGATGGAACCTTAGGAGGCGAAGCAGATGTAGTTTTGAATGATTTACAATTCCTAAAAAAAATCAACATCACTCAATAGGACTCGAACTGAACCCATTAAAATGCGAATTATTTTTAAATGACAGTACTGACAGACAACCAAATCTAACACAATAGCCCTAGAATTAAAAATTATTGAAAAAAGTTCACTTCGGCTACTTGGGTCTCCTATTTTTGAGGATTCCTTTCCCAATTTCGTTTTTTTCTCAAAATTTTAATGATATTTCGGAAAGATTGCTCCAAATTAATATGCATTCGGCCATCACCTTAATTCGGTTCTGCTGTTTCGGCCCTAAATTATATTTCCTTCGCGGTTCTCATTTATGGAAACATACACATCTCTTAGAAAATGGATCAAATTATCCGACAAACCCTTACGTCAAGCTACCCACCCTTCCCATCCGTATGGGAGGCCTCGGTATCCGCATTTCTAGCATTAGTTTATCAGCTTTTATATCCTCGGTTCAATGCACTAAGAAATTGATCAGGAATATCCTATCTTCCTCACTGATCGATTGCAGTGTGCCGTGCTTCACCTAGAAGCTATAGATACCTGGAGACTCACTTGCCTGAATTTTAATCCACCCGACGATCCTTTATCCCATAGACGGTAGGAAGAGCCGCTCTGCAGAGTAGTTCAGGAAAACCTGATTGTAACATCTACTACTCCTGCAGAGCGTGCGCGCCTGCTAGCTGTGGGGGAGTGGGAGTCGGGTCTCTGGCTTAATGCATTACCGTCATCGAACTTAGGCACCCTGCTCGATGATACCACTTTCCGTCTCGCTGCTTCCCTACGTCTAGGCGCTCCCTGTTGTTCTCCTCATCGCTGCCACTGTTGCGAAGTTGTCAACAGCCTCAGACACCACGGTCTATCATGCAGCCGAAGTGCGGGTCGCATAGCACGGCTCGCGAATATCAACGACATCATCATCAGATGCGCTCTTGTCACCGTCGGCGTTCCAGCTATATTAGAACCTCATGGCCTGGCACGCGACGATGGCAAGAGACCGAACGGTATATCGTTATTCCCTTGGAAGATGGGTAGGCCTTTAGTATGGGACGCTATTTGTGTCGATAATCTTGCGCCATCTCATGTTCCTAGCTCATCGTGCTGTGCTGGTGCTGCCGCTGCGACTGTGGAGAACCTCAAGCGGCGAAAATACAATAAACTAGTAGGTAGTTATATATTCGAGCCGTTTAGGGTTGAAACTCTCGGATCGTGGGGTCCGAGCGCCGACCAATTGTTAAAAGAACTCTCAAAACGCCTTGTTGACACTTCGCGTGACCCGCGGGCTGGCTTTTATCTTGGCCAGAGAATAGGCATTGCCATACAGCGGGGCAATGCTGCCAGTCTTCTGGGCACATTACCAGTCGACAGCGATGTGGAGGAGTTTTTTGAAGCCATACTTTAGTTGGTTTTAAGTCCGTTTTAATTTAGTTTTTTATTATACTGTAATTACCTAATTAAGAAATAAACTGTTTTTATTAATTAATTAATTTATTTTCTATGTATCCTAGTACGTGGCTGCATGTAAAATGTTCCTGTATCTATTTGTTTTTTTTTTCACGTTATTCAATAATGTGGGTAGATTGAAACTTACTGCGCGATTTATCATTTGTATGTTTAGTTGTCAACGTGTCCCTGGGCATGTTCGTGCTTATCGTTAGTTAAAATAAAAGTTCATAATTTTAATCAAAGTGCAATGAGTGCCTGTCAGTTCGTCAACTCTAAACGCGGAAAAGATGGCTTAGCACACTATGGTTATTGTTATCATTTACACAGCAAACGGGATACTAAGTACTATTGGCGTTGTGTGAACAGAACAGTAATTGTCTGAGCGGGAAGCGAAATCATAGCGCGATCACAAAAAATAATATTCGTTTCGTGTAAATTAGTACTGCTCAATTCCCTAGATGGCGTGGGGATCGAATTAGATCGCGCTATGTTTCGTTACAGAGGTTTGCTTAGGTCAAGCCAGATTTCTTGACTTTTTGAGCAGCACACCTACCGGGATTTAAGTGTAACTACTACAAAGTGTGATAAGTGATACTAGAAAACAAATAAACGGAAAAGTGACGTAGTAAAATCCGGTAGTGTCGAACAGTACTTTATCTAAACATAGTTTTTGTTTAGAAAAATACAAGAACTATGTGGTTGGAATATCAGAAGTAAAAAGAATGGGTACCTACTAAAGGAATAGAAAGTAAAAACTTTTTTTTATACCATTGCGGTGATATAGGCCATATGTGGTTAACCGAAGAACCCCTGGTGCCGAAAACGTTGAAAAACCACGTCTTATACTTTTGATCATATTCAGAGAGAGTAGCAGTACTCAAATTAAGCATTACCGATGAAAAAAGATTAACCATTATCCAAGTATTCGTACCTACATCTATAAACAGTGAATCTAAAGTACGTGATTTTATGACACTCTCACTCTGGCGTATGAAGAGAACCATTTTTTTATTATTAGCATTAAGCCCAAGCCCAGTGCGGATTGGCGGATGTCACATGTCTTCAAATTTTTGGTTCTAGGACATGTTTTCCTTCACCGTTTCGAGAGCAGTGGCAATGAAATGAATTACACAAATAAATGCGCCTGACTGGGTTTGAACCCGCGACCTACAACTTGCAAGTCGGGGCAGTTACAACTGGGCCATCACTGCTCACTAACCACGAAGAGAACCATAGCACTTTCAATATAGTAATGGGTGAGTTCAATGAAAATTGGTAAAATCATTAAACGTTATTCTGAAAACTCAGACGTTCTCGGACCATGCCGTTTGGGGGAAAGAAATAAAAGAGATGACGCACTCATCCAGTTTGCCTTTATACAAAATTTGAGCATAATGAATAGTTTCTTCTATAAAAGGCCACAGTATCTGTGGACTCAAACGATAGAAGATATAATACAAAAAAACGAAATAGATTTACATACTTTGTTGTAATAATTGTAAACATTAATTTTAAAAAAATTAGAACAATAAAAAACATGAAATTCAGTTCAGATCATAGACCATTATATGGGAAATTTGCCCTTGGCAAAATAAAGAAAAAAATAGAACCAATTTTTTTTGTCCAATTTCTATTTCTTTTTTTTCATATTTTTTGGGGTGTGTGGTATTGGATACCTCCTCGTGTGTCTGACGACTTGTCGTTGGGCCGGTGCACCCTGGGTACAAGCTAAAATGTATTCATAAAGCTTAAGCGACATCAGCTATGTCACAGACATAATAAAATTATAGATGCATTAGACGTCATTTCTGTGGATGATGCCATCAGCAAAAATAAGAAATCAGAAGAGAAGCAACTAATTTGTCCTATAAACTAATAGTAGATTGTATCATAAGGGAGCTAAGTAATATTTTTAGTTTTTTACGGCGAGGGCGTTTTTTGAATCCACGAAGTGAAGGATTCTAGAATCCCGAGCGCAGCTAGCCACGCGGCCCACGACGTGGCCAAAGGAGGTGGAAGAGGAACAGCACTGCAGCTACGAACTGCTGCAGCGGGGGCGACTGCAGCAGTGGGGGAGACTGCAGCAGTGGGGGAGACTGCTGCAGTTGGAGATACTGCTGAAGTTGGAGAGACTGCTACAGTTGAAGAGACTGCTGCAGTAGAAGAGACTGCTGCAGTAGAAGAGACTGCTGCAGTAGAAGAGACTGCTGCAGTTGGGGAGACTGCTGCGGTGGGGGGGAGACTGCTGCGGTGGGGGGGGAGACTGCTGCGGTGGGGGGGGAGACTGCTGCGGTGGGGGGAAGGGGAGGCAGCTGCGGAAGCTTCGCTTGGTAGCCCGCCACGTGCTCGTGCAGCGCGTGTGCGTGGCGGGTCGCGACGTGGTAGAGGAGTGCGTGTACCAGGTGGAAGAGCAGCACTGCAGCTACACACTGCTGCAGTGGGGGAGGCTGCAGCTCGCGTGGTGCTCGTGCAGCGCGTGTGCGTGGCTGCTCGCGACGTGGTAGAGGAGTGCGTGTACCACCAGGTGGAAGAGCAGCACTTCAGCTACACACTGCTGCAGTGGGGGAGGCTGCAGCTACACACTGCTGCAGCTCGCGTGGTGCTCGTGCAGCGCGAGTACGTGGCGGCTCGCGACGTGGTAGAGGTGGGCGCAGCAGGGAAGCAGGCCCTGACAGGCCTGGACCGCGCACGTTACACGAGTAAGTAACTTTTGACGCTTTAATGACTTATATTTGTATGTGGAGCTCGTGGCTAAATAATAAAAGCCGCACAGGTCGATCTTCAAGGTTAAGCAACGCTTGCCTAGGTTCATTCAAGATAAGTCTTTATGCTTTTTTGGGTGATTGGCTCACAAAGCTTTATGAGCACATAGGAAGATGCAATTTAGGAGGGTTAATTGATCAAACAGCAAATTTTCACAGCAGGATATCAGGGACCTACAATACTACAGTTGGTAATAAAACAACTCATACAAGTATACCTGCTGTTCCGATAAAAATAGTTTTGAAGGAAGAAAATACAATGAGGAGGTGGATAATAGAAGTTTTGCTTTTAGGGGGCCCCATCACACAAAATCTGCAACTGACAAATCAAACTTCTTGATAGTTGAAAAATTATCCGAAGAAAGTCCCCTACCTGAAAACTTATAAGCGGTTCTGCATTTTTAGGTCAGAGGAGGCCACCGGTATGTCATTAGGAAGACGTCCATACAAAAAATTGATGGGATTCACTTAAACTTTATCAGGAACTCCATATTCATAGCTAGTAACATGATAGGAGACATTATTATGAGGCCTTCAGAATTTTAAACGGAAGATGCATTCAAAGCCTTCTGTAAGTGTTTAGTTAAGTAAAGATAAATCTCGTAGCTTCTGTTTGGATAGAGAGATTGATGCAGTATTAATTCATGAATCCCCGACCGGTCTCATTGGACCGCGCTGTTATTGTTTAACTATTGTGTCTCGTTTCGCGGGTATTGATAGGTTAACCTATCAATACCCGCAAACCAGACACAATATGACCATAATCGGAAATTCTAGAGATGAAGGATATTTCGCTATGTTCAAGAAATTCTTCATGATTTTAATAAACGCCAGGAGACAAAGTAGTCAACTCTTCTATTTGTCTCTAAATAATTGGATAGGTAACTAATGCCCGTTTTCCCCAACAGCCCCTAAAATTTAAGTGTCTCTTAAGCCAATTTAATCACAGTTTTTACATATTTTTAAGTTATTATTCTGAATTAAAATATGAAAACTTTAAACTTACGTGTTCGATTTCATACTTTAATTCAGAATAATAACCTAATAATATGCAAAAACCTTGATTAAATTGGCTTACACTTAAATTTTAGGGGCTGCTGGTGAAAACGGGCATAAAGCACTGTTTTATTTTCCCAGATATATGGACTATCAGGAGCCGAGCACCTCCTACCAGCGTCATCGTCCACCTCGCCAGTCTGCGTCAGTGACGTGTGGGCAGCGCTATGTTACGGTAAGTAGCTGCTGACTTCAGCTCTGGGATGGAACTAAGCAAACTTCTTCGGTGGGAGCAGTGGTGGCCCAGTGGTAACTGCCCCGATTTGCAAGTTGTAGGTCGCAGGTTCAAACCTAGTCAGGCGAATTACTTGGTGTAATTACTTTCATCGCTACTGCTCTCAAAACGGTGAAGGAAAATATCGTGAGGAAACCGACATGTCCTAGAACCAAAAATTCGAAGACATGTGACATCCGCACTGGGCCCCCGCGGTGAATATGGCCTATTCCCTCTCCTAGAGAGGAGGCCTGAATCACAAGCAGTGGGAACATTATAAGGCCGATAATGCTAATGCTAAACTTGTCCCACCAGATATATAAGTACCTACGTATCATTTCACAGGAAGCGAATCAGACTCTGGTGGGCAGTGACCATGACGAAGGGATTGAGGCACCAAATCCCTGCTTCATACGGACGGCTGGTCTCAGCGCTTTGCTGAGCCCCGCGGCCGCTGAAGACGACGACGCCATCGTACTTGCAGCAACGGAGGATGCCGCAAATCCCCGCAACCACCGATGTGAACGCCGCTGCCGCCGCCATCGCCAGCACCAGCGGCGAAAGCGATCCGCCTCCTAGTGCGACGGACCAGCCGCACGGCCAGTCTTTACGATTTCGACTGGAAACTGTTTCCGACAGCCCCGATATCACCTGTGTCGAGGCGGGGTGCCGCGAGAGAAAACCTCCAAGCGTGCTCGCGGGCTGGAATTTCCTAACGCATTCTTCCGGAGTGAAGGCCAGTCCGCGGGACGATGCACCTTGGGAGGCGGCCAACGGCTCTGTTGGGTACTTCTGCCTAAGGAGCCTCGATGGCCGTCTGCGAATGTTCTGTCTGAAGGAGCGCTTCAACACGTGTCCCTCTGCTGCATTAGGGCACAGTGGCGAAGCAAGAGCGGGCTCGGTATGCACTTACCCTCTATAAAAAATTACCCCAAACCTCCAAGCGCACCGTGAGGAGGGAGGTTGTTAGCTTGACTAATGGGTAGCTAAATTAGTCTCTAGTGCGGACCACCCTTTTTTGAGCCGGTACCCAAAGTTTTTACTCGTGGGAACAATATGAAAAACAAATATTCCAAAAAACACGACGAGAAGGAGATGGATGAGCGGTCGGAGTCCGACGCGGCATCGAGGAAGAGCTCGGAGAGCTCGTAGGCAGAGATGGAGAGTGATTCCGGAAGCTTGCGCTGCTCCCGGAAACACTCTCTTAAATCGGACGAGGATTCCGACAGCCGAAAGGGCTCGGCTCGAAAAATCCCCACCGCTCGGCGGGGAGCGAGACAAGCCCGCGGAAGAGGGAGAGTGCTGACCTCCAAGAAGGCTGCTGAGAGGGCCGGGAAGCTTGTCGCGGAGGGACGCCATCCCGGAGCACCCAGCCCCGATCCCTCGGGGCCGTCTGGCGGTGAGCTGGACGACGGGGGGGACTCCGCCGACGAGGCTCACAGGGAGGTCTGCGAGCTGATCGTCGAAGCCCTGCACTCCGTTTCGCGGAAGAGGGCGACGGACTCCAAGACTTCCGTCCTTGTGGGTCTATCTTGGAGGCTTTGGGAAAGGCCCTCGACAAACGGGGTGCGAGGATCCGGAGGGAGTTCTTAGAAGCCGCCGCCACTCTGAAGGAAGTCGGCTCCCAGCAGCCTCCAAACGTCAAGCCCGCAAGGGCAGGGGTCAACGCAGACCCAACCCCAGCCCGAGCCGGAGGGCCAGGCTCTGACCCTGCTGCGGCAGGAGTTGGCTGACTTCCGGCAACAAATGCAGCAGCAGCAGTTCCAGCGGCAGCTGTCCCTGCTGAAGGGTATGGTGATGCGTCCCCCACTCGCGGCCTCCGATCGGAGACCGGCGGCATCATACGCCGCCGCAGCAGCGGCTACGGCCGCGCCCAAGCTGGCCCGTCAGGGCAAGCCGGGCGTGGAGCCGTGGCGGCGGCGACTGCGACTGCGAGGCCGGCCCCGGTGACGAAGCGGCAGGGGAAGGCAGTTCCTGCCCTTGCCCCTCCTGCGAAGGGCAAAGCGGCGCCCACTGCTAGGGCGGCGCCCACCTCCAATACGACGGGTGCTCCTGCCGCGGCGGCGGCGAGCAGGCGGTCTCGGCTGCTCCCACGTGCCGATTCTTCAGCTGGCGCCGAATGGGCAGTCGTCGGCGCCAAAAAAAGAAGGCGGGCAAGACGGCTAGAGCCGCCAAAAAGCGCGAGAGGCGGCAGCAGCGCGAGAAGCGTGCCATGACGAATAGGCTTCGCGCCCCGGGTTCCGCAGCTGTAGTAATAACGCTACAGCCAGATGCGGAGAAGAGGGGCGTGTCGTATGACGTCGTCATGGATGCGGCGAAGAAGGCGGTGCTTCCTCACCTTGACGAGTTCGGGGCCTCGACGGGCTTCCGCATGCGGCGCACCGTGACCGGGGCCTAGATGCTGGAGGTTTCCGGCGCGGCCAGCGGCCCTGCCGCAGACGCCCTGGCTGACAAGGTCAAGGGCGTCTCTGAAAGAGGAGGACGCCCGAGTGTCCAGGTCCTGGACACTCGGGCGTCCGAGTCAAAGTCTGATGATTCCCCTACCATAAGAAAAAAACCTGTGTTATGATATTGTAATAAATCTGCGATAAACAATCTTGTTCGGTAGTTATAACCTATTATTATGTACGTTTGGGGTATTTTTTGGCGTTTTTTTTGCAGGTGTGTGGGTACTTATGAAATTCGTAATGTAATAGTTACACATTGTTATTTTCTCATTGTTTTAAACACACATACACTTATCGGGAGTTGGAGTCTAGACGAGGATCAATGGAATGACTTCGTGGGTATTACTGATGACCAGGCCACACAATCAGACATCGGTGGTGATTCTGATGATGATGATTGTTTCGAAGAAAGTTTTAGTACCAGCACCGTGAGCACACGTAGTCAAAATCAAGGATCATATGCTCTGGAACATGGTCTTCATCACAACCACCACAGGACTGACGACCTCACAGTGCTGGGCACGCCGTCATTGAGGCGGTAAGTCCCCTCTTTGAGGAGTGGTTGGAAAGAGGCCACGGTGTCCTCTCGTTCCGCATGATGCAGGAAATAATCTGGACCGAGCCCAGTCGTCAAGGGCGCGTCCTGTTCCACGCGCGCCTCAAGGAGATATCAGCGAACTGTAGGGGCTCGGTAGGGCCGAAGCCTCTGGGGAACACGTGACTGAAGTAGATTAAATTCACCGTTGAAAATATTATATGTTAATTCTATTATTATTAAAGGCTGATTAGGAAAAACATTTCTTTATTATTATTATCGTCTTTTCCTAAAAATAAAATAGATTTCATTAGTGTCCATTTTACTGGCCAGTGATATTGCTGTGATGGTTAGTGACGCAGAACGTTCGTTTCATGATTTTCTCGAAAAACAGAGATTTTCAGGTCTTTTTTCAAGAAAATGTCATTATGATTTACGGCACAGAATATATATTTATCACAAAATATTAAGAATTTAAAAAAAGTTAGGGTGTGTGGTAGTTACTCAGATACCCGCGAAACGAGACACAATAGTAAAACAATAACAGCGCGGTCTCATAGGACCGGTTGGGGATTCCAACGTTAAAGGACTGATGTATCCATACAAAACTAACATCTCATCATCTTCTTCTACTCTTTCTCATCATCAATTCTTCTCTCTAATCATTATTCCCGTTCTATTCTTCAGCCAAACGCAGTAAATTTGCTGCAACCTACAAACGGGCCTCCGTTTGTAGGTTGCAGTAAACGGGTATTCAACCAAACGGTGGTAAATGCCTATTTACCACCGTTTGGTTGAATACCCGTTTACGGGTAAACAGCGCAGACGACGGTACTGAGTCAAGTGTCGTACAGAGGGGGTTCCGGGGTGGTCTTTTAAGAGGACACGGGGCCCTCTCCCATGTGCAGATGGTGATCACCGGGGTAGTTTTAGTGAGGTAAGAATCCCCCTGGTCTTTTCCCCCAAAAGTCCAGGCGCCTTTCGAAGGTTTCCCCCCGAAAACAAAAAAACAAGTGTCGTAAGCTGGTGCAAACTTACTGTCAAGGCTGTAAGAAAACTGTATGTATGGACCCCTGTTTCCTTACCCTTCATATACATATATCAATTAAATACATACATACCAACAATCATTATACAAAAACATAAACTCTTTGAATTTGAACATAACACAATAGATAACAAGCACAAGATTTAAGTAAATACACTATACAAAACGTTCATAATATTAAAAATAAGTGAATCTGGACTCATTACATTTTAACTTTTGCACCTATAATTTGTTTTTATCGATGGTGAATACAACCAAGAATACCTACATTACACCGTATTATGGAGCAAATATAGCTGGTAAAAAACCAACAGATGATTATGATCAAATAACATTACCTGAAGACATACATTTTGATGATTTGCACCTCGGAGAGTGTGCACAGGAAGGAAAAAGGAAACGAAAGATTATTTACAACTATAGTGTGCCTATAACGCTCCTCTGTACGCGTTATCGCTCCTTCCCCTCACACATCTACATCAAGGCGGCGATCGGCTCGCATACACCGCGCTCGTCTATAGTTTTGTCTCACTTAACCGGGAGTCCGCGACGAGAGTCCGACCGGCATAGATTTGAGACGCGTGACGCACGCCGCTCCGACTGCGATCGATAAGTTAATCAATATTGTATCTTTTTTGTGTTTACGATCACCTCTGTTTTGGACATTGATTATACTTCTGTTAAAGTGCACAAAGACTAATTCCGCTTACACACTACCCCGATACAATGGTTATAGCCTACTTCTCATCAGATAGCTAGAATGTAAGAGATAAAGAAAGATAATGATGGGTATGAAAGGAATATCTAATTTTAAAGAAGAAGGTGCCTATGAACCATATCAATATAAAATATCACGAAAAAATACTGATAATAATCTATTGATTAATAATACACAACAACAGTTATTGTTTGGTAAGAAAAATAAAAATAAGAAGAAAGAACCAAAAACTATTGATCCTGGTAGGTATGTACAGCGTTATATGGGAAAACTGATGATATGATAAATCATTATGGAAATCCAGCATTTAAATCTGAGTTCCTTAATGATAGTTGGGATAGGCATACTAACCTTAAAAATGAATCTAGTAAATATATTAGAGATATCTACAATTATGTTAAGAAAACTAATGGTGAACAGGTTGCACACTCCTTATTAGCACATCACAATCCAAAAGGGATAACATTTATATTCCACCAAATGGTTCATTTATATGGATAATTCTGAGTGATCATGCTCCTATAATCAGTGCAAATTGTGATATACTACTTATCTTTATAACTAAAGTTAAGAATAATTCAGAAAAGTATAATGTAATATAAAATTCTAATGAATATATGAATATATACATAAATGTGATGAATATACTACATACATAATATCTAAACTATGTAGGTTGAATATAGATAAAATGGTCAATTGGGATGAAGCTGGTTATAGATTATGTGCTACAGCCTCATATATTGCTTCATTAGATCAGTATCTATAAATAGAATAGTTGGTGTGTTAACAATGATGATATTAGATATTCATCAAAAAACTTCTGAATTGTTAGACTTATTAAAATATACGAGTATAGCATGTATGCCATTTGCCGATTTTTCTAGATTGAGTGCATTGATTAAAGATAAGATGGATATTATGATTAAAACTAATTTAGATGTCTGGACATTTTGTATGATAGAAAAATTAATTAAGGAATTAATGATAAATTAAATTCTTCTAAACCTAAGATTCAATTATACATATAATGGCATTATAACTCATGAGAGCCTAGGAATGAATTTATCACTACCATCTGTCGGTCGGAACGATCTGTCAGACATAGATCTAGAGGATGAACCTCTCGATACTCAGTGTTCCAGCTCTCAACCTAGTATCCATTTAGGCAAACCCAAGTGCATGGAAGAGAGACCCGAGCCACCAAAAGAGGGTCCGCACTCCTCCATCCGGAAGACGACAGCGTCTCCAAAGGAAATAGACTGAAGGACACTCGTGATTCAGACATTGTCTTATGCAAGGAAAAGCCAGAATAGAGGAGACATTGCAGGATATTCTCAAGGCACTTAGGGAACAGACAGCAGCTATGGACAATCTTAGATCAACAGTGACTAATCGGATGGGAGCCATTGAGACAAAATTATCTAAATTTTAAATATCACTTACGGGATATCTTCCGTGATTATTTGTTGTTTTGAGTTCCCGATATTTCGATGCTGTTTGCAAGCGCCATGATCGCGGAATGAAGAAAAGATAGATATCCCGTAAGTAACATTTTAAATTGTGAAATAAACCGTGGTAGCCTAAAACAGTGGCAAAATTATCTGTCCAGCAGCATCGCATAAAATCTCTACAATCTGCAAGGAGGGATGGGTTCCTCGGCACATTGACCCTGGACACAACGCAGACAACACCCAAAGACTCAGACCCACACTTTGTGGCACTGACCGCTGTGGCAAGGGAGGAACCTAGAGCAACATCATCAGAGGCTAGCAAAGCCATGGCTCTTATAAAGCAGCTAGGCTTTTAGATGAGTGTGACTCATGTAGGTCTTTACAAATCTTTATTTGACCTTAATGTGAGATTTAAAAATATACGGATTACATTGAAAAAGTAGCTATGCTGTTTATTTTTATGTAAGAGGTAAACAATTATATGGATCTCAGTTTATGGATGGATCTATAAAACAGCAGAGTGGGAAATGCAATTTAGGGAAGAGAAAGTTAAACTTGGAGATTGGGTCGTTAATGGAAAAGGCAGCAATGGAGATTATCCATTTGATTCTGAATTTGCATTTTGTACAGATGTTATAAATCATGCACAAAGATATTATGATGAGTTACATTGTATATGTCGTAGGATAATTTGATACTTCGAATCTTCGCGAAAATCCTAGGCGTTTTGCGAAAACGCGGATAATTAGACATAGGCGAAAAATTATCAAATCTTACTGGACAAAGTCAGGATTTTTGCGAAAATACTCGTTACTATAGTAAGATTTGATGTGCTCAACACTGATTGGCTACAATTTTGCTGGCTGACTTCTAATTGGTTCCTAGTTTGCCGATGATTAACTTCAAGTATTGTATCATAGAGATGACAAACAAAACACCGCTAAACCAATCTCGAAAGCATTGTTGTTGTTGAGTGGTTGACTTAGGGCCTATTTCACCACCAATGATTAAGTTTCGAGTATCTTACTTGACAGATAATTTCATACAAATTCTGTCACATTTTTGAATTTATTCAGTGAGTAGTGCCTACTCGGACATTGTGAAACAGGCCCTAAGACTTTTATGATATATGACACTATATGTACATCCGTGTAGCACTTTTATTTACCACTTTATTTAAGTCCAAGTAGGTACACTATTTACGATAAAAAACAAAACACTTCTGCAATTTAACTCAGACACAAACGTAAACAAATAACGTGCGGCAACAAATGATTGACATTTAAGACGTCAACCAATCAGAGACGATCTCTTATTGAACGCGCTGACCGACCAATCAGCGTTCTTATTTCATAACAGCCAGCGTTTCGTTTCGCAATATTGCTATAATAACGAGTATTTTCGCAAAAATCCTGACTTTGTCCAGTAAGATTTGATAATTTTTCGCCTATGTCTAATTATCCGCGTTTTCGCAAAACCCCTAGAATTTTCGCGAAGATTCGAAGTATCAAATTATCCTACGACATATAGATAAGACTAAAGCCATAAAGGATTAACTATAGGAACATATGGTGAATTTATGCATTATAATTGCTCTTTAAGAAGATGTACTAAAGAACCTAAAGATTGAAGCAATCCTAGTGATTTACATACTACATCAATGAAAGCCTGTATTAACCATTGAGAAAGGAAATCATTAAATGATAAGGATTGTAAATCTAATGAAATAGCTTATGAATTCATTAGAAATGGGAAGACAATGGAATTTAGTATGTCAGAAAAAGATCAGAAAGGTAGTGGGAGACCAATAGCTACTCCTACATTAGGTGCTAAAGCTTGTTTAATGTTATTGGAAAAACCAGAATATTCTATAAGTAAACAATACCCTAATAATATTGTAATAGTTCCTGGCAAGAATAAATTACAAGAAATATGTCAATGTTACAAAACATTATTAACAAAAGCTACTATAGCAAACTTCCAATAATATTCCAAATCACTGAAGATCAAAGTAAATTTTCTGAGATGGATAATCCTAGGAAGTTTATAAGGTATATAGATAACAATGAAAACTTAGATGTAAATGTTAGAATTGTTCAGAAGAAAGTATGTAATAGAATCATTACTAAATAAAGAAAAAGTCAAAAGAATTCCAGTTTCAATTAAGGAAACAGGTTTAGCAATAACATTGAATCAACAAAGAAATGGTGTCAAAACACAAATAGGATGGCCTCAAGGTATGTGTAATTTTATATCCACATCTACACAAACTCGTCTGATAGCTGATCCTTGGATAACAAAATTGTACAACATGGCATATCCAGATTGACAAGTAATGCCTTCTGGATTGGTTCCTTCTGATGACTCCTCTGTTGCTGTAGCTTGTAATTCAAAGGACGATTTTGAATTGTTTTGTAAATTCAGAATCAAAGCAAAAAATATTTCTGTCTTAAAATGAATGAAAAGAAGTTATGGGGTAGTAGCAAATTAGGTGAACTTGTATCTAATTATAACATTAATGGGAATGTACACCTTTCTATAGCAAAAATAGTTGCAAATGCATTTACTAATTTGAATTATCTTAATTGGGTAACAGACTGTCATTCACAAATATCTACATTACAACAGTATTTTAGACAAGGAGCATCACTACCTGTTTTAATACTTATAGGTACTAATATTTTGGCTTCATGTTAAGCAGCTATCAAACAAGGTTTACATGCAGAATTATTATACCAATTACGTGGTAACCAGGTAATTCAATATTTGAATTAGCAGTTAATGGGATAAATTCCTTCTATTATACTATATTATCAGAAATTAAATCAAATCCCAGATCTAAAATTGTGCTAAGGTGTTTAAACCATGTCCATAAATAAGATGAAAAATATATCAGATGATGAATGTGTATATCGAGTCAATAAGAGAAAATTGAGAATGACTGGGAAGTGGGCATAACTTTAGAATCGGGTCGCTGGAATAGGGGGTTGGTAGTTTGGAGCTCCCCCTCCCCCCTAGTACCACTCCCATGAAAAGGTAACTCACCGTTTCCGAGAAAAACGATCTTTTGTAACCAACCTCAAAAACCTCAAAAATTGCTTTAAAAGACGTAGTCGCCGGAGCCCCGCCGCTTCGCGGGGCTCCTACTTCTGGGTGGTTTATAAAAAAATAACCACGAACGTGGTGCCAGGGTCTGTGTTCGCTCGCTTCGCTCGCTCACGCTACGACCCCGGCACCTCGTTCTAACCTAACCTGTCCGAGTCGGGGTGCCCCTAAGTCTTACTCCCATATAATCAGTATGATTATACGACTTTCTACTAAACAGGATATCTAGAATGATATAAAAGCAAATAAATAACAATTACATTAATTTAAATCTATTTATTAAAATTAAATTTCACGACTTCAATTAATTCCTCAAAGGGATCCTTTTTACTCCGATCTACATCTCTCCTCCACAAATATTCATAGATAATTGCACGAATGTTAATACGATTATTATAATTTTCTTTATAAAAGAAACGTTTCACTAGGCGCCACTGAGATTCAATTCTTTGTGTATGGGTGCCATCTTCAGCCACAAATGGATTGTCCAATGCACTATGGTTCACCTATCGGTGAACATATCCATGTTCACCAAGACAATCATACGCCCTCCAGAAATCGGTATGTATGGTGGTGCCCTCAGCCACATGTTTTTTTATTAGAGGCGCCAATACTTCTGCTGTGCGGATGTTGTCTGGGCAGACTTCCAGTCGCAAGTCTTCACTCCCGTCCTCTATCATTCCAAGGACCCAGTGTCCATCGATGCGACGTCCTTTGTTATATTTTCTTTTTCCAAACTTGCTTTCATCGATTTGTACAATTTTGCCTGGACCTCCAAGTTTTCCAGTTTTCTCCTGCTTATCTTCTTGATATTTAACAACTGCCTCTCTACAATCATTGAACCAGTCACATATTGTAGCTGTAGAGAGGCAGTGTTCACTTTCAGAGAAGTCTTCCTTCATAGTTGTCTCGTAACTGTATTTCTGTGCAAAAGCATACATTAAATAAAATACCTGCGGCATACTAATTTTGATATTGTCAAACCAAGTGCCTTTGCCTCGGCTTACTTTTGGCTTGGTTCTGCATGTTCCTCTAAAACACGCAAAGGAGCCCACCGTTTGGTTCTTCTTGTAATCTATTGTCATGGGTTTTTTATGGTAATTGCACATTTTGGTACGGCTTATCATGCCATTTTCTTCAGCAAAGGCTATTGCCTGTTCGCGTGTGCCCAAATGGCGATATACTTTTACTAAATTCCACATCCCTCGAATTTCCTCCACAGATAGATGACGTGGTTTTTTCGCAGATGATTCGTCCTCCGAAGAACTGCTTGACGACTGGAATTCGTCTTCAACCAAAGAGCGGACTCGTAGATGGTTGAGGCTCGTCCTCAACTGCAGAGCGACTCGTTGATGGCTGTGAGTTTTCCATCGTACAGGTCACTCGAGGAGTGTCCGGGATATTTCGCGCAAAAGTCGGTCGAGTAGGCAGGAAAACGGTGTCCAGTGTGTAGGCGTGGGTCAATCGTAATGGCAAACAAATCAAGTCCGGGGGAGAAGCAGGGGTCGTCAAAAAAAGCAAAAAGAATTCCACAAAACACAAAGAGAACATTCACGCAACTCGAAGAAAAACGGAATGAATTAGAATGAAATTGAATGAATGACCGAAACGAATGACAGTGACACAGACACAAAATGGTGACTTTTTTTTTTACGTTCCGTTCTACCGATATAGCGCGATATTTTACACTACAGGTAATAAATTGTGACAGCTTTGGTTGTAAAGTGCCCATTTTAACGTTCCGTTTTACAGTTTATCGAATTTGAGGTTAGAAACTTATTTCGTAAATTTTTCGAAAATTAGGCATTACCTTGTGAAAAGAGTGGTATTGTTATAATCGGGAACCCAAGCCCTACCAGTTTTGACCATTTCCAGTCCCCAAATCAGTGATGCCAACTTAGTGCTTTCGGCGCTAAATCTAACGCTTTTTTGGCTGTGTCAACTCCCAACGAAATTATATAGCGCTTAGCGCCCAATCTAGCGCTTTTTATATAATATTCCTCGTCTTTAAAATATCTACAATGGAACTTAATTGTTGTTAAAATAAATAGACTCGACTTAAAAAACAAGTGTCCAGAGCCTTAAAAAAAAACTCACAGCATCGACATTACTGTATCCGTCCTTGTTACGTCTATGTTAGAGATATATCAGGGAAAGGCCCTAAATGTGCACACAATACTCGTATTGTGTTGTATTGAGTATTGTTTATTGAATAGTTAGTAACGTGCGTGATATATATGTGATTATTATAGTGAATTCCATAAAACAATGGCTCTTCCTTTGAGTAAAAAACCAAATTATTTGCAAAGCTACAGAAAGGAATGGGAAAATGACCCTAAATATAAATCATGGCTTAAACCTGTACTGCATAATCATACCAAAGCAATGTGTAGCTATTGCAAAATAGAATTCAGTGCAAAGTTAAGTGATATCAAACGACACTCTGAGTCCAAGAAACATATTGAGAAATCAAAACCATTTCACGGTGGCCAACAGAAAATACTGGTGGAAAAAACGGACACAAGTGATAGCAGTGTACACCATGCCGAAGCTTTATTATCGTTATTTATTGCTGAACATTCATCTGTGTTGCCAATTAATCACTTAAGTGAAGTGTGTAAAAAAGCTTTTGCTGACTCAAAAAATACTCAAGACTTAAAGTTACACCGTACAAAATGTTCTGAAATTATAAAAAATGCATTGGGACCTCATTTCAAAAAAACTCTTGTAACAGATATCGGTAGCAGTAAATTTAGTTTGATTATAGACGAATCAACTGATATAACTGTACATAAGTATTTGGGAATTGTAATAAGATACTACAGTTCAAAACAACGTAACATAGTATCAACTTTTTTTGCATTAATTGAACTAGAAACCAGCGATGCGCGAGGCATATTTAATGCATTAGTAAATGCGGTTGTAGACATGGGTCTGAATTTAAAAAACCTTGTCGGTCTTGGGACCGACAACGCAAGTGTGATGACTGGCTTAAACAATGGCGTTTACACAATTTTGAAACAGGAATTCGATTTGCCCCATTTGGTTTTAGTGAGATGTTTATGCCATTCGTTGCAATAAGCTGTTGCACATGCTTCGGAGGAAACCATACCTCGCAACATAGAATTTTTATTAAGAGAAACTTATAATTGGTTTTCGTTATCACCTCAGCGTCGTCAGGAATATTCTAAAATTTATGAAACCATTAATTGCGGTAAACAACCTTTAAAAATTTTGCAAAAATGTGCAACCAGATGGTTGTCGATTGAACCTGCAGTACAAAGAATTTTAAACCAATGGGACGAATTTAAATTATTTTTTCAAGTTTCAAGGTCAAAAAATAATTGTTATACTGCTCAATTACTGTACGAAATGTACAGTGACCATAAAAATAAAGTATTGTTACAGACATCGGGTCCTGCATATTTACCAGCTTGACATGTAAACTCCTTAATGAACTAAATCCTGTTTAACTCTTTGGTCTCTTGACATAACCCTTGTAATAATTTAAAAAATAAAAACATTGACACCTTCCGCTTGTCAGCTTCCGGTGTCTAAAATTATTGTTAAAAGTTAATGATTGTGCAGGATTGTTTGATTAATATTATTGTTTAATGATTAATATGTAATTAACCATTTTATTAGTTAATTCAGTTGTATAATATTAATAACTTATTCATGTAGCTTTAAAAGACTATGTGTTGACAACTTCATTCTTGAGTTATGGTTGTTAAGAATCTAATATGGCGGGAATATACGAACTGATAGACGCACGACATTATAAAATTTGTTAAGTAAAATAAACTTATTAAAAGACCACTTGATTTCTGTTCTGTGACCATCCTGACCCAAAACCAGCTGGATCACAGTCAGAAGTGGGATATGTCAGGCCCATATATTGGTGGCCTAGGTGCCAAGAAAAAGAGGCAACGCCAAATATTGTCTTCGGAACATAAAGAAAATGCTGATTTTTTTTCTTCGCCCGATCCGGTATATTTTGATAATAACCATCAATGGAAAAGACAACGTGTTACCCAAACCGATGCTGAAGTCATCCCAAAGTTCCAGCCGGATGAAAAATCAAGCAACGTCAAAGGGTGGCTGCACAAGATTGACCAGCTAGGCGACGTTTATGGTTGGAGCAACAAAGATCGCCAGTTCATTATGCAAATCCGTCTTCGTGGATCAGCGCGGGATTGGTATGACGATTTGGATAATTACGATCTCACATGGGAGGAATGGAAAGACGCGTTAGAGACCGCCTTTCCCCGTTCTACCAATTTTGTTGACATTTTGGAGACTATGCTCGCACGAAAAAAAACTGACTCGGAAACGATGACAAAATATTTCCATGATAAAATATCTCTCCTCAAGAAATGTAATATCAACGGTGAGTCTGCTTTTTCGTGCATCATCAGAGGTTTACTGGTGGAAATAAGAGCCAACGCAAAAGCTTATAAATGCGAAACACCACAGCAGCTGTACTATGGGTATTTATCATCTCTTGAAAACTATAAGCAAATTGAAACTACCAAATCGAGGCAAGAGGAAGCAAACAACTCTATGCGGCCAACTTCAGTATGGAAGAGAGGAGCCAACATTGCTCTCAAGTCAAAAGAAAATGATGTGCTGCCGAAGAAATGTTACGCATGCAGACGGCAGGGACACGAGGCAAAGGACTGCAGAGTTCCTCGCTGCGAGGTGTGTCATCGTCCAGGTCACACTATTGCAAATTGCTGGTTTGCAGCCGGCTCTACACAGCAGCAGCCACAAAAGGTATACAATGTTTTATTTACTACTTACAATATTTACATAGACCTATATAAGAAGGCAGTGGTGATAAATGGACACAACCTCATTGCATATATTGATACGGGTAGTAAATTAAATATTCTTACAGCGTCACAAGCCAATAAAATGAATTTAAGAGTCATACCTTCTGCAGTTATAATGAAAGGTTTTGGTGGAGCATACTCAAATTCATTGGGAACATCTCATGTTGATGTTGAAATTGATAACATAATTATAAGTGGTTTTGTTGAATTATCTAACAATGATCTAGCTGACATAGACTTAATAATGGGTCAACCAATGATAAATCAAAAGAACATAAGTTTAGTCACTTCTGAAAAATCTGTTAATTTTGTGAGTAACTTTAATTTGAATCACGATCTGTTTCATATACAACTGAACGAAAGAGATTTCATTTCAAAATACCCAGTATATTTAAAATATCATTGTATAATACCTCAAAAAAGTTCTACGTTTGTACAAGTTTATATTGATGTTAATTTTAACCATACTTTCCTAGTGCATACTGTATATTTTGAGTTAGGAAGTATGTCTTATGTTATCATAGGAGGACTCGTAAGGTCGAAAGGCATTTTAAAAATAGTTAACATCGGAAACGATAATATAGAGTGGCAGTCGAATAGACTAATAGCACGTGCGGAAATAGTCAGTGATGTTAACGGTAGTATGCATGCGAATGTAATGTCAATTAATCAATTGACTGGCAAAGAGTTACAGTTATCTGATATAAATGTAGGTGATTTAGAAAGTAATGATTGCAATCGATTGTTAAAATTATTGAATAAATTCAGACACTTATTTGCTAGAAATACTAAAGAATTAGGATGCACGGACGTGTTGAAGATGCATATTCAGACAACGACCGAGCAACCTGTTTATCGCAAACCTTATAGACTTTCTTTTAAGGAAAATGAGATTGTCAACGAAAAAGTACAAGACCTTATTGAAGCAGGTGTTGTGAGAGAATCAATGTCTGACTATGCAAGTCCAGTGGTCCTTGTGAAGAAAAAGGGTGGTGATTATAGATTATGCATAGATTACAGAGCACTCAATGCATGCACTGTAAAGGATCGATATCCATTGCCTCATATAGATGACCAGGTAACTCGTTTAGCTGGAAAATCTCGGTTTACTACTCTAGATCTTGCACAAGGCTACTATCAAGTCGCAATGGCTGAAGATTCCGTTCATAAAACCGCATTTGTGACACCTTCAGGTCAATATGAATTTTTGAAAATGCCATTTGGTCTGGCAAATGCACCAGCGGTGTTCTCACGTCTCATCAAAGTAGTTTTGGGTAGTTTAGGTAACGATGTGGCAATTTATCTTGATGACATTATGCTTCCTACGAATTCGGTCGATGATGGACTCGGATTGTTGGGTAAAGTATTACAACTATTGTCAGAAGCAAATTTAAAACTGAATTTAAGTAAATGTTCATTTTTAAAACAAAGCGTGAATTATTTGGGACATGAAATTACCGCAGGTACAATACAACCAGGACAAGCCAAAATTCATTGCGTAGCCGAATACAAAAAGCCGCGTAATATTCATGAAATCCGTCAATTTATAGGTTTGACTTCTTATTTTAGAAAATTTATCCATGGGGTTGCAGTAATAGCCAGACCTCTGACACAGTTAACAAAAAAAGATGTAGAGTGGACTTGGGGCCCTGCCCAAGAAACTGCATTTCAGACTCTCAAAGAACGTCTTGTTGAAAGACCGATATTAGCCATTTATGATAGAAATGCACGTACTGAGCTCCACACAGATGCTAGTAAACTTGGACTAGGTGGAATACTCATGCAGTACCAAAGTGATAATGTCCTAAAACCGATTGCTTATTTTAGTAAGGTTACTAGTAAGGAAGAACAATTTTACCATAGCTATGAGCTGGAGATCTTAGCAGTTGTAGAATCTCTCAAACGATTTAGAATTTATCTCATAGGCATTCCCGTAACTGTAGTGACAGACTGTGCCGCGTTACGAACCACTTTGGTTAAAAAAGACCTTATTCCTCGCATAGCCCGCTGGTGGCTCTCAATCCAAGACTACGATCTACAAATCGAGTATCGATCGGGTGATCGTATGAGACACGTCGATGCTCTGAGTAGGAATCCAGTACCGAGTCCTGTTTTATTAATTGACAATTCCGATTGGCTGGTAACGTTACAATTACAGGACGAAAACATTCAGTCAATCCTGTCTCAGTTGCGGAATGGTACTGACAATAAAAATATAATTAGTAATTACATAATAAAAGATGACCTCCTTTTTAGACAAACACTTAACGGAAATCGTTTTGTCATACCTAAATTAGCAAAATGGAGTTTATTACAAAAATTTCACGATCAAATAGGACACGTTGGCTTTGAAAAATGTGAAAAGACTATTAAAGCGCAATTTTGGTTTGAGGGTATGACTAGATTTATTCGTAAATATATCAGATCCTGTCTGCAATGTGCTTACGGAAAAGGGGATCATGGTAAGTTGCAAGGAGACTTACACCCGATTCAAAAAGCGGCTGTTCCTATGCACACACTGCATGTTGACCATTTAGGCCCTTTCGTTAAAACGCGTAATGGAAACTCTTATGTACTTGTTATCATAGATTCGTTCACAAAATTCGTGTTTTCAAAAGCTTGTAAAAGCTGTAGTTCCGTTGAAACTATAAAGCATTTGAAAGATATTATTTCACAGTTTGGAAATCCCAGTAGGATAATAACAGATAGGGGAAAGGCGTTTACAAGTAGATATTTCAAAGAATTCTCTGAAGAAATGCAATTCAAACATATCCTTAACGCTATTGCAAGCCCTAGATCGAATGGCCAAGTAGAACGCGTTAACCGAACTTTAATAAACGGATTAAACACTATGTCTGATAGTGAGTGTACTTGGGATGATCACTTGAGTGATGTAGTTTGGGGTATAAATAATACCCCTCATGCTACAACAGGTTTTCCGCCCTTTAAACTATTATTCGGTCATTCCAATTCGCGGTTACCGGCTTATCCAAACGGAGAACCCACTGATTTTGAAGGTCAAGCAAAGGCACTTGAAGAACGGCGAGCGACGGCTAAATTGCGTATTGATAAAAATATGATCCTTATGAAGGATAGATTCGACCGATCTCATAAGCAATGCATTAAGTATTCCATAGGGCAATTGGTGTTATGGAAAGGAGGAATTACTAGAGAAAGCGCGAATGTAACTAGGAAACTAAACGGTTTGTACACAGGATCCTATAAAATATGCAAAGCTGACCACTCATTAGATTGTTATACGATAAGTAGTATAAAGGGTATGAAAGGGTACAGAAAATTTACTGCTATTGTGCGCGGTGAAGTCCTCCGACCTTATAATTCGTCTATATCAGATGAAAGTAGTGGTAGTGACCATGAAGTTGATAGGGACGATCTGATAGATTTGTTAGAAGGTTAAAATCATACTTTGTCTAAATATTTATTTTTTAAATTAAGCACATATTAGTAGAATGATTGAATTAAATATATGCTAAGAAATTGAGCTAAATAAAACAGTAATTTTTTTTTTTATACACAAAAAATAGTTAAAACTGTTAATTAGGAATACTTAATCAGAGCTGTGTGACTCATAAATAAATCAAAGCTGTGTGAATCGTCAATAATCAAAGCTGTGTGAATCGTCAATAATCAAAGCTGTGTGAATTGTCAATAATCAAAGCTGTGTGAATCGTCAATAATCAAAGCTGTGTGAATCGTCAATAATCAAAGCTGTGTGAATCGTCAATAATAATCAAAGCTGTGTGAATCGTCAATAATAATCAAAGCTGTGTGAATCGTCAATAATCAAAGCTGTGTGAATCGTCAATAATCAAAGCTGTGTGAATCGTCAATGTAAAAGCTGTGTGAATTAGGAATAATTAAAGCTGTGTGAATCGTCAATTATATCAAAGCTGTGTGACTTGCAAGTACCTAATAAAAGCCGCATGACTTAGAAGGCATTCTGTTGCTATGGTAGAAATAATTAATGCTGTGTGAGGATTGGATTCTATAAACAGAATTCACAATTACTGATAAATAGTAGGATCTGAGACATAAAAATAAAAGCTATGTGAAATAATAACAATTTATTCTAGAACACAATTTGCAATTGCTCATTTAGACGGACCCTGGCAACGGCCGGGACTAACGCCAGGCAGAAGAAGAAGACAATTTGCAATTGCTCTGCGCAAAACACCAACTTGATAAATTTACATGATTAAATTTACTGCTCATATGTTTTCCATTCCAGGTGCCGTTTAGCAGTGGTACACCAGGTACCAAGTAGGGACCAGTGGTGGTGTTGTTGATCGCCGTGGGACACGGCGAACACAGGATGGCCGAGTGTTACAGACATCGGGTCCTGCATATTTACCAGCTTGACATGTAAACTCCTTAATGAACTAAATCCTGTTTAACTCTTTGGTCTCTTGACATAACCCTTGTAATAATTTAAAAAATAAAAACATTGACACCTTCCGCTTGTCAGCTTCCGGTGTCTAAAATTATTGTTAAAAGTTAATGATTGTGCAGGATTGTTTGATTAATATTATTGTTTAATGATTAATATGTAATTAACCATTTTATTAGTTAATTCAGTTGTATAATATTAATAACTTATTCATGTAGCTTTAAAAGACTATGTGTTGACAACTTCATTCTTGAGTTATGGTTGTTAAGAATCTAATATGGCGGGAATATACGAACTGATAGACGCACGACATTATAAAATTTGTTAAGTAAAATAAACTTATTAAAAGACCACTTGATTTCTGTTCTGTGACCATCCTGACCCAAAACCAGCTGGATCACAGTATATTTGCATTACATCAAAAACGTACTGACTGAAATACAGTTTGCGCTTAAAGCTTTTGAGGGGCAAAACACTGATCCGACCAGACTTTTAGAAGCTTTAATTAATCTTTTGGAATCCTTAAGCAGTAAAGTCATCCTTTCAACAAGACGTAATTCTATCGACATTTTAACAATAATTAATATTGAAGATTATTTAGACCCAGCCCCATATCTCAGTTATAATTTTGAAAAATCATTGGAGTCATTTTCTGATTTGGATAAGAGCAATTTACGTAAACGATGTGTTAACTTCACTGTTAAATTAATAAAAGAGTTACAAGAGAGATTGCCAAAGAATGTCCACATATTAAAAAAAATGAATATATTAAGTGTGACTGAAACTTTAAAGACGAACAAAGGGTTGGAAATCATTGAATTAGCTGAAAGTTTTGGTATATGTGGAGATGACATAGATAAAATCGTTGGTCAGTGGCGGAATATTCCACTTGAGACATGGACATTCACAAAATACACTACAAAATTTTGGACGGAAGTTAAGGAATACAAAGATGCTGGTGGTAATAATCCATTTCAAGAATTGTCAGAACTTGCTTTGCATGTTTTGGTTTTACCACACTCGAATGCTGATGTCGAAAGGATTTTCAGTCAGATGAATGTCATTAAATCAAAGCTACGAAACCGTATGAATCTTAATACACTCAATTCGATTTTATATATTAGAACTGGTTTGAAGACTTTTAACTCAACTTGTTATAGCTATGACATTCCAAAAGAGGTGACAAAAAAAGTCGGCAGCAAGGATGTCTATACATTCAAACTGACACAACAAAATCCTATTTCTACAGTACAAGCAGGACCTTCCACTTCTACTCAGCAGGAGAGCCAGGAAATTGTACAACAAGAACAAGATTCTGACGATGACGACTGGCTAATAAATTTGTAGATTATTTTTTGCGATTTCATGTAATCTATACTAATATTATAAAGAGGTAAAATTTGTAAGTTTGTAAGTTTGTAGGTTTGTAAGTTTGTATGTAGGGGGTAATCTCTGGAACTACTGGTCCGATTTGAGAAATTCTTTCAGTGTTAGATAGCCCATTTATCGAGAAATGCTATAGGCTATATACCATCACGCTACGACCCACGGGAGCGGAGCAGTAACGAAAAACGCGGGTGAAACCGCAGGGGTCAGCTAGTTTTTAATAAAAGCTAAAATCACCTAACTTTGTTCATTTTTTTTTAATTTAGCGCTTTTTTTCGAAAAATATCCAAATCTAGCGCTTTTTTTAAGTCAATTTAGCGCGTGTTTTCTAAAGACTGTTGGCAACACTGCCCCAAATCCTGCGACCCGTAACTAAAGTCAAGCCCAACATACATATATTACCTTCCAGCAAAAAAATCAAAATGACAGTTGCTAGAATAAAATCTCTACAAGTTCAAACTGATGGTTTAGAAATGATTATATCTAGACCAATGGACTTGTCTACTTCTCTTGGTCATCTTAAAGAACAAACAAGTACTCTATTATATTCTTTAGCAGCAGAAAAATATACACAGAGTGCTAGAAGATTAGCATGTAGTCAAACTTTACAACCATCTGGTAGAGTGTACTTAGTTCTCATACTACGGAACCCTAAAAATGCAGATGCAGAGACCATTTAAATATTAAGGGAAAGCATAATTTCAAACATAAGAGCTATACAAAGAAACTCCAGATTCCAACGCTTTAGTTCAGCCACAATATAGGGTATTATGATGAATAATGGATGAAAGTACTTATACATACGGTATACACTTCATGGAAAGACTGGAGTCAGATTTACTGGCATCGGACTATCCGTAACGACTGCCAAAGATCTACAAATGACAGCCGGGACCTATAGCTTAACGGACTTTCCGAGGCACGGAGGACAATCGTTATGTTAAGATGGTCACCCATCCACAGACCAAACTTGGCAAGCATTGCTTAACAGATCGACCCGTGCGGCTGTTATTATCTAGCCACAAGCTCCTCTTTTAAGATTGACCCGTGCGACTGTTATTATATAGCCACGAAGCTCCTCTAAGTTGATATATTAATTTTATTTATTTTTATAATACAACAGGGCAAAAAAAGGCAAAAAAGCGAGTCATTTAATGACTATCCATATAAAAAAAATGCAGTTTAGAACAAAACGGTAGATTGCAGATCGATAACAAGTACATAATTTTATATAATCAAATAAAACACGCTAGCTAGTTAGTTACATTTTAAATCTTGTTAATAATCATCTATTATATGTTTCGAAACGAAGCGATTATAATCGATTTTCCATACTATTATTATTTAAAGGTGCAGTTTACTTTGAAACTTTCTGCTAAAGATCACCATGAAGTGGATACTCTTGACTCTAGTCGTGGCATTCGTGCTGGCGCAGGTGACGGCTTATACAGGTAAATATCATCATCACCATCCATCATTAGCATTATCGGTCTTGTCCCATGTTCCCACTGCTGGGGCTCAGGCCTACTCTCTAGGAAAGGGAATGGGCCATAATCCACCGCGCGGGTCCAGTGCGGATTGGCGGATGTCACATGTCTTCGAAATTTTGGTTCAAGGACATGCCGGTTTCCTCACGATGTTTTCCTTCGCCGTTTTGAGAGCAGTGGTGATGAAATAAATTACACAAAGTAATGTGACCTGACTGGGTTTGAACCCGCGACCTAAAACTTGCAAGTCGGGGCAGTTACCACTGGGCCACCACTGCTCTCTACTACTACTATCCATCAAACTGTCGGACGCCACTACGACCGGTCCGTTTCGTCTCACATGCATCGGATTCCGGTGACCCCCTCACTAAGTTATCGGTAGTTTTTCACTACATGGAAAACTTTGAAATCATCGCATAGTAAGGTCTGTGCGTAGTTCTGATCTTAAACCAATTGAACACATCTGGAATGATCTTAAAAGAAGAGTTACAGCAAAAAACTCGTTTCTTCGCGACTCCAAGAGCGTCAATTTATCATTGACGAGGTGTGGGAGGTTAATCCATACAACTTCATGGTAAAATTAATACGGTCCATGAGACATCGATTAACAGCTGTAATTAAGGCTAAGAGAGGGAATACACTTTATTGATAAAACTGGTTAACCAAGAATTTTAAGTTTGACTCTTATTCTCTCTTAAGCAAAATTTGGTAATTTTACCCTTGTGTTGGATATTGTGTTCTAAAACTTTTCAAGGGTATTTTTTTACACTGTATTTCATATCATTACAAAGATAATGAAATGGTCTTTAAACTTGTGTATGCATTTCTTTCAAAATCTTTTCATAGTCATGACATAATCTGTCTTAACATAACAAGTTATGATGTGCGACTTTATTGCTCTCGAGTGTAGAAAATGGGCATTCATAAATAATACAAATCAAATTCTATTTAAAATTGTTTGTATGAAGAATAACTAGCTTATATTATACATATATTGTGTGACTTTTAATAGCTTTAAATAAACTCTAAAATGGCATGAATCAAAAATATTTGGCTTATGTTTAACTTACCACCAGATATTTTATTTTATTTGAAAAACAAACAATCATACATTACTTATAATTTCTAAATTACATAATAAACTGTTAGTAAATGTATAATCCAATACGTTTCCACATATTACTATTTCGAAAAAGATAATCAATTCCCTTTAGCACTATGCTTGATTCTGTAAACCCTTCAGAGTCAATTGAATTCCTTTGGGCAAGGGCACTTTTTGAGACACCAACTACACTAGCACATAAGAGAGGGCCAATGATAATCTGTCCCGATCCTAGAGAAGGAAGAGAAGTTTTGATATTCAACAAAAGAAATATCTCTAGGACAATCAAAATGGGAAATCAAGTGATAAATTTCAAATAAAATGACATGCGAGGGAAATATGTATATAATGGCCAAACATGAATAGAGATAGTACATTGGCTACAGTTCGTGATCTCATATCCCTTTTGAAAGAAATCGCAAAGCATATAAGTTATAGATACCAAGATACTAATGAAGTGCGAGACCATTTAAATGATAGAATTATTGAAAGGATAGTAGACAAATACCCATACAAGCTAATTGGATGTACTATCACAGAATTTTCTGCAATTGGTGACCTAAAAAGTGGTGAAAATTGCGGGAAATTTAGACACCAATCTAATTCCGAATATGTTACGACAGGGTGTTATCAATTAACATTAGATTCATCTTCCAATATCCTGTTGCCTGGGACAGCACTCAAAATACCGGTGGAGATAAGCCGAACAAGTTTGAAACCTTTTGCTGTAGAGATAGTTTGTAGAAATCACAAAAGGATTAGATGTTTTAATGTCAAAGAGACTATTAAAGAAATGTTCTATTATTATTTAAGCAACATCAATACTTTGATAGATAAGATTGCTAACAAAGATTTTATTTGGATGAATTTTTACATAAACAAAGCGTTTGGGAGCATCTGCTAGATCTATGTCTCTAATGGCCAGAACCCTGATTGAACCTAATGTCATCAGTATATACTATCATTATATTTGTTTCCTATATTGTTTTGCTAATAGTGATCCGAGAAATGCTTCTGAAGGGCCACTCACATATTGCTTGCCTGATGGTACTGTCATTGATATGGGGGATGAAAAAGGAATATTTGTACATAGTGCCGAACATAACAGCTATTTGCTCTACGGGATGAAAGTAGCTAAGGCATTAAGGAAAATAACAAAAGCTGAACTTTTGTGTGGCGTACTTGAGGGATTCAAAATAATTTATCCTGCTATCGAAGGCAATAGAATTGTGACCGTACGTTATCTTGAAACAAATTCCCCCAAGATTGAAGAAGGTGTAAAGCACAATGTTTTCATTGGAGGTGTATTATACACAGCATTAAAAGATTCCTCGGTCTCATATAGTACGAAGTCAACTGTGTCTAGACACCTTGATGACATAATTAAGAGTTGAGCACCAGGGGAAAAATGTAATTCTTGGCAAGAGATGGCTTGAATGCGAGGAGTTCGATTATGAACATTTGTCTCCCGACAAGAAAAGACGTAAGCAGGATGAGGAGCAAATTTTAATAGAGCATTCAGAAGATGTTGTTGTAGGGGGATAGGATCAGGAAAATGATGGTACGATAGATGCTTTTGATTCGGACAATGATATTTAGAATGATATTTAGAATGTATCTGGTTTTCAAAGTAAAAGATACAGTTAGGTGAAATATAATGAAATCTATATATAAAAGAGCATTATTACAATTTCTCGTTAACTTTAATGTATTATCTTAAATTCTAAAGCTTACTCACGCAAAACACAACAATCAGTAACTTTCGGCAAGGCGCTTAATAATTTTTTTAAATTTATTTTTTGTTAGGGCAAAAACATCGCCATCGTTAAAGTTATCATTGTAAACCCGAACCACTCTCTGGAGCGGCGCTCTTTTTCCTGCATTTGTACGGCAAGGCGTTGTAGTGAACAGTGGATAGGAACGAGCCTCTCGTCTCGTTACCGTTCTGGGTACAATGTAACATAATTTACCAATCAGTTCAGAGCAGTTGAACCTATTGTTCACAAGGCCATGGAGTATCATTCCTTGAAGCAACAGACGTCGGGAATGTAACAAGGACAAAAATACCATTTAAGAGACAAAAATAGTAAATGATCACCAAAATTAAACACGCATTTTAATTTAAAATTATAACCAAAATTTTAACGTCTCGCTATCCTATTTAAGCAAAATGACTCCAAATAAATAATTGTTATCCCAAAAGTATCATTGTTAAGAGCCCTGCGGAGACCGCGCGCTATTTCGAGTTGAGACGATATAAAATACGTTTTTGAGGTTGATGGAATCAATCCAGATAGTATAAACAATTCTTGGACACACCGACTGGAGTAAAGTCATCATCCGCACACTGACAGTTGCTTGCCGTGATAGCAATACAAACTATTGGAAATTTGGGAGAGGTTCCGTAATACCAAAAATTATGAATGAAAAATTAATGTATTTCCAATATTGTTTCGAGTATTTATAACTTGATAATAATGTTACGAACGTGAGTAATTAAATGCCGGTTTACTAGCAGAGAACTTTATTCACCACAAAACAATGACAAATTAGTCCAATCAACAAATAACCAATCACTATAAACACTCAGAGTTCCGTTTAGTATCGCTTAGGTCGCTAGGTATCACTTCACACACTTAGGTAGTTCGCTCTGTATCGCTGACGAAATCAAACTGAACTCGCTTCTAGCCGGGGGCCCGTATTTATATGCGAAGCCATCGAAGTTTCTCGATACCGACGTTTCAAGGACATTCTAGCACAAAATAGTCGCATCGGGAGGTCATAAATCATTATTATTACTCTCTTAAGTAGGTACTTATCTACCACCTTACATGCGAATTTCGACTCTATTGCTAATACCGGAAGGTACAAATTCCCTTATCCACCCACATAACTACCTACTGAATCTTTCTAATAATAATAGTACATGTCGGACTTTTCTGGAATTTGCCAGGCCTGAGTATGTACTCCTATTCTCGAAGCTTCGCACAGCAATGCGTTTTAATTATTTGATGCTACCCTTGGTTCCGTCGAAGATATAGCGTACTCAAGTTTCACGGCGTAACAGTGCCCCCCTCTTAGTCATGCTCGTCCCGAGCATTATTAGATCCGTGATACGGCGCCAATCTATCCACGTGGACTACCTTAGGTTTCCCTCGTAACCCTTTCTTGATGCGGTAGGTAACGTCGTTGATCCTTTTTATCACGGTGTAGGGTCCCTCCCATCGAGCTTGAAGTTTCGGCGACTTCCCTTTTCGTCGAAGTGGGTTGTGGAGCCAAATCAGTGCACCTTCCTCAAATCCCTTGGCGTTGGCATTGCGGTCGTATCGAGTTTTCATTTTAACGCTGGTGTGCAGGCTATTCTCACGCACTCGTTTATGCACTTCATCCAATTGATCTTGGAGGTCACTTACAAAGTCCGTAACTGGCTTAGTCTTGTCAGGTGGCACGCCGGTTATGGTATCGACTGGAAGTCTCATCTCCCTGCCGAAATTCACTCTTGCTGGGGTATGGCCCGTGCTATCATGCACTGCTGATCGATAAGACATCAGAAATAGTGGAATATACCGGTCCCAATCTTTCTGATGGTCATCGACAACCTTAGCCAGGTGATTCTCCAGGGTCTGGTTAAACCTCTCCACCATTCCGTCCGACTGTGGGTGCGCAGGTGTTGTGCGTGTCTTGTAAATCCCCAGAAGAGTGCACATTTCCTGGAACAGCGCAGATTCGAAGTTGCGGCCTTGATCGGAATGGATCTCCAAAGGTGCGCCATACCGACATACTACTTCTTCGACCACCTTTTTCGCCACTGTCGTCGCTTCCTGATTGGGTATGGCGAAAACTTCAGGCCACTTTGTGAAATAGTCCTGTATCACCACTATGTATTTGTTTCCGTCATCTGTCACTGGGAAAGGTCCAGCAACGTCGATGGCAATGCGTTCCCATGGGGCTCCTACATTGTACAACTGAAGCTTGCCCCTGCTCCTAGTCTGTGGTCCTTTCACGGATGCGCACGCTGTACATTTCCGACACCATTGCTCTATGTCTTCTCTACAATTGAGCCAGTAATACCGCTGTCTCACTTTCAGTAGAGTTTTCTTGATTCCCAGGTGTCCACCAGAAGCGCCATCGTGTATCTCCTGAAGCAGGGGGACCACTTCACGTCGTGGTACTATCACTTGTGTGGTCACCTCCTTGCCATCGTTCGATTCCCATTTCCTACAAAGCACGTCATTTTCTAGGACTAAACTGTCCCACTGTGCCCAGTAGCTCTTTGTGACAGGACTATGTGACGATACTTCATTCCACTGAGGCCTAGTTCCACTACGCTTCCAGTCCAGTATAGGTCGAATATCGTCATCTTCTTCCTGAGACTTCTTAAAGTTGCCTTCAGCCCTAATTAAGTTCACGTGTTCCCGGGCTTCATTTTGCTGGCAATGTCTACAGTCCTCATTACATGGACGTCGCGACAGGGCGTCAGCATTGTTATGCCCTTTTCCACTACGATGTTCCGTCACAAAGTTGAACTCCTGCAGCTGCTCTAGCCATCTTGCAACTTGACCCTCAGGGTTTTTGAATTGTAGAAGCCATTTCAATGCAGCGTGGTCCGTCCTCAACGTAAACTGTCTCCCTATGAGGTACTTGTGGAAATGTTGCAAAGTTTTTACAACAGCCAGTAGTTCTCGTCGAGTCACGCAGTAGTTCCTTTCTGGTTTTGAAAGTGCCTTACTGAAGTAAGCGATCACGACTTGCCTATCTTCTTGCACCTGCGACAGCACTCCACCAATTCCCGTGTTGCTGGCGTCGGTATCGACGACAAATCTTCCATCTCTGCTCGGATACCCCAGTATAGGCGCTTCACATAGCCGTTGCTTTAGTTCGTTGAATGCTGACTCACAGTTCTTGTCCCAGATAAAATCTCGTTTATCCTCAGTCAGCTGATGTAAAGGTTTTGCAATGTCCGAAAAATTCATAACAAACCGCCTGTAGTATGTGCACAACCCTAGAAATGCACGTACTTCTGTTTTGTTCTTTGGAGCCGGCCACTGTTGGACAGCCTTTATCTTCTCAGGATCGGTTCTCACTCCATCGGCGCAGATGACATGTCCTAGGTAGCTGACCTCCTTCTTGAACAGGGCACACTTCTTTGGGCTTAGTTTTAGGTTAGCCCCCCGTATCCTGGTGAATACTTTCTCCATATTTCTCAGGTGTTCCTTAAAAGTGCGGCCCATTATAATGACGTCATCCAAATATACCAGACAGACGTCACCAAGAAGGCCCACCATGACTCTATCCATGAGGCGTTCAAACGTCGCTGGAGCGTTGCACAACCCAAAAGGCATGACGTTAAATTGCCACAGGCCGTTGCCAATTCCTGTACTGAACGCTGTCTTTTCCTTATCTTTCTCGCTAATTTCCACTTGCCAGTAGCCACTTTTCAAGTCAATGGTTGAAAACCACTTCATACCACTGAGCATATCCAGTGTGTCGTCTATCCTAGGCAAGGGATAACTGTCCTTCTTCGTTACATCATTCAGCCTTCTGTAGTCTACACAGAATCTGGTACTGCCGTCCTTCTTCTTCACCAGAACGACAGGAGAAGACCATGGGCTCGTAGAAGGTTCAATTATTCCGCTATCAGCCATATCCTTTACCATTTCTGCTACCTCAGTTTCTTTAGCCCAGGGTATGCGGCGCGGTCTCTGTTTAATTGGTCTAGCATCACCTGTATCTATCTCATGCTTGACGAGACCTGTTCTTCCGCAATCTTTTCCCGTTGCAAAGATATCCCGGAACCGTAGCAGAAATTCCTTGGCTTGCTGTAGTTCCGAAACTGATAAATTGCTCTTAGAATTTTCTAGAAGTTGCTGGATGTGATCAGGTTCACCTTTTATTGCGTCTTGTTTTACTGAAGATGTGTTGATTTGGCGGAGATACTTCACTTCTTCACATCTTCCAACAACACTGTTTTTCTTTAACTGGATCTCCTTTTTCCCAAGATTTACAATCCTGACCTTGGATCTTCCTTTCGTCATAACTAATGTCCTCGCGGTGATAAGTTCCGGGTGCCGGCCAATGTCTTCAACCATAACACATCTGCGTTGCTTAATTTTCTTAGGAAATTTAACTTCGACTAAGGTTTCCGTTCTTGGAGCCAATGTGGTATCCTTTAAGCAATAGAGGTTGCATGTGTTAATTCCTTGCAGGAAGACTTCTTGGTCTGGGAATTTCAATACTCCTCTATCGATATCTAAAACACATCGGTAATTCCGCAGGAAGTCGAGACCCAGTATGCAATCGTCGGTTATGTTCGCAATTAACGCTGAATGGGTGTACACTTGATCACCGATTTTAAACTCGATTTCTGTATCACCGAGGACGGAGACTGGCTGGCCGGTGGCTGTCTGAAGTCGGTAGGCTGGGGTTTCTGTTTGCCACAAGATGGTGCGTTTCAGCAACTCAGGTCTTATAATAGTCCGTGACGCCCCGGTGTCAACGGTGAAATTGCAAGCACGTTGATTCAGCGTTCCCTCGATGATCAAACTATTTCCGTTGTGGACTTGATTGATGGTGATGGTTGGGGCCTTCAGTTGACCAGCCAGCACCCGCCCCGCGGCCCTGGTGACATTTAACGACTCCTCGTTAACTTGAGTTCCGGAGTCCACACTTCCCCTCTTCCTCTTGGGGCAATCGGTACGAATGTGCCCTTTTTTTCCACATCCATAACACGTCGGAATATAGCGGGACTTTGCCGACGAAGCTACTTCTCGGTGACGTGGTTGCACTGAAGGTGAGACCACCACTTCCCGAACTCTGTGCGTACGTGAGTCTTGTCGTACGGCTTCCACTTCCAAAGCGTGGGCCATCGCACTCTTCAGAGTTTGGTGGTGTCCGAGTCGCACCGTAGCCCTGACTTCAGTATCCCGTAGACCGTCGATGAATGCTTGCACCAGATTTACTTCCACCATCTCCGGTGTCATCGACATGTATGCCCGCCGGACCAGCCGTTCAACCTCTACTCCCCACTGCTGAAGGCTCTCGTTCGACCTCTGCGTTCTCTCGCGAAGTTGCGCGCGGAAAACATGTTCGAGGTGCTTGTCACCATAGCGAGTGTCTAGTCCCTCCATTAGACGCTCCAACGTCCTGCCGTCTGAAGGAAGGTTCTCTAGGACCAGCAGAGCGTCCCCTCGTAGGGCCAAAGTTAACGCCGCGAAAGACTGGTCATCATCCCAGCGGTTCGTCTTGACCAGTGTTTCGAATTGGTACTTAAAAGCCGTCCAGGACGACGTGCCATCAAAACGCGGCATATCAAATTTTGCGGCTGATGCACAGTGGGTGTGCGATGGTGCGCTAACAGCAACGGGTTCGCGTGCTTCGAGCTTGATAATTTTTTTGTTGATGTCTAGCAGGCGATCTTCGTGGCCATCAATTCTGGTTTCGAGGCTATCAGCTCGGGCGGAAACCTCCTTGACCTCTAAGGTGAGATTTTTTACTTTCTCGCCCAACGTGACGAGGCCGTGATCGATTTTTTCGAGAATCAGGTTCTGCTTAGCCTCTTGATCCCGGCGGGCTTCCTCCTGATCGCGGCGGGCTGCTTCCTGTTCGCGGCGGGCAGCTTCCTGTTCGCGGCGGGCTTCTTCCTGGTTAGCCGCGATTAGGTCCTGGAGCTTACGTTGGTTAGCCTCTTGTTCGCGGCGGGCAGCTTCCTGTTCGCGGCGGGCAGCTTCCTGTTCGCGGCGGGCTTCTTCCTGGTTAGCCGCGATTAGATCCTGGAGCTTACGCTGGTTAGCCTCCATACTAGCTTGCATGGCGGCCAACACTGCGGCGAGGTTCATTCCCGAGGATGGCCCTGTTGGCGCCTCAGCAGCTGCCGTTGCTCCCATACCAGCCCGATCTTCCGCTTCCAGACGTTGACGTGCAGCATCCATCTCCACTTGCCTCCTTGTTCGTGGTCCCTGTTCGTCGTCCCTCTGTAGTAATGGCATCTCACTTCTGACACCAGTTGTTACGAACGTGAGTAATTAAATGCCGGTTTACTAGCAGAGAACTTTATTCACCACAAAACAATGACAAATTAGTCCAATCAACAAATAACCAATCACTATAAACACTCAGAGTTCCGTTTAGTATCGCTTAGGTCGCTAGGTATCACTTCACACACTTAGGTAGTTCGCTCTGTATCGCTGACGAAATCAAACTGAACTCGCTTCTAGCCGGGGGCCCGTATTTATATGCGAAGCCATCGAAGTTTCTCGATACCGACGTTTCAAGGACATTCTAGCACAAAATAGTCGCATCGGGAGGTCATAAATCATTATTATTACTCTCTTAAGTAGGTACTTATCTACCACCTTACATGCGAATTTCGACTCTATTGCTAATACCGGAAGGTACAAATTCCCTTATCCACCCACATAACTACCTACTGAATCTTTCTAATAATAATAGTACATGTCGGACTTTTCTGGAATTTGCCAGGCCTGAGTATGTACTCCTATTCTCGAAGCTTCGCACAGCAATGCGTTTTAATTATTTGATGCTACCCTTGGTTCCGTCGAAGATATAGCGTACTCAAGTTTCACGGCGTAACAATAATATCTGTGTTCCGACGAAAAGATATTTTGAAATATTGTTGTTTATAATATAGAAAAAACAAAATAAAAACATGACATTTTCGCTGTGAAAATGTGCAAATTTAAATTCGCTTAAATTTCTTTTAGGGTAAGTTTTTCAACAAAAAGACGATGTAGGAACCTAGATAATTAATGTCTGAATCCGAATAACATCATATTATGGTGTAAATATGCTTAAATTGCAAATGATTTTGGTATTACGTTTGTATGGATAATTCTAACGTCGCGCCCACCTTAACCCATCTGACTATGAGAGTAAAGGAACAGAAAGTGCACCTGTGTTTGCGCACACAATGTACACACAATATCGCCTACATATTGGCCACCGTGATCGAAATTCGGTCGGGGAGTATTATAATAATGTACTAGTTTATTACGTGAATATTTCTTCTGTTCCAGAATTAGAGCTACGTCGCCACTGCACACACGACTTCCAGTGTGAAGACTATTGTAGATGTGCTCCTATTGATTATGATCCATCGGGACCGAAGCAGTGCCAGTGTCCTGGTCAGGGAGTACACGGGTAAGACTTATGCCAACATAGCATAGCATCAGCCTTATAATGTTCCCACTGCTGGGCCTCTTCTCAAAGAGAGATGTGATGATGTGACATCAATCGTGTGGTCTGTCCATCATCCAATGACTCCTCTCGCTCTAGGCGGATTGGGATCAGATTATCACGTCTTCCTTCTTTGCCTACGTTTTGGGACCGCGGGTTTCCCCTTCAGGAGACTTCGGCCCAGTTAGGTCCCTACGGTTTTTTTACTGATATCTCCAGAGGCGTGCGTAGAATACTACATGCCGTCGACGACTCGGGCTCGGCTTGACGGTTATCGGACGGCGAGCTACCCGTTGCCCCACTTCTTACTAACTCTTTGTTGCAGTGGAATATGCAGAAGAGCGGAGTATCTGCGCTAGAGGATGAGCAGCAGACTGCGAGCCCAGCGGCGATGATCTGCGAACTCAGCTGCCGCGGGTTACAAATATCACGCGTAGTCACCAGCACAAAACCTTTGCACCAACATAAGTTACGGAAAATTGCACTAACGGATACGCAAGTTTTGGAAAATTGCACAATAAATCGCACTAATGCAAACGCAAGTTTCGGGAAATTACATTAACACAAACGCAAGTTTCGGCCAGTAACACCAACGCAAGTTTCAGCAAATTGCACCAACGGTTGTTTGGTTTCCAAAAAAGATTACGCGTCATACATGTACAATCAAAAATTTTCCGCTAGATTTGTGCATGTACAAAATTAAGTCCGTCTCTGTACTTTTGTGTGCATTAAGTAAATGATAAATGATATTTATTCTGCAAATAGGTTTTTTCAAACTCTTTTACACGTCAATTTTTTTTTTTTGGACTTTTTTTTTTTTGTTACTAGATGAGGCCGGTGTTTCCTAACTGACTACCCTGAGAAGAAACACCGAAACAAACTCAGGGGTCACAGTCTCTTTTAAAGTCCATACAACATGTAAGTAAGTCATATGCGAACCATGCAGATTAGTGTCCGAGATGGCCTTTTGAAGAAAGAACCATGCAAATTTGAGTGGACCTGTCCAGTCAGTGCAAGCATTTGTCATTATTCGCAAAGCTCAACTCAGGACTACTAAGGAGCTCTACGACTTGACGAACAATACCAAAGAGAGGACATAATGGTTAGGCCACAGAAAACACTCGAATTGCCGGACATAAGTTAAAATGACTAAAAAATAAAATAAAAATAAAAAAGCAATCCACATAGTCCTCACATTCACAAAAAAGAAAACAAAATAATACAAAGTGTAATACTTAACAAATTAAGCATTTTTGTCAAACAGAAATAAAAAAAATAATAATTAAAAAATGTCAAATTGTAAAGTAAAAATTATTTTACAATGTCAAATTGTAATAAATAAATTTCAAATTGTAAAATAGTACAATCGAAAACAAAATAAAATAAGAAAATAAGACAACAGTTGTAGTGCGCACTGGAGCGGGTCAATCCCAAGCCTTTACGTCCTCAACGTAGTCCTTTACAGTGTAATAAGCCTTTTGGCAAAGTTTTCGCTTAACAAAAGATTTGAACTTATTAAGGCTTAGTTCTTGCATATGACTAGGAAGCCTATTATAAAAGCGTATACATTGACATCTAAATGAACCCCCTATTTTTTTGGGTTATTCCCGTTCGTCCACACCCCGCCGTCCACACTGCGGACGACTGGGAATGATGCGTTCCGCTCGTCCACACTGCGGACGAACAGAACGCATTATTCCCAGTCGTCCACACCCCGTCATCTCACGTCTAGTCTAAAAGTTAATAAAAAGAAAATATGATGATAGTATTTCCTTATATAATAAATATACTTTTATTTTATTATAGAAGGAAATACTATTTTACACATTGGCAATGTGTAAAATTAAAATGTGAAACATTCACGAGGTGCGGACGATCGGGAATATGGAAATGTTGCGTTCCGTTCGTCCACACTGCGGACGAACGGAACGCACCATTCCCAGTCGTCCGCAGTGCGGACGACGGGGTGTGGACGAACGAGAACAACCCATTTTTTTGAGCCTGGTTGCAGGAACAACAAAATTATGTTTGTTCCTGGTATTAAAATTGTGAATATCACTCCTGGTATTAAAAGTGGTTAATAAATAAATTAATTTACAAAACAAGGCGCGGATTTATCCATGCGTGATAAATCCGCGCCGCATCCTTTCTGTGTAATGTACGACGCATCTCTTTCATACATTTTGTACGAATAAAATTTGAAGCGACAAAAATCCGATCCATATCCGCATCGCATCCGAATCTTTCATCGCTTCTGTGTATTATTAGCGCCTTGTTTCATTTTATACCTCTAAAAATACCCGTTATAAGATCTTAGCATAAATATCTTTTTGTTATCCACTAATTCTACTAAACATAACCAGTTGTAATCACAACATCGAAAAATAAACCAGTCTGGAAGAAAGTGAAGCGTTTTCAATTAAAACCCAGTGTCGAGGGTTATTCATGAGTATCAACAGATCCTATTTTTGATAAAGTACTGAATTGACAAAGCATTGAAGATGAATCCCACCATGGAAATTGATAACCAGCCAGGTACTTCGAGTCTAAAGAGAAAGAGGGAAGAAATCATCGTAGACCCTGATAGTCTTGGGATTGCAATTGCTGGATCCAGCACACAGCAATCCAGCTGGATCCAGCACACAGCAATCCAGCTGGATCCAGCACACAGCAATCCAGCTGGATCCAGCACCTTTTTAAAGATGCTGGATCCAGCGATGCGGATCCGCAAACGTATCAATTTCTATAGTTTAGTTTCGAATTGCGTCCGTAATGGTCATATATGTGTGACGACAACTGTGTAATGGCTGCTCGATAGATTATTTCGGGCTGTTGTATCTATTCTAATCGCGCCAAGAACTTTGCTTGCGCGATGCAGGATTCTGTGACGTCAGATGTCTCTATACGGGTATATGTTATTAAATTTTAATTTGTTTCTTTTGATCTCAAATGGTTAAGAAACCAAAGCAAATTAGTGAAAGATTGCATAGATTATATCGTAAGAAGTTATTGTACAAATTGCTTAATAAAAAAGTCTTATGTCGTCTTTTATGCGTTACACATTTTACTGGATCCGCGCTGGATTCAGGTCAATCCAGCAAGAATCTAGCTGGATTGAAAACGCCGCTGGATTGCAATCCTTACCTGATACAAAAAAGGAAGTGCAGGACCCAAAGGGACCTCGTCTCACACTAGACACTGATAAGAAAGTGAGGTGCCTAAAAATACTGTGCATAGCTTATGCGGAAATAGTGGACATGGTGGGCACCATCATGGTCTCTTCTTCTTAGCGTGTCGATGGCAAAACCAGTCAGATACTTTGCCTGGCCCAATACTCGGTAATAATAATGGTAATAATAATGGTCTCTAGACTAGGGACAATAGAAAGAGTTAAGGAGTTCAAGAATGTTCAACAGGAGTTAAGATCTGAGGTGATATTTGCTGCCTAAATAACTAGCGTAATATTAGATACAGAGGTAGAGACCCAATTAAAAGAGAGGATGTCCACAACATCTGGCTGAGAGTGACCCAGGAGAAAAGACTGGATTACAAAAATTTCGGCATGGACAGTGAAGAGAATTGGTATGGTACCATGGGACTGTTATAAATCGACATGCAGCTCTAACAACTAAAATAATGTAGCTGACGCTGCATCGACGCCAGGCACGTGCAATGTCACGTTTAATGTCATGTTTGCACAATTTAACATATTTTCAACAATAGTTTAATTAACGCAGTCATACTTTGAATCTCGCGGCGGACACATTAAATTAATGTAATGTTTTGGGGACAATATACCTTTATTATTATGCATAGTTTTATTTAAAGTGACCCTGGACCTGCCCGGCTCATATCTAGTTCGCTGCCTTCAAATTGAAATTAGATTAACTCAGACTAGGCCATGGTACTGCCAATTACCAAAATGGGTGGAACACACACTTCTTTCCAAGTGTCGAAATATGGATTAAGCGGGCCTCATCACGTATTACTTGAGGGCAGATCATCGATCGTTCACAGTCTTGGACCAATGACAGCGTTCTTGTGCATGGTTAGAACTAAAGGAATCTACAGAGGGAAATTTGATGCTGCTGTTAAAAGAGCGATGGCGCATATTCCTGCTATCGACGACATCATAGAGATAACAAAGAATGTAAAGATGTTCTTTGAGCTGTCAACCCTAATTACCCTCATAGCAGAAATTCTGTTAATAACTACCTCCAGACAAGCCATTAGAAAGTGATTCACCCTTAACTTCTTAGTAAACACTATTGAAACTATGAGAAAGGAAGAAAGGTCAGTTTCTCAAGTTCTTCAATACAACAGGATCAGGGGGATGGTTACTGTATAAGAAACTAGCTTTAGCCCGCAGCTTCGCCCGCGTACATAAAATATAGCCCGTCACTCAGGAATACAGCAGCTTTCTATTGGTGAAAAACATTTTAGCAATCGGTCCGATTACCAGTATTTCCACAGATTACCTCATACAAACAAAAAAACTACCTCTTTATTATATTAGTAAAGATGTATGACGAAGCTGTGGTTGATGCAGGGCAACATGACTAAAGAAGTAGCATCACAGATTTTGTATCACAGCATTTTTGGTACATATAAAGAGGATCTCTCTGTTCTCAGCCAGATAACCAAAACAGGCAACTGGTTTACTAGGGAAGAGATGGGTAAGTCCTTCAGGCCAACGACTGCAGGCAACAATACCATTTAACCTTTATTAACCAAAACAAAACGACCAAACTTACATAGTAATGTTGTTCTGCGCACTACATGGACAAGGTGTTTGGTTGTTTCGAACAGATTCACACTGTCCTCCGTACTATTATGCACTGTATCACGGTAGGATAGTCTTCCTGAACTCTCACAACACAACACTTGATTATCATACTTATTATCAAAGGTTTAATTCATGAATCCCCGACCGGTCCTATGAGACCGCGCTGTTATTGTTTTACTATTGTGTCTCGTTTTGAGGGTATGTTGATAGGTTAAACTCAGAACTTAAAAACTCAAAGCGTTATACATTTTAAATTGCGAGTTACCTTCCAGTTCAATAAGTGAGTACATATTTTTAGTTGCAATGAAGGTAGACCGAAATATATTTTAGTATATGCAAGAAAGCAAAATTGTTCCTCTTAAGCCCCCTGTATAGGTATCTTACTCGAAAATGTCCTGTGCCAACCAGACCGGGCTTCTTTCTGGTGTGTACAACCAAGTTAGCTGTGCACCCTGCTTCAGTGGCCCTAGGAATCAGACCTTTGGGGAAGAGTTCTTCGAGCACATAGAGAAGAGGAGGGTTGTTGGATCTGGGGGGTAAGAACTCACAACAAATAATACTAGGGCTGACCACTACACTAAAGGAATTGCACCAGATGATTCGAAAAGAAGGAGGGAAATTGCAAATGGGCACCGCTGTGTAGAGGGATAGTGGAAGTCTTGAGGTGGATAAACTTTTACAGTATTATGCAAATAGACAGTTGTGGGCTACTTTTAAACAACCCGGCTGATTGCGCATCACGTGGACTTTATGCATCAGAATTAATAAAATTTAAGTTGTGGTCTGAAGGACCTGATTCCATTTAGTAAGGGTAAACAGATACTAACTAATCTAGAAAAAATAAAAGTACATTTAGCAACAGAATATTTTATTTGGGATAAATATTCCTCACTTACCAGATTAGTTAGAATAGTAGCATATTTAAGGCGTAGGGCGCGTTTTAGAATTGAGCCAAACCGAAATTTTAAAGAAAGAAATATGAGTTTGTAACAGCCGACGAGATGAAGATAGCATTAGACACTTAGACACTTGCGTTAAGATATGTCAAAATCAAAATTTCGAAGCAGTGATTCTGGACTTACAGAAAGAACATCCGAAAAGAGGTCATTAAATCTTTACCTCGATTCCTTCAATATCCTCAGGGTGGGCCGGTAGATTGGAAGGTTCTGGTCTTGATACAGATAGCAAGCATCCGATGATGATTCCTAGCCCAAGTCATTTCACCAACCTCCTAATCGACGATGCACATCATAGGAATCCATGGTGTATAGGAGTCCATACTACATCCCCTCAATAAATGGGTCAGTTACCAACAGCGCGGGTGACTCCTACTAGTAGGTGATTTAGGAACAGCAGGGTAGACTATGCAGGGCCAATAAATTGGGCAGGGGGTCACCATGCGTATAAAGGGTACATGATTACGCTTATTTATATGCACGGCGACTAAAGCGGCCCACATTGAGGTAGTGAGCGACCTCACAACACAAGGTTTCCTTGCCGCATTGAAGCGGTTCGTGGCAAGACGCGGTCATTGCAAAGACATGCGGGGTGACAATGGCACAAATTTTCAATTTGCGTCCAAAGAGTTAGATGCGTTATTTCGATCGAAGAATTCAGGCATAGCAAGGGAAATTGCTGTAAATTCAACTACCGAAGGAACTACATACATGGCACTTTATTCCCCCCATGCTCCAAATTTTGGCGGATTATGGGAAGCAGGAATTAAATCATGCAAAAAGCACAGGGTGATAGGAACTTCTACTCTTACTTTTGAAGAGATGAAGACCTTATTAAGCCAAGTAGAAGCCTGTTTAAACTCGCGTCCCTTTTATAGACAACTGATTCAGACACTTGATGCATTAACACCAGGACACTTTCTTGTAGGAGAACCTCTTGTAAACACACCTGATAACAATTATGAAGATGCACCGATTTCTAGTCTAAGGCGGTGGCATCTTGTACAACAAATGACGGAACATTTTTGGCTACGCTGGTCAAATGAATATTTGACCACACTCTTAAATCGATATTAAATGGAGTAAACAAACCTGAACCAGCCGTAGGGGATATAGTCTTGGTCAAAGAAGACAATTTACCTCCTTGACGGTGGCTTCTCGGCAGGGTGGTTAAAAATGCAGAGGCCCAACGAGCGCCTCGGGCAGCGAGCGCGCCAGCAGGAGCAGCGAGCGCGCCAGCAGGAGCAGCGGCGCCTCCAGAGAGGGAAGCGTCCTGCGTCTGCAGGAGAACTGGCGCGCAGGGCGGTTGCCGCAGGGGAGGCCCGCCATCGTCGCGGTTCGTCGAGTTCCTAAATTGTAATTTTAGGTCTTGTCAAGCTTTTTGTTCATTCCGCTACTAGCATGAATAACGAAGAAGTTTGACAAGAACTATAATTACAATTTTTGTTAATCGGACTCGTCTAGAGCTTCGAACATTAAATTATTTAAACTTTATGTACAGTGGTGGTGGTAAAAAAAATTATAAAATTACTTTTAGCAAGAACTATAATTAAAATTTTTGTCAATCGGACTCGTCTAGAGCTTCCCAAATTATATTATAACTTTAATATTTTTTTTTATAAAATTACTTTTAGCAAGAACTGTAATTACAATTTTTGTTAATCGGACTCGTCTAGAGCTTCCCACATTACAATGAACTGATAATATTTTTTGTATAAAATTACTTTTAGTAAGAACTATAATTATTTTTGTTAATCGGACTCGTCTACAGCTTCCCAAATTATAATGAACTTTAATAAATTTTTTTATAAAATTACTTTTAGCAAGAACTATAATTACAATTTTTGTTAATCGGACTCGTCTAGAGCTTCCCACATTATAATGAACAGATACTATTTTTTTTTTTAAATTACTTTTAGCTTTTTTAGAGCCAGAAGTACATACATGTTTTTGCTATTTTTTGAAACAGTAATTGCGATCACTCTTACTATCCGAGACATTACCTAACCTACCATTACCGAATAAATTGTATAGATTGTGACAAATCCCTCCACCCTTAGCGCCGCTAGCTCTGAGCGAATCTGAGCGCCTGAGCATTTCAGACCAATAATGACACATTTATATTTTGCGCAAAGATATTTGTATAGATGAGAGTTCACCTATGATACGGAAGATTAAAATTCAGACAGTACTTTCAGAACAAAGCTGCTAAGTTTGGTATCAAGACTTGAGCTTAACGAGAGTGCCACTGGCTATCCCTAGCCCTTTATTGATTACGCCGCCGGTAAACAATCCGCAACAGATTTACCTACTGATGTTGGTACAATCTAAACTTTGTAAGATAATAGACTCTGTGCCTGTTGCAAACTTTGGTGTCGTGTCGTGCAGTGCAGAACTTTTTGAAATGTAAGTATACTTTCTACATTTCTTCAGTTTTTCAATTTAGAGCGACTACTACTGTTGTTTTATTGTTGAATTAACATGTTTATTGTTTTTTGCAGAACACAGAAGAATAATACGCTACCTACCTATCATGGGCGGAATTATTTCAGGGTAAGTCGAATCATTGCAATAAATAGGTACCTACCAAACTTTGGAACCGTAAACGATCAGCAAGTTACATTGAATTATAAATACCGACAAAAAGCCCCAATTCAAAGTTTTATTTACGTTTAGTTCAGGTAGATTTACGTTTAGTTCAGGTAGATTTACGTTTAGTTCAGGTAGATTTACGTTTAGTTCAGGTAGATTTACGTTTAGTTCAGGTAGATTTACGTTTAGTTCAGGTAGATTCAAGTTGTTTTATGTAGGTACAGACTTATCCATCTTTACGTATGATGATCAAGGATTACGGTCCGCGGCGGTATGATGATGATTGCAACCAAATTACTGCTGTATTACGACGAAGTGTTATAAGTACTAACATGGTGTGGCACCAAATGTGGAATGTTTTGGGCTTTGGGCATAGGTACTAATGAAAAAGCTTGTTTGTGTCGGTTATTATTTTGTTGTGAATGTATCTGCATGTAATCTACTAAGTTTTTGCATGGTTTGAATATCCCTTTCTTTTTAGGATTATCGAATGCTGCAGTGGCAGTGGCGGCGGCAGCACGACGCCGCGTAGCATCACGCCGCTAACCCAATCATCGTCCACGCTGGACGAAGAGTAAGTAGGACTTTCTTTTATGGTTAGGTATAAACTAGATATACAATTTTTAGTTTCATGTAGCAAAATAATGCGTATAAATGTCCTTCCCAATAAGATTTCCGTATTCCCTTTTGTTAGGTACTTTTTCTGATCATGGTATGAGCAGATTTGACATTATAATAACCTAATGTTGGACCGATGATCTGGTGAAGGTCGCGGGAATCCGATGGATGTGAGACGCACAGGACCGGGCATTATGGCGGGACTTGGGGGAGGCCTATGTCCAACAGTGCACACCTTGGTTGAAACGATGAATTTGTACTATCGCTTGCTTCGTGTAGACTTCGTAATAATTAGAATCCTTTTTTATTTTGTATGTAAATCTGATGAACTAAGTCATAGAACAAAAGTTGTTATTTATGATGTTAGTAACAGAGTCCTAAAAATTGCCAGTGTTTTACATATAACCCTCTATCTAAACAAAATAAGAAAAACTGAGCAAGTGCGAGTCGGACTCGCGCCCTGAGGGTTCCGTATACTCCGTAACTATCTCAATAGTAGTAAAATTCTCAGTTTTCTGGTACACGGTTTTAATTTGAACTCGATACCCCCACGCGTTCTCAGGATAAAGGATCTTGACAGACAGATGGACGGACAACTAAGTGATCCTATAAAGGTTTTGTTTTTTCCTTTCCGGGTACGGACCCCCTAAAAACGATGTTACTATTTTTTTTTTTAATCAGGCCATATTACTATGATGTAGATGTTTCTGTACTAAATAAAATAATATTTTACAGAACAAGAGCCGAGGAGCGCCGATTACGCACTCTAGTACGCGAGGCGCTGATGGCCCAGCAGAGGGCCAACGAGGGCCTCGAGCGGCGGGCGCGCCAGCAGGAGCGGCGGCGGCTCCGGCGCGACGAAGTCATGCAGCTGCAGGACAACTGGCGCAGGGCCGTTGCGGCCGGGGAGGCCCGCCGTCCTCGCGGCCTTGGGGAGCTCTATTCGAGTTCCTAAGTTGTAATTATAGGTCTTGTCGAGCTTCTTGGTCATTCTGCTACTAGCATGAATGGCGGAGAAGTCTGACAAGAATTATAAAATATTTGTTAAATGGACTAAAAACCATTGCAGTACCGATTAAATGGACTAAAAAAAATTGCAGTACCGATGAAATTGAGTAAGGATGACGACCCAAGTATCATGTCAGAGGCGAGCGTCGCCTGGGACCCAGCTCGTGGTAACCGTCGAAACGTTCAAGTACCATTCTGCCCTCGTAACAGCAAATGCAGTAATCGACATTTTTACGATTTTCCGTTTTTATCATAAATGACATAAGGAGAGTTCAAGCTATATGTAGTTTTTTTTTATTTTTTTTTTCTATGGCTGGAACATGGTGAAACAATAAGAAAAAATGCAGCATTTCGTGAGAAATTATCTAATGTTGTTAGCATAAATACAGTAATGAACATATACCAGATTAAAGTGCAGTAATCACATCTAAATACTAGTAAGAAACGCAGTACTCGCATTTTGGCTGCGTTTTAATCTTGTACATTCGTATATTAATTTATTACTATGTTGTTTAAGGTGAAATGCAGTAATGGTTTACACTGCGATTGACCCTAGTATCATGGAATAAAAAATGTAAAATATGATGTCTTATTATAGCGCATGCTGCGTTTAACATTAAGTAGGTAGTGCTTCAGTCGAAGCTAAAAGCTATGAAAGTTTCTGACTTCTGCAAATGTATATTTATGATCATTTATCTCAACATAGACTTGAAACAAAAACATGAAACAAAGGCTGTGAGATTTAAGTTAAATTAAGTATTACTAAAATACTGTTACCGTGCGTTTACTAATTAAAAATAAATAGTTTCCTAGGGAAGCAGTGTTCCATTTATATAATTTTAGTTAAGCTTCCTACTAGCTTAACTAAAACTATATAAACGGAACACCGCTCTCCTGAGCGAGGGGCATATTTTAACAATTTTTCGTTTCTTGGCTATGAAAGTTTATTTGTAAAGTATTTATGAAATCCAGCAGTACCATTCTAATTAACAACTATTCAACTATTTATTTCAAATAAATTTTAGATCAAAACTGTAACGATGTTTTTTTAAAAACGTCTCTGAAAAAAAAACTGTTGGGTGGTACATCCTACGGCTAGTTGTAACCGGGTTCGGGCTAATTGTAATGTTAGGAATTGAAAATAATTTTTTTTATTGTATAACTAGCGACCTGCCCCGGCTTTGCACGGGTGTAAAATTATCAGTGTTTCCCTACTATATTATACATATAAATGTTCCTCTTGAATCACTCTATCTATTAAAAAAACTGCATAAAAATCCGTTGCATAGTTTCAACGATTTAAGCATACATATAGGGATATAGGGACAGAGAAAGCGACTTTGTTTTATACTATTTAGTGAAGATTTATTTAGCACATTCAGCATAAGAAACTTTACAAACGCTAAAACAGGTTGAAATTTTCCCTAATTCTTTTTGGAAACACCCAACGAGGGGCTAGCTCGTAATGTGTATGGAATAGAATTCCACAGGCGCACAGCGCGAACAGTGAAAGTTCCAGTGCAATGACTGGAGGAATGGGAAGGAAAACAAAGGAGAAAGGAGGATGATGAGCGACAAACCTTTCCTCTCGGAACAAGATACTCGAAGCGTTCCCGAAGATACAAGAGGGAGTTGGGATTATGAAGGGCAGAGAAGAAAGACTGGCAATCCCGACGTTAGCGAATAGTTAGCTTCAATGGTCGTCGAAATTCCGACACATGGTCGTAGTGTCGAAGGCCAAAAATGAAGCGGATTCACTGATCCTGCAGACGCTCCAGCTTGTCAAGAAGTTCCTCAGTCCCATCAAGGAAGTAGACATTAGCGTAGTCTAGAAGAGGTAGAAGAACAACTATTGATAACTTACTCCGTAAAGTTGTTACAACATACCCCACTGCGAGGTTTTTTGAAATAACTTCTATAAAAAAAGAAAATGTTGCTTACTTAGTGTAAAATTACAGTTAATATAATCAAACTAAACAACTACACTGCATTATGCCTTTTATTCTACATATATTCAATAATAAATAATAATTAACTTTGCTAGTGCATAATGCAGTCAATACATTTCCTTGGTACAAATGCAGTAACAAACACACGTACTGCATTTCACTTTACTTCTTGGATTTATTACTATTAGAAATACAAGGTTAAAGGGCAGTATTCAACTTTCTAAAGACCTAGATAAGAAAAATTAACTTCAAAACTAAACTGAATAATACTTTGTATTTTTATATACCTTTTCCGTAACAAAACATATGAGATTTATATCAGGGAAAGTAGAGATTTGATTAAAACACTTAAACGCGTTTTTCTCGAAACTCCCATTTTGCAAGTACTGCATTTGCTGTTACGAGGGCAGCATTGCGATGGTACCGAAGAAATCGACGAAAGAATACGCCAAAGTAAGCGCGGAAATTGTGAGATAGGAGGAATCAGGAATCTGCTCAGTCTATATTCAATATGTACTTAGTTACCTATATTGTTTAGTTCCCGTGTGCAAATTGGATGTTCTTGGATCATTCTGCTGGGCTAATATTTGTAAATTAGTCCCTTTTCCAGGAAATAAAAAGCTTTTCTTTCTTTTAAAATTAGTCGCCAAAGACGCAAACCCTTTCGACGTGATTGAAGTAGGAATAGGCGAACTAATCAGACAATTTTCATTTCATTTACACGCCCACCCGCTCCGCTTGTAAGCGGTATAAACCATAGGATGATTTCCCAAATAATAAAAAAGCGTGGTGCGTCGTTGACACTTTCGTCGACAGTTTCAGGAAGTGGTTGTGTGTAGTTACTATGTATTTACGTAGGTACAGTCTTAATGTTTGAATCCCCGACCGGTCCTATGAGACCGCGCTGTTATTGTTCTACTATTGTGTCTCGTTTCGCGGGTATGTGATAGATTAAGTGCCTACCTAGTCGAATCGAATAGCCACATTGTATGAAACAGAGTACTCTTTCATTCCCTTCATGAATTTTGCTTAGTTCGTTCATAGAATACAAAGGCACTTTTGTGGCAGTTATAAAGAGCACGCGTTCTTATCGGTATTGTTCACTTACAAGTATAAATTTTAACTTCCGCGTAATATTGTACCTATAGTACACCACCAAAATCGACAGACAAAAACTTGATAACATCTCATTTGTTGATAGGTTTGATTACTATTTTTTGTTCTTATATTTATTTAGCCTCTCTAAGGGCCTATTTCACCACCTATGATTAAGTTTCGAGTACCTTACTTGACAGATAATTTCACACAAAATCTGTCACATTTTTGAATTTATTCAGTGAGTAGTGCCTACTCGGACATAGTGAAACAGACCCTAAGTGTGAATGGGAGAACACTGTAGACTACGGATTTTAATTACTACTTATTTCAAACCTGTTTTTGATTAACCTATCACATACCCACAAAACGAGACACAATAGTAAAACAATAACAGCGCGGTCTCAAAGGACCGGTCGGGGGGATTCATGAACTAATTCTATTTTTATTGTGCTTTGGAGTACCTACTATGTTGACTGGTCTACACTGTCCTCGCATATGTGTCTGTATTGTAATGTGGAAATAATGTAAACCCAATTATTTTTTTAAAAATTTAAAATACCCCCGACTACTCTCCACCTCTCAGGTCCTGATGACCTTGAAGACCTGAACCGATTTCCACCAAAGTTAGCTAAGAACACTCTCGACTGATATACCTTTCAAACAAAAATAAAACCTCATTAAAATCAGATCATCCGTTTGGGAGCTACGATGCCACAGACCGACACATACATTGCACACACAGACACGTCAAACTATAACACCCCGTCGTTTTTGCGTCGGGGGTTAAAAACTAAGCAGAGTGCGGAGTAGTTACAAATATATGCCGACTATTGGTAATTTTATGCGAAGAATCACCCTATGCACAAAATTACCAATATTCGAGTAGAAAATATATTTTCCTGCCTAGTAATTCTTCGTTTTAGTTTGAAATATTTATTAACCTATCACATACCCAAATAGTAAAACAATAACAGCGCGGTCTCATAGGTCCGGTCAGGGATTCATGAACTAAAATCACTAACTGACTTATATACTTACTAACACTAGTATATAAGTATTTTTGTAATACTAACAAATATGGATCAATGTCCCAAACAAAATAATTTTAATTTAATTTTAACTGGGTAAAACAGGATGTAAGTCACGATTGTGATACTCTTTGTACCAATGAGGTTAGCGTAATGAGATTGTGATTAAACAACAGATAAAAATGATGATGATGATGATGAAAATAGAAAAAAAAATATCACCACATTACTTAACAGCACTACACATTATTTTTACTTAAATCAACCTAAGATTTTTATTTCTCAGAGTTGCCAACTTAAAGACAACATCTATATATATAAAAATGAAACCCGTTTTCCGTTGTCACGACATCACATGAAAACGGCTTGACCGATTTGGCCGATTCTTTTTTTAAAATGTTCCTTGAAGTTCAATGATGGTTCTAACGGAGAGAAAAATTCTAATAAAAAAAAAAGTTAGGTAAAGTAGGGTAGGTAGGATAGTGTAGGGTAGTGTAGGGTAGTGTAGGGTAGTGTAGGGTAGTGTAGGGTAGTGTAGTGTAGTGTAGGGTGGTGTAGTGTAGGGTAGGTAGGGTAGTGTAGGCTAGGTAGGGAAGGTAGGGTAGCGTAGGATATGTAGGGTAGTCATTTCACGGGAGCGAAGCCGCGGGTAAAAGCTAGTTTCTTTATAAATCTAATACTAACGACTTGCCCCGGCTTCGCACGACCACTATAATAATATGATGCTTGTATTATAAATATAAACCTTTCTCATGAATCACTTAAAAAAACCACATCAAAATCCAATAGTTTTAAAGATCTAAACATACATAGGGACAGACAGCGAAAAGCGATTTTGTTTTATTACTATGTAGAGATGCATAGCATGCATACAGAGCCAGTTTACCAACAGTTGATTGGTCCATGAAACGTTGATCAACATTATCTTTAACCTACCATATACTCACAAAACGAGACAATAATAAAACAATAACACTGCGGTCTCATAGGACCGGTCTGGGATTCATGAATTAAACCATTAACTTTTCATCCCAAGGCCTTTGATCCACGAACATTCCGCCAGCATTACTAATGATTAACCAACAGAATGTTTTGACCAATAACTTTACACCCAAAGAACAATTGGCCCATGGACTGTTCCCTAAGAGAACAGTGTGTCAGTGAGTGTTTAACCTTTCACATACCCGCAAAACGAGACACAATAGTAAGACAATGACAGCGCGGTCTCATGAGACCGGTCGGAGATTCAAACGTTAAGTAATCTCTAGAAGCAATAATAGCCTAGGGATATGACCGTTGGACTGCCACATCACAGGTTGTAGGTTCGAACCCTGGCATGCACCAATGTCTTTTCAAATTCGTGTGCGTATTATAAATTAACTAAGTATGCATTGATGAAACCGATTAAGGAAAGCATCGAGAAAACCAGCACAACTGAAATTTTTTAACGGTATGTAAAACCCATATTAACCTATCAATACCCCCGAAACGAGACAATAGTAAAACATTAACACCACGGTCTCATAGGGTCGGTCGGGGATTCATGAATTAATAAAACGATTTGAAACATTTTATAATTTAAAGATATTGTAAAGACTGTTCTATTTAATGAGTTCACCATCAATGATTGAATCACTGCTTACCATCAGGAGGGATTGCAGTCAAGCAATAGTTTACACCAACAAAATTAATAACCAAGGGCATAGCGATACAAAACTGTTTTTCAAACACTACCAATCTAATGCAGGCAGCAGGAAATAACTGGCTAGACCTAGGCAAGGACAGGCACATGTGGAAGAACCTGGAGGAGGCCTTTACCCAAAAAGGGGTCCAGATACCAAAAAAACTAACAAATACTAACATAGTTTAAGGAAAACTTATTAACAAACTACTAACAACATTTTGAATTGTAATAATTATGGTATCATGGAATAAATGGCTTTATTATATTATTATTATATTAAACCAATCTAATGCCTATGGTCTGTTTTTTAAACCCGGAGACTGAATTGACACAAGTAATGTCAAATTTACTATAGGAATGATGCCAATTCCTTTGTGTTGTAATGTCATTTTAGTCTCAGGGTTTAAAAAACAGACCATAGTTTTCATAGGCCCAGTAACCAACAGTCAGAAAGACTTATTGCCTGACAGCCACAGGGAGTGGAGTTGAGACTGCCCCAAGTGCCCATACACCTACATTGTGAAGGATTCAACGAGTGCCACCGATGCTGCAGTAACGTAGCCACCTACCGGGCCCAAACACTTAACGAGTCCACCTTCAATTCGAAAAGAAGAAGCTCCCTGGTCTGTGAGAACACCAGTCAATAATGGCTCAACTGTTTTCACGGACCCAGTAGATTGTAACTGTCCTATTAGTATGTAAAATTATCGATCAGTACTGGCAAAACATTGTTTTTACAGACCCAGTAGCGTTTAAACGGTAACTTCCCTACCGTGCCTACGAAAACCAAACCATAATTATCTTTCTTTGAAAGCTAGCCTAAATACTGCAGATGTATAGATTCTTTCACAAACTTTTTGAATTAATAGCTGCAACTTAGGGGTCTTTAAGTCAAAAGTGAATAGGTTACATCTAGGTAAGCGCGCTCCAACTCCGACCACATCATCGCTTACCATCAGGTGAGATAATGTTCAAAAGCGTAGTACAAAAAAATAGCAACCATTTTTGATACGACCAAGAAACGAAAACCAACTGTAGCTTTTGTTAATTCATTTTTACATTCATTTATGACATTTTTCCATTTTTTTGTACACTAAACATAAATATACACATAAATGTATAAATAAGAATAATAATTTTTAGCAAACAATCTTGTGATGGATTCTTTTACCAAGTGCAACCGAAAAAAAGAATATTTTCAACGACCAACACAACCTAGTACAATATCCCTATATTCAAGACTGGTGAGACAACAACGACCAAAATACACAAGTAGACCAAGAAACAGAAAAACCAAAAAGAATTTTCGAGACCTAACGATATTCCAATTAGAAAATTGAAATTTTAACTTCACACTATTTTCAAACAGTTTCCTTTCTATATTTCCCTAAACAAATGTGCGAATTGAAATTCTGACTCCGACATAAGACAACACAACAACACAAAGTATTTGAAGAAAAATTTTCAATTGTGAACAATTTGAAATGCTTGAGACTTGAGACCGTCTCTTGTCTTCGCGATTGCAGACAGAAAAGAATTGCAAATTGAATGAAAAGAAAAATGAAATCCCTTTCCCTCCACTCAATAATTGGCCAGTGTTACCAATTTTCAAGAGACCGTTATAAATCGACTAAAGATTTAATTGAATCGACTAAAAAACTGCATAAGAAAGAAGACAAAACAAAATCTGGTATTCATTAGTGATACTCTTAATATACAGCCTGAGCAAATAAAATTAAAGCTGCTTATAATAGAAACGACGTAGACTGCTCTTGTTTTTGTACCACAATCTTTATCATGTGAACAAAAATGCATAAAACCTTGAATTAGCCACCAGCTTTTGGAAGATACCTAGTAAAATATATAGGTAAGGAAAGACAAAGACAGAAACAGATTATTGACATGCCACGCGGCTATTTTGGACCAGAATCAACAGTAGCACTCATTAAAAAAAAACCACTTCATCTTTAGCGCTTATGAGACAGTTTTCACTCGGCCCGGTTTTTTGCCGGTGCCGGGTAGAAACCGGCCGACCGTGCACACTAAATGGTAGTAGTAGTAGTAGTATCTTTATTCATAACAACATAGTTGTGTCGAACAGATTGATGAATTATAAAATATGTCCTTAAAACTAAATTAATTTAAATTCCAAAATAAAATTATTAGGTACATACAATCACACAAAACAATAATTAAAAAAATAAATAAAAACAAAATGTCATAGGTCAGATCAGAAATAATGTCAAAATTATTATAATTAGATTACACGCCATTAAATACCTGCTCAAAATGTACTATATAACTACTACTATATACTACTAGGTCACCAACTGAGTATAAACACTTCTTCAAAAGAAAAGCTTTTGAGACTGGCTTTAAAAGTACATAAATTATACAACTCCTTTTTTATTGAAGTAGGCAGTTTGTTAAACAATTTAATTTTTGTACACGACCGGGTTACAAGGGGGTCTTCATTCGATTTTGTTGGTAGCCCTGTGCACGTGCGGATCATAGGTCCGGTCCGACCGGTTTCGTGTGCATGCGTTCACACACTGCCATACTCCATTGCGCGCCGGGCGTATACGCGGCAAGCCCCGTGCCCGGTTGCACGGCGAGCCGACTCTAGCGCCGGTTCTCAGTATATTCAATGTACTCTGTGGAGCCGGCGTCGTGTGATTAGTTACATAGAGTTTCATACACGACTGACGACCGCCCGTAGATCCGGTTTGACGCCGGGCTTAGCTCCGACGCAAAAACGTCTCGTAGGAATGAGCGCTTATGAAATAAACAATAGTGAAAGTCTGATATAAGTAATATCATGGAGAAAATATGTATCTCTGATATGCATATGTACATTTCCACACAAATTGGAAGTATACGGCAATACCTGTGGGGCCCCGGTGGCACGAAAACGTGCCACTAAAAATCTTTTAACTTTGAGGACCGCTGGCAGAAATTTGTGCCACCAAACCCCAACCGATTTAAAACTGTACTCTAGTAGTATAGTTATAGAAACAACAGAAACAAAGCAATAACAGTTTATATTTTTAATATTATTTATATAAAACATAAAATTAATTGCGGGGCCCCCGCAATTATACAGGTTAAAGGAAAAACAAATATATATATATTTATTGTGCCACCAACATAACAGGCACAGACAATTTACTATTACAATTTCATAAAACAATTCAAGTGTTGCAATACTTAATCACTGCAAAAAAAATGAAACTTATTTGACACTACAAAATAATAATAAGTTAAAAAAAAATATTGCATAAATTTCAAGGAAAATAAACAAATATTTAATAATTAATTACATGTCATAATTTAATTTTACATGGCGGTGCAATGTAGTCAACGCGTAAAAGCCCCTTAGAGCATAGGTTATATACTAAAAACCCACTTTCATCATAGAGAGTGAAGACTGACTCGATATATTATTTGCTGCAAAATATACTACTAATATACTACAAAAACTTTAGATAAGGATACTTTAATCTATTGTAAAATACATTATCGTAAACTCTGTTCACGCAAGAAAACCATAGACTAGGCAATATGGTTAAAGACTATAGCCTTCCCTTAGGAAAACAAAAAACTATTTTGACAGCTTCACAGCTTGTCTTGTCAGATCATCTGCAGCGCTGTGTTATTGTGGTTGTGTCGTGTTGTTTATTTCTAGAAAAACATTTAGAATAATGGCTGGAGATATCACGGAGCCGAAACTGTTACCTCATCATGAACAGCAGGATCTGTGCTCGACGCGCCTACCTTACAGGCAGGGTAGCAAACTTACTGCCGTCAAAGTAAGTAGCAAAAGAATATTATACTCTAACCCTTAGTTTCCCAACCTTTTATGAACTTTGTTTCTTTGTTTTATTGTAAACGGGGTGCCTTTTACAAGAAAACAAGATTCCAATGCAGGGGGCGTTGGAAGTTTTATGTAATATTTAATTATACCAATTTTATATGTTTATTTATAATCACAAATTAAAAATGAGTTCTTTCACTCTGTTATCGTGTTACTCGTGGTTGTTATTGAGGGTCGTGATTATTTATTACTTTTAAGGTCCCCCATTTGCCTATAAATCAGCTAGCTTTAATTCATGAATCCCCGACCGGTGCTATGAGACCGCGCTGTTATTGTTTTACTATTGTGTCTCGTTTTGTGGGTATGTGATAGGTAAAGCAGCACACTAGGCGGCGTTGGGAATCGATGCATTACACTTTTATGTTTTTATGGTGTTTAAATGCTCTGGTTCTGGGTCTGCTTTTTGGTGGTTCGATATATATAATGTACAGGGGAATTTGTTTGAGAAGCTCGTGGCTAGATAATAATAGCCGCATAGGTCGATCTTCAAGGTTAAGCAACGCTTGCCTAGGTTGGTCTGTGGATGGGTGACCATCTTAACATAGGCAGTCTCCTTCGTGCCTCGGAAAGCACACTAAGTCGTTGGTCCCGGCTGTCATTTGTAGATCTTTGGCAGTCATTACAGATTGTCAGAAGCCAGTAAATCTGACTCCAGTCTTGCCATGAAGTACCGTGTTACCCCAGTTAATGGGTTGTGGAGGTCTGGTAGGCAGCCGCTTCTCGTAAAATACTGGTATTCAGCTAAATCCAGCTTGACTGGAAGCCGACCACAACATAGTTGGGAAAAGGCTAGGTAGATGATGACAGGGGAATCTGTTTATAATGACATCGGAGGGAAATAAAAAACAGGTCACGTAAGTGGAAGTCGTACAAAGCATTTTGTAGAAAATAAACAATCCCCTGTTTATGTTAGTTTGTATTTATTTTAATATTGAGAAACACAGCATATTGTTAATAATAATATCCACAACTTTCACCCAATGCCATCTAGTCCCAGACTTGTTTTGTACTTGACAACTATCTAACTCGATATCTAACTCGATAAACAAACTTATATATTTCTAAATGCATATTAACGTTTGAATCCCCAACCGGTCCTATGACACCGCGCTGTTATTGTTATACTATTGTGTCTCGTTTCGCGGGTATCTGAGTAATTAACCTATCACATAGACACAATAGTAAAACAATAACATCGCGGTCTCATAGGACCGGTCGGGGATTCATGAATTAAAGATAAATTACACCCAGACACAAAACAAATGATCATACTCATGACACAAACATGATTGTATCCTGTGTGGGAATTGAACCCACAACCTCTGGTATTGCAGTCAGGGCCACTAACCACTAGACCAGTCATCAATCATCCGGAACAAATATTGTATTATTATTATACCTAGCCTATATCCCACAGCTGGGCAAAGGCCTCCCTCCATTCCTTCTGTCATTCACGACTTTAATTACTCAGATACCCGTGAAACGAGACACAATAGTAAAACAATAACAGCGCGGTCTCATAGGACCGGTTTGGGATTCAAACGTTAAGCCACTTCTGACCAATTCTTAAGGAAGACATCCAAGTCATCCCACTATCTCCTTCTTCTACAAACAAATAAGTAAATACAATTTTCTTCAACAGGTCTACACAGTGAACAATGAGTCTAGACACCTGCTTATCTTCGGAGTACCATCGCTGAACTTACGTCAAGAAACCAAGTCTCTCTTCTCAAGGTTCGGGAGACTCCAGCTCAACATTACCAAATACCCTTCGGAACAGTTCACGGAGACTTACCACGCTATATATGAAGACATACAAGCCGCTAGAATGGCTAAAAAAATGCTTGATACAAAAAATTTCTACGGTGGCGTTTTACATGTATGCTATGCTCCCGAACTGGATAGTTTAAATGATACAAGAGCTAAATTACTCCAACGCCGACAGACTGTTGTTAATAGATTAAATAATCTACAGAAATCTACCGTTACCAAGAATACTATAGTCCAACCTATACCGGAACAGATGATAGTCCAAAAAGATGAAGAAGTTAAAAAGCTTTATATGGGCAATGAACATAACATTGGATTTGGTAAAAGGAAAGCTGATTTTGATACGGTAAAACATTGCAAGCTCAAAAAAAAGAGAAATTTTGACAGGAAAAACTGTGTTGCCGTTACTGAAAATGCTGTTGGAGGAGGTACAATCGACAAAGAGGTACAATCAGCTATGGTTACTACTGCAGCGGACAGTGTTTGTGATATTGTTGATTTTACTTCAACAGAGTCTGAAGTCTTAACTAATATAAATGAAAGTTTAAATTACAATAATTTCGGCAAAGAATTGATCAGACCAGTACCTTATAAACCTGTTAATAAAATAAAATTTAATTTAAATAAAAATCTGTGATAAAATTCGTGTTTTTCTTCAATTATCCCTTTCCAAAAATCTATTTATAGCAAAGGCTTCCCCGCGGTATAGTTATATAGTAGATTTATCACCTATACTCCTAGAGTAATAAAAAATAGCCGATCATCATCTACCTAGCCTTTTCCCAACTATATTGGGGTCCGCTTCTGGTCAAGCCGGATTTAATAATAATAATAATAAATTCTTTTATTCGGCACAACATAGGAACCATTTTTGTTGGTATACATCTTAGAAACTACAGCTTACAAACTAGGGTTAGTAACAGATTTTAATACTAAAATTTTATATATAGGAATTCAGTGAGTCATGTACTGTAGCGTTAAAAAGGAAAACAAAAACTTTACACACCACAATGTACGTATAATTTTGTTTAAAAATAATCTAAACATTTTAAAAAAAATATATAAAAAATACAAAAAGGTATAAAAAAGGGTATTGACGACGAACTTCGACGAATTGCTTATAAGGTGTGGAATGGAATATTTAACGGTTTTATTTTTTTAAAGAATTAATCGGTAATTTAAGGTAGTCGTAGTTGCAACAACGAATTATCGTATTAGCGCACGGTTAGATAATGCCCGTGGTTAAAAAAAAGTCTAAAACGGCTCATTCCGCGACCTTTTGACACGAATATTTTTGTTTTTAAAATAGAAAAACAACTACAACTCTATAACTACGAAAAATATGTGATTCTGGACAAAACTCAGGCGAGGCGTTGTCGTCGCGATGAACCTTGGTTCCGTTCGAAGTCGCACCAGGATCTGCTGCGTACGCCAATACAATATCGGCGAGGGAAACACCAAACCGCCGGTTAAATTCCGGGGTAATCCTTGAACCGATTCAGAGCGAATCTATGGCGAGAAAAATTCACAAATATTAACGCCATGCCTGAGGCAGACAGCCCGTTAAGTTTTAAAGGTTTTAAATACATACCGGTTCTTTGTGAAAAGTACAATAAAGCGACGGGCGTGGGTACCACGTCAGAGTCATATAATATAAAATCAGATAGAATTCATATGGCGCGATATTGGCGATGCCATGTTTCTCACTTTAAACATAACTAAATAAAAATTAGAAGGTTGCACCAATAAAATTTTTTTTTTTTTTTTTATTTCTAAAAGAAAATTTAGGGACTTTTATAACGCACAGCGTATGTCAGTCCCATCGTACCCTAAGACAATTATTATAACAAAAGAGATCACTGGATCAGGGCCATAAAATCGAACAACTTTTTCGCATCATCAGAAGTCGGTTTACATAATATTCGGTGGAATGTACCTATATCATTCTTGTTCAACTTCAAAGCCCTGAACAACTTAGTCCTCTCAGCCTCATACTGAACACATTCCATTAGCAAATGATGCATATCTTCTACAACTCCACACACCTCACAGTTGGGAGAGGTTATCTTTTTCATGAGAATAAAATTATTAAAGAAAATTCGGGATCATGACGTTTTGCTTTGTCAGTCGCTCAAAAAAAAAAAATGCATGAAAATTCTACAAACATCCGAATTTTCACAGTTCAAATTTTAGAAGAAATTTAGAAGAGGTTGACTTACAACGAACGAAAAAGTTTTTAATTAGCCAAATTAATTAGGCAGCTTGATAATGCTGCAGTACTTACGAGGCATTTCATGCGGACAATGAAGCCGCATGAAATGCCTCAGCACAGGAGCTCCCGGGTCCTCAGCCACTACTTTCAGGATGCTATTGCTACTCCCCCGAATCCTCCTCACAAGCGATGCAACCTTTTTCCTGACTATGGCCTGAAAACCATCTGTACCAAATCTGGCAAACATTCCCGAGGCACTACAGAAACGAGGAAGTTTCAACATCATCCTGAAAACGTTATTATATTGGACGCGCAGTGCATCTAGCGTCCCCCGTGAACAGCCGAACCACAGACTTCCCGTGTACAGGCCCTGACAGTACGCTTTAAACAAGGTTATTTTGACCTGATTCGTACAACGAGAAAATCTGCGCGCCAACATGTTCCCGCGGACCACCAACGCCCTGCGCTCCCTCTCCACGTCATCATCGTCCTTAAGGTCGCTGCCAAGTATATGGCCCAGATACTTAAACTTGTTTACCTGCTTAATATCAGTGCCGTTCAAACTGATTGAAGGGATGGTGTCTGGGCACTTGCCCGCGGCCCTGAAGACCATGAATTCCGTTTTTCCGACATTATAAATTAGACCATGTGATGCGGCGTACTTCTCGCAGACCTTCAGCATCTCCCTGATTGACCTCGCAGTCGGCTGAATACCAGTATTTTACGAGGAGCGGCTGCCTACCAGACCTCCACAACCCATTAACTGGGGTATCACGGTACTTCATGGCAAGACTGGAGTCAGATTTTACTGAAAAGAAAAAATAGCCGATGACCTAATAAATAACCACAAAAAAAAATTAAAAACATTGGTAAAGCCGTTTCAGAGGCGAGTTACAAACAGCAGCAACAACAGTTTTATATATTACTTTTTGACCCAGCTATAATTTTTCTGCCATATAAATTATTAAAGAAAACAAATTGGGGAAAAAAATAACTTACTTATGTCCTATTTTCAAACTTATTGAATATTATATTTAATATAGGGGTCAGACAGGTTTGTAGGCAGCCGCTCCTCGTAAAATACTGGTATTCAGCTAAATCCGGCTTGAATGGAAGCCGACCCCAATATAGTTGGGAAAAGGCTAGGTAGATGATGATAGGGGTCAGACAGGGTCGAAGCCTACTGGGTCCTATATTCTGTTCAATAAACCCGGAGACTAAATTGACATAAGTAATGTCAAAATTTCTATAGGAATGACGCCAGTTCTTTGGTGTTGAAATGTCATTTTAGTCTCCGGAATTATTGAACAGAATATAGGATGACGAAAGAGAACCCCGGGATCCGGGAATTAGGGCAGAGAAGGAACAGGAGTGGGTTTTAGTCAGTGAAAGTCTGACACGCTCTCCGGCTCCGCTCTGGAGCAAAAGAAGCCATTTTGATGATCTCCGAAGCGGCTTTAGTGTGTTATGAACTTATGATAAGAGAATAAGTTTTCAAAGTTCAATACTTAAATAAAAAGCAGGATGGCGGAAAACATATTTTATTAATAATAATAATAATAACATAATCTACATTTTATAATACTGAGCTGCACATTGCAAAAACGTAAAAAAGTGGAGTTTCATGAACTACCCTGTAGGCGCCGTCCAACAGAAAACGAACAGAGGCTGCCTTCCAGTAATCTGTTAGTACGAAGCCTTAGATAGTCATCTTAGGCTGCGTTCACACTATGTCGTAACGATTAATTTATCGTTTGACCTCTGTCGTCTCTAGCTTTTCCCAATAACAACTGTTATCGTGGCTGCGGCATATAGTCGCAATAACGACACTTGATTTACCGGCACTGTTTAGTTGTGACAATTTTTTTATAGTTGTACGACAGCCGTTCCCATTTTCACAACAATCCGTTGCCACTACAAAAAGAATCGTAGACTTCAATCGTGTTCTCGTATTACCGTAAAACGGGGTGAATAGGCAATAAAAATTTGAAGAGGATTTTCTCGTTATTTAACCGGTTTTCCTAACATTTAAGTTCTACTCATCTCATCATCTGCCTAGCCTTTTCCCAACTATATTGGGGTCGGCTTCCAGTCAAGCCGGATTTAGCTGAATACCAGTATTTTACGAGGAGCGGCTGCCTACCAGACCTCCACAACCCATTAACTGGGGTAACACGGTACTTCATGGCAAGACTGGAGTCAGATTTACTGGCTTCTGACCATCCGTAACGACTGCCAAAGATCTACAAATGACATAACAGCCAGGACCAACGGCTTAACGTGCTTTCCGAGGCACGGAGGAAACTCGGCATATTAAGATGGTCACCCATCCACAGATAAACCTTGGCAAGCGTTACTTAACCTTGAAGATCGACCCGTGCGGCTGTTATTTTCTAGCCACGATTCTCAACATTTAAGTTCTACTATTTATTCATTAATTGTCATAAAAGTCGATGTTAAGTTAGAAATTTGTATAAAATATTTAACCAAAGTAAAAATCCTAATCAAAGTTTTGTACCTCATCACCCCGCTTTACCGTATATTTAAATATAAGCCACGACACTTGAAATTACACGAGTATCTATCGTCACGACGAAGTGGGAACGCGGCCTGAGGGTCAGTTCATACCGAGACGCGACGCGATGCGACGCTGCATGCACATATTAATAGACTGCCTCAAAATACAACTTTATTTACTACACGAAAAGATATACATTTCATTGTGAGAATTTAGGATACGTTGCTTCATGCAGCGCTGACGCCGCTTGGCATCTCGCTGCGCAGCGGAACGTTTTTACATTCACGACGTCGTGTTGCCAACGATTTTGCTATGCGCCTCGCAACGTTGCGATGCGTCTCGCGGCGGCGCGCGGCGCAGCGCGAAATCACTGGCCTCTTCCTGCATCGTCGCGTCGCGTCTCGGTTTGTACTGACCCTAAGGTACAATGTGATTCAAATAAGAATAGGTACGTCAGACCTTTGACTGTCAAATGTCACTCGAACAGTACGGTTTGCAAAGAAAACTTATTTGCGTATGAATATATTTGTTTTTGTTTAACCGAATCCTAGTTAAATGTAAGAGAAGAAAAAGTGTTATAATATCTAGTCTTACTGCAAATGCAGTACAGTGCTTGACCACGATCCCGCCTGATGGTAAGCAGTGATGCAATCGTTGATGGTGAGGCGCACTAGTTTATTAAGAGCCTATTCTTTTTAAACGCTTTGTACAGCAATCTGTTGCTAATGAAAGAGGCTACTCCTCTTCAGGATATTCTTCGCAAGCTTCTTCTTCTTGCTCGTCAAACTCTGCGTCGTCTACCCCCACTTCCTGCAAACATAATAGGGTAGTTTCATTCAAATTTACCGTTGCAGCAGAGGTGAAATCGAGGCCCGAGTTGAAGGACCACGTTTATAAGATTTTTTCCTACAGACTTACCAGGCTATCGACTAGTTTTTTTTTAGAACTTTCACACAATGCCATCTAGTCCCAAGCTAAGCAGAGCTTGTATTCCATAATATTATCAGTGGTCTAGTACCCATGTCCTAGACCACTGATAATCACACTTATATATTTCTAACATACATAATTATAGATAAATTACACCCAGACACAGAACAACTGAACATGCTCATCACACAAACATTTATCCTGGGTGGGGATCCGACCACGATCACCAGCATAGCAGTCAGGGTCACTAACCACTGGACCAACAGGCCAGTCATTAATCACAGCGGTAAGTCCCCTCTTTACAAAGTGGCTGGAGCGGCCACACGACGTACTTACCTTCTGCGTGATGTAGGCCCTCACCTGACAGTGCAAGTTAGGGAAGTTCCTACATCGAATTCAGACGTAAGGAACCGGGGTGTCACCACTGTCTAAGAGACTAACCTACCTTGCTCTCGAAACGAGCTTTAGTTCAGGTTCCAGGTTGCTAGGAAGTTTTTTTTTTTATTTGTTATAAACTAGTGCTTGACTGCGATCCCACCTGATGGTAAGCAGCGATGCAATCGTTGATGGTGAGGCGTACTAGCTTATTAAGAGCCTATTCACTCTAGCCTTGACGACACCTAAAATTATAATCCGACGGGAAAACCGCAGCAGGCAGATTGTTCCAGTCCCTCGATGTACGCGGTATAAACGACGAAGCGAAACGCTTAGTCCGGATCGTAGAGGTTTCGACAACGTAAGGATGAATACCCGCCGTACGACGGTTTGTCCGATGGTAGAATGGGGATGGCGGAATCAGTTCATGCAATTCCCGCGCACACTTTCCGAAATGCAGCCTGTAGAAAACCGAAAGGCTGGCTACCCTACGCCTGTGCTCAAGGCTTTGTAAATTGGTCTTAACCTAAGTAAGCTGATTGTCGGACCTTCCGGTAACGCCCAAGCTTGGGTTGACGGGACGTTGTGTGCCACGTGCGCCGCAAAGAGATGTCAATAACTTTTACAGACTAAAACCCCATTCCTTTGTTATGATGATGAAGCCGCTACTCACTTCGTACTGTTGGTACTCGGAGACCAGGTCGTTCATGTTACTCTCAGCTTCCGTGAACTCCATCTCGTCCATGCCCTCGCCGGTGTACCAGTGGAGGAAGGCCTGAAACAGAAACCAGTTTTATGATGAGGCTCAACCTCGACATACACGGACGAAAAGAAGGAGCTTGTGGCTAGATGATAACAGCCGCACGGGTCGATCTTCAAGGTTAAGCATCGCTTGCCAAAGTTGGCCTGTGAATGGACCATCTTAACATACCGAGTTTCCTCCGTGCCTCGGAAAGCACGTTAAGCCGTAGGTCCCGGCTGTCATTTGTAGATCTTTGGCAGTCGTTACGGATAGTCAGAAGCCAGTAAATCTGACTCCAGTCTTGCCATGAAGTACCGTGTTACCCCAGTTAATGGCTTGTGAAGGTCTGGTAGGCAGCCGCTCTTCGCAAAATACTGGTATTCAGCTAAATCCGACTTGACTGGAAGCTGACCCCAATATAGTTGGGAAAAGGCTAGGTAGATGATACACGGACGAAAAGGACATTAGAAGAAGTTTGAAAGTGGCACCAGTGAATGAAAAGTTGAAAGGAAATAGTTTGTCTTGGTATGGTCATGTGACGAGGAGGGATGAAACGCATGTTACTGAAGCAGTTATAAATATACATGTAGACGGATGGAGAGGAAGAGAGAGACCAATGAAAAGATGGATGGATTGTATAAAGAGTGATATGAAAGAAAAGAGAGTTAGTGACAGTACGACGGGTGACAGAACAGAATGGAAGAAAATAACGTGTTGCGTCGACCACAAGTAATATGGGATAAGGGCAGGAAGAAGAATAAGACCACTAGAGCAACAAGCCAGGGCCTCAAATCTGCTATTAGAATTGTAGGTATCAGAATTGTCGATCATTGACTTCATAATTGTTGATTTTTACAGTTGGGTAGTCCTAAACTAATTGAAATATAATAACCTTGTGGAAAGTTATATTCTCGAACCATATCGGGGTTGAAACTATTGGGTGGAAAGTCCGAGTGCTCACGAGTTGTATAAAGATTTTTCGAAGCGCCTTGTTGACACTTCGCGTGATCCAAGGGCTGGCTTTTACCTTGAACGGAAGATAAGCATTGCCATACAGCGTGGCAATGCCGCCAGTCTTTTGGGCACATTACCAGTCGACAGCGGAAAGAGATTTTTGACGCCTTACTTTAGTTTTTTTTGTTTTTCTTTTTTTTTTTTGATCTCGTGGCTAGATAATAACAGCACAGGTCGATCATCAAGGTTAAGCAACGCTTGCCAAGGTTGGTCTGTGGATGGGTGACCATCTTAACATAACGAGTTTCCTCCGTGCCTCGGAAAGCACGTTAAGCCGTTGGTCCCGGCTGTCATTTGGAGATCTTTGGCAGTCGTTGCGGATAGTCAGAAGCCAGTAAATCTGACTCCAGTCTTGCCATGAAGTACCGTGTTATCCCAGTTAATGGGTTGTGGAGGTCTGGTAGGCAGCCGCTCCTCGTAAAATACTGGTATTCAGCTAAATCCAGGTTGACTGGAAGCCGACCCCAATATAGTTGGGAAAAGGCTAGGATGATGATGATGACTTTAGTTAGTTTTTAGTAACTTGTCACAAATCAACAATTATGAAGTCAATGATAGACAATTCTGACACAATTCTAATAGCAGACTTGAGGCCTGAGGACTGTGGTGGCCTAGTGGAGAGCAGTAGTGGCCCAATGGTAACTGCCCCGACTTGCAAGTTGTAGGTCGCGGGTTCAAACACGGTCAGGCGCATTACTTTGTGTAATTTATTTCATCACCACTGTTCTCAAAACGGTGAAGGAAAACATCGTGAGGTAGCATGTCCTAGAACCAAAAATTCGAAGACACGAGACATCCACCAATCCATAACGGGCGTGGATTATGTCCCATTCCCTCTCCAAGAGAGGAGGCCTGAGTCCCAGCAGTGAGAACATTATAAGGCCGATAATGCTAATGAAAAAAATGCTTTAGGGCACCTACCTTCCTGCGGAACATGACAGTGAACTGCTCCGAGATGCGCTTGAAGATCTCCTGGATGGCAGTGGTGTTGCCTACGAAGGTGGCGGCCATCTTGAGTCCCCGCGGCGGCACGTCGCAAACAGCCACCTTCACGTTGTTCGGGATCCACTCCACGAAGTAGCTGGGGGCAACAGAGCTATCAGGAAACACAGACTCCGGCCGGGAATTTATTTATTTATCAACTAGCTGACATATATATTCGAGCCGTTTGGGGTTGAAACTTTCGGACGGTGGGGTCCGAGCGCCCACCAATTGTTTAAAGAACTCTCAAAGCGCCTTGTTGACACTTCGCGTGACCCGAGGGCTGGCTTTTATCTTGGCCAGAGGATAAGCATTGCCATACAGCGGGGCAATGCTGCCAGCCTTTTGGGTACATTACCAATCGACAGCGATGCGGAGGAGTTTTTCGACGCCATTTTTAGGGATCCGTACCTCAAAAGGAAAAAACGGAACCCTTATAGGATCACTTTGTTGTCCGTCTGTCTGTCCGTCCGTCTGTCAAGACCCTTTTTCTCAGGAACGCGTGAAGGTATCAAGTTGAAATTAAAACCATATATTGAAATCCGCGGTCCCTTGAAGTTGTGCAAAAATCAAACTTGTAAGTTGACGGGAAAAAAAGATACGCCCGTTTATGTTGCAAAAAACGTACATTTCGACACTGTCAAAGGAATCAAAACTCATAGGGTGCTTCCCGTTGACCTAGAATCTTGAAATTTGGCACGAAGCAAGGTATTATAGCACTAATATCAGGAAAAGTCTGAAAACTGTAAATTTTTAGTTACGTCACAAGAAAAAAAAATTGAAAAGTCTTCAAGACTCGATTCGAGAATTAAACTGTTTTTATAGGTAGGTTGGTACGAAACCCTCAGTGCGCGAGTCCGACTCGCACTTGTTTAGTTTACTTTTAGTTAGTTCTTTAGGGTTTTTTTATTTTGTGTAAATATATATTCGTAATGTTAGTAGGTACTTAATCTGTAAATAAATTGAATGTTTGCTTTAAACTAACTGACCCGGCAGACTTCGTACAGCCGAATTTTAGTTTTTCGAATTTTTCTCACCTTATAAACCGTACCGTATAACCGTAAAAAATGTTCGTGGAGGTCTAGGGAAACCTCCACGAACATTTCAAGACCAAGATAAGATAAATCCGTTCAGCCGTTCTCGAGTTAACGAACAGCAATTGATTTTTATATATACGAGTATATATATAGTTCCTTCGTTGCCTTCGATCCGGGGACACCGAGCTAACCCTTCGGAAATCCGGTCCATGGCACCAGAGGCTTCGACCCTGCTGCCCCTACTGTTTATTTACCTTTTTTTTTGTTTTCGGGGGGAAACCTTCAAAAGGCGCCTGGACTTTTGGGGAAAAGACCCAGGTAGTGTGGGATTCTTACCTCACTAAAGCCACCCCGGTGATCACCCTCTGCACATAGGAGAGGGCCCCGTGTCCTCTTAAAAGACCTCCCCGGAACCCCCTCCGTACTAAGCAATAAATTGTTATCGACAATAACGAACGTTTAAAAAAAAAATAGTTTGTATAGTTTCGATATTGAGATTGATTCATGATAGCACAAGTTTAAACCTTAGGTTTTTGATTACTATTTAACATGTATAATCCTGTATTTTTTTTGTAAAAATGATACCCCATGACACTTGGGTCATGGGGTCCGAGTGCGCGTTTTCTTTTTAAAGATATTTCACGCCGTCTGATCGACACTTTGCGGGACCAGAGGGCTGGCTCGTTCTTCGCCCAAAGAATTAGCATTGCCATACAACGTGGCAATGCCGCCCGCCTTCTGGGCACATTTCCAGATGTGGAGGAGTACTTCGACGCCTGAGTGTATATTTTATATTTGTATTATATGTACATAGCTAGGTTTAACTTAAGTTTTTTATTTAAATTGTTAGTATTTGTATATAATTTATAATTGAATAAATAAAATTAAATTATAAAAAATATAATTTGAGTTTCAGTTCTATGTATGGGGACCCCAAAAATTTTTGCTTTTTTTATTTTGTATAAAAATCTTAATGCGGTTCACAGAATACATCTACTTACCAAGTTTCAATAGTATAGCTCTTATAGTTTCGGAAAAAAGTGGCTGTGACATACGGACGGACAGACAAATTCAAATTTATTTTTATTTTACATAGGCCTACATGGGCACTTATAAAACGTCAAAACTAGTTAGTGCACGGTTCCAAATTGGTCGTTTCCTATGAAGAAGAACCGTCAGGAAACTCCATGGTTACTCTTTTCAAAAAACTATTGGGTCTACAATATGTACTTTCATATTACAACACAGACACATATATGCGAGACAGACAGACTGACAGACATGACGAATCTATAAGGGTTCCGTTTTTTGCCAATTGGCAACGGAACCTAAAAAGCGCCTGGTAGAAGCACATCCTAGAGGAGATGTGCTCAACGGGTTCTTTATTTATTGATTTATTAAATTCTTTATGTACATAGAAGTACAGAGGCGGACTTAATGCCTTATAGTCCAGTCAAAATAGACATTCTAGTTTGCATTAATTCCCAACAAGCTGGATTTTTGTGCAGGCCTTAAATACGTTATTACGAATGTTATGTCAAAAGTCCCCATCGATCCCGCTTGTGCGTTGTTTTTTATTCGAGGTCAAAGGTCACAAATTAGCATTTTTTGCGTATATCTCTGAAACAACGAGAGCTATCAAAAAATGGTTCAGGCAAAGTTTGAAGATTGTAAAATTGTCTACAAAAAGATCCAACATTTTTTCTTCTACGATGCACTGTTCTTGAATTATGGCTATTTTAAACATAGAAAATACGAATATGCACTCATGCTAAGGGATGATGGGTTCGATGAATATTTGAAGGACAAACCATCTGTAACGATACATAAGCAGTGTCGTAAAGCATACACCCGGAAGAGCAGCATCGCTGCAGCTAAAAGACAGCGTGAGGCGGAGATAGCTACCACATCTGGGATTAGTCCTCCTCGTACTAGCACGAGGTAATGAATCGTCTTTTTGACGAAATACTGTTTGTTTTGTGGCAATGAAGCAGATAAAACGGCTGAAATAAAAAAAAGCGTAGCATCTTCGACCAAGAGTGTCCTAAACTTTCAACCCTTGACTTCAAGGAAACCATCTTTAAGGAAGCTCAGACTCGTTCTCATGAGCTAGCAAGTAGTGTCATTGCCCGCATTCAGTATGAATATGACTTAGTTTCTGCTGAGGCTAAGTACTACAGTGATTGTTACACTTAAAATACGACTTTCCTGCGGTCTAAAGTAACGATATCTCGAAAGCGATGCTTTATAGAAGAAAAGTGTCCACATCTTTTTTGTAGACAATTTTACGATCTAGCAATGACAACTACTTGCTAGCTCATGAGAACGAGCCTGAGCTTCTTTAAAGATGGTTTTCTTGAAGTCAAGGGTTGAAAGTTTAGGACACTCTTGGTCGAAGATGCTGCGCTTTTTTTTATTTCAGCCGTTTTATTTGCTTCATTGCCACAGAACAAACAGTATTTCGTCAAAAAGACGATTCATTACCTCGTGCTAGTACGAGGAGGACTAATCCCAGATGTGGTAGCTATCTCCGCCTCACGCTGTGTTTTAGCTGCAGCGATGCTGGTCTTCCGGGTGTATGCTTTACGACACTGCTTATGTATCGTTACAGATGGTTTGTCCTTCAAATATTCTACGAACCCATCATCCCTTAGCATGAGTGCATATTCGTATTTTCTATGTTTAAAATAGCCATAATTCGAGAACAGTGCATCGTAGAAGAAAAAGTGCTAGATCTTTTTTGTAGGCAATTTTACGATCTACAAACTTTGCCTGAACTATTTTTCGATAGCTCTCGTTGTTTCAGAGATATACGCAAAAAACGCTAATTTGTGACCTTTGACCTCGAATAAAAAACAACGCACAAGCGGGATCGATGGGGACTTTTGACATATCATTCGTAATGACGTATTCAAGGCCTGCACAAAAATCCAGCTTGTTGGGAATTAATGCAAACTTGAATAATAATTTAGTCTATTTTGACTGGACTATTAGGCATTTTCTACCAGTCAACCTTTTATTTATATTATATGTATACTCGGCCGCACCGCCAATGCCCTGCGTTCCCGTTCCACATCAGCGTCATCCCTAAGGTCGTCAGCAATTAAATGTCCAAGGTGGGTTCCGTGCCATTCGTAGCAACCAACAGCAAAAAAGTCATGACTGATGAATGGGAACCCCAGTTGAATATTCATTTTATTCTGTTTTTAGAAATTGTAGTTATGGTAGCAGCAGAAATACATCATCTGTGATTCGACAATGACGGTTTATGAGCTACGACGCGACGTGGGGAACTGGTGACACAGACAGACGGACGGACAGAGGAGTCTTAGTAATAGGGTCTCGTTTTTATCCTACGACTACGGAACCCTCAAACAAAACAAGCTCGGAAAATTCAAAAGCCTACACCATATTACCATAAATGTTACTAAATAATTAAATTTTCCTCTAAAAATGTAATTTACTTGGCACAGGTGACAAAATATCTACACTAAGGGCATAAACTGCGTTAAGCGTGCCTCTCGCGTGTCCATACAAAAACGACCCGCGCGTGCCCATGCGCGTGCACACGCTCGTGAGCCCGTCGCGTGATACTTCCGTGCAATGGGGCACGCATGCACGCGACGTGATCACGCATCTCGTTGGACGGGTCCACGCGCGAAGCCCGCTAGCGGGTGCACGCGCGTGCTTGTTCAGTTGACAGCGCTATCTCGAACCGACCGCACGCGCGTGCCCGGCCCATAACAAAAAATGTCGTCGTCGTCTTGATAAATAATACAACATTAATTTATCCATTATTACTTATTCGACTGTACACCTCCAACGTCAAAATTGTACTGAGAAAACTGCGTACGCGGATGCACGCGCCGATGCCCGCGCATAAGCACGCGAACGTGCTCACGTGCGTGCACCAGAAGCGTGGCCCGCGACGTGCTCACGTGCGTGCACACGCTTAACGCAGTTTATGCCCTAATACAGTCAAACAATTGGTTGTTGGTTGGCTTTACCTGGAGTTCTTATCCTGTACCGTAAGCATCTGCTCATCCACCTCCTTCATGGACATGCGGCCACGGAAGATGGCGGCCACGGTGAGGTAGCGGCCGTGGCGCGGGTCGCAGGCGGCCATCATGTTGACTGGACTGAACATCTGCTGCGTGAGCTCCGGCACGGTGAGCGCGCGGTAGCCTTGACTGTTGCGGGCGGTTAGCGGCGCGAAGCCTGGACGGAGAGCGGTATTAACATTAACATACATCATCATCATCATCTACCTAGCCTTTTCCCAACTATATTGGGGTCGGCTTCCAGTCAAGCCAGATTTAGCTGAATACCAGTTTTTTACGAGGAGCAGCTGCCTACCAGACCTCCACAACCCATTAACTGGGGTAACACGGTACTTCATGGCAAGACTGGAGTCAGATTTACTGACTTCTGACTATCCGTAACGACTGCCAAAGATCTATAAATGACAGCCGGGACCAACGGCTTAACGTGCTTTCCGAGGCACGGAGGAAACTCGGTATGTTAAAATGGTCACCCATCCACAGACCAACATTGGCAAGCGTTGCTTAACCTTGAAGATCGACCCGTGCGGCTGTTATTATCTAGCCACGAGCTCCAAAATAAAATACAAAATCTTTATTTCTGAACCAGTTAATTACATATTAGTAGGTGATTGGAGCCTTCTTTTAGGCAAGTAATGCCTGTATTAGGAGACTTCGCTCTTCCACAAGTGAGAGAGTGTGTGTGTGTGTGTGAGTATGAATATGTGGATGTTTGTCTTCATTTGTTTCAAAAGTGCCTCAGTCTCTGCATAATTTTGAGTTTCAATCCAGTCAATAAGATTTTTTTTTTCATCATCGTCATCATCAATCAATCAAAGTAATGTTCCCACTCAGACCTCTTCGTGTTCTATGACTGTTAAAAATTTATCATTGTTTAATTAATCTATACTAATATTATAAAGAGGAAAGATTTGTACTTATTTTTGTATGTTTGTAATGAATAGGCTCAAAAAGTACTGGGCCGATTTAAAAAATTCTTTCACTAATAGAATACTACATTCTTCCAATTTGACATAGGCCACATTTCCTCTTGAAAAAAATTAGGGATCCTTGGTAAAATTTGAACAATGTAACCGAAGGTGTAGAAAAATGAGTCTTAAGCCACTAAAAAAAGTGTTTTATATCCAAATTTCCAAAAATAAATAATTGTCTACCCCGTGCGAAGCCGGGACGGGCTGCTAGTTAACTATATTGTGGCTAGATAATAACAGCCGCACGGGTCGATCGTCAAGGTTAAGCAAAGTTTGCCAAGGTTGATCTGTGGATGGGTGACCATGTTAATATACCGAGTTTCCTCCGTGCCTCGGAAACCACGTTAAGCCGTAGGTCCCGGCTGTCATTTGCAGATCTTTGGCAGTCGTTACGGATAGTCAGAAGCCAGTAAATCTGACTCCGGTCTTGCCATGAAGTACCGTGTTACCCCAGTTAATGGTTTGTGGAGGTCTGGTAGGCAGCCGCTCCTTGTAAAATACTGGTATTCAGCTAAATCCAGCTTGACTGGAAGCCGACCCCAATATAGTTGGGAAAAGGCTAGGTAGATGATGATCAAACTTAAACAGATCCTTCTAGAACTAAAGAAAGAAAGAAAGAAGATGTTCTTCGCACCTGGCATGAAGAAGTGCAGCCGCGGGAAAGGCACCATGTTGACGGCCAGCTTCCGGAGATCAGCGTTCAGCTGTCCGGGAAACCGTAGGCACGTCGTCACGCCGGACATTGTAAGCTGAAAACACATACAGGGTGTAAAAAGACCGATCACAAAGCCGATAACTACACATTCTGTACGTGTAAATGTGTAATTAAGTAACTTGGACCAAAAAATATTGCTGGGAAAAAACTTTTTTTTTTCATATTTAAAAAATAATTAATTAATAATAATTCCGATCAGCTGCGCGTTCGGCCGCTCGCGCTTGGTCGTTGAACCGACCGCACGCTTGTTGTGTGTGTGAGGCGCTCGTTGTGTTTAGTTGTCAATGCATTTTAGTAACTTCAAATGCGTAATTGACTATGAAAAATTGATAATTTTGAGAACGTTTGTTGGAAGAAAGTTTACTAATGATACTTGGAATACGATTTTGAAAAAATGAAAATGAAAAAATGTTGACTTTGACCTTCAGTATCTCCAGAACCAGTGACTTCCCAGGTATGGTCTAGAAGAACAAAAGTATCCTAGTGATGGTTAGAATATATGGTTTTCGTTTTCGTTAAGGGTCTTTTTACACCCTTTATACAAAATGAATATGTTACGCCATCGTAGGCGTGGGCTTGCGGACGGCGAGCATTGGGTAGCTTGCCGTCCGGCCGTCGGGGCTGAGTCTGAATCATCAAAGGCGGGTAGTGCTCCACGCGCGCCTCAAAGAGATGTCAGCAAACTGTAGGGGTTCAGGGGCATCAAAAACTTCACGTCGATGTCAACAGGAATAGTGCCCAGAAAGCTGGCAGTATTGCCACGTTGAATGTTGATTCGTTGGTTTTTTTGATAAATGATATTTCAATACACTTGCTCATAAAGTGACTATTATTTTGCAATCGAGGAGCTCGTGGCTAGATAATTTTTATTTATTTATTTATTGTAACTTTATGCACAAAAACATTGTACAAAGGCGGACTTAATGCCATAGGCATTTAATAGATAGGCAGATAATAACAGCCGCACGGGTCGATCTTCAAGGTTAAGCAACGCTTGCCTAGGTTGGTCTGTGGATGGGTGAGCATCTTAACATAACAAGTTTCCTCCGTGCCTCGGAAAGCACGTTAAGCCGTGGGTCCCGGCTGTCATTTGGAGATCTTTGGCAGTCCTTACGGATAGTCAGAAGCCAGTAAATCTGACTAAAGTCTTGCCATGAAGTACCGTGTTACCCCAGTCAATGGGTTATGGCGGTCTGGTAGGCAGCCGCTCCTCGTAAAATACTGGTATTCAGCTGAATCCGGCTTGACTGGAAGCCGACCCCAATATGGTTGGGAAAAGACTAGGTGGATGATTTGGCAAATAGGTTTTCACAAACACTTTTACACGTCATTTTTTTTTGGACTTTTTTTTTACTAGTTGAGGCCGGTGTTTTTTATTTTGGCAGAGCTAGTTTTTAAATTTTAGCAAGCAAGAGTGGTCCAATGGTAACGGTCCCGCCTTTCAAAAATAAATTAATATACGGAACACTAAAATACTTACAGACGACAGAGACGACATACGAGACGCACAAGACCGGTCGCTGTGGTGACGCTTGGGGGATGCCTATGTCCAGCAGTGGACGTCTTTCGGCTGAGATGATGATGAGATACTCACCGACACCAGATGGTTGAGGTCCCCGTAGGTGATGATGATGAGTTACTCACAGACACCAAATGGTTGAGGTCCCCGTAGGTGATGATGATGAGTTACTCTACTATTAATCTTATGACTCGTAACCTCGAGACCATTACATGACACGAAGCATATTATAATTATGATAATTGTATTATTTTCCTTTGTTTTCTTTCCACTGTGTAGATTTTTTTCTATGATTGTATTTGCAATATAATAGCTCTCTTCTGTGACCTGTATTTAATTTTCTAAGCTTACGTCTTCTGTGTAAGTAAATTGTTTAGTTTTTTTTTTTGTGCCAGTGCTGTGCGCCTCTGTAAGTGACGAATTCACTTTGCTTAAAGCTGTATGTGTTTTGTTTTTGTATATGTTTTAGTGAGTAAGTCGTTGAGGTGCCTAATCTATCTATATACACACATCAAAAGTGTCTAGGGATCAACATATATTTTTGCAATAACTTTTCTCCTGATTGATATTAATTAAAATTTTCTCAAATAAAGTGTTTTCGTTTGTCACAGTAACGATAAACCAAGTCACCTTTGCATTAATAAAGAAATTTGCCATTTTCCTAATAAAGGGATTTTTGACATTTGAACCACTAACATTAAAGTTCGAAAAAAAGACTGAAATAACAGTTTTCTTTAAAATTATATTGGGTAACTTAAACAATTAATAATCCGTGTTTCTACCGCGAACACTAACAACACAAGAACATCGGTTTGGCATACTCAAAATGAGTTCATCCAAATCACGCTGTGGAATGGCCGCCCATGTTCGTTGCAACAACAAAAAAAGGTCTTTTTGCGACTGGATACCCTCCATATTCGGCAGAGCTCTTCTCTGTAGCATATCCCATGCATGCTCAATCGGGTTCAAGTCTGGCGACTGAGCAGGCCAGGGCAGGACATTGATGTTAGCTGCGGCGAGAGTCTGTCTTACAACTCTTGCGGTGTGCGGTCGTGCATTATCATGCATTAACTGAAATAAGGGACCGATTTGCACTTGTAGAGGAACGATGACGTCTGATACAATTTTTTTTTTTTTTTTTTTTTTTTATTATACATAGGCTCGCGTTTGACCACAATCTCACCTGATGGTAAGCGATGATGTGGCCGACGATGGAGCACGCCTGCCTAGAAGTAACCTATTCACTCTTGACTTGAAGACTCCTAAGTTGTAGCTATCAGGAAACACAGACCCCGGCAGGGAATTCCACTCCTTAGCTGTACGCATAATAAATGTGTTTCCAAACCGCTTTGTGCGTATGGGTGGAATGTTCACCATATACCGGTGACGCATCGCCGTACGCCTAGTGGTCCGATGATGGAAAGGACTTGACGGAATTAAATTGTGCAATTCCTGTGCACACTCCCCGAAGTGCAACCGATAGAAAACCGACAGGCTAGCAACTCGGCGCCGATGTCCAAGACTTTGGAGTTTCGACTCAACAAGTGCATCATTACCGATTATCTTCTTGGCTCGCTTCTCAATCGACTCAAGTGCATCAAGCTGGTATTTGGCAGACCCATCCCAAAGATGAGAGCAGTACTCCATACACGATCGAACTTGCGCTTTATACAGGTTGAGCAGCTGTTCCGGCGTAAAGTACCGTCTCACCTTTGCTAAGATCCCCAATTTTTTAGCAGCCAGCTGGGCTTTTGCCTCGATGTATGAGCCGAAATTGAGAGTAGACGAGAGTGTTACTCCAAGAAGCTCAAGGTGGTCGGTTATCGGAACGGTTACACCCCGGAAAGATGGAGCCGGGTGGAATTGACTCCGTTTAGCGGAGAAAAGACACGCCTGGGTTTTTGCAGCATTGAACTTCACCAGATTGGCATCGCCCCAATCAGAGACCGCCTTCAAGGACGAGTTCAAGCGCTCAACCATAGCCTCTCGGTAAGACTGGATCTGTGACCCACTAGCGCGCAATCGTCTCAGCATAAATTTGAGCGTTGAGGTTGCCTCTGATCCAAATCAACTCAGTTCTTCCGCTGATCCAAATACCCGCCCATACCATGATGGTTCCACCAATATAAGGATGGACTTCCTGGCAGGATTTTAATCGCTGTTGGCGTTCAGGGGTTCTCCAGTGTCGTATACGTCTTGTATCCGGTCTCATACCAAAACGAGACTCATCAGAAAAGCACAAGAAACGCCATTGTTCTTCTGCCCAATTTCTGTGTTCAAGAGCCCATTGATATCGAATCCTACGATTGTGCATTGCTATAGGTGGTACCCGTAGCGGTCTTCGGGAATGAAGGTTCACTTGATGCAAGCGGTTTCTGACTGTTTGGTCGCTAATGAAGTTCCGTGAAGAGTGATGAAGCCTCACGGCTAACATCATGGCGGTTATTGTTGGAGCTCTTCGAGTTAAGATTTGAATGTATCGGTCTTGTCTCCGTGTGGTGCAGCGATACCGTCCTCCATGGCGCTCAGCCACGGTACCAGTGCTTCGGTAACGTGTCCAAAGTCAACTGATAACACTCTGACTTGTATTCAGAGCTAAAGCCACAGTACGTTGCCGGGAACCAGCTTCTATCATTCCCACGGCTCTGAGCATTTCTTCCCTGCTTAAATGACGTCGCCGCTCCATAATAACGTTGGTTTTAATCAGTAGTAGGGAAACAGTAGCACTAATAATGTCTTCAATGCGTTGTATGTTTTTATAGGGAAAATATTGACAGCTGATTTTCATCTTTTACTCGAATTTGATTCACAGTTCCTGATTCAAATTATGAAATTCACCAAAAAGGATCCATATAAATTTATAAAATCATAAATTTATTACAAAGCCACATCTCAATCTCAAGAAATCCGCATAAAAATGCTTGATCCCTAGACACTTTTGATGTGTGTATATAAAAATGAAACCCGTTTTCCGTTGTCACGGCATAACATGAAAACGGCTTGACCGATTTGACTGATTTTTTTTTTAAATGTTCCTTGAAGTTCAATGATGGTTCTTACGGAGAGATAAATTCTAAAAAAAAAAGTTAGGTTAATTATGGTAGGTAGGGTAGTGTAGGGTAATGTAGGGTAGTGTAGCGTAGTGTAGCGTAGTGTAGGGTAGTGTAGGGTAGTGTAGGGTAATGTAGGGTAGTGTAGGGTAGTGTAGGGTAGTGTTGGGTATTGTAGGGTAGTGTAGGGTAGTGTAGGGTAGTGTAGGGTAGTGTAGGGTAGAGTAGGGTAGTGTAGGGTAGTGTAGTGTAGGATAGTGTACGGTTGGTACGGTAGGTAGGGTAGGGTAGCGTAGGATATGTAGGGTAGTCATTTGACGGGAGCGAAGCCGCGGGTAAAAGCTAGTCTATAATCTATAATTATATATAATAATTATATATAAAATCGTTTTTCGTTGTCACGACATCACATGAAAACGGCTTGACCAATTTGGCTGATTCTTTTTTTAAAATGTTCCTTGAAGTTCAATGATGGTTCTTACGGAGAAAAAAATTCAAAAAAAAAAAAGTTAGGTAAAGTAGGGTAGGTAGGGTAGTGTAGGGTAGTGTAGGGTAGTGTAGGGTAGTGTAGGGTAGTGTAGGGTAGTGTAGGGTAGTGTAGGGTAGTGTAGGGTAGTGTAGGGTAGTGTAGGGTAGTGTAGGGTAGTGTAGGGTAGTGTAGGGTAGTGTAGGGTAGTGTAGGGTAGTGTAGGGTAGTGTAAGGTAGTGTAGGGTAGTTTAGGGTAGTTTAGGGTAGTTTAGGGTAGTGTAGGGTAGTGTAGTGTAGTGTAGGGTAGTGTAGGGTAGTGTAGTGTAGGGTAGTGTAGGGTAGTGTAGTGTAGGGTAGTGTAGTGAAGGGTAGGTAGGGTAGTGTAGGGTAGGTAGGGAAGGTAGGGTAGGGTAGCGTAGGATATGTAGGGTAGTCATTTGACGGGAGCGAAGCCGCGGGTAAAAGCTAGTAAATAAATAAATAAATAAATAAATACTCACAGACACCAGATGGTTGAGGTCCCCGTAGGTGATGATGATGAGTTACTCACCGACACCAGATGGTTGAGGTCCCCGTAGGTGATGATGATGAGTTTCTCACCGACACCAAATGGTTGAGGTCCCCGTAGGTGATGATGATGAGTTACTCTACTATTAATCTTATGACTCGTAACCTCGAGACCATTACATGACACGATATTATAATTATGATAATTGTATTATTTTCCTTTGTTTTCTTTCAACTGTGTAGATTTTTTTCTATGATTGTATTTGCAATATAAAAGCTCTCTTCTGTGACTTGTATTTAATTTTCTAAGCTTACGTCTTCTGTGTAAGTAAATTGTTTAGTTTTTTTTTGTGCCAGTGCTGTGCACCTCTGTAAGTGACGAATTCACTTTGCTTAAAGCTGTATGTGTTTTGTTTTTGTATATGTTTGAGTGAGTAAGTCGTTAAGGTGTCTAATAAATAAATAAATAAATACTGTAGCCCGGAATCCGGTTATTAGTAATGTTGGCTGCACTGTACGTGGCAGCCAATCACAGGTCAGTCTCAACGGCCAATCAGGCGCGTTGAACGATGGCGCGACAAACACGACACATGTGGAGCCATCGCGCGGCACGGACAATAGTCGTTATCCAAATCTCTGTGCGCCGCGACACGTTTCAACTCGCGCTCGCAGAGCACCCCTAAAACTCAATCTTTAGTGTTAAGTTTTCATGTGTATTGTGTCCTTCTTAAAATATAAGTACTGTTTACATCATCGTCAACGTATTTTCCTTGAAGAAAACCTCGTCAACCCCAGAAGAAGGCCTAACCCACACGCCCGTCGGCTACAATACTCACAGACACCAAATGGTTGAGGTCCCCGTAGGTGATGATGATGAGCTACTCACCGACACCAAATGGTTGAGGTCCCCGTAGGTGATGATGATGAGCTACTCACCGACACCAAATGGTTGAGGTCCCCATACGTAGGGGACGCCAGGCGCAGGGTCCGGAAGCAGATGTCGTACAGCGCCTCGTTGTCGATGCAGAAGATACTCATAGACACCAGATGATGATGATGAGCTACTCACAGACACCAAATGATGATGATGAGCTACTCACCGACACTAGATGATGATGATGAGCTACTCACCGACACTAGATGATGATGATGAGCTACTCACAGACACTAGATGATGATGATGAGCTACTCACAGACACCAAATGGTTGAGGTCCCCGTAGGTGATGATGATGAGCTACTCACCAACACCAGATGATGATGATGAGCTACTCACCGACACCAGATGGTTGAGGTCCCCGTAGGTGATGATGATGAGCTACTCACCGACACCAGATGGTTGAGGTCCCCGTAGGTGATGATGATGAGTTACTCACAGACACCAAATGGTTGAGGTCCCCGTAGGTGATGATGATGAGCTACTCACCGACACCAGATGGTTGAGGTCCCCATACGTAGGGGACGCCAGGCGCAGGGTCCGGAAGCAGATGTCGTAAAGCGCCTCGTTGTCGATGCAAAAGGTCTCGTCCGTATTCTCCACGAGCTGGTGAACGGAGAGCGTCGCATTGTAGGGCTCCACCACCGTATCTGACACCTGAGACAGACAGCACGGAATATATCAGCATCCTCATCATCTACCTGCCGAGGAGCTCGTGGCTAAACAATAACAGCCGCACAGGTCGATCTTTAAGGTTAAGCAACGTTGGTCTGTGGATGGGTGACCATCTTAACATAACGAGTTTCCTCCGTGCCTCGGAAAGCACGTTAAGCCGTTGGTCCCGGCTGTCATTTGTAGATCTTTGGCAGTCGTTACGGATAGTCAGAAGCCAGTAAATCTGACTCCAGTCTTGCTATGAAGTACCGTGTTACCCCAGTTAATGGGTTGTGGAGGTCTGGTAGGCAGCCGCTCCTCGTAAAATACTGGTATTCAGCTAAATCTGGCTTGACTGGAAGCCGACCCCAATATAGTTGGGAAAAGGCTAGGTAGATGATGATGATGATCATCTACCTGCCCTTGTCCCTTTTATTTGGGATCGGCGCAACACGTTTTTTTTATTCCTCTCTGTCATGTCGCTCGTTATGCTTTCACTCACTCTATTTTCATCCATATCACTTCTTATACAATCCATCAATTTTTTTGGCTTCCCTCTCCATCTAGCCACATATCCTAACTAATATTATAAATCTGAAAGTGTGGATGTTTGTTACTTTAATCACGCAACAACGACTGAACGGATTTGGATGAAATTTGACATGGAAAAGAACATAGGCTACCTTTTATCCCGATTCTTTTTTGTTAAGGTGAATGCTTCAGGTAGCCCGCGAAATTCAAATTTTCTTACTGATTGTATTAATGATTTTTATGTTTATAATTATGTAACTAGTTACGTTTTACAGCCGCTTAAGTATTTTTAACTTTATACAACTTATCACTGGCTTTCAAATTGCAAAAAACGTAAGAAAATTTGAATTTCGCGGGCTAAGCTGGAACATCCCCCTTAAACTTATGTCCTCGCAGACGAAGTCGCGGGTAGAAGCTAGTAAACTCATAACTTTTTAAGTAATAATATGCGTTTCATCCTTCCTCTTCACATGACCATACCAAGCTAAACGATTCCCTTTCAACTTTTCAGTCACTAGTGCCACTTGCAAACTTCTCCTAATACTCATTTCTCACTTTATCCATTGTCTTCATTCCATTTATTCATTTATTTTACATAGGACGTGTAAAGTCCACGTGTCGGAAGACTTAACTAACTAACTATATTCCCACTTAATTTAATTATTAACTTGATTATTGTTTCAATTCTTGTCTTTCTCTTTTGTTATAAGGCTTAGGGCCTATTTCACCACCTATGATTAAGTTTCGAGTATCTTACTTGACAGATTCTGTCAAATTTTTGAATTTATTCAGTGAGTAGTGCCTACTCGGACATTGTGAAACAGGCCCTTAAAGTCACCCAAAAGGGCAATGGAAAGGATGGAAGGGACTCGGAGTTTCCTTGCCTGATCATATCAGAAAAGAAGATATCCGCAAGAGAACCAATGTTACCGATATAGCCCGAAGAATCGCCATACTTAAGTGGCAATGGGCAGGGCACATTGCTCGTAGAGTAGATGGTCGTTGGGACCGAAAGGGTCCAGAGTGGCGGCCGCGCACCGAAAGCCGCGGCGTTGGTAGGCCTTCTACAAGGTGGACCGATGACCTGGTTAGGGTCGTGGGAATCCGATGGATGCGAGACGCACAGGACCAGTTGTTGCAGCAACGTTTGGGGGAAGCCTATGTCCAGCAGTGGATGTCTTTCGGCTCAGATGATGATAATGATATGTAGTTTGACGACGAGCAATAGCAAGCTCGCCGTCTGCGGCTCATAGAGATGTCTTTGTTTCCTGATTGCTACAACTAAGTCAAGACTAGAGTGAATCAGTGAACCTATTCTCTCCTCTTCTAAGCGCGCTCCGTCGTAGGCCGCGTCATCGTTTTTGCGGTTCCGTACCTCAAAAGGAAACAGCGAAACCCTTATAAGATCACTTTGTTGTCCGTCTGTCTGTCTGTGTAAAGAATCACTTACTTTAGGAGACGGCATGACACTGAAAGTGTTGACGATCCTGTCAGGATACTCCTCGCGAAGCTTGCTCAGCAGCAGCGTGCCCAGACCAGACCCCGTGCCTCCGCCCAGCGAGTGCGTCAGCTGGAACCCTGCAGACCAGACACAGTACAATCAAACTAGTGCGCCTCACCATCAACGATTGCTTCTCTGCTTACCATCAGGTAGGATCGTGGTCAAGCACTAGTTTTTACAAATGAAGTGGCAATTAATTCATGAATCCCCGACCGGTCCTATGAGACCGCGCTGTTATTTTTTTACTATTGTGTCTCGTTTTGTGGGTATGTGATAGGTTAAAGCAAAACCTCCCAAAAAAAGAGAGCAGAACCAAGTAATGGCCGTAGTACCCGGCAGCCCGTCTACCCTTGACTAGGGTAGCGGTCAAGGCTACGGCGAGGCAAGGGGTGCTAAGAATCTTCGGAAGAGATCCAGCTACCCTTTTATATCAAACTAGCTGACTCGGCAAACGTTGTTCTGCCATATAAATTATATGTAACATGAACCCTATTTTTTTTCCAAAATAAAATTTAGCCTATGTTACTCGTGGATAATGTAGCTTTCGAATGGTAAAAGAATTTTTAATTACTCAGATACCCGCGAAACGAGACACAATAGTAAAACAATAACAGCGCGGTCTTATAGGACCGGTTGGGGATTCAAACGTTAAAAACAGTCTAGTAGTTTTTAAGCCTATACATTACAACCAAACAAACAAAGTTTTCCTCTTTATAATATTAGTATAGACGACTTGACTCGTAAGTGATAATGTGTTTTCTAGCGGAGTATGATTGCCTAGTAAATCTATACTAAAATAATAAAGAGGTAAAGTTTGTTTTTTGTTTGTATGAGGTAATCTGTGGAAGTACTGGTCCCCTTGCTAAAATTTTTTCACCAATAGAAAGCTGCTGTATTTCTGAGTGACATAGGCTTTATTTTATGTACGCGGGCAAAGCTGCGGGCTAAAGCTAGTAAGTAATATATATGTATTCACTAGGTTATAGCTATCAGAAAACTTACACTTTTGTAACAGAACAAACATGTTATAAGAGTATGTGTGTACGGCATGTCCTAGAACCAAAAATTTGAAGACATGTGACATCCACCAATCCGCACTGGGCCCGCGTGGATTACGGCCCATTCCCTCTCCTAGAGAGGAGGCCTGAGTCCCAGCAGTGGGAACATTATGAAGCTGATGCTATGCTCCTACCTTGCAGACAGTCGCAAGGCTCGGCCTCCTTCCTCACGACATCCATGACGGACTCCACCAGTTCAGCCCCTTCGGTGTAGTGGCCCTTCGCCCAGTTGTTACCTGAGGACAGCAATAAGACAATAATAATAATCCACAACTTTCACACAACGCCATCTAGTCCCAAGCTAAGCAGCGCTTGTATTATGGGTACTAGACTGTTAACGATGAAATGTGTATTTTAGTACCAGTGAGCTCGATAGATGGCGTTAAATGCGAATTAGAAGTCACTATGGTTTTGTTACCGCGATTTAGGTAGGTTCAAGCCATTACAGTGAATAAATGAGAGAAAAACCAGTTCAACATAGTTCAATATACAGTGGTTTTATTTATTTCTACAAGTATATTCACACCTAGTTCAACTATTAGTGCCAAGTGTTTTCAACTGATAAACATACTTATATACTTCTAAATACATACATATTATAGATAAACTACACCCAGACACAGAACAAATGATCGTGCTCATCGCACAAACATTTGTCCTGGGTGGGAATCGAACCCACGACCTCCGGCATAGCAGTCAGGGTCACTTCACTAACCACTAGACCAACAGGCCAGTCACAAGATATATATATATATATAAGATATATATATATATGTAATAGGCTTATATATATATATATATATATATATAAGCCTGTTACACTACTCGTTACGTCGACTCGATACTTCGAGCCCAGTCGAAGACCGTCTTACCCTTATTACACTACGCGACGTAGACTAACGCCCGGCGCCCGTTTTCAATAAGCTATCTATCTACATTTGCAGCTACTAAAGATAAAGAAATCTATCGTTTTGCCCTTACTTGCTTTCCTATAACTTACCGACGGCTAGCATTTCCTACCAAAGTTGTGGATGGATAGACAGAATCTTACTGTTTATCGGGGATAGCTATCTATCTATGAACTGCGGTAGGTTATGGAAATCGGGCGTAAGACCGTCCCGCGTTCGTAAAAACGAGTGGTAATAGTAATAAGCCTTTAAATACTTACTGTAGTGTCAGAATATTATGCCATTTTTAGGGTTGCGTAGTTTGTAGATCTTTGGCAGTCGTTACGGATAGTCAGAAGCCAGTAAATCTGACTCGAGTCTTGCCATGTACCTACTGTGTACCGTGTTACCCCAGTTAATGGGTTGTGGAGGTCTGGTAGGCAGCCGCTCCTCGTAAAATACTGGTATTCAGCTAAATCCGGCTTGACTGGAAGCCGACCCCAATATAGTTGGGAAAAGGCTAGGCAGATGATACTTTCCCAAAAGATGCTAAAGGGACTCTATTCTAAGCCTCGGCTGTCCGTCCGTCTGTCAGTCTTCGTCTTCGTCAAATTCAGTTTTTTAATCTCTGAGACTATAATGACATTATGTGGGTTCTCATTCTTGTCACAACACAAAAGAACTGCAATTTAAATTGTCACTTACGGGATATCTTCCGTGATTTTTAATTATTTTGAGTTCCCAATAAAAAACCAAAAAAACAAAAAATAAACCGAACCGTTAAATTGTGAAACAAACCGTGATAGCCTAAAACAGTGTTTACAAAAGAACTGGCATAAATTATTAATGTAAGTTTGACATTAGCCTGTGTAAACTTATCGTCTGTTTTTTAAAGACCTGACTAAAATGACATTTCATCTCAAAAGAAGAACTCAAAAGAACTGGCGTCATTCCTATAGTAAATTTGACATAACTTGTGTCAATTTAGTCTCAGGGTATAAAAAAACAGACGGTAGTCTCAGGTTTGTGAACGAAGCCACGTTAAAGGTGTAATGCCATTAGAAAAATAAACAATGTTCACTGGTTTCACTGGCTCTTCCACTCAATTATCAGAAGGTAGAACTCACCAGCTCCGCTCTGCCCGAACACGTAGTTATCAGGTCGGAACAGCTGCCCATAGGTGGAAGACCTGATGGCATCCATGGTCCCTGGCTCCAAGTCCACCAGCACGGCTCTCGGGACGTACTTCTTGCCTGCGAAGAAGAGAGGAACATCATCATCATCATCATCATCTCAGCCGAAAGACGTCCACCGCTGGACATAGGCCTCCCCCAAGCGTCGCCACAGCGACCGGTCAAGAGAGGAGCTCGTGGCTAGATAATAACTGCCGCACGGGTCGATCTTCAAGGTTAAGCAACGATTGCCAAGGTTGCTATGTGGATGAGTGACTATCATAACATTACGAGTTTTCTCCGTGCCTCAGAAAGCACGTTTTATAAGCTGTAGGTCCCGTTTGTCATTTGTAGATCTTTAGCAGTCGTTACGGATAGTCAGAAGCCAGTAAATCTGGCTCCGTTCTTGCCATGAAGTACCGTGTTACCCCAGTTAATGGGTTGTGGAGGTCTGGTAGGCAGCTGCTCCTCGTAAAATACTGGTATTCAGCTAAATCTGGCTTGACTGGAAGCCGACCCCAATATAGTTGGGAAAAGGCTAGGTAGATGATGATGAGTATTCGAAGAGCCGCGTAGTTGTGTTCAAAATTGTCTCACCATCGGCTGCCTCATTGTAGTAGACTTGGATCCTCTCGAGCTGAAGGTCACTGTCTCCACGATAGTAGCCCTAGGAGACTAGTAGTAGTAGTAGTAGTACTAGTAGTAGTACTAGTAGTAGTACTAGTAGTAGTAGTAGTAGTAGTAGTAGTCTCACCATCGGCTGCCTCATTGTAGTAGACTTGGATCCTCTCGAGCTGCAGGTCACTGTCTCCACGATAGTAGCCGGTCTGATCAATGCCGTGCTCGTCCGAGATGATCTCCCAAAACTGTGGGGGAAGTGATAAATAAATGATATTTATTTTGTAAAACTGGTTTTTACAAAGACTTTTACACGTCAATTTGTTTTTGACATTTTATTCTAGATGACATTTTATTCTAGATGAGTCCGGTGTTTCCTAACTGACTACCCTGAGAAGAAACACCGAAACAAACTCAGGGGTCAGTTTCTTTAAAAAAAATTTTTTTTGTATGGATTTTTAGTGTTGCCAAGTTTGAAATCTAGCGGATGGTAGAATTCTTGTAAAAATACGGTAGATTTCCTGAAATTACGTTGTAATATATATTTGAAATACGGTAGAATTACCTTGTTTATTTAGTAGCATGGGTCAGAGTTAAAAATAAACATAATATTTTTAATCAGACAGTATAATTGTTTGAATGTTTTTGTACATATCGACATTATGTTTTTGGATCATATCGTGAATGGGATTAAAATCTTCAAATTTTCCTTGACGCTGTATGGCCTGCTGCGATAAGAGATTTCCCTAATTCTTAATTCTTTATTGTACACAAAAATAAACATTACATGACATGGTGATTAAATAGTTAATGTACAAAGGCGAGCTTAACTTCCCTTGATGGATTTAGTAAGAAGTTTATTCCGTTTTTTCGTTTTAATATCGTTAACTCTGCTGAAGACTCTTTCGCACTCAGCATTCGAGTGTGGTAGAGACAAAATGGCTAACATAAATTTTGGCAAGTGTTTGAAATGATTATTTTTTCCCGATGCTGGTCGCGCAGTTTTGCTACCTACAAAAAAACACATGATTAGGCTGCTATAGCAATAGAAACTAAGTAATACGAATTCAGCTTGCTTCGAGGTTTTCTAGGAAACTTACCTGGTGCCAAAATACGTCCGGAGGTTGACTTATATCCAAATCTTTGTAGTATAAGGGCAACTTTCGTTTCGTTCCTGTTGATTTTCGATTGAAATTGGGGAAATTCTGGGCAGTAATGGAAATAATGAAGAAAGTGACTCTTCCCTGTCAGCGGACATTACTCTTTCTAGATCAAATTTTGATATTTCTGTCATGATTTTGTCATTAAAACAGTATCGTTTACGAATGCCCAACACAAGCTCTAATAGGGAATATGCATAAAAAATAAAATAGCCTGATTTTTTTTTCCCTAAACTTTTAAGGTCGTAGTAATACACTCAATTCGATATTTTCTAATTTAACATGCATTTAGTTATTTAAAACATAAATCAAAAAGTGAAAAATTTACGAGCGAAATTCAAATTTGTAAAACGCCTCACCATTGGTCGTATGAAAGCGACCAATGGTGAGACGACGACGGTGACGACGTTGACGTCATAGGGCACAAAACTAACAGGAATGGTGAATTTATTTGGTGTACTTTTTATAGTGTTAGTACACTTTGGTATCATGCAATATCTATAAAATGGCTTTTTTTCTTCTTCCACGATTATTACGCGACTAAAACACCTAGTTATCTATCAAACTAACTCTCAATGCAAACAATAAACTGACAGGACGTACCCTATGACGTCACGCCTCAAGCGCGTGAGAAATAGGAACGTTTGAACTCGTCAAATTAAACCAACATTTTTAAGATTTTATAAAATAGTAATTACTACTCTTACAGCTATGGTTTATTTTTTTCTACATCAAAATGAAGTGAATATTGAATAAAAAAAATAAAAAAATTGCCTGCATATTCCCTATTATAAAATTTTTACACATTTTTCTTAAAGTTAACTTTCTTTCTTCGTTTCCCACCGTATCCAGTTCTTTCTGGACACCTAAACCTAGGTAGATGTCTTTCAAGTCCTTGTTGTTTGCTTCTTCCATTGGATCTATGGTTTCAATAGGCGCAGAATTTACAATATTTCTTTGTAAAACTAATAGTAACAGTTCTTTATAAAAAACTATCATTTTCCCATGTAGTTTTGTAATTAAAACAGATTCGCTCTGAAAACAGCTATTTAATGTTGTAAATTTTGGCAGCATCCAAGCCAAAAAATAATAATAAGCCTTGATTATGGGATCATTTAAGCATGCATGAATCTCGTGGCACTCTGAATCTTCCAGCCATTTGCTATAGAAATAAAGACGTAATACATCCCATTGTTCAAGAATCCTTTGCACTACTGCATTTAAAGACAACCATCTAGTCTGGGCTGGCCTAAGAATTTTGTGCACATCTGCCTCAGCAAAATATTGGAACTCTTTTAACTCACTCTGCCTTTTACTACTGGATTTAAAATAGTTATAAATATTTCGCGCCATTTTTTCACAATTTAGTGGAAGCTCTTTACATGCGTCACTAGCGCAAAGATGCAGAGAATGGCAAATGCATTTAATCACAATTATGCCTGGACAACGTTGACGAAATCGACTTGAAACTGAATTCTTACATCCCATCATTCCGTTGCATCCATCAGAACCGAAACCTATGATGTTTTCCATAGGAATCATATACTTTTGAAATGAATCAATAACATTATTAAAAAGTTTTTCGGCATTTGCGACATGATCAGTAGTTTTCTCATCGAATAATTGAATCAAATCCCAAAACCGAGTGACCACTTTACCAATTATTGGGTCAAAGTACCTGACCACTACAGCTACTGTTTTTACTACAGCAATATCTGTACTTTCGTCTATTAAAATTGAAAACATTTGTGACTTCAAGTCACTGATCAAATTTTCTTTTTCAGTTTCCCCAATACAGTTATTTATCACAGCTTGAACTTTAGTTCTTTTTATTTTAATATCTTTGGCTATCTGAGAATCTGGGAACAACTTTGGTAACAAATCCGCTAAGTGATTCATGACATTATATTGTGATATCTGATGCTCAGCAACAAAAGCAGCTAATTTTATTTCTGTAGTCTTTAACAATTGCTTTTCATTAGTTGGCATGGATTTAAAAACACTTACTATAGACTGCTGTTTTTTAGGTTTAAAGATATTTATTTATTTTTAGACGTTGAAGCACTACACCTCTTTAAATTATTCACATGTTTAGTTCCTTCTTTGTGGCGTTTTATTACACTTATTTCGGCACTGAAAGATGTATTGCAAACATTGCAGGTCGCCTTCGATAAGTCCCTATTATCTTTTCTTAACCAGTTACGATGTTCTTTATTCAGCAACCATTCTTCCCGAAACTTCTGCTTATAACGCTTTCTCTTAGCTGGTACTATCACTCTCCATCTTCTAAAATTTTCAGATCTTACACAACACAACACGTCAAACTCTTACGTAATGTGAATGAAATGTCAGTCGATTAAAATAAAATAAACTGGGTAAATTAAAAAGTTCTAAGTATACATTGAAATTCAAATACATGCAGTACCACCGAATTCGTTCGTGTAATATCTCTAAGCCGGTACCGCGCTATTGGTGAATTCCCGAAATATAAAACAGTGTTGTCGGTAGGAGAAAATGAAAATACCTTAACGTAAAAAAAAATATATCATTAAAACTCGCAAAAATTACTTTAGTAAATAGATAATCATATTTATCTACAATATTTAAGAATAAATACGCTCTTCATTGGGTATTACGGTATATTTTGCTGCTGTAATTATATTCCTACGGTAGGTGGTAAATCTACGGTGTATTTACCGTAATTACGGTGCAGTTGGCAACACTGGGTCGAATCATATGTGAATCATGCAGATTTGTGTCTGAGATGGTCTTTTAAAGAAAGAACCTTGCAGATTTGAGTGGACCTGTCCAGGCAGTGCAAGCATTTGTCATTCGTCGTAAAGGTTAACTCAGGAAGACAGAGAAATCATCATCATCATCATTTCTACGATCTAAATTACAGTACGGCCGTTATAAGTTGGCGAGTCTGAAGTTACGAGTTTTCAAGCGCCAAAATTCGCAGAGGCTAACTTCAGACTCGCCAATATGTTATAATGGCCGTACTGTACCTACGTTGTTGAAACCTTTACGATCCGGACTCAAGAGCCTTAGACCGTTTTCACATTATCCGATTCGATATCGGTATCGGAAGCCGATACGATATCGGGGTAAGTAAAATGTATGAAATATGTACCTGTCTTTCATATTGTCCGGCCCGATATCGGATATCGGAGCACGGAATTTCATACATTTTACTTACCCCGATATCGTATCGGCGTCCGACACCGATATCGGATCGGATAATGTGAAAACGGTCTTACACTACTCGATACGTCAAGCTCTGACAAAGACCGTCTTACCCTTATACCCCTACGCGACGTAGACTAAGACCGTTTTCACATTATCCGATCCGATATCGGTGTCGGACGCCGATACGATATCGGAGTAAGTAAAATGTATGAAATGCCGTGCTCCGATATCCGATATCGGGCCGGACAATATGAAAGACAGGTACATATTTCATACATTTACCTTACCCCGATATCGTATCGGCGTCCGATACCGATATCGGATCGGAATATGTGAAAACGGTCTTAGACTGTTCGTAAAAACGAATGTTGTAATAGGCCTATAAACGCTTTGCCTCGTTCTACTATACCGCGTACATCGAATAATACGTACTGCGCGTACATAATAGAACAATTTGCCTGCTGCGGTCATCCCGTTCGATTATAATTTGGGTGTTTTCAAGGCTAGAGTGAATAGGCTCTTAATAAACTAGTGCGCCTCACCATCAACGATTGCATCACTGCTTACTACACTGCGTCGATGTCTGACACAGTGTTTAGTCAGGCCTCCGTCACTCCATGTACTTGCGCGCTATAAGTGCCTACCGCCCAGCCGAGCGGTCTCGGTCCGCTTGCGGATCAAATTCAGTGCGGTTTTCGCAAGCGAAGCGCGCGCACGCCGTTCAATTTTAATAGTGCTGTTCGTTCGTACGCGTACCTATGATGCCTTGCTTGCTTTAGATGGGTGCAAATCAAGTAAAAGAAGCGATAAACACCTAACATTTTTCCATTTACCTGACAATGACGAAACTACGACGAAATTTATAAAAGAAATATTTTATAAACGATACAATTTTAAACTGTATTTAATTATAAATAAATTGTAACTACAAGTCAGAACATTCACAGTTCTCAATAACATAAACCCAAAAAGTCATGTTAATTTAATTTTATCGAAGAGGCGGCCCTGCGATTGTTGCGGGATCGCGCGGTGCGAAGCAATCACAACTGTACGCTTGAGCATTAAGGTACATTTTAGCATGCAGTGGTTGCCGACGCGACGAGTAGGCTATTATCGCAGTAGGTATTGTAATTTTTCTACTGAGTGAAGTATATAATATCTGTTACGTAGTATCTATTTCGTAATCTGTGGTTTAGTGATATCAAATAAAGTTGCTCAGTGTACGGAGCGCCTTACAGCGCATCTCTTGCTTTCTATTAAATACTACTAATTACCATACAAAGCTAATGGCGCGTATCATCATCATCTACCTAGTCTTTTCCCAACTATATTGGGGTCAGCTTCCAGTCAAGCCGGATTTAGCTGAATACCAGTATTTTACGAGGAGCGGCTGCCTACCAGACCTCCACAACCCATTAACTGGGGTAACACGGTACCTACTTCATGGCAAGACTGGAGTCAGATTTACTGGCTACTGACTATCCGTGACGACTGCCAAAGATCTACAAATGACAGCCGGGACCTAAGGCTTGACGTGCTTTCCGTATACTTAACGTGTGCATTTCTAAAATTCTACTAACCTCATTTTCCAGTTATCGTACAGTTTTTTTAAATTAGTAAGTGAGGGATATCACTACGCGTCTATAAAATAATAAAAATTTATTGTCAATTTTGACATTGTGCTGCAAAATGGTGTCCCGACCACAATCTGCTCCCGTGCAAAAGGTACTAAAATATTTTTTTTTCACGTAAAATGTTGATTTTATGCCTAAATATCGCGTTATTTCTATTTATAAGATTGCATTTTATTATTTTTAAATCATGGTATTAAAAGAAGTGCAATATAGCATGCATTATAACATGTTAAAGTTGAATGTTAGCTATGATTAACATTGCGAAAGCAATAGTGATTGACATGGGATTTTGAATGTAAATAATAACTAACATTGCGATATGGTGTAGGATGTATATTATTGCTTTTATTATGGTGATAGTGGTGTTTGAGGGTGTTTGCATGAATATATTGTTCATTTATTTTTAGCGCAGCTTGCGATTTGAACGCGTAAGGAAGAAAGAAAAAAAAAGGAGAAAAAAACTGCAAAAAGGAGCCCGTTCATCTCGGCTCCTACTTTCCGGAATGAACACTGCAAAAAGGAGCCCGTTCATCTTGGCTCCTACTTTCCGAAATGTATCCCTGAAGTGCACCGACCGTCTTCAGCTTTTGGGTGTTGAAGTTTCTTCAGACCTCAACTTTGGGCGGTTCATTGAGTCCAAAGCCAAAGTAGCTGCCAAAAAACTCGGCATTCTTGCAAGGGTCCGGCAGTACTTCACACCGGGACAGCTTCTTATGCTATATAAAGCACAGGTCCGATCGTGTGTGGAGTACTGCAGCCATATATGGGCTAGTGCTGCAAAATGCCATCTAGCCGCTTTGGACTCGTTGGAAAGGTGTGCGAAGAGGCTAATTGGAGACCCTGATTTGGTTAAATCCAATCTGCAAAGCCTAGAGCACAGGCGTAAGGTAGCCAGCCTATCGGTGTTCTACAGGATGCATTTCGGAGAGTGTGCGCAGGAATTGCATGAGTTAATTCCGCCATCTCCTTTCTACCATCGGACGAATCGTCCTACGGCGGGTATCCATCCTTACGTTGTCGAAACCTGCACGGTCCGGACTAAGCGCTTTGCCTCGTCGTTTATACCGCGTACATCGAGGGACTGGAACAATTTGCCTGCTGCGGTCTTTCCGTCCGATTTTTAACGTCCAGTTTCTTAAAAATCTGTAAATTCTGTTTTTTTTTTTTTTAGTTAACTAATAATATAATTAGACGGAATAACTAAATTTTTTTATCAAATTTAGCCATAACTTTCCTTGCGTTACTACTAATTACCATACAAAGCTAATCTTAGGTCTTTATCTGCACCACATCACATCGCATGGCTTGGACCTTCGCGACGCTAACCTACTTTGTGTGGGGTCTTACTGTACTTTGAATGTTGCAGTCATTCGTATACTTCGAGCATAGTTTCGTAATCTTTTAACCTGTGGCGCCCCGTGGGGACCGCCATTATTTATTATTTACTAGCAGCCCGTCCCGGCTTCGCACGGGGTAGACAATTATTTATTTTTGGAATTTTTCCCGTCAAATGACTACCCTACATATCCTACACTACCCTACACTACCCTACACTACCCTACACTACCCTACTTTACCTAACTTTTTTTTTTTTTTTAGATTTAAACTATCCTATCTCTCAAGTTGAATCGAACTGCACATGGTGTGCGAATTTTATTTTATTCGGTTAAGTGGTTAAGGAGTCCATTGAGGACAAACATTGGGACACGAGATTTATATATATTAAGATTTATTTATTTAATATTAATAAATTAATATAAATAATATTAATAATATAAACTGTTATTGCGCTGTTTCTGTTGTTTCTGTAATTATACTACTAGAGTATAATTTTTAATCGGTCAGGTTTTGGTGGCACAATTTTTTTCCAGCGGTTCACAAAGTTAAAAGGTAATTACTTGTTTACTGGCACGTTTTTGTGCCACGGGGTTCTACAGGGAACTATATAGGCAGTAGTTTTACAAGAAAACGAATCAGCGCTGTGCCCTCGTCGCTTTATGTGTGAGGGTATGGCATTTTGCTGAGCGTTCGGCCGTTTTGCGCGGAACTGACGCATATTTTCCCATATTTTAATTTTTGTGGATAATCTGCTACATAAAAATAAGTCGGGTTTTCCTTCCAGACGCTATAACTCCGGAACGCACGAAACGATTTCCACGGTTTTGCATTCGTTGGAAAGGTCTAGGGTACCGTGAGGTTTATAGCAAAAAAAAAAATAGGTAAAGTAGGGTAGGTACTAGGTAGTGTAGTGTAGGGTAGGTATGGTAGGGAGGGTAGTGTAGGGTAGTGTAGGGTAGTGTAGGGTAGTGTAGGGTAGTGTAGGGTAGTGTAGGGTAGTGTAGGCTAGTGTAGGCTAGTGTAGGCTAGTGTAGGCTAGTGTAGGCTAGTGTAGGCTAGTGTAGGCTAGTGTAGGCTAGTGTAGGCTAGTGTAGGCTAGTGTAGGCTAGTGTAGGCTAGTGTAGGCTAGTGTAGGCTAGTGTAGGCTAGTGTAGGCTAGTGTAGGCTAGTGTAGGCTAGTGTAGGCTAGTGTAGGCTAGTGTAGGCTAGTGTAGGCTAGTGTAGGCTAGTGTAGGCTAGTGTAGGCTAGTGTAGGCTAGTGTAGGCTAGTGTAGGCTAGTGTAGGCTAGTGTAGGCTAGTGTAGGCTAGTGTAGGGTAGTGTAGGGTAGTACAGGGTAGTGTAGGGTAGCGTAGGGTAGTCATCTGACGGGAGCGAAGCTGCGGGTAAAAGCTAGTAGGTTATATATATGTCATATCTACCAAAGCAGAAATGTGTGCGGTGTCCGGTGTGCTGCGCGAGAAGAGATATGTCTCTCAGCTCGGGAGACTCCACCAAAGCGGAGATGTGTGCAATACTGATACATCTCTCGTCTCCTCTGCGCGTCGTCCGCGCACAGCTCACATCTCCGTTTCCATCATCATCTACCTAGCCTTGTCCCAACTATATTGGGGTCGGCTTCCAGTCAAGCCGGATTTAGCTTAATACCAGTATTTTACGAGGAGCGGCTGCCTACCAGACCTGCACAATCCATTAACTGGGGTCACACGGTACTTCATGGTAAGACTGGAGTCAGATTTACTGGCTTCTGACTATCCGTAACTTTATTATCTAGCCACGAGCTCCTCACATCTCCGCTTCCATCGCGCCATACAAATATTACACATCTCCGCACAGCGATCTCCACTGAAGCTAAGCGGAGAGGAGATGTGTCAATAACATAATTCTACTGGTTATTTAAAAAACATCTCCTCTCCGCTTTGGTGGAGTCCTGGCCTAAGCATTTGGCTGCTGTGCAGCGGGTCGCAGGTTCGATTCCCGCACACAACAAATATTTGTATGGCCTACAGATAGTTGTTCTGGGTCTGGGTGTCTAGTGTATGTGAGTTTTCATGTTTGTGAACGCACCCACGATAAGAGTCATTCCTAGTGTGGACAAAGTTAACGTTTGAATCCCCAACCGGTCCTATGAGACCGCGCTGTTATTGTTATACTATTGTGTCTCGTTTCGCGGGTATCTGAGTAACTACAAAGAAAAGAGAAGAGAGAATAATAAATGACTACGTTACACCGTGTGAATTTGGAATAGTAAAAATAAATAAAAATGGTAGTAATATCTCTTGCCCTATCAAATTTTACAACGCCAATATTCGTGTCTCCATATTAAAGGCAATGAAGGAACGGGGTGGGTTTTAGTCAGTAAAAGTCTGACACGCCCTCCCGCTTCCCCCAAGAGTGGAAAAAGTGATTCTAATGATTCCCCACTTGAAAAAAAAAACGTTCTAAATATTTTAGGCGCGAATTTTCACTGCATCCAAAATGCTATGGCTCCCGCAACGCAAAGCCTAAGTACATTCTAAAAAAACTATAGTTTTATCCACAATAGCTAGGAAAATTACTGCAAAACCTAACAGCAATGATCCATTTAACTTTAAAAGTCAGTCAACGGGAAATATCACATCTTATAATAACACTACACTACCGTTAGACGTTCTTAGATGGAGCGTAACACAACGTAAAAATAGAATCACTAAATCTGATGAGAAAAATAGAGATTAGGTAAATAGAAAAGCAGTGTTTACACTCCCACCTTCGAGCCAATCTGGTTGCCGCACTGTCCCGCTTGTAAATGCACTATTTCACGCATTTTCAATGTTTTCACTCCAAAAACACCCAAACGAAATCAAGCTTGCTAGACAAATGTACTATTTTTAGTATCGACTACGCGCGAAGTTTTACCTAGCACGTGGGATGACTAGAACTTCTACGATCGCAGTAATTAATTTTTAATTAGTGACAGACTAAAATAAAAGTGTTTGAGCTGATATTGTTCTTTATTAATCGTAGAAATCTGTAAAAGAAAATCATACCGTTGGCGCAAATTGCTAGTGGGGACGAAATGTGGAAGTTAATTGCAGCGCCATCTTTTGTCGAATCTGAGAGTTTTTATGCTGTAAACATTTTAACTTGTTATCAAGACCTATTTATGTGTAATAAAAATATTAGGAGTAAAAAATTAAAATTGTAATCATTCACGAAATGTTCATAGTATAATAATATTTTATTCAAAAACCGCAAAACTAAACGCATTTTAATAGGCCCGCATTGCTTTGCTTCTCACCTGCAGTGTGGTCAACTTACTAGATTTTCCACTAAAACTGGTATTTGCGTGCATCCGATAGCTGGAAAAATATTGTTTTCAAAAGCTAGTTATTTTAATAATTCCTTTTATTTAACAAACTTGAATATACACTATGTACCTACTTTGTTACATAGTTTCATTAAATATTACAAAAGTATTGTATTGTATGTAATCAAGTTAACTTAAGTAACTTTTATTTTCTATAATACTTTTACTCATAAGTAGTTGCAATAGTTTCATTTGATTATCATCTCTAGTTCCAAAATTGTTTAAAATGCTATTTTTCATATACTTTGCATATTTTTTTTATTGGTTTCCTTAATGTAGTAAAATGGTCATTGAAATCATTTTGATGATTCCCCACCTAAACAAAATTAAAATATTTCAATTGAAATAAAACATTTTTATTTATTATATCATTATACTTTATTGTACACCTCATAATTTCTATAGAGACTTTATGAAAAGATTTAGTGTACATTTTCCAAAGCCAATTTTTATATATTTTTACAGAAAAAAATATAAATTCCTTCGAAGAAACAAAAACATTTTTTTATCTGAGTAGTTTTTTGTAACAAGGGATTTCTAACTAGAATCTGATGGAAAGCTAGACTAACAATTGGCAACACTGCTTACCTGACGTTTTGCGTTACTGATTGACTGACAAAACTAAACGTCAAAATCCTGGATTTTCTTTAATAATTTTATCGGCGCAACCTTCTGATAATCATTCGTTATACCACCCATTTGAGTGCAGAAACAGTGAATTAGTTTAATAGCAAAGTATTTAGTTGTGTTAGAAGTGTGAAACATGGCATCGCCATATTGATAAGTCGTTTCACGCGAAAGTAATGGCGATATGAATGTGTAAAGATCTTTTGTGTTTGGTTCTTGAAGACTTCGATAAAAATCTGACGTGTTACCCTCGCCCGTCGCTAATCGTAATGTAAGTAAAACTAGATTGTTTATGTGTGTTTTCTTATTGGATAAAGTGTACCTACCGATGAAAAACGACAATTTATTATGTACGACTCAAATCATTATTTATTTGCGATAGACTTTAGATTTTTATCTATGTCGGAATACAAATAAAGTAATATTTGTTATTGTATTGGTTTGTTCATAATAAAGGTGGTAATGGCAAATAGTGTAATATTAAAAGTCCAATAAAAAAAAATCTAATAAGTAATTCTTGGTAGTAGGACAAAATAGAATAGAATAAACTTTATTGTACACCAAAAAGTACTCAACAATTACAAATAGGCACATGAATATTTTTGTATAAATTCATCAATAATACTGATAATTCTGGTGTTTTCTAAAAAAAATCTTTCATACTGGTTATTTTGTACTGTAAAATAAGGTGAATAGGAATCAAACTTTAAGATTTTAAGTTCATATTGATTTATATTATTAATTTCTAACAATGCATCACATTTTTTTTACTTAAATGATTGAATAAAAAAGAGTAAGGTAATACTTTGAAAATTGTTAAATTAACTTGAAAATACTAATCTTAAGCTCTTAGTAAAAATTGTATTTATGATGTACATTATAGACATATAAATATTTTTTTTTCTTTTATAATCAAATAAACTGATTGCAAAATCAGTCTTCCAACTATGAGCACATGTGATAAAATAAAAAGCATGGCTTTCAGAGCAATAGGTATCCCCCATGGGACAATCTCTATAGGTAGTTAATTGATAAAAGAAATAAAATCCTCTTTAAATATTTGTTCCAATTCATACCTGCTTTCCTATTCACCCGATTTGACTGTATTAAAAACTAGCTTCTGCCTGCGGCTTTGCCCGCATGAAAGTAAATATAGCCTATAGCACTCAGGAAGAAAGCAGCTTTCTATCCTTATTTGCAAAATAAATATCATTTATATCAATATATACATTTATGTAATCAAATCAGGATGTTCAGAGATTTTCCCATACAAACAAAAAACAAAATTCTCTTTATTATCTTATATATAAAATTTTCATGTCACAGTTTTCGTTCCCGTACTCCTCCGAAACGGCTTGACCGATTCTCATGAAATTTTGTGAGCGTATTGAGTAGGTCTGAGAATCAGCTAACATCTATTTTTCATAACCCTTAGTGAAAAAAAAATATGGCAAAACAAAGTTTGCCGGGTCAGCTAGTATTAGTATAGATAAGAAAGCTATAAAAAAAACAGTGAATTTTCAAGGAAGGAGGTAGGGTAGGTGAGATGATGATGATCAAGTAGGTAGGCATGTCATGTGCATGTCTATGTTATGTCTTCAGACAGGTAGGACTCCCCCCACTTACAAAGGTCACACGCAGGGGGGGCCACAGTACGGTGTCTCATTTTTTTTTGTCATATCTATCGGTTTAGGTAGTTAACTAAAGGTAAACAATCTTGGTATGTCTTTTTATATTAACGAGGTCGTATAAAATATACACAAAGATTATTTAAATTTAGTTTATTAGCTAATATCGATTCAGGTAAATACCTAGTCGCAAAGATTTTTATTTAGAATTTATAGACAACTTTTAGATAAAAAGACATGCCAAGATTGTTTACATTTAGTGACCTACCTAAACCAACGGAGTGTAGGTGTCGTGATCATCTAATAACTTCTCCTGCTAGAATTGTCAAAAATTATAATCCTATAATATTTATATTCTGACCGACTTTGTAGGCCGTGTATGTTGCACTATTACTAGCAGCATGTTTTATTTTCCCCCTACAAAACATTGGTCACCAATTATTTGGTTTGTGCAGGCAGTGTAAATAAATAAAAATATAAAAATGTGACCTACACAGAGTGAACAAGATAAAACAACATGGGCCAACATTATCTATCTATACTAATATAATAAAAAGGTAAAGTTTGTTTTTTTGTTTGTACGAGGTAATCTGTGGAAGTACTGGTCCGATTGCTAAAATTTTTACACCAATAGAAAGCTGCTGTATTCCTGAGTGACATAGGCTATATTTTATGTACGCGGGCGAAGCTGCGGGCTAAAGCAAGTGTTCAATATTTTCATGAAGCAAAACCTAGCCATTGTCACATTATACATTGTGTAGGTTTTATATCTATTATCTATGCACTATGTTTATATAACAAATCATCATCTTCCTGCCCTCGTCCCTTTTATTTGGGGTGGGCCCAACATGTTTATAAAACACAGTTATAATAAAGAATAGAATAAACTTTTGTATTCTAATAAAAAGTACAGATATAAAATAATTTTAAATCATATAATACTGATTGTTGTCACTACAAATCACTACATAGTATAAAACAAAGTCGCTTTCTCTGTCCCTATATTCCTATGTATGCTTAAATCTTTAAAACTACGCAAAGGATTTTGATGCGGTTTTTTTTAATTGATAGAGTGATTCAAGAGGAAGGTTTATATGTATAATACATGCATAATATACTAGAGTAACACTGATAACTTTGCATCCGTGCGAAGCCGGGGCGGGTCGCTAGTTTATATATTAATGGATAAATTGTGTGACATATCAACTCACAGACAAAACTACTCAAAACTAAGAGTGTACAATTTTAAATGTTTTTTTTTTGATACGGAAATCATCCAATGACTTCTCCCGCTCTAGGATGGAGCGAGAGGTCATGACTTCACTTACTTAACCACACCTGTGTCCTTCAATTGCCCTTTGTGTTCTAGGACCACGGGTTTCTTTTTCAGAAATTCCCCACTACTGTATAGGCCTTACAGTTTTAACACAACGCCATCAACGACTAAGGCTCGGTCCGGACGGTTACCGGATGACTGGACGGCGAGCTACCCATTGCTCGTCGTCCGCAAGCCCGTGCCTTCGGTTACCGGTAGTCGGCGTGCGACTCCCGAAGCTTGGCTGCCGCGAGCGAATGGGCGAGGGTCTGCTTCCCCCATGGCTTGCTACGCCACTTATCCAAGGCGTCTATCGTCCGCTAGACCACGCCTATCATCGTCTACCTAGCCTTTTCCCTACTATATTGGGGTCGGCTTCCAGTCAAGGCGAATTTAGCTGAATACCAGCATTTTACGAGGAGCGGCTGCCTACCAGACCTCCACAACCCATTAACTGGGGTAACACAGACCACGCCTATGGTGGCTGGTAATCGGGGTCGCGATCCTGGCGGCTGGGGCGTGAAGATGTCTCTTCCTTCACGCGTGTGGCCTTGTCCTTCGCTAGTATTACTGCTTCGCAGAAGGAGGCGACCGCTTTCCATTTCCTCTCGCTCCAGGGTCGGGCCTGTACCAGGGCCCGACGCGCCTTCCAAAAAAATCACAGCTTTCCTCCACTGTGTCCTCCAGGCAGTCCGCAAAATTTTGACACCCAGGCCTTACCACCTGAATTCGGTACAGGAACCTTCCAAACTTACCATGTCCGGTGAGATTCTGTGTCATGCAAAAGGTGAGAGTGCCGTGTTGTCATTCCAGCTACTCCTCAAAGAGGGGACTGACTGCCAAAGTGATGACGTGCCTAGCACTGGGTTGCGACAGTGTCAGTCTACTTTCCGCCATCCACATTTTCACATTTATAATATTAGTTAGGATAATAAAACGGGTTGGTATCCGCAACTCCACGAATAAAGCACGGATTTTGCACACGGGTGGGACAAAGGTATCATTCGATCCACCCCAGCTCCTCAAGAATGGCCAGCAGCGCCTTGGTGTCACTGACCATATTTGTCACGGAGGCTACCTTTTTTTTTTCGGTAGGGGAATCATCAGAATGACTTCTCCCACTCTTGGGCGGAGCGGGAGGGCGTGTCAGACTCTTACTGACTAAACCCCTACCCCGTTCCTTCGTTGCCTTCGATCTTCCGTGTTCCCCAGAGGCTTCGGCCCTACCGGGTCCCTACAGTTTGCTGACATCTCCTGAGTACCTTGCCCTGTAACCTGCGACTACTGGGCAGCTTAGCAGCAGATGAGCCGATGTCTCATCCTCCTCCATGCAAGTGGGCGGTCTGTACCTCCTAATCCTCCAATCCTATGTCATCATCATCTACCTAGCCTTTTTCCCAACTATATTGGGGTCGGCTTCCAGTCAAGCCGGATTTAGCTGAATACCAGTATTTTACGAAGAGCGGCTGCCTACCAGACCTCCACAACCCATTAACTGGGGTAACACGGTACTTCATTGCAAGACTGAAGTCAGATTTACTGGTTTCTGACTATCCGTAACGACTGCCAAAGATCTACAAATGACAGCCGGGACCTACGGCTTAACGTGCTTTCCGAGGCATGATCCTCCTACCCTATGTATCTAACATAAAATTTCTTTCATTTCCAGATAAAAATGGAAGAAGTGAAAGTGGAGGACCCTCCTCCAGTGATGAAGTTCATCAGCGTCACCAGCGACGCCCTCACGGAGGAACAGAGGGAGATGTACGAGTCCGTCCTCTCAACGTGGAAGCCCGTCATGTTCCCCAAGCGAATCAAACGGTACATCTGTAATAAATGTAACAAGGAGTTTAAGAATTACCAGAATTTGTACCTTCATACTACTAGGGTCCATTCTTCCGAAGAATCTGCAGTGATCTGCGATATATGTGATAAAACTTTTAAAAATAAACACTATCTATACATGCATAGAATGAATAAACATTATTCTGAGCTCGAGAAATGTTACTGCCAATTCTGTCTGCAAGAGTTTCGGACTAGACGGGCTTTACATATGCATGTTAAACGCATCCATCCTAATACACTGCCCGAGTTGAAGTGCAATGAATGCGGCAAAGAATTCCCTGTGCCCTACAAACTTAAGTACCACATTGAAGCGTGCCACAGGCAGGATAAGGAAAAATTCAAATGTCACTTGTGTGATAAACTTTACAAGAATACACTGAACTTGAACAGGCATCTCCATTTTCAACACACGCCAATTGAAAGACATCCTTGTGTGTTTTGTAACATGACGTTCAAATCGAGACATCATATGAAGAGGCATGTTCTAAACATACATCCTCCTTTAGAGTCGAAAGTCACATGTCCGGAATGCCTAAAAGAGTTTAAGAACGACCAGTATTTAAAAGAGCATATGCAAGTCCATTCCTCTCTCGATTCTAAAATCAAATGTGACATTTGTGATAAACTTTTTCATTCTGCCATTCGTCTGAAGAAGCATAAAAAGATTGTGCATCCTTCTAAGCCGAAATTGCGATGCGAGAAGTGTAATAAAGAGTTTGCACATGCTCACTATTTACGTCGACATAACAATGCGGTGCATTTAGAGCTTGATGAGACGGAATACCCACATTCTTGCGACCAATGCGGCAAGAAATTTAAACTGAAGAAGTATTTAAACAATCACATTCAAAGACACGAACAACAGCATTTGAAACGAATATCGCAGATGGTCAAAACTGTGATGGGTGATGAGAAAGACACGCCTATTAAGAAACGAGGACGACCACGGAAGACCAGAGCAGAAATTGAGTTCATAAAATGTGAACCAGTCTCCAGTTCTGAGTCAGATTCAGGAGAAACCGACTCAGAAGATTCAGAATGAATTTTTCGCAAATAGCGTCTTGATTTTCCGTGTTAAATCAGTGCAAAGTGTATATTATTCCGTTGAAATATGTCAAGAAGATTTTCGGGAGTACAACCGTGATTTTTTGTTGTGGCATGCCGTTGTAGATATGTTCCAGGGGTCACCTGACAGGTTTTTTATGGTTATTGACCCTGAAAATGGGTCTTGATTTAGACCTTTTATAGTTAGGACCAAATTTTTGCAATTTATTCTTATTCGTATAGACTTTCTAAGGATAGCGTCGGAGGAAAGAGTAAAAGACTTTTCGCTCGTGGCTTTTAAATGACTTTCTATACTGTATTTACATTAACAATAGACATTTAAAAAAAAACTTGTTTTACTGTCCGTTCAACCGATTTTGACTTCCAATCCGTAGGACATAAGGATGACACTGCAAAAAAGTGCTTACAATACCAACTATTTACTGCAGCCGTCATTTGTCATGCCACCAACGCAATAAAAGCCAAAATCGGTTGAATGGATGATAAAAAAAGTTTGATTAAATACATAAACTTATTACAAATGCAGTATATCTTTACTAATGTTTCAGCAAAACTCCATTGGCAAATTTTTAGTTAACAACCAACATTTTGTACACTATTTATTTTACCAATAATTCATTCCGCAAACATTTATTTGGCAAATGGTTCTCTTTATAAATGTTTAGGATAATATTTAATAATTTATATATTATTTTTATTAAATATTTGGATTCTTTGGGAGAAATGAATGTGAATGTATGAACTTTTGAGGAGACGGAAAGGAAGGTTGGATCGCCTGTATAGAAAAAGTTTAGGAACTGGAGTATTTTTATTTTTGGTATGTAATAGTCAGGGAGATAAATTATTTGTTTTGCAGAATATTATGGAAAAATTAAAACAATTACAAAATTAAAATCGATAAACATACGAAAATTTAAAAGACCCCCGACTACTCTCCACCTCTCAGGTCCTGATGACCAACACCCAGTCGTTTTTGCGTCGGGGGTTAAAAATAGAGTACTAAAATTTAAAAAAAAAAAATTCTGCGACCCTGGAATAGAACATCGGGACTCTGGCATTAAGACAAAGAAGGATCAGGAGAGGGTTTTAGTCAGTAGAAGTCTGACACGCCCTCCCGCTCCGCCCTGAGCGGGAGAAGTCATTTTGATGATCCCTCATCTTCAAAAAAGTATTGAAAACAAAATAGTGCATCAAGTAAAAAAAAATATGTGCATTTTGTCTTGGTATGGCCATATGAAGAGGAGGGATGAAACTCGTACATATTTCTGAAAGAATTATGAGTATAAATGTGGATGTATGGAGAGGGAGGCCAAAGAAAAGATGGATGGATTGTGTGAGGAGTGATATAAAAGAAAAGGGAGTAAGAGCAATAGCGCACTAGCGGCCAGGTCGCGGCGGCCATCGAGATACAGGTGCGCGCGCTCTATGGCGATTTCATACTAATGTACAGTACGTCCGTTATAAGTTGGCGAGTGTGAAGTTAGGCTCTGCGAATTTTGGCGCTTGAAATATCGTAAAATAAAGGTTTTAAAAAATAAATGCAATTTGCAGTTCTTATTGCTGTTAAAGACAGTTATTGGCATTCATTTTTTTAAAACCCTTTATTTTTGTACGATATTTCAAGCGCCAAAATTCACAGAGCCTAACTTCACACTCGCCAACTTATAACGGACGTATTGTATAAATGATATAGTATTTTTTTCTTTGACCACCCACTTTGAAATTTGGGCCAGAACTGTATGAATTGCGGGTGATGTCTTTACTCTTTCCGTTCGACGCATTTTAAATTCAATTTTAAATCTTGTCGGGTCTTTAGCTTATCGAATAAGCTTTTGATGTTAAATTGAGAGCGATCGTGTAGCCGGGGAATGCCATTCAGAAGCCCTACTATGACCTGCCATTATAGCCATCGAGTATAGGTCGTCATCGAAGCTCATTTTAGACTGCGCTCTAATATAATAGTGTATACAACATGTAACATAATTAACGCACATCCTCTTGGGCGGTCATTGTACTCATCATTATGAACAACTTTTACTATGGGATCAAACCTGAAATCGAGAAAAAATAATCAACTGTTTTATACATTTATGTCAAAACGTATGAAACAGCTGATAATTTAGTCAGAAGCCAGTAAATCTGACTCCAGTCTTGCCATGAAGTACCGTGTTACCCCAGTTAATGGGTTGTGGAGGTCTGGTAGGCAGCCGCTCCTCGTAAAATACTGGTATTCAACTAAATCCGGCTTGACTGGAAGCCAACCCCAATATAGTTGGGAAAAAGCTAGGTAAATGACGAGGTTTGGTCCCACAGTAAAAGTTATTGGTTATTATGATTACAATCGCGTGTTTAAGTATCGGTCACTAATTACTAATCACACTATACAGTAGTCTCTCATACAATGGAATTTTGGCTTTGGCATGTCATAGAATGGCTGATCGTATCCAAAAACTAATTTTCCATACACAAAAATGCTGTTTTTTGAAGCGAATAAACTTAATTTTTCATTATTACCGCGAAAATCTATGGTACTCCAGGTTAATCAGTGAAATTTAAATTGTCAATGTACGGAGAGTCTCCACCCTTACATTGTTGTAACTTTTACGGTCGTTTGTACCGCGTACATCGAAGGACTGCAACAATTTGCCTGCTGCGGTCTTCCCGTCCGATTATAATTTGGGTGTCTTCAAGGCTAGAGTGAATAGGCTCTTAATAAACTAGTGCGTCTCACCATCTACGATTGCATCACTGCTTACCTTTAGGCGGGATTGTACTCGAGCCTTGAAGACCCAATGTTTATATGAATTCTTGACAATTTTTTTATAGAATAGCCATTTAATAGGCTCAGACGAAACTTAAGAAAATTTGTATTTTGCGAGCTTTCTTGGAAGATCCACCTTAAGTCAAGAGTGAATAGGTTACTACTAGGTAAGCGTGCTTCATCGTCGACCACATCATCGCTTACCATCAGGTGAGATAGTGGTCAAGCGCGAGTCTAACTGCAATAAAAAAAGTACCAGTTGAGGTTTATTCGGTAAAAGAACAGTGTTTTTGACGTGTAGCTTATATTTTGAGTTTGGGTACTAAATTGTCGATATTTAAATAATTTTATTTATTTTGTTACGATTTTTGGCACAGTATTAGGTGGTATTATATTTAAAAAAACTAAATTTCGCCTCCGTAACAAATTAAAAAAATATTAATCTATTATTATTTATTTATTCTAGCATCTTTATATTAAAATCATCAGTACATACTGAACTTTTGTTTGAATTAAGTATTAAATTATTAATTAATAATTATTATTTTTAATTTATTATAATAATTATTATTTATTTATTTTTTATCTGTAGAGTACATTTTTGTTTATGAAACTCGACAGTGACTAAAACTCAAAATAGAGGGTATTTGAAAATTAAATCTTATAAAATATATTTTTTTTATAAATAGGTTTTTAAAAAACACTTTTACAGGTCAATTTTTTCGTCAATTTAAAAATAGATGAAAATGATGAATGAATTATTATTGACAGATATTTTTTAAGATTTAAATACCCTCTTTTAAGATTTTCTTTTTCAAAATAATGGTATTTGACGTTCTAGATTCAAAATATCTCGTTATGCCCTAGAGATTGGCCATACTGTATTATCTCCCTAGGTGATAACGACTTGCTTTAAGTGCAGGTTACATGACACATAATAGGGCCATTATCGAGCAGGTGGTATAAAAAATTCATTAAAAGAAAAACTAGCAGTTATATCGAAATGTACTGATGATTTTAATGTTTAAGCGTTTGTAGATGATGATGATGATGATGATGAACAAATTCTAAATTTCGCTGGCTACACGCGTTTTCGACTTAACGTAAATATCTTGCGCGTCTAAATTATTAGGAAAAGGGAGATAAAACGTTTAACTTTAAATATATTTAATAGTTTTTTCTTATTAACTGTTTCTTTTTTGGTAGATTTATATTGAGTATGGCAACACTGAGTATTTGGTGGAAAAGACTGATGGCGACTTGTATTGGCGTCTCGTTATATACTTATGATTGTAATCGGATCTTGTATTCCCTGGATAGATTATGAAGTAATATCACACATTCTAAAATGTACGTTATTTTCGTTGTCATTAAGTTCATATTTATATTGACAAGCAACGGGGCAAAAATGTACCTAGCAAGACTACGGAAAGAGGTAGCGTGTCCCTTTCTTACTCGTCTATAGACACCATGGTAGAAAGAGATAACATACCCTTTAGTGGGTACGTTTTTGAGGTTGACGTGATCAATCCAGATAGTATAAAATTTTTTTGGTCGCGCCTAGCTGTAGCGCATTTTGCGATGTTAGAGAAAATTTAACTTTTTATGTATTAGTTTAAATATCACATTGCACAATTTCACATTGTTTTTTCCTTAATTTAAAGTTATCAGACTATTGAAAAATAGCCCTAAATATTAATGAATAGACTGAACTGTTAAAAGGATCAATCAAGGATCTTTCACAGTTCAGTTTGGGTCGTCAAATTGATCGCGTTAACGGCTCGTGGTACGGTCTCTGATTACAACTCTGTCACATTAACTTGACGCTTGGCGTCGATGAAATAATGACCAAAAACCAATATAACAACAACAGAGAACTAGCTAAATATCGAGGCGCGTATCGATAACAAAGATGCTGAGCATACCTGACACTTGCCGGCCGAGCTAAGGGAATGCGGGGGGAAGCGGGGGGATGTGAGCGTTTCAGAGATGCGTCAAGTTAATGTGACCGCATTGTACATTGCAAACTGAGGAGCTCGTGGCTAGACAATAACAGCCGCACAGGGCGATCTTCAAGGTTAAGCAACGCTTGCCAAGGTTGGTCTGTGGATGGGTGACCATCTTAACATAATGAGTTTCCTCCGTGCCTCGGAAAGCACGTTAAGCCGTAGATCCCGACTGTCATTTGTAGATCTTTGGCAGTCGTTACGGATAGTCAGAAGCCAGTAAATCTGACTCCAATCTTGCCATGAGGTACCGTGTTACCGCAGTTAATGGGTTGTGGAGGGCTGGTAGGCGGCCGCTCCTCGTAAAATACTGGTAGGTATTCAGCTAAATCCAGCTTGACTGGAAGCCGATCCCAATATAATTGTCAAAAGGCTAGGTAGATGATGATTGTACATTGCAAACTGCGCTACAGTTTAGGGCCCGATAGTTGCCTTTTAGCAGCTAATTAAGAAGTATTAGTACCATATGATCTCGTTTTTTTCACTATAGATGTCGCCACTGTCTCTTAGAACGATGCACAGAAATAATAATGTTATAATATAGTACAGATCGTCCGTTATAAGTTGGCGAGTGTGAAGTTAGGCTTTGCGAATTTTGGCGCTTGAAATATCGTACAAAAATAAAGGTTTTAAAAAAATAAATGCCAATAACTGTTTTTAACAGCAATAAAAACTTCAAATTCCATTTATTTTTTTATTTTTCTACGATATTTCAAGCGCCAAAATTCGCAGAGCCTAACTTCACGCTCGCCAACTTATAACGGACGTACTGTACTCTATTTACAAGATTAGACATTTAAAGAAACTTGTTTTACTGTCCGTTCAACCGATTTTGACTTCCATTCCGTAGATATAAGGATGACATTAAAAGCAGAAAAAGTGGTTACAATACCAACTATTTACTGCAGCCGTCATTTGTCATGCCACCAACGCAATAAAAGCCAAAATCGGTTGAAAGGACGGAAAAAGTTTGATTAAATATCTAATCTTGATAATTATGAGAAATTAGTATTTTTTTTAGTATGAGAAATTATTATTTATTTATTTATTAATACTTTATGCACATAGAAGTACAGAGGCGGACTTAATGTCTTAAGCATTTTCTACCAGTCAACCTTTGGGTGATGCAGAGAAAAATAGTGGTAGGTGCAATAAAAAAGAGAGAAATAATATTAAGTAACCATAAAGATTCGAGAGTTTTTGTCTTGAGTGCGTCTAATGAAAGTGCGGCCTGGAGTTTTTTTTTAAATTTAATTGGCGACATTATTCAGCCGCGATTGTAGGAAATAAAAAAAATTGTAAAGTGTCAAGCCATGATTCTCCTACTAGTTAGTAATAACCACATGCAATTTTTTTGGATGTACCCTCTTTTTCTCAGGTCGCGCTTTCATTAGACGGACTATATGAAAATTGAGCATTACATCGTTCTTTGACTATGGTGTGTATTAGTATTAAAAAAAATCGTCCGATGCCCAAAACAGTTGCCAGTAAAAAAAAGAATCAAATATTGAAGTGCGAGACTTAAACAAGAAAATTGAGTGTTGCCATATATCAAAATTGTTATCTATTTCGGGTCAGTAATTTTAGTGGTTAAGTAGTGCTTTTAAAATTATGAGGATATAATTAAAATTGTTAATTTTATTCTTAAAATTACTGTTCTTATAGATTAATGCGTTGTTTTACGTATGCGATTTAACGCGGAGCGGCGGTTTTTACGTGTGTGCGTAAATATCAAATCAACTGATTGCGTCCGCTTCGCTTCGTTCGTCGCCGCCCCGCACCTACGTGCAATAGAGTATTAATTGTTTGTATTCTTCTATTGTGGAGGTCTGGTAGGCAGCCGCTCCTCGGAAAATACTGGTATTCAGCTAAATCCAGCTTGACTGGAAGCCGACCCCGATATAGTTGGGAAAAGGCTAGGTAAATGATGATGATGATTCTTCCGTGCCGCATCGCTTTTTAATTGCGATAGCGTTGTTGCGTTATTCGGTCGCCTACAACCAGAGAAGTTCTGCTACCTTCTAGAAGCATAATAGTTAAATATATCACAAGTTTACTTAGGTTATATTCTTCTTCTTCCGTCCCCTTTTTTTAAGATGAGGTTTCATCAAATAAAAGTCCTCCTGCTCCGGTTGAAGCGAGAGAGGGAGTGTGTTTTAACTCTCAGATTTTATTGTCTGCAACCCATCTATGTTAATCCTCAATTTGTTATATCTATGTTTCTCGTCATCCCGTTTCTACCATCGGACAAACCGTCGTTCAGCGAGTACCCATCCTTATGTTGTTGAAACCTCTACGGTCCAGACTAAGCGTTTCACTTCGTCGTTTATATCACGTACATCGAAGGACTGCAACAATTTACCTGCTGCGGTCTTCCCGTCCCATTTTAATTTGGGTGTCTTCAAGGCTAGAGTGAATAGGCTCTTAATAAACTAGCGCGCCTCACCATCTAGGATTGCATCACTACTTACCATCCAGTGGGGATTGTGGTCGAGCACAAGTATATAATAATTTAAAAAAAATTGCCCTTGACGTTTAAGTGCCAAGAGGATCATTAGTAATGATGCACTTGTCGAGTCGAAGCTCTCAAGTCTGGAGTTACCATTTTGTCGGTTTTCATTTCGGAGATAGAGTGCGTCTAATGAAAGCGCAACCCACATTTTTTTTAAATTTAATTGGCAACATTATTCAGCCGCAAATGTAGGAAATAAAAAACATTGTGTAGTGTCAAGACATGATTCTCCTACTAGTTAGTAATACCACATACAATTTTTTTGGATTTAACCTCTTTTTCTAAGGTCGCGCTTTCATTAGACGGACTATAGCATAAATTCGCCAAGCGCGTTCCATCATCGGACCACCAGACGTACGGCGATGCGCCACCGGTATATGGTGGACATCCCATCTATAAACATAAACCGTTTTGGGAACACATTCATTGGGCGTACAGCTAAGGGGTAGAATTCCCTGCCGGAGTCTGTTTCCTGATAGCTACAAGTTAGAGGTCTTTAAGTCGAGAGTGAATAGGTTACTTCTAGGCAAGCGTGCTCCATCGTCGACCACTTTATTACTTACCATCAGGTGGCTAGATAATAACAGCCGCACGGGTCGATCTTCAAAGTTAAGCAACGCTTGCCAAGGTTGGTCTGATGGGTGACCATCTTAAAATACCTAGTTTCTTCCGTGCCTCGGATAGCACGTTAAGCCGTAGGTCCCGGCTGTCATTTGTAGATCTTTGGCAGTCGTTACGGATAGTCAGAAGCCAGTAAATCTGACTCCAGTCTTGCACTGAAGTACCGTGTTACCACAGTTATTGGGTGTGGAGGTCTGGTAGGCAGCCGCTCCTCGGCTTGACTGGAAGCCGACCCCAATATAGTTGGGAAAAGGCTAGGTAGCTAGGTGGGATAGTGGTCAAGGGCGAGTCTATCAATAATATTAAAAGGGGACGGTAACTCTTCCAAACACCTCCGCAGTATATATCAGGGTCCTGTGATCTTTACGAAGCATAATATAAAAGAACATCACAAGACATATAGGTTAGGTTTATTTATTCTTGTTCTTCTTCCTCACTTTTTGAGGTAGGGAGTCTTCAGAAATTTCCTCTTGTATTGAGTGGAGCGAAAGGTAATGTCAGGGTTTTCACGGATTGACGACCTGTGGTCATTCACGTTTAATTTTTCAAGTGGGAAGTCATTAAACGAGTGGAACAATTTGCCTGCTACGGTCTTCCCGTTCGATATAGTTTGGGTGTCTTCAAGGCTAGAGTGAATAGGCTCTTAATAAACTAGTCCGCCTCACCACAAACGATTGCATCACTGCTTACCATCAGGCGGGATTGCAGTTAAGCACTAGTTTATTTTGTATACTTTCCTGTGCATCTTGGGTTGTCAATTGTAGCAGTTGGGTATGTTTTAGGTCCTTCTATGGATCATCAGGTTTGGAGTGCTATACTCTTAGAAAACAGGCTGTTTTCTTACGCCCGTTTTCAATAAGCTATCTATCTACAGTTGCAGCTACTAAAGATAAACAAATCTATCCTTTTGCCCTTACTTGTTTTCTTATAACCAACCGACGGATAGCATTTCCTACCAAAGTTGTGGTTGGATAGACAGAATCTTACTGTTTATCGGGGATAGCTATCTACCTATGAACTGGGGTAGGTTATTGAAAACGGGCGTTAGAGAATAACTTCTCACAGTTTAGCAAATACCGATTTGGATTTCGTCGCTGCTGTTTAAGACTGTTTTCTTAAAGAATAGCACTCCAGTGGTGCATAGCCTCTACCTATTTTTCTGGTCTGGTAGACGCAGACCTATTTCTACTACGTGGTCCTCACAACGTCTAATTAGTTTTCCTCTAGTGCAATATTTTTACTAACGTTGAGTATAAAGTTATTTCTATATATATGTAAATGTATATGGATTAGCATAAATATATTTCCGTTTCCGCTATAATTGTGGTATAATCAGCCTGTGACAGTTTTTTCTGTAGCTAAATGTATCCTGCATCGCGGTATGGAGATTCCTCGATATTTTCTGGCAGTTCCCCATCAAACTCTATACCAGTCTGAACTTAGAATCCTCCCTTTTGCAATGGAGGTATGTAGGACTTTACACCGCATACCTACTTCTAAATCACTACTAGGAAACAAAATGGGTCGATAGATGTCAGATGTCTGTGATTTTTTGGTTCTAAGACATGTGGGTTTCCTTACGATTGTTTTTCTTCATCGTTTTGAAAGAAGTGGTGATGGAATTTTTAAGCCCGTATTGATCCGCTTGGAGTATAGCCTCGATATCACATAGAGAGGTCTGTCTCCTTACAGACGTCATAGACTGTTTACGTAAGTACCATATAGCAATAGGTACGCACTCATCATCTCAGCCGAAAGACGTCCACTGCTGCACATAGGCCTCTCCCAAGCGTTGCCACAGCGACCGGTCCTGTGCGTCTCGCATCCATCGGATTCCCGCGACCCTCCCCAGGTCGTCGGTCCACCTTGTGGGAGGCCTATATCACGTACTTTAATTACTCAGATACCCGCTAAACGAGACACAATAGTAAAACAATAACAGCGTGGTCTCATAGGACCGGTTGGGGATTTAAACGTTAATGGCATGTTGAACTTAGCAAATGATTACGTTGCCAAGAGTAAATGTATATACTTCTTTAATATTGGTTTTGTATAAATATCCTCATGATTTTGAAAGATAATAAGTTCTGGACTAGGAGACAATAATATAACGAAACTTTAGACCTAATATGGAACGAGAATAAAGTTGTCAACAAAATAATAGGCTCCTTCTGACATTTGAAGAACTTGCATGCTCCTGCAAAGAGAGTTAGCATTAGCATTATCGGCCTTGTAATGTTCCCACTGCTGGGAATCAGCCTGTCTGGGACAGGGAATACTGGCAATATGTCCCATCATTAAATTAGCGTTAAATAATATGATGGCATACATTGCCAGTATTCTTTTTCCACTTACTATGCATGCAATTTCTTCCAAATGTCAAAACAAGCCTTTTATTTTTTGACGACTCTCCAGTACTATAGACTGTTATAGTATTACTTCTATATTCTAAGTCGTTTACTAAAGTTTGTTTTTTGATCCCTGAGACTAAATTGACACAGGCAAATGTCAAACTTACAATGATATGGATGCCAGTTTTTTGTGTTGTGACAAGTGTGACAACCCACGTAATGTCTTTTTAGTCTCGGAGATTAAAAAATTGACTTTACTCCGCTGTTTTAAATAAACAGTTTTACTTGTTATTTATTATTTCCAAAGTTCTTTTACTGTTGTGCCAGCCTAGTAAGAGTGAAGAAAGTTTCTTTCAAAATGACTTGGAGTATACAGATTAAAAAACAAACATTTCAGTTCTGCTATTGTAATTTGACTTTGTAAAATATTACTTTTCTTGTGAGCCTCAGAAATATAATGTATGTGTAGTTTCATAGGTTTTCATTCTGGCTAAAAAATATAAAGAGCTTGTTCAGAAAGGACGAATTTGCTGGGATTTTCTCGTGCGCCTGTTGCGTCCAGAAAAAGCGTATTTAGACACATTTCTTATAAACATTTTGGCACTGTATTTCTCTCGATACGTGCACTCATTTTAGAATTCTCGCGTTAACTGGACGCGACAAGGCGTCTGAAGTATCTGGATACTGGCAAAGTGCACGCGTTTTACGCGCGTATTTTAAATTTGCGCGATACTTGTAGAGGCGATGTATTAACACCTAGAGTGCGTCTAATGATAGCGCGATGGAGTTTTATTTTAAATTTAATTGGCAACATTATTCAGCCGCAATCGTAGGAATTAAAAAAATTGTGAAGTGTCAAGACATGATTCTCCTACTAGTTAGTAAAACCAAATACAGTTTCTTTTGGATTTAAGCTCTTTTTCTCAGGTCGCGCTTTCATTAGACGGACTGTAGTATCTCGCTATCACCGCGAAACATTTCATGGCGAATTCGCATGTTTTGGACAAGCTTAAACTATAGAGAGAACAGTTTGACTCAATTGAATTCTTTTTTCTACATAAGCCTATTTAACACGCAAGCACTACACTTGTACAAAACTCTAAAAAAGCCATTGTTTTTATAAAAATAATAAGTATGAGAGGACAGTGTAGATCAATTATAAAGTACACAATTAAATATAACGAAATGGAAAATCTATCATGTCTATGAATCTGAGCCTACAGTGTTCTCACATACGCATTATAAAAAAGAAGCTAAAGTCAGTTTCTTAATCCCTGAGACTAAATTGACACAAGCAAATGTCAAACTTACTATAATAATGATGCCAGTTCTTTTGCGTTGTGACAAGTGTGACAACCCACGTAATGTCATTTTAGTCTCAGAGATTAAAAAACAGACTATAATATAAAAATAATATGAACTTGTTAATAAATGTCACTTTGTAATAACAATTTCTTACTACCCACCAAAACAAAAATGTCGAATTATTGTCTCCTCTGTCCACAACTAACAAAGTACATACTATTGATGTTATACATATGTATATAAAGTTATTATTTAATTAATTGTTAAGTTAGTAACTGAGGGTGGCTCACCAATGTTCAGTTATATAGACACTGCTATTTGCAATTTCTCTCGCAAAGAAATGAGCGGACTAAGCGCTTTACCTCGTCGTTTATACCGCGTACATCGAAGGACTGCAACAATTTGCCTGCTGCGGTCTTCCCGTCCGGTTATAATATGGGTATCTTCAAGGCTAGAGTGAATAGGCTCTTAATAAACTAGTGCGCCTCACCATCAACGATTGCATCACTGCTTACCACCAGGCGGGATTGCAGTTAAGCAGTAGTTGGTTGTATAAAAAAAAATTGTGCATCCAAATTTCTCTGATATAAAAAATAGTAAAAGTGAATTATCTTCATCTTTTCAGTCAAAAAACGTCCACTGTTGGACATAGGCCTCCCCCAAGCGTCGCTATAACGACCGGTCCTGTGCGTCTGGCATCCAACGGATTCCCACGACCCTCATCGGGTCATCGGTCCACCTTGTAGAAGGCCTTCCAACGCTACGTCTTCTGGTACGTAGTCGCCACACCGGAACCTTTCGGCCTCATCGACCATCGATGATCGTTTTACGAAGAACGGATCTATACAATGTGGATATGACAATACGATGACATATGGCTCGGAAACGTGGGCACTCACAATGGGCCTCATCAGAAGGCTTAAAGTCACCCAAAGAGCAATGGAAAGGGCTATGCTCGGAGTTTCCTTGCGCGATCACATCAGGAATGAAGAGATCCGCAAGAGAACTAAGGTTACCGACATAGCCCGAAGAATCGCCAAACTTAAGTGGCAGTGGGCAGGGCACATTGCTCGTAGAACAGATGGCGATGGGGACGGAAGGTTCTAGAGTGGCGGCCATGTACCGGAAGACGCAGCGTCGGAAGGCCTCCCACAAGGTGGACTGACGACCTGGCGAGGGTCGCGGGAATCCGATGGATGCGAGACGCGCAGGACCGGTCGCTGTGGCGACGCTTGGGGGAGGCCTATGTCCAGCAGTGGACGTCTTTCGGCTGAGATGATGATGACAATACGACAAACACTGTCAATTGTCATCATTATGAATAACTTTTAGTATGGGACCAAACCTGAAATCGCAAAAAGAAATTCAGGTGTCCCATACATTTACGTTTGCATAAGTCGATAAAATGTACGGGACAGCTGTTTTTTTTCGCGATTTCAGGATTGGTCCCATACTAAGTTATTCATAATGATGAGAATTGCCAGCGTTTTCATTTATTGTCATATTTTATTGTATACATTGAAGGTTTCATAGAATACAAACGTATGATTTCTTCTCTCAATTCAGTATAGGCCACGGCAATGATATAGCCTTTAAAGCGGTAAAAAACTAGTATTTATCGTGGAAGCAGGCATTTTGTTTATAGTCTAAATGGGATTTCCACGCGCCTCAAAGAGATGTCTCCAAATCCTCAGGGGCCCAGCGGGGTCGAAACCTGTGGGACCATGCGTTACGCTCCTTCTCGAGGTAAATTGAAACGTGGTAGGGACTATCTTATTTATTTATTTATTTAAACTTCATATACAGTGGTAGTACATAAGCGGACTTAATGCAACAAGGCATTTTCTACCAGTCAACCTTTGGACTATTGTGGTCGATTCAATGCGTTTTGGTTGCCAAGCGAGCCGATGAGGTTAAGGGGGATGCTTCAGGTTAGCCCACGAAATTCAAATTTTCTTACGTTTTTTGCAATTTGAAAGCCAGTGGTAGGTTCTATGAAGTTAAGAATACTTAAGCGACTGTAAAACGTAACTGGTTACATAATTATAACCATAAAAATCATCAATACAAGCCTCCAACCTCTCTTAGTTGCAGGAACGTTTTTGACCTCGAAAAAATCGTATAGCCTACCAGTGGCTTGCAAATTTCAAAAACGTAAGAAAATTTGAATTTCGCGGGCCTAACCTGAAGCATTCACCTTAACACAAATTTAATGCGACGCGGTGACTTTGTCGCTGATTTAGCTGCCATTTTTATAAAACGAATCATCGCACCGCTAGAATACTCGTGATAATGTCAAACCAACTGATTGCGGCCGCATCGCTTCGCTCACCACTGCGTCGCACCCACGTGCGGTGCATCAATTGTTTGTACTATTCTATTCGTACCGCATCGCTTTGAATTTTCTACGCGCGTACCAAAAGCATTAAAAAAACAAAAAACGTTTGATGACAATCAAAAATAGACTTTATCTTTAGAGAATTAAATTCCAATCTTGTACAAACATCAGTGCTTCGTTTGCTCTAGTTAGCTCGCCCGTTCTAAATTGATCTTTAAGGCGTGAAAAATAAGGTTGAATTTACAATGACGTGTCAAGCTTGAGCCATGTAACTGAAAATTGGTGTGCAGAGGGGTACTTTTAAAATTGTATTTTATTTTTATTTCTATAGAGTATTTATTGTAAATATAATATTTTGATGTGAAGCTATATCATTCGTTTTATTCTTGAGAACCTGAATAATATTTTATTTATAATAAAATTACAACCATTTTTATTCATTTATTTATGGAGGAGCTCGTGGCTAGATAATAACAGCCGCACAGGTCGATTCAAGGTTAAGCAACGCTTGCCAAGGTTGGTCTGTGGATGGGACCATCTTAACATAACGAGTTTCCTCCGTGCCTCGGAAAGCACGTTATGCCGTTGGTCCCGGCTGTCATTTGTAGATCTTTGGCAGTCGTTACGGATAGTCAGAAGCCAGTAAATCTGACTCGTCTTGCCATGAAGTACCGTGTTACCCCAGTTAATGGGTTGTAGAGGTTTGGTAGGCAGCTGCTCCTCGTAAGATACTGGTATTCAGCTAAGCCGGCTTGACTGGAAGCCGACCCCAATATAGTTGGGAAAAGCCTAGGCAGGTGATGATGTGTACGTTACCCCAACAGGAAAGTATCTCCTAGAGATATATGAGTAGAACGTATAGTTGGTGCCTTATCTGGTGTAAATGTGCCCCCACATAAAAAATGTGTGCCCCCTGTCGTTTTGAAAAAAAGACGGAAAAACGATTCCTGCTGGGGTAACGTTTTTCTAGCAGGAAAATTCTAAACGAGTGATCAGAGAGAGAAAAATTGTGCATGGCCAGAGAGCTTATATGTGTGCCACTATGTGCCCCCAAAAATAAAATCTGTGCCCCTTCAGATTTTCGAGATATTGCGTTTCCTGCTGCAGTAACGTTTTGATGAATCGTATATCTTTAAAACCATTGCATGTGCCCCTGTAGAATAAACATACACGACTAGCTCCTAATGTGTGCCCCTGTGTGCCCCAATTAGATTTAAGAAAATATTTATAGTTTTCAAGTTATCGCGGTTTTATGAAAACCCGAAAAAACATCGCAGCGCCTAAATGAGACAAGGCATAAGTTCGCTGAAAACTGTATTCGGTCCTTCTTGACGCTAATAATAACCATACAAAGTTTCAAAACGCTTCATGCATGCGTTTTTGAATAATCTTGCTAAAAGTCAAGACGATAGTGTCATAACTTTGACGGCGAAATATAAGGAACTGGCTAAATTTCAGATGTGTAGGTGTAAACCAAAATCATGTGCCTTTAGTCAAAAATATACGGTGAAAATATTGAGCTTGGAATGTTTCGCATTAAGTAAATATAAACAAAAAACCAAATTAAGTAAACAACGGCTGGTTATCCGACCAAATTTGAGTGACTACTAAAAAGCAACGGATTCATACATATCGATGACCTTCTTTATTTTACTCACTAACCGGTTCACACGTGTTGTGCCTGAGTACACTGAAGTAGAAAAGTAATAAATATATAATAAAATAAAGTTGTTATTGGATTATGTTCTACTAGCCGTTAGACTAAGATGAAAAACTGATCTGTGATTTAAATAATAATGACTGCACAACGTGCAAATTATTTCTAATATTTATACGTAGGAAATTTGATCTGTGATTTGATAATTATTACTACAATTATTGCTAATTACTTTAAGAATTAAAATTAAGGGAAGAAAAATAATAATTTCCACATCAACAAGCTGTTTCATTAATATAGTCAACAGTTCACAAGGTGCATTTAATATATTTTTAATTAGTCCCCAAAACTTTTGAACGCAACTGTACGGACAACAGCTTAGGTATAATACGTCCAATAAAGAAGGTCATCGATGTGTATGAATCCGTCGCTTTTTAGTAGTCACTCAAATTTGGTCGGATAACCAGCCGTTGTTTACTTAATTTGGTTTTTTGTTTATATTTACTTAATGCGAAACATTCCAAGCTCAATATTTTCACCGTATATTTTTGACTAAAGGCACATGATTTTGGTTTACACCTACACATCTGAAATTTAGCCAGTTCCTTGTATTTTGCCGTCAAAGTTATGACACTATCGTCTTGACTTTTAGCAAGATTATTCAAAAACGCATGCATGAAGCGTTTTGAAACTTTGTATGGTTATTATTAGCGTCAAGAAGGACCGAATACAGTTTTCAGCGAACTTATGCCTTGTCTCATTTAGGCGCTGTGATGTTTTTTCGGGTTTTCATAAAACCGCGATAACTTGAAAACTATAAATATTTTCTTAAATCTAATTGGGGCACACAGGGGCACACATTAAGAGCTACTCGTGTATGTTTATTCTACAGGGGCACATGCAATGGTTTTAGAGATATACGATTCATCAAAACGTTACTGCAGCAGGAAACGCAATATCTCGAAAATCTGAAGGGGCACAGATTTTATTTTTGGGGGCACATAGTGGCACACATATAAGCTCTCTGGCCATGCACAATTTTTCTCTCTCCGATCACTCGTTTAGAATTTTCCTGCTAGAAAAACGTTACCCCAGCAGGAATCGTTTTTCCGTCTTTTTTTCAAAACGACAGGGGGCACACATTTTTTATGTGGGGGCACATTTACACCAGATAAGGCACCAACTATACGTTCTACTCATATATCTCTAGGAGATACTTTCCTGTTGGGGTAACGCACACGGTGATGATTCTTCTATTTTTTTCGTTATTATAGACTAAACGAGGCCCTACCCTGAGAAGAAACACCGAAACAAACCCAGGGGTCAGTCTCTTTTAAAGTCCATATAAAATGTATTTATTTATTTGGAAACTCAACAGCTTATTAATTAATTTACGTGAGTTAAGAATACCCACCCCACTTTCAGTGAACAGCCAATGTAGTTTCGTCTAAGTTACTAGCAAGACTTAAGGATTTGTCACACTGGATGCGTTCTGCGGCCTGCGGTCAGGTCAAAGTGAACGCAGCCTGCATTATGTATGAACAACTTTGTCGGTCGGTCCCTCGCCACCGCCCCGTCGGGCCAACATGCGTTCTTTGGTTGTGCTCGCGCGGTCAGATCGCATTCTATACAAAATATATTGATACCGACAATGTTGACCTGACCGCAGGCCGCAGAACGCATCCAGTGTGACAAATCCCTTACTACACTAAGGGCCTGTTTCACAATGTCCGAGTAGGCACTACTCACTGAATAAATTCAAAAATGGAACAGAATTTGTATGAAATTATCTGCCGAGTAAAATACTCGAAACTTAATCATAGGTGGTGAAACAGGCCCTTACTTGTTGTCTACACACATGCTGTTCAGTGATAGTGAGGTGTTGACAATTATCACGTAAGGCCGGCGCCCACTGACGGCATGGCATGGCATATCCCTCGGCGTTCCGTGGCATGGCAGGTTGTGCTTCGGCATGCTGTGTCATGCCACAGCATCCCGCGGCACGTCGCAGCATCGTTGTATCGAAATAAAGTAAAATGAACTCTAATCACATTGAAATAAGATTCAAAATAACTTGATTAGTAATAAAATCCTTTGCCGTGCCATGCCGGCAGTGGGCACCGGCCCCTAAACCAATTATAGAGTTTCACGGCATTCATAAAACTTGGTTAACCAGAAAGTGGTGCAAGAAAAGATAAATAAAAAAGCAAAAGCTAATGTTATTGGTCAAATCACATGAGAACCATAATATAGATTAGTGTCTGAGATGGCCTTTTGAGGAAAGCGTTCATTCCCACTAGTTCGATTCATCAGTTCGATCGTCGAACTAGTGAGACTTTTTTTCTCATTTGTTCGACCGTCGAACTAGTGAGAATTTTTTTTCTCATTTGTTCGACTGTCGAAAAAGAGGTAAAGTTTGTTTTTTGTTTGTAAGAGGTAATCTGTGGAAGTACTGGTCAAATTGCTAAAAATTTTTCACCAATAGAACGTTGTTGTATTCCTGAGTGACATAGGCTATATTTTTTAAAATCTAATTAATTCGATAGTCGAACAAATGAGAAAAAAAATTCTCTCTAGTTCGACGGTCGAACAAATGAGAAAAAAAGTCTCACTAGTTCGACAATCGAACTGATGAATCGAACTAGTGGGAATGAACGGAGGAAAGAACCATGCAGATTTGAGCGGACCTGTCCGACCGGACAGGTCCGCTCAATGCAAGTTTTTGTTATTATTCGTAAAGCCCAATTCAGGACTACTAAGGAGCTCAACGACTTTACGAACAAAACCAAAAAAGGATATTTGGGTCGGCCAGTGTTGAAGCGTCACTTCATTATACTATTTTATCTACCTAACCTTTTCCCAACTATATTGGGGTCGGCTTCCAGTCAAGCCGGATTTAGCTGAATACCAGTATTTTACGAGGAGCGGCTGCCTACCAGACCTCCATAATCCATTAACTGGGGTAACACGGTACATTAACTGGGGTAACATGGCACGACTGGAGTCAGATTTACTGGCTTCTGACTATCCGTAAAGAGCCTATTACATACGTGGACTCGATACGTTGAGCCCCGTCGAAGACCGTCTTACCCTTATATTACACTACGCGATGTAGGCTAAGACCGTTCGTAAAACCAAGTGGTGTGATAGGCGTTTAACGACTGCCAAAGATCTACAAATGACAGCCGGGGCCAACGACGCGACGCGCGACGGTACGTGCTTACCGAGGCACGAAGGAAACTCGGTATGTTCATGGACCAATCTTGGCAAGCGTTACTTAACCTTTAAGATGAACCCGTGCGGTTGTTATTATCTAGCCACGAGCTCCTCATTAATGTATTTAATGTCTGTACTTATGGCAATTAATATTACATATAAAATGACAGATGTATCGATATTTTGAAACAGGCGTGATCTCAGTAAAAATAAAATGAGATTTTTTTATGAAAATTGAGCCTAAGTTTGCCGAGAAGGTTGACTTGATACATTCTATGCACAAATACTACATATATTAGAAGGTACATCCATATTCTTATGTTAAACAAATTAACTACTCATATGAAGACAGGTTTAAAAGACTTAGTATACAAGCCAAGAAACATTAACAAAAAAAAGCAATCACAATCATAACGCCATGTTGTTTACATTTCGCAGACTTGTGTCGAAGATATTTGTGTGTTATTAATTTTATTTTATACATTTCTGCCTTCAATAAAAATGGAAGGAGTAAGTTTGCACCACGAGGAGGATATTAAGTTTGATTTTGAGCCGGCAATAGCCATTTGTCGGTGTTGTTTGACAACCGACAGAAAAATGTTTAGTGCTGTCGTATTTGAAGGGTTTTTCAAAGATCTTGCCGGTATAAACGTAAGTATTTAGTTATTCTATACGTAAACTAGGTTTTTCACCTTGTCTATCGTCATACTCTTGCCCGCATCTCACTTTTTTTTAGCGTCAGTACAATATTTTTTGTCTTACGATTCCACTCCTTCAAATTCAAAATTCAATTTCAGAAAATTTATTTGTAAGTTTACTTTCTCTGATTTTAATTTAATTTTACTAATTGGAACGGTTAAACAATGAATGAATAAACAAAAATTAATAGTATTGTAAACAATATGTAATCCTACTCACAATACTCTTTACAAAATCATTATTGGCTAAAGATATATAACAACTTTAAATTGTCAACAGTTTTGTTCACTTTAATTTTAATGAGGCGTTAGAGTAAGTCATCAATTCAACAGTTCTCCCATTCTATGCTCGGGAGTCAATTGTTTTAATGCCGCACTGTGTTCAATATGCTAACAACAAAAAATAAAGAAAGCTAAATATTTATTCGGCACGCATAAACATCTAAAACACTTAAAATTAAAAAAGAAAAGAATTAACCTATCACATACCCGCAAAACAAGACACAATAGTAAAACAATAACAGCGCGGTCTCATAGGACCGGTTGGGGATTCATGAATTAAGAAAACAGACACTACCACTAACCTGTAGGGCCCAGAAGGGTCAAAGCCTCTGGGGCCATGGGTTGGCTTCTGAAAGGAAATCCCTGGCCCCTGGAACAAAGGCAAAGAAGGAACTGGGTGTGGTTTAGTTAATAGAATGAATAAATGAATAATTACATAAAAAGTCTTCAACATACAATACTAGAAGTACAAACAAATTTCAAATAATGACCGCACGCGCACAGGCAAAAAGACAAAACTTTGTGTGGGAGTACCCTGTTTAACGATTTACCCGAAGACATAAAGAAATGTGAAAATATTAATATGTTTAAATCAAATTTGAAGAAACATGTGTATAATGTATGACGTCACGAACACACCAGATGCGAATGTAACTCTATTTATAAGCACTTTGTATTTCATTTAAAGTGAACTGTAATATTGTTCTTCTTCTTATTTATTTATTTAAACATCTTGCACATAATGGTACAAAGGCGGACTTAATGCCTTGGGCATTCTCTACCAGTCAACCAAGGGTGGTGAAGAGAAAGCGTGGTGGTTCTTCTTCTTCTTCCTGCCCTTATCCCATATTATTTGGGGTCGGCGCAACATGTTTTCCTCTTCCATTCCGTCCTGTCATCCGTCAGACTATCACCAACTCCCCTTTCCTTCATATCGCTCCTCACACAATCCATCCATCTTTTCTTTGGCCTCCCTCTCCCTCTCCATCCGTCCACATGTAAACTGTAATATTGTTCTTATGAGAATAAAATTCTTTAAACCTAATAGAAGTCTGACACTCTTCCGCTCCGCCCAAGAGAAGGAGAAATCATTCTGATGATTCCCCACCTACCACTAACCTTTATAATTTTTCTAGGTAACGGAGTCTGATGGTCTGCCACAGTGGTTATGTTACGAGTGCGCCACCCTCCTACAGAAGTCTGTGCGGTTCAAGCACAAGGTGTTACGGGCACATACGATGCTGTATGAGTACCTCACACGCTGTGCCCCTGTGAGTATTAGTAGTAGTAGTACTTAAGCTATAGTTTTTTTTTTATTATACGTAGGCTCGCATTTGACCACTATCTCACCTGATGGTAAGCGATGATGTGGCCGACGATGGAGCACGCTTGCCTAGAAGTAACCCATTTACTCTTGACTTGAAGACTCCTAAGTTCCGTTATCTGACAAAATAATTTTTTGAGTTCTGCTCAAAAAAACAGCTTAGAATAATACGCATACATCAGGGGAACTGTAAGGCGATTTTATTTATTTATCTTGGTACAATTATTAGATCAGTTAGTCATTCGATCCTCCCCAGATCCTCGAAGAAGGTGTATTGACTATTTCACAGGAGGAAAAAAATCTCGATTATATTGTAAAACGGCGAGTCGATGGCGACTCCGACTCTTTCGACTTATTTAAACAGGGCTGAAGCCTCTGGGCACATGGATCGGATATCAAAAAGGGAAGCTTGGTGTCAATTAATCAATCAATCTATCAATATCTTTATTGTGAATCATAGGTAGGTACATATCCAGATCCCCCCATCCCAAGATCGCCAGATCCCCAGATCGAAGACAACAAAGGAACAGGGTGGGGTTTAGTCAGTAAAAATCTGACACGGCCTGCCGCCCAAGAGCAGGTGCAGTCCTTCTGATGATTGATGCCCACCTGAAAAAAAAACCCCCCTAAATCCCCTGTAATGCCTACATAATACATGAATGCCCTCTGTCTCATGTTGCAGTTCCCGATCGAACCTCAAGACGAGGAGCTATCGAAGTACGCCAGCCCCCACCTGAGCACCACCAGCGTGCTGACTATCGACATCGTGGGGCGCGGCAAGACGGGCTACCAACAGGTGTTAGAGGTAAGGCGGTCACTAGTACGTGGAGTTGTCGAAGTACGCCAGCCCCACCTGAGCACCACCAGCGTGCTGACTATCGACATCGTGGGGCGCGGCAAGACGGGCTACCAACAGGTGTTAGAGGTAAGGCGGTCACTAGTACGTGGAGTTGTCGAAGTACGCCAGCCCCACCTGAGCACCACCAGCGTGCTGACTATCGACATCGTGGGGCGCGGCAAGACGGGCTACCAACAGGTGTTAGAGGTAAGGCGGTCACTAGTACGTGGAGTTGTCGAAGTACGCCAGCCCCACCTGAGCACCACCAGCGTGCTGACTATCGACATCGTGGGGCGCGGCAAGACGGGCTACCAACAGGTGTTAGAGGTAAGGCGGTCACTAGTACGTGGAGTTGTCGAAGTACGCCAGCCCCACCTGAGCACCACCAGCGTGCTGACTATCGACATCGTGGGGCGCGGCAAGACGGGCTACCAACAGGTGTTAGAGGTAAGGCGGTCACTAGTACGTGGAGTTGTCGAAGTACGCCAGCCCCACCTGAGCACCACCAGCGTGCTGACTATCGACATCGTGGGGCGCGGCAAGACGGGCTACCAACAGGTGTTAGAGGTAAGGCGGTCACTAGTACGTGGAGTTGTCGAAGTACGCCAGCCCCACCTGAGCACCACCAGCGTGCTGACTATCGACATCGTGGGGCGCGGCAAGACGGGCTACCAACAGGTGTTAGAGGTAAGGCGGTCACTAGTACGTGGAGTTGTCGAAGTACGCCAGCCCCACCTGAGCACCACCAGCGTGCTGGCTATCGACATCGTGGGGCGCGGCAAGACGGGCTACCAACAGGTGTTAGAGGTAAGGCGGTCACTAGTACGTGGAGTTGTCGAAGTACGCCAGCCCCACCTGAGCACCACCAGCGTGCTGGCTATCGACATCGTGGGGCGCGGCAAGACGGGCTACCAACAGGTGTTAGAGGTAAGGCGGTCACTAGTACGTGGAGTTGTCGAAGTACGCCAGCCCCACCTGAGCACCACCAGCGTGCTGACTATCGACATCGTGGGGCGCGGCAAGACGGGCTACCAACAGGTGTTAGAGGTAAGGCGGTCACTAGTACGTGGAGTTGTCGAAGTACGCCAGCCCCACCTGAGCACCACCAGCGTGCTGACTATCGACATCGTGGGGCGCGGCAAGACGGGCTACCAACAGGTGTTAGAGGTAAGGCGGTCACTAGTACGTGGAGTTGTCGAAGTACGCCAGCCCCACCTGAGCACCACCAGCGTGCTGACTATCGACATCGTGGGGCGCGGCAAGACGGGCTACCAACAGGTGTTAGAGGTAAGGCGGTCACTAGTACGTGGAGTTGTCGAAGTACGCCAGCCCCACCTGAGCACCACCAGCGTGCTGACTATCGACATCGTGGGGCGCGGCAAGACGGGCTACCAACAGGTGTTAGAGGTAAGGCGGTCACTAGTACGTGGAGTTGTCGAAGTACGCCAGCCCCACCTGAGCACCACCAGCGTGCTGACTATCGACATCGTGGGGCGCGGCAAGACGGGCTACCAACAGGTGTTAGAGGTAAGGCGGTCACTAGTACGTGGAGTTGTCGAAGTACGCCAGCCCCACCTGAGCACCACCAGCGTGCTGACTATCGACATCGTGGGGCGCGGCAAGACGGGCTACCAACAGGTGTTAGAGGTAAGGCGGTCACTAGTACGTGGAGTTGTCGAAGTACGCCAGCCCCACCTGAGCACCACCAGCGTGCTGACTATCGACATCGTGGGGCGCGGCAAGACGGGCTACCAACAGGTGTTAGAGGTAAGGCGGTCACTAGTACGTGGAGTTGTCGAAGTACGCCAGCCCCACCTGAGCACCACCAGCGTGCTGACTATCGACATCGTGGGGCGCGGCAAGACGGGCTACCAACAGGTGTTAGAGGTAAGGCGGTCACTAGTACGTGGAGTTGTCGAAGTACGCCAGCCCCACCTGAGCACCACCAGCGTGCTGACTATCGACATCGTGGGGCGCGGCAAGACGGGCTACCAACAGGTGTTAGAGGCGCCGGCGGTCACTAGTACGTGGAGTTGTCGAAGTACGCCAGCCCCACCTGAGCACCACCAGCGTGCTGACTATCGACATCGTGGGGCGCGGCAAGACGGGCTACCAACAGGTGTTAGAGGTAAGGCGGTCACTAGTACGTGGAGTTGTCGAAGTACGCCAGCCCCACCTGAGCACCACCAGCGTGCTGACTATCGACATCGTGGGGCGCGGCAAGACGGGCTACCAACAGGTGTTAGAGGTAAGGCGGTCACTAGTACGTGGAGTTGTCGAAGTACGCCAGCCCCACCTGAGCACCACCAGCGTGCTGACTATCGACATCGTGGGGCGCGGCAAGACGGGCTACCAACAGGTGTTAGAGGTAAGGCGGTCACTAGTACGTGGAGTTGTCGAAGTACGCCAGCCCCACCTGAGCACCACCAGCGTGCTGACTATCGACATCGTGGGGCGCGGCAAGACGGGCTACCAACAGGTGTTAGAGGTAAGGCGGTCACTAGTACGTGGAGTTGTCGAAGTACGCCAGCCCCACCTGAGCACCACCAGCGTGCTGGCTATCGACATCGTGGGGCGCGGCAAGACGGGCTACCAACAGGTGTTAGAGGTAAGGCGGTCACTAGTACGTGGAGTTGTCGAAGTACGCCAGCCCCACCTGAGCACCACCAGCGTGCTGACTATCGACATCGTGGGGCGCGGCAAGACGGGCTACCAACAGGTGTTAGAGGTAAGGCGGTCACTAGTACGTGGAGTTGTCGAAGTACGCCAGCCCCACCTGAGCACCACCAGCGTGCTGACTATCGACATCGTGGGGCGCGGCAAGACGGGCTACCAACAGGTGTTAGAGGTAAGGCGGTCACTAGTACGTGGAGTTGTCGAAGTACGCCAGCCCCACCTGAGCACCACCAGCGTGCTGACTATCGACATCGTGGGGCGCGGCAAGACGGGCTACCAACAGGTGTTAGAGGTAAGGCGGTCACTAGTACGTGGAGTTGTCGAAGTACGCCAGCCCCACCTGAGCACCACCAGCGTGCTGACTATCGACATCGTGGGGCGCGGCAAGACGGGCTACCAACAGGTGTTAGAGGTAAGGCGGTCACTAGTACGTGGAGTTGTCGAAGTACGCCAGCCCCACCTGAGCACCACCAGCGTGCTGACTATCGACATCGTGGGGCGCGGCAAGACGGGCTACCAACAGGTGTTAGAGGTAAGGCGGTCACTAGTACGTGGAGTTGTCGAAGTACGCCAGCCCCACCTGAGCACCACCAGCGTGCTGACTATCGACATCGTGGGGCGCGGCAAGACGGGCTACCAACAGGTGTTAGAGGTAAGGCGGTCACTAGTACGTGGAGTTGTCGAAGTACGCCAGCCCCACCTGAGCACCACCAGCGTGCTGACTATCGACATCGTGGGGCGCGGCAAGACGGGCTACCAACAGGTGTTAGAGGTAAGGCGGTCACTAGTACGTGGAGTTGTCGAAGTACGCCAGCCCCACCTGAGCACCACCAGCGTGCTGACTATCGACATCGTGGGGCGCGGCAAGACGGGCTACCAACAGGTGTTAGAGGTAAGGCGGTCACTAGTACGTGGAGTTGTCGAAGTACGCCAGCCCCACCTGAGCACCACCAGCGTGCTGACTATCGACATCGTGGGGCGCGGCAAGACGGGCTACCAACAGGTGTTAGAGGTAAGGCGGTCACTAGTACGTGGAGTTGTCGAAGTACGCCAGCCCCACCTGAGCACCACCAGCGTGCTGACTATCGACATCGTGGGGCGCGGCAAGACGGGCTACCAACAGGTGTTAGAGGTAAGGCGGTCACTAGTACGTGGAGTTGTCGAAGTACGCCAGCCCCACCTGAGCACCACCAGCGTGCTGACTATCGACATCGTGGGGCGCGGCAAGACGGGCTACCAACAGGTGTTAGAGGTAAGGCGGTCACTAGTACGTGGAGTTGTCGAAGTACGCCAGCCCCACCTGAGCACCACCAGCGTGCTGACTATCGACATCGTGGGGCGCGGCAAGACGGGCTACCAACAGGTGTTAGAGGTAAGGCGGTCACTAGTACGTGGAGTTGTCGAAGTACGCCAGCCCCACCTGAGCACCACCAGCGTGCTGACTATCGACATCGTGGGGCGCGGCAAGACGGGCTACCAACAGGTGTTAGAGGTAAGGCGGTCACTAGTACGTGGAGTTGTCGAAGTACGCCAGCCCCACCTGAGCACCACCAGCGTGCTGACTATCGACATCGTGGGGCGCGGCAAGACGGGCTACCAACAGGTGTTAGAGGTAAGGCGGTCACTAGTACGTGGAGTTGTCGAAGTACGCCAGCCCCACCTGAGCACCACCAGCGTGCTGACTATCGACATCGTGGGGCGCGGCAAGACGGGCTACCAACAGGTGTTAGAGGTAAGGCGGTCACTAGTACGTGGAGTTGTCGAAGTACGCCAGCCCCACCTGAGCACCACCAGCGTGCTGACTATCGACATCGTGGGGCGCGGCAAGACGGGCTACCAACAGGTGTTAGAGGTAAGGCGGTCACTAGTACGTGGAGTTGTCGAAGTACGCCAGCCCCACCTGAGCACCACCAGCGTGCTGGCTATCGACATCGTGGGGCGCGGCAAGACGGGCTACCAACAGGTGTTAGAGGTAAGGCGGTCTCGATTTGGCGGTAGAGACAGATATATTTGTTTTAAAAAATGCCATTTCTACTCATTTCGATTTAGTTTTCACTGGTAAGATTCTATTTATGTATATTTATTTATTGACAAAATGGTTAGATAACAAATATTTTTTTCATGCATTTTTTCTATTGGGCAGACATATTGGTCAAACTTTCTGGCGTCTGCCTACCTATAACGGCTGTCAAAGATATGTCTACCGGACTGCAAACTTAGCTGATCTGGCAAACTTCGTACTGCCGATTTTTTTTCTCGATTTTTTCTCACCTTTTAAACCTTCCCTAGACCTCCACGAACATTTCAAGAGCAAGACAAGATAAATCCGATCAGCCGTTCTCGAGTTTTCGCGAGATTAACGAACAGCAATTGATTTTTATAATACACTAGCTTTTACCCGCGGCTTCGCTCCCGTCAAATGACTACCCTACATATCCTACGCTACCCTACCCTACCTTCTCTACCTACCCTACACTACCCTACCTACCCTACACTACCCTACACTACCCTACAGTACCCTACACTACACTACGCTGCACTACACTACCCTACACTAACCCACAGTACCCTACACTACACTACGCTGCACTACACTACCCTACACTACCCTACACTACCCTACAGTACCCTACACTACACTACGCTACTCTACCCTACACTACCCTACACTACCCTACACTACCCTACATTACCTAACTTTTTTTTTTTTAGATTTAAACTATCCTATCTCTCAAGTTGGATCGAACTGCACATGGTGTGCGAATTTTATTATAATCGGTTAAGTGGTTTAGGAGTCCATTGAGGACAAACATTGTGACACGAGATTTATATATATTAAGATAGATGACAACCGTGTTGAATGGCTTGAAACACATATTAATTGTTCAAAGGAGACTGACCCCTGAGTTTGTTTCGGTGTTTCTTCTCAGGGTAGTCAGCTAGGAAACACCGGACACATCAACATAGTATAAGACAACGAAACAATAAATTGACATGTAAAAGAGTTTATAAAAACCTACTTTCAGCACGAGAAGCAGGTGCAGCCTTCAGGACTGGACGAGATCGACATCTGCGCGATGAGCAAGGTGGAGCGCGACGCGGTGAAGCAGGAGAGCGGCTTCTCCGACTACGAGGACAACATCACGCTCGACGAGTTCCGGTGAGAGACGCAACACCACCACACCACCACACCCGCACCACAACACCACCTGCTAGAGTCCTCTTCTTTACCAAGGCGTTTTTTCCCAACTATATTGGGGTCGGCTTCCAGTCAAGCCGGATTTAGCTGAATAACAGTATTTTACGAGGAGCGGCTGCCTACCAGATCTCCACAGCCCATTAACTGGGGTAACAAGTTATGTTAAGATGGTCACCCATCCACAGACCAACCTTGGCAAGCGTTGCTTAACCTTGAAGATCGACCCGTGCGGCTGTTATTATTTAGCCACGAGCTCCTACCACCACCACCTTGAGCTTCTTGGGTTTTTTTTTCAAGCGGGGAATCATCAGAATTACTTCTCCCGCTCTTTGGTAGAGCGGGAGGGCGTGTCAGATTTTCACTGACTAAAACCCACTCCTATCTCTTATCCTTCTTTGCCCGGGGTCGTCTTTCGTCAAGCCAGGCTCCAGTAGGCTCCGACCGTGTCAGGTGCAACCTTCAGGACTGGACGAGGTCGACATCAGTGTGATGAGCAAGGTGGAGCGCGACGCGGTGAAGCAGGAGAGCGGCTTCTCCGACTACGAGGACAACATCACGCTCGACGAGTTCCGGTGAGAGACGCTACACCACCACACCACCACACCCCCACCACAACACCACCTGCTATAGCCCAGGGGTGTACAGCACCCGGCACGTAACTTGGCAAGATTTTGACGTAGTAGGGGTAAATGCGCGCATGGTGCCTTGGTGACACCTGCTAGAGTCCAAGCGTGGCTTCTTTACGCTACGGAGTCAATTCCACCCGGCACCATCTTTCCAAGGTGTAACTGTGCGGATAACTGACCACCTTGAACTGCGAAATCATCAGAATATCTTATCCTGCTCTTGGGTAGAGTGGGAGGGTGTGTCAGACGTTCACTGACTAAAACACACTCCTTTTACTTGTTTGGCCGGGGTTTTCTTTCATCAACCGTGCCGATAAATGACCACCTAAAGCTCGGAGTTCTTTTTTTTCAAGTAGGGAATCATCAGAATGAATTCTCCCGTTCTTGGGCGGAGTGGCAGGGCGTGTCAGACTTTTTCTGACTAAAACACACTCCTATCTCTTATCCTTCTTTGCTCGGGGTCCTCATTCGTCAAGCCAGGCTCCAGTAGACTCCGACCCTGTCTGGTGCAACCTTCAGGACTGGACGAGATCGACATCTGCGCGATGAGCAAGGTGGAGCGCGACGCGGTGAAGCAGGAGAGCGGCTTCTCTGACTACGAGGACAACATCACGCTCGACGAGTTCCGGTGAGAGACGCTACACCACCTGCTAGAGTCCTGCTAGAGTAGAAGAGAGTGTGCATAGGAATTGCATGAGTTCATTCCGCCATCTCCCTTCTACCATCGGACGAACTGTCGCACGGCGAGTATTCATCCTTGCGTTGTCGAAACCTGCACGGTCCAGATTAGGCGCTTTGCCTCGTCGTTTATACCGCGTACATCGAGGGACTGGAACAATTTGCCTGCTGCGGTCTTTCCGTCTGATTACAATTTGGGTGTCTTCAAGACTAGAGTGTATAGGCTCTTAATCTATCATATACCCGCGAAACGAGACACAATAGTAAAACAATAAGAGCGCGGTCTCATAGGACCGGTTGGGGATTCAAACATTAATAAACTAGTGCGCCTCACCATCAACGATTGCATCACTGCTTACCATCAGATGGGATCGCAGTCAAGCACTAGCTTACATGAATTTAAAAAAAAAAACGGTGTCAATTCCACCCGGCTTCATCTTCCGGGGTGTAACCGTGCCGATAACGACTCCGAAAGGTTGTCACCGTGTCCCCCAGATCGAAGGCAACGAAGGAACGGGGTAGGGGTTTATTCAGTAAGAATCTGACACGCCCTCCCGCTCCACCCAAGGGCCCACGAGCGGGAAAAGTCATTCTGATGATTCTCCTACCGGAAAAAAGGTACCCTGGACATGCGTCACTTGCTATAATGTCCATCCTGCACTACCACCTGCACTTTGCAGGGTCTAAACGAGACCAATGCCAAAGCCATACAGATTGCCAAATACTGGGCACGAAAAGTTTAGTGAGATCATCGATACGAAAAGAAGAAGAAGAGTACAAACGTGGCTTTTTTCCGCTAAACGGAACCTCGTTTCTTCTTTGCCTAATGCCTTCGATCCAGGGTCCCGGATTTTCCTTTCAGAAACCAACTCATCGCCCCTGAGGCTTCAAACCTGCTTTACCCCTACAGTTTGCTGACTAGCGACCACTATGACGTCACAGAATCCTGCATCGCGTAAGCAAAGTTCTCCGCGCGATTTGAATAGATACAACAGCCCGAAATCATCTATCGGGCAGTACACCCGTCCGGTCGGAGGATCCTCCCTTTTCAAATGGAGGTTTGTGGGGCTTTAATCTTTGTACCACTACCTCCAAAACCTTAAATACAGGTCAACACTTCTACCATCGGACAAGCCGTCGTACGGCGAGTATCCATCCTTACGTTGTCGAAACCTGCACGGTCCGGACAAAGCGGTTTGTGTCGTCGTTTATACCGCGTACATCGAAGGATTGGAACAATTTGCCTGCTGCGGTCTTTCCGTCCGATTATAATTTGGGTATCTTCAAGACTAGAGTGAATAGGCTCTTAATAAACTAGTGCGCCTCACCATCAACGATTGCATCACTGCTTACTAGTTATTATTTCAAAAATATATCTTTTCAGATCCGTAGCAACAAAAATAACTGAGGATGACCTCGCATCCTTACTGCAGGAGTCTGAGGAGGTGATAGAGAAGGAGGAAGCAGTCAGCAAGAAGAGGAAGGTCAAGAGTAAAGAGGTCAAAGCCAAGAAGAAGAAGGTAGACAGGTGAGGGACCCTATAGCACTATCATCTACCTAGCCTTTTCAAAACTGTATTGGGCGACCCCAATACAGTTTTTCTCCGTGCCTCGGAAAGCACGTTAAGCCGTAGGTCCCGGCTGTCATTTGTAGATCTTTGGCAGTCGTTACGGATAGTCAGAAACCAGTAAATCTGACTCCAGTCTTGCCATGAAGTACCGTGTTACCCCAGTTAATGGGTTGTGGAGGTCTGGTAGGCAGCCGGTAAAATATTGGTATTCAGCTAAATCCGGCTTAACTGGAAGCCGACCCCAATATAGTTGGGAAAAGGCTAGGCAGATGATGATTGGGGTCGGCTTCCAGTCAAACCGGATTGCCAAAGATCTACAAATGACAGCCGGGACCTACGGCTTGACGTGCTTTCCGGGGTACGGAGGAATCTCGGTATGTTCAGATGGTCACCCATTCACAGAGCAACCTTGGTAAGCGTTGCTTAACCTTGAAGATCGACCCGTGCGGCTGTTATTATCTAGCCACGAGCTCCTCATGTACCACCACTAAATAACACACTGTATGTTTTCAGTGAGACACCAGCTGAGCATGAGATCGACAGTCAGACGGAAGGCAGGTCCTCCATCAGGAAGCCGGTGGAACTGGACCCTACCAAGATCAGGATAGTCACCCTAAACCCGGAGGAACAGATCAAACAGAGAGAGGTGAGTTATCCCACGCTAGGGGTCTGGCGTTGTAGGCGTCCGGAGAGGGTTGCCAGATCTCCAAACCGAAAAGCCGGACAAACCAGCCAGTTTAGCCGGACATTTGATTAATTCATGAATCCCCGACCGGTCTCATTGGACCGCGCTGTTATTGTTTTACTATTGTGTCTCGTTTCGCGGGTATTGATAGGTTAAAATGGCCGACAATTGTTTTTTAAGACAATTGAAGTTTTACTTTTTACATTCTAATGAAATAACAAGTCATTGCTGGTCTACAAACGACCGTGTCCGCCTTTACCCGGACGCTTATCAACGCTACGTACGTAATCCGTATGGGTTTGACGAAACAAAATTTTTGGGTTGCAGTTCTGAGTATGGTGAACCCTATTTTTTTGTTTTTTTTCTACTTTTGTGTGAACATCTTAATGCGGTTTATAGAATACATCTACTTATCAAGTTTCAACAGTATAGGTCTTATAGTTTCGGAAAAAAATGGCTGTTACTTACGGACGGACAGACAGACAGACATGACGAATCTATAAGGGTTCCGTTTTTTGTCATTTGGCTACGGAACCCTAAAAAAACCTAGAGTAAGGAAACAAGTGATTCTATGTGTGAGAAAGAGATAGTAATAATGGAAGGCGCCCTACTAGGTTGACCGAGACGACCTGGCGAGGGTCGCGGGAAACCGATGGATGCGAGACGCACAGAACCGGTCGATGTAGCGACGCTTGGGGGAGGTCTATGTCCAGCAGTGGACGTCTTTCGGCTTAGATGATGATGATGACAGAGCAGCCGCTCCTCGTAAAATACTGGTATTCAGCTAAATCCGGCTGGACTGGAAGCCGACCCCAATATAGTTGGGAAAAGGCTAGGCAGATGAATGATGATGATGATGAGTAATAATGTGTTTTGTTTCAGGAAGAAAGCAAGGCTGGCCTAAAGTTCCCGTACCAATGTAATTTGTGCCATAAGGGGTTCAACTTTGAGTCCAAATTAGAAAATCATATGAGCAAGCACAGTCCGGTAAGTCTTCAAGTGATTTTAGAGATCTATTACTGTACTGGGTTATTTGAAAAACAATTTGCCTGCTGCGGCTTTCCCGTCTGATTATAATTTGGGTGTCTTCAGGGCTAGAGTGAATAGGCTCTTAATAAACTAGTGCGCCTCACCATCAACGATTGCAGCATTGCTTACCATCAGGTGGGATCGCGGTCAAGCACTAGTTTAAAACATTAAAAAAAACTGTCTACTTTTCAGGACTACGTTACTATCATCATAAACAAGAAATTTAATTTTATGACTTTTAAAAATCTACACTAATATAATAAAGAGATAAAGTTTGTTTTGTTGTTTGTATGAGGTAATCTGGAAGTACTGGTCCGATTGCTAAATTTTTTCACCAATAGAAAGCTGCTGTATTTCTGAGTGACATAGGCTATATTTTATGTACGCGGGCGAAGCTGCGGGCTAAAGCTAGTTTATCATATTTTAGTTCATCATTTCTTCATTCAAAAATGAAAATATTTCAATTATACGTTCTAAATGTTACGAAGTCTATGCAAAGCAAGCGATAGTACAATAGCGGGGGAGCGGGGAGCGAGAACAGTGCGGAGGCGTAGGTAGAGTGCGTCTAATGAAAGCGCGACCTGAGGAAAAGAGGTTAAATCCAAAAATTTGTATGTGGTATTACTAACTAGTAGGAGAATCATGTCTTGACATTTCATATTTATATTTATTTCCTACAATTGCGGCTGTATAATTTTGCCAATTAATTTAAAAAAAACTCCAGTTCGCGCTTTCATTAGACGCACTATAGGTAAGTTACGATACAAAATAGCATGGATACCTTAATGTCTATTTTCCTGTGAACGTTTGAGTTCAAGTGTTGAGGAGCTCGTGGCTAAATAATAACAGCCGCACAGATCGATCTACAAGGTTAAGCAACGCTTGCCTAGGTTGGTCTGTGGATGGGTGACCATCTTAACATAACGAGTTTCCTCCGTGCCTCGGAAAGCACGTTAAGCCGTTGGTCCCGGCTGTCATTTGAAGATCTTTGGCAGTCGTTACGGATAGTCAGAAGCCAGTAAATCTGCCTCCAGTCTTGCCATGAAGTACCGTGTTACCCCAGTTAATGGGTTGTGGAGGTCTGGTAGGCAGCCGCTCCTCGTAAAATACAGGTATTCAGCTAAATCCGGCTTGACTGGAAGCCGACCCCAATATAGTTGGGAAAAGGCTAGGTACATGATGTTTGAGTTCAAGTGTTTGAAAAATACTCATCGCGTCATTTCTCGCTTCACACGATTTTTTTCTGTACTATCCATGCAATTTTGCATCTGTCTGTACAGCAAAATACTGAAATGTGTTAGATAGAATAACGAAATCTTGAAGGTTTGTTTTTGGTAAATGTATTGTGTTTTGTAAAAAAGTCGTAGAACAATATTTGTTTTTTTTTTTATAATATAATCCTATGGTCTATCGGTTTAGGTAGTTAACTAAAGGTAAACAATCTTGGTATGTCTTTTTATATTAAAGAGGTCGTATATAATATACACAAAGATTATTTAAATTTAGTTTATTAGCTAACATCGATTTAGGTAAATACCTAGTCGCAAAGATTTTTATATACAACTAGCTTTTACCCGCGGCTTCGCTCCCGTCAAATGACTATCCTACATATCCTACGCTACCCTACCCTACCTTCCCTATCTACCCTACACTACACTACACTACCCTACACTACCCTACACTACCCTACACTACCCTACACTTCCCTACACTACCCTACACTACCCTACACTATCCTACACTACACTACCCTACACTACCCTACACTACCCTACACTACCCTACACTACCCTACACTACCCTACACTACCCTACACTACCCTACACTACCCTACCTACTCTACTTTACCTAACTTTTTTTTTTTGCATTTTTCTCTCCGTAAAAACCATTGTTGAACTTCAAGGAACATTAAAAAAAAAATCAGCCAAATCGGTCAAGCCGTGTTCATGTTATGTCGTGACAACGGAAAACGGGTTTCATTTTTATATATATATAGATTTATAGACAACTTTTAGATAAAAAGACATGCCAAGATTGTTTACATTTAGTTAACTACCTAAACCGACGGAGTATAGTAATACTGCCGTGCAAGGTCATTACAGTATTTTACAAATAACCCTATTTATTCTTTGTTGTATGCTCCATTAGCTTTAAATGTTCCATGTAAGATTTCATCCCTTTAATTTGTCATAAAGGGTGTAAAAAGACCCTTAACGAAAACGAAAACCCCATAGTCTACTCATCACTGGGATACTTTTTTTCTTCTAGGACATACCTGGGAATTAACTGGTTCTGGAGATATTGAAGGTCAAAGTCAATTTTTTTTTATCGTTTTTTGTTCAAAATCGTATTCCAAGTATCATTAGTAAACTTACTTCTGAACAAACATTATGAAAATTATCAATTTTTCATAATAAATTACGCATTTGAATTTAGAAAAATGCAACGAAAACTAAACACAACGAGCGCCTCACACACACAAGCGTGCGGTTGGTTCAATGACCAAGCGCGAGCAGCCGAACGCGAAGCTGATCGAAGTTATCATTAATTAATTATTTTTTAAAGATGAAAAAAAAAAAGTTTTTTCCCAGCAATATTTTTCGGTCTAAGTTACTTAATTACATGTACAGAATGTGTAGTTATCGGCTTTGTGATTGGTCTTTTTACACCCTGTATATACCGTGTATTAGACATCGACGCACAAACAAATACTATGGATTCAGTTATCAGTATATGATTCTGGGATTGATGATTATAGGATTCTGCAGTATTGGAATCTTTCGTCGGTTTATCTCTATTTATTTCACAAAAAAAAAAGTTGAGACAGATTAGAAAAGAAATGTTATAACCTACGAAAACTTTCGCGTTCTACTAGTTTTTATTTGCCATATAAGGGCACTTATAAATCGATCATAGAAAACGATGTACTGGATCAATGGCATTCGTTTTTGCGTCGAGTTGTGACCGTGGCGTACCGAACACTTTATTACTTTGTCACATATACACGACCGTGGCGTTCCCTTCCAGTCGCGCGGCCCCTACGAGTGCAAGATATGCCGCATGTACCTGCCGACAGCCTACAGCTTCAATGTTCACTCACTCATTCACCGGCGACGCTACGAGTGCATGGTGTGCTCGAGACGGATGATCGACCGCCCCTCCATCATAGACCACTACAGGTAGCAGTCTGTACTACAGGTAGTAGTGTGTACTACGCGGCGCGGCGGTGCTACGAGTGCATGGTGTGCTCGCGACGTATGATCGACTGCAGGCCTCCATCATAGACCACTACAGGTAGCAGTCTGTACTACAGGTAGTAGTGTGTACTACGCGGTGCGGCGGCGCTACGAGTGCATGGTGTGCTCGCGCCGCATGATCGACCGCCCCTCCATCATAGACCACTACAGGTAGCAGTCTGTACTACAAGTAGTAGTGTGTACTACCGTACAGCTTCAACGTACACTCGCTGATGGCGGGCGGCGCTACGAGTGTATAGTGTGCTCGCGACGCATGATCGACTGCAGGCCTCCATCATAGACCACTACAGGTAGCAGTCTGTACTACAGGTAGTAGTGTGTACTACCCGTACCTGCATTTTCACGCTGTGGCCGACCATGGCCTGTGCCAGGGCCCGGCGCGAGAGGTTGCTGCTGCCGATCGCCCCTACGAGGACACGGCGGTGCTCCGCCCAAGCGAGGCACCCTCCACAAAACTACTTCAAAACGATTTAAGGGATGTTAAAGGTTACTGGGAGGATTATTTCTTGTTTTAATAAACTTCAAACTTTGCACAAATTCTTATCAAAATAAAAATACAGATTGTCATTTTTAGTTTTTGAAAACTACCCTCGAAATAAGGTTTACGCTGCCCGCCCACGACAGAATTTTTGTAGGTCAGAAAATCGTAATAAATATGATGGGCCATCAAGACACTCGGGCTTAAGCCCAGATGGATAAAAACGATGATTTTTATGGTTATAGTTATCTAACTATAGCTTATTCACCGAGGCTTGAGCCAAAAGGTAAACAAACCATAAAAAGGGTTCTTTATATGTCACGATTGATGTAGTAAAAAAATAAGTACGGAATTAATACACTGACAACATTAGAAATTATATTTTAGAATGATGTCTTGGAACTTATGTTATCCTTTCAGATTTATTTGAAATCTTACATTATAAATGCCTTAAATTAATTTCTTAATTTTTATTAATTTACTAAATTGTAGACCACAGATACTGCGAACATTTTACATTAAAATGTGACGTTTTGTCATCGGTCGGGTTATACCCGCCATTTTGAAAAAATGATTTCTTTATTTACCTTTTGGCTCATGCTTCGGCGAATAGACTATAGGTCATCCCGCCACCTCTTCTCAGGTCAACTTAGTAATGTTTTCTATTTGTTACAGAACGCAACACGAAGGCTTCCAAACGATATTCACGTGCCATCTTTGTGGGAAGGTCTCAAAGTGAGTATTAACAGTGTTTTTATTATGAAAACTTATTTATTTATTAAATTACTAGCTTTTGCCCGCGGTGTCAAGTAATTAGCATCATTTATTCTGATAGATTGACCTGACTTTTCCGGATAAAAAGTACCCAGTGTGGTGCCCAGGATACCAAAGAAAAATTATACCAAGTTTCATCGTAATCGAACCGGTAGTTTTTGCGTGATGCTTGAACAAACAGACCAACAGACAGACATAAAATTTTTTAATCATATTTTTGGGTTCGGTGTCGGTCTAGTAACACCCCCAGTCATTATTTTTTTTTTTATATTTTCAATGTACTGAATTTTCACTTCTACAGATTTATTATAAGTATAGATTTATTGGTTTATCCTCACAACGGAACGTCTTGCGGCAATTACACCAATGGAGCACAAGTCACGACTGAATCTACTACTTTCCTACAGCCTCCTTACAGCATATGCACGATGGACTGATGGAGAGGTACTGGCGATTGGTCACGTCCGCTCACCAGCCATCAGGCCAGCGCTCCTCCAGGATTCCGTATCGCACACATTTTGAAATATCGAAGCTCTTTCGATGAATTTTTCTGATTTAAATTGAAAATTACGGAAAATTTTGATGTGTCATCTTGACGGTATTATATTCCCACAAGGTGAGCCGACGACCTGGCGAGGGCCGCGGGAATCCGTTAGATGCGAGACGCATAGAACTGGTCGTTGTGGCGACTTTGAGGGAGGCCTTTGTCCAGCAGTGGACGTCTTTCAGCTGCAATGATGATAATGATACTCGCTAAGCTAAATGATGATGCTTGTGGCTCACTGGGTGAGCTATTGACTGCCGCGTTGCGCGTCGCTAGTTCGATTCTTATCATCTTCATCATCTGCCTAGCCTTTTCCCAACTATATTGGGGTCGGCTTCCAGTCAAGCCGGATTTAGCTGAATACTAGTATTTTACGAGAAGCGGCTGCCTACCAGACCTCCACAACCCATTAACTGGGGTAATACGGCACTTCATGGCAAGACTAGAGTCAGATTTTACTGGCTTCTGACTCCGTAACGACTGCCAAAGATCTACAAATGACAGCTGGGACCTACGGCTTAGCGTGCTTTCCGACGCACGGAGGAAACTCGGTATGTTAACATGGTCACCCATTCACATAGCAACCTTGGGAAGCGTGGAATTTGCCTGCTGCGGTTTTCCCGTCCGATTATAATTTGGGTGTCTTCAAGGCTAGAGTGAATAGGCTCTTAATAACTAGTGCGCCTCACCATCAACGATTGCATCACTGCTTACCATCAGGTGGGATCGCGGTCAAGCACTAGTTTATAACAAGCGTTGCCTAACTTTGAAGCTCGACCCGTGCGGCTGTTATTATCTAGCCACGAGCTCCTGCTTATAGCCTATGTCTCTTCTGACTGCAGTAACAACAAGACTCATCGAGGCCACATGAGGAACCACCACAGCGGCGACAGACCCAAGTGCGACCAGTGCGGGAAGTCCTTCGTCAACAAGGACTCCTTGGTGGAACACCAGCAGTGAGTAATAATCTATACTAATATTATAAAGAGGTAAAATTTGTAAGTTTGTAGGTTTGTAAGTTTGTATGTAGGGGGTAATCTCTGGAACTACTGGTCCGATTTGAAAAAATCTTTCAGTGTTAGATAGCCCATTTATCGAGGAATGCTATAGGCTATATACCATCACGCTACGATCCACGGGAGCGAAGCAGTAACGAAAAATGCGGGTGAAACCGCAGGGGACAGCTAGTAATTAATATTCCACAACTTTTTCACACAACGCCATCTAGTCCCAAGCTAAGCTAAGCTAAAAATGGGTCCCCGTGAGTCCCTTAGAAATACGTTCGGAGAAATTGATATATTAACTCTGCCCTCGCTTTATATTCTGGAAAGTATATTGTATGTACGCAAAAACCTAGGACTTTTTAAAATTAGAAGCGATTTACATGACAAAAATACGCGTAGCAAACACCAAATCGTATTACCAAAATGGAGACTAGCTAAGACCAGTAAGTCATTCCTTGTCAATAGTATACGCTTTTATAATAAGTTGCCCAAGTCGGTTATTGAACTTAGCGAGGGAAAGTTCAAAACCCATATTAAGCGTGTCCTAACCAAAAAAGCATATTACAAAGTTAGAGACTATGTCGAAGACGCGCTTGTTTGGAAATAACTGCTTCTGCACATGTGGCCCCCTGGTAACATTATTGTGTAAATTTGTCTATTAACTGCTCCATGTTTGTTTTATTTCATAAAATATTATTACTCATAAATTTATTTTTTACTCAACACGTTGCTTTTGCAATATTTTTATATTATTTGGATATTAATCACCTTAATTTCATTAAGTCGTGATTTCATTTTGATAAAAACTAATTTGTTGATAGGTTTGATTTCTTTTCTCTCATATTTATATAGCCTCTCTCTTAAAGTGTGAATGAGAGAACACTGTAGACTACGAATTTTAATTACTACTTAATTCAACCCAGTTTTTCATTGAATCTATTTTTATTTGGGTTACAATTTTGATTGGTCTACACTGTCCTCGCATATGTGTCTGTTTTGTAATGTGAAAATATTGTAAACCCAATCATTTTTTTTGAAAAGAGTAACCATGGAGTTTCTTGCCGGTTCTTCTCCGTAGGAAACGACCAATTTGGAACCGTGCACTAGCTTCGACTTTTTATAAGTGCCCATGTAGGCCTATGTAAAATAAAAACATTTTTTTTTTTTTTTTTTTTTTTTTAAAAGCAGAGCTTGTGTTATGGGTACTAGACAACTGATAAACATATTTATACATTTTTAAATACATACATATTATAGATAAATAACACCCAGACACAGAACAAATGATCGCTCTGAAAGTAAAAAACAATGTGTAACTTTTGAACCATAAGTTTAGAATATATGAAAAAAATCTGGAAAGTAGAGCTTTATAAAGACTTTCTAGGAAAATTATTTTAAACTTGATGGGACGAACAGTTTTTGAAAAGTTAGGGACACTTATTGTGACGGACGGGAAACTACGGAACCCTACAGTGAGCGTGGCCCGACACGCTCTTGGCCGGTTTTAGTACATCAATCGCGTTCGTTCCCAATAGATGGTGTTAGCAGCGACTTTGCAAGAAGGGTTATATTAAACTTTTATTCCTAATAGTTGACGTTAAAAGGGCACTGTACACTGTACTTTTGTACTGCTGCTACGTACTCATATTATCAGTGATATTATTAAACGAAACAAAATTTACAAAATCGATTTGTTAACCTTTGAATTTTAATACAGCGCCATCTACTGGTATAAATATTAATTGTCCATTCCAATCATCTTTGAAATTTGAAATAAGAGCCTATTGTTACAAAATTTGGTGTGTTTATAAGATGATTGTGTATGAATAAACCTTAAGAAAGTAAAAAAAAATTGAAAATTATACACACTTCAACCGCAGATGAATACATGTCGCGCCATTTAGTGACATTTATTTGAACCAAATTTTCTATGTTACGAATGAGACCCCGTGGCTATGCTACGCTGTGCTATGCTATGTTGTGCTGTGCTATGCTATGTTGTATGATACTAGAATGTACGTTGTCGCAGGATCCACCAAGGCATCAAGAACTACGAGTGTTCAGTGTGCGGGAAGCGGTTCCGCACCAGGACGCAGATCAAGCATCATCAGCTTACACACTCCGACGTCAAGGAGTTCTACTGCGTCGAGTGCGACGTCAGGTAAGGGTGACGGCGAGCAATGGGTAGCTCTCCGTCCAGTAAAGACCAGAGTGGGGTCGGCGCCGTAACGTCAGGTAAAGATTGACACCTTCGGGGGCGCGGACGGCCGACCATATGATCATCTTGCTGCTCTTCTCTCATTTTATTTTAGGTCGGGCAACATGTTTTTTTGTTCCATTCTATCCTGTCACTCGTCATGTTTTCACTAACTCCCGTTTCTTTCATATCACTCTTCATACAATCCATCCATCATTTCTTTTTCCTTCGTTTCCATCTATCTACATGTATAGTCAGAACTCTTTTAGTAACGTCCGTTTCATCCCTCCTCTTTATATGACCATACGATTCCTCTTTAATTTTTCAGTCACTGGGGCCACTTTCAAACTTCCTCTAATATACTCATTTCTCACTTTATCTATTGCCAGCTCACCGCACATCCATCTCCACATTCTCATCCCCGCTATCTATTCTGATCCATACATTATGACAGGTCTTATCACGGACTTGTAGATTATACCCTTCAATTTGAGGAGCTCGTGGCTAGTTAATAACAGTCGCAACGGTCGATCTTCCAGGTTAAGCAACGCTTGCCAAGGTTGCTCTGTGGATGGGTGACCATCTTAACGAGTTTCCTTTGTACCTCGGAAAGCACGATAAGCCGTAGGTCCCGGCTGTCATTTGTAGATCTTTGGCCAATAAATCTGACTCCAGTCTTGCCATGAAGTACCGTGTTACCCCAGTTAATGGGTTGTGGAGGTCTGGTAGGCAGCCGCTCCTCGTAAAATACTGGTATTCAACTAAATCCGGCTTGACTGGAAGCCGACCCCAATATAGTTGGGAAAAGGCTAGGCAGATGATGATCCATGGTATTTGTTTGTGCGTTGATGTCTGACGCTCATTGTATGTGTATCTCTGTAAGGTACATTTCTGTTTGAACAACTAGCTTTGTTATTTCAGGTTCAAATCGGCGCACAGTCTAAGACAACATCTACAAAAGAGTTTGAAACATCGAGACAAGCAGAGTTTGAAGTAAGTGTAAAATTACTATTTTTCTTAGCACCTTGGTAGAGACTTTGTTCGCGAGAAAAGTTTCATAAAAACTTACACTTCTTGAACTAATACAGTTCAAGAAGTGTAAGTTTTTATGAAACTTTTCCGAGGGTAGTTTTAAAAAACTAATAGTCACAGTTTGTTATTTTGACTGGCCTGTTGGTCTAGTGGTTAGTGGCCCTAACTGCTATGCCAGATGTCGTGGGTTCGATTCCCACCCAGGACAAATGTTTGTGTGATGAGCACGATCATTTGTTCTGTGCCTGGGTGTAATTTATTTATAACTAGCTTTTACCCGCGGCTTCGCTTCCGTCAATTGTGTACCCTACCTATCCTACGCTAAACTACCCTACCTTCCCTACCTACCCTACACTACACTACCTACTCTACACTACCCTACCTACCCTTTTTTTTTGCATTTTTCTCGTCGTAAAACCATCTTTTAATTTCAACGAACATTAAAAAAATTTCAACGAACATTAAAAAAAAAGAATTGGTCAAATTGGTCCAGGCGTTGTTGAGTTATGCGCTTACCAACACATCTTGCGATTCATTTTTATATTATGGATATGTATGTATTTAGAAATATATAAGTATGTTTATCAGTTGTCTAGTACCCATAACACAAGCTCTGCTTAGCTTGGGACTAGATAGCGTTGTCTGAAAAATATGTGAAATATTATTATTTATTTGTGAAAGTATTATTATTATTAATATTCATTTTTACCGTCTGTTTTTATAGCCTGATACTAAAATGACATTACAACACAAAAGAACTGGCATCATTCCTATAGTAAGTTTGACATTACCTGTGTCAATTTAGTCTCAGGGCATAAAAAATAGACCATACTAGAATTGGTCCAAGTTTATTAGTCCACGGAATTTTCTCCCATAAAACCTTTAACACCACTAAATCATTTTGTAGGTGTAGTTTAATTAAAATCTTTTTTATTTACTTTAGTTACTATTTATGCTAAGATCCAACTATATGTAGAGGCTCAAGGATATAATTTTGCTTACAAATGATTTTCCCCCTTTACACGCCCTTAGAAGTTGAATTTTCAATATAACCTCTTCTTAGTGTTTGTCTATATCACAAAACTCTTTGTTGAATTGCACGTTTCATCCTCTCAGAGAGTGAATTTTGAAAAATCCTTAGCGTTCGCTTACGTCGTAAAAGGACACCTTGTGTAAAATTTCACGCTTTCAGGCCCAGTAGTTTTGGCTGTGCATTGATATGTTACTATGAAATTAGAAACTGACATTATGTCAGTCAGGTTTTCATTTTGTATACAGTTCCCGGCACGTAAGTTGGCAGGAGTCGTTAGTTGCGCAGAAATCGTTTTTTAGATCTATTTGGTGGCCAAGCGGGACGCGAGGTATGAGGTAGCGCCGATCCGGCGCGCGATTGGTGCAGTATTATAATAGTAGTCTATGATTGGTGCGTTAGTCGACTTTTGCCCCCGCTTTACGTCTATGCCCCGTTAGCTCATTCGCTTTTTTGTGCACCATGTGCGAATTTACCCCCACTACGTCAAAATCTTGCCAAGTTACGTGCCGGGTACTGAACAACGTATAACGTTAAATGCAAAAAACCTGAAAATAGTTTGACCAGAACAACGAGGAGAATCAATTGAACCACTTTTTAAAATACTCCCGTCCGTTAACTAAAATGGCGCAAAGCCACAAAATAAAATTTTGAGTTATGAGCGGAAAACGCGATAAATATTTGAAATGTATGCCACTTAAAAACCATAGGTCGTACAACATTAAATTAAACGTTCTCACTTTTAGTTGGGGAGATCACTTTTATGCGCTGGGTCAGAAATATTATAGAAAAAGACGTTTGAAGTTCTGAGACTACTTGGGCCATGGATTGGATTCCGAAAGGGAAGCTCGTGACCCCAGAACGAAGGCAACGAAGGAATGCGGTGGGGTTTAGTCAGTAAAAGTTTGACACCTCCCGCGGGACGGGAGAGCGCGATGATTCCCCACTTGAAAAAAAGTTCTGAGACTAGGAACGTGAAATTTTGCACCAGGTTTCTTTATACAATGTAGGTGACCACTAACAGAGGGTTTTCCAAAATTCACCCCCCTAAGGGGATGTTAAGTTTGTATGGAGTAGAGTAGGAAACGTAGTAGCTGGAAGAAGCTAGTGTAAAGTGAAATATTTTGAGTTGAAGTGATTCTGGCGGAGATTGTAAGTACGTCCGTTCTCGACAGATTCTCGTGCACGCGCTGTCCCAACCGGTTCGCGTGCGCGCGCGCGCTCGGCGAGCACGTGCGCGTGCAGCACGAGGGCGTGCGGCCGCACGTGTGCGGCGAGTGCGGCGCCGCGCTGGCGTCGCGCTCGTCGCTCAGCAAGCACACGCACGCCGTGCACCGCGGCGTGCGCCCGGCGCGCCGCCACGTGTGCGACACCTGCGGGAAGGCCTTCCGGGTGAGTGTCGTCACATCATCACGAGTGCGGCGCCGCGCTGGCGTCGCGCTCGTCGCTCAGCAAGCACACGCACGCCGTGCACCGCGGCGTGCGCCCGGCGCGCCGCCACGTGTGCGACACCTGCGGGAAGGCCTTCCGGGTGAGTGTCGTCACATCATCACGAGTGCGGCGCCGCGCTGGCGTCGCGCTCGTCGCTCAGCAAGCACACGCACGCCGTGCACCGCGGCGTGCGCCCGGCGCGCCGCCACGTGTGCGACACCTGCGGGAAGGCCTTCCGGGTGAGTGTCGTCACATCATCACGAGTGCGGCGCCGCGCTGGCGTCGCGCTCGTCGCTCAGCAAGCACACGCACGCCGTGCACCGCGGCGTGCGCCCGGCGCGCCGCCACGTGTGCGACACCTGCGGGAAGGCCTTCCGGGTGAGTGTCGTCACATCATCACGAGTGCGGCGCCGCGCTGGCGTCGCGCTCGTCGCTCAGCAAGCACACGCACGCCGTGCACCGCGGCGTGCGCCCGGCGCGCCGCCACGTGTGCGACACCTGCGGGAAGGCCTTCCGGGTGAGTGTCGTCACATCATCACGAGTGCGGCGCCGCGCTGGCGTCGCGCTCGTCGCTCAGCAAGCACACGCACGCCGTGCACCGCGGCGTGCGCCCGGCGCGCCGCCACGTGTGCGACACCTGCGGGAAGGCCTTCCGGGTGAGTGTCGTCACATCATCACGAGTGCGGCGCCGCGCTGGCGTCGCGCTCGTCGCTCAGCAAGCACACGCACGCCGTGCACCGCGGCGTGCGCCCGGCGCGCCGCCACGTGTGCGACACCTGCGGGAAGGCCTTCCGGGTGAGTGTCGTCACATCATCACGAGTGCGGCGCCGCGCTGGCGTCGCGCTCGTCGCTCAGCAAGCACACGCACGCCGTGCACCGCGGCGTGCGCCCGGCGCGCCGCCACGTGTGCGACACCTGCGGGAAGGCCTTCCGGGTGAGTGTCGTCACATCATCACGAGTGCGGCGCCGCGCTGGCGTCGCGCTCGTCGCTCAGCAAGCACACGCACGCCGTGCACCGCGGCGTGCGCCCGGCGCGCCGCCACGTGTGCGACACCTGCGGGAAGGCCTTCCGGGTGAGTGTCGTCACATCATCACGAGTGCGGCGCCGCGCTGGCGTCGCGCTCGTCGCTCAGCAAGCACACGCACGCCGTGCACCGCGGCGTGCGCCCGGCGCGCCGCCACGTGTGCGACACCTGCGGGAAGGCCTTCCGGGTGAGTGTCGTCACATCATCACGAGTGCGGCGCCGCGCTGGCGTCGCGCTCGTCGCTCAGCAAGCACACGCACGCCGTGCACCGCGGCGTGCGCCCGGCGCGCCGCCACGTGTGCGACACCTGCGGGAAGGCCTTCCGGGTGAGTGTCGTCACATCATCACGAGTGCGGCGCCGCGCTGGCGTCGCGCTCGTCGCTCAGCAAGCACACGCACGCCGTGCACCGCGGCGTGCGCCCGGCGCGCCGCCACGTGTGCGACACCTGCGGGAAGGCCTTCCGGGTGAGTGTCGTCACATCATCACGAGTGCGGCGCCGCGCTGGCGTCGCGCTCGTCGCTCAGCAAGCACACGCACGCCGTGCACCGCGGCGTGCGCCCGGCGCGCCGCCACGTGTGCGACACCTGCGGGAAGGCCTTCCGGGTGAGTGTCGTCACATCATCACGAGTGCGGCGCCGCGCTGGCGTCGCGCTCGTCGCTCAGCAAGCACACGCACGCCGTGCACCGCGGCGTGCGCCCGGCGCGCCGCCACGTGTGCGACACCTGCGGGAAGGCCTTCCGGGTGAGTGTCGTCACATCATCACGAGTGCGGCGCCGCGCTGGCGTCGCGCTCGTCGCTCAGCAAGCACACGCACGCCGTGCACCGCGGCGTGCGCCCGGCGCGCCGCCACGTGTGCGACACCTGCGGGAAGGCCTTCCGGGTGAGTGGCACGAGCATCAACACGACACGCTCATCTGGTTCTACTAAGCAGCATTATCATCATTTCAAAGAAAGAACGGGGTGGGTTTTAGTAAGTAAATGTTTGAATCCCCGACCGATCCTATGAGACCGCGCTGTTATTGTTTTACTATTGTGTCTCGTTTTGCGGGTATGTGATAGATTAAAGTCGGACACGCCTTTAGCTCCGTCCAAGAACGGGAATAGTCATTCTGATGATTTCTCACCTTAAAAAACTATCTGGAATATACACATGTCGGATCGTCAGGATGGTTTCGAGCTGCGATCCAGAACCAGGTGGGTTTACGTGGGTATCATGCAATACTATTCCGTACAATACACTGTTTTAAGGTAGGTACAAACAACAAAACTTAGGACAGTTCCAGTACGTGTACAAGTGTTTGCAGTCCTAGCGAGCGCTGCCCCACCTCGTTGCCAAACGGAAACGCCTGACTTGGTCGAATTACGTCACCTCTAGTTCTTCTAGTTGCCACTAGATGGCGTGACTTGTTTTGTTGTCAATATGTCAGCTGCCGGATACGAAATATAATATTTCACAATGTTTACACAACGCCATCTAGTCACAAACTAAGCAGAGCTTGTGCTGGGAGTACTTCCGTACTATTGACTTACAGACACTTCCGTACTATTGACTTAACAACACTTCCGTACTATTGACTTTACAACACTTCCGTACTATTGACTTAACAACAACACTTCCGTACTATTGACTAGCAGACACTTCCGTACTATTGACTAGCAGACACTTCCGTACTATTGACTTAACAACTCTTCCGTACTATTGACTTACAGACACTTCCGTACTATTGACTTAACAACACTTCCGTACTATTGACTTAAGGACACTTCCGTACTATTGACTAGCAGACACTTCCGTACTATTGACTTACAGACACTTCCGTACTATTGACTTACAGACACTTCCGTACTATTGACTAGCAGACACTTCCGTACTATTGACTTACAGACACTTCCGTACTATTGACTTACAGACACTTCCGTACTATTGACTTACAGACACTTCCGTACTATTGACTTAACAACACTTCCGTACTATTGACTAGCAGACACTTCCGTACTATTGACTTACAGACACTTCCGTACTATTGACTTACAGACACTTCCGTACTATTGACTTACAGACACTTCCGTACTATTGACTAGCAGACACTTCCGTACTATTGACTAGCAGACACTTCCGTACTATTGACTTAACAACACTTCCGTACTATTGACTAGCAGACACTTCCGTACTATTGACTTACAGACACTTCCGTACTATTGACTAGCAGACACTTCCGTACTATTGACTAGCAGACACTTCCGTACTATTGACTTAACAACACTTCCGTACTATTAAAACTGTCACATAAAAAAACGCCCATTTGATTGTTGATTTGTTCCTATGCTATAGAATTAATCCAACATTTTGCTAAAATTTTCTACTGGCTTTTTGGTCTAGTTTTCTAGGTTAGCGGCCCTAACTACCGGATTTTGTTGGTTAGACTCCCACCCAGGACAAATATTTGTGTGATGAGGACGATCATTTGTTCTGCGTCTGGGTGTTATTTATCTATAATATGTATGTATTTAGAAATATATAAGTATGTTTATCAGTTGTCTAGTACCCATAACACAAGCTCTGCTTAGCTTGGGACTAGAGTGCGTTCTGTGGCAGTTGTGGAATATTAGTACTGTTACGCCGTGAAACTTGAGTACGCTATATCTTCGACGAAACCAAGAGTAGCATCAAATAATTAAACCGCATTGCTGTGCGAAGCTTCTAGAATAGGAGTACATACTCAGGCCTGGCAAATTCCAGAAAAGTCCGACATATACTATTATTATTAGATAAGATTCCGTAGGTAGTTATGTGGGTGGATAAGGGAATTTGTACCTTCCGGTATTAGCAATAGAGTCGAAATTCGCATTTAAGGTGGTAGATAAGTACCTACTTACGAGAGCAATAAAAATGATTTATGGCCTCCCGTTGCGACTCTATTGTTCTAGAATGTCCTTAAAACGTCGGTATCGAGAAATTTCGATGGCTTCGCATATAAATACGGGTCCCCGGCTAGAAGCGAGTCAGTTGATTTTCGACAGCGATACAGAGCGAACTACCTAAGTGTTTGAAGTGATACCTAGCGACCTAAGCGATACTAAACGGAACTCTGAGTGTTTATAGTGATTGGTTATTTGTTGGTTGGACTAATTTGTCATTGTTTTGTGGTGAATAAAGTTATCTGCTAGTAAACCGGCATTTAATTACTCACGTTCGTAACAGTACATTAGGCTATCTATCACTAATTCCCTTTTCTTTCAAAAAAGGTGTTTAAATGTCTTATGGTACTGCCACTGGAGTACAAACGTTGTGCCTGCATGTTATTTTTTTATTGGTATTAACCAGTCCTAGACCGCGATCCCACCTGATGGTAAGCAGTGATGCAATCGTTGATAGTGAGGCGCACTAGTTTATTAAGAGCCTATTCACTCCAGCTTTGAAGACACCCGAATTATATTTGTTCCAGTACCGTGTTACCCTAGTTAATGGGTTGTGGAGGTCTGGTAGGCAGCCGCTCCTCGTAAAATCGATCGTCGAATCGATCGGTCGGTCTCGTGTATTCAGCTAAATCCGGCTTGACTGGAAGCCGACCCCAATATAGTTGGGAAAAGGCTAGGCAGATGATGATGATGATGATTTGTTGCAGGGTAAGAGCGTGCTGACGAACCACGTACGCACGCACACTGGCGAGAAACCCTTCGAGTGCGGCGACTGCGGGCGCCGCTTCACGCAGCGCACCGCCATGCGCACGCACGTCAAGCTCGTTCACCTCAAGCAGCGCCGCACGCCCAAGGTACGAACTACTGTCGGGCAGTTGCCCGGACCTGACTATTATCGGGCAGTGGCCTAGACCAGACTCTCTACTATTGTGCAGTTTTCTAGACCTGACTATTATCAGACAGTTGCCCAGACCTGACTCTACTATTGTGCAGTTTTCTAGACCTGACTTTATTATCAGACAGTTGCCCAGACCAGACTTTACTATTGTGCAGTTGCCCGGACCAGACTCTCTACTATTGTGCAGTTGCCCGGACCAGACCGTCGACTATTATGCAGTTGCCTGGATTAGACTCTCTACTATTGTACAGTTGCCAGGACCAGACTCTCTACTATGGTTTAGTTGCCCAGACCAGATTCTTTACTATCGTGCAGTTGCCCGGACCAGACTCTCTACTATTGTGCAGTTACCCGGACCTGTCTCTTTACTATTGTGCAGTTGCCTGGATCAAACTCTCTACTATTGTACAGTTACTCGGACCAGACTCTTTACTATTCTGCAGTTGCCTGGATCAAACTCTCTACTATTGTACAGTTACTCGGACCAGACTCTTTACTATTCTGCAGTTGCCCGCACCAGACAATTAACTATTGTACAGTTGATCGGACTAGACTTTCTACTATCGGGTAGTTGCCCGGTCCAGACTCTCTACCACTGGGCAGTAGCCCGGACCTGACTCACTATCATTGGGCAGTAGCCCGGACCTGACTCACTACCATTGGGCAGTAGCCCGAACCTGACTCACTATTATTGTACAGTTGCCCGGACTTGACTCTCTATTATCAGACAGTTGCCCAGACCTGACTATTATCGGGCAGTTGCTTAGACCAGACTCTACTATTGTGCTGTTGTCCAGACCAGATTACTATTGTGCAGTTGCCCGGACCACCGACTATTTTTTTTCCTAGAGAGGAGGCCTGAGTCCCAGCCGTGGGAACATTACATGGCTGATAATGCTAATGCTAATAGTATGCAGTGCTCTTGCTAATAGTAGGTATGTAGCGAAGTGAAATCTCTCTCTGTTGCAGATCAAACCGGAGGTAGTAGGGCCGCAGTCTCCAAAACTGGACGTGTTCAAACCGGAGCCTCTAGCGGAGCCCTGGCGCGCGCCCTGCGACGTGTACTTCCGCGTCACCGCCGGCTTCTGAGGGCGAAGCACCCACACGTAGCGACGACTACACCGACATAAATGAACTACTAACAGCCAGTTTTGTCATCAAAACTGGCTAAAACTATCATTAAAAGTATTGACTTTTCCTTAACCATCATCATCTGCCTAGCCTTTTCCCAACTACCTATATTGGGGCAGCTTCCAGTCAAGCCGGATTTAGCTGAATACTAGTATTTTACGAGGAGCGGCTGCCTACCAGACCTCCACAACCCATTAACTGGGGTGACACGGTACTTCATGGTACTACTGTTTTGAAAGCAGCGGTAATGAAATAAATTACACAAAGTAATGCGCCTGGCTGGGTTGAACTGGCGTGAAACTGGCCCGGCGCCACCCGCACGGCATGTCATGTCAAAGCATTTTATTACTAATCAAGTTATTTTGAATCTTATTCAATTGAGTTTATAATTCATATTTCGATACCATGATGCCGCGGCATACTGCGGCATGACGTGGTATGCCGTTTCATTCCACCGGATGCTGCGGCGCGCCGTTGTATTTTGCGAGACGGAATGGGTCATTTTGTGTCAAGGAATTATGATTGCTAAGTCAGTTGAAATATGGTTGAAACTTACGCAGCGGTTAGGCTATATCACGGCATGTGCTATGCATGGCGTGCCATGCCATGCCGGCACATCTTCTTCAAGTTTTAAATTAAATAATTTCGTTGTATTTTTATGTAATTAATAGTTTTAATTTTGATCACTGCCTCACATTGTGTATTTAAAGAAAATGTGGTCGACGATGAACCTTACACTGTTTTTCAACACACTTATAAAAAATTGGTTTCTATCTCTCAAGCTAGCATGTTCGTTTTCAGTGCGTTAGTGATTTTATCCGCACTAGTGCGGTAAAATACGCGGCTGTGATCTGTAAATTTAGTTTGTTATATTTACAGTAGCACAATGGTTAGCAGTCAACTAAACATTCTTTAAGAAAACAAATTTTGATACTTAAGTGTGTTGAAAAACGTCGTTCGATATAGGTATATCGAACGACGAAACGACGAACGCTCAGGTGAGCGTCATTGCACTCTAGGCTCCATTGCGTCTCAGTCCTGCCTCGGCTGCAATGACGATCTTCGACCACATTGTACTATTATAATGATCTCAATAGAAAATATTTGTACGTTTTAATGTTTGACTATAAAATTGTTTAATTTTAGTGTCTTCTAAATTAAGAATTGTGTGAACTGATTGTGAAATAAATAAAATATATTTTATAAATCCGCCTTTTATTTAAACAAAACCATGTAACCGAAATTTATTTCATCACCACTGCTCTCAAAATGTTGAAGGAAAACATCGTGAGGAAACTGGCATGTCCTAGAACCGAAAATTCGAAGACATGTGACATCCACCAATTCGCTCTGGACCCGCGTGGCCTATTCCCACTCTTAGAAAGGAGGCCTGAGTCCCAAGCGTGGGAATGTTACAAGCCCAAAATGCTTGAAAGATTCTACTCCCCAATAGGTCCCATAGAAATATTGTTATGAAATAGCAAAACAGCTGTCGTAAAAAGTAAAATTGCTTTGTTTATACACTGAAATCGATGACTGACTGAAGGTAGAAGGGGTAGTGATGCATCAAACGGATCTGATGATGAAGGAAGGTAGGCACTGGAACTCTGTAATAAATCTATGTAACCTAACCGTTTTTGGATTAGAATTGTCATGTTATGCAAGATAAGCCACCTAAGCCTAGGCCTTATAAGGAGGCACCTTTGAACTGATCTGATGATGGAGCCGAAAGATGGAAGGTAATTAAATTTTGGCCTCGGACAAAACGATTCCTTTTCATCTTCACGTGTGGAAATAAAACGAAAGTTTATTTAAAACATTATAATAATTACATATTAATATACAAAACGATATAAAACAATCACGTCACTCTTTCTTTCCGTGGTCGCAAGCCAACACGTAGACGGGCGGTGCGGGCAGCAGAAATACCGGTGCGTCTGTCAACAACATACAAAGGTTTAGAATAGCATAGCATTAGCCTTATAATGTTCCCACTGTTGGGACTCAGGCTTCCTCTCTTGGAGAGGGAATGGGCTGTAATCACAGACCAGTTGAAAGAGGATAGAATGACCTTGTGGGCGGGGCAGGCGTGCCTCAATGTAGGTATGACGGTGGTCGTAATCCAATTTTGGTTCAACCGAAATTTGATTGACACCGGTCGTCAATCGCGATCTTACTGTTATTGTGTATGAAGCTCCGTGAAAAATATCAGTTATGCCGACTTGCGCTATTGCAACGAGTCGTAAAAAATGCCAAGTGTATGGTGTAGCCCAAGAAGGAATTCTTTTTTGCATGTGTGATAAAACCAATAGCAAACTTGCGATCCAAATGTGCGTGGTCTACTAGTGTGCGTAATGCGCGTCCGTATAGGTCCCTTGCCTGTAGTGGAGTTAAAGAGTGGGAGACAAGCGACACTCAATGTAGTACAAATTGACAACTATTTCCATTCCATTCTCATTCAAATGTTCTGTGGCCATAATCACGCGAGCCTTGTGCGGATTGATGGATGTCATATGTCTTTAACGCCCGTTTTCAATAAGCATCTACCTACAGTTGCAGCTACTAAAGATAAACAAATCCGTCCTTTTGCCCTTACTTGCTTTCCTTACCTACCGACGGTTAGCATTTCCTACCTAAAGTTGTCGATTGATAGATAGAATCTTACGGATTATCGGGGATAGCTATCTATGAGCTGCGGTAGGTTCTTGATAACGGGCGGTAGTTGACAAAAGTCGAAGATAAAAGTTCACGAGTGTGGCCATATCATAAAATAAATATATGCTAAATGGTGCCACAAAAGAGAACTACTTTTTCTACTATTAAGTATTTACCTACCGTTTATAAAACGGGTCACTTTGTCCTTTTAAAGCATTTTAGTTTATTATTATTCTTTAGTTATTTTGTGCAATGTTTGACAAATTTACTTTTGTTCTGTTCAATGTTTTTTTTTGCTGGAGAATCATCAGAATGACTTTTCCCAATTCTGGGCAGAGCAGAAGGACTTTTCTGACTTTTACTAACTAAACTCCACCCCGTTCCTTCTTAGCCTTCGATCCAGGGTCCTGGGTTTTCCTTTCACAAATCAATCCATGGCCCCAATAGGCTTCGACCCTGCTGGGCCCCTAAAGTTTACTGACATCTCTTTGAGGCGCGCGTGGAAGTTCTACCGAAGGTAGGTATTATATATATTAGTAACTAGCTATCCCCTGCGGTTTCACCCGCATTTTTCGTTACTGCTCCGCTCTCGTGGGTCGTAGCGTGATGGTATATAGCCTATAGCATTCCTCGATAAATGGGCTATCTAACACTGAAAGAATTTTTCAAATCGGACTAGTAGTTCCAGAGATTACCCCCTACATACAAACTTACAAATTTTACCTCTTTATAATATTAGTATAGATTTTGCCTAATTACTGTAGGATAGATATTATAATACGTACCGCATAGAGAATTGCACTGATTCTTCAGATTGTCTAAAGATCCGTGATGACAGTTTTTGCTGAAAAAAATTGACAAAATATTATTTTAGTGCTGGTCACTTTAGCTGCTCATTAAAAAAGAAAGAATTATTAATAGTTCAAGAACATGTACTCGATTTTTTTATTATAAACCTAATTACATTACACCCGATCCGAGAATCGAACCCAGAACTTCTGAATGTATGAGTTATCAGTCGAACTTTCACTTACTAGGTCATAGAGACCTCAACCCCATTCACACCACCACTACAACTACCACACACACATCACCACCATCACACCATTCTCATCTTCATTTGAGCCGAAAGACGTCCACTGTTGGACATAGGCCTCCCCAAGTGTTGCCATAACGAGCGGTCCTGTGCGTCTCACAACCATCAGATTCCTGCGACCCTCGCTAAGTCATCAGCCCACCTTATGGTAGGCCTTTTAGGAACCTAGATACCTAGTTGATTATTATATTAAAATTTCGACAAAAAAAAATCCGCTTCATTATCATCTTAACCGAAAGACGACCACTGCTGGACGTAGACCTCTCCCAAGCCTCGCCACAACAACATATCCTGTGTGTCTCGCATCCATCGGATTCCAGCGGTCCTTACCAAGTCATCGGTGCACCTAGTGAGAGACCTTGCAACACTGCGTCTTCCGGCATGTGGTCGCTACTCCAGTGCCTTTCGTTCCCATCGATCATCTGTTCTTTGAGCAATGTGCCCTGGCCACCAGTTGATTATCATATCTACTATCGTCTGTTTTTTAAACCCTGAGACTAAAATGACATTTCAACACAAAAGAACTGGCGTCATTCCTATAGTAAATTTGACATTACTTGTGTCAATTTAGTCTCCGAGTTTATAGAACAGACTATATGTTCTTATTTTACTTACTAAAAGATATTTCCAACTCACCAATGATCACCCAAGTTATTCAACGATCGTGACAGCGAACACTGACTGACATTATTCAAATCTGCGAGCGAGCACGCCTGTCTCAGCCGCGCCACCAACTTATGAGGCAAACTTAAACTCTGACAACTACTCGAACAATCACTGCCCCCGCACTTACTGCCCTCATCCACAGACTCCACATTAATCTTCGGAACACAAACGTCACTTTGACATTGACATTGACAGTTAGCACTAGAGTTGCCAGCTTGGGAATTTTCTACTAAATTAGTAGTAGGATTGGTTGAAATTGTTGGTCTTGATTCTACAGAGCGGTGTATGTTTGGATCTGAGGCGTATGTAGGGCCGTATTTTTCGTTGAAGTGAACAGTTTTCTTGTATCTGTTCATTAGGGAATGTTGGTACTGTCCGCGGCGGTTCGGTGAAGGTGATGTGTTACGAGATCGGTTTGGAGATGTGTAGGGTAAGGTGGGGTACAGTGTTACAAAAAAAATAAACTAGAATGTAATGACAAAAATATTGTTTTAATCAGCTACTTTTTGGCATGGAAATAAACTTTAACAATCTCTCTTTAATTAAAATAGCTCAAACATCAACATTATTAGCAACTACTTAATTTAAATTGCACTTTAATTAAATCAGTCGATTATAACACTGAGCCCCGTATATGGGGTAGTCTGTTACAGGGTAAGGGGCACAATGTTACAACATAAAATAATATAAAACAAACAAATTGTGAAAAAGTCCTTAACTTCTAATAAATATTAAACTTCTTTAAAATATTCTTTGGGAAAGTATAGACATCTGTCTCCGAACATTTTTTCTTCTTTTGAACATATCTTTGCAATGTCATAAAATTAACATGCTTTTCATTTGCAGCTTTTCGAAGACTAACACCACTTTCAACCATTAAAATCGCTTCTGCCATATCTTTTTCACTATGAAGACCGTAATCCGTCTTCCTCTTACGGTTTCGCACCATTTTCTTTTAATACCTTAAAATAGTACAAAAATATGTTAATTGGGGCTGACTGTTACAGTGTCACACAGTGCCCCGTAACACAGTGCCCCGGAGAGGCAAACCAAATTAAAAAATTTGAATGAGTATTTTAGGTTATGTTTACAACAAACTACTTAACGGTAATATGTAGCCAAATAAACATTAAATAAAGGAAAACCAACATCACTTACCTTAATACAATACATCCGGAAAGAAATTAAAAACTTTGAAACTATTTTGTCGTCGTTTAATCACATAAAAACCTTTTTTGTTTGTTATTTTTCAAGCACGGTACAAACTGTGGCTACAACAACTGTTTAAAGATAGCTGCTTGTGAGCTTGACAAACTTGTATACCAACATCATAAAACTAAAAGACAGGGACGGAGATATGTGCATTGTAACATTGTACCCCGTGTAACACTGTGCCCCATCTTACCCTACGCTGATGTTGTTTGTGTCGGTCGCTTCGTTTTCGGGTTTTTGAGCTCGTACTCCATTGCTATTGCTTCGAAAACCTGAAATAATGAAGCAGTTTTTGTTGTTATTATAGTACAGTCACATTTCGATAAACATATGTTATTTATCTATTGAAATAAAAAGAGAAACTGACTAACTGACATACCCACGCACAGTCTAAATTACTGGAACTAGGAAATTCACACCCAGGGCAGGATCTACGTTGGGTTCAAAGTTTGTATGGATAAACCTACTCTCACGCGGGCGAAATTGCTGCCACAAGCAAGTTCATGCATGAAAGGGAGCGAGACTACTGCCATCAACTTAAAAATATCTAGCCACTTAACAGCTACTGAGCTCCTATGAAATTCTAGATAGAAATAACTGCTCAATGAACTTTACCCGATTCGAGAATCGAACCCAGAACATCATGCTCAGCAGTAGTAACTTATGACAATTGGACCACTGGGTTAATCAGTCAGTCAGGAACAGTCAAAATTCTAAATCAAACTGTCGAACCGAAGAACTTTTTGAAGTCGGTTCAAAATCAAAATCAGAAATGTTTTTTCGACACACTTGCTCATAAAGTGGCTGTTATTGCACTGCACTTAGGTATATAAAGGGGCTCGTTACCAAACTGTGACATTTTGATTACCATTATGCACATGTGCGGTAATGTAGTTAGAACCTTTTTGTTTAACCTCTTTTTTGTCAAAAAGAGTTTTAAGACAAAAAAGAATAAAATTTGTTATTGCGTTCAATAGCATAAATTAGTGTTTTATTTACTTATTTCATGCAATTTCGTGTTTAAATAAACTATTTAAAATTTTACATATTTAATTAATTAAATCTTTTATCAAATTTGTATTTTCTATTTATATGAAACCTCATTCTTATTTTTTCTAAACCAACAGCTAGAATAGCTAGTCTATGGCCGTCATTTTTCGCGCATGCGCGCGTTTAAGAAAAGTCAATTTTTTTGCCGCCATATTTAAAAATAAAATACAGATTTTATAAATATGTCTACAACAACTATTAATGAGGAAAATGATTTGTGCTGTACGCAAGAAAATCTATGTCATGGGACCACTATAAAGTCAAAATAGTTAATTATAACTTTACTGACTGCACATTTACGAACTGTTTATTTAGATAAACTTTTCATATACCTACCTACTAAATAAAGTTGATTTTTAATTTATTTTCTTCACAAATGTGTCGAAAAACGTCGTATGATACACGTGAGTAATTGGTCATTATCGTTCTTGGTTCTCTTAAGACCCTCGCCATGGCTCGGGTCTTAATACCACCGCGACGATAATGACCCACATTACACACTTGTATCATAATGTACTATTATTTCACACAGGCCTACATGAGCTTATAATTTTTTTTATGGAAAATTTAATGATTCAACTTTATAGTTGTTACCTATAATTATTTATAGGTAACAACTTATACCCATTCGAAAGAGTAGTTCATCGATGAAAAAATATTTGATGTATCGTTCAGTCGAAGTAACATTTGGCGATAAAAGGTTGTTTCGTAATAAGTTCTATTCGATCAATCGTTTAGGCGACATTTCGTTAATCGACCATGTGACTCTCGAAGTTACGTTACGGACCCTATAAAATGTCGAAGCTAGTGCACGGTTCTAATTGGTCGTTTTCTATGGAGAAGAACCGGCACGAAACTCTATGGTTACTCTTTTCATTTAAAAGTTAAATGAAGGTTAAAAAAAACAACGGAAGAAAGATTACCTGTTCAGCGACTAGGTTCCTAGCGTATGGCGAGTTCTTGGATGGTAGGGCTTCCCTGCATAAAGCACAACGCTCCAACCGGATCCAACAAGCTGTGAACAAAACAAAAAACTTAATAGTTTAAAAATATACAGAAAATGTCCGAAAACCCGACTTTTAGGGACTACTAAGCCTGTTCCATCATCGGAGCACCAGACATACGGCGATACTCATAGGCAAATAAAAACCATATTAACTTTTTTTTATATACAACGTTGATACGACAGAGGGACTTTCTTTAAAACGGGTTGTTGTACTCATCAATATAAACAACTTTTACTATGCGACCAACACTGAAATCACGAAAAAGATACGCTTACTCAATACATTTACGAGTATATTCACATAATTTGACAAAATGTATGGAGCAGCGTATTTTTTTACTAACTAACTCTGTGGCTGACTTACGTTCGCAGTAGACGTGCGAGCGCGCGCACGTGAGCGGCTTGGTGGCGGTGGACGCGCACACGACGCACGCCAGCGCGCGCACCACGCCCGCCAGCGCGCGCCGCGACTTCTCGCCGCGCACGCCGCCGCCGCAGCTCCACAGCAACTGCCGAGAGAGAGAGAAAATTATATTCCTTGGTACGAGTATTGTTCGTCAAGTCGTTGTGCTCCTAGTCTTACGAATACTGACAAATGCTTGCGTTGACTGACTGGACAGGACCATTACACATTTTGTATGGACTTCAAAAGAGACTGTGACCCCTGAGAAGAAACACCACTAGGAAACACCGGCCTCATCTAGTATAAATGACGAAAACAAAATTACGTGATATTAAATCCTCCCGACCCAATTTCGATCACGATGGCCAATCTAAACATAGGTCTTTGGGCTGAAAAAATTATGATATGATACAAACCGGTCTTGAAGAGCTCCTGGCTAGGTAGATGTATCTAGGTTACATACCTAGGCAGAAGATATTATTATGAGCTCCAGAGCAGCTAGTTACCTCAGGGTCATCCTTGGGGTCCACGCCGCAGTTCCACACGAGCAGGGACACGCCACCGCCCGCGCCATCTCCTCTGATCAGACCAGCCACTTGACCCACCTGAAACATACAATTAAACACGAGATTTTAAAGTGAAACTTTTATTACATGGTCTCAAACTGTGTTGCATGTCGCGTGACGGTGACGTCAGAGCAGCCGAGGCCAATATGGCGGCGTCTATCGCATCAGCTGACCGTGTAGTGTATAGACTGTTACTCATTTGTGCCAGTGCTCCATGCTATTTTGTTTATTTTTGTCAGTGTTTAGTATAGGCCTTTAACCTATCACATACCCACAAAACGAGACACAATAGTAAAACAATATAAGCGCGGTCTCATAGGACCGGTCGGGGATTCATGAACTAATGGAATATTATTAGTCAAATGACTATAATGTGAAAAAAAGTTTCACTTTTACCGTGGTTTCATAAAAACCACACAACCCAATTTTTATATTTGTCGGCTCGTTCCACGATGGTTTCGAACTACGATCCAGAACCAGGTATCGTGCAATAAACAACAATGGCTATGAATTCAATCATTTTAAGTATTCATGTTTCGGGTCTCAGTTTTTCGACACCAAAGGTTTTGCATTGGTATTTTGTATTGGTTCAATCAAAATAATCATTATGGTTCTCAATACAATTCGATACAGTAGCAGACAACCTGAAATATGATCTTAATACCTCGCATGTCTGCCTTGTCAGTTTATATGTATACGCATCATCATCTGCCTAGCCTTTTCCCAACTATATTGGGGTCGGCTTCCAGTCAAGCCGGATTTAGCTGAATACCAGTATTTTACGAGGAGCGGCTGCCTACCAGGCCTCCACAACCCTTTAACTGGGGTAACACGGTACTTCATGGCAAGACTGGAGTCAGATTTACTGGCTTCTGACTATCCGTAACGACTGCCAAAGATCTCCAAATGACAGCCGGGACCAACGGCTTAACGTGCTTTCCGAGGCACGGAGGAAACTCGTTATGTTAAGATGGTCACCCATCCACAGGCCAACCTTGGCAAGCGTTGCTTAACCTTGAAGATCGACCTGTGCGGCTGTTATTATCTAGCCACGAGCTCCTCGACGAGTTTATGTATACGCATGTTTGACAAATAAATGATCTTTCTTTCTTTCATTCTACAGTACGTACAGGTAGTCCCAGCAGGTCCTTGCCATCGGCCTGCAGGAGACAGTCCCCTGGCTTCAAGCCTGCATGGTCCGCTCGGCCGTTTGGAGTCACCTCACGAACCTGGGAAATTAAGGAAACCATTCGATATTATTTTTCGGTTATGTTCCTGCATCACTTTTATTTGGTAGTTGATGCTGTTTGTTCCCAGATAGTATATTAATTTAATATTGATTGTTGACATTTCCGTCTTGCATGACGGTTACCTCGTGAAAGCCGAGACAGATAAACAAATCAAGTATATTGACTTGGATCGCGAGGTTGTCGACATGTGGGAAGTGGACTCTGCGATCATTGTACTAATAGTCGTGACAGCCAATGGCTTTTTAAGTCAAGAGTAATTTAGTTACTTTAGGCAAGCGTGCTCCATCGTCGGCCACATCATCGCTTACCATCAGGTGTTGATTCACTTTTTTTGACTGTCAGACATTTTGACAATTCAAAAGTAGTAGTGTTGTGATGAGATAGTGATCAAAAGCAAGCCTATATAAAGTATTATAAAAATAAAGACAACACCGGTCAGGTCGGAGGATACTTCCTTATTATAGTAACGGAGACATTATTGCTAAAAATAAGTTCTTACCCAAGGGTACGGGTCCCACAGCGTCCTCGTGAGTCTGAAGCCCAGCCCTTCTCCTTCATCCTCGGGAAGGTTCAGCTGAAAAAGACAATTTTATTCTGTTATTAATTATTTGGAAAGTTTTCGTGACTAGATAATAACAGCCGCACGGGTCGATCTTCAAGGTTAAGCAAGGCTTGCCTTTGCCAAGGTTGGTCTGTGAATGGGTGACCATCTTAACATACCGAGTTTCCTCCGTGCCTCGGATAGCACGTTAAGCCGTAGGTTCCGGCTGTCATTTGTAGATCTTTGGCAGTCGTTACGGATAGTCAGAAGCCAGTAAATCTTGACCCTAGTTAATAGGTTGTGGAGGTCTGGTAGGCAGCCGCTCCTCGTAAAATACAGGTACTCAGCTAAATCCGGCTTTGACTGGAAGCCGACCCCAATATAGTTGGGTAAAGGCTAGGTAGATGATGAATGTTAAAGTTTTGGTGCGATATCATAAAATGTTTTGGGGGTAAAGTTCTAACAGAATATCATGTTTTTTTCTGGGCTGTGTAATCTATACTCATACTAGTTTTTATCCGCGGCTTCGCTCCCGTCAAATGACTACCCTACGCTACCCTATCCTACCTACCCTACACTACCATACACTACCCTACACTACCCTACACTACCCTACACTACCCTACACTATCCTACACTACACTACCATACACTACCCTAAACTACCCTACACTACCTTACACTACCCTACACTACCCTACCCTACCTACCCTACACTACCCTACCTACCCTACTTAACCTAACTTTATTTTTTTTTATATTTTTTGCTATAAACCTCACGGAGCCTGAGACCTTTCCAACGAATGCAAAACCGTGGAAATCGGTTCGTGCGTTCTGGAGTTATAGCGTCAGGAAGGAAAACCCGACTTATTTTTTGTTTTTAGTATAGTAAAATTATAAACCTGAAGAATTTTTTTTTATTATTTATAGGCTCGCGCTTGACCGCATCTCACCTACGGTACGGACGGTAAGCGTTCATGTGGTCGACGATGGAGCACGCTTTTGTTATTGTTTGTTGTTTGAACACGCTAATCTCAGGAACTACTGGTCCGAATTGAAAAATTCTTTCAAGGTTGGATAGCCCATTTATCGAGGAAGGCTATAATATCATCACGCTAAGACCAATAGAAGCGGAGCGCTAATGAAGAACGTTTCAAAATCGGGGGATTGAGAGCTTCCGCTTCGTGCGCTGCGTAAACGGTTAAAGTTTCGCAAAAATTATATATGACAGAATTAACCTATCACATACCCGCAAAACGAGACACAATAGTAAAACAATAACACCGCGGTCTCATAGGACCGGTCGGGGATTCATGAATTAATTATTCCTCTTTAAACGTTCTGAAAACAGTCGCGTCTGTTCTGTCCGCGACAGTATAGGTCTATCTTTTAAAGTAAGCTCACTACGAGTTTAACCTTTTTTATGCTAACCAAATTTGTTCTAAAATAATGCGTTATTGGAGAAGGTGTTTTTATAAACATGATATTAATCCTTATCCATACACATTCATACCATATATTTAATTTAAAACAAAATTGCCCTTTACATCATTTGATTTAAATGAATATCTTAGGAGATATCGCAGCTTTAAAATAATACTAACTACAGCAAAATAATGATCGAGTACTGTGCGCATTAATGTGCAAAGTGTATAGCCCAAAGTAACAATTCCACGCGGACGAAGTCGCGGGCGGAAGCTAGTGTAAGTAATCATAAAATCAGAGACTCAAACTGTAACCGTATATTAAGTGTTTTTAACACTGTTTTTTAAAACATTTTTAACAGAAAAACACTTTTCAATGTAACAGATACAATAATCAAACTGTAACCTTTTATAAGTGTTAATAAGTGTTAATATGTGTAACAGAAATAAGTAAGTAGGTTTGTTAAGTAATGTTTGACAAGGCAGCGTTTACCTGTTACACTCACTTTTACAAGTGTTTTGGGTTAACATATTGAAAACACATTTATAAGAGTTACAGATTTGATTCTGTTACAGATTCAACATGTAACACTTATAATTCTGTAACCTTTATGAAGGTGTTTTTAAGTTCCTGCATACAATGCGTCTATAAGCTTCGCGTGGGCTTTAACTCTCGACTCGGAAGGAAGTACTTTATTCTTCAAAATACTCCGAGATCCGGTTGGCATTGACATTAAAACTTTAGTGTAGTTCACCTTCACATTAAAGCTCACCTTGGTATAGAAACTCTTTTGTGGAACATAAACATACAAAACGATACGTTAGTCGTAAAATATTATTCGGAAATGGTTATAATTGATATTTAATATTTTAATTCCTTTAGTTATATTTATGACGGATTTAAAAGGAAATAAGAATCAGCTTTTTGAATTATCATTTTTTGGTAGGCGCCTTTTTAGATTTCATAGTTTTTCTTAAGAAGGGAAATCATCTAATTACTTCTCCCGCTCTTGGGCGGAGCGGGAAGGTGTGTCAGACTTTTACTGATTAAAACTACACCTGTGTCCTTGAGCTGCCATTGGCGTTCTAAGATTAGGGGTTTTATCATTATTTTTAGGGTTCCGTACCTCAAAAGGAAAAAACAGAACCCATATAGGATCACTTTGTTGTCCGTCTGTCCGTCCGTCCGTCTGTCAAGACCCTTTTTCTCAGGAACGCGTGAAGGTAGGTATCAAGTTGAAATTAAAACCATATATTGAAATCCGCGGTCCCTTGAAGTTGTGCAAAAATCAAACTTGTAAGTTGACGGGAAAAAAAGATACGCCCGTTTATGTTGCAAAAAACGTACATTTCGACACTGTCAAAGGAATCAAAACTCATAGGGTGCTTCCCGTTGACCTAGAATCTTGAAATTTGGCACGAAGCAAGGTATTATAGCACTAATATCGGGAAAAGTCTGAAAACTGAAAATTTTTAGTTACGTCACAAGAAAAAAAAATTGAAAAGTCTTCAAGACTCGATTCGAGAATTAAACTGTTTTTATAGGTAGGTTGGTACGAAACCCTCAGTGCGCGAGTCCGACTCGCACTTGCCCGGTTTTTTATAATTGGTATAAACTAGTGCTTGACCGCAATCCCACCTGATAGTAAACAGTGATGCAATCGTTGACGGTGACCCGCACTAGTTTTATTTTAAAAGCCTAATCAGTCTAGCAAAAAAAGAAAGAATAACTAAATCTCGGAAAAAAATCCCGCGCGGGCCTATAAGTGGACATCGGCCCTGCTATGTTTCTACGATTTGCTGAAATCTCTTTGAGGCGCGTGGAAAAGTACGCGCCGTCGACGAACTGGGCTCGGTCCGAACGGTTACTGAACAGCCAGGTGGCGAGCAACCCATTACTCGCCGTCCACAAGGCACTTGCCTGGTTGTTTTTCAATGAAATTCAAGAAGCAGGATTATAGGCCATTTCATCATCTGCCTAGCCTTTTCCCAACTATATTGGGATGGGCTTCCAGTCAAGCCGGATTTAGCTAAATACCAGTATTTTACGAGGAGCGGCTGTCTACCAGACCTCCACAACCCATTAACTGGGGTAACACGGTACTTCATGGCAAGACTGGAGGCAGACTTTACGGCTTAACGTGCTTTCCGAGGCACGGAGGAAACCCGTTAAGATGGTCACCCATCCACAGAGCAACCTAGGCAAGCGTTACTTAACCTTGAAGATCAACCTGTGCGGCTGTTATTATCTAGCCACGAGCTCCTCATTATAGGCCATTTAGTAGGTATTTTAAATGTTATCAAGTCTACGCCTACGGTGAATCTATGCTCTACATCATAGATTCCTGACAGAAGCGGTATCGCCCCCTAGTGGATGCTGGAGGTTTTCGTGGTTGGCCAACCGGACCAAAAGCAAAGGACGTATAAAATAATTGATAAACGCGACCTTCAATCATCAACAACCACGAGTACACGATTACACAGAGAGAGAATTAATTAGGGTTCCGTAGCCAAATGGCAAAAAACAGAACCCTTATAGATTCGTTATGTCTGTCTGTCTGTCTGTCCGTCCGTATGTCACAGCCACTTTATTCCGAAACTGTAAAAGCAATACTGTTGAAATTTGGTCAATAGATGTATTCTATGAACCGCATTAAGTTTTTTACACAAAAATAGAAAAAAAGACTATTTAGGGTTCCCCATACTTATATATACATACATACGTAGGGTAGGTAGGGTATCTATGGATAGGTCTTCGAAAATGATATTGAGGTTTCTAATATCATTTTTCCTAAACTGAATAGTTTGCGCGAGAGACACTTCCAAAGTGGTAAACAGTGTCCCCCCCCCCCTGTAACTTCTAAAATAAGAGAATGAAAAATCTAAAAAAAATATATGATGTACTATGATTACTATGCAAACTTCTAACGAAAATTGGTTTTGAACGAGATTTAGTAAGTAGTTTTTTTGAATGCGTCAGAAATCGTTATTAAGTTGGTACCGAACCCTCCGTGCGCGAGTCCGACTCGCACTTCCACGGTTTTTTTAAATTTGTGATAATTAATAGACAATTGCGATATGAAGGAAAGGGGAGTTAGTGATGTTATGACGTGTGACAGGACAGAATGGAAGAAGAACAAACCGTGTTGCGCCGACAAAAAGTAATATGGGATAAGGGCAGGAAGAAGAAGAATAAACAATAGACGAACATATAAAATCGGTATAATAAAATTAACCTTAAGAATATAACCTATATACTTAGAGAGGGGAGGGGGCGTTGGAATTTTGTTTTCTTGTACATAAAGAAGGGCGGTAGTTCATAACAGGTTGAGAAACTATGCTCTACATGAAATAATAAAGGACAATGACTTACCATCACTACTCTAACTCCCTCCGTATATTCCTCTTCAGCCTCAGCATTTGAAGAGCCCTCCGCTGGTGTTTCCATCTGTCAACGAGAATATTGTTCCAATAAGAATAACAGAACTAGGAGGTTACTTACTGAGGGGGCTCGAAAAAAAACCGGGTAAGTCCGAGTCGGACTCGCGCACTGAGGGTTCCGTACCAACTTACCTATGAAAACAGTTCAATTCTCGAATCGAGTCTTAAAGATTTTTCAAAAAAGAAATCTTGTGACGTAAGTAAAATTTTTCAGTTTTCAGCCTTTTTCCTATACTTGTGCTATAATACATTTCTTCGTGCCAAATTTCAAGATTCTAGGTCAACGGGAAGCACCCTATGAATTTATGATTCCTTTGACAGTGTCGAAATGTACATTTTTTGCAACATAAACGGGCGTAACATTTTTTCCGTCAACGTAGAAGTTTGTTTTTTGCACAGTTTCAAGGGACCGCGGACTTAAGTATATAATTTCAACATGATACCTTCACGCGTTCCCGAGATAAAGGGCCTTGACAGACAGACAGACGGACAACAAAGTGATCCTATAAGGGTTCCGTTTTTTCGTTTTGAGGTACGGAACCCTAAAAAATAACGTATCTTTGTTGGAGTTTTTTTTTAAAATAAGTATTTAAACTAGTGCTTAACTGCGATCCCACCTGATGGTAAGCAGTGATACAATCGTTGATGGTGATACGCACTAGTTTATTAAAAGCCTATTCACTCTAGCCTTGAAGACTCCTAAATTAGTGTGCACTTTATTTGTTTCTAATTTTTAACGTATCGTGTGGTGTCACTATACGTTATATTATGTATACATACTTACTCTACTTTTTAGGGTTCTGTACCTCAAAAGGAAAAAACGGAACCCTTATAGGATCACTTTGTTGTCCGTCCGTCCGTCTGTCAAGACCCTTTTTCTCAGGAACGCGTGGAGGTATGAAGCTGAAATTTATATCAATTACTCAAGTCTACTGTCCCTTGAAGCTGTGAAAAAATCAAACTTCTAAGCCAACGCAATCAAAAGATACAGCTGTTTTCGACACTTGCAAGGGAATCAAAACCTACAGGGTGCTTCCCGTGAACTCAGAATCTTGAAATTTGGTACGAAGCAACGTCTTATAGCATAGATAAAGGAAAAATTACGAAAACCATAAATTTTTAGTTACATCACACAATATATATTTTTTTAATAATTTTAAACTTACTACCCATTTCCTCATAAACGCGTAGAGGTATTAAATTGAAATTCATACCAAATACTCAGGTCTATAATACCTTTAAGCTGTAACAAAATCAAACTTCTATGTCAACGCAATCAAAAGAAACAGGAATTTAAGCTGCATATTTTGAAACTCGCAAGTGAATCAAAACCTAAAGGGTACTTCCAGTCGACCTAGAATCTTGAAATTTGGCATGAAGCAACGTTTTATAGCACACATAAAGGAAAAATTCCGAAAACCTTAAATTTTTTGTTACATTACAAAATATATATTTATTTTTTAATAAATATAAACTTATTACTTTTGTTCAGTTATATTATAGATAAATGATATGTGTTAATATAAAATAAAGGATTACTTAAACGATAAAGAGATCTTTGTCTTAAATTTATGCTCCTCCATCATTCCCCATTGTAATGTTATGAATTTCATTTTGCAATAAAAATACCATAGCACAGTGGTCCAATCGCCCTACAAGGGCGGTCATTAATATCTTACTTTATTAAATTAGTTAAATGGGATGTTTTCTGAAGGGTAAATAATAAAAATACTTCACTAATGTACATTAATGCTTTATTTACATAATTTAATACATTATGTACAATAAACTGTAAAATATGTACTATTTAATATACATTTAAACTGTCAATATTTGAGATTTATTCTCCCTCGCTCGGAAATACATTTGAATATGATATTAACGCTGTTTATGAAGGGGTTATCATTAAATATGTATTCTTTTATATAATATACATATTATGTACAACAAAAGGCAAGAAAACTAAAACTACAATTTACATATTTACAAACGTCACTTACTTAACTTAGTTGTGGTTATAACTAAGTTAAATAAGTACAACAACTAACCTAATTTGAGTTTAAACTAAATTTTTAATAAATCTAAAAACTGCCTTTACATAGCGCTGTTTTTCTTACGGGGAAGTTTCCGAAGACCAGTAATGAATGCGCACTTCATGTATTTCTCATTAGCCTTTTAGTCCAGTCAAAATAGACTAAATTATGATTCAAGTTTGCATTAATTCCCAACAAGCTGGATTTTTGTGCAGGTCTTGGATGCGTCATTACAAATGACATGTCAAAAGTCCCCATCGATCCCGCTTGTGCGTTGTTTTTTATTTGAGGTCAAAGGTCACAAATTTGCGTTTTTTGCGTATATCACTGAAACAATGAGAGCTACCAAAAAATGGTTCAGACAAAGTTTGTAGATGGTAAAATTGTCTACAAAAAAGATCTACACTTTTTCTTCTACGGTGCACTGTTCTCGAGTTATGGCTATTTTAAACATAGAAAATACGAATATGCACTCATACTAAGGGGTGATGGGTTCGATGAATATTTGAAGGACAAAACATCTGTAACGACACATAAGCAATGTCGTAAAGCATACACCCGGAAGAGCAGCATCGCTGCAGCTAAAAGACAGCGTGGGGCGGAGATAGCTACCACATCTGGGATTAGTCCTCCTAGATTTTGAGGTAGTAAATCGTGTTTTTGTTTCAAGAAATACTGTTTATTCTGTGGCTTACTTCATAAAACGGCTGAAATTAAAAAAAAAGCGCAGCATCTTCGACAAAGAGTGTCTCAACAATTCAAGTTTCAACCTTTGATTTCAAAAAAACCATCTTGAAGGAAGTTCAGACTGGTTTTGATGAGCTAGCAAGTAGTGTTATTGCCCGCATTCAATATAAATATGACTTCGTTGCTGCTGAGGCTAACCGTACCATAGTGATTGTTACACTAAAATACGACTTTCCTGCGGTCTAAAGTCACGATATCTCGAAAACGATGCTTTGTAGAATAAAAAAGTCAAGATCTTTTTTGTAGGCAATTTTACGATCTACAAACTTTGTTTGAACCATTTTTCGATAGCTTTCGTATTTTCAGAGATATACGCAAAAAACGCAAATTTGTGACCTTTGACCTCGAATAAAAAACAACGCACAAGCGGGATCGATGGGGACTTCTGACATATCATTTGTAATGACGTACTCAAGGCCTGCACAAAAATCCAGCTTCTTGGGAATTAATGCAAACTTGAATGTCTATTTTGACTGGACTATTTACTAATTCAACACATTCAATTTCATTTAACCAATCTGAATACTTATTCAAAACTTTCGATTTACTTCTAGAGACAATTTTCCAAAATCTATCAAGACTTTTACATAAATTGAGTATCTTAATCTAAGTTCTTAATGTCTACATTTTCGACCTCATCCAGTGGGGATAAAATAGTTTCCAACACGTGTTGATGTTTTTGAGGAACAGTTCCAGTTATGGCAGACCAAATCTCAAAGAAATGCATCCTTGAGAAAGAACATTTAACCAAAGTACCTGAAAAAAATATATTATTTATTTTCGTAAGTTTCGTAGACCGTGCTACGCCAGAGCCTGCGCAGACGTAGAGGCTATATAGCGACTATAGTCGCAAAAGGACGCAAAAAAACCTATTAGATTTTAAAAATAGAGAGTTCAATCTTTAATATAAGATATGTGAGAGTATTCGATTATGGTTGAAATTTTTTGTAGGTCTATGTGAAGTCAACTATAAGACACAAATTTAATAGAAATACTTTGTGGCGTAGCACGTAAAAATTCGTCGTAAAAGGTAAAATAAAACTTAAAAATATAACTAATTACTTATAACATACCTTGATCTTGAAAATCCATGTCACAAACACCACTCAAAAACAATGCAATTCTGAGAATTCACAGTTAAACAAACAGTACCGCTAATGAGTAGGTAAGGTGTGCGCAACGTAATGATCACTTCGGAGGTAGAAAAATAAGTGATAATTAGGTAAAATGGGTGACATATTTATATTTTAGGGTAGCTTGTTTATCGGTAAATCATTATAGATAATTAAATTGGGGGTAATTGATGATGAAATTTTTGCATTAATGACCTACGGAGGAACCACCGTGCATAGTTATGACTCGATTGTCGTAATGAACGAACTTTGTAAACCTTGCAGGTTTGTACGGAACCCTCGGTGCGCGAGTCCGACTCGCACTTGGCTGGTTTTTTTTTTTAATTTATACTTATTTTGTTTTAGTAAGTTAACTTTTAATTATCTCACTGGTGGTATAAAAAGTATCCAACACGAGGATAAAGAGTGTGGTCGACGATGGAGCACGCTTGCCTAGAAGTAACCTATTATATTCTTGACCCTTAAGTTGTAGCTATCAGGAAACACCATAGAGAATATAACCACTAGAGAGCGCATAGCCCGATTTCTTCTAAGTAAACAACTCACCACGGCGGGCCGGGGGACGAAGAAAAATGCGCGGCTGCTATTGGTCCGTTCAAGGTCAAGTCGTGTACCTTTAATTTGATTCGCTTAAAAATCGGGAGCACGTGACGTGCATACTGCATTTGCTCCTGCCGCTTCTACTAGTTTTAGCATATGTTTGGTGAGCGCAATAGCATCGTACGCGCACTCCACCGGTTATTTGCTTCATGGGAAACACAGACTTCGACAGGGAATTCCGCTCCTTAGTTGGCGATAAGATATATTAGTTTAGAGATTCTTCTGATTTTGGGCTATGTCGGTAACCTTGGTTTATTATTTCCACATGAGCTGGTATTATAGTTTGTTTCAAAATAATAATACTTACCTACTTATAATCAATCTGTAGAAGTAAAAATACTGTACAACGAAAATATCAAAAAAATAAATGGCAGGGGGTGTTACTAGCGCCCGTTTTCAATAAGCTATCTATCTAAAGTTGCAGCTACTAAAGATAAACAAATCTATGCCTTTACTTGCTTTCCTATAACCTACCGACGGATAGCATTTCCTACAGAAAGTTGTGGGTTGATAGGTAGAATCTTACTGTTTATCGGGGATAGCTAGCTATAGTAGCTATCTATGAATTGCTGTAGGTTATTGAAAACGGGCGTAGACCGACACCGAACCCAAAAATGAGATTAAATTTTTTTTTTGTCCGTCTGTCTTTATGTTTGTTCGCTCGCCATACAATTCAGTGATGAATTTCAATACAGGCACTTTTGAAAGGTGAAAAGGTACTATCAGAAAATATTATGCTAATTACTTTAATTTTACGCGGGCGAAGCCGCGGGCAGGAGCTAGTAGTAGGTATCATAATTAATAAAGATATATTGTTTTTAAAATAATGAATTCCTATAACAAGTTTGTGAGATGGCCGACTATTATTTAATGTTGACACATTCCTCAAGGTAAAATATTTGTGTTTTGTTTTGCGTTTGTTTGTATATATAATTAAATAAATAAAAGATTCACTGGTCGAACGGTGGTCACTAACTATACTTACACCTGTTTTCAATAAGCTATCTATCTACAGTTGCAGTTACTAAAGATAAACAAATCTATCCTTTTGCCCTTACTTGCTTTCCTATAACCTACCGACGGATTGCATTTCCTACCAAAAGTTGTTGATTGATAGATAGAATCTTACTGTTTATCGGGGATAGCTATCTATCTATGAACTGCAGTAGGTTATTGAAAACGGGCGTTAGATACTGCAGGCATAGACCAAAAACGATTGTATTATTTGTATTACCGTTCGAAGAAAGAATAATTTGAAATGCAACCTCGTATAGGGTACCATGAGCTCTTAACGCGAACCATTTGATGACCTGAACTGAAAGGTTAAAGGGATAGAGTTGTATCGAGTGTAGAGCTCCATCCCTCTTTCTCGCTCACTCACACGACTGACATTTTAACACGTGAAGCTGTTCTCATCTTTGGGGAAGGATCTGCCATTATACATCATCATCTACCTAGCCTTTTCCCAACTATATTGGGGTCGGATTCCAGTCAAGCCGGATATAGCTGAATACCAGTATTCTACGAGGAGCGGCTGCCTACCAGACCTCCACAACCCGTTAACTGGGGTAACACGGTACTTCATGGCAAGACTGGAGTCAAATTTACTGGCTTCTGACTATCCATAACGACTGCCAAAGATCTGCCATATATTAGTTTGATAACCTAGTTTGGAGGTATGTGAAAGTCCCATAATTATGCTTCCTTTGAAAAGGGAGGATCCTCCGACTAGACAGGTATTATGTCTGGTGGGCTATTGCCCGATACCTAAATGATTTCGGGATGTTCTAAATGTTCTGATCGCGCAGAGGACTTTACTTGCGCGTTGCTACACAGAGTCGATTGAGAAGCGAGCTAAGAACATGGTCGGCAATGATGAACCTGTCGAATAGAAGCTTCAAAGTCTTGAGCATTACCGACACCGAGTTGCAGCCGGGACCTACGGCTTAACGTGCTTTCCTCCATGCCTCGGAAAGCACGTATTACATAGTAGGGAAAACTCTAGGTAGATGATGGATACTCTACTTTACTTTTACTTAAACTGTTAGTAAATTATATACCTACAACTTAATTCATGAATCCCCGACCGGTCCTATGAGACCGCGCTGTTATTGTTTTACTATTGTGTCTCGTTTTGCGGGTATGTGATAGATTAATTTTAACTATTACTCGACATGTTTTGAGAGACTCGGAAATTGAACTGTTTTCATAGGTATGTCGATACAGAACCCTCAGTGCGCGAGTCCGACTCGCACTTGCCCGGTTTTTTAGAGCCTCGTCAGTAACCACATTTTATTCTTTTTATATATTTTGAATCTACACTAATATAATAAAGAGGTAAAGTTTGTTTTTTTGTTTGTATGAGGTAATCTGTGGAAGTACTGGTCCGATTGCTAAAATTTTTTACCAATAGGAAGCTACTGTATTCCGGAGTGACATAGGCTATATTTTATGTACGCGGGCGAAGCTGCGGGCTAAAGCTAGTATTTAATAAAAACACTATACATAACTACTTACATTTAAATTTCTTTTCCAAATGCACGAATTCAATAGATGTATTTTATTGTGTTTTTCAACCTTCACAACAAATCAAACTAAAACACATTGTATATATATTTTTACCAGTTTTTCCTTATGTCACATAACTTAATAATATATCACAATAATTATAATCTATATCGTTAATGTGTTTAAAGCTCCGTGTGTCAGATTCGACTGGTGATCTCCGCTGATCTTAAACACGTAGTGTTGTGCTCAGGCTGAGAAAGTTTATCGATAGGATATGTTTATTTTGCAAATAGGTATATAATTTTTAAATAACACTTGTATGAGTTGCATGACACGTCTATTTTATTTATTTATTGAAACTTTATGCGTAAGTAAACACTGTATCTACAAAGGTGGACTTAATGCTTTAGGTATTTTCTACCAGTTGACCTTAGGGTGGTGCAGAAACATGGTATAACAGGAGCACCTAAAACATTGCCATACATCGTGGCAATGCCAGTCTTTTGGGCACACTTCCATTTTTTTATGACGCATTATTTTAGCAAGGAGTTATTGTCTTTAGTTACTCAGATACCCACGAAACGAGACACAATAGTAAAACAATAACAGCGCGGTCTCATAGGACCGGTCGGGGATTCAAACGTTAATATATTTATATCATCATCATCATTATCGGCCTTGTAATGTTCCCACTGTTGGGAAATTCTCTATATTTATATAAAAAGATGGGAAATTATGTTGCTGTGGCTGTTGGGAAATTATATAGATAATTTTGATTAGTTAAGGGTCTGTTTCACAGTGCCCGTGTAGCCACTACTTCCTGAATAAATTTAAAAAATAGAACAGAATTTCTATGAAATTATCTGCCAAGTAAGATATCGGAAACTTAATCATACTGTGGTGAAATAGGTCCTACTGTTTTAGTACTTTATTATAACTAGCTTTAGCCCGCAGCTTCGCCCGCGTACATAAAATATAGCCTATGTCACCCAGGAATACAGCAGCTTTCTATTGGTGAAAAATTTTTAGCAATCGGACTAGTACTTCCACAGATTACCTCATACAAATAAAAAAAAACTTTACCTCTTTATTATATTAATGTAGATAAAAATACTAAAAACATCGACACCAACAATTCGCTAACCACTCACATCACTAGCGAACCAGTTCGCCTCGATTCACGGCCGATCGAAGGTTGTTGAATCAGGTTAGTGTAGATACGGTTGCACAACAACCAGTCGACACATTATGTAGTCACGATAAACCATGCATGATCCAACGCGGCTCAAGAGCGGCCGTTAAGAGATTGTTCGAAAGTCTACTGCGGCCCTGAGGGCAATTGAGCTTCTGAGGATTACCACGGGCTCCTAGCGCGATTTATTTGAAGACCTAAATTGAACTGTTAAAGCATAGTGACCCGACTTTTTATGAACTAATACTAACGAGGAGCTCGTGGCTATATAATAACAGCCGCACAGGTTGATCTTCAAGGTTAAGCAACGCTTGCCAAGGTTGATCTGTGGATGGGTGACCATCTTATCATAACGAGTTTCCTCCGTGCCTCGGAAAGCACGTTAAGCCGTAGGTCCCGGCTGTCATTTGTAGAACTTTGGCAGTCGTTAAGGATAGTCAGAAGCCAGTAAATCTGACTCAAGTCTTGCCATGAAGTACCGTGTTACCCCAGTTAATGGGTTGTGGAGGACTGGTAGGCAGCCGCTCCTCGTAAAATACTGGTATTCAGCTAAATCCGGCTTGACTGGAAGCCGACCCAAATATTGTTGAGAAATGGCTAGGCAGATGATGATGACTACCCCCTTTACATCTTGCCGTCCAGACGTCCGGTAACATATAGTCACACGCGCCTCAAAGAGATGTCAGCAAAGCGTAGGACCCCGATAGGATCGAAGACTACTGGGGCTTGGGTTGAATGAAATAGGTACCGCCTCGGGACCCTGGAATTATGGCATAGAAGAAACAGGAGTAGGTTTTAGTCAGTAAAAGTCTGACACTCCCGCTCCGCACAGACCAGGAGAAGACGTTATGACGATTTCCCGCCTAAAAAAACCGGGCAAATGCGAGTCCGTACCAACTTACCGACATAATTATGAAAATAGTTCAATTTTTCGTATCGAGTCATGACGTCTCTTTCATACCTTTCCACGCGGCCCTAACGGGTACTGACAGGAACAATTTGTCTGCTGCGGTCTCTCCATCCGATGTCTTCAAGGCTAGAGTGAATAGGTTCTTAATAAACTAGTGCGCCTCACCATCAACGATTGCATCACTGCTTACCATCAGGTGGGATCGCGGTCAAGCACTAGTTTATTAAGTATCAGTCGATATGTTGGATAGATTATAAGAAGGCCCATAACTCAGTGGCGCATGCATGGTAAATGAAGGACGTAGTGTGGGAAACGGAACTAACAGAATATATGTAAATAAAGAATTGAACACAATAAAATTAATATTTATTTAAACTTCCGAATAATTTAATATTAGGAAATGGATTACAAAAACAAATTAATAGGAATCTAATTTGATTTATTTTACATAATAATATATTATGTACATAATTATATTAATTATGTAGATATTTACATTGCAGACGTTGGATTTCAAGTTTAAGGTAAAATAAACTATTTTATCGTTAGTATTTTTGTATTTGAGAGCAGTGCTGGCCCAGTGGTAACTGCCCCGACTTGCAAGTTGTAGGTCGCGGGTTCAAACCCGGTCAGGCGCATTACTTTGTGTAATTTATTCCATCACCGCTGCTCTCAAAACGGTGAAGGAAAACATCGTGAGGAAACCGGCATGTCCTAGAACCAAAACTTCGAAGACATGTGACATCCACCAATCAGCACTGGGCCCGCGGTGGATTCGCCCACCCCACTGCTGAGATTCAGGCGGAGGCCTGAGTCCCAGCAGTGGGAACATTATAAGGCCGATAATGCTAATAATATTTTTTTTTAAAAGGCAATATGCGTGTATTTTTTATTTGCTTAGAAATGAATATACTTTCAGGTCTAGTAAATAAATATGACAGAATTTTTAAAATATAATTATTACGGACAACAAAGTTATGAAGCTTCAAAGCTGCTAATCAGAAAGATAAGTCCGAATGTAATTACGACGTATAGTCCAGTCATTATAGGCGAGGAGCTCGTGGCTAGATAATAATAGCCGCACAGGTCGATCTTCCAGGTTAAGCAACGGTTGCCAAGGTTGGTCTGTGGATCTTAACATAACGAAGTCGTTACGGATAGTCAGAAGCCAGTAAATCTAACTCCAGTCTTGCCATGAAGTACCGTGTTACCCCAGTTAAGGGGTTGTGGAGGTCTAGTAGGCAGCCACTCCTCGTAAAATACTGGTATTCAGCTAAATCCGGCTTGACTGGAAGCCGACCCCAATATAGTTGGGAAAAGGCTAGGCAGATGATGGAAATGGCACTTTGGCGAGAGGAACAGATATATTTTTGTTGTATCTTGTTTGCTTTCCTACTAATTTCGATTTTGTTTTCATATTTGGTACCTATTATATTGTTTTTTTTTTATTTATTAACAAAATGGTTCGACAACAAACATTTTTTTCGTTATTGATACCTACGAGTATATCTAGTAGATACTTGATTGCTATCCCACCTGATGGTAAGAAGTGATGCAATCGCTGATGGTGAGGCGCACTAAATTATTAAGAGCCTATTCACTCTAATTATAGTCGGACGGGGAGTCCGCAGCAGGCTAATTGTTCCAGGCGTTTGATGTACGCGGTATAAACGTTGAGGCGAAACGCTTAGTCCGAATCGCAGACTAGGTTTCAACAACGATTCAAGGACATTGCAGCTAAATATTAATATTTTGTATTTAAAAAGTTTCAGGAACTTTTCATATCTACATAATACTACAAAAAAAAATCATGTAACTCCTACAACAAAGGAACAAAAATCTTCAAACAAATGACATATTGCTATGAATTTTTGTCTAGGCGTTTAAATGTGTTAGAAGATTTTTATTGATAGTGTTGTGTTTTTGATTGGTGATTTTGCATAAGGTAAAGTAAATATCAACAAATGGGTATTATTTATTTAATTATATGTCCCCTCTCTAGTTTGCAGTACTCCTTGATCTTGTGATGTCATGTTAAACCGAAACAAAGCATAAAACCATATAAGCAGAGATGTAACGTCATCATCATCTGCCTAGCCTTTTTCCCAACTATATTGGGGTCGGCTTCCAGTCAAGCCGGATTTAGCTGAATACCAGTATTTTACGAGGAGCGGCTGCCTACCAGACCTCCACAACCCATTAACTGGGGTAACATGGTACTTCATGGCAAGACTGGAGTCAGATTTACTGGCTTCTGACTATCCGTAACGACTGCCAAAGATCTACAAATGACAGCCGGGACCTACAGCTTAACGTGCTTTCCGAGGCACGGAGGAAACTCGGTACGTTAAGATGGTCACCCTTCCACAGACCAACCTTGGCAAGCGTTGCTTAACCTTGAAGATCGACCCGTGCGGCTATTATTATCTAGCCACGAGCTCCTCAATAAGGAACATTTTTATCCTAACTAATATTATAAATGTGAAAATGTGGATGCTGAACGGATTTGGACGAAATTTGGCATGCATATGGTCTTTGACATTGAAAAGAACATAAGGTTCCTTTTATCCTGATTCTTGAACACGCAGACGAAGTCGAAGATATTATAAATGTGAAAGTTTGTGAGAGTGGCTGTTTGTTACTCTTTCACGCAAAAACGGCTGGACCGATTTGGTTGAAATTACTGGATTAACATATAGGCTACATTTTTTTTTCGGGCGAAGCCGCAGGCGGCGCAGCAGGCGCAGGCTAGTGTTTAATTTTTCACGAAAGTTATAAATAAATCTTCTTCTTCTTCCACCTGGCGTAAATACCGGCTATTGTCAGGGTCCTGTTGGCTCTCATGTCGGACTTGACGACGTCCAGCCAGCACTTGCGAGGGCGACCACGGGACCTAGCCCCAAGGACAGCCATATCCATGCATCTCCGACCAACGTACTCCCTAGGGCGGCGCATGATGTGGCCATACATCGCAGACGACACTCGCGGCAGTTTTTCCCCCACGTCACGGACACCAAGACTACCTCGGATGAACGAGTTGCGTCCCGGGTTCTCTTTCGTTCAATCCAGGGCTCCAGTAGGCTTCGACCGTGTCGGGCCCTTACATTCTTTGGGTCATCATCATCTACCTAGCCTTTTCCCAACTATATTGGGGTCGGCTTCCAGTCAAGCCGGATTTAGCTGAATACCTGTATTTTACGAGGAGCGGCTGCCTACCAGACCTCCACAACCCATTAACTGGGGTAACACGGTACTCCATGGCAAGACTGGAGTCAGATTTACACAACCCCTCTACATTCTTTGGGTATGGAACAAAAATAAAACAAAGTATTCAATTCTTAAATTATTTATTTGTCGAATGATGTTCCTCTATCTAAGAGGTAGATAAACTTACACATCTACAATGTGTCACACGCGGGAAAATATTAGTACAACTCTGACACATTAACTTGACGCTTGGCGTCGATGAAATAATGTCCAAAAACAATATAACAACAACAGAGAACTAGCTAAATATCGAGGCGCGTTTCGGTAACAAAGATGCTGAGCATACCTGACACTTGCCGGGCGAGCTACGGGAATGCGGGGGGATGCGAGCATTTCAGAGATGCGTCAAGTTAATGTGACCGGATTGTACTTATTTCTATGCAGATACGAATCTTAAACAAACTAACGCCCGTTTTCAATAACCTACCGCAGTTCATAGATAGATAACTATCCCCGATAAACCGTAAGATTCTATCTATCCATCCACAACTTTTGGTAGGAAAAGTTAACCATTGGTAGGTTATAGGAAAACAAGTAAGGGCAAAAGGATAGATTTGTTTATCTTTAGTAGCTGCAACTGTAGATAGATAGCTTATTGAAAACGGGCGTAAAACAACACATAAGACTATCACATTTTTTTAAATTATTTCTATCAGATTTAGTTCAATTTAAAAATAATTTGGGGTGCTTGTCTTGAGACGCACAGGACCGGTCGTTGTGGCGACGCTTGCCTATGTCCAGCAGTGGACGTCTTTCGGCTGAGATGACGATGATGTGTCTGAGGAGTCTTCAAGTCAAGAGTGAATAGGTTACTTCTAGGCAAGCGTGCTCCATCGTCGGCCACATCATCGCTTACCATCAGGTGAGATAGTGGTCAAACACGAGCCTAGCCATAGTAAAAAAAAAAGGTTTTGCGCAATTAATGATACACATTGTATGTTTTTTTTATATAACATAAACTAGTGCTTGACTGCAATCCCGCCTGATAATAAGCAGTGATGTAATCGTAGATGGTGAGGCGTACTAGTTTATTAGGAGCCTATTCACTCTAGCCTTGACGACACCCAAATTATAATCGGACAAATTATTCCAGTCCTAACCTAGACGTTATAAACGACGAGGCGAAACGCTTAGTCCGGACCGTAGAGGTTTCAACAACGAAAGGGTTTTTTTTGTAAGAGTAATCATCAGAATGACTTCTCTCGCTCTTGGGCGGAGCGGAAGGGCGTGTCAGACTCTTACTGACTAAACCCCGATCCCGTTCCTTTCGACCTGGGGGACACGGTGAGCACCTTTCGGATTTTTCGTGTCCCCCAGAGGCTTCGGCCCTACCCCTACAGTGGATACTCGCCGTACGACGGTTTGTCCGATGGTAGGAAGGAGATGTTGTCTGGTGAATGATGTTCCTCTATTCGGAAGGTAGGTAGACGGTCACATGTATGATGTAGGTCTCCTGAGGAGCTAGTCCAGGGTCCAGCCGCCCGCAGTGGAGACATCAGCTGCCTTCATCCAGGGTCTGGTGTCTCCGAGACCTGTAAGATAAGATCATCATTTATCTGCCCAAACATGAGTACAATACATCATCGTCGCAAAATAATCCGCTCCTCCATACATTTTGTCAAATATCAAATTATGTGAACATAAATGTATGGAAGAGCGGATTTTGTTTTCGTGAGTTTCAGGTTTGGTCCCACAGTAAAAGTTGTTCATATTGATGAGTACAACGTTGTATATCACTCAGTTGCTTCCAGCTTAAAGGCAACTTATTAGAAACATAAACCTACCTATAGGAGCTCGTGGCTAGATAATAACAGCTGCAAGGATCGATCTTCAAGGTTAAGCTACGCTTGCAAATGTTGGTCTATGAATGGGTGACCATCTTAACATACCGAGTTTCCTCCGTGCCTCGGAAAGCACGTTAAGCCGTTGGTCCCGGCTGTCATTTGTAGATCTTTGGCAGTCGTTACGGATAGTCAGAAGCCAGTAAATCTGACTGCAGTCTTACCATGAAGTACCGTGTTACCCCAGTTAATGGGTTGTGGAGGTCTGGTAGGCAGCCGCTCCTCGTAAAGTACTGGTATTCAGCTAAATTCGGCTTGACTGTAAGCCGACCCCAATATAGTTGGGAGAAGGCTAGGCAGATGATGGCCTACCTGTAGGGGGCGGGCAGTTTGAGGTGCACAGTCCTCACGTGGAGTTTCATGGAATTGGACTGCGAGAAGGTCTTGCCACAGTGTCCGCACTGGTAGGGCTTCGCGCCAGAGTGCACCTGCGAATTGAAGAATAATAATAATAACTTAGAAGACGTTTACGTTAAGACGCCCGCCCGTTACAAATATGGTAATTTTATGATGTAAACATACTTTTTTAGGAAGGAACTTAGGAAGAAAGCAGCTTTCTGTCAATATATACATTTATGTAATCGAACCAGGATCTTCAGAGATTATTTCATCCAAACAAAAAAAAACAAACTTTATCTCTTTATTATATTAAGTATAGATTTCTGTCAAAGAATCTATTTTTATTACATTTAATTAATAAATTATAGTACTAAAACTGAGACAGCGTAAAAATCCGTTTGATATATTTATCTCTATACTCTATTTACTATAAGAAATTTAAAGAAACTTGTTTTACCGTCCGTTCGAACGATTTTGACTTTTATTGCGTTGGTGACATGACAAATGACGGCTCCAGTAAATAGTTGGTATTGTAACCACTTTTTTTGCTTTTAATGTCATCCTTATGTCTACGGAATGGAAATCAAAATCGGTTGAACGGACAGTAACATAAGTTTATTTTCTTATTGTAAATAGTACATGCTGAAAGTAGGGAAGAAGCTAAGAAAACAGCAATATCTGGTTTTAGAATGTCATAACTTGGCTACCGCCCCTAACTCTAAATGTGACAAAGACAAATTGCATAACCCCCTCTGATACCAGAACTAAAAATCTAAAAGGCCGCCTTTTGTCGCGCATGCGCGCGTTTGAGAAAAGTAAATTTTTCATATTTAAATGGCGGCTAAAAATTTACTTTTTAATAAAATAAAGATTTTACAAAAATGTCTACAACAACTATTTATGAGCAAAATGATTTGTGCTGTACGCCTTCAAGTAGAAAATCTATGTCATGGGACCGCTATACCGTCAAAAATTGTTAATTATAACTTTACTGACTGTACTAACATTTACGAACTGTTTCTTTAAATAAACTTTTGATATACCTACTAAATAAAGCTGATTTATCATTTATTTTCTTCACAACTGTGTCGAAAAAACGTCGTGAGGCGCTCGTGGCTAGATAATAACAGCCGCATGGATCGATCTTCTGGGTTAAGCAACGCTTGCCAAGGTTGGTCTGTGGATGGGTGACCATCTTAAAATAGCGAGTTTCCTCCGTGCCTCGGAAAGCACGTTAAGCCGTTGGTCCCGGCTGTCATTTGTAGATCTTTGGCAGTCGTTACGGATAGTCAGAAGCCAGTAAATCTGACTCCAGTCTTGCCATGAAGTACCGTGTTACCCCAGTTAATGGGTTTTGGAGGTCTGGTAGGCAGCCGCTCCACGTAAAATACTGGTATTCAGCTAAATCCGGCTTGACTGGAAGCCGACCCCAATAAAGTTGGGAAAAAGGCTAGGCAGATTATGGTTCCCTTAAGACCCTCGCCACTAATACCAGCGCGACGGTAATCACCCACATTACACACTTGTATCATAATCTACTATTACTATAATCTAATTGGTCAAGAGCCGTGGCTTTAAGCCAAGCCCAGTGACAACGTCACTATTGTCTTAACGTGTGTACATGTGTGCTCACCCGGTCGTGCCTGTTCAACGCCGCCTTGTGTTTGAACGCCTTGGGGCAGCTGGAACACTTGAACGGTCTCTCGCCCGTGTGGGTGCGCACGTGGATCTGAGGAATAACAATACAATAATAATATAATAATACTCCACAACTTTCACACAACGCCATCTAGTCCCAAGCTAAGCAGAGCTTGTGTTATGGGTACTAGACAACTGATAAACATACTTATATATTTCTAAATACATACATATTATAGATAAATTACACCCAGACACAGAACAAATGATCTTGCTCATCGCACAAACATTTGTCCTGGGTGGGAATCGAACCCACGACCTCCGGCGTAGCAGTCAGAGTCACTAACCACTAGACCAACAGGCCAGTCAATTAGAATAGACTATATTGTACACCAAAATAAGGAACATCATTTACAGCATAGCATCAGGCTTATAATGTTCCCACTGCTGGGACTCAGGCCTCCTCTCTGGGAGAGGGAATGAGCCGTAACCCTCCGCGGGGGCCCAGTGCGGGTTGGTCGATGTCACATATCTGCCAATTTTTGGTTCTAAGACATGCCGGTTTCCTTACGATGTTTTCCGTCACCGTTTTGAGAGCAGTGATGATGAAATAAATTACACAAAGTAATACGCCTGACTGGTTTAAACCAGCGACCTACAACTTGCAAGTCGGGGCCGTTACTACTAGTCCACTACTTTTTTTTTTCTGGTAGGGGAATCATCAGAATGACTTTTACCGCTCTTGGGCGGAGCGGGAGGGCGTGTCAGACTCTTACTGACTAAACCCCTACCCCGTTTCTTCGTTGCCTTCGTTCTGGGGGGGACTCGGTGTCAACCTGCTGTAGTAGCATATATACTCGTAGTATCATAGCATCACTTTATAATGTTCCCACTGCTGGGACTCAGGCCTCCTCTCTAGGAGAGGAAGTGGCCAGTCGCAGTAGTTTATCACATTTATATCATCTTCTTCATCCCTTTCCTTGTCTGTTTATTTCTTCCATTCTGTCCAGGGCTAGTGTCATGGCACTAAGAGGTGACCTGCAGTCGCTGGTAGATGCTGAACTTCTTGGGGCACTCGACGCACTGGTAGGGCTTCTCTCCCGTGTGCGTGCGCTGATGATACACCAGGGCCGCGTTCGACTGCGAAGACACATACGGTCCATAGATCAAGTGAGGTGTTACCTGCAGTCGCTGGTAGATGCTGAACTTCTTGGGGCACTCGACGCACTGGTAGGGCTTCTCTCCCGTGTGCGTGCGCTGATGATACACCAGGGCCGCGTTCGACTGCGAAGACACATACGGTCCATAGATCAAGTGAGGTGTTACCTGCAGTCGCTGGTAGATGCTGAACTTCTTGGGGCACTCGACGCACTGGTAGGGCTTCTCTCCCGTGTGCGTGCGCTGATGATACACCAGGGCCGCGTTCGACTGCGAAGACACATACGGTCCATAGATCAAGTGAGGTGTTACCTGCAGTCGCTGGTAGATGCTGAACTTCTTGGGGCACTCGACGCACTGGTAGGGCTTCTCTCCCGTGTGCGTGCGCTGATGATACACCAGGGCCGCGTTCGACTGCGAAGACACATACGGTCCATAGATCAAGTGAGGTGTTACCTGCAGTCGCTGGTAGATGCTGAACTTCTTGGGGCACTCGACGCACTGGTAGGGCTTCTCTCCCGTGTGCGTGCGCTGATGATACACCAGGGCCGCGTTCGACTGCGAAGACACATACGGTCCATAGATCAAGTGAGGTGTTACCTGCAGTCGCTGGTAGATGCTGAACTTCTTGGGGCACTCGACGCACTGGTAGGGCTTCTCTCCCGTGTGCGTGCGCTGATGATACACCAGGGCCGCGTTCGACTGCGAAGACACATACGGTCCATAGATCAAGTGAGGTGTTACCTGCAGTCGCTGGTAGATGCTGAACTTCTTGGGGCACTCGACGCACTGGTAGGGCTTCTCTCCCGTGTGCGTGCGCTGATGATACACCAGGGCCGCGTTCGACTGCGAAGACACATACGGTCCATAGATCAAGTGAGGTGTTACCTGCAGTCGCTGGTAGATGCTGAACTTCTTGGGGCACTCGACGCACTGGTAGGGCTTCTCTCCCGTGTGCGTGCGCTGATGATACACCAGGGCCGCGTTCGACTGCGAAGACACATACGGTCCATAGATCAAGTGAGGTGTTACCTGCAGTCGCTGGTAGATGCTGAACTTCTTGGGGCACTCGACGCACTGGTAGGGCTTCTCTCCCGTGTGCGTGCGCTGATGATACACCAGGGCCGCGTTCGACTGCGAAGACACATACGGTCCATAGATCAAGTGAGGTGTTACCTGCAGTCGCTGGTAGATGCTGAACTTCTTGGGGCACTCGACGCACTGGTAGGGCTTCTCTCCCGTGTGCGTGCGCTGATGATACACCAGGGCCGCGTTCGACTGCGAAGACACATACGGTCCATAGATCAAGTGAGGTGTTACCTGCAGTCGCTGGTAGATGCTGAACTTCTTGGGGCACTCGACGCACTGGTAGGGCTTCTCTCCCGTGTGCGTGCGCTGATGATACACCAGGGCCGCGTTCGACTGCGAAGACACATACGGTCCATAGATCAAGTGAGGTGTTACCTGCAGTCGCTGGTAGATGCTGAACTTCTTGGGGCACTCGACGCACTGGTAGGGCTTCTCTCCCGTGTGCGTGCGCTGATGATACACCAGGGCCGCGTTCGACTGCGAAGACACATACGGTCCATAGATCAAGTGAGGTGTTACCTGCAGTCGCTGGTAGATGCTGAACTTCTTGGGGCACTCGACGCACTGGTAGGGCTTCTCTCCCGTGTGCGTGCGCTGATGATACACCAGGGCCGCGTTCGACTGCGAAGACACATACGGTCCATAGATCAAGTGAGGTGTTACCTGCAGTCGCTGGTAGATGCTGAACTTCTTGGGGCACTCGACGCACTGGTAGGGCTTCTCTCCCGTGTGCGTGCGCTGATGATACACCAGGGCCGCGTTCGACTGCGAAGACACATACGGTCCATAGATCAAGTGAGGTGTTACCTGCAGTCGCTGGTAGATGCTGAACTTCTTGGGGCACTCGACGCACTGGTAGGGCTTCTCTCCCGTGTGCGTGCGCTGATGATACACCAGGGCCGCGTTCGACTGCGAAGACACATACGGTCCATAGATCAAGTGAGGTGTTACCTGCAGTCGCTGGTAGATGCTGAACTTCTTGGGGCACTCGACGCACTGGTAGGGCTTCTCTCCCGTGTGCGTGCGCTGATGATACACCAGGGCCGCGTTCGACTGCGAAGACACATACGGTCCATAGATCAAGTGAGGTGTTACCTGCAGTCGCTGGTAGATGCTGAACTTCTTGGGGCACTCGACGCACTGGTAGGGCTTCTCTCCCGTGTGCGTGCGCTGATGATACACCAGGGCCGCGTTCGACTGCGAAGACACATACGGTCCATAGATCAAGTGAGGTGTTACCTGCAGTCGCTGGTAGATGCTGAACTTCTTGGGGCACTCGACGCACTGGTAGGGCTTCTCTCCCGTGTGCGTGCGCTGATGATACACCAGGGCCGCGTTCGACTGCGAAGACACATACGGTCCATAGATCAAGTGAGGTGTTACCTGCAGTCGCTGGTAGATGCTGAACTTCTTGGGGCACTCGACGCACTGGTAGGGCTTCTCTCCCGTGTGCGTGCGCTGATGATACACCAGGGCCGCGTTCGACTGCGAAGACACATACGGTCCATAGATCAAGTGAGGTGTTACCTGCAGTCGCTGGTAGATGCTGAACTTCTTGGGGCACTCGACGCACTGGTAGGGCTTCTCTCCCGTGTGCGTGCGCTGATGATACACCAGGGCCGCGTTCGACTGCGAAGACACATACGGTCCATAGATCAAGTGAGGTGTTACCTGCAGTCGCTGGTAGATGCTGAACTTCTTGGGGCACTCGACGCACTGGTAGGGCTTCTCTCCCGTGTGCGTGCGCTGATGATACACCAGGGCCGCGTTCGACTGCGAAGACACATACGGTCCATAGATCAAGTGAGGTGTTACCTGCAGTCGCTGGTAGATGCTGAACTTCTTGGGGCACTCGACGCACTGGTAGGGCTTCTCTCCCGTGTGCGTGCGCTGATGATACACCAGGGCCGCGTTCGACTGCGAAGACACATACGGTCCATAGATCAAGTGAGGTGTTACCTGCAGTCGCTGGTAGATGCTGAACTTCTTGGGGCACTCGACGCACTGGTAGGGCTTCTCTCCCGTGTGCGTGCGCTGATGATACACCAGGGCCGCGTTCGACTGCGAAGACACATACGGTCCATAGATCAAGTGAGGTGTTACCTGCAGTCGCTGGTAGATGCTGAACTTCTTGGGGCACTCGACGCACTGGTAGGGCTTCTCTCCCGTGTGCGTGCGCTGATGATACACCAGGGCCGCGTTCGACTGCGAAGACACATACGGTCCATAGATCAAGTGAGGTGTTACCTGCAGTCGCTGGTAGATGCTGAACTTCTTGGGGCACTCGACGCACTGGTAGGGCTTCTCTCCCGTGTGCGTGCGCTGATGATACACCAGGGCCGCGTTCGACTGCGAAGACACATACGGTCCATAGATCAAGTGAGGTGTTACCTGCAGTCGCTGGTAGATGCTGAACTTCTTGGGGCACTCGACGCACTGGTAGGGCTTCTCTCCCGTGTGCGTGCGCTGATGATACACCAGGGCCGCGTTCGACTGCGAAGACACATACGGTCCATAGATCAAGTGAGGTGTTACCTGCAGTCGCTGGTAGATGCTGAACTTCTTGGGGCACTCGACGCACTGGTAGGGCTTCTCTCCCGTGTGCGTGCGCTGATGATACACCAGGGCCGCGTTCGACTGCGAAGACACATACGGTCCATAGATCAAGTGAGGTGTTACCTGCAGTCGCTGGTAGATGCTGAACTTCTTGGGGCACTCGACGCACTGGTAGGGCTTCTCTCCCGTGTGCGTGCGCTGATGATACACCAGGGCCGCGTTCGACTGCGAAGACACATACGGTCCATAGATCAAGTGAGGTGTTACCTGCAGTCGCTGGTAGATGCTGAACTTCTTGGGGCACTCGACGCACTGGTAGGGCTTCTCTCCCGTGTGCGTGCGCTGATGATACACCAGGGCCGCGTTCGACTGCGAAGACACATACGGTCCATAGATCAAGTGAGGTGTTACCTGCAGTCGCTGGTAGATGCTGAACTTCTTGGGGCACTCGACGCACTGGTAGGGCTTCTCTCCCGTGTGCGTGCGCTGATGATACACCAGGGCCGCGTTCGACTGCGAAGACACATACGGTCCATAGATCAAGTGAGGTGTTACCTGCAGTCGCTGGTAGATGCTGAACTTCTTGGGGCACTCGACGCACTGGTAGGGCTTCTCTCCCGTGTGCGTGCGCTGATGATACACCAGGGCCGCGTTCGACTGCGAAGACACATACGGTCCATAGATCAAGTGAGGTGTTACCTGCAGTCGCTGGTAGATGCTGAACTTCTTGGGGCACTCGACGCACTGGTAGGGCTTCTCTCCCGTGTGCGTGCGTGCGCTGATGATACACCAGGGCCGCGTTCGACTGCGAAGACACATACGGTCCATAGATCAAGTGAGGTGTTACCTGCAGTCGCTGGTAGATGCTGAACTTCTTGGGGCACTCGACGCACTGGTAGGGCTTCTCTCCCGTGTGCGTGCGCTGATGATACACCAGGGCCGCGTTCGACTGCGAAGACACATACGGTCCATAGATCAAGTGAGGTGTTACCTGCAGTCGCTGGTAGATGCTGAACTTCTTGGGGCACTCGACGCACTGGTAGGGCTTCTCTCCCGTGTGCGTGCGCTGATGATACACCAGGGCCGCGTTCGACTGCGAAGACACATACGGTCCATAGATCAAGTGAGGTGTTACCTGCAGTCGCTGGTAGATGCTGAACTTCTTGGGGCACTCGACGCACTGGTAGGGCTTCTCTCCCGTGTGCGTGCGTGCGCTGATGATACACCAGGGCCGCGTTCGACTGCGAAGACACATACGGTCCATAGATCAAGTGAGGTGTTACCTGCAGTCGCTGGTAGATGCTGAACTTCTTGGGGCACTCGACGCACTGGTAGGGCTTCTCTCCCGTGTGCGTGCGCTGATGATACACCAGGGCCGCGTTCGACTGCGAAGACACATACGGTCCATAGATCAAGTGAGGTGTTACCTGCAGTCGCTGGTAGATGCTGAACTTCTTGGGGCACTCGACGCACTGGTAGGGCTTCTCTCCCGTGTGCGTGCGCTGATGATACACCAGGGCCGCGTTCGACTGCGAAGACACATACGGTCCATAGATCAAGTGAGGTGTTACCTGCAGTCGCTGGTAGATGCTGAACTTCTTGGGGCACTCGACGCACTGGTAGGGCTTCTCTCCCGTGTGCGTGCGCTGATGATACACCAGGGCCGCGTTCGACTGCGAAGACACATACGGTCCATAGATCAAGTGAGGTGTTACCTGCAGTCGCTGGTAGATGCTGAACTTCTTGGGGCACTCGACGCACTGGTAGGGCTTCTCTCCCGTGTGCGTGCGCTGATGATACACCAGGGCCGCGTTCGACTGCGAAGACACATACGGTCCATAGATCAAGTGAGGTGTTACCTGCAGTCGCTGGTAGATGCTGAACTTCTTGGGGCACTCGACGCACTGGTAGGGCTTCTCTCCCGTGTGCGTGCGCTGATGATACACCAGGGCCGCGTTCGACTGCGAAGACACATACGGTCCATAGATCAAGTGAGGTGTTACCTGCAGTCGCTGGTAGATGCTGAACTTCTTGGGGCACTCGACGCACTGGTAGGGCTTCTCTCCCGTGTGCGTGCGCTGATGATACACCAGGGCCGCGTTCGACTGCGAAGACACATACGGTCCATAGATCAAGTGAGGTGTTACCTGCAGTCGCTGGTAGATGCTGAACTTCTTGGGGCACTCGACGCACTGGTAGGGCTTCTCTCCCGTGTGCGTGCGCTGATGATACACCAGGGCCGCGTTCGACTGCGAAGACACATACGGTCCATAGATCAAGTGAGGTGTTACCTGCAGTCGCTGGTAGATGCTGAACTTCTTGGGGCACTCGACGCACTGGTAGGGCTTCTCTCCCGTGTGCGTGCGCTGATGATACACCAGGGCCGCGTTCGACTGCGAAGACACATACGGTCCATAGATCAAGTGAGGTGTTACCTGCAGTCGCTGGTAGATGCTGAACTTCTTGGGGCACTCGACGCACTGGTAGGGCTTCTCTCCCGTGTGCGTGCGCTGATGATACACCAGGGCCGCGTTCGACTGCGAAGACACATACGGTCCATAGATCAAGTGAGGTGTTACCTGCAGTCGCTGGTAGATGCTGAACTTCTTGGGGCACTCGACGCACTGGTAGGGCTTCTCTCCCGTGTGCGTGCGCTGATGATACACCAGGGCCGCGTTCGACTGCGAAGACACATACGGTCCATAGATCAAGTGAGGTGTTACCTGCAGTCGCTGGTAGATGCTGAACTTCTTGGGGCACTCGACGCACTGGTAGGGCTTCTCTCCCGTGTGCGTGCGTGCGCTGATGATACACCAGGGCCGCGTTCGACTGCGAAGACACATACGGTCCATAGATCAAGTGAGGTGTTACCTGCAGTCGCTGGTAGATGCTGAACTTCTTGGGGCACTCGACGCACTGGTAGGGCTTCTCTCCCGTGTGCGTGCGCTGATGATACACCAGGGCCGCGTTCGACTGCGAAGACACATACGGTCCATAGATCAAGTGAGGTGTTACCTGCAGTCGCTGGTAGATGCTGAACTTCTTGGGGCACTCGACGCACTGGTAGGGCTTCTCTCCCGTGTGCGTGCGCTGATGATACACCAGGGCCGCGTTCGACTGCGAAGACACATACGGTCCATAGATCAAGTGAGGTGTTACCTGCAGTCGCTGGTAGATGCTGAACTTCTTGGGGCACTCGACGCACTGGTAGGGCTTCTCTCCCGTGTGCGTGCGCTGATGATACACCAGGGCCGCGTTCGACTGCGAAGACACATACGGTCCATAGATCAAGTGAGGTGTTACCTGCAGTCGCTGGTAGATGCTGAACTTCTTGGGGCACTCGACGCACTGGTAGGGCTTCTCTCCCGTGTGCGTGCGCTGATGATACACCAGGGCCGCGTTCGACTGCGAAGACACATACGGTCCATAGATCAAGTGAGGTGTTACCTGCAGTCGCTGGTAGATGCTGAACTTCTTGGGGCACTCGACGCACTGGTAGGGCTTCTCTCCCGTGTGCGTGCGCTGATGATACACCAGGGCCGCGTTCGACTGCGAAGACACATACGGTCCATAGATCAAGTGAGGTGTTACCTGCAGTCGCTGGTAGATGCTGAACTTCTTGGGGCACTCGACGCACTGGTAGGGCTTCTCTCCCGTGTGCGTGCGCTGATGATACACCAGGGCCGCGTTCGACTGCGAAGACACATACGGTCCATAGATCAAGTGAGGTGTTACCTGCAGTCGCTGGTAGATGCTGAACTTCTTGGGGCACTCGACGCACTGGTAGGGCTTCTCTCCCGTGTGCGTGCGCTGATGATACACCAGGGCCGCGTTCGACTGCGAAGACACATACGGTCCATAGATCAAGTGAGGTGTTACCTGCAGTCGCTGGTAGATGCTGAACTTCTTGGGGCACTCGACGCACTGGTAGGGCTTCTCTCCCGTGTGCGTGCGCTGATGATACACCAGGGCCGCGTTCGACTGCGAAGACACATACGGTCCATAGATCAAGTGAGGTGTTACCTGCAGTCGCTGGTAGATGCTGAACTTCTTGGGGCACTCGACGCACTGGTAGGGCTTCTCTCCCGTGTGCGTGCGCTGATGATACACCAGGGCCGCGTTCGACTGCGAAGACACATACGGTCCATAGATCAAGTGAGGTGTTACCTGCAGTCGCTGGTAGATGCTGAACTTCTTGGGGCACTCGACGCACTGGTAGGGCTTCTCTCCCGTGTGCGTGCGCTGATGATACACCAGGGCCGCGTTCGACTGCGAAGACACATACGGTCCATAGATCAAGTGAGGTGTTACCTGCAGTCGCTGGTAGATGCTGAACTTCTTGGGGCACTCGACGCACTGGTAGGGCTTCTCTCCCGTGTGCGTGCGTGCGCTGATGATACACCAGGGCCGCGTTCGACTGCGAAGACACATACGGTCCATAGATCAAGTGAGGTGTTACCTGCAGTCGCTGGTAGATGCTGAACTTCTTGGGGCACTCGACGCACTGGTAGGGCTTCTCTCCCGTGTGCGTGCGCTGATGATACACCAGGGCCGCGTTCGACTGCGAAGACACATACGGTCCATAGATCAAGTGAGGTGTTACCTGCAGTCGCTGGTAGATGCTGAACTTCTTGGGGCACTCGACGCACTGGTAGGGCTTCTCTCCCGTGTGCGTGCGCTGATGATACACCAGGGCCGCGTTCGACTGCGAAGACACATACGGTCCATAGATCAAGTGAGGTGTTACCTGCAGTCGCTGGTAGATGCTGAACTTCTTGGGGCACTCGACGCACTGGTAGGGCTTCTCTCCCGTGTGCGTGCGCTGATGATACACCAGGGCCGCGTTCGACTGCGAAGACACATACGGTCCATAGATCAAGTGAGGTGTTACCTGCAGTCGCTGGTAGATGCTGAACTTCTTGGGGCACTCGACGCACTGGTAGGGCTTCTCTCCCGTGTGCGTGCGCTGATGATACACCAGGGCCGCGTTCGACTGCGAAGACACATACGGTCCATAGATCAAGTGAGGTGTTACCTGCAGTCGCTGGTAGATGCTGAACTTCTTGGGGCACTCGACGCACTGGTAGGGCTTCTCTCCCGTGTGCGTGCGCTGATGATACACCAGGGCCGCGTTCGACTGCGAAGACACATACGGTCCATAGATCAAGTGAGGTGTTACCTGCAGTCGCTGGTAGATGCTGAACTTCTTGGGGCACTCGACGCACTGGTAGGGCTTCTCTCCCGTGTGCGTGCGCTGATGATACACCAGGGCCGCGTTCGACTGCGAAGACACATACGGTCCATAGATCAAGTGAGGTGTTACCTGCAGTCGCTGGTAGATGCTGAACTTCTTGGGGCACTCGACGCACTGGTAGGGCTTCTCTCCCGTGTGCGTGCGCTGATGATACACCAGGGCCGCGTTCGACTGTCAACAAACACATGGATCTTAGCTGACATAGCTTAATATAAAACACAGAACCTCCTACTCTCCCACACACATACACAGGCATACCATCACACTATCCCTCACACACACACCATCATACACATACACACACGATCACGCACACACACAAACACATACACCTAAATAATATCATCATCATCATCATCATCTCAGCCGAAAGACGTCCACTGCTGGACATAGGCCTCCTCGCGCGCGTCGCCACAGCGACCGGTCCTGTGCGTCTCGCATCCATCGGATTCCCGCTCGCCTCGCCAGGTCGTCGGTCCACCTTGTGGGAGACCTTCCGACGCTGCGTCTTCCGGTACGTGGCCGCCACTCTAGAACCTTTCGTCCTTCCTTTAAATACATATACACACAAGCATATATACAATTGTTCGTTTTTTTCCTCTGTTACTTTTAATTATTATTCCCTTTATTCATTATTTAACACACATTATTTACATTTTTAAATATTTTTGACAAAAACATACAAAAAAGAAAAAAACATTTAAAAATATAAAAAATAGTAGCCCACCGGTATCGGGAACAGGGTCCAAGCTACCGGCGGTCAGGGCTTCAGGGAAAGGAACCTCCTTAGTATTATTATTATTATAAGCCTGTCGCGTCCCACTGCAGAGCAAAGTAAACTGGCATGTTGGTCTAGTGGTTAGTGACCCTGACTGCTATGCCGGAGGTCGTGGGTTCGATTCCCACCCAGGACAAATGTTTGTGTGGTGGGCACGATCATTTGTTCTGTGTCTGGGTGTAATTTATCTATTATATGTATGTATTTAGAAATATATAAGTATGTTTATCAGTTGTCTAGTACCCATAACACAAGCTCTACTTAGCTTGGGACTAGATGATGTTGTGTGAAAGTTGTGGGATATTATTATTATTATTTTAGTTTAGCGGCTTACGCGTTTAACAGACAAATGAGTGGGTTTAGACTGTGTACTCATGATGCACTCCTTGCCACACACCCTCACGCCCGCTCGGGAGCACAGCTTGTAGTTTACACATTTAACAGACAAATGAGTGGGTTTAGACTAGCTGTGGACTCACGATGCACTCCTTGCCACACACCCTCACGCCCGCTCGGGAGCACAGCTTGTAGTTTACACATTTAACAGACAAATGAGTGGGTTTAGACTAGCTGTGGACTCACGATGCACTCCTTGCCACACACCCTCGCGCCCGCTCGGGAGCACAGCTTGTAGTTTACACATTTAACAGACAAATGAGTGGGTTTAGACTAGCTGTGGACTCACGATGCACTCCTTGCCACACACCCTCGCGCCCGCTCGGGAGCACAGCTTGTAGTTTACACATTTAACAGACAAATGAGTGGGTTTAGACTAGCTGTGGACTCACGATGCACTCCTTGCCACACACCCTCGCGCCCGCTCGGGAGCACAGCTTGTAGTTTACACATTTAACAGACAAATGAGTGGGTTTAGACTAGCTGTGGACTCACGATGCACTCCTTGCCACACACCCTCGCGCCCGCTCGGGAGCACAGCTTGTAGTTTACACATTTAACAGACAAATGAGTGGGTTTAGACTAGCTGTGGACTCACGATGCACTCCTTGCCACACACCCTCGCGCCCGCTCGGGAGCACAGCTTGTAGTTTACACATTTAACAGACAAATGAGTGGGTTTAGACTAGCTGTGGACTCACGATGCACTCCTTGCCACACACCCTCGCGCCCGCTCGGGAGCGCAACTTGTAGTTTACACATTTAACAGACAAATGAGTGGGTTTAGACTGTGTAGTCATGATGCGCTTCTTGCCACACACCCTCACGTCCGCTCGGGAGCGAAACTTGTAGTTTACACATTTAACAGACAAATGAGTGGGTTTAGACTAGCTGTGTACTCACGATGCGCTTCTTGAACACACCCTCACGCCCGCTCGGGAGCACAGCTTGTAGTTTACACGTTTAACAGACAAATGAGTGGGTTTAGACTAGCTGTGGACTCACGATGCACTCCTTGCCACACACCCTCGCGCCCGCTCGGGAGCGCAACTTGTAGTTTACACATTTAACAGACAAATGAGTGGGTTTAGACTAGCTGTGGACTCACGATACACTCTTTGCCACACACCCTCACGCCCGCTCGGGAGCGCAACTTGTTAGACTAGCTGTGTACTCACGATACACTCCTTGCCACACACCCTCACGCCCGCTCGGGAGCGCAACTTGTTAGACTAGCTGTGTACTCACGATGCACTTCTTGCCACACACCCTCACGCCCGCTCGGGAGCGCAACTTGTTAGACTAGCTGTGTACTCACGATACACTTCTTCCCGCAGACCTCGCAGACCCAGGCCGCCCTCGCGCGCTGCTCGGGCGGCGCTCTGGCGTGGCTGCGCTTCACGCCGAGATGCACGCGCTGGTAGTGCACGGAGAACGAGCGCGAGTGAGCGAAGCTGCGGTTACACTGGAACACATAGTAACAGGTTAGATAGCGGTCGGGCTCGCGGACGGTGAGCACTGGGTAGCTCGCCGTCCGGCAGTCTGGTAATAACCTGGACCGAGCCTAGTCGTCAACGGCGCGTTCTGTTCCACGCGCGCCTCAAGGAGATGTCAGCAAACTGTAGGGGCCCGGCAGGGCCGAAGCCTCTGGGGAACACGGAAAATCCGAAAGGTTGTCACCGTGTCAAAAAAAAGGTGAGATAGCGGACAAGCGCGAGCTGGGCAATCATAATAATATCGAATCTCGAATAAATAAAGTATATTATTATTATTATTATTTCTTTATTTACTTTTTAAATACATATTAAATATATTTTTAAATATTTCTTACAAAAATAATAAAAAAAACATTTATTATTATAAAAAAAAAAACAAAAAAATATAATGCATATGTGTAAAAAAAAACGAGCAAGTATACCAACTTATGTAGACCTGACAAAAGTTCATTCAATATAGAAAAAACGGGGCATGTGCGAGTCGGACTCGCGCGCTGAGGGTTCCGTAACAACTTACCTATGAAAACGGTTCAATTCTCGAATCGAATCTTGGAGATTTTTCAAAAAATAAATCTTGTGACGTTTGACGTTTGCAAAAAACGTACATTTCGACACTGTCAAAGGAATCAAAATTCATAGACATTTGACATCCGCCAATCCGCACTGGGCCCGCGCGGGGGATTAAGGCCCATTCCCTCTCCTAGAGAGGAGGCCTGAGTCCCAGCACTGGGATTACAAGGCCGATAATGCAAAAACACAATCAACTAGGTACCCAGGTCGTAAAAGGCCTCCCACTAAGCGGAGGAGTGAGTCCCAACAGTGGGAACATTATACGGTAGATGCTATGCTACTGCGTGGCAGACAGACGCTCACCTCTTCACACTTGACGGCCGCGTCGTGCGTCTTCAAGTGATCCCGCAGCGCGTCCTGCGTTGGAAGGTTCTCGCCGCACTGGAAGCAGGAACTGCCGACAAAAGTAATATAAATTATACCTGATGGTAAGCAGTGATGCAATCGTTGATGGTGAGGCGCACTAGTTTATTAAGAGCCTATTCACTCTAGCCTTGAAGGCATCTAAATTGTAATCGGACGGGAAGACCGCAGCAGTCAAATTGATTCAGTTCTCCGATGTTTGAAATTGTTCCTTTGGAGTTTCTAGGAAAATTTGTGGAAAGGCAACCCTGATTCGAGAGCAAAGAGTAGCTCAGTGTTTGGCTGAAATAAAGTTCAGTGGTTTTTTTTTTAAGATGGGAAAACATGAAAATGCATAGGAAGGCGTGTCAGACTTCTCCAAAAATATTGAATATAAATTTTACATAATATTTAATTATACCAATTTTATACAAGGTGTAAAAAGACCGATCACATAGCCGATAACTACACATTCTGTACATGTAATTAAGCAACTTTAACTAAAAAATATTGTTGGGAAAGAACTTTTTTCCATCTATAAAAAATAATTAATTAAAAATAACTTCGATCAGCCGCGCGTTTGGTCGCTCGCACTTGGTCGTTGAACCGACCGCATGCTTGAGTGTGTGAGGCGCTCGTTGTGTTTAGTTTTCATTGCATTTTTCTAACTTCAAATGCGTAATTTGTTATGAAAATTTATAGAAAAAGATTCTTTATTTTTCGATTTTTCACGATTAGACGAACTACAGCTATGAACAATTTCAAATTTGACGAGCTGCGTATTTGATGAATTACCAACTTGACCAATGTCGTGCAACCCTTCATCGGCGACTACATCGTCACATTCGTCACTACCATCAGGCGAGATAGTGGTCAAGCGCAAGCCTTTCAAATATTTAACTGCATCACCACACTCACCACAGAGTACCATCACAGATCCCGCTGTCATAGCCAGCACAGTGTCGTTTCAGCGCGTCTACGGTCTTGAAGTGTTGCTCGCAGGCCGCGCATTTAAACTGGGGCTGCAAGCTCACTTTCTGGAAGAGGAAAGTCTTTTTAAATAATAATAATATGTTCCACAACTTTCACACAGTCCCAAGCTAAGCAGAGCTTGTGTTATGGGTACTAGACAACTGATAAACATACTTATATATTTCTAAATACATACATATCTATATATATAAATATATATAAAAATGAAACCCGTTTTTCGTTGTCACGACATAACATGAAAACGGCTTGACCGATTTGGCTGATTTTTTTTTTAAATGTTCCTTGAAGTTCAATGATGGTTCTTACGGAGAGAAACATTTAAAAAAAAGTTAGGTAAAGTAGGGTAGATAGGGTAGTGTAGGGTAGTGTAGGGTAGTATAGGGTAGTGTAGGGTAGTGTAGGGTAGTGTAGGGTAGTATAGGGTAGTGTAGGGTAGTGTAGGGTAGTGTAGGGTAGTGTAGGGTAGCGTAGGGTAGCGTAGGGTAGCGTAGGGTAGCGTAGGGTAGCGTAGGGTAGTGTAGGGTAGTGTAGGGTAGTGTAGGGTAGTGTAGGGTAGTGTAGTGTAGGGTAGCGTAGGATATGTAGGGTAGTCATTTGACGGGAGCGAAGCCGCGGGTAAAAGCTAGTTATAGATAAATTACACCCAGACACAGAACAAATGATTGTGCTCATCACACAAACATTTGTCCTGGGTGGGAATCGAACCCACGACCTCCGGCATAGCAGTCAGGATCACTAACCACTAGACCAACAGGCCAGTCAATGCGGGATTTTTGTTCAAAACTATTTTTGAATTTATTTATTTATTATACACTTAATTGTACACCATTACATATTATGAGAAAAGGAATCTTAAAACTAAAACACATACAATGGGCGGGCTTATCGCATTCCGCGACCTCTTCCAAGCAACCTGGAAATTTAATTTTACCGTAATGGAAAGTTCCATCTAAACTTGTTCAGTACGTAATTTGTGAAAAGGTGACAAGCAGACATACTCAACTGCGAATTTAACTTCAATTTTTTCATGTTTTTCCTTCACTGTGTGTCTCAAATCTGTGAGCCAAATGTTTTTTTTACTATCGCACCAAAACTGTAGGGCCGCCACTCGCTCCTCTATCGTGTAGCACTCACCTCGCAGCCTCTCCGCGTCCTCTTGCGATGCATATTCAAGCCGCTCTGTCCCAGGAAGCTCTCCCCGCACGCGGCACAACAGTACTTGCTGGGATGCTGTACTCTCAGGTGCGTGAGATGAGTGCTGTGCTGTGCTGTGCTGTGCTGGACGAGGAGAACAAGTGTGTGTGTGCTCACCCATCCACAGCTTCACCTTGTGTATCGTCTTGTGCGGCTGTTATGATCGTCGCCACTCGCTCCTCTATCGTGTAGCACTCACCTCGCAGCCTCTCCGCGTCCTCTTGCGATGCATATTCAAGCCGCTCTGTCCCAGGAAGCTCTCCCCGCACGCGGCACAACAGTACTTGCTGGGATGCTGTACTCTCAGGTGCGTGAGATGAGTGCTGTGCTGTGCTGTGCTGTGCTGGACGAGGAGAACAAGTGTGTGTGTGCTCACCCATCCACAGCTTCACCTTGTGTATCGTCTTGTGCGGCTGTTATGATCGTCGCCACTCGCTCCTCTATCGTGTAGCACTCACCTCGCAGCCTCTCCGCGTCCTCTTGCGATGCATATTCAAGCCGCTCTGTCCCAGGAAGCTCTCCCCGCACGCGGCACAACAGTACTTGCTGGGATGCTGTACTCTCAGGTGCGTGAGATGAGTGCTGTGCTGTGCTGTGCTGTGCTGTGCTGGACGAGGAGAACAAGTGTGTGTGTGCTCACCCATCCACAGCTTCACCTTGTGTATCGTCTTGTGCGGCTGTTATGATCGTCGCCACTCGCTCCTCTATCGTGTAGCACTCACCTCGCAGCCTCTCCGCGTCCTCTTGCGATGCATATTCAAGCCGCTCTGTCCCAGGAAGCTCTCCCCGCACGCGGCACAACAGTACTTGCTGGGATGCTGTACTCTCAGGTGCGTGAGATGAGTGCTGTGCTGTGCTGTGCTGTGCTGTGCTGGACGAGGAGAACAAGTGTGTGTGTGCTCACCCATCCACAGCTTCACCTTGTGTATCGTCTTGTGCGGCTGTTATGATCGTCGCCACTCGCTCCTCTATCGTGTAGCACTCACCTCGCAGCCTCTCCGCGTCCTCTTGCGATGCATATTCAAGCCGCTCTGTCCCAGGAAGCTCTCCCCGCACGCGGCACAACAGTACTTGCTGGGATGCTGTACTCTCAGGTGCGTGAGATGAGTGCTGTGCTGTGCTGTGCTGTGCTGGACGAGGAGAACAAGTGTGTGTGTGCTCACCCATCCACAGCTTCACCTTGTGTATCGTCTTGTGCGGCTGTTATGATCGTCGCCACTCGCTCCTCTATCGTGTAGCACTCACCTCGCAGCCTCTCCGCGTCCTCTTGCGATGCATATTCAAGCCGCTCTGTCCCAGGAAGCTCTCCCCGCACGCGGCACAACAGTACTTGCTGGGATGCTGTACTCTCAGGTGCGTGAGATGAGTGCTGTGCTGTGCTGTGCTGGACGAGGAGAACAAGTGTGTGTGTGCTCACCCATCCACAGCTTCACCTTGTGTATCGTCTTGTGCGGCTGTTATGATCGTCGCCACTCGCTCCTCTATCGTGTAGCACTCACCTCGCAGCCTCTCCGCGTCCTCTTGCGATGCATATTCAAGCCGCTCTGTCCCAGGAAGCTCTCCCCGCACGCGGCACAACAGTACTTGCTGGGATGCTGTACTCTCAGGTGCGTGAGATGAGTGCTGTGCTGTGCTGTGCTGTGCTGGACGAGGAGAACAAGTGTGTGTGTGCTCACCCATCCACAGCTTCACCTTGTGTATCGTCTTGTGCGGCTGTTATGATCGTCGCCACTCGCTCCTCTATCGTGTAGCACTCACCTCGCAGCCTCTCCGCGTCCTCTTGCGATGCATATTCAAGCCGCTCTGTCCCAGGAAGCTCTCCCCGCACGCGGCACAACAGTACTTGCTGGGATGCTGTACTCTCAGGTGCGTGAGATGAGTGCTGTGCTGTGCTGTGCTGTGCTGTGCTGGACGAGGAGAACAAGTGTGTGTGTGCTCACCCATCCACAGCTTCACCTTGTGTATCGTCTTGTGCGGCTGTTATGATCGTCGCCACTCGCTCCTCTATCGTGTAGCACTCACCTCGCAGCCTCTCCGCGTCCTCTTGCGATGCATATTCAAGCCGCTCTGTCCCAGGAAGCTCTCCCCGCACGCGGCACAACAGTACTTGCTGGGATGCTGTACTCTCAGGTGCGTGAGATGAGTGCTGTGCTGTGCTGTGCTGTGCTGGACGAGGAGAACAAGTGTGTGTGTGCTCACCCATCCACAGCTTCACCTTGTGTATCGTCTTGTGCGGCTGTTATGATCGTCGCCACTCGCTCCTCTATCGTGTAGCACTCACCTCGCAGCCTCTCCGCGTCCTCTTGCGATGCATATTCAAGCCGCTCTGTCCCAGGAAGCTCTCCCCGCACGCGGCACAACAGTACTTGCTGGGATGCTGTACTCTCAGGTGCGTGAGATGAGTGCTGTGCTGTGCTGTGCTGTGCTGTGCTGGACGAGGAGAACAAGTGTGTGTGTGCTCACCCATCCACAGCTTCACCTTGTGTATCGTCTTGTGCGGCTGTTATGATCGTCGCCACTCGCTCCTCTATCGTGTAGCACTCACCTCGCAGCCTCTCCGCGTCCTCTTGCGATGCATATTCAAGCCGCTCTGTCCCAGGAAGCTCTCCCCGCACGCGGCACAACAGTACTTGCTGGGATGCTGTACTCTCAGGTGCGTGAGATGAGTGCTGTGCTGTGCTGTGCTGTGCTGTGCTGGACGAGGAGAACAAGTGTGTGTGTGCTCACCCATCCACAGCTTCACCTTGTGTATCGTCTTGTGCGGCTGTTATGATCGTCGCCACTCGCTCCTCTATCGTGTAGCACTCACCTCGCAGCCTCTCCGCGTCCTCTTGCGATGCATATTCAAGCCGCTCTGTCCCAGGAAGCTCTCCCCGCACGCGGCACAACAGTACTTGCTGGGATGCTGTACTCTCAGGTGCGTGAGATGAGTGCTGTGCTGTGCTGTGCTGTGCTGGACGAGGAGAACAAGTGTGTGTGTGCTCACCCATCCACAGCTTCACCTTGTGTATCGTCTTGTGCGGCTGTTATGATCGTCGCCACTCGCTCCTCTATCGTGTAGCACTCACCTCGCAGCCTCTCCGCGTCCTCTTGCGATGCATATTCAAGCCGCTCTGTCCCAGGAAGCTCTCCCCGCACGCGGCACAACAGTACTTGCTGGGATGCTGTACTCTCAGGTGCGTGAGATGAGTGCTGTGCTGTGCTGTGCTGTGCTGTGCTGGACGAGGAGAACAAGTGTGTGTGTGCTCACCCATCCACAGCTTCACCTTGTGTATCGTCTTGTGCGGCTGTTATGATCGTCGCCACTCGCTCCTCTATCGTGTAGCACTCACCTCGCAGCCTCTCCGCGTCCTCTTGCGATGCATATTCAAGCCGCTCTGTCCCAGGAAGCTCTCCCCGCACGCGGCACAACAGTACTTGCTGGGATGCTGTACTCTCAGGTGCGTGAGATGAGTGCTGTGCTGTGCTGTGCTGTGCTGGACGAGGAGAACAAGTGTGTGTGTGCTCACCCATCCACAGCTTCACCTTGTGTATCGTCTTGTGCGGCTGTTATGATCGTCGCCACTCGCTCCTCTATCGTGTAGCACTCACCTCGCAGCCTCTCCGCGTCCTCTTGCGATGCATATTCAAGCCGCTCTGTCCCAGGAAGCTCTCCCCGCACGCGGCACAACAGTACTTGCTGGGATGCTGTACTCTCAGGTGCGTGAGATGAGTGCTGTGCTGTGCTGTGCTGTGCTGGACGAGGAGAACAAGTGTGTGTGTGCTCACCCATCCACAGCTTCACCTTGTGTATCGTCTTGTGCGGCTGTTATGATCGTCGCCACTCGCTCCTCTATCGTGTAGCACTCACCTCGCAGCCTCTCCGCGTCCTCTTGCGATGCATATTCAAGCCGCTCTGTCCCAGGAAGCTCTCCCCGCACGCGGCACAACAGTACTTGCTGGGATGCTGTACTCTCAGGTGCGTGAGATGAGTGCTGTGCTGTGCTGTGCTGTGCTGGACGAGGAGAACAAGTGTGTGTGTGCTCACCCATCCACAGCTTCACCTTGTGTATCGTCTTGTGCGGCTGTTATGATCGTCGCCACTCGCTCCTCTATCGTGTAGCACTCACCTCGCAGCCTCTCCGCGTCCTCTTGCGATGCATATTCAAGCCGCTCTGTCCCAGGAAGCTCTCCCCGCACGCGGCACAACAGTACTTGCTGGGATGCTGTACTCTCAGGTGCGTGAGATGAGTGCTGTGCTGTGCTGTGCTGTGCTGTGCTGGACGAGGAGAACAAGTGTGTGTGTGCTCACCCATCCACAGCTTCACCTTGTGTATCGTCTTGTGCGGCTGTTATGATCGTCGCCACTCGCTCCTCTATCGTGTAGCACTCACCTCGCAGCCTCTCCGCGTCCTCTTGCGATGCATATTCAAGCCGCTCTGTCCCAGGAAGCTCTCCCCGCACGCGGCACAACAGTACTTGCTGGGATGCTGTACTCTCAGGTGCGTGAGATGAGTGCTGTGCTGTGCTGTGCTGTGCTGTGCTGGACGAGGAGAACAAGTGTGTGTGTGCTCACCCATCCACAGCTTCACCTTGTGTATCGTCTTGTGCGGCTGTTATGATCGTCGCCACTCGCTCCTCTATCGTGTAGCACTCACCTCGCAGCCTCTCCGCGTCCTCTTGCGATGCATATTCAAGCCGCTCTGTCCCAGGAAGCTCTCCCCGCACGCGGCACAACAGTACTTGCTGGGATGCTGTACTCTCAGGTGCGTGAGATGAGTGCTGTGCTGTGCTGTGCTGTGCTGTGCTGGACGAGGAGAACAAGTGTGTGTGTGCTCACCCATCCACAGCTTCACCTTGTGTATCGTCTTGTGCGGCTGTTATGATCGTCGCCACTCGCTCCTCTATCGTGTAGCACTCACCTCGCAGCCTCTCCGCGTCCTCTTGCGATGCATATTCAAGCCGCTCTGTCCCAGGAAGCTCTCCCCGCACGCGGCACAACAGTACTTGCTGGGATGCTGTACTCTCAGGTGCGTGAGATGAGTGCTGTGCTGTGCTGTGCTGTGCTGGACGAGGAGAACAAGTGTGTGTGTGCTCACCCATCCACAGCTTCACCTTGTGTATCGTCTTGTGCGGCTGTTATGATCGTCGCCACTCGCTCCTCTATCGTGTAGCACTCACCTCGCAGCCTCTCCGCGTCCTCTTGCGATGCATATTCAAGCCGCTCTGTCCCAGGAAGCTCTCCCCGCACGCGGCACAACAGTACTTGCTGGGATGCTGTACTCTCAGGTGCGTGAGATGAGTGCTGTGCTGTGCTGTGCTGTGCTGTGCTGGACGAGGAGAACAAGTGTGTGTGTGCTCACCCATCCACAGCTTCACCTTGTGTATCGTCTTGTGCGGCTGTTATGATCGTCGCCACTCGCTCCTCTATCGTGTAGCACTCACCTCGCAGCCTCTCCGCGTCCTCTTGCGATGCATATTCAAGCCGCTCTGTCCCAGGAAGCTCTCCCCGCACGCGGCACAACAGTACTTGCTGGGATGCTGTACTCTCAGGTGCGTGAGATGAGTGCTGTGCTGTGCTGTGCTGTGCTGGACGAGGAGAACAAGTGTGTGTGTGCTCACCCATCCACAGCTTCACCTTGTGTATCGTCTTGTGCGGCTGTTATGATCGTCGCCACTCGCTCCTCTATCGTGTAGCACTCACCTCGCAGCCTCTCCGCGTCCTCTTGCGATGCATATTCAAGCCGCTCTGTCCCAGGAAGCTCTCCCCGCACGCGGCACAACAGTACTTGCTGGGATGCTGTACTCTCAGGTGCGTGAGATGAGTGCTGTGCTGTGCTGTGCTGTGCTGTGCTGGACGAGGAGAACAAGTGTGTGTGTGCTCACCCATCCACAGCTTCACCTTGTGTATCGTCTTGTGCGGCTGTTATGATCGTCGCCACTCGCTCCTCTATCGTGTAGCACTCACCTCGCAGCCTCTCCGCGTCCTCTTGCGATGCATATTCAAGCCGCTCTGTCCCAGGAAGCTCTCCCCGCACGCGGCACAACAGTACTTGCTGGGATGCTGTACTCTCAGGTGCGTGAGATGAGTGCTGTGCTGTGCTGTGCTGTGCTGGACGAGGAGAACAAGTGTGTGTGTGCTCACCCATCCACAGCTTCACCTTGTGTATCGTCTTGTGCGGCTGTTATGATCGTCGCCACTCGCTCCTCTATCGTGTAGCACTCACCTCGCAGCCTCTCCGCGTCCTCTTGCGATGCATATTCAAGCCGCTCTGTCCCAGGAAGCTCTCCCCGCACGCGGCACAACAGTACTTGCTGGGATGCTGTACTCTCAGGTGCGTGAGATGAGTGCTGTGCTGTGCTGTGCTGTGCTGGACGAGGAGAACAAGTGTGTGTGTGCTCACCCATCCACAGCTTCACCTTGTGTATCGTCTTGTGCGGCTGTTATGATCGTCGCCACTCGCTCCTCTATCGTGTAGCACTCACCTCGCAGCCTCTCCGCGTCCTCTTGCGATGCATATTCAAGCCGCTCTGTCCCAGGAAGCTCTCCCCGCACGCGGCACAACAGTACTTGCTGGGATGCTGTACTCTCAGGTGCGTGAGATGAGTGCTGTGCTGTGCTGTGCTGTGCTGTGCTGGACGAGGAGAACAAGTGTGTGTGTGCTCACCCATCCACAGCTTCACCTTGTGTATCGTCTTGTGCGGCTGTTATGATCGTCGCCACTCGCTCCTCTATCGTGTAGCACTCACCTCGCAGCCTCTCCGCGTCCTCTTGCGATGCATATTCAAGCCGCTCTGTCCCAGGAAGCTCTCCCCGCACGCGGCACAACAGTACTTGCTGGGATGCTGTACTCTCAGGTGCGTGAGATGAGTGCTGTGCTGTGCTGTGCTGTGCTGGACGAGGAGAACAAGTGTGTGTGTGCTCACCCATCCACAGCTTCACCTTGTGTATCGTCTTGTGCGGCTGTTATGATCGTCGCCACTCGCTCCTCTATCGTGTAGCACTCACCTCGCAGCCTCTCCGCGTCCTCTTGCGATGCATATTCAAGCCGCTCTGTCCCAGGAAGCTCTCCCCGCACGCGGCACAACAGTACTTGCTGGGATGCTGTACTCTCAGGTGCGTGAGATGAGTGCTGTGCTGTGCTGTGCTGTGCTGGACGAGGAGAACAAGTGTGTGTGTGCTCACCCATCCACAGCTTCACCTTGTGTATCGTCTTGTGCGGCTGTTATGATCGTCGCCACTCGCTCCTCTATCGTGTAGCACTCACCTCGCAGCCTCTCCGCGTCCTCTTGCGATGCATATTCAAGCCGCTCTGTCCCAGGAAGCTCTCCCCGCACGCGGCACAACAGTACTTGCTGGGATGCTGTACTCTCAGGTGCGTGAGATGAGTGCTGTGCTGTGCTGTGCTGTGCTGGACGAGGAGAACAAGTGTGTGTGTGCTCACCCATCCACAGCTTCACCTTGTGTATCGTCTTGTGCGGCTGTTATGATCGTCGCCACTCGCTCCTCTATCGTGTAGCACTCACCTCGCAGCCTCTCCGCGTCCTCTTGCGATGCATATTCAAGCCGCTCTGTCCCAGGAAGCTCTCCCCGCACGCGGCACAACAGTACTTGCTGGGATGCTGTACTCTCAGGTGCGTGAGATGAGTGCTGTGCTGTGCTGTGCTGTGCTGGACGAGGAGAACAAGTGTGTGTGTGCTCACCCATCCACAGCTTCACCTTGTGTATCGTCTTGTGCGGCTGTTATGATCGTCGCCACTCGCTCCTCTATCGTGTAGCACTCACCTCGCAGCCTCTCCGCGTCCTCTTGCGATGCATATTCAAGCCGCTCTGTCCCAGGAAGCTCTCCCCGCACGCGGCACAACAGTACTTGCTGGGATGCTGTACTCTCAGGTGCGTGAGATGAGTGCTGTGCTGTGCTGTGCTGTGCTGGACGAGGAGAACAAGTGTGTGTGTGCTCACCCATCCACAGCTTCACCTTGTGTATCGTCTTGTGCGGCTGTTATGATCGTCGCCACTCGCTCCTCTATCGTGTAGCACTCACCTCGCAGCCTCTCCGCGTCCTCTTGCGATGCATATTCAAGCCGCTCTGTCCCAGGAAGCTCTCCCCGCACGCGGCACAACAGTACTTGCTGGGATGCTGTACTCTCAGGTGCGTGAGATGAGTGCTGTGCTGTGCTGTGCTGTGCTGTGCTGGACGAGGAGAACAAGTGTGTGTGTGCTCACCCATCCACAGCTTCACCTTGTGTATCGTCTTGTGCGGCTGTTATGATCGTCGCCACTCGCTCCTCTATCGTGTAGCACTCACCTCGCAGCCTCTCCGCGTCCTCTTGCGATGCATATTCAAGCCGCTCTGTCCCAGGAAGCTCTCCCCGCACGCGGCACAACAGTACTTGCTGGGATGCTGTACTCTCAGGTGCGTGAGATGAGTGCTGTGCTGTGCTGTGCTGTGCTGGACGAGGAGAACAAGTGTGTGTGTGCTCACCCATCCACAGCTTCACCTTGTGTATCGTCTTGTGCGGCTGTTATGATCGTCGCCACTCGCTCCTCTATCGTGTAGCACTCACCTCGCAGCCTCTCCGCGTCCTCTTGCGATGCATATTCAAGCCGCTCTGTCCCAGGAAGCTCTCCCCGCACGCGGCACAACAGTACTTGCTGGGATGCTGTACTCTCAGGTGCGTGAGATGAGTGCTGTGCTGTGCTGTGCTGTGCTGGACGAGGAGAACAAGTGTGTGTGTGCTCACCCATCCACAGCTTCACCTTGTGTATCGTCTTGTGCGGCTGTTATGATCGTCGCCACTCGCTCCTCTATCGTGTAGCACTCACCTCGCAGCCTCTCCGCGTCCTCTTGCGATGCATATTCAAGCCGCTCTGTCCCAGGAAGCTCTCCCCGCACGCGGCACAACAGTACTTGCTGGGATGCTGTACTCTCAGGTGCGTGAGATGAGTGCTGTGCTGTGCTGTGCTGTGCTGGACGAGGAGAACAAGTGTGTGTGTGCTCACCCATCCACAGCTTCACCTTGTGTATCGTCTTGTGCGGCTGTTATGATCGTCGCCACTCGCTCCTCTATCGTGTAGCACTCACCTCGCAGCCTCTCCGCGTCCTCTTGCGATGCATATTCAAGCCGCTCTGTCCCAGGAAGCTCTCCCCGCACGCGGCACAACAGTACTTGCTGGGATGCTGTACTCTCAGGTGCGTGAGATGAGTGCTGTGCTGTGCTGTGCTGTGCTGTGCTGGACGAGGAGAACAAGTGTGTGTGTGCTCACCCATCCACAGCTTCACCTTGTGTATCGTCTTGTGCGGCTGTTATGATCGTCGCCACTCGCTCCTCTATCGTGTAGCACTCACCTCGCAGCCTCTCCGCGTCCTCTTGCGATGCATATTCAAGCCGCTCTGTCCCAGGAAGCTCTCCCCGCACGCGGCACAACAGTACTTGCTGGGATGCTGTACTCTCAGGTGCGTGAGATGAGTGCTGTGCTGTGCTGTGCTGTGCTGGACGAGGAGAACAAGTGTGTGTGTGCTCACCCATCCACAGCTTCACCTTGTGTATCGTCTTGTGCGGCTGTTATGATCGTCGCCACTCGCTCCTCTATCGTGTAGCACTCACCTCGCAGCCTCTCCGCGTCCTCTTGCGATGCATATTCAAGCCGCTCTGTCCCAGGAAGCTCTCCCCGCACGCGGCACAACAGTACTTGCTGGGATGCTGTACTCTCAGGTGCGTGAGATGAGTGCTGTGCTGTGCTGTGCTGTGCTGTGCTGGACGAGGAGAACAAGTGTGTGTGTGCTCACCCATCCACAGCTTCACCTTGTGTATCGTCTTGTGCGGCTGTTATGATCGTCGCCACTCGCTCCTCTATCGTGTAGCACTCACCTCGCAGCCTCTCCGCGTCCTCTTGCGATGCATATTCAAGCCGCTCTGTCCCAGGAAGCTCTCCCCGCACGCGGCACAACAGTACTTGCTGGGATGCTGTACTCTCAGGTGCGTGAGATGAGTGCTGTGCTGTGCTGTGCTGTGCTGTGCTGGACGAGGAGAACAAGTGTGTGTGTGCTCACCCATCCACAGCTTCACCTTGTGTATCGTCTTGTGCGGCTGTTATGATCGTCGCCACTCGCTCCTCTATCGTGTAGCACTCACCTCGCAGCCTCTCCGCGTCCTCTTGCGATGCATATTCAAGCCGCTCTGTCCCAGGAAGCTCTCCCCGCACGCGGCACAACAGTACTTGCTGGGATGCTGTACTCTCAGGTGCGTGAGATGAGTGCTGTGCTGTGCTGTGCTGGACGAGGAGAACAAGTGTGTGTGTGCTCACCCATCCACAGCTTCACCTTGTGTATCGTCTTGTGCGGCTGTTATGATCGTCGCCACTCGCTCCTCTATCGTGTAGCACTCACCTCGCAGCCTCTCCGCGTCCTCTTGCGATGCATATTCAAGCCGCTCTGTCCCAGGAAGCTCTCCCCGCACGCGGCACAACAGTACTTGCTGGGATGCTGTACTCTCAGGTGCGTGAGATGAGTGCTGTGCTGTGCTGTGCTGTGCTGGACGAGGAGAACAAGTGTGTGTGTGCTCACCCATCCACAGCTTCACCTTGTGTATCGTCTTGTGCGGCTGTTATGATCGTCGCCACTCGCTCCTCTATCGTGTAGCACTCACCTCGCAGCCTCTCCGCGTCCTCTTGCGATGCATATTCAAGCCGCTCTGTCCCAGGAAGCTCTCCCCGCACGCGGCACAACAGTACTTGCTGGGATGCTGTACTCTCAGGTGCGTGAGATGAGTGCTGTGCTGTGCTGTGCTGTGCTGTGCTGGACGAGGAGAACAAGTGTGTGTGTGCTCACCCATCCACAGCTTCACCTTGTGTATCGTCTTGTGCGGCTGTTATGATCGTCGCCACTCGCTCCTCTATCGTGTAGCACTCACCTCGCAGCCTCTCCGCGTCCTCTTGCGATGCATATTCAAGCCGCTCTGTCCCAGGAAGCTCTCCCCGCACGCGGCACAACAGTACTTGCTGGGATGCTGTACTCTCAGGTGCGTGAGATGAGTGCTGTGCTGTGCTGTGCTGTGCTGGACGAGGAGAACAAGTGTGTGTGTGCTCACCCATCCACAGCTTCACCTTGTGTATCGTCTTGTGCGGCTGTTATGATCGTCGCCACTCGCTCCTCTATCGTGTAGCACTCACCTCGCAGCCTCTCCGCGTCCTCTTGCGATGCATATTCAAGCCGCTCTGTCCCAGGAAGCTCTCCCCGCACGCGGCACAACAGTACTTGCTGGGATGCTGTACTCTCAGGTGCGTGAGATGAGTGCTGTGCTGTGCTGTGCTGTGCTGTGCTGGACGAGGAGAACAAGTGTGTGTGTGCTCACCCATCCACAGCTTCACCTTGTGTATCGTCTTGTGCGGCTGTTATGATCGTCGCCACTCGCTCCTCTATCGTGTAGCACTCACCTCGCAGCCTCTCCGCGTCCTCTTGCGATGCATATTCAAGCCGCTCTGTCCCAGGAAGCTCTCCCCGCACGCGGCACAACAGTACTTGCTGGGATGCTGTACTCTCAGGTGCGTGAGATGAGTGCTGTGCTGTGCTGTGCTGTGCTGTGCTGGACGAGGAGAACAAGTGTGTGTGTGCTCACCCATCCACAGCTTCACCTTGTGTATCGTCTTGTGCGGCTGTTATGATCGTCGCCACTCGCTCCTCTATCGTGTAGCACTCACCTCGCAGCCTCTCCGCGTCCTCTTGCGATGCATATTCAAGCCGCTCTGTCCCAGGAAGCTCTCCCCGCACGCGGCACAACAGTACTTGCTGGGATGCTGTACTCTCAGGTGCGTGAGATGAGTGCTGTGCTGTGCTGTGCTGTGCTGGACGAGGAGAACAAGTGTGTGTGTGCTCACCCATCCACAGCTTCACCTTGTGTATCGTCTTGTGCGGCTGTTATGATCGTCGCCACTCGCTCCTCTATCGTGTAGCACTCACCTCGCAGCCTCTCCGCGTCCTCTTGCGATGCATATTCAAGCCGCTCTGTCCCAGGAAGCTCTCCCCGCACGCGGCACAACAGTACTTGCTGGGATGCTGTACTCTCAGGTGCGTGAGATGAGTGCTGTGCTGTGCTGTGCTGTGCTGGACGAGGAGAACAAGTGTGTGTGTGCTCACCCATCCACAGCTTCACCTTGTGTATCGTCTTGTGCGGCTGTTATGATCGTCGCCACTCGCTCCTCTATCGTGTAGCACTCACCTCGCAGCCTCTCCGCGTCCTCTTGCGATGCATATTCAAGCCGCTCTGTCCCAGGAAGCTCTCCCCGCACGCGGCACAACAGTACTTGCTGGGATGCTGTGCTCTCAGGTGCGTGAGATGAGTGCTGTGCTGTGCTGTGCTGTGCTGTGCTGGACGAGGAGAACAAGTGTGTGTGTGCTCACCCATCCACAGCTTCACCTTGTGTATCGTCTTGTGCGGCTGTTATGATCGTCGCCACTCGCTCCTCTATCGTGTAGCACTCACCTCGCAGCCTCTCCGCGTCCTCTTGCGATGCATATTCAAGCCGCTCTGTCCCAGGAAGCTCTCCCCGCACGCGGCACAACAGTACTTGCTGGGATGCTGTACTCTCAGGTGCGTGAGATGAGTGCTGTGCTGTGCTGTGCTGTGCTGTGCTGGACGAGGAGAACAAGTGTGTGTGTGCTCACCCATCCACAGCTTCACCTTGTGTATCGTCTTGTGCGGCTGTTATGATCGTCGCCACTCGCTCCTCTATCGTGTAGCACTCACCTCGCAGCCTCTCCGCGTCCTCTTGCGATGCATATTCAAGCCGCTCTGTCCCAGGAAGCTCTCCCCGCACGCGGCACAACAGTACTTGCTGGGATGCTGTACTCTCAGGTGCGTGAGATGAGTGCTGTGCTGTGCTGTGCTGTGCTGTGCTGGACGAGGAGAACAAGTGTGTGTGTGCTCACCCATCCACAGCTTCACCTTGTGTATCGTCTTGTGCGGCTGTTATGATCGTCGCCACTCGCTCCTCTATCGTGTAGCACTCACCTCGCAGCCTCTCCGCGTCCTCTTGCGATGCATATTCAAGCCGCTCTGTCCCAGGAAGCTCTCCCCGCACGCGGCACAACAGTACTTGCTGGGATGCTGTACTCTCAGGTGCGTGAGATGAGTGCTGTGCTGTGCTGTGCTGTGCTGGACGAGGAGAACAAGTGTGTGTGTGCTCACCCATCCACAGCTTCACCTTGTGTATCGTCTTGTGCGGCTGTTATGATCGTCGCCACTCGCTCCTCTATCGTGTAGCACTCACCTCGCAGCCTCTCCGCGTCCTCTTGCGATGCATATTCAAGCCGCTCTGTCCCAGGAAGCTCTCCCCGCACGCGGCACAACAGTACTTGCTGGGATGCTGTACTCTCAGGTGCGTGAGATGAGTGCTGTGCTGTGCTGTGCTGTGCTGTGCTGGACGAGGAGAACAAGTGTGTGTGTGCTCACCCATCCACAGCTTCACCTTGTGTATCGTCTTGTGCGGCTGTTATGATCGTCGCCACTCGCTCCTCTATCGTGTAGCACTCACCTCGCAGCCTCTCCGCGTCCTCTTGCGATGCATATTCAAGCCGCTCTGTCCCAGGAAGCTCTCCCCGCACGCGGCACAACAGTACTTGCTGGGATGCTGTACTCTCAGGTGCGTGAGATGAGTGCTGTGCTGTGCTGTGCTGTGCTGGACGAGGAGAACAAGTGTGTGTGTGCTCACCCATCCACAGCTTCACCTTGTGTATCGTCTTGTGCGGCTGTTATGATCGTCGCCACTCGCTCCTCTATCGTGTAGCACTCACCTCGCAGCCTCTCCGCGTCCTCTTGCGATGCATATTCAAGCCGCTCTGTCCCAGGAAGCTCTCCCCGCACGCGGCACAACAGTACTTGCTGGGATGCTGTACTCTCAGGTGCGTGAGATGAGTGCTGTGCTGTGCTGTGCTGTGCTGTGCTGGACGAGGAGAACAAGTGTGTGTGTGCTCACCCATCCACAGCTTCACCTTGTGTATCGTCTTGTGCGGCTGTTATGATCGTCGCCACTCGCTCCTCTATCGTGTAGCACTCACCTCGCAGCCTCTCCGCGTCCTCTTGCGATGCATATTCAAGCCGCTCTGTCCCAGGAAGCTCTCCCCGCACGCGGCACAACAGTACTTGCTGGGATGCTGTACTCTCAGGTGCGTGAGATGAGTGCTGTGCTGTGCTGTGCTGTGCTGTGCTGGACGAGGAGAACAAGTGTGTGTGTGCTCACCCATCCACAGCTTCACCTTGTGTATCGTCTTGTGCGGCTGTTATGATCGTCGCCACTCGCTCCTCTATCGTGTAGCACTCACCTCGCAGCCTCTCCGCGTCCTCTTGCGATGCATATTCAAGCCGCTCTGTCCCAGGAAGCTCTCCCCGCACGCGGCACAACAGTACTTGCTGGGATGCTGTACTCTCAGGTGCGTGAGATGAGTGCTGTGCTGTGCTGTGCTGTGCTGTGCTGGACGAGGAGAACAAGTGTGTGTGTGCTCACCCATCCACAGCTTCACCTTGTGTATCGTCTTGTGCGGCTGTTATGATCGTCGCCACTCGCTCCTCTATCGTGTAGCACTCACCTCGCAGCCTCTCCGCGTCCTCTTGCGATGCATATTCAAGCCGCTCTGTCCCAGGAAGCTCTCCCCGCACGCGGCACAACAGTACTTGCTGGGATGCTGTACTCTCAGGTGCGTGAGATGAGTGCTGTGCTGTGCTGTGCTGTGCTGTGCTGGACGAGGAGAACAAGTGTGTGTGTGCTCACCCATCCACAGCTTCACCTTGTGTATCGTCTTGTGCGGCTGTTATGATCGTCGCCACTCGCTCCTCTATCGTGTAGCACTCACCTCGCAGCCTCTCCGCGTCCTCTTGCGATGCATATTCAAGCCGCTCTGTCCCAGGAAGCTCTCCCCGCACGCGGCACAACAGTACTTGCTGGGATGCTGTACTCTCAGGTGCGTGAGATGAGTGCTGTGCTGTGCTGTGCTGTGCTGGACGAGGAGAACAAGTGTGTGTGTGCTCACCCATCCACAGCTTCACCTTGTGTATCGTCTTGTGCGGCTGTTATGATCGTCGCCACTCGCTCCTCTATCGTGTAGCACTCACCTCGCAGCCTCTCCGCGTCCTCTTGCGATGCATATTCAAGCCGCTCTGTCCCAGGAAGCTCTCCCCGCACGCGGCACAACAGTACTTGCTGGGATGCTGTACTCTCAGGTGCGTGAGATGAGTGCTGTGCTGTGCTGTGCTGTGCTGTGCTGGACGAGGAGAACAAGTGTGTGTGTGCTCACCCATCCACAGCTTCACCTTGTGTATCGTCTTGTGCGGCTGTTATGATCGTCGCCACTCGCTCCTCTATCGTGTAGCACTCACCTCGCAGCCTCTCCGCGTCCTCTTGCGATGCATATTCAAGCCGCTCTGTCCCAGGAAGCTCTCCCCGCACGCGGCACAACAGTACTTGCTGGGATGCTGTACTCTCAGGTGCGTGAGATGAGTGCTGTGCTGTGCTGTGCTGTGCTGGACGAGGAGAACAAGTGTGTGTGTGCTCACCCATCCACAGCTTCACCTTGTGTATCGTCTTGTGCGGCTGTTATGATCGTCGCCACTCGCTCCTCTATCGTGTAGCACTCACCTCGCAGCCTCTCCGCGTCCTCTTGCGATGCATATTCAAGCCGCTCTGTCCCAGGAAGCTCTCCCCGCACGCGGCACAACAGTACTTGCTGGGATGCTGTACTCTCAGGTGCGTGAGATGAGTGCTGTGCTGTGCTGTGCTGTGCTGGACGAGGAGAACAAGTGTGTGTGTGCTCACCCATCCACAGCTTCACCTTGTGTATCGTCTTGTGCGGCTGTTATGATCGTCGCCACTCGCTCCTCTATCGTGTAGCACTCACCTCGCAGCCTCTCCGCGTCCTCTTGCGATGCATATTCAAGCCGCTCTGTCCCAGGAAGCTCTCCCCGCACGCGGCACAACAGTACTTGCTGGGATGCTGTACTCTCAGGTGCGTGAGATGAGTGCTGTGCTGTGCTGTGCTGTGCTGGACGAGGAGAACAAGTGTGTGTGTGCTCACCCATCCACAGCTTCACCTTGTGTATCGTCTTGTGCGGCTGTTATGATCGTCGCCACTCGCTCCTCTATCGTGTAGCACTCACCTCGCAGCCTCTCCGCGTCCTCTTGCGATGCATATTCAAGCCGCTCTGTCCCAGGAAGCTCTCCCCGCACGCGGCACAACAGTACTTGCTGGGATGCTGTACTCTCAGGTGCGTGAGATGAGTGCTGTGCTGTGCTGGACGAGGAGAACAAGTGTGTGTGTGCTCACCCATCCACAGCTTCACCTTGTGTATCGTCTTGTGCGGCTGTTATGATCGTCGCCACTCGCTCCTCTATCGTGTAGCACTCACCTCGCAGCCTCTCCGCGTCCTCTTGCGATGCATATTCAAGCCGCTCTGTCCCAGGAAGCTCTCCCCGCACGCGGCACAACAGTACTTGCTGGGATGCTGTACTCTCAGGTGCGTGAGATGAGTGCTGTGCTGTGCTGTGCTGTGCTGGACGAGGAGAACAAGTGTGTGTGTGCTCACCCATCCACAGCTTCACCTTGTGTATCGTCTTGTGCGGCTGTTATGATCGTCGCCACTCGCTCCTCTATCGTGTAGCACTCACCTCGCAGCCTCTCCGCGTCCTCTTGCGATGCATATTCAAGCCGCTCTGTCCCAGGAAGCTCTCCCCGCACGCGGCACAACAGTACTTGCTGGGATGCTGTACTCTCAGGTGCGTGAGATGAGTGCTGTGCTGTGCTGTGCTGTGCTGTGCTGGACGAGGAGAACAAGTGTGTGTGTGCTCACCCATCCACAGCTTCACCTTGTGTATCGTCTTGTGCGGCTGTTATGATCGTCGCCACTCGCTCCTCTATCGTGTAGCACTCACCTCGCAGCCTCTCCGCGTCCTCTTGCGATGCATATTCAAGCCGCTCTGTCCCAGGAAGCTCTCCCCGCACGCGGCACAACAGTACTTGCTGGGATGCTGTACTCTCAGGTGCGTGAGATGAGTGCTGTGCTGTGCTGTGCTGTGCTGGACGAGGAGAACAAGTGTGTGTGTGCTCACCCATCCACAGCTTCACCTTGTGTATCGTCTTGTGCGGCTGTTATGATCGTCGCCACTCGCTCCTCTATCGTGTAGCACTCACCTCGCAGCCTCTCCGCGTCCTCTTGCGATGCATATTCAAGCCGCTCTGTCCCAGGAAGCTCTCCCCGCACGCGGCACAACAGTACTTGCTGGGATGCTGTACTCTCAGGTGCGTGAGATGAGTGCTGTGCTGTGCTGTGCTGTGCTGTGCTGGACGAGGAGAACAAGTGTGTGTGTGCTCACCCATCCACAGCTTCACCTTGTGTATCGTCTTGTGCGGCTGTTATGATCGTCGCCACTCGCTCCTCTATCGTGTAGCACTCACCTCGCAGCCTCTCCGCGTCCTCTTGCGATGCATATTCAAGCCGCTCTGTCCCAGGAAGCTCTCCCCGCACGCGGCACAACAGTACTTGCTGGGATGCTGTACTCTCAGGTGCGTGAGATGAGTGCTGTGCTGTGCTGTGCTGTGCTGGACGAGGAGAACAAGTGTGTGTGTGCTCACCCATCCACAGCTTCACCTTGTGTATCGTCTTGTGCGGCTGTTATGATCGTCGCCACTCGCTCCTCTATCGTGTAGCACTCACCTCGCAGCCTCTCCGCGTCCTCTTGCGATGCATATTCAAGCCGCTCTGTCCCAGGAAGCTCTCCCCGCACGCGGCACAACAGTACTTGCTGGGATGCTGTACTCTCAGGTGCGTGAGATGAGTGCTGTGCTGTGCTGTGCTGTGCTGTGCTGGACGAGGAGAACAAGTGTGTGTGTGCTCACCCATCCACAGCTTCACCTTGTGTATCGTCTTGTGCGGCTGTTATGATCGTCGCCACTCGCTCCTCTATCGTGTAGCACTCACCTCGCAGCCTCTCCGCGTCCTCTTGCGATGCATATTCAAGCCGCTCTGTCCCAGGAAGCTCTCCCCGCACGCGGCACAACAGTACTTGCTGGGATGCTGTACTCTCAGGTGCGTGAGATGAGTGCTGTGCTGTGCTGTGCTGTGCTGTGCTGGACGAGGAGAACAAGTGTGTGTGTGCTCACCCATCCACAGCTTCACCTTGTGTATCGTCTTGTGCGGCTGTTATGATCGTCGCCACTCGCTCCTCTATCGTGTAGCACTCACCTCGCAGCCTCTCCGCGTCCTCTTGCGATGCATATTCAAGCCGCTCTGTCCCAGGAAGCTCTCCCCGCACGCGGCACAACAGTACTTGCTGGGATGCTGTACTCTCAGGTGCGTGAGATGAGTGCTGTGCTGTGCTGTGCTGTGCTGGACGAGGAGAACAAGTGTGTGTGTGCTCACCCATCCACAGCTTCACCTTGTGTATCGTCTTGTGCGGCTGTTATGATCGTCGCCACTCGCTCCTCTATCGTGTAGCACTCACCTCGCAGCCTCTCCGCGTCCTCTTGCGATGCATATTCAAGCCGCTCTGTCCCAGGAAGCTCTCCCCGCACGCGGCACAACAGTACTTGCTGGGATGCTGTACTCTCAGGTGCGTGAGATGAGTGCTGTGCTGTGCTGTGCTGTGCTGGACGAGGAGAACAAGTGTGTGTGTGCTCACCCATCCACAGCTTCACCTTGTGTATCGTCTTGTGCGGCTGTTATGATCGTCGCCACTCGCTCCTCTATCGTGTAGCACTCACCTCGCAGCCTCTCCGCGTCCTCTTGCGATGCATATTCAAGCCGCTCTGTCCCAGGAAGCTCTCCCCGCACGCGGCACAACAGTACTTGCTGGGATGCTGTACTCTCAGGTGCGTGAGATGAGTGCTGTGCTGTGCTGTGCTGTGCTGTGCTGGACGAGGAGAACAAGTGTGTGTGTGCTCACCCATCCACAGCTTCACCTTGTGTATCGTCTTGTGCGGCTGTTATGATCGTCGCCACTCGCTCCTCTATCGTGTAGCACTCACCTCGCAGCCTCTCCGCGTCCTCTTGCGATGCATATTCAAGCCGCTCTGTCCCAGGAAGCTCTCCCCGCACGCGGCACAACAGTACTTGCTGGGATGCTGTACTCTCAGGTGCGTGAGATGAGTGCTGTGCTGTGCTGTGCTGTGCTGTGCTGGACGAGGAGAACAAGTGTGTGTGTGCTCACCCATCCACAGCTTCACCTTGTGTATCGTCTTGTGCGGCTGTTATGATCGTCGCCACTCGCTCCTCTATCGTGTAGCACTCACCTCGCAGCCTCTCCGCGTCCTCTTGCGATGCATATTCAAGCCGCTCTGTCCCAGGAAGCTCTCCCCGCACGCGGCACAACAGTACTTGCTGGGATGCTGTACTCTCAGGTGCGTGAGATGAGTGCTGTGCTGTGCTGTGCTGTGCTGGACGAGGAGAACAAGTGTGTGTGTGCTCACCCATCCACAGCTTCACCTTGTGTATCGTCTTGTGCGGCTGTTATGATCGTCGCCACTCGCTCCTCTATCGTGTAGCACTCACCTCGCAGCCTCTCCGCGTCCTCTTGCGATGCATATTCAAGCCGCTCTGTCCCAGGAAGCTCTCCCCGCACGCGGCACAACAGTACTTGCTGGGATGCTGTACTCTCAGGTGCGTGAGATGAGTGCTGTGCTGTGCTGTGCTGTGCTGTGCTGGACGAGGAGAACAAGTGTGTGTGTGCTCACCCATCCACAGCTTCACCTTGTGTATCGTCTTGTGCGGCTGTTATGATCGTCGCCACTCGCTCCTCTATCGTGTAGCACTCACCTCGCAGCCTCTCCGCGTCCTCTTGCGATGCATATTCAAGCCGCTCTGTCCCAGGAAGCTCTCCCCGCACGCGGCACAACAGTACTTGCTGGGATGCTGTACTCTCAGGTGCGTGAGATGAGTGCTGTGCTGTGCTGTGCTGTGCTGGACGAGGAGAACAAGTGTGTGTGTGCTCACCCATCCACAGCTTCACCTTGTGTATCGTCTTGTGCGGCTGTTATGATCGTCGCCACTCGCTCCTCTATCGTGTAGCACTCACCTCGCAGCCTCTCCGCGTCCTCTTGCGATGCATATTCAAGCCGCTCTGTCCCAGGAAGCTCTCCCCGCACGCGGCACAACAGTACTTGCTGGGATGCTGTACTCTCAGGTGCGTGAGATGAGTGCTGTGCTGTGCTGTGCTGTGCTGGACGAGGAGAACAAGTGTGTGTGTGCTCACCCATCCACAGCTTCACCTTGTGTATCGTCTTGTGCGGCTGTTATGATCGTCGCCACTCGCTCCTCTATCGTGTAGCACTCACCTCGCAGCCTCTCCGCGTCCTCTTGCGATGCATATTCAAGCCGCTCTGTCCCAGGAAGCTCTCCCCGCACGCGGCACAACAGTACTTGCTGGGATGCTGTACTCTCAGGTGCGTGAGATGAGTGCTGTGCTGTGCTGTGCTGTGCTGTGCTGGACGAGGAGAACAAGTGTGTGTGTGCTCACCCATCCACAGCTTCACCTTGTGTATCGTCTTGTGCGGCTGTTATGATCGTCGCCACTCGCTCCTCTATCGTGTAGCACTCACCTCGCAGCCTCTCCGCGTCCTCTTGCGATGCATATTCAAGCCGCTCTGTCCCAGGAAGCTCTCCCCGCACGCGGCACAACAGTACTTGCTGGGATGCTGTACTCTCAGGTGCGTGAGATGAGTGCTGTGCTGTGCTGTGCTGTGCTGGACGAGGAGAACAAGTGTGTGTGTGCTCACCCATCCACAGCTTCACCTTGTGTATCGTCTTGTGCGGCTGTTATGATCGTCGCCACTCGCTCCTCTATCGTGTAGCACTCACCTCGCAGCCTCTCCGCGTCCTCTTGCGATGCATATTCAAGCCGCTCTGTCCCAGGAAGCTCTCCCCGCACGCGGCACAACAGTACTTGCTGGGATGCTGTACTCTCAGGTGCGTGAGATGAGTGCTGTGCTGTGCTGTGCTGTGCTGGACGAGGAGAACAAGTGTGTGTGTGCTCACCCATCCACAGCTTCACCTTGTGTATCGTCTTGTGCGGCTGTTATGATCGTCGCCACTCGCTCCTCTATCGTGTAGCACTCACCTCGCAGCCTCTCCGCGTCCTCTTGCGATGCATATTCAAGCCGCTCTGTCCCAGGAAGCTCTCCCCGCACGCGGCACAACAGTACTTGCTGGGATGCTGTACTCTCAGGTGCGTGAGATGAGTACTGGATGATGTGAACAGCGCGCCGCAGACCCCACAGCTGAACAAGTGCCCACTATGCCATTTTAGGTGTTCTTTAGCTTTATGCCCACTTCTGGAGACGTGGGAGCAGAGTTTGCAGATGTATTTGCGTTCGTGGACGGTGGTTGTGTGGGATTTGAGGGAGCGGCGGTCGGGCCAGCGGGTTTTGCAGATTGGGCAGGTTTCTTTGCCGTGGGACTGTGGGAGAAATAATAATAATAAGTAAAAAATTTGAAAGTACACATATTTACAAGAGGAAATCACTAGAGTTTAGAAAATGAATAGAGTCACAATAGTCCCAATAGTCAAATATTCGAAAAAATATAGAACACATTAATTTTTTATTCATCGTTTTTGGTATTAGAGAACATCTCCGAAATTTCCAATAGTTTGTATTGCTATCACAGCCAACTGTCAGTGTGTGGATGATGACTGTACTCCAGTCAGTGTGTCCAAGAGTTGTTTATACTATCTGGATTGATTCTATCAACCTCAAAAACGTATTTTTTTCGTCTCAACTCAAACTCATACATACTGGGTCATGTCTCAGCATATGGTTCTTGTAGGTCCCGTCCTGGATGAAGCCCTTATAGCAGTGCTCACATTTGTAGATCTTTAGCAGTCGTTACGGATAGTCAGAAGCCAGTAAATCTGACTCCAGTCTTGCCATGAAGTACCGTGTTACCCCAGTTAATGGGTTGTGGAGGTCTGGTAGGCAGCCGCTCCTCGTAAAATACTGGTGTTCAGCTGAATTAGGCTTGACTGGAAGCCGACCCCAATATAGTTGGGAAAAGGCTAGGTAGATAACTAGATGATTCTATCCTATCCTATTCTGTTCTATGCTATTCTCATACTGACTGGCCTGTTGGTCTAGTGGTTAGTGACCCAGACTGCTATGCCGGAAGTCGTGGGTTAGACTCCCACCCAGGACAAATGTTTGTGTGATGAGCATGCTCATTTGTTCTGTGTCTGGGTGTAATTTATCTATAATATGTATTTATTTAGAAATATATAAGTATGTTTATCAGTTGTCTAGTACCCATAACATAAGCTCTGCTTAGCTTGGGACTAGATGGCGTTGTGTGAAAGTTGTGAAATATTCTCATACATACCGGGTCATGCCTCAGCATATGGTTCTTGTAGGTCCCGTCCTGGATGAAGCCCTTGTAGCAGACCTCACACTTGTAGAACGAGTTGATGTAGTTGTATGAGTTCTTGCGATCCAGTACCTCTTTCAGTTGCTCCTCTACTGTTAGACATATCACCTGGAGTAAGACAAATAAACACACATTCATAAATATTCCACAACTTCCACACAACGTCATCTAGTCCCAAGCTGAGCAGAGCTGTCCCGAGCTGATGTTATGGGTACTAGACAACTGATCTATCTAACTGCCTAGCCTTTTCCCAACTATATTGGGGTTGGCTTCCAGTCAAGCCGGATTTAGCTGAATACCGGTATTTTTTACCAGACCTCCACAACCCATTAACTGGGGTAACACGGTACTTCATGGCAAGACTAGGTTACATATAGATATTCTAACTTAATATAGTGCCAGTATGTCCTGCCAAATAGGCATACAATAATTACAAATAACAAATTAACATAATTATACTTAAAACAATTAGAATTTATGAGTCAAAAGAATTATAAATGTCAAAAAAATAAATGTCAGAAGAAAAAATCACAACAATACATATTATTCAATTATTTAAGAAATCCTGGATTGTGTAGTAAGCCTTCTCAATTAAAAATGGAGAAAGGCCTTTGCCCAGCAGTGGGACAGTATGGGCTAGGTATAATAATAATAATACTGGGTGTAAGGGACAGCCCTCCACAAACTTTAAGGGCTTTTTCAGTAGACGAATCTGAACATCCTCCCACAATTATTTTTTTCAGGAAACGAAAAAATTATTCTACCTCACCATACAAAATTATAAATTTAATCAGACAGTTTGTATGGAGAGGTCGATTTTTTACACCCAGTATAAATAAATATCAAAGTGAAAATCTTAATCAAAGTTTTGTTCCTATTCACCCCGTTTGACAGTTGTTTTAGGTTAAATTACAAAAGCGCCAACACCTCACCTCTATATCATTACTAGGCAGACCGAACTCCGCGTCACAGGTCGCGTCGGTCGCGTCCGCGTCATAGTCCAGCGCGTCAGCGTCAGCGTCATACGCGTCCAGTTCTTCTTCATCTTCCTTCTGTAAGGGCGCGAGGGTTTCCAGGGCACAGTCTTGCTCCTTCTTCTTTACCTGTTATTATTTACAACGATATTTTAAAAAGAACAGAGGTAACAATAAAAATACCAACGATAGAGAGACAGATCTGCGCCTCCGTCGCCGCGCGCGTTATCTGCCGCTAGTGTGTGAAGCGCCTTAATCCATTTTTTTTCAAGTATGGAATCCTCTGAATTACTTATCGCGCTCTTGGGAGGAGCGGGAGGCCGTGTCAGGCTTTTAATAACTAAACCCCACCCATGTTGAGGTTCCATCCAATCCATGGTCCCAGAAGCTACGACCTTGCCGGGCCCCTACAGTTTGCTGACATCTCCTTGAGGCGCGCGTGGACCAGTACGCACAGTTGACGACTTGGGCTCGGTCCGGGTCATTACCGATTTGCTGGACAGCTAGCCAGTGCTCGCCATCCGCATGTCCGCGCCTACGGTGGTCGGAAATTGGCGGCGGCGGCGCACGCTGGTCCGGATTTTCAAAAAGGTGGACATAGGACCGAAAATGCATATTTAACTTAACAAAAAATGGTTTCGTATAGGGAATTTGACGCTGATTAATACTTATTACTACGACTTTAAAAAAAAACTGCTCCTTCATGTCGAAAAAAAATATTGAAAATAAAAATGTATGGGAGAAAATCTATTTTATTTTTTTTCTCCGTTCAGTATCAAAGTATAGCAACCAAACCTTATATTCTGGTAAGTACTTATTGTCCTTAATACGACGACATATAAATTGCTTGCGTATCCCTGCGGCCTTGGCGCCTACGATGCTTCAAAGTTTAAAAGTAACAGTTGGGATTTTTTAAACTTTTATCAAGTTTTTCAATTAAATTGAATTAAAAATATCAATTTTTTAATTATACTAGAATTAAGACATACGCATTCAAGAATTTAGCAAGTATTGGTTTATTTTATTTTAATAAAAAATGCTAATAAAATAATTCAACTTTAGTTATGTAATTAAAGACACGTGCTAATTCATTGCCTATTTGTAACTGACTGAAACGACTCTTGTTATCTTGTAATAAAATAATCATTTACCCCCACCACCGGAGATTTCGACTACGCTGATTGGCTGTTGAAGATGTAGTGCTAATTTGACCAGTACACTACTTGCGACCATGTGTTTGTTATTAATGTATGTGCGTGAAACAATTAAAGGTACTTGTACTTGTTTCTCAACCCTTGAGGAAGCAACATATCTAATTATCCGTGCTGTGTGAAAGTTTAGTAAGTTTCGTTATGGTTGCATTTGTTACAAACTTGGACATTTTTATGTTCCTCCGTGTTGAAGGAGACATGAAAAACTGGGCACGACTTTATGAAGCTATTATTCAACATATCCCAGTTGAAACATGTTCGGAAGATTTAGAAATAATCAAGACCTTTTTGAAGAACTACATCAGTAATATCAATCGCAGATGGGCAAGTGCTGCTAGAAATCAGAAGACTTTCATAAAGAGACATGCTGAGTGGTTACAATCGAATATTAGTTGGTCAAATCGCACTACTGTTAATTTATCCGAGATTTTTCAAACCCAAGATGAAGTTATCGAAAACATATCGTCAGACAATACTTCAGTTTACATCGATACTACTACTACAGTAGCTGTGATTCCGTCGACATCAAGTACAACAACTGTGGGCACATCTACCGAAGTTTAGATTAGGAAGCCTTTTGTTGACCTCAGCAACAAACAGAAGAAAAGACGTTCAGAGTCTCTTTTGGACTATTCGCCGGAAGAACTTACTTTTGCATTAGACGAAAAGACTTAGGATAGACCAGAAGAATGATTTAGCTTGTGTTATTGAACATATTACGAAGAACCCTGATAGTGTTGCTAGTGTTCAAGCCAAATTGTTTAAGAAAAATAAGAAAAAATCTTTTGATGAAGATCATGCTCTTGGTCTTTATACATCATTGAAACTGTCAAAATGGAAATACTTGTGTTCAATGAAAGTGCTGTTAGATTCTGAAGTTCCAGTGTTACCATCGTATCACAAACTCCTTGAAGCTAAAAAGAGATGCTATCCACATGATTTAGAAATTACTGAGAGAGGAGCCAGAGTGAAGCTTCAAGCCCTCTTGGATCTGACAGTCCAGAAGATTCTTCAAATTACCGGTACCCAGGATTGAAGTTAATTAGTAAATGGGGTTTCGATGGAGCTTCTTCACAAAGCACCTACAAGCAAAGGAGTCAAGATGTAGACTTCAGTGATCCATTGGTTTTCATGTCTTGTCCCTCTTAAATTAGTTTCTAATAATAGCACCATATGGGAAAACCCAACACCTTCTTCAACACATTATTGCAGGTCCATTGAGTTCGAGTTCTGTAAAGAGACAGCAGAATACATCGAAGAAGCTGCATTGAAGGAAGAAATAAAAAACATCAATTCTACAAAATGGGCCGGCTAGAGACTAGTCACGAGCTTCATATAACAATGATCGACGGAAAAGTGGCTACTATTATAACGGATACTTCGTCTGCATCTGCCTGCAATATTTGCCTTGCTAAGCCGACTGAGATGAACAAGCTGTCAGAAGTATTTTCAAGGCCTGTTCGACAAGATGTTTATAAATATGGACTTTCTTCATATGTGGATTCGTTGTATGGAGTGTATTCAACACATATCGTACAACATGGACTTTAAGATGTGGACTGCACGAGGTGCTAACAAGCAACTAAAAGCTTCGAAGAAACAATTGACACAAGAAGAATTCAAACAGCAATTGTGGATTTTGGAACCACAAACGACGGAAACACAGCCAGAAGGTTTTTTAGAGATTATGAGAAATCTGCCCAAATAACCAACATTGACAAAGACTTACTAAAGCATTTTGCGGTTATTCTTCAAACGATTTCATCAGGATGTGCCATTCAACAAATGATTATAAAAAAAAAAATAACAAAAATGCTTAATATATCATAACACCCTGTTTTATATTCCCCGAAGGGTTCAGCAAAGGTGTATACTACACTATAGTACACTGTCATTTCGCCAGGTATATTTAAGTCCCATCTAATAGGGGGTGAGCTTAATACACGGATGGGGCGCGCCGCGGGGGGTTTGTTTTGATTAAAAATGATATTTTGGATTAATTTCAGTTGAAAAACTCGTTAATGATATTAAGATAATTCAACATTAAAATTTTAAACTTTGAAGCATCGTAGGCGCCAAGGCCGCAGGGATACGCAAGCAATTTATATGTCGTCGTATTAAGGACAATAAGTACTTACCAAAATATAAGGCTTGGTTGCTATACTTTGATACTGAACGGAGAAAAAAAATAAAATAGATTTTCTCTCATACATTTTTATTTCCAATATTTTTTTTCGACATGAAGGAGCAGTTTTTTTGAAAAGTCGTAGTAATAAGTATTAATCAGCGTCAAATTCCCTATACGAAACCATTTTTTGTTAAGTTAAATATGCATTTTCGATCCTATGTCCACCTTTTTGAAAATCCGGACCAGCGTGCGGCGTGAGGACCGTTCCCTCACGCGCTCGCGGTCGGCAGCCTCCTTCGCTAGCATTACTGCTTCGCAGAAGGAGGCGATCGCACCGGACCATGGCCTTTACCAGGGCCCCGCGCGAGAGGCCGCCGTCGCTGATCGCCTCCATGAGGATACGGCGGTGCTCCGCCCAAACGTAGTGAAAACTTAATCCAAAACCCTCACCTTATTAGCCAACGGCTCCTCATCACTGTAATCCACCTCTTCCTTGAAGAAGATAACGTCTGCGACCGGAGGACGGTCCTCACCCTCGGTCTTCACGAGGGTGTCCGAGACGGTGGAGGCCTCAGGAGTGGAGATCGAGAGTGGTAGGCCGGTGCGGTGGGAGACCGCTAGAGAGTGGATTTGGGAGGTCGTTAGCTGAGGAAGAAATTACATTATTATTACTATCATATCGGTGTTCTACAGGATGCATTTCGGAGAGTGTGCGCAGGAATTGCATGAGTTGATTCCGCCATCTCCCTTTTACCATCGGACAAACCGTCGTACGGCGAGTATCCATCCTTACGTTGTCGAAATCTGCACGGTCCGGACTATAGACCGGGGTCAAAGCCTACAAAAATGGTAAAAAATGAAAGAAAATCACAGTAGGATGAAACCCATTAGAAAAGCAAGGAAATATGATCAAAATGAAAGGAAAAATAAATTACGGTCGATCCGAGTTCGGGAAGTGGGAGGGGGAGGTTTTTAAGGGTAAAAAATGGTTTATCTTGATTTCCGGCAAAACTACAAGTCCTATGGAAAAAAGTTAAATGGCAAAGTTGTAGGCAATAAAAAGATCTACAACTTTTGTATTTGCAGATTTTTCACATAACCTCAAAATTTAGGTGAAAAATTCAAAAAACCAAGTATTTGGTTTTTTATTTATATCTTTTTCAAATAAAATATTTTTTTCTACGAAGTTTGGTGAAAACTTACCTTATTATGTCCCAAATACACTGTAATCTATTTGATTAAAAATATTTATTTTTTCGCTTCATTTCAATTTAATATCAAAAAAGCACCCTAATTTTCAATCAAAAATTCTGACGTCAAAATATCAGCTTTTTTCAAAAAGTTTGGGGGCTTTTTGTTCGTTGAAATATCTACTTTCTGATGGTGTAAAGAAAAATATACATTACCATAGGAAATATTCTTAGAAAATGCAAAAAATTGAAAAAACCTCAAATTCGAAAAAAATTTTTTAATCATTATGTACAATTTTCAGGTAGTTATAAAAATCTACACTTTAATTACTCAAGAAACGTAAGATTTCATGTTTTATTGATAAACGAAAAAATTACAAAGTAAAATATACTTCTATAATTAACAAACAAATAAGTTAATAAAGTTAATATTTAATAAGACATCTACAATATTTTGAAAAAGTTGTAGAATCTTCTTTAAATAATATTTGTAGATGCCTATTTATTGCTGTTTTAAAAATAATTTATATACCTGAGTGACCTTCGGTGAATTTAAGCCCATTGTAAGTTATTTAATTGAGAAGTGGGGACGGACCTAGGAGAGTCTGGGCCTTACTACATACCTGCTATTTCATAGCAGCTGTGTAACCGTTAGTCAGTATTTGAGATACAGAGTAGTGTACAGCATCTGCATCGTTTTTAAAAATACACGTGCAGGCTGAGTTACTTTAAGTGATTTGTGAGAAATTTACTTTACGTACTTTACGTTTGGAATCTGCATAGCAAGGTAAATACTATCTGTATTTTAATCTATATTAATCAGCTTCAAAATAAAAATAGTAATATTTTCTTTTATAAATAGTATGTTTAACGTAACATAACCTAAAAAATTGAAATTGAATGATATTTCAGTACAAGAATAAAAAAATAGTAACTTCGTTTATTTTATACAAACAGATTTAGTTATACTCATGATAAAACTTTGAAGGCATTATTAATTTGATTTTGTCTTTTCAGATTACCAGTATGGAAGAATCTGTTTGTATAATCTGCAATAAGTCAGACGACAAGCAAGTGTATGAAATAAAAAAAACAGCTTTGAATCGTTTAGTGGCGTCTAGCAAGAAGAGAATCGACAATAGATACAAAACATTGGAAACTTTAACATCAGCTCTTATTCATCGAACTTGTCAAAGTCCTTATAATGATGAGACTGCAATAGCTACATTCTGTAGCTCAAGACGTAAGAAATCACAGGAAGGAAAACAAATAAATAAGGACGCTCTTATATTTAATTTTCAATCTGATTGCTTTCTCTGCGGTGGGTTTTTCGATAATATTTCTAAAGATAAAATTTCATCAGTTCAAAATAACGATACAAGAGAAAATATATTACAGCATATTAAAAAACAAAAGACAATTAATGATTTCGATAAAAACATTTTAGCTCGTTTAAGAAATGTGCCTGATTTAGTCGCAATAGAAGCTCATTATCACACTGTTTGTTATTTTGTATGAGATTTTCTATGACATGAATGTAATTCGAGTAAAATAAATAAACTTTTTAACTAAAAAAGATTGCAGCAATCACATTTTTTTGATGAAATTGTACATAATGATTAAAAATTTTTTTTCGAATTTGAGATTTTCTCAATTTTTTGCATTTTCTAAGAATATTTCCTATAGTAATGTATATTTTTCTTTACATCATCAGAAAGTAGATATTTCAACGAACAAAAAGCCCCCAAACTTTTTGAAAAAAGCTGATGTTTTGACGTCAGAATTTTTGATTGAAAATTAGGGTGCTTTTTTGATATTAAATTAAAATGAAGCGAAAAAATAAATATTTTTAATCAAATAAATTACAGTGTATTTGGGACATAATAAGGTAAGTTTTCACTAAATTTCGTAGAAAAAAAAATGTTTTTGAAAAAGATATAAATAAAAAACCAAAAACTTGGTTTTTTGAATTTTTCACCTAGTTTTGAGGTTATGTGAAAAATCTGCAAATACAAAAGTTGTAGATCTTTTTATTGCCTACAACTTTGCCCTTTAACTTTTTTCCATAGGACTTGTAGTTTTGCCGGAAATCAAGATAAACCATTTTTTACCCTTAAAAACCCTCCCTCTCCCACTTCCCGAACTCGGATCGACCGTAATTTATTTTTCCTTTCAATTTGATCATATTCCCCTCCTTTTCTAATGGGTTTCATCCTACTGTAATTTTTTTTGGTTTCAAAAATTATCTACCCTGGTCTACTAAACGTTTCGCCTCGTCGTTTATACCGCGTACATCGAGGGATTGGAACAATTTGCCTGCTCCAGTCTTCGTTTAGTAATCCACAATTTTGGATTTAACCTCTTTTTCTCAGGTCGCGCTTACATTAGACGGACTATAGTTCTTTTTTTATATACCATAAACTAGTGCTTGACTGCGATCCCACCTGATGGTAAGCAGTGGTGCAATCGTTGATGGTGAAGTGCACTAGCTTATTAAGAGCCTATTCACTCTAGCCTTGAAGACACCTAAATTTACAAATTATAATCAGACAGCAGACCACAGCAGGGAAATTGATCTGTTTTTCCTTTCCGCTCCAGCCAAGAGCGGGAGAAGTCATTCTGATGATTCCCCACTTGGAATAATTTGCCTGCTGCGATCTTCCCGTCTGATTATAATTTGGGTATCTTCAAGGCTAGAGTGAATAGGTTCTTAATAAACTAGTGCGCCTCACCATCTAAGATTGCATCACTGCTTACCATCAGGTGGGATCGCAGTGAAGCACTAGATTATATAATTAAAAAATATATATATTTTAAAATAAAACGCTTACAAGTCCAGTATTCATCTCGGCATACTTCATGAGTTCGTGGGCCTTCTGACACCGCTCCCGGAAGTCCTCACATTTCAGCAGCAGAGCACAGCAGTAACTGCACAGGTACTGCGGGTAGTTGTCCGCTGGAGACACCTGAGAAATAAGTAGGAGGTATATGAATCACTCACAACTACCCAACTTGGTTCAACCCCTAGTTTACTAGGAAACTATCTTATTCATTTAACTTTGTGTACAGTGGTGGTACATAGGCGGACTTAATGCATCAAGGCATTCTCTACCAGTCAACCTTAGGGTTAAAAAGACAACACTGTAGTAGGTCTGAGCAATAAATAAATATCATATATTAAAAAAAAGTTTTAAGGATAAACTAAGTAGATCTTCTTCTTCCTGCCCTTATCCTATATTACTTGTGGTCGGCACAACACGTTTTCTTCTTCCATTCTGTCCTGTCGTCCGTCACACTATCACTAACTCCCTTTTCTTTCATATCGCTCCTCACACAAACCATCCATCTTTTCTTTAGCCTCCCTTTCCCTCTGGGACACGATCTACAGTGGCCTATATGGAAGTCAATCAACAGACTACCCATGTAGGCCGTTGCAAACACACTACCATACGCGCCGTCAATGACTGGGACTCGGTCTAAATGGTTTCCAGACAGCCGGATGACGAGCTAACTTATTCTATCCCTGAGTTTTATTCCTAATAAGAAATGGAGAAGCATAATTATTTATTTATATAAACTTTATGCAACATAATGCATAAATGCACCTGTGTACGGTGGACTTAATGCCTTAGGCATTCTCTACCAGTCAACCAAGGGTGATGAAGAGACAGCATGCAAACAATTATGTAGTATACCAAGTAATAACCACCCCAATAATAATCAATTGTCAAGGTTAAGCAATGCTTGTCAAGTAGGGTAATAAAATAAGGGTAGGCTATAAGTCTAATTAATTCTGTGTTACAGACAAATATGAAAACCAGAATTGAAACATTAAAATCTTATTTTTAATAATCGTCTAAAAAAACATAAAAAAATTCACATTACAAAATAATATATAAGGCCATATCGAATAGTCAAACGACTCCGTATGTAAACAAGATCATAAACATAAACAATAAAAAAAAATAACAACAAACTTACTTGTATCCCACTGAATGTTTCGAAAAGATTTTTGAGTTTATATTTATACATATCGTGAAGTTTTATGCCCGTAGCGAGGCATACTCGACAGGCTAGTAAATCTTCCATGATATTTGATTTAAATTACAGCATGTTTCACAGAAAAATATCGAACAATTCGCAAAAGAATCAAAGAAAACGAAAACCAAACAGTAAGTAACAAGTAACAAAAGTCACAGATAAAAAAATGTAATTGACATTTGACAGTCAATAACAGTGTCAAAAAAGGTATTTTTTATATAAAATTATAATAATATAATTTGGAATTAAAAATTGAAGGATGATAAAATAATAATTCAATAATTTGTAACATAAACTTAAATTAGCCGCTTGAAAATACATAAAAATTAGAAATCATTGACATTAAACAATTGCGTCATTCGCGTATGACGATCGCGATATTATATGGGGCAGTGATGTGCATTACATTACTAAACAAATAGTCGGATGTCAAAATTTAATCTGACATTTGACGTACAACTGCAGGTAACTGTAGGTAGGTAACTATTGAAAATAATGCCGCGCTCACTTTAGATGCGAATTATATCGTACGTAAACATATGAACACAGTTCGTACGAATTGAGTGCGCATACTAAATATGTTTTTCCCGTTAAATAGACAGAGTACCGGTGTTAGCGCACACGTGATGTCATCTTTGCATAATTTTTATCTTTTGGATAATCATCTTCTAAACCGTAGATTGCGAAGCCGTCGTCGTTATAGTAGAACCGAATGGGTGCGCAAAATATTTAAAAAAAGAGACGAATCCGGTGAATTTCATCACATTATGGAAGATTGAATGTATAATGACCCCACACTGTTTTATAGTTATACACGCATGGGGAGAGATATTTTTAAGTACATTCTTAATGCAATACGACCTAACCTGTCTACCTAACATAACATCTCACAAAGATTTATGCCCGTGAACCAAGTTAATTAACTTTCCTACATCCATTATTGATGATGATCGCACGAACGTGTAATAAAATCTCAACAAGTTCGGATTGATTCGGACGTCGGACTTACACGTTCGTATACGTACGACTAACTCGCGTGCAGTGTGAGCGCTTTTATAGTACAGTACGGCCGTTATAAGTTGGCGAGTCTGAAGTTAGGCTCTGCGAGTTTTGGCGCTTGAAGTATCGTACAAAATTAAAGGTTAAAAAAAATAAATGCATTTTGCAGTTGTTATTGCTGTCAAAAACTGTTATTGGCATTTATTTTTTGAAATCCTTTATTTTTGTACGATATTTCAAGCGCCAAAATTCACAGAGCCTAACTTCAGACTCTCCAACTTATAACGGCCGTACTGTACTCAGGAGGTCGCGAATGTTCGTACGTTTCTGCACGAATGGGATTCGTACGAAAACGTAATTCGTATCTAAAGTGAGCGCGGCCTAAGTAGTAAAATGGTTTGCGTAAATGCAAATGTTAAACGATAAAAATCTGTTATAAAATCATTAAGAGCGAGCATATCTTTTGTAAAATATTGTACCTATTTGCTGGGTAAGCAGTCGCATTGCAAAATAATTTGATGATGTGGTCTTAAGAACTTAGAACGCACGAACGCGTACAAACCAATGCGAAAGCTAGAAATCATTAAGAAGTTAAAAAAAAACACTGATTACCAATGACATTACTATGGTCTATCGGTTTAGGTAGTTAACTAAAGGTAAACAATCCTGGTATGTCTTTTTCATATTAAAGAGGTCGTATATAATATACACAAAGATTATTTAAATTTAGTTTATTATCTAACATCGATTTAGGTAAATACCTAGTCGCAAATATTTTTATATACAATTTAAAGACAACTTTTAGATAAAAAGACATGCCAAGATTGTTTACATTTGGTTAACTACCTAAACCAACGGAGTATAGTATGTACAGAATATGTGAAATGTTTGTTACAGTAGTCCGTTTTACTTCTGTACACAAATATGTAAGCTTAGATGAAAATTCAAGCCTACTAAAATTGAATAAATCCATTCTCCTGTAATATTTTAACACAGCTTAAGAAAATCGACTAACTGGCAGAAATGATCAACTAAAAAAAACAACTTTTACGTTAAGTCACATCACTAACAGCACCACACAGAAAATAGAAAACCAAGATGGCCAAAGGCATAGAAAATTAATATCAGTTTTATCATCAAATTACTAATCTGTGCTTGAAAAATCTTCGCCGCTATGTCGGACGATATGTTCTATTGCTCTTTTGTGAGCATCCATTATATTATCTGTGAATGTGGGGAAACATTTCCCACCGAAGACGAATTAAAAGGACATTTGGAGAGAGATCATTCTTTGAAAAAAGAAAAGAAAGAATTCAAATGTGGAGTCGTAAGTACAAATTGAATATGTTTATTTATAGTTTCGCCAATTTTCTGGTGAAAAAGTGACTTTCGTGGACGCTTGGGCTTCGAGAAGTCCAGAATCAAAAAAAACTGGCAAGAAATTATGTGTTACATCTTTTATAAAAAATATTGGGTTTACAATATTTCCATATTACAATATTAGTAAAATATGTATTGGTACTTACCTTGGATAGAGCCGTGGTACCAGAGTCTTCATCCTAAGATAGATCACTCCATTCATTCTTTAGTTTACGTTTGGTTAGTTCTAAGGGTGTTTTTTTTTTTAATTTAGTGTGTATTCATATTTGTAATGTACCCACATAAATTGTTATATATTATGTTCTCAAAATAAAATGTTCAACATAACATTACACACCTAGATTATATTTTCATGAATCCCCAATCAGTCTCATGCAACCGCGCTGTTATTGTCTTACTATTGTGTCTCGTTTCACGGGTATGTGATAGGTTAGATAGAATCTACTAAATAAAATATTACCCCTTTCTCAATAAATTCTTATTTATCTATATCACTTTCTCATCAAAATTTTAAATCAGCATTGCTAAACATAGTTACTATTTCAAGATGATGCTTTTTCCCATGCCTATTTTTGTTACTAAAATAAATGTATGCTTAGTTACTTCTAACAATATTAGCTCTCTACCTGTGAAAGTCCAGTCAAAATTGGTCCAGTAGTTTTGGATGTTAGCTGGAACAAACAGACAGACAGAAAACAGGAAACATTTATCAAAAATAAATGTTATTTTGATGTTAGAAACACATGGTACTTCAATTTTATTTACCATGTGATAATTTCCAAACTACCCCTTTACATGAATATGTCTTTACTACTCCCGTGTGATACTAAGGCGCTGCTGGCCTTTCTTAAAGAACTGGGGTGGATCAAATGACACATTTGCCCCACCCATACTCAATCTCTCTCGCTTTAGTTGTGGAGTTGTGGATACAGTACCCGGTACGTAACTGGCAACATTTTGACGTAGTGGGAGTAAATTCACGCATGTGGTACAAAAAAGCGAACGGGATGTAACACAGTGCGGGGGCAAAAGTCGACTAACGCACCAATCATAGACTACTATTATAATACTGCACCAATCGCGCGCCGGATCGGCGCTACTTCATACCCTGCGTCCTGTTTGACCACCAAATAGATCTAAAAAATTAATTTTAAAAAACCCGTGACTACTCAGACGTCACCTCTCAGGTCCTGATGACCTTGAAGACCTGAACCTATTTCCACCAAACATAGCTAAGAACACTCATAACTAATATACCTTTTAAACAAAAAAACCTTATTCAAATTGGATCATCCGTTTGGAAGTTGTCACAGACAGACACATACATTTCCACACTCAGACACGTCAAACTTATAACACCCCGTGCGTCGGGGGTTAAAAAACGATTTCTTCGCAACTAACTGTACCAGTGCTACACAATCAAATGGATTGAGTACATGATTCTGGACCCCCAGCGGTGGAATTTTTCATTGGGTTTTTCTAATTTTTTCTACAAAAATCTGATTAAAAAAATTTGCAACTGTGTAATATTGTTATTCCAATCAACCCTGATAACATTTTTGAAAAAAAAAACCATAATAATATTATTTTTTAATAAAAAGTTATTTAATTTAAAGTTATCGTCAGGGTAGATAAAATCGTTTTTCTAATCAATCGAAAGTTTCTTTAAAAATATTTGAATAACGATTGTACATAATATTTTTAATTAAGATAAAGCCAACGAAAAATTCCACCACTGGGGATTCCAGAATCATGTACCACGCATCCAGGGTATTTGTTGGTATGTTGATGTCTGACACCCTGTATACTAGCATATAAGCTGCTGTCTCGTCCTCCATGCAAACACTAACTTATCCTGATTTCTCTTTCCCCAGTGCGAAGCAATCTTCAGCACCGAGCAGGCGTGCATAGAGCATTACGGCGCAAACCACCTGGAGGTTAAGCAAGAACAGCAGTACATTGAAGAGGAGCACGACTATGTCGAGGAACATGACTACGTCAGCACGGAGCCGACTGAGGACGAGGGCAGCCAGGGGGAGATCGTATGTATTACACTATGTTGAGGACTCTACTATGTTGAGGACTTGATTATGTTGAGGACACGACTATGTTGAGGACATGATTATATTGAGGACACGACTACGTCAGCACGGAGCCGACTGAGGACGAGGGCAGCCAGGGCGAGATCGTATGTATTACACTATGTTGAGGACATGACTGTGTTGAGGACGCGACTATGTTGAGTAACATGACTATCCACCAATCTGCACTGGGCCCACGTGCTGGATTAGGGCCCATTCCCTTTCCTCGAGAGAAGCCTTGAGTCCCAACAGTGGGAACATTACAAGGCCGATAATACTAAATGTTAATAATTAACTTGCTGATGAGAAAATAAACGTTTTTTATTATTAAATGGTCTGTTGTGTGTGTCTTCAGATCTTCGAGCATGTGATCGAGGAACCGGCGCCGTCCGCCGAGCCGGCGCCTAAGACTCGCGCCAGGAAGGAGAAGAAGAGCAAGCTGAGCTACAACGCGAAGAACATCGTGTGCGAGGTGTGCGGGAAGCGGTACGCGGTGAGTGGCTTAACTAAGTAGAGTGCGACTATGTTGAGGACACGACTGTGTTGAGGACACGACTGTGGTGAAGACATGACTGTGTTGAGGACACGACTAGGTTGAGGACAAGACTATGTTGAGGAGCGGTACGCGGTGAGTAGCTTAACTTGAGCTCGGCGCTAAGATGGGTGACCGTACGGCACATGCTTTAGCCAGGAAGGAGAAGAAGAGCAAGCTGAGCTACAAAGCGAAGAAAATCGTCTGCGAGGTGTGCGGGAAGCGGTACGCGGTGTGTGTAGCAGTGGCCTTCTGAGGGCAATAGAAAGGGCTGCACTCAGAAATGAAGATATCTGCAAGAGAACTAAGTGACGCTAGAAAGGCAAAAATATCTAAGCGACATGAATGATGAGAATGAGTGAGAGTGAGATAAGTTTGGCGATTCTTCAGGCTATGCCGGCGACTTTGATCCTTTTCATTCCTGATGCGATCACGCAAGGAAACTCAATCTCAAAAATTAAATCACACTGTGTTTTCCGTTTTTAGTGCTTGACTGCAATCCTGCCGTATCGCCCCCGTAATGCAATCGGTGTAAGCAGTGATGCAATCATTGATGGCGAGACGCACTAGTTTATTGAGAGCCTATTCACTCTAGCCTTATTGATACCTAAATTATAATCGGACGGGAAGTTCCGTGTTTCTTATAATCACGTATTATTATTGTCTGGTTGCAGTCCAACGCCGCTCTGAAGTACCACCAGCGAGTGCACACGGGAGAGCGTCCCTACAAGTGTACGGAGTGCTCCAAGAGCTTCACCATGCCGCTGTTCCTACAGGTAACCCATCATCATCATCACCTACTTAGCCTTGTCCCAAATATATATTGAGGTCGGCTTCCAGTCAAGCCGGATTTAGCTGAATACCAGTATTTTACGAGGAGCGGCTGCCTACCAGACCTCCATAACCCATTAACTGGGGTAACACGGTACTTCATGGCAAGACTGGAGTCAGATTTACTGGCTTCTGACTATACGTAACGACTGCCAAAGATCTACAAATGACAGCCGGGACCTATGGCTTAGCGTTCTTTCCGAGGCACGGAGGAAACTCGGTATGTTAAGATGGTCAGTCATCCACAGACCAACCTTCAGGTAATCCATTTTCTCAGCTTAATGACGTCCACTGCTGGACATAGGCCTCCCCCAAGTGTTCCACAACAACACCTCCTAGCCAGCGTCGCCAAGTCTCGCCGCCGCCGAGATCCCGACCCCGATTTCCAACCACCGTAGGCGCGGGCTCGAGGACGACGAGCTACCCAGTGCTCGCCGTCTGGCAGTCTGGTAATAATCTGGACCGAGCCCAGTCGTCAACGGCGCGTTCTGTTCCACGCGCGCCTCAAGGAGATGTCAGCAAACTGTAGGGGCCTGGCTGGGCCGGAGCCTCTCGGGAACACAGTCATTCCGAAAGGTGCTTACCGTCTCCCCCGAGATCGAAGGCAACGAAGGGACGGGGTTGGGGTTTCTTTTCTCTTGGGGATTCCAGACCAGCGCCTGCTTAGGTTATTGTGTAAGAAGGAAGGTATAGATTACCCCAGTTAATGGGTTGTGGAGGTCTGGTGGGCAACCGCTACTCGTAAAATTCTGTTATTCAGCTAAATCCGGCTTGACTGGAAGCCGACCCCGATATAGTTGGGAAAAGGCTAGGCAGATGATGATGTTGAAGGAAGGTATAGATTTCCTTTGTTTGCAGATTCACGCCTACGAAATCATAGGAATGACGACTTTATTTTATAAGATAGAAGGTACAGATTCCCTTTGTTTTCAGATTCACACTCGCACGCACACTGGCGAGCGTCCCTACGAGTGTGGCCTGTGTCCGAAAGCCTTCAGTAATAAGGCTGCGTTGCTGCGACACGATCGGGTGAGCTTTTATCACTTACTAGCTTTTGCCCGCGGCTTCGCTCCCGTCAAATTATTACCCTACCTACCCTACCCTACCTTCCCTAAACTACCCTACACTACCTGCCCTACACCACCCTACCTACCCTACACAACCCTACCCTACACTACCTACTCTACACTACCCTACCCACCGTACACTAATCGATAAATAGAAGACCAAAAGTTTTGTATTTTTTTTTTTTAATTCTTCTCAGCTTTTATACCTTCCCTAGACCTCCACGAACATTTCAAGACCAAGATAAGATAAATCCGTTCAGCCGTTCTCGAGTTTTAATCAGACTAACGAACATCAATTCATTTTTATTTATTTAGATATCTACTAGCTTTTACCTACTTTATATTTTTGATCAGTCCCAGTGGGAACTGCCCCGACTTGCAAGTTGTAGGTCGCGGGTTCAAACCCGGTCAGGCGCATTACTTTGTGTAATTTATTTCATCACCACTGCTTTCAAAACGGTTAAGAAAAACATCGTGAGGAACTTAGAACCAAAAATTCGAAGACATGTGACATCCACCAATCCGCACTGGGGCCGCGCGGTGGATTATGGCCCATTCCCTCTCCAAGAGAGGAGGTCTGAGTCCCAGCAGTGGGAACATTATAGGGCCAATAATGCTAATGCTAATAATTTTTATTAGTTTTTGCCTGCGACTTCGTCCGCACATGAATGTTGGTTATAGTGGATACGAAGTCGAAGATACAAAAAAGATAGGCTATATTACATCCTTGGGATTCAAGCTAGCTTTGTACAAAATTTCATCAAAATTGGTTCAGTAGTTTAACCGTGAAAAGCATAGGCTGCCTACCGGACCTCCACAACCCAATAACTGGGGTAACACGGTACTTCATGGCAAGACTGGAGTCAGATTTACTGGCTTCTGACTATCCGTAACGACTGTAAATGACAGCCGGGACCAACGGCTTAGCGTGCTTTCCCAGGCACGGAGGAAATTCGGTATGTTAAGATGCTCACCCATCCACAGAACAACCTTGGCGTTGCTTAACCTCGAAGATCGACCTGTGCGCCTGTTATTATCTAGCCACGAGCTCCTCCTTTATCTTCTATGTATTGTAATTTTTTTTATTTCATAAAATTGTAAAATGGATCTCAAATAGCCCTTCATCTGTCCGGTCCGCAGGTGCACACGGGCGTGAAGCCGTACGAGTGTCCGGAATGCGGCAAGTTCTTCACGCAGTCGAACTCTATGAAGCTCCACGTGAACACCGTGCACCTCAAGCTGCCCGCGCCCTACAAGAGCAAGACGCGGCGGAACAAGGCCAAGGAGCGGGCGCTGCTGCGCGAGGCCATCCTGCGCGTCATCGACAGCGAGGACACCGCCGCTGGTGAGTAAAAACTTCCCTCGCCAGAGTTCGGGACTCAAACTTTGCTAACCCTCGTCAGAGTTCGGGAGTATAACTACCCTCGCCAGAGTTCGGGAGTAAAACTACCCTCGCCGGAGTTCGGGAGTAAAACCTCCCTCGCCGGAGTTCGGGAGTAAAACCTCCCTCGCCGGAGTTCGGGAGTGAAACTGCCCTCGCTGGAGTTCGGGACTCAAACGGTAACCCTCATCAGAGTTCGAAGTAAAACTACCCTCGCCAGAGTTCGGAATTCAAACTTCCCTCGTCTGTGTTCGGGACACAAACCTAGCTCACAGTAGTACCCTCGATGAAGCTACACGTGAACACCGTGCACCTGAAGCTGCCCGCGCCCTACAAGAGCAAGACGCGGCGGAACAAAGCCAAGGAGCGGGCGCTGCTGCGCGAGGCCATCCTGCGCGTCATCGACAGCGAGGACACCGCCGCCGGTGAGTGCTGCCCTCGCCAGAGTTCGGGAATAAAACTACCCTCGCCGCAGTTCGGGACTAAAACTTTGCTAACCCTCGCCGGAGTTCGGGAGTAAAACTACCCTCGCCGGAGTTCGGTAGTAAAACTTCCCTCGCCGCAGTTCGGGATTCAAACCTCCCTCGCCTACGTTCGAGATTCAAACTTCCCTCGCCTGCGTTTGGGACTAAAACTACCAGCAGTACTACCCTCGCTGGAGTTCGGAACTCAAACTTCCCTCGCCGGAGTTCGGACCTCAAACCGCTAACAGTGCTACCCTTGCCGCAGTTCGAGGCTAAAACTTCCCTCGCCTGCGTTCGGAAGTCAAACCGCTAACAGTATTACCCTCGCCTGCGTTCGGGATCAAAACTTTGGAAGCATGTGGAACAGAGTCAAGTTGAAAAGCGAAAATTCTCCGACTAGACGGGTGTTATGTCTGGTGGGCTACTGCCCGATAGATGATTTCGAGCTGTTGTATCTATTCTAATCGCGCGGAGAACTTTGCTTGCGCGATGCAGAATTCTGTGATGTCACATGTTATTTTTGTGTTGTAATGTCATTTAACGGCCGAAATTAATAATCAATCCATCACATATCGGAGATTGAAAAACAAATGAAACAACAGAAAACATGTACATTTTTGTATGGTATCATTTGCGTCTCTATAGTCTACTATTAATAGTCTCCGGGTTTAAAAAACAGACGATAGATAAATCACCGAAAAATGAGGCAATAGAGAAGAAATATCTTACGGAACCCTATTTTTTCCAAAATAATATTTAGCCTATGTTACTCGTGGATAATGTAGCTTACCAATGCAGCAATGGTGAAAGAATTTTTAAAAACGGTCCAGTAGTTTTTAAGCCTATTCATTACAACCAAACAAACAAAGTTTTCCTCTTTATAATATTTGATTGTAAAACTAGCTTTACCCGCGGCTTCGCTCCCGTCAAATGACTACCCTACCTTCCCTACGCTACCCTACCTACCTACTACCTACCCTACACTACCTACCCTACTTTACCTAACTTTTTTTTTTTTTTTTTTAGAATTTTTCTCGCCGTAAAAACCATCTTTGAACTACAGAATTAGATATTTGCTGGATCCAGCATACAGCAATCCAGCTGGATCCAGCGCCTTTTTAAATATGCTAGATCCAGCACTGTATGCTGGATCCAGCGATGCGGATCCGCAAACGTATCAATTTCTATTGTTTAGTTTCGAATTGCATCCGTAATGGTCATATTATGTGTGATGACAACTGTGTAATGGCAACTGCCCGATAGATGATTTCGGGCTGTTGTATCTATTCAAATCGCGCGAACAGCTTTGCTTGCGCGATGCAGGATTCTGTGACGTCAGATGTCGCTAATAAGGGTATATGTTATTTAATTTTAAGTTGTTTCTTTTGATTTCAAATGGTTACGAAACCAAAGCAAATTAGTGAAAGGTTTCATAGATTATCGTAAGAAGTTATGATATAAATTGCTTAATAAAAAAAAGTCTTAAAATATCGTCTTTTTATACGTTCCACATTTTGCTGGATTGAAAACGCCGCTGGATTGCAATCCCTAATCACTAGCTGTCCCCTGCGGTTTCACCCGTATTTTTCGTTATTGCTTCGCTCCCGTGAGACGTAGCGTGATGATAATATATATAGCCTATAGCATTCCTCGATAAATGGGCTATCTAACACTTGGCTATGAAATAATTTTTCTAATCGGACCAGTAGTTCCAGAGATTACCCCCTACATACAAACTTACAAATTTTACCTCTTTATAATATTACTAGCTTTTACCCGCGGCTTCGCTCCCGTCAAATGACTACCCTACATATCCTACGCTACCCAACCCTACCTTCCCTACACTACCCTACAGTACACTACACTACGCTACACTACACTACCCTACTCTACCCTACTCTACCCTACACTACCCTACTTTACCTAACTTTTGTTTTTTTTAGATTTAAACTATCCTATCTCTCAAGTTGGATCGAACTGCACATGGTGTGCGAATTTTATTATAATCGGTTAAGTGGTTTAGGAGTCCATTGAGGACAAACATTGGGACACGAGATTTATATATATTAAGACTAGCAGCCCGTCCCGGCTTCGCACGGGGTAGACAATTATTTATTTTTGGAATTTTTCCCGTCAAATGACTACCCTACATATCCTACGCTACCCTACCCTACCTTCCCTACACTACCCTATCTACCCTACAGTACCCTGCACTACACTACGCTACACTACACTACCCTACACTACACTACACTACCCTACACTACCCTACACTACACTACACTACACTACCCTACACTACACTACACTACACTACACTACCCTACACTACCCTACACTACCCTACACTACCCTACACTACCCTACACTATCCTACACTACCCTACACTACCCTACACTACCCTACACTACCCTACACTACCCTACACTACCCTACACTACCCTACCTACCCTACACTACCCTACACTACACTACCCTACTTTACCCAACTTTTTTTTTTTTTTTGATTTAAACTATCCTATCTCTCAAGTTGGATCGAACTGCACATGGTGTGCGAATTTTATTATAATCGGTTAAGTGGTTTAGGAGTCCATTGAGGACAAACATTGGGACACGAGATTTATATATATTAAGATTATTGTAAAATATACATCACTAGCTGTCTCCTGCGGTTTCACCCGCATTTTTCGTTACTGCTCCGCTCCCGTGGGTCGTAGCGTGATGGTATATAGCCTATAGCATTCCTCGATAAAATTGGGCTATCTAACACCGAAAGAATTTTTCTAATCGGACCAGTAGTTCCAGAGATTACCCCCTACATACAAACTTACAAATTTTACCTCTTTATAATATTAGTATAGATAATAAAGAGGTAAAGTTTGTTTTTTTTGTTTGTATGAGGTAATCTGTGGAAGTACTGGTCCGATTGCTAACATTTTTCCCCCAATAGAATGTTGCTGTATTCCTGAGTGACATAGGCTATATTTTACGTACGCGGGCGAAGCTGCGGGCTAAAGCTAGTTGTAAAATAAATATCATATTGTTATTTTAATGTCTCATTTCTCTTGTTTCAGTTCAAAGTATAAGTGAAGCGAACAACATATCGAATGCAGAGGTACATTTCATTAAACCAGAAGGCATGTTCAAGCAAGAAGTAGAAGAAACCGAAATACTGTACGACGATGTCGACTCCAGAGAAATCACTTACGAAGTAGTCTACGAAGAATAGCATAGGTACCTAACATCATCATCTACCTAGCCTTGTCCCAACTATATTGGGGTCGGCTTCCAGTCAAGCCGGATTTAGCTGAATACCAGTATTTTACGAGGAGCGGCTGCCTACCAGACCTCTAAACCTATTAACTGGGGTAACACGGTACTTCATGGCAAGACTGGAGGCAGATTTTAAAATGAAAGATGAACTAAGTAAAATAGTTCTCAAGTCTCCGTTGGAGTTTGGATGTGGTTCGACATTTAGCCACACAAGAGTTAATATTTTTCAACACACTTAGGCCGCGTCCCTACAGCGTCGTAACGGCTAATTTATTGTCCCATTATTGGCCGAAACCAATAACCTATCTTTCGCCAGTTTTGGCATACTGGAGATTGTAAAACAAATGATACAATACAAAATTATACAGGTTTTCTGTTGTTTCATTTGTTTTTCTATTTCCAGTATGTGAAAGATTGGTTATTGGGTTCGGCTGTATAACGACAATTTGTCGCGGTCACGACAGATAGTCGCACCGACGACTCATGATTTACCGTCACGTTTTACGACTGTCGTGGTAGTTGTCACTGTCGCTGCAAAAAAGTCGTAGACGACAGGTAATCGCGTCGTACTGTATGTAAACACGCCCCTATTTAAATATACTACACGACTCTCCGTCGTCTCGACGAAGTAGCAAAGTGGTTTAAGGCACGCAAACGAAGTTTATTTCGCACTAGTGCGGAAAAATCAGGTTGTCTGGTTCATTGAATTGAACTATTTATTCCTCACAATAATTTATTACTAAATAGTAGAATCTAAGTTTATGTTTATTATTACTTTCGAGTAAGGCCTACTCTTCACGCACGCGTAGCTATATAATAGTACTATGGTCTATCGGTTTAGGTAATTAACTAAATGTAAACAACCTTGGCATGTCTTTTTATCTAAAAGTTGTCTAAAAATTGTATGTAAAAATCTTTGCAATTAGGTATTTACTTAAATCTATGTTAGCGAATAAACTAAATTTAAATAATCTTTGTGTATATTATATACTACCTCTTTAATATAAAAACACATACCTACCAAGATTGTACCTTTACGTCCATTTTCAATAAGCTATCTATCTACAGTTGCAGCTACTAAAGATAAACAAATCTATCCTTTTGCCCTTACTTGCTTTCCTATAACTTACCGACGGTTAGCATTTTCTACCAAAAGTTGTGACATTGACAGATACAATCTGACTGTTTATCGGTGATAGCTGTCTATCTATGAACTGCGGTAGGTTATTGAAAACGGGCGTTAGTTAACCACCTAAACCGATAGACCATAATGTGAGTGTATGCGACTGTGGACAGTAAGCAGTGTGTTGAAACGTGAACATTTGTCATTGACCGCGTCTTCGACTAGGGACTATTTCTAAAGTAGAACAAAGTTAAGCAACGCTCGCCAAGGTTGGTCTGTGGATGGGTGACCATCTTATCATAACGAGTTTCCTCCGTGCCTCGGAAAGCACGTTAAGCCGTAGGTCCCGGCTGTCATTTGTAGATCTTTGGCAGTCGTTACGGATAGTCAGAAGCCAGTAAATCTGACTCCAGTCTTGCCATGAAGTACCGTGTTACCCCAGTTATTGGGTTGTGGAGGTCTGGTAGGCAGCCTATGCTTTCCGAGGCACGGAGGAAACTCGTTATGTTAAGATGGTCACCCATCGAAAAACTAACCTTGGCGAGCGTTGCTTAACTTTGAAGATCGATCTGTGTTCTATTACTTACACTGAGCCACCAAAAAAAAATTACGCAGTGGTTAAAAACTTTTCCTGTATAAAAGTAGCGATACCGAGAAGTTTTATTCGATTGTATCGATTTCGAATCGAGTCCGACTCGGTCTGTTATTGCGACTGGCGCATGGCGCGTTCAGAGCGAGTTGTTCCTTGATGCTTAAAAGAGTGACTGATTCATCTGCCTAGCCTTTTCCCAACTATATTGGGGTCGGCTTCCAGTCAAGCTGGGTTTAGCTGAATACCAGTATTTTACGAGGAGCGGCTGCCTACCAGACCTCCACAACCCATAACTGGGGTAACATGATACTTCATGGCAATACTGAAGTCAGATTTACTTCCTTCTGACTATCCGTAACGACTGCCGAAGATCTACAAATGATAGCCGGGACTGATTCGTACTATCGATAACTAGTGGTCGACGCCGTTGACTCGAAACAATCGAATAACATCTCGATAATTTTGTAGAGATGGATGACTCGATGGTTTATTTCAACGATTTCGATTTTTAAAATATCTCGGGATCGCTCTTCACTTTATAAAAGGTTTATAAAAATCTGGTCAAATACCACACATTATATTATTATTTAGTGTAATCAAAAAGTCATATGAAGTGTGTTTATTTTTAAATTAAGTTCCGTTTACGTTTATTTAAAAAAGTATCTAATAAAATAAAAAATGAAATTTTCGAGAAATTTGTTGTTTTATTTCACAAATGCCATCTTAACATCGTCATCTCAGCCAAAAGACGTCCACTGCTGGACATAGGCCTCCACGCGCGCGTCGCCACAACGACCGGTCCTGTACGTCTCGCATCCATCGGATTCCCGCGACCCTCGCCCAAGACATCAGTCCACCTTATAGGAGACCTTACAACGCTGCGTCTTCCGGTACGTGGCCGCCACTCTAGAACCTTCCGTCCCCATCGACCATCTGTTCTACGAGCAATGTGCCCTGCCCACTGCCACTTAAGTTTGGCGATTCTTCGCGCCATGTCGGTAACCTTAGTTCTCTTGCGGATATCTTCATTTCTGATGTGATCGCGCAAGGAAACTCCGAGCATAGCCCTTTCTATTGCTTTTTGGGTGACTCTAAGCCTTCTGATGAGGCCCATTGTGAGCGACCACGTTTTGAAGCCATGTATTTAAAGCCCGTTTTCAATAACCTACCGCAGTTCATAGATAGATAGCTATCCCCGATAAACAGTAAGATTCTTTCTATCCATACCATCCACAACTTTGGTAAGAAATACTATCCGTCGGTAGGTTATAGGAAAGCAAGTAAGGGCAAAAGGATAGATTTGTGTATCTTTCGTAGCTGTAACTATAGATAGTTTATTGAAAACGGGCGTTAGACTGGTTAAAGATTTGGTTAAGTCCAATCTGCACAGGCGTAGAGTAGCCAACCTTTAGATATTTTACAGGAAGCATTTCGGAGAGTATGCGAGGGAATTGCATGACTTGATTCCGCTATCTCCTTTCTATCATCGGATAAACCGTCGTACGACGAGTATCCATCCTTACGTTGTCGAAACCTCTACGGTCCGGACTAAGCGTTTCGCCTCGTCGTTTATACTGCGTATATCGAAGGACTGGAACAATCTGCCTGCTGCGCTCTTCCCGTCCGATTATAATTTGGATGTCTTCAAGGCTAGAGTGAATAGGCTCTTAATAAACTAGTGCGCCTCACCATAAACGATTGTATCACTGCTTACCATCAGGTGGGATCGTAGTTTAGCACTTCTTCTTCTGCCTGGCGTTAATCTCAGCCATTGCCAGGGTCCGCCTTCCTACTAAGCTTACTCCACTTTGCCCGTAAGGCCATTGGCTCTCATGTCGGACTTGACGACGTCCAGCCAGCGCTTGCGAGCCCCAAGGACAGCCAAATCCATGGATCGTACTCTAGCACTATTTTATTATTAAACTAGCTTCTGCCAGCTGCTTCACCCGAATAAAAGAACAGTTTCTCCATACAAAATTTTGACCCCCGTTTTATCCCTTTAGGGGGTGAATTTCCGAAAATCCTCTCTTAGTGCTCGCCTAAGTCATAAAAGGAAGCCTTGTGCAAAATTTCACGTTCCTAGTCCCAGTAGTTTTCCGGCTGTGCGTTGGTATATCAGTCAACTCCTTTTAAGAGCTCTGTGCATAGTTCACAGTAATTTTCTACTCCTAGTTGGTTTTGACTGGCCCCCCGTGTGTATCTGAAAATTGTTACAAGTTTATTTGCAAACATTTCATGCAAAGGTACAAAGACGGACTTTATGTTATATGCCATAGGTTCAACTCACACCGAGACGCGACGCGACGCTGCATGAACATTTTAATAGTCACTCAAAATAGAACTTTATTTACTACACGAAAAGATACACATTTCATTGTGAGAATTTAGAGTACGTTGCTTCATACAGCGCTTTTTTATGGTAGGTGAATCATCAGAATGACTTCTTCCACTCCTGGGCGGAGCGGGAGGGTCTGTCAGACTCTTACTGACTAAACCCCTACCCCGTTCTTTCGTTGCCTTCGATCTGGGGGACACGGTGGACACGTTTCGGATTTCCCATGTTCCCCAGAGGCTTGGGCCCTGCCGGGCCCCTACAGTTTGCTGACATCTCCTTGAGGCGCGCATGGAACAGAACGCGCCGTTGACGACTGGGCTCGGTTCAGATTATTACCAGACTGCCCGACGGCAAGCTACCCAGTGCTCGCCGTCCGCGAACCCGCGCCTACGGTGGTCGGAAATCGGGATCAAGATTTCGGCGGCGGCGGCGTGAGGACCGTCCCCTCACGCGCTCGCGGTCAGCAGCCTCCTTCACGAGCATTACTGCTTCGCAGGAGGAGGCTCGCGCCTGCCACTCCTCCTCGCTACGGAGCATGGCCTGAGCCAGGGCCCGGCGCGAGAGCGAGCCGCCTTCATGCAGCGCTGCGCAGCGTAAAATCACTGGCCTCTTCTAGTATCGTCGCGTCTCGGTGTAAACTGACCCTTAGGCACTTTCTACCAGGCGACTAAGGACCGATTTTTAAATAGTCGAATACCTTTTAACTGAGGAATAAAAATGGCGATTTGACAGATTTTGTGTAGAAAATATTATTTATTCTTCTGATAGAAGTACAACCGCGTGCTTGCGGACGGCGACCAACAGGTAGCTTGTCGTCCGGCAGTCAGATAATCGTCCGAACCGAGACAAAGTCGTAAACGGCGCGTACTGTTCCACGCGCGTCTCTAAGAGATGTCAGCAAAACTGTAGGGGCTCAGCAGGGTCGAAGCTTGGGGCCATGGGTTGACTTCTGAGAGGAAAACCCAGGACCCTGGAACGAAGGCAAAGAAGGAACTGAAGTGGGTTTTAGTCAGTAGAAATCTGCCACGCCCTGCCGCTTCGCCCAAGAGCGGGAGAAGTCATTCTGATAATTTCCCACTTGACAAAAAAAAATCGTCGACCGCATCGACGCTTTCCATCATGTGAGATAGCGGTCAAGTGCGAACCTCATCATCATCTGCCTAGCCTTTTCCCAACTATATTGGGGTCGGCTTCCAGTCAAGCCGGATTTAGCTGAATACCAGTATTTTACGAGGAGCGGCTGCCTACCAGACCTCCACAACCCATTAACTGGGGTAACACGGTACTTCATGGCAAGACTGGAGTCAGATTTACTGGCTTTGACTATCCGTAACGACTGCCATAGATCTACAAATGACAGCCGGGACCAACGGCTTAGCGTGCTTTCCGAGGCACGGAGGAAACCCGGTATGTTAAGATGGTCACCCTTTCACAGAGCAACCTTGGCAAGCGTTGCTTAACCTTGAAGATCTACCTACAAAAATAAGAGTTACTTACATGTTCATGTGTCCGTAAAGCTGATAGTCCTTTGAAAGTCTTCGGACACGACTTGCAGGAGTAGGGGCGCTCGCTCGTATGTACTCTCAAATGTGACTGGGAACAGACGGGATTGTTGTTAGCATTTGCGATTGTTGTTAACAAACACTTGATTATTATTTTTTTAACACAGTTGCTCGTAAAGCTGATGTAATTCCACCGGTTTTAGATATGTAAAGCGGGTCATAAAAAACGCGTGTGTTATACCAAAGCAAATAGTTAAGTTATAGCCCATACAAATTCCATAACAGCATTATTTGCCATTTCGCGCGCGGTGATTAGTTCGAAATTTGAATAACCCCATCATTTTATCATTTGTCATATTTTATCACTTTTTGACTTTTTTTGTAATTTTTTGTGATTATTGGTGGTTTTTAGTCATTTTTTGTGATATTTGTAATTTTATGTCACTTTTTGTAATTTTTTGTCAACTTTTGTGATTTTTGTCATTTTTTGTCATTTTTGTCACTTTTTGTGATTTATTGTCATTTCAGTCATTTTTTGTCACTTTTTGTCAACTTTTGTCACTTTTTTGTCACTTTTTGTCACTTTTTGTCACTTTTTGTCACTTTTTGTCATTTTCTGTCATTTTTTGTCAACTTTTGTGATTTTTTGTCACTTTTTGTCATTTTTGTCACTTTTTGTCATTTTTTGTGTTGTTGTCATTTTTTGTGATTTGTTGTCATTTTTTGTGATTTGTTGTCATTTTTTGTGATTTGTTGTCATTTTCTGACATTTTTTGTCACTTTTTGTCATTTTTTGTTACTTTTTGTCATTTTTTGTCACTTTTTGTCATTTTTTGTTACTTTGTCATTTTTGTCATTTTTGTGATTTGTTGTGATTTTCTGTAATTTTTTGTCATTTTTGTCACTTTTTGTCACTTTTTGTCACTTTTTGTCACTTTTTGTCATTTTTTGTCACTCTTTGTCATTTCAGTCATTTTTAGTCACTTTCGTAATTTTTTGTAATTTTTGTAATTTTGTCATTTTACCAAACAATATTTGCGTTCGATTTCTTTGGCGCTAAACACTAAGATGTTCCTCACACAATAAGTGCGCAGCAATTTTAAAATGAAAATGTTTTTAAATGTTTTTTTTTTCTGTTTCCTCGCAAATGTGTTAAAAAAAGTCGTACGATATACGTGCGTATTGGTTATAACATGCTCGGCTCAGTTACGCCCTCGCCTTCGGCTCGGGCTGAAATTCCGCCTCGCATGTTATAACCATCATTACGCACTCATATCGTAATGTACTATAAAAGACCGATCACATAGCCGATAACTACACATTCATCATCTACCTAACCTCTTCCCAACTAATATTAATAATAATATTCCACAACTTTCACACAACATCATCTAGTCCCAAACTAAGCAGAGCTTGTATTATGGGTACTAGACAACTGATAAACATACTTATATATTTGTAAATACATACATATTATAGATAAATTACACCCAGACACAGAACAAATGATCGTGCTCATCACACAAACATTTGTCCTGGGTGGGAATCGAACCCACGACCTCCGGCATAGCAGTCAGGGTCACTAACCACTAGACCAACAGGCCAGTCCTGGTAACATGGCTTGACCGGAAGCCGACGCCAATATAGTTGGGAAGAGGTTAGGTAGATGATGATTATCAGTTTGGGAGAGCTGTACGGTTGTGGGATTACCTGTAGCAACTTGCGCATGGTGAAGCTCTTGGGGCACTGCGCGCAGCGGTAGGGCCGCTCGCCCGTGTGGTTCCTCTGATGGTACAGGCTACAGTAACTATAAGCGTAGTCTGAATGACGTTAAAGGGCATACCTGTAGCAACTTGCGCATGGTGAAGCTCTTGGGGCACTGCGCGCAGCGGTAGGGCCGCTCGCCCGTGTGGTTCCTCTGATGGTAGAGTAGCACACATTTGTTCTGAAACAACACGATTCTACATACATATCACTATTTTACCTGAAGCCCTGAATATGTGGTGTGACAAAATGGATAAAGTAAGAAATGAGTATATTAGAGGAAGTTCAAAAGTCGCGCAAGTGACAGAAAAGTTGAAAGGAAATCGTTTGTCTTGACATGGTCATGTGAAGAGGAGGGATGAAATGCATGTTGCTAAAAGAGTTTTGAATCGAATCATCAGGCGAAACTCGTACATGGTCCGAGCGAGTAGGGACTTTAATATTCTATGTAAGGACTTTTCTTTTGACCCATTTAATACTACAACCTACTCTGCACGCACCCAGCTGAATGCGGACTTTTTTAAAAGCGCGTAGTGTTTACTGTACTTAAGTGATGTTAATTATGTTCTTTTTTATTGTGCTTGTTAGTGATCGTAAGTTTTTTGTTACTTGTAATATGTTTCTATCCGTGAGAACCTGTAATTGGCTCAATGTATATAATACTGTTGCTATCCTTGTGTGACAGCTGTTGGTTCTCCTAAAAATAAATAAATAATTTACGAGGGAGAGGGAGGCCAAAGATAAGATGGATGGATTGTGTAAGGACTGATATGAAAGAAAAGGGAGTTAGTGATAGTGTGATGGACGACAGGACAGAATGGAAGAAGAAAACGTGTTGCGCCGACCCCAAGTAATATGAGATAAGGGCAGGAAGAAAAAGAAGTAGTATATCTAAAATTCTCTTAGTTTAACAAACATTCTAAAACATTTTTAAGGACAACCATCACCTAATTTACTTTTAGGAACATATTCAAAAACAATTAGAGAAGTAGCGCTCGCCGGCCGCTGCTGCTGCACCGCTCGCTTCGCTCGCTCGGCTCGCGCGCGTTTTGTCACAGTTCTAACCTAACCTAACCCAGTTCAAAATGTTAGAGTGCAAGTTAGTATTTTTGATAAATAATTCATATTTTAGGTATGCATTCAGTTAATTAATGGAGTTACCTAGTGTGCTGATAAATTATACAGGTGTGCATTTAAAAATATCCCATTAAAAAGTAATAAATGCATAGTTTTCACAAAAAATGTCGTCGAAGTTGATTAGAAATGTTTTACTACACGTTCCAAATGAGAATAGGATCGGCGGCCATATTGTGACGTCTCGTCTTACTGTCAAATCGGAGAAATTGAGTAGGGTGAGCAAAATAAGAAATTTGTTCAATTTAATTTATTTACGAATCGTGAACGAAAAAAACTTTGATGAAAATGCAGTTCTTCAATTTTGTTGATAGTGGCGTTATCATCGTGATCGGTTCTGCTGCTTTCCCGTATAAAATAAAGCATGGATTAATATAGATTTTTAAATGTGTATTGCACTAACTGTTATTTTAAAAAAAAATAAGCATTATTACCTGGATCTGACAAAATTCAATCTGAATCGAGTTCTTCAATGCCGCTTATTTCGCCATAACTGTCTGATGAACTGTAGTATAATTTGTTAAATAGTAGTTTGAAATAACTTTTTTATATATTTCTTAATATGACTTAACTAAGACTCAGTTAAACAAAAACAAGACCATTGAAACGCAAATAAGATTTTTTTGCACACCGTACTTTTCAATCAAAATTTGACAGATCGAGATTATTGACTTTCCTATTCTCATTTGGAACGCATAGTATGTACGTATTTTTTGTAAATAAAAAACCAAAGACTATTCGGGGGTCCAGAATCCTGTACTAGATCCATTCGTTTGTGCGTCGATGTCTTACACACCTATGTACGTTTTTTTTTAGGAAGGGGAATCATCAGAATGACTTCTCCCGCTCTTGGGTTGAGCGGGAGGGCGTGTCAGACTCTTACTGACTAAACCCCTACCCCGTTTCTTCCTTGCCTTTGATCTAGGGGACACGGTGAGCACCTTTCGGATTTTCCGTGTTTTTTTTTAAATTGTTATAAACTAGTGCTTGACTGCGATCCCAGTGATGCAATCGTTGATGGTGAGGCGCACTAGTTTATTAAGAGCCTATTCACTCTAGCCTAGAAGACAGCCAAATTATAATTGGACGGGAAAACCGCAGCAGGAGTTTGGTGCTCCGCCCAAGCGGGGTACACCTCTACCGTGTCCTCCGGGCGGTCCACACAGTGGCGACACCCGGGCGTCCTATCCTCCTTGATCCGATGCAGGAACCTCTCGAACTTACCGTGTCCGGTGAGGACCTGCGTCATACGGAAAGAGAGGACGCCGACACACTTACATGTGAAAACAACGTGAATAAAACTATACTCTATTTACTATAAGAAAAGAAAACAAAAGAAACTTAGGTTACTGTCCGTTCAACCGATTTTGACTTCCATTCCGTAGACATATAGTCCAGTCAAAATAGACTAAATTATTATTCAAGTTTGCATTAATTCCCAACAAGCTGGATTTTTGTGCAGGCCTTGAATACATCATTACGAATGATATGTCAAAAGTCCCCATCGATCCCGCTTGTGCGTTGTTTTTTATGCGAGGTCAAAGGTCACAAATTAGCGTTTTTTTGCGTATATCTCTGAAACAACGAGAGCTATCGAAAAGTTCAGGCAAAGTTTGTAGATCGTAAAATTGTCTACAAAAAAGATCTCGGCTCTTAGTCACGCGCGCCCTCTCACTTCCACGGCCCGCAGCCGACTGAGCTGTTAACGGTCGCACGCGCGCCAGAGACGACATAATGCTTCCCTCTTTCACTCACTTACACTGCACACGTATATCATACGGCAAGAGAGGATACACTTCTTCTTCTTCTTCCTGCCCTTATCACATATTACTTGGGGTCGGCGCAACATGTTTTTTTATACTACACCTGCTCGGAAAGTACCTTGATACTTTATCAAATTTACGGTAGAAAGTACGTCATTGCATATCGAACAAATATGCGGGGAGAAGACGCATCTGAGCGGGAGAGAAAAGTGTATGAAAATCCATTTCTTACGTGGTTTTTCTTTTTTAATTTTGGGTAAGACTATGCGCTGGTAACCTAAATATCAAAAGCCGAAAAGTTTTTACAGTGAGTTTCTATCTCCAAGTTCGCAAAATGACACTGGCCACTAGCTGTGTGTTGGATGGTGTAAAACAATTTGAAAAAAGAACATGTGAAAATTGCAGACGCCATTGGCACCATTTTCAATTTGTGTGTTGTTTGAGGATTCAGTTTTCGTAGATTTTTTTTTCCTTGTAGGTGTAGTATAAAGCACTATGTATCACTCGAGAGAAAGTGCGATTCCCGATCTCGGGTGTTTTAAAGCCCTCGCCTACGGCTCGGGCTTCAAACGACACCCTCGACGGTAATCGGTCACTTTCTCCTCTCGGTGAACAATGTACTATTCTTCCATTCTGTAAAGTCACCCGTCCTAACATCACTGACTCCCTTTTCTTTCATATCAGTCTTCACACAGTCCATCCATCGTTTCTTTGGCCTCCCTCTTCCTCTCCATCCGTCCACATGTAAATTCATAACTGCTTTCGTAACATGCGTTTCATCCCTCCTCTTTACATGACCATACCAAGACAAACGATTTCCATCCTACATGTGAATACAACTACTCTTCAACTCACCGGCAGCGTTTTCCCGCACACCTCACAGACCCAGGGCCGGTCCTTCCGCCTCTCTTTGTCCTTCGCTTCCACATGGATCCGGCGGTAGTGCGCGCTGTAGAGAGACTCCCGGGCGAAAGTCTTGTCGCACTGGAACAACATTATTATTATACAGTACCCGGCAATAAAAAATGAGGAGCTCGTGGCTAGATAATAACAGCCACACAGGTCGATGTTTTAAGCAACGCTTGCCAAGGTTGGTCTGTGGATGGATGACCGACCATCTTAACATACCGAGTTTCCTCCGTGCCTCGGAAAGCACGTTAAGCCGTAGGTCCCGGCTGTCATTTGTAGATCTTTGACAGTCGTTACGGATAGTCAAAAGCCTGACTCCAGTCTTGCCATGAAGTTCCGTGTTACCCTAGTTAATGGGTTGTGGAGGTCTGGTAGGCAGCCGCTCCTCGTAAATTACTGGTATTCAGCTAAATCCGGCTTGACTGGAAGTCGACCCAAATATAGTTCGGAAAAGGCTAGGCAGATGATGATGAATTTAAACATAAAAGTTGTGGTCAATTAACAATTATTCCTGGAAAGCTAAATATTGGTGTAGACCTAGGGTGTACCATGACAAATAATGTGCAAAGTTATTCAGGGTCATCATCATCTACCTAGCCTTTTCCCAACTATATTGGGGTCGGCTTTCAGTCAAGCCGGGTTTAGCTGAATACCAGTATTTTACGCGGAGCGGCTGCCTACCAAACCTCCACAACCCATTAACTGAGGTAACACGGTACTTCATGGCAAGACTGGAGTCAGATTTACCGGCTTCTGACTATCCGTAACGACTGCCAAAGATCTACAAATGACAGCCGGGACCTACGGCTTAGTGTGCTTTCCGAGGCACGGAGGAAACTCGCTATGTTAAGATGGTCGGTCATCCATCCACAGACCAACCTTGGCAAGCGTTGTTTAACCTTGAAGACCCGTGTGGCTGTTAATATCTAGCCACGAGCTCCTCGCCGTCCGCAAGCCCATACTTACTGGAAATGACTAAATAAGCTGGCATACCTTTTCACAAGCATAGACCTTACAGCTCCGATGTTTCTCGAGCAGATGATCCCTCAAGTCCAGCGCCTGAGGGAACGGTTCCCCACAGTGTACACAGGAGTGTTCGCTGCAGCGGTCCTGCGACGAATGACGGTCTAGCGCCGCGTCGTCTATGAAGTGAATGCCGCAAGAGTCGCACGTGGAGGGGAGAGACAGCTGTGGAGTGAATGGAACGAGTGAGTGAGTGGGAGAGAGAGCTGTGGAGTGAATGGAACGAGTGAGTGAGTGGGAGAGAGAGCTGTGGAGTGAATGGAACGAGTGAGTGAATGGGAGAGAGAGCTGTGGAGTGAATGGAACGAGTGAGTGAATGGGAGAGAGAGCTGTGGAGTGAATGGAACGAGTGAGTGATTGAGGCAGACATTCACTCAACAGTACTCATTATTGGTGAGTGAATGTGCTTACAATACCCGCGAAATGAGACACAATAGTTAGACAATAACAGCGCGGTCGCATGAGACCGGTCGAGGATTTATGAATTAATTATGCGTTGGTGTGTGTTGTGGCAAATAAACGATTATTCTATTCTAATTTTATGAAGTGAATGATAATTTACAAAAACAAATAACGCCTATTTTAAGTCCCAATGCTGGGCGAAGGCCTCCCCTTTATCCTACCAAACCTCTCTGCCTAGGGTGATCTCTGACAAAGTTTGCCCATTAAATTTTTTAACTAAAAATGTCATCGGGAATTATTAGAATAACGATATTATAAATTTAAAAAACTCAACTCGAGATTTGTCAAAGTGCAATAGAGTGACCAATTATACTTTAACCTATCACATACTCACAAAACGAGACACAATAGTAAAACAATAACAGCGCGGTCTCATAGGACCGGTCGGGGATTCATGAATTAATAGGTTTTAGGCGAATAGATCGCGTTAAAAACACTCAAATAGCAAATGTCGGGGTTAAAGAGCTAGGCTTAAGTGAGCGAAGAACATGTCGGTGCGCGCGTCCTATGTGCTCATAATGAGCGAATAAGCGACAGTTCTGAATGAATGACCGAACGATTGTGAGCGAACGATCTGATGAACGAATGAGTTCCGACGTCTACGTACATGTCGGTGCGCGCGTTTCTTGTGTGCTCATAGTTAGCGAATGAGCGACAGTTCTGAATGAATGACCGAACGATTGTGAGCGAACGATCTGATGAACGAATGAGTTCCGACGTCTACGTACATGTCGGTGCGCGCGTTTCTTGTGTGCTCATAGTGAGCGAATAAGCGACAGTTCTGAATGAATGACCGAACGATTGTGAGCGAACGATCTGATGAACGAATGAGTTCCGACGTCTACGTACATGTCGGTGCGCGCGTTTCTTGTGTGCTCATAGTGAGCGAATGAGCGACAGTTCTGAATGAATGACCGAACGATTGTGAGCGAACGATCTGATGAACGAATGAGTTCCGACGTCTACGTACATGTCGGTGCGCGCGTTTCTTGTGTGCTCATAGTGAGCGAATGAGCGACAGTTCTGAATGAATGACCGAACGATTGTGAGCGAACGATCTGATGAACGAATGAGTTCCGACGTCTACGTACATGTCGGTGCGCGCGTTTCTTGTGTGCTCATAGTGAGCGAATGAGCGACAGTTCTGAATGAATGACCGAACGATTGTGAGCGAACGATCTGATGAACGAATGAGTTCCGACGTCTACGTACATGTCGGTGCGCGCGTTTCTTGTGTGCTCATAGTGAGCGACTGAGCGACAGTTCTGAATGAATGACCGAACGATTGTGAGCGAACGATCTGAAGAACGAATGAGCTCCGACGGCTACGTACATGCGCGCTTCTTATTCTTCCGGTGAAGGCCTCATAGTGAGCGAATGAATGACCGAACAATCTGCTGAATGAACTATGCTCCGACGGCTACGTACGTGTCGGTGCGCGCGCTTCTTATGCGAAGGTCACATAGTGAGCGAATAAGCGACAGTTCTAAACGAATGACCGAACGATTTTGAGCGAACGATCTGATGAACGAATGAGCTCCGACGTATACGTACTTGTCGGTGCGCGCGTTTCTTGTGCGCGTTGAGGCCGAACGCGCCGATGAAGGTTTCATAGTGAGTGAATGAGTTAGGAATGAATGACCGAACGATCTGATGAATGAATGAACTACGCTCCGACGGCTGCGTACGTGTCGGTGCGCGCGCTTCTTGTGCGCGTTGAGGCCGAAGGCGCCGATGAAGGCGTCATAGTGAGCGAATGAATGACTGAAGATCTGCCGAATGAACTACGCTCCGACGGCTACGTACATGTCGGTGCGCGCGTTTCTTATGTGCTCATAGTGAGCGAATGAGCAAGTTCTGAATGAATGACCGAACGATTGTTAGCGAACAATCTGATGAATGAATGACCGAATAACGGCTAATGTCTGTTTTTTATACTGATATCATTCCTATAGTAAGTTTGACATTACTTGTGTCAATTTAGTCTCAAGGGATACGTACGTGTCGGTGCGCGCGCTTCTTGTGCGCGTTGAGGCCGAACGCGCCGATGAACGCGTCCCCGCAGACGTCGCACCACACGAACTGCGAAGGGTGCTGGATGCGCAGGTGCGACAGGTGACTCGACAGCTTCCTGGAAAATCAGTTTCATCATCATCATCTGCCTAGCCTTTTCCCAACTATATTGGGGTCGGCTTCCAGTCAAGCCGGATTTAGCTGAATACCAGTATTTTACGAGGAGCTGCTGCCTACCAGACCTCCACAACCCATTGGAGTAACACGGTACTTCATGGCAAGACTGGAGTCAGATTTACTGGCTTCTGACTATCCGTAACGACTGCCAAAGATCTACAAATGAAAACCGGGACCTACGGCTTAACGTGCTTTCCGAGGCACGGAGGAAACTCGGTATGTTAAGACGGTCATTCATCCATGGAGCAACCTTGGCAAGCGTTGCTTTAACTTGAAGATCGACCCTTGCGGCTGTTATTATCTAGCCACGAGCTCCTCGTATAATAATCTAGTCAAAACAATTAGATACTTACTCATAGGACTTCCCACAATGGCGACACTCGTGCATTTGTCCGCCATGCATCTTAAAATGTTCTTTAGCGTTGAAACTGTAATGAAAGAGAAATAACTCTTTTACCATCGGACCAACCGTCGCCGTCGTACGGCGAGTATCCACCCTTACGTTATTCTGATCCCAATTTCTAGCCACCGTAGGCGCATGCTTGCGGACGGCGAGCAATGGGTAGCTCGCAGTCCGGACGTCTGGTAACAGTCCGGACCAAACCCATGTAATCGACGGCGCGTATTGTTCCACGCGCGCCTCAAAGAGATGTCAGCAAACTGTAGGGGCCCGGAAGGGCAGAAGCCTTCTGGGGCCTGGGTTGACGAAAGAGATCCCCGGGACCACGGAATTAGGGCAAAGAAGGAACAGGAGTGGGTTTTAGTCAGTAAAGGTCTGACACGCCCTCCCTCTCCACCCAGAGCGAAAGAAGTCATTTGGATGATTCACGGTCCGGACTAAGCGCTTCGCTTCGTCGTTTATACCGCGTACATCGAAGGACTGGAACAATTTGCCTGCTGCAGTCTTCCCATCCGATTATAATTTAGGTGCCTTCAAGGCTAGAGTGAATAGGCTCTTAATAAACTAGTGCGCCTCAACATCTACGATTACATCACTGCTTACCATCAGGTGGGATTGCAGTCAAGCACCAGTTTATACCAATAAGAATGTTTTAGCACGCTCATTCTTATTAAATTAGCTTCTGCCAGCGGCTTCACTTACTCGGGTGAAACCGCTGGCAAGTACGGTTTCTCCATACAAAATTTTGACTCCCGTTTCATCTCTTTAGGGGTTGGAAAAGACCTCTTAGTGCTCCTCTACGTCTAGTTTATCACACACTAACATAATAAAGAGGTAAAGTTTATTTTTTTGTTTGTATGAGGTAATCTGTGGAAGTACTGGTCCGATTGCTAAAATTTTTTCACCAATAGAAAGCTGCTGTATTCCTGAGTGACATAGGCTATATTTTATGTACGCGGGCAAAGCTAAGGGCTAAAGCTAGTGTTAAAATAAGTAGCTAATAATATGTAGAAAAATGATTGATAATTATGAATGATTAAGATCTATCGACGCCCCTGCCCAAGCCGGATGTGGTACTCACGTGGTCCGGGAGACGTAGGAGCACTGCTTACAGGCGAACTTCAGTCGGTGACTCTTTAGGTGCTGGTTGAGACCGCGCCGGTCTTTGTAGCGGAAGCGGCAGAATTCGCACACCACGCTGCCGCGGCTCTGCAAGCACAGGCTCTAGGTCAGACTCCCAACGGGCACCGGTCCCTAGTGGTACTGTCCTCATCATCATCTTTATTATTAGCATTATCGGCTTTATAATGTTTCCACTGCTGGGACTCAGGCCTCCTCTCTTGGAGAGGGAATGGGCCATAATCCACCTCGCGGGCCCATTGCGGATTGGTGGATGTCACATGTCTTCGAATTTTTGGTTCTAGGACATGCCGGTTTTCTCACGATGTTTTCCTTCACCGTTTTGAGAGCAGTGGTGATGAAATAAATTACACAAAGTAATGCGCCTGACCGGGTTTGAACCCGCGACCTACAACTTGCAAGTCGGGACAGTTACCACTGGGCCACCACTGCTCCCGTCATCATCTACCTAGCCTTTTCCCAACTATATTGGGATTGCACGTTGCGGAGATGAGAATGGACAAAGTGTATTAAGTATAACTCAGATACCCGCGAAACGAGACACAATAGTAAAACAATAACAGCGCGGTCTCATAGGACCGGTTGGGGATTCAAACGTTAAGGGAAGTTTGAAAGTGGCGCCAGTGACTGAAAAGTTGAAAGAGAATCGTTTGTCTTAGTATGGTCATGTGAAGAGGAGGGATGAAACGCATGTTACTAGAGTTTGCATGTAGATGGATGGAGAAGGAGAGGGAAGCCAAAGAAAAGATGGATGGATTGTGATTTGGAAGAAAAGGGTCACTTTATCTATAATACATATGTATGTATGTAGAAATATAAAAGTATGTTTATCAGTGGTCTAGTATCTATAACACAAGCTCTGCTTAGCTTGGGACTTGATGGCGTTGTGTGTAAAAGTTGAGGAATATATTTGCTGACAGTCCTACTAGGGACCAGTCTTGCCATGAAGTACCGTGTTACCTCAGTTAATGGGTTGTGGAGGTCTGATAGGTAGCCGCTCCTCCTAAAATACTGGTATTCAGCTAAATCCAGCTTGACTGGAAGCCGACCCTAATATAGTTGGGAAAAGACTAGGAAGATGATTATTAGTAGATTAGACAGACATAAAACTGATATCATCATCATCACCTCAGCCGAAAGACGTCCACTGCTGGACATGGGTCTCCCCCAAGCGTCGCCACAACGACTGGTCTTGGACTTCTTTCGGCTGAATTTATGATGATGAATAAAAACTACTTACCGGAGAAATATCATGAAAAATAACTTAAAACTACATTTATACTAAGGGCCTATTTCACCACCTATGATTAAGTTGCCAATATCTTACTTGGCAGATAATTTCATACAAATTCTGTTCCAATTTTGAATTTATTCGGGAAGTAGTGGCTACTCGGACATTGTGAAACAGGACTCTAAACTAAAATATGGCGTCAAAAAATTCCTCCGCATCGCTGTCGACCGGAAGTGTGCCCAAAAGACTGGCGGCATTGCCACGTTGTATGGCAATGCTTAAACTCTGACCGAGGTAAAAGCCAGCCAGGGTCACCGCGAAGTGTCAACAAGACGCTTCGAAAGATCTTTAAAAAGCGAATGAGCACTCGGCCTCACGGTCCAAGATACGGTCCCAACCGTTTTTTGAAAAGAGTAACCATGGAGTTTCTTGCCGGTTCTTCTCCATAGGAAACGACCAATTTGGAACCGTGCACTAGTTTTTTACGTTTTATAAGTGCCCATGTAGACCAATGTAAAATAAAACCATTTTGATTTGATTTGAAGAGTTTCAACCAACCCCAAACGGCTCAAAAATATAACTTACCGGATCATGCTGAGACAACACATGTTTCTTCAAGATATCCGCCCCCATATACCCTTTGAAACACATTTCACACTTGTACGGACTGTGCAAATAGTTGGCACTAGTCTTCCGGTCCAAAACATCTTGCAACTGTTGACTTTCACTCAGTACTATTATCTGCACATCATAAGCTTTTTCAAAATCACTCATATTTTCTTTTGTTTCAAAAAACTTTCCATTATTCTTAATCAACTCATTTTTTTTAGTAACTCTTTTCTTAGATGTATAATTCTTTTTCTTTTTACTCTTCAATGTTTTAACTGTTTCTAATTCTGTTACTTCATTTTCAATTTTAACAGTCTCAGCGTATATTTGTAAAGCTGTGTCGTCTGAGTAAGTAATTTGGTCACTATAGTCAAATTGGTCATCTTTGTCATCGATTTTTAAGTGTAATAAGTTTTCGTCAGATACATCAATCTGTTTCATTTCTGATATTTCGTACTGTATGTAAGGTTGAAAATTGTTTAAGTAGTCTGAATTTACCTGTAAAAAATGTTTATAATTATCTTAATGTTGATATACGAAATGTCACAATGGGCCTCATCAGAAGGCTTAATGTCACCCAAAGAGCAATGGAAAGGGTTATGCTCGGAGTTTCCTTGCGCGATCACATCAGAAATGAAGATATTCGCAAGAGAACCAAGGTTCCTGAAATAGCCTGAAGAATTGCCAAACTTAAGTGGCAGTGGGCAGGGCACATTGCTCGTAGAACAGATGGTCATGGGGACGGAAGGTTCTGGAGTGGCGGCCACGTACCGGAAGACGCAGCGTTGGAAGTCCTCCCACAAGGTGGACTGACGATCTGGCGAGGGTCGTGGGAATCCGATGGATGAAGACGCACAGGACCGGTCGCTGTGGCGACGCCTAGGGGAGGCCTATGTCCAGCAGTGGACGACTTTCGGCTGAGATGTTGACAATTATAACAAATGTCTTGTATGGCTATGTAAAGGAAAGGGATGAAACACATGTTACTAAATGACAATGCAGTGTCGCATGTCTAGTGTTCAGATGGAAGAGTCGCCCACGGCTAGCAATGCCGGACGTCCGGATAAAACCGGACACGGTCAGGCTTTTTGATTGTGTGTCCGGCCAAATTAGGTGGAGTACGGCCTGTCCGGCTTCAGTTAGACTTTTTAAACTTGGTCATTTTTTTATAGATTTTCATGTGTTCTTGCACTTGCAAGCGTTCGCAGACCAGCAATGGCCTGCTATTAGAATATAAAACCTATTACTTTCGTGAGCGGCATCAAAAAAAATTGTCGGCCTTTTTAATCAAATGTCCGGCTAAACTTTTTTTTTTTAGTTATATAAACTAGTGCTTGACTGCGATCCCACCTGATGGTAAGCAGTGATGCAATCTTAGATGGTGAGGCGCACTAGTATATTAAGAGCCTATTCACTCTAGCCTTGAAGACACCCAAAGTATAATTGGACGGGAAGACCGCAGCAGCATTCCAGTCCTTCGATGTACGCGGTATAAACGACGAGGCGAAGCGCTTGAACTATTTGTTTTGTCTGGCTTTTTAGTTAGAAGATCAGGTAACCCGAGCCACGACTTTTTGAAGCGATACAATAGCGCGGCTGTCGCGCGTTGGCATCGATACAGTCGCGATGCATTCGCTAGCGGCTTATACCACGATTCTCAGTCTCGATGCAAACGCGATACAGTCGCAAGAAATAAGATTCTGTATGTAATTTTTTTTTTCATTGACGCGCCACCCTCTCTCCGCCCTCTCCCCGCTGTCGTCTGACACGGTCGCGCGTTAGCAGCGCTACAGTCGCGATGCAGTAGCGCGTTAGTAGCGCGTCAGCATCGCGACCGTAGTAGCGCGGCCCTAAATTGTGCAATACCAATGCCCACTCCCTGATATATAAACAATACGATTATTTGTTCTGTGTCTAGGTGTAATTTATCTATAGTATGTATGTATTTAGAAATATATAAGTATGTTTATCAGTTGTCTAGTACCCATAACACAAGCTCTGCTTAGCTTGGGACAAGATGATGTTGTGTGAAAGTTGTGGAATATACTATATTATATTAATAAATAGCCGGCAAGCTAATTTATTTATTTATTTAAACTTCATGCCCGGTCGCTATGGCAACGCTTGGGGGAGGCCTATGTCTAGCGGTGGACGTCTTTCGGCTGAGATGATGATGATTTAAACTTCATGTACAGTGGTGGTACATTGGCGGTACATTAATCTATCAAGGCATTCTCTACCACTCAACCTTACGACTCGGCGTCGATGCTCAAGTCTTGCAGCGGATGGCACGGCATTGGTCAAGTCGGTAATTCGTTAAGTACCTACGCAGTTCGTCAAATTTGAAATTGGTCAAAGCTGTAGTTCGTCTAATCGTGAATTTGCCAAGTTATGGAATTCGTCAAATACGCAATTGGTCAAGTGATTTAAGCACAGTCATCTGTAAAAATGAAAGCGCTGAGGTAGTTTTTATTAACTTATTAATTTTATATATATTTACACTTATGTATATAATAATCATCATCACTACTTACTGCATAGTATAAAAAAATACATACAAAGGAAAGAAAAAAATAAAAATACAAAAGCGAACATCCTAATCAAAGGCTAATTCCTATTCACCCCATCGATCCTATGTACCGCGTTTGATGGTACACGTTCCGCGTTTGATCGACTGTACATGGACTTGACCAATTGCGTATTAGACGAATTCCATAACTTGGCAAATTCACGATTAGACGAACTACAGCTTTGACCAATTTCAAATTTGACGAACTACGTCGGTACTTGACGAATTACCGACTTGACCAATGTCGTGCCACCCTTTTTACCTACGTTTGCAATTCGTGTATAAGAGGCGGCACGTAACTTGGCAAGAGTCTTTCAATGCGCAGAAATCGTTTTTTAGACCTATTTGGTGGTCAAGCGGGACGCGGGATATGAGGTAGCGCCGATTCGGCGCGCGATTGGTGCAGTATTATAATAGTAGTCTATGATTGGCAGTGCCGTAACTAGGGCGGTGCGAGCAGTGCCCAGGCACAGGGCGCAGAAATGACCAGACTAAGCCTGGTTAGAGCATTTTTCAGGGGCGCAGTCTTGAAAGCTCGCACCAGGTGCATAAAAGGCTAGTTACGGCACTGATGATTGGTGCATTAGTCGACTTTTGCTCCCGCACTGCGATACGTCCCGTTCGCTCATTCGCTTTTTTGTACACCATGCGCGAATTTACCCCCACTACGTCAAATTCTTGCCAAGTTATGTGCCGCCGATAATATGAGAGCATACATACATTCTTGTTCTTCAATCTGGCATCTTCTAAGTAACGTGTGGCTCTTTGACAATGATCTCTGAATGAGTCAAATTTCAGCAGCAGAGCGCGGCAATACGTACAGATGTACTGTGGTAACGTGTCGAATGGACTCACCTGCAAACAATACAAGAACTCATCATCTACCTAGCCTTTTCCCAACTATATTGGGGTCGGCTTCCAGTCAAGCCGGATTTAGCTGAATACCAGTATTTTACGAGGAGCGGCTGCCTACCAGACCTCCACAACTCATTAACTGGGGTAACACGGTACTTTATGGCAAGACTGGAGTCAGATTTACTGGCTTTTTATTGTGCTTTTGGATACAATATTAACTGGTCTGCACTCTCCTCGTATATGTGTTTGTATTGTAAAATGGAAGTATTGTAAACCCAATGATTTTTGAAAAGAGTAACCATTTCTTACCGGTTCTTCTCCATAGAAACCAATTGGAACCGTGCACTAACTTCAGACATTTTATGTAGGCTCAAGTAAAATAAAAACATTTTTGATTTTAGTTTAGTCAGTTCTTGTATTATTTTAGCTCAAAGGAGCTTGTGGCTAGATAATAACCGCCACACGGGTCAATCTTCAAGGTTAAACAATGCTTGCCAATGTTGGTCTGTGGATGGGTGACCATCTTGACATACCGAGTTTCCTCCGTGCCTCGGAAAGCACATTAAGTCGTAGGTCCCGGCTGTCATTTGTAGATCTTTGGCAGTCGTTACGGATAGTCAGAAGCCAGTAAATCTGACTCCAGTCTTGCCATGAAGTACCGTGTTACCCCAGTTAATGGGTTGAGGAGGTCTGCTAGGCAGCCGCTCCTCGTAAAATACTGGTATTCAGCTACATCCGGCTTGAATGGAAAGCCGACCCCAATATAGTTGGGAAAAGGAGGAGATGATGATTCCCCTTCCCCCCGGACCACCGTACGGTGTAGACGTGCTCTCAGTACTGCATAGAATTTATTTAAAATACTAATAAAAATATAAAAACGAGTTAAATCAGTTAACAAAAATAGGATAGCATAAAAGTGAGGAGGTGTTACTGGCCCTGGTACCGGAGCTCCGACACTACATAAAGCGGCCGACTGCGCACCGCCTCCATCTGCCTGGACTCATCCCAACAATACGTAAGAATATTTAAACTAATAATATCTTGCGCATACGCCACCACCTCCAAAAAGGTGGATGCTAAGTCGTCAAGCACCTCCTGCGTAACTGGACAGCGAGTGCGCTGACGCCGCCCAAAAAGTGAAAGGTGTCAAGCGGGCGCCCAATTGCGTTGACCTAAATCGACGACATCTTAAGCTAATTAGTGAAGGACGTCCCTGCTCATTACCAAGCTATTGGCAATAACCTCCTTGTGCTGTCTGTTTGCCTGGTACTAATGGATCATTCAATGAATAAATCTATGTCGGAATCGGAAATCAGCACAGCGGGCACTCTTACAACCCCGCCTAACTTTGTGTTCCAACGCTACAAAAGAGGCTATGGAGATATGGAGGATTCACTAAGCAAACAACTGGATTTATTTAGGGAGGAAATAAGAAAAATGCTCTCATCATTTACCGATAAACAGGAGAAAAAGACACAAGAAATAAATGCAAAACTACACGAAATTCAACAATCGAATACACACATAGAAAAATCTATCGAGTTCTTAACTGCGCAAAACAAGGACCTTCATGAGAAGATTACCCGACTCGAGATGCAGACGAAAGAGGACAAGAATTATATCTCCATTTTAGAGAACAAAATTGAGGACATGCAAACTGAAAGTCGGAAAAGTAATCTAGTGATAAAAAATGTACCGAGAAAAAAAGGTGAAACTAAAGAAGATCTCTTGGAAATGGCTATGTGCCTTTTTCAAAGCATACAATGCAGCATTAAAAAACACGACATCAAGGATATTTATAGAGTTCGCGGAAAAACTGCGGAAAAGCAAAACACACCTATTGTCGTTGAAACTGGCTCCACAATCCTAAAGACCGAGTCTTTGAAAATGGCCAAGGCCTTCAACATAAAACATCAGCATAAATTAAGTTGCACGCACATGGGATTTAAAACCCAAGAGGATACACCAGTCTTTATATCGGAACATTTAACTGCTAAAGGCTCCCGCCTTCACTTCCTTGCACGTGACCTAATTAAATCGGGAACCTATAAGTTTTGTTGGACTGCCTACGGCAAGGTATACGTTAGGAAGGACGAAAATTCGCCTACAATAATCTTAAGAAGTGAAGAACAGGTACATAAACTTGTGCTACAGAAATGACTATTTTCCCTTAACTTTATAAGTCGCTCACTTGTAACAGGTCATATGCTGTTATTACTGTATCATTCTAAATTATTATGTTTAACTCTTTGCCTAATTTGCTATTATATTTTACCAGGCGTCATGCCAAGTTATTTTGTTAAAAAACGAATTGCTATTATAAATAAACACACACTATACATTTATAACACATTTATACATAACGTAACTTTACAAACTTATAATATACACAATTTACATAACACACACAAACTCATCTGCTCACCCATTGAAAAATCTTTAAAAAAAAAATACAGGCAGCCCGGAACAATCAAATCATCAAATTAGTATATAGCTACTTACAATCTAAACACTTTGAAATAACTATTTATCTAATGTTTACGGTTATTCAATTAATGCTAAGTATAAATGGATAACACATTGCAAACTGTCACCGAAATAGATAACTTAGAAACTGCCCGTACAGTGGAATGTGACGCCACAGAGCTCCATAAACATATTCATGTAAATAAAAACGACCTCACCATCGTATCTCAAAACATAAGAAGTATTTACTGTAATTTTGATAATTTCATTATAACTATATCTACTCTTAAATTCGAACCAGACATTTTAATCCTGACGGAATGTAGGTTAAATGCAAGTAAAGAGATTTAAGCCTGAAGAACTCACTAGCGCTATCGAAGCCATCAATAATGATCTTAAAAACGTCTGTCAATGGGCTAAAAGTTTTGGACTTTTAGTAAATCCTACTAAATCACAAGCTCTCATTATTGGTGGCAAATATTTCATGAACTTGTTAAACAGCCAGGCTCTACCACCTATTTTGTACGATGCTGTCGCTATAGCCTACTCTAAAAAAGTTAAGAATTTAGGTGTTTTCTTAGATGAGAACCTGTCTTGGAATGTTCACATAGCGGAAGTAAGCAGGAGGGTATTTTGCTCGTTTCAGTCTCTCAAACGTCTCCAGAAGTTCCTGCCTTTCTCAACTAAAGTTACTCTTGCTCAGTCTCTTCTTCTACCTCTTCTGGACTACGCTGATGTCTGCTTCCTTGATGCGACTGAGGAACTTCTTGACAAGCTAGAGCGTTTGCAGAATTTGTGTATCCGCTTCATTTTTGGCCTGCGAAAGTACGACCATGTGTCGGAATTTCGACGGCAATTGAAGTGGCTACCTATTCGGCAACGTCGGGATTGCCACACTCTTTCTTTTCTCTTCTCTGTTCTTCATAATCCCAACTCCCCCTTGTATCTTAGGGAACGCTTTGAGTATCTTGTTCCGCGAGGAAAACCTTGCCGCTCGTCAACCTCTCTTCTCCTTCGTTTTCCTTCTCATTCCTCCAGTCGTTACACTGGATCTTTCACTGTCCAAGCTGTGCGCCTGTGGAATTCTCTCCCACACCCAATACGGGCTAGCCCCTCGTTGGATGTTTTCAAAGGAAGAATTAGGGAACATTTCCTGTCAACATGACCCATATATATGTATAGGTTTTATGTATTGTATATAGTATGTTTATATATTGTGCTGTGCACATATTTATGTAGTTTATTCTTAGTTTTAAGTGCTTTTTGTTAATACTTTTATAATGTTAATGTTAGTTTTGTTACCCTCGTTTACAAATTTCTTTTAATGTTTCCAAGGTTTGCTGTAAGAAAACCCAATTGTGGGTTAAGCTCGCCTGTGTACATTTGTTGTTTTGTCCTATTGTATTTTTGTAAATGTTGTGTGTACAATAAAGAATAAAGAATAAAGAATAAAGAGATTCCGCAAATACCCAACTACCAGTCGTATATGACGACCAGACAGATGAATCAGAATGACGGCGTGGTTCTATATGTTAAAATTTCCCTAAAACATAAAGTTCAAGAAATACAGCTGGTCAATGCGTCATGTTTGCGACTGGACATATTGAGTAATATCGTTTATTGTATCTACCGTTCCCCCTCTATTTCAAACACTGATGGTTTCATTGACTCTCTCAGCAAGCAGTTAAATACAGTAACATCACAGAAAAACATTATAATAGCTGGTGATATAAACATAAACATCAAACCCAAAGAGTCTGAGTCTTCACAAGAGCACAAGAATAGAGTTAATTACTTGAATATGTTGTCATTTTTCGGTATACTTACGGGACATACTCTGCCAACTCGGGAGCAAAACTGTCTTGACCATTTTATGATTAAAATAAATAAAATAAAGTTCTCAGCATTTATAGCTATCTTGCACACTACAGTGACTGATCACTATACAACATTTATCTGTATAAAAAAGGCAAAAAATGACCAAATCGTAAATAGGACCTCAACTACGCTGAATTTTGAACAAGCCTTACAGGAAAATAATTTATCAGAACTATTATTTTGTAATGATCCGAACTTATTAATCAATAATTTTATTAACATTATCACCAATATTATTAATGAAAATACTAATATTAAAAAAATTCCAAGCAGTCAACGCATCATAAAGCCTTGGATCACCCCAGGCATTCTACGCTGCATCCAAAACCGAAATAGACTGCAAAAACAAACATGCAAAGATCCTCATAATAAAATAATAAAAATTACCTACAATCGATACAGAAACTTTTGTAATAGGCTAATAAAGAGATTAAAAAGAAAATATGAAAGAAATTTACTTGCACAGTCAGTATCTAACAACAAATTACTTTGGAAAAATATAAAAACTATCACATACTCAAATAAATTAAAAAGTCAACACATAGAATTATTAAACATAAAAGCCACCCCCAAAGAGTCAATTAACCACGTAAATAATTATTTTGCTAATATCGGAAAACAACTTGCACAAAAAATTAATTCTGGAATAAATAATGTTGCTCATAACCAAAAAAATACAATACGATCGCAACTTAATACGTTCGTGCTACTAGACACGGATGATGCAGAAGTAGAAAGAATACTTATGAATTTGAAATCAGACAGTGCCCCGGGTTGGGACAGTATCTCGACAAAATTCTTAAAATTTATAAGAAACGAAGCTGTGCCCATTATAACTCACCTTGCCAATCTTTGTCTTCAGAAAGGTGTATTTCCGGCACCACTAAAACAATCCGTAATCACCCCAGTTTACAAGGGAGGGGACAAAGACGACGTCAACAACTACAGGCCTATTTCCGTTTTGCCATCGATATCAAAAGTACTAGAAAAGATTATAAATACTAGACTAACAAACTATCTTACAAAATTTAATATTCTGTCTAACTCACAATTTGGCTTTAGAAAAGACGTATCTACAGAGGATGCAGTAACTGCGTTAAGTTCCCTTGTAGCTGAGCACCTAGACAAGGGAAAGAAATGCCTGTCTGTATTCCTAGATCTTAAAAAAGCATTTGACACCGTCTCTGTCCCAATCCTGGTAAACAAACTGGAAAAAGTCGGAATAAGAGGAATCGCACTTAGCCTATTTACAGACTACCTCTCCAACAGGAAACAAAGGGTGAAAATAGGACAATATACCAGTGACGATGTCGATGTATCATACGGCGTCCCACAGGGTAGCGTTTTGGGACCTACCCTCTTTCTCCTTTACATAAACGATCTTTGTAATATGGAAATCAAAAACGCAAAAGTTTTCTCGTACGCCGATGATACGTCTATTGTGTTCTCGGGTTCTTCCTGGCGTGAGGTGAAATTGAGTGCAGAAGCGGGTATGGCTCGGGTGGCAGTATGGTTAGAGGATAACTTACTCTCATTGAACACTAATAAAACCAACTACATCTGTTTTAGTATCAGTAACAAAACACAACCCACTGAAGAATTAGATTTAAAAGTGCACACATGTGAAAACGTGACTCTTTCAAGCTGTAACTGCTCTTTGATTGAGAGAGTCACTGAGACTAAGTATCTAGGTGTTATGTTAGACCAAGCGCTTTCCTGGTACCCCCAACTTGAGCAAACATCTGCCAGAATAAGAAAGCTCAGCTGGATTTTCAAAACGCTGAGACATATTGTTCCAACCAAAATGGTAAACTACAAAAACCGTCCCAGAAATCTTCTTAATAAAATTTATGTAGCTCTGGCGCAGTCTGTGCTACTGTATTGTATCCCAATTTGGGGCGGTGCAGCTAAAACAAAATTTATAAACGTAGAACGAGCACAACATTCATTAATAAAAATTATGTATTTTAAAAATAAAAGATTCTCTACTGAAAGCTTGTACCAAATAAGTGGTCTACTTTCAGTTAGAAAGTTGTACATAACCCAAATCGCTCTTAAAATACACAAAACCCTACCATACCACAGAAACAAAAAAATTAAAAGGAGGATAGATTTAGTGGCTCAAGTTCCCCAAACTAAAACTAAATTTGCAAGCAGGCAATTTAATAAGCGTTCTGCTCAACTATATAATAAAATTAATAGTCATGTGTATATACATAATAAAAATATCCGAGACTGCAAAAAAAGTATAGTAGACTGGATACAACCTCTTACGTATGAGGAAACCGAGGAACTTCTGGAACACGTTGGGTAGCCACACACAGCAACAACACACACAACAAAGCACACAGTCCACACACTAAGCATTTTACACTACGTCACACTACACACCACACCACACTATAACACACCACACCACACCACACCACACCACACTATAACACACCACACCACACCACTCCACAATGTAATATTTTTATACTTACCATCTAGAATTTTGTTTTTTTTTTTTTTTGTGATTCTTCTTACTTTTCTTTTATTAATAATCTTTTTTGTGTGTCTCAGTAGATTTTTTTTTATTTTGTTTTATCTCACAGTTAGTATAAGTACGGCAATGATATGGAAGCGCGGAGTCTCCTAACACAGGCACTGTTTTGCTTAAAAGGAGTCTCCAAAAACTTGTTAATAATTATGATAACGCTAATTGTGACAATAAACAATTTTGTATTTGTATTTTTTGATGATGAATCTTGGTGTACAATAAAGAATATAATAAATTAGCTCAGAAGACAGTTACTGGTCTGTAAAACAACAGCACATATTTACTGTTTCATTTATAACTTACTTCGTGTCCAATTAGACTCCTATAAGCTTGAACAAGTTTATCTTGTTGTAGCCTGTACAACTTCCTGTTCGTTGACAAACAAGCTCTGCAGGCAAGTAAATCTTCATTGAATTCATTTTTAAGAGTAACTACGGACATTTTTATTTATATTTTATGTTTTGTTTCGGTACTATTTGTCGACAAACTATTATTTACAATAAACAAACCAAAGAGATCACAACTGTCAGTGTCAATTTTTTTTTATTTATACGCCTAGCCCCGCGTTCCTGAATTAAGATATTTGCAGAGCCGTCTATAATCGCTAACGCTAAATTGAGATTATTGATATCCGAGCCAAGCTTGCTGGAAAAGCTGACCCGAAACATTTGCTGCCAAATACTTTAAAAATATTAGAATGTCTTGGTCCTGATCTAATGTAACTCAAAAATACAATATTGGTGATCAGCCGGTATGGTCTTATATCTTAGCCCATTTAGACGGGCTTGAGGAAAAAAGTAGTTTCAGTCTGTGGTGGTTAGTGATGGGCCGACTTGCATTTTTCATACCTCGATTACTGTATTGTGTTGCAAATCGATTGAAGTCATCTCGGTTGGTGGAATCCCAATTTGTTGGCGGAGTCAATTTGGTCCGCTAAGGTAACACGTTCCATCGAGTGTGCCGAGTCATTTCGATAAAGAATTAATGAGCGTCGATCAATCAGTTGACAGGCCTTGGACGGAACTTAATAAAAACATTTTGATCCATAAGACTACCACAAGGCCTGGTTCGAAGAAGTTAAAGATTGGAATACCTGGAAGAAGTTGGGAGAAGCCCTTGCCCAGTATTGGGAAAGTACAAAGAAAATAAAATAAAAAGACTACTATATACGTGAAATTTCGGTTTTATGTTAATAGATAATACTTTGCCTGCTACTTGATTCACACGAATTTGAAACGGTTCCTTTATTTAGTATGTGTTAGTTTTTATCACAAGAGTAAGATTATTTTATAAAATCTTAACTTTCTTACGATCGTAGTGCCTCGCGTCGTTGAGTCTACCGAATCGCTTTGCGTGGTCATCGGTGTTTCCTTACGAGTCAATTCCAATCAAAGGAAAAACAATCTCGAGTTGACTCATTTGTTTTAGGGTCTCAAATAACTCGATTCAAATATCTTACTCGCCCATCACTACGTCAGATGTCAAAATGTTTGTGATGATTTTGACATTATATCATATCTCCCGGTTTAGCTTTAGTGATTGTAAATATTATAAATGAAATTTAATGAAAGACTATTAAAATAATGCCTATAATCGTTCTGGACGACCATGTTTGTATGAGGGATGTTTTAAACCTGCTACGGCTTATTACCCCGGGTCACAAGAGTTCTACGAAGGAAGCACAGCTCACACGATCGATTTAAGGATTAGATAGGGATTAAGAAATGTAAATTACAGCTGCGCCAAGGGCAGACCAGTTATTCTTTAATGTTAGACAAGTTATTCTTTTAAGGTTCAAATATGGATAAACTAGCAATGTGCAGAATATGTTTAGTGGAGAATATACGCATGTACAAAGTAAATGAAAGGGATGTACAAAAACTATATGAAACGCTGACTGATATTCCGGTAAGTTGTGCCTTAGATCCTAATCTACACTAATATAATAAAGAGGTAAAGTTTGTTATTTTGTTTGTATGAGGTAATCTGTGGAAGTACTGGTCCGATTGCTAAAATTTTTTAACCAATAGAAAGCTGCTGTATTCCTGAGTGACATAGGCTATATTATATGTACGCTAAGCTAGTTAATAATAATTCCGATCAACTGAGTGTTCGGCCGCTCACGCTTGGTCGTTGAACTGACCGCACGCTTGTGTGTGTGAAGCACTCGTTTTGTTTAGTTTTCATTGCATTTTTGTGACTTCAAATGTGTAACTTGTTATGAAAAATTGATAATTTTGATAATGTTTGTTCGGAAGAAAGTTTACTAGTGATACTTGGAATATGATTACGAAAAAATAAATTAAAAAATTTGACTTTGATCTTCAATATCTCCAGAACCAGTGAATTCCCAGGTATGTTCTAGAAGAAAAACCTATCCCAGTGATGAGTAGAATATGGAGTGTTTGTTTACATTAAGGGTCTTTTTACAGGCGAAATGTACTGTATGGAAAGTAGAGCTAGTAGAGGTATTGCTATTGTCCTTATAATGAAAGTGCGACCTGAGAAAAAGAGGTTAAAAAGAGGTCCCAAAATGTTGTATGTGGTATTACTAACTAGTAGGAGAATCATGTCTTGACACTTCATAATTTTTTTTATTTCCTACAATTGCGGCTGAACAATGTGTGCCAATTAAATTTAAAAAAAAAAGTCCAGTACGCGCTTTTATTACACGCACTCTATATGTTATGTTGCAGTTTGTAACTGAAGACAGAAGACCGATGCTCGCTTGTTTCTTGTGCTTTGCTAAACTGAAGCAATGCTGCCAACTGCAGAGAAAATGTCTGGAAGCAGAAGAGCTGTTTGCTCAGATGTTAGATGAGGTAAGTGTAGAAGTGATAATACTAATAATAAGAATATATCCTACTATATATGATATTGAGAGATGCACAGGACTGGTTGTTGTGGCGACGCTTGGGAGAGGCCTATGCCCAGTTGTGGACGTCTTTCGGCTGAGATGATGATGATATGTTTGATGCTCTTTCACTCAAATACTCAACATCTGCCTAGCCTTTTCCCAACTATGTTAGGGTTGGCTCCCAGACAAGCCGGATTTAGCTGAATACCAGTATTTTACGAGGAGCGGCTGCCTACCAGACCTCCACAACCCATTAACTGGGGTGACACGGTACTTCATGGCAAGACTGACTGGAGTCAGATTTTTACTGGCTTCTGACTATCCGTAACAACTGTCAAACAAATGACAACCGGAACCTACGGTTTTCCTTTTTTCTGATGTGAAAGTGTGGATGTTTGTTACTTAATCACGCAGAAACGGCGGAACGGATTTTGACGAAACTTCACAATAATGTAGCTTACATATCAGAATTAGACATAGGCTACAATTTACAAGTACGAGTTTTAAAGCGCCAAATTTCGCAGAGCCTAACTTTAGACTCGCCAACTTATACCGGCCGTACTGTACGTGATGGGTACAAAAGCCTTAACACCGCACTGTCATAATTTTTCAGATGAACCCTTTAGAAAACCAAAGTCAGCGGAAGCATTGCAGTGGGCTGATAGTAACGCCTGTAGAGAACATCAGTATAGCCGGTGTCAGCCGCGGCGAGAGCATCGCTGTCAAAGAAGAAGTACCAGAGAGGGATTATTTGAGATACGGTAAGTTTTTAAGAAAATGAAATTTAATAATCAATCTATGCTTTGTAAAACACTAGAGTGCGTCTTTTCGTGGTCACTCACAATGGGCCTCATCAGAAGGCTTAAAGTCACCCAAAGAGTAATGGAAAAGGATATGCTTGGAGTTTCCTTGCGCGATCACATCAGAAATGAAGATATCCGTAAGAGAACTAAGGTTACCGACATAGCCCGAAGAATCGCCAAGCTTCAGTGGCAGTTGCCAGGGCACATTGCTCGTAGAACAGATGGTCGATGGGGACGGAAGGTTCTGGAGTGGCGGCCACGTACCCGAAGACGCAGCGTTGGAAGGCCTCTAACGTGGACCGACGACCTGGCGAGGGTCGCGGGAATCCGATGGATGCGAGACGCACAGGGCCGGTCGTTGTGGCGACGCTTGGGGAGGCCTATGTTCAGCAGTGGACGTCTTTCGGCTGAGATGATGATGTTGGTTTATATAACTGTACAAACGTGCGCATGTACACTCTTCACAATTTCTATTTACAGAACTAGAATTGGAACGTCTAAGCAACAGCTATTCAGGCGTAGAAGACATACCGGCGCGTCAGATCGAGGCAGAAGATGATGTGCCCTTAACGAGAATTAAAACAGAAGAGAAAGAACAAGAAGCATCGAGGAAGAAGCGACGAGCCAGTGACATGACTCGTAAGTATTAGTTAGTGAATCATTGTGTGAGCGAACACGCCGACTGGTTTCACAACATGAACTTACCAAAGCCAACTTCAGGCGTCCTGTCTGTACACTCTTGAGCAGCACACACACACTGCTACACCTCGAGTAGTTGCTCTCGCTTGAGAGCACGCTCCCTTCTTCAGATTTTTACTGACTACAACCCATTCATGTTCCTTCTTTGCCTTCGTTCCAGGGTCCTAGGTTTTCCTTTCAGAAGCCAACCCATGGCTTTAGAGGCTTCGACCTTGCTGGGACCCTACGCGGTCAATTGACACCTCTTTTAGGAAAAATAGTTTAGTAGTAGGACAGCTTCATTCATGCATAAGAACATTCTAGTCTTCTAGATGAAGGGATCTGAAGACGAGACAACGTACCGGAAAAAGGCTTCCCACAAGGTGGACTCACGACCTGGTGAGGACCTCGTCTTATTCTTAGCGAGTCGATGGCAGAACCAGTCAGATACCTTGCCTGGCCCATTACTCGACCACGGTAATTAAATGCCGTCCACTGATGCTGTCATTAGGTCCTCACGAGAACAAGCAACAGGGCACGTGGTGCAGGATGAAAAATAGGACGTGGACTGTGGAGAGACGCCACACAAACACTGAAGATCAGTGCCGTCCGAGAACTCCCGTCTCAGATTGTCTTTGCTACGGCCAACCTGGGTGCGGAGTCCGTTTAGGGTTTTCCAGGTTGGCCAAGGCGACAAACACAAGGACCTCTTGATTCCGATGGATGCGAGACGCAGTCTGGGGGGAGGCCTATGCCCAGCTGTGGACATCTTTCGTATGAAATGATGATGATTCTTGATCTTGATGATATTCGAAAATTTACAAAAAACGACTCTTTGAATCTAGTAGGAACCATGCGATTCCCAATTATTGTGTTTTAATGTTTGAATCCCCAACTGGTCCTATGAGACCGCGCTGTTATTGTTTTACTATTGTGTCTCGTTTCGCGGGTATTGATAGGTTAAAGTGAAACTTTTATTACATTTTCGTCTGTGTGTTCCATGTCGCGTGACGGTGACGTCAGAGCAGCCGAGGCCAATATGGCGGCGCCAATACAGTGTATAGACTATTACTCATTTGTGCCAGTGCTCTACGCTATTTTGTTTGTTTTTATCAGTGTTTAATATACCTTTAATTGGAATATAATTCCGACAATTTTTAGTTAAATCTATAATGTGAAAAAATGTTTCACTTTTACCGTGGTTGCATAAAAACTACACCATCCTTTTTTTTATTTGGCACTTAATAGATTAATAATCACAGGGGCGGCCGTCGCGAAAAGAAAGCTGCACATACAAGGAATACAACTAGGAGATGTAGTTACAGAAAATCAAGAGAAGAATGAAGATTCGCACACAGAAGTTACCCAGAACAGTCAAAGTGGCTCGTCCAGACTTATGCAGACTTATGAATTCCAAAAACCTTTAACTAATACAATATTTCCAGTTAGTATTAGTGTTAATGGTAATTTTAATGGACGCAATGTAAAAAAACGTATTCGTGTGCACCCTGGTGAAAAACCTTTCAAATGTGATTTCTGTCAAAGTTGTTTTCTTCGCAGGGATCATTTAACAACGCACATTCGAACGCACACTAGAGAGAAACCGTATGAATGTGATGAATGTCACGTTTGTTTTAGTCAGAAGGTTCATTTGACGAGTCACATTCGAACGCACACGGGCACCAAACCTTACAAATGTGACGAATGTCAGCACAGTTTTAGTCGGAAGGATTATTTAAAACGACACATTCGTGGGCACACTGGCGAAAAACCTTACAAGTGTGAGACATGCCCGCGTACTTTTAGACACAAGAGTCTTTTAACACGACATAAACGTATACACACTGGTGAAAAACCGTACAAGTGTGAACAGTGTCACGCTTGTTTTCGTCAGAAGGCTCATTTGACGGGGCACATTCGTACGCACACTGGCGAAAAGCCTTATAATTGTGATATATGCCAGCGTAGTTTTAATTTGAAAGGTGATGTTAGGAAGCATAAAATTCGTGTGCATACTCGAGAGAAACCTTACAAGTGTGATGTTTGTCAGCATCTGTTTAACTACAAGGGTAATTTGATGAGACATATGCGTCTTCATTCTGAGCCGGGCGGCCTGGAGGACACGCCTGAGGTCGTTACGGGAACTTGAGTCCGCTACTGTTTGGTCAATTAGTACTGTGTTTGTACTTACTAAGGGCTTTCACATAGAAACACGATACGACGTCGCGTCGTACAACGATACGGCGTCGACGTCGCGCCGTGGTAGATTTCCACGACGCGGCACGACACGACGTAAAGGTGTGAAGTTGTCCTTTTTAAAGTATTCATTCAATTTTGAATTATTGTAAACGGTTGAGTCACATTCCTTGCCATATGCTTAGGGCTGTCATCACCTAAATCGCTGACACCGGACAAAAACTTCAAAAACCCCGGACATTTGGATGAAATTCAGATTTTTTCCCCGGGTGTCCGGGGAAAAATATTACAATAAAAATAAAATGTATTCATTTAAACAGCTTGTTTGCTAGTTATTTAACAATGTTTGACACAATCAACTTAAAGTACAGCTTAACAAACAAAATAGTAAAAATTTTACAGTCTTCTATTTCTGAGGTACCTACTTAAAAAATACAAAACCAACATTTACCAACCCTCACCGGTAAGACCTAGCATGTACCAAATTCTAATGGTAAAAGCCCGATTAAATCGTTTATTTTTTACATATTCTTACATTTACCGACTCGTGTTGGTAAACCCTAAGATTTACTGGTAAAACCTAAGATTTACCGTAGTTCGGGCATTTACAGTAACAGTAATACCACATACAAAATTTTTGGATTTGACCTCTTTATCTCAGGTCGCGCTTTCATTAGACGGACTATAGTAATTTTTTTCTATGGCATTTCTGTAATATTTTCAAATTTGGACCAAAAATGTATGAACCACGAGTGATGTCCTGTGTACTTAAAATTCTTCAATTTTCAGTACTTTATTTTCACAAAAGATATGTCTGTTTTGTTATAGCTAAAATTAAAATAAAATCGTTTTATTTTTTTTTTATAGCCCGGTCAAATTAGACAAAAATTGGGCTACATTACCAATTTTCAGCTGGGTGCGAAATATTGTAACTTCCATCTTCTACCTAGCCTTTTCCCAACTATATTGGGGTCGGCTTCCAGTCAAGCCGGATTTAGCTGAATACCAGTATTTACGAGGAGTGGCTGCCTACCAGACCTCCACAACCCTTTGACTGGGGTAACACGGTAAACTGTATTTAATTTTTACGTAATATTGCAACCTTAAATGTTTAAATTGTCCGGGTTATTAGACGTTTTAACATACTGTATGATCTCAAATTCTGCCAAATTTACGTGACTGACTATGATAAGTTGTTAAGTTTTTAATTATACATATAATATAATTATGTAGGTAATTAATACAAGGACGATTAAACACTAAAATTACGATTTAAATTGTTTTATTTGTACAAGTTATCCACTGTGTACCACCCCGAACCGAACCACTGTGTAAATTGGGCCGGACCACAGTCTAGACCCCATCGTACACAGCCGCTTTTTTTGTGTGTGGCCTCTCGTAGGTCAACCTCTGAGGTTGTCGTCTACAGTTCGTTCGTTATAAGTTGGCGAGTGTGAAGTTAGGCTCTGCGAATTTTGGCGCTTGAAATATCGTACAAAAATAAAGGTTTTAAAAAAATAAATGCCAATAACTGGTTTTAACAGCAATAACAACTGCAAATTGCATTTAGTTTTTTTATACTCGCCAACTTATAACGGACGAATTGTACTTAACCGGTCTTGCCTGTGGCGGCCATGATAAAAAATCAAAGTCTCCAGCCAGGGCTTACTAAAATTACTACAAACTAAGCAACTGCGCTACGGGTTGCGTCGCTGGAGGAGGGCAGCAGGGGACGGGCTGGATCGAACAAAATTCTTATTTAATTCATGAATCCCCGACCGGTCCTATGAGACCGCGCTGTTATTGTTTTACTATTGTGTCTCGTTTTGCGGGTATGTGATAGGTTAAGGGGAATTTAGATTACTGGCTCAGCTGCGCGGGCTGGCTCGAGCAAGGGTCGGGGCGGACAATTACGGGATAATCGCGACGGGCCTCGGCGGCGAGGACGGAACGAAGCTGGTCTGTGTCTGTGCACTGTACTGGTTTCCCTACGGCTCTCTTGGAGCAGGGTAATGGGGTCGTCAGGGTCGGTAAGGGTGTGCCTGGTACGGTGAACCTTGGAGATTTTGGAGGGCTCGTATCGGGCTGCCGATACGATGAGGGGATTTCTATGTTTTAGAGCAGAATCAAAGAAACGCTTGCATAGGCGTTTCATGGACTGCTGGATGGTTGGGATTCTAAGATCTAAGTGTAGATTCTCATTTCTGATATAGCAGGGGGCACCTAGGATCCTCCTGAAGGTCCTGTTTTGGAGGGTCTGCATTTTGCTGGGTTTTGACTGGCCTGTTGGTCTAGTGGTTAGTGACCCTGACTGCTATGCCAGAGGTTGTGGGTTCGATTCCCACCCAGGACAAATGTTTGTGTGATGAGCATGATCATTTGATCTGTGTCTGGGTGTAATTTATATGTATGTATTTAGAAATATATAAGTATGTTTATCAGTTGTCTAGTACCCATAACACAAGCTCTGCTTAGCTTGGGACTAGATGGCGTTGTGTGAAAGTTGTGGAATATTATTATTTATTATTATTATTTTATGCAGGAATCGGGGTTATACACACAGTGCCGTAACTAGCCTTTTATGCGCCCGGTGCGAGCTTTCAAAACTGCGCCCCTAAGAATGCCCTTACTAGGCTCTGAAAATAAAATGGACAAATGTGAATACAAATAAATCTATCGTAGGGGAATCATCAGAATGACTTCTCCCGCTCTTGGGCGGAGCGGAAGGGTGTGTCAGACTCTTACTGACTAAACCCCTACCCCGTTCCTTCGTTGCCTTCGATCTGGGGAGGACTCGTTGTCAACCTTTCGGAATACCCATGTTCCCCAGACAGGCCCGCCGCCAGCTGTTTAGGCGCCCGCGTGCAATACCGATTACGGCGCCCCATGCCATTGATATGTATCAGTCAATTACTAAAATGTTGACCTTTTTTTGCGATTCCGACTATAAAATCGAATTTAAGACTTTTCTCACTATTTCGAAGTTGGAAAAGTAAATTTTAAAAAAATTACTCGTAGTAAGTTACTTTTTGAGGACAATCATCAAATAAATGACCATTATCAACTTACCATATTTAAATAGATTTCGTGTTAATCAAAATAATAGGGTAAAGTATGAAATTGCCGTTTTATTGTAACAGGTACTTCAAATTGATATAGAACTTTCATGGTTTATGATTTTTGCCGGAAACTTTTTTCACTGTTAAGATCTTCTTTTAAAATATAATTATTGGGTTATCGACTTTCAGTTGTTTGTAGGGTTCAGTACCTCAAAAGGAAAAAACGGGACCCTTATATGAATAATTAGTTTCGGGGTAGGATCACTTTGTTGTCCATCTGTCTGTCAAGACCCTTTATGTCAGGAACGCGTTGAGGTGTCAAGTTGAAATTAAAACCATATACTCAGGCCTGCAGGCCTGGAAGCTATGCAAAAATCAATCATCTAAGTTAACGAGAAAAAGATACAGCCGTTTATATTGCAAAAAACGTACATTTTGACACTCTTTAGAGAATCAAAATTCATAAACAGAGGTACTTCTCGTTGATCTAGAATCCTGAAATTTGGCATAAAGCAAGGTCTTATAGCACAAATATAGGGAAAAGACTGAAAACTGAAAATTTGTAGTTAGGTACATTACAAGAATAATTTTCTTTGTGAAAAATTTACGAGTCTCGATTCGAGAATTAAACTGTTTTCACTCAGATTACAAAACCTTTTGTTTTGTAATATAAGTGTTTTCATATGTAAGTTGGTACAGGACCCTCAGGGCGCGAGTCCGACTCGCACTTGCCCGGTTTTTTTTTAATTCGGCTTAGACAAGGAATTTAATTAATTAAAAATATAACTAATTTCCATTTTTCAGTACAAACCAGCAATTTCATACTTACTCCTAATACTAAACACTCACTTTCAAATCTAGAACAAATACTAATGCGCTTATGTACAAAAACAAGTGTGACAGGGATTCCCCGAAAGTAAAAGTAATTAATAATATTTACATTCGTTTTATAGACTAAAAGTAATGCGAAGCTTCAAACAAACGTTTGTGTTTATTTTCACGATATAACCGACACAGAGAGTTCAAGTAGTTTCGGGTTTCGTTCTTGTCAAAGATACACACATCCCTAATGATTCGACCTGTAAACATCTTTTGATATTTGAGATGTCATAACAAAGACTACAATGTCCAAAATAGCGCCTCATAGGTTCTTCAGAAATCAAGACAGCGAATATTAAAAATATATTAATTAGATATTTAAATATCTGTTTTTGGCGCCCCCTTGAATACGGCGCCCGCGTGCGCCGCACGCGCTGCACGCCCGCACGCGGCGGCCCTGTCCCCAGAGGCTTCGGCCCTGCCGGGCCTCTACAGTTTGCTGACATCTCCTTGAGGCGCGCGTGGAACAGAACGCGCCGTTGATGACAGGGTATGGGTTATTCGGTATATTTCGGTCCGGATTATTTCTAGACTGCCGGACGACGAGCTACCCTCGCCGTCCGCGAACCCGCTCCTACAGTGGTCGGAAATCGGGATCGGGATCTTGGCGGCGGTGGCGTGAGGACCGTACCTTCACACGCTCGCGGTCAGCAGCCTTCTTCACTAACATTACTGCTTTCCAGAAGGAGGCGACCGCCCGCCACCCCTCCTCGCTCCGGACCATGGCCTGAACCAGGGCCCGACGCGAGAGATCACCGCCGCCGATAGCCTCCACAAGGACACAGCGGTGCTCCGCCCAAGCGGGGCACACCTCTACCGTGTGCTCCACCGTGTCCTCCGGGCGGTCCACACAATGGCGACATCCAAGCGTCCTTTCTTGCTTGATCCGATGCAGGAACCTCCCGAACTTACCGTGTCCAGTGAGGACCTGCGTCATACGGAACGAGAGAACGCCGTGACCTCGACTTTCCAAACACTCCTCATAGAGGGGACTTACCGCCTCAATGACGGCGTGCCCAGCACTGGGTTGCGACAGTCGCAGTCGCCATGCCACCCTGAGATCCCGCCGGAACTCTGTCCGCCATACCGCGACTTGTCGTGGCAGCGGAGTTTCGCCCCGGCGTTGCATCTCCACGCGCAAATCGTGCATGCGTGCAAGGACTGTTGGCTCCAAATCCCACGGTGGCAGGCCAGCAAGGAGGCTCGCCGCTTCTCGAGAGATCGTGCGGTATCCCCGCACCATCCGGATGGCCATGACCCTCTGGCAAGCGTTCAGTTTGGCCACCGGTCGCTTACCTAGCGATGGCGCCCAAAACGGTGCCCCGTAAAGGGCCATGGACCGAATGATCCCCGCGTAGAGCCTCCGGCAGGGGGCGTCTGGACCCCCTAGGTTGGGCAGGAGCCGCTTCAGAGCGGCCCCAGACCTGTCCAGTTTGGGGGCTAAGCGTCGGAAATGCTCCTCGAAAGTTCACCGGCTGTCGAGGACGAGTCCCAGGTACTTCTTCGTTGACTCGACGCCGATGTGGACCGCCCCTACCGTTATTTGGGAACCCGGTGGTGGCGCGGTCCGAGCTGATAGCCTCGGACTTGTGCAATGCCACCTTGAGTCCCAGTTGCTGGATCCTGTCCACGACTGTCGCAACCCCGCGTGTAGCTGTTTCGGCCCCGCCGCCTGGTACGACTCTCCCCGCGCCAGGACCAGCGTGTCGTCTGCGTAGCAGACCACGCTGACCCCGTCGGGGAGGACGCCGCGCAGCACGTAGTCGTATCCGATGTTCCACAGGGGCGGTCCTAGTACCGATCCCTGCGGACACCGCACGACATCTCTTGCCGTCTCCCCGGCCCGGCCCTGGTGACCGCGGATAGATGATGAACCTATCCGACAGGTAGGCCTCGATCACACGACGGGGGTAGGCGGGCACCTCATGGTACCGAAGTGCCGCCCCAATGCAACTCCAGGGCAGGGAGTTGAAGGCACTGGCGATGTCCAAAGACACCGCCAAGACGACCCTGCCCCGAATCACCGCATCCCCCGTCGTGAGGGCCCTCACGCGCGTAATGGCGTCCACCGTGAAACGCCCTCTGCGAAAGCCGGACCCATACCCTTCCGGGCACACCGTCGGGTCCTGGGGCGGTGTTCTTGACACTGAGTTTTCGTCGCCCTCGTCTGTAACTCTGTCACCTCTGGAGCGTCGTCCTCGTCGTCGCCGGTGTAGTCCGCTACGGGCACCGCAGGTGGCGGAGCCATGAGCGGGGGAGAGTGTTCCCCTCGCTCAGGGAACAGATTGGCCACCACACCCTCCACAACCTGGGGCCGGAGACTCTAAGTCATGCCGCCTCCCTCCAACAAGCGGGACAAGCTCCCGCCCATGGGCGGAGCTTGTCCCGCACCACCTGGTAAGGGCGTCCCCATGGGTCCCTGTGCAGGGTCCCCAGCCACACATTGTAAGCCTCCAACTTGGCCCGCTTTATCTCCGTTCGGAGGGTGCGCCTTGCCGCTCTGTACCCTTGGTACAGCTCCGCCTCTCTGGCCTCCGCATCCGGCGGGCGGGTGCGGCGCCTGCGGAACCTGGTGTACCGGCGCCGCGCGGCGGTGCACGCCTCACGCAGAGTTGCAATCTCCGGCGACCACAAGTACACCTGGCGCCGAGCACGTCCTGGATAGCTTTACATGTGTTGTTGTTTCAAGATTGCTTGAAAAACGCGATATAGATATAACTATAGATAGTACAGTAGGGCGCGTCTACACCATGGTCGCATTAAAACAAAATGTACCTACTGGCTACCATGCATGAGATAAGACTAGATACTAGTCTGGTCATTTCTGCGCCCCTCCAGGGTCTGCGCCCTGTGCCTGGGCACTGCTCGCACCGCCCTAGTTACGGCACTGTATACACAGCCGCTCATTTCTCACCGTTTACATATACCTACATCGTATCCGGCAGCTGATTTGTTGACCTCAAAACAAAGCACGCCATCTAGAGGCAACTAGAAGAACTAGAGGGGGCGTGTTTGTGAACTGTTATAAAGTGTTGTGTGTTAATCTACCAAATGATAGTGCACTGTATAGAGTGCGTCTAATGAAAGCGCGACCTGGAGTTTTTTTTTTAATTTAATTGGCAACATTATTCAGCCGCTATTGTAGGATATAATAAATAAAAATGTGAAGTGTCGAAACATGATTCTCCTACTAGTTAGTAATACCACATACAAAATTTTTGGATTTAACCTCTTTTTCTCAGGTCGCACTTTCATTAGACGGACTATAACGATTTATTTTGAGATGCGTTCCTAGCCTAGTACCTATTGTTATTTCTTGCACGGTTCCACGAGGCCTACTTGGTTCTGGATCGTAGCTCAAAACCACTCTGATGATTCGATCGGGCTCGCGGACGGTGAGCACTGGGTAGCTCGCCGTCCGGCAGTCTGGAAATAATCTAGACCGAGCCCAGTCGTCAACGGCGCGTTCTGTTCCACGCGCGCCTCAAGGAGATGTCAGCAAACTGTAGGGGCCCGGCAGGGCCGAAGCCTCTGGGGAACACGTGGTATTCCGAAAGGTTGACACCGAGTCCCCCCCAGATCATAGGCAACGAAGGAACGGGGTAGGGGTTTAGTCAGTAAGAGTCTGATACGCCCTCCGCTCCGGCCAAGAGCGGGAGAAGTCATTCTGATGATTCCCCTACCAGAAAAAAAAACCCTGATGATTCGATATACAATGTATATATACAATACGACAGTAAATGAAAACATTGGCAATACTTATCAATATGAATGAATAACTTAGTATGGGACCAATTTAAAATGTCACTTACGGGATATCTTCCGTGATTGTTTATTGTTTTTTTGTCCCGTAAGGAATATTTTAAATTGTGAAAAAAAACCGTGATAGCTTAAAACAGTGTTTGTATGGGACCAATCCCGAAATCGCGAAAAAAAATTCAGCTGTCCCGTACATTATTTATTCTCGTATTGTCACATCCATATGGTATTAAGGTTTTGCTGACATTTCTTTGAGGCACATGGAACAATGCGCGCCGTTGATCAATCGGGCTCGATATCAGCCCGATTCATCAATGGCGCATTGCCCGTTGTTCGCAAGTCCCTGTAAATACACTTTTATCTTGCAGTTGCACTGATAAATCACTGCATTCTTAACGCGAACGAACTATAAAATGTTTGAACATAATTATCATCATCACCTCAGCCGAAAGACGCCCACTACTGGATATAGGCTGCCCCCAAGCAACGCCACAGCGACCGGTCATGTGCGTCTCGCATCCATCGTATTCCCGCGACCCTGCCAGGTCGTCAGTCCACCTTATGGGAGGCGTTCCAAGTCTGCGTCTCCCGGTACGTGGCCGCTACTCCAGAATCTTCCGTCGCCGTCGACCATCTGTTCTACGAGCAATGTGCCCTGCCCACTGCCACTTAAAGAACCATGGGCAACAATGTATGAAGCGTGGGCTCTTTTACCAACAGAGATATGGCATATACCATTGTACAGAATTAGGTTCGTACCAAAATTGTTACTATTGGCACAACCTTCAATTCGATTGCAAAAAAAAGACATGCGTCTAAATAAGTTCGTTAGGAACAGACCGATTTCTGAGCCAGAGAGATTTTAAATTATTTATTTTTATTAAAGAGTATATTCCCGATTTAGTCTCATACAATAATTGACATCATCAGATGATGAATTTTGGAGATCTATAGGTGTTATGACAGTTCTGCCATGATACTATGAAGAGTTCCGTTTCATAACTCTAAGGGCCTCGTTCACCATCTCCGAGTAGGCACTACTCACTGAATAAATTCAAAAATGTGACAGAATTCGTATGAAATTATCTGTCAAGTAAGATACTCGAAACTTAATCATAGGTGGTGAAACAGGCCCTAAAAGTTATTTACATTACATTAGCGATGAGCTAGCTAATGCTACCTGTAGTTACGCACAATAGAGCGAGTGTCTATACGCATCACAACTACAAGTATGGCTCACCCGCTTTCGTGAGACAAAAGAAGTATACCTAACATTGGTTCTTTTGCGGATGGGATTTCTGATGTAATCACGCAATGAAACAATGGAATATAATGTGAGCAACAAATAAAAGACCGATATTAATAATAATCTATCATTTTCATGATAGACAATGAAACATTACAATTTCTTATAATCATTTCTTAAACAAAAACATTACTTACATAGCCTAAAATATATTAGAGAAAGAAAGAAAGAAAAATAATTTATTTGGTACAGCACAAGACACAGAATTCAACTTTTTGAATGAATGTGACACGAAACAATAAAAAATAATGTAGAACAAAAAAAAATATTCTACAAATAGTTGTGTGCCTCACGACTGCACCAAAAAAAGGTCCAGTTCAGCGTGAAAGCCAGACAACTTGTAGTCCAGTGCCTGGGGCGTTAAAATCATCCAAACCTGGAACTTGGTTGACTGTGGATGGATTAAAAAAAAATGATATTTGAAGCTAAGAACAAGCATAAAAAAGTTTACCTCTTTAAAAATTGTGCTCTTGATTGAAAAAAAAATATGATGATGACAATAGTTTAACTAATATCTTTTTTTTATTATTGATAGGCTTGCGCTTGACCACATTTCACCTGATGGTAAGCGATCATGTGGTAGACGATGGAGCACGCTTGCCTAGAAGCAACCTATTCACTCTTGACTTAAAGACCCCTAGGTTGTAGCTATCAGGAAACACAGACCCCGGCAGGGAATTCCACTCTTTAGCTGTGCGCATAATAAATGTACTCCCAAAACGCTTTGTACGTATGGGTGAGATGTTCACCATGTACCGGTGGCGCATTGCCGTACGTCTAGTGGTCCGATGATGAAACGGGCTTGAAGGAGTCAAGTTGTGCAGTTCCTGTGCACACTCTCCGAAATGCAAACGATAGAAAACCGACAGGCTAGCAACTCGTCGTCGATGCTCCAGACTTTGAAGCTTCGACTCGAAGAGCGCATCATTACCTATGATCCTCTTGGCTCGCCTCTCAATCGACTCTAGCGCCTCAAGCTGGTACTAGGCAGATCCGTCACAAAGATGAAAGCAGTACTCTATACATGATCGAACTTGAGCTTTATAGAGGTTGAGCAACTGTTCCGGCGTGAAGTACTGTCTCACCTTAGTTAAAATCCCCAGTTTTTTGGCAGCCAGTTGAGCTTTTGCCTATATATAGCAACCGAAATTGAGAGTGGATGATATCGTTACGCCAAGAAGCTCAAGATGGTCGGTAATCGGTACAGTCACATCCCGAAAACAAGGAGCTGGGTGGAATTGGCTCCGTTTAGCAGAGAAAAGACACGCCTGAGTTTTAGCAGCATTGAACTTGACCAGATTGGCATCGCCCCAATCGGAGGCCGCCTGCAAGGACAAGTTCAAGCGCTCAACCATAGCCTCTCGGAGAGACCGGACCTGTGACCCACTAGCACGTGCGTCGGACACGTATCTCTCAGCCACAGTGCTGTCGTCTGCATACCGGGCTTAAGGAGGTCATTAATATGCAGCAAGAACAGTGGCCGAGAGCACCGACCCCTGGGGGACTCCGGCATTGATACCCAGTTGACCGGACGAGCAGCCGTCGATGACCACTCGAATGGACCTATCCCTCAGAAAGTCCGCAATCCAATCACACAGACCAGTGGGTAAACCGAAGGAAGGAAGCTTAGCAATAAGACTTTCGTGCCAGACCCTGTCAAAGGTCTTTGAGATGTCAAGGGAGACAGCAAGTGCTTCCCCATTCCCTTAATGGCCTCGCTCCAGATGTGAATGGCATACGCTAGAAGATCCCCAGTAGACCGATTTTGGCGGAAACCGTATTGTCGGTCACTGAGAATGTCGTTAGCTTCTAGGTATGCCAGGAGCTTCTTATTTATCACACGTTCCATACTCTTACATAGGATGGACGTTACAGAGATGGGTCTATAATTTGCTGGGTCAGCTCGACTGCCCTTTTTGGACACTAGTTGCACGTTAGCCAGCTTCCAAGCATTCGGCACTTTTCCAGTCTCATACGAAAGATGAAATAGGCGTGTCAAGATCGGAGACAATTCAGACGCACAAGTTTTAAGCGCAATTGCTGGTATCCCATCCGGGCCACTAGCTTTATTCACGTCAAGGTTACGTAGTACCCTACGGACGTCCTTCTGATGGATACGAATATCCGACATACTCGTCTCTCCACCATCAGGAGCCGCCGGGGGCGACGCATCACCAGAATCTAGACGCGAAGATTCCGCAAAAAGGGAGGCAAACAAGTTCGCTTTTTCTTCTGCGGTGTGGGCCAGCGACCCATCTGGTCTCAGCAATGGAGGCAGTGAGGAGCGACAGAAGTTCGATTCAACCGACTTTGCCAGGGACCAAAAAGGTTTACTACCTGCTGGGTATGATGCAAGTTTGTAAATATCTCGGGAACTACTAGTTCGAATAGAAAAATTCTTTTTGTGGTAGATAGCCCATACATCGAGGAACGCTGCAAGCTATATAACATCGCCCTACAACCAACAGGAGTAGAGTAGTAACCTGAGACGCGGTCGAAACCGCAGGGGGCAGCACGCCGTCATTGAGGCGGTTAGGCCCCTCTTTGAGGAGTGGTTGGAAAGAGGTCACGGCGTCCTCTCTTTCCGTATGACGCAGGTCCTCACCGGACACGGTAAGTTCGGGAGGTTCCTGCATCGAATCAAGCAGGAGAGGACGCCCGGGTGTCGCCACTGTGTGGACCGCCCGGAGGACACGGTGGAGCACACGGTAGAAGTGTGCCCCGCTTGGGCGGAGCACCGCCGTGTCCTCGTGGAGGCTATCGGGAGCGGCGACCTCTCGCGCTGGGCCCTGGTTCAGACCATGGTCCGGAGCGAGGAGGGTTGGCATGCGGTCGCCTCCTTCTGCGAAGCAGTAATGCTCGTGAAGGAGGCTGCTGACCGCGAGCGCGTGAGGGAACGGTCCTCACGCCGCCGCCGCCGAGATCCCGATCCCGATTTCCGACCACCGTACGCGGGTTCGCGGACGGCGAGCACTGGGTAGCTCGCCGTCCGGCAGTCTGGAAATAATCTGGACCGAGCCCAGTCGTCAACGGCGCGTTCTGTTCCACGCGCGCCTCAAGGAGATGTCAGCAAACTGTAGGGGCTCGGCAGGGCCGAAGCCTCTGGGGGGAACACGTGGTATTCCTAAAGGTTGACACCGAGTCCCCCCCAGAACGAAGACAACGAAGGAACGGGGTAGGCCGGGGTTTAGTCAGTAAAAGTCTGACACGCCCTCCCGCTCCGCCCAAGAGCGGGGGAAGTCATTCTGATGATTCCCCTACCATAAAAAAAAGGGGGCAGCGACGACTGGCGGCTGGCGGGGGGGCGAACCGACTGTAGAATGATTTTATGTATCTAAATTAAGTTAACGTATGTATTTAGGCATAGACATCATTTGTAGTCAATTGAACATTTACGTTTTCATGCACGCCAATTATTTTCTCCACCATCTTAACGTAGCGAGTTTCCTCCGTGCCTCGGAAAGCACGTTAAGCCTTAGGTCCTAGCTGTCATTTGTAGATCTTTAGTTACGGATAGTCAGAAGCCAGTAAATCTGACTCCAGTCTTGCCGTGAAGTACCGTGTTACCCCAGTTAATGGGTTGTGAAGGTCTGGTAGGCAGCCGCTCCTCGTAAAATACTGGTATTCAGCTAAATCCGGCTAGACTGGAAGCCGTCCCCAATGTAGTTGGGAAAAGGCTAGGTAGATGATGACCTAATTCCTATCTTTGGTCATAATATACAGTATCCGGCGATACACTTATCATAAATTCTAAACTCATAATTTTGTTAGACCGAATCATCTTTAGGCATAACTTTCATTGTCATAATAATTGAAAAGCAGAACCATCATATCGCAGAAAATTCACACACTCACTACACAAACACTATATTTTTTTCGTCACGAATTTACTACAATAACATTAATTGCTTGAGCATGTGACATGCAGCAGGCATGCAGCTTGGTGACAGGCATGCAAAATGCAAGCACGGCATGCAGCTTGGTGACAGGCATGCAGCATGCATACCGACATGCAGCATGTAAACAGACATGCAGCATGCAAGCAAGCATGCAAGCAGGCATCCAGCATGCAAGCAGGCATGCAGAATGCATACAGGCAGGCAACATACAAGCAGGCATGCAGCACGCAACCAGACATGCAGCACGCAGGCAGGCATGCAGCATGCAGCAAGCAACGTTTTGTCACAACAAAAAAAAGTTCGAGTTGGGGTGTCCCCAAGTCGTGAGCTCGCTTCGCTCGCTGTTGCGTCTTAAGTTATCCATGTAACCGAAGACAAAGCGGAATGAATCAGAATGAAATTGAATGAATGGCCGAAAAGATTGACAGTAACACAGACACAAACTGGCGACTTTTTTGACGTGAAACGTCTTTAAAATCGCGCCGAAACATACGGGTACCAGGTTTAAAAAGTGGACCGTAACGAAAAGGTCTATATCATCGTACCTTAATAATTAAAAAACTATTAGTCTTAGAAACAAAAATGTGGTGTGAATATTTCACTTATATAGTCAGCTCGCTGTTTTGACATTGAATTCGTGTAGGGGTCGAGCAGGGCGGCGGGGGAGGGATACCGCGTTAACTTTGCGAAACCGGCGCTCTCGCTTGTTTCTATTCAGTGTTACTCGTGACTCTGACTTTATAGCGCGATTCTTTCGTGTGTTTGTCAAGTTTATTTAAACTGATTGATTTATACAAAAATTAGTGTAATTTGGACAGTATTTATATTTAAAATAACCAAAAAGTGATAATAAATATATAAACATTTGCTATGTCGGCCTCAGCTCGTGCAAGAGCCAGCCAGAAATATAAATCACGGCTATCGTTACAAAGAGGGGGCTATGGGCCACGCACAGGTACCCCAATGTCCGGCGCCGAGCGAGCGAGACGGTTTCGGGAACGTCGCAAAGCCGCTGCCGAAGAAAACACCGTCAATCTTGTTTTCATTTCAATCTTTTACTTTAAAAGCGATTCGCTAACATAGACGTTTCACGTTAAAACCAACGGCCGTGTGCCCCGGCACAGCCTCACCCGATTTTTTGTTATAAGAGAGGTATCGTTATAATCGGGAGCCCAAGCCCTACCAGCTTTGACCCTTTTTAGTCCCCATATCCTGCGACACTGAACTAAAGTCAAGCCGGATTATTATGGCAATCGTAATTATGCCAAGTAAAGTTCTGCCATGTTAAAAGTATGCCGTTGCAAATTCGGACATGTAAATATGCTTTAAAAATATTCGATTAAAGAAGATTATGCCAAGTGTGTTATGCGAAATGAAATTCGGAGTATCGAGATTCTGCCAAATAGAAGGAACCCCTTTTAGATAAAAAGACATGCCAATATTGTTTACATTTAGTTAATTACCTAAACCGATAGACCATAGTTACGTTAACACGCTTCCCACTTGTAAGTTGTAAGGTAAAAAAAACTGCTTTATTTTATTTATTTATTTATTTAAACATCTTGCACATAATGGTACAAAGGCGGACTTAATGCCTTGGGCATTTGATTGCACGTTTTATACATTTTACATTTGCAAGTTCAACAGTATATTTAAATACCAATGTATTTTATAATTCACACTTGTATCGTAGTTAAATGACCCGTCTCACTAAAACAACCTGACAGACACTCGAAAGGTATTTCACCAGCATTTTTGTTATTTTTCAGTAAAATTGCTTTGACAAAATATCTCATTTGTTTGGTTTTTCACTAGCGTGTCTACATCGAATATGTTTTGTTAAAGTACATTTGTGACTAAAACTTTTCTCACATTCTTCACATTTGTAAGGTTTCTCGCCAGTGTGCGTACGAATGTGAGTTTTTAAATTACTCTTATTACAAAAACGGCGAGGACATTCTTCACACTTGAAAGGTTGCTCGCCAGTGTGCGTACGGATATGTCTTGCTAAAGTAGTCTTATGAGTAAAACAAATCCCACACCCATCACATTTGTAAGGTTTCTCGCCAGTGTGCGTACGAAAGTGTCTTTTTAAATGACTCTTCTGACTAAAACAAAGCTCACATTCTTCACACTTGTAAGGTAGTTCACCAGTGTGCGTACGCAAGTGTCTGACTAAAGTTGTTTTATGACTAAAACAAAGCTGACATACTTCACACTTGTAAGGTTTTTCGCCAGTGTGCGTACGAAGGTGCGATGTTAAATAAGTTTTTCGACTAAAACAAGTCTGACATTCGTCACATTTGTAACGTTTCTCGCCAGTATGACTATTGCTTGCTAAATGACTCGTCTGAAAATAACAACGCTGACATTTTTCACACTTGTTTAGTTCAGTCTGCGTAGAAATGTGATTTGTTAGAAGATCCATTTGATTAAAACAGCTCTGACAGATATCACATTTCAAAGGGTTTTCACCAGTGTGTACATGACTATGTTTTATTAAATTAATGTTTTTGATATTACGGCAATCTGTGTCTAAAGTAGTATCAGCAACACTATCCTTAACTAGAGATGTTTTATTACTTAAAGGTTCTTCGAGTTTCGGAATGAGTTCGGACGGACCACTTAAACTGTTCTGTGTTAATTCTGTGTCCCACTCATCACTCTTCTTTTGATTTTCTATAACGTCTTCTAGTTTGTTTTCCTCTACGTACAGTTTTTCTTTCTTCACAACGACTTCGCCTGTAATTATTAATCTAGTTAGCGATAAATTAGAAACATAATCAAATGAAAGGTAATCTCATCAGAGTTGAAGGGTTGTTTTCGCAGGTTTTCGTATATTTATTTATTATAGGCTTTCAATAAATTAGTGCGCCTCACCATTAACAACTGCATCACTGCTTACCATCAGGTGGGATCGCGGTCAAGCACTGATTTATAATTAATACCAATTAAAAAAAATACTGACTACGCGTGATCAAAGGGGTCAACAAAATAAGCTGAGATTATCCGACTACGGCAGAGCCAAAAGCAAGGGTTATGATATTCCACACACATAGAACTATGCGGGTTCGCGGACGGCGAGCACTGGGTAGCTCGCCGTCCGGCAGTCTGGAAATAATCTGGACCGAGCCTAATCGTCAACGGCGTGTTCTGTTCCACGCACGCCTCAAGGAGATGTCAGCAAACTGTAGGGGCCCGGCAGGGCCGAAGCCTCTGGGGAACATAGAAAATCCGAAAGGTGTCCACCGTGTCCCCCAGATCGAAGGCAACGAAGGATCGGGGTAGGGCTGGCACACCCTCCCGCTCCACCCAAGAGTGGGAGAAGTCATTCTGATGATTGCCCTACCATTAAAAAAAAACACATAGAACTATAAGCGGATGTGCTGTGATGATGATGAAGATTTCTATCTGGTAGCAGGAGTGTGCTCTCCAGCGAGAGCAACTACTCGAGGTGTAGCAGTGTGTGTGTGCTGCTCAAGAGTGTACAGACTCAGAAGTTGTTTTTGGTAAGTCCATATTGTGAAACCATTCGGCGTGTTCGCTCACACAATGATTCTCCAACTAATACTTACGAGTCATGTCACTGGCTCGTCGCTTCTTCCTCGACGCTTCTTGTTCTTTCTCTTCTGTTTTAATTCTCGTTAAGGGCACATCATCTTCTGCCTCGGTCTGACGCGCCGGTATGTCTTCTACGTCGGAATAGCTGTTGCTTAAACGTTCCAGTTTTAGTTCTGTAAATAGAAACTGTGAAGAGTGTTCATAGCAAATGTTCTTTCCTATAACTGAATAAACTAATTAGAGTGCGTCTAATGAAAGCGCGACCTGGAGTTTTTTTTATTTATTTATTTGGCAACATTATTCAGCCATAATTGTAGGAAAATAAAAAAAATTGTGAAATGTCAAAATAGGATTCTCCTACTGATTAGTAATACCACATGGCACATACAACATTTTTAATAAAAAATTTACCCTTTTTTTCTCAGGTCGCGCTTTTATTAAACGGACATAAAACTATTTATGCAGGGTAATTAGTGGAACACTAACAACCTTGCAGGACTGTATTACTTAAAAACCGGGCAAGTGCGAGTCGGATTCGCGCGCTGAGGGTTCTCTTACCTATGAAAACAGTTCAATTGTCGAATCGAGTCTTGAAGACTTTTCAAAAAAAAAAATCTTTTGACGTAATTGCTAGAGAGGAGACGTTGGAATTTGGTTTTCTTGTAAAGGAAGCAGTAGTTCATAAAAGGTTGGGAAACTTTAGTACAATCCGCTCACATTAACTTGACGCATCTCTGAAATGCTCACATCCCCCGGCATTCCTTTAGCTCGCCCGGCAAGTGTCAGGTATGCTCAGCATCTTTGTTAACGATACGCGCCTCGATAATTTGGCTAGTTCTCTGTTGTTGTTATATTGTTTTTAAACATTAGGTACTTCATTGACGCCAAGCGTCAAGTCAATGTGACTGAGTTGTATAGAGAGGTATATTGATGATTCATTTCTTGTCCTTAAAAACTTACCATAATTAAAATGTTTTTTCTCTAGTTCGTTGACATCATCTAGTCTCTCACAAACAGCTGGTAATTCTTCTTTGACAGCAATGCTTTCAATATAGCTGACATCAACTATACTGATGTTCTCTACAGGAGTTACTGTAAGCCCATTGAAAAACGTTAGCCGGCCTCGGTTTACTGAAGAATGCGGCTGTAAGAGGTTATTACAGTATTAGGTAATTGTGGTGTGTTTTATGGCACAAAACGTACAAACAATTTTCATTGGTCAAGTAAAAAAGAGTCTCACAAATATGGCAATACTTAAAGGTGGATCCACACATTGCGAGGCATGCGCTCCGCACGGCGCAAAACGCATGCCTCGCCAAGTGTGGACCTGTATATTCGTGACGAGGTATGCGCTCCGCACGCGCGAGGGCGAGCCAACGTATGTCGGCAAATGCTTCAAGATCAAAGTGCCTCAGTGCGAGCATTACGTTAGGTGTGGACGTAGCCGCGCATGCACGTTCGAGGCGTGCGCCGCGTACAATATCAACGCACGCCTCGACTGCGAAAATGAAACTGCGTTGGCTCGGGCCCAACAGCGCGCAGCGCAATGCTCGGGCCGATCCAACCCACACAGCAGCAGTCAAGATGTCGCCTTTGCTTCGCGTGCGCGTATCCGCTGCTGCTTTTATAATTATTAATTCAATTATTGAAAAGAAAAGGAAAGAAAAAAGTCGTCGTATAATAAAACATTTTATATATAATAAAACATTTCCCAAAAAACATACAGATTTTTTTTTAATCTTATGTTAACAATTATATGGTCTACCAGAAAAATACATACATTTTTGAGCTAAAATAATGGTATAGAAATCTGTACACAAAAAGTATTAAACTCTGTCCCTTAAACTAGGTAAACCTGTGACTTAAGGGACAGTGTTTCGCAATGAACTTCTAAAAAAGGTATGTCTTAGAGTGGACTGTGTCGAATAATTATCGGAGGGGGAGAAATAAAGAAAAATAAGTAATAATTTACTTAACTCTATAGGTATTAGTATGAGTGTGGGAAATGTGTGTAAATGTATGTAGGTGTTAGTGTTTGAGTTAGTGATTGTGCAAGTGTGTATGGATACGGGTTTGTGTGCGTATGAAGAGTAAAGGATAAATAAACATATGATTTTAGGTGATGTAGGTAAGTAAAGTTTCTGTTTCGGTATAATCCAGATTAAGTAACCATTCTGTTACTTTTAATTTTAGGTTGTGTTTGTTGAGGTCTAAGATATTTAGTTTTTTATGGATCCTTTTGTAAATATAAGGGCTGATTACGTAAAACTGACGCTTTGCGAAAGTGGTCTTGTGCTGGGTGCCTGTGGGGAGGTTTATGCGCTTTTTAGGGTTAGAAGGGGGAAGGCTACTGTGGATTCTTAGAACAGATTGAAGCACAAAGAGTTGACGAACTGTAAGAACCTTGCAGTCTGAGTACAATTGCGTCGTTGGGTATCTATAGGGCTTTCTTGACATTACTTTTAGTACTGCTCTTTGTGCTCTCTCTGCCCTCAGGATGTAACCTTTCGTGGCAGCACCCCAAACAGGGATACAGTATCCTATGGCTGATTGGCATAGTGCGTAATATACCATTTTTAAAATATCGGTGTCAGCAGAATTTCGTAGGGTTTTAAAAATGTATATGAGGCGCAAAGTTCTAGTCGTGACAGCGTCTAGTTGCTTATTCCAGGTAAGCCCGTCATCTATGTGGACACCTAAGTATTTTACGGTGTCACTTCTAGTCAGCGCAGGACAACGGCATGAGCACAGAACATATAAAGGAAGTTAGAAAGGCCTTGTGGGCGTGGCACGCGCGCCGCGGTTATGAGCGAACGCTCATAATCAACCGAAATTGACTTTACCGGTCAGCAATCGCGCTTTTGTTTTGACAGCGTACGTAAGCTCCGCAAAAATATTAAATTATGCCGTCTTGCGCTATTGTAACGTGTCGGAAAAGAAGCCAGGTGTGTAATGTAGCACGAGATGTGATTTCTTTCCACCGGTAAGTCCAAAAACATTAAAATACTTGTGATATTTGTAATTATAACATTAGCATTATGAAGTTTGTAGACAAAAACGATATAATCGCAATCAGACCAATAGTAATATATTGCTTGCAATAGATTTGCACGTCGTGCAAAATGCTACCCCATTTTGCACGACGTGAGCGATCGCGCAATGTATTACGTTCACTGCGAGAAAACCAAAAGTACAATTCCACGAAATTTTGACATATCGATAGTGCTGTGTCAATTTGTAAACAATGTCGATAATTACTATGATACAAATGATTATTATCAATAGTACACTTTATAACTAAAATAAAATTATTTATTACGATTAATAGATTTTGAGTAAGGTTTTTATCTATTTTTTTGTATTTAAGTTTTATGAAATTTAATATGTTTAAGGTTTCCAATAGATCCTGGTATAAGAAAACTATGGATTGAGACAACTGGTAGAATTGATTGGATCTCTACTAAATGTAGCACAATTAGTTCGCAACATTTCGATGATGATAATTACATAACAACAAAATCTGGGAAAAGAAACTTAAAATCAAATGCTTATCCACACAGATATATCGTTAAACACATAACGAGTTCAGTAAGTAAAGCTATTGAATTAAAAGTAATTAAAGCTAAAAAAAATAATTATAGTAGCTAAAGATAAAGGTGGTCTTTTGTACCCTTCGAAAGAATTGCTGCTAATCTGCAAAACATCTGAAGCAATTATAAAAAAGTACACCGAAAACCTTCGGATTAAATTAAAAGAGAGCAAGCGTATGCTACTTAATGTTTGAATCCCCAACTGGTCCTATGAGACCGCGCTGTTATTGTTTTACTATTGTGTCTCGTTTCGCGGGTATGTGATAGATTAATAAATACGTATTTATTTATTTACTGCATTAAAATTATAAGTTTCGTACATGAACCCTGCTAGGGCACCGCAACATTTTTGTTGATTAATATAAATTAATTTAAAATATAATTGCATGCATTATTAAGTAAATAAAGTTATTCAAGATTTATTATTACATTATTATTGTCATCATTTAATAATTAATTAATTTATTATTGGATGTCTTTATTACAATTATACGCGTCAATCTTCAAATAATCTTGATAATATTAATATTATAGAATGTCAATTTGTTAAAACTCATTTAAGCTATAATAACACTTCTGTATTAGGTACAATTTAAGTGCGTTTACAAATTTATTATCAAATTCTATATCCTTAATCTCATTCGGTAATTTATTGTAAATTTTTATGCACATTACAAGAGGTCCTGAGTGAAACATAGCTAATTTTGAACTTGGCAGTGCTAATTCATTTTTTACTCTTCGGTCTTTGATTCTTAGCCACAGGGAATAACGATGTATGTTTTCTAACAAACTTGCTTACTTTCATAATATAGATGCTTGTTAGGGTGAGCATTTTATATTTAATAAAATAAGGTTTACAAGTCTGTATTTGGTCTATATTCGCAAGAATTCTCACACATCTTTTTTGTAAACTGAACAGTTTTTCTACTTCGACGCAATTTCCCCATACTATAATGCCATATGTTAACCACGAGTAGGCGTACGCGTAGTACGCTGTCTTCGCTATTTTGAAGTCGGTTGATCTTTTCAACTCATTTAAAGCATACGCAAAACTTGCAAGTTTGTTTGATACAAAATTAATATGTGCCTTCCAATTTATATTAGTGTCAACTGACAGTCCCAAGAGTCTAAATTTATCTACACACTGGAGCGGTATGTTATTGAATGAGTAGTTAATACTCAATGAACGTTTTTGATAAGGTCTGTATTGCAATTTTATTTTTTGAGAAATTTATTTCCAAATAACCACTATTTGGAAATAAATTTCTTTAGCCAATTTACTATTTTTGTCAGTATATCGTCCAGAATTAAATTTAAGTTGCTACCGTCGTCACACGGAAACACTATTGAGATATTTGAGATGTCGTCAGCAAAAAGGACACTCTGGACATTTATTTCTCTCGGCAAATCGTTAATATAGATTAGGAATAAAATGCACCCATATTATTTCATTATTTATACGGGTTGCTAAATACTGGTCGGAAAAAATTTAGTTTAAGACATCTACACGATAAGAAGAAGAAGATTTCTGGGACAATATTTTTTTCCTTTTGAACTGGTGATAAGCACCGGAAATGTAAGGTTCAGAGACAACCGACTTTCTCTAATAATCAAATAATAAACACGGTAAATATTCCATGTTAAATCCTAATTTTAATAATAAAATTGTTTTTAATAATTCAGTTATGTATTTTTTTATTTGCTGAATGATATATGAATATCGTACGTGTTCACAGCATGTATTACAGAAGTCCACATAGTCCACAATACTTGCAAAGTAAGAAGCAAGATTACATTATTTTTATCGATATCAATAATCGACCTTTTGGTCGCCCTAGCATACATGAGATTTTTACGCGTGTATGAGTGTACGTCAAACGCAACTTAATTGCGTTAAAGTGACAACCAATAACAAACTGACGATCGAAGTGTATGTTGTTTATTTGTGTGCGTAATCCGCGTAGGCATTGGTTTTTTGCTTGTAGTGAAATAAAAGAGTGGGAGACAAACGGCGACACGCGTTCCGATACAAATCAGGAACTATTTCCTTTCTAACTTCCTTTATATGTTCTGTGGGCATGAGATTGACTGGTTGAAGCATGAGTGGGCAGTAATCGAAAAACTGTGTGATGGCGCAGTTCTCCTCCTAATTGCAAACGGGATGTAGCAGGTTTTAGCTATGTTCAAGGTAAGGAGATTCAAATTGAGCCATCCCATTACTTCCGCCACTGCCGACTCTGCTGTAGATTTCACAGCATCCCAAGTAGGGCCGCGAACTAAGAGTGCAGTGTCATCAGCATATGTGTATATCTTAGTGAGTGGAAGGTTCATTTTGCAAAGGTCGTTGACGTAAATCAGGAAGAGTGTGGGACCTAGTATGCTGCCTTGGGGGACACCGAAAGTGACTTCTTCCTCAACACTCAGGTAGGTATCAATTTTAACAGTTTGGGTACGATTAGTAAGGTAGTCTTTAAATATTCCAAGTGATACACCACGTACACCTAAGTGTTCTAATTTGGATATAAGGATGGGGACAGAGACTGTGTCAAACGCCTTGGAAAGGTCCAGAAATATACCTAAACATTTAGTCTTTTTGTCTAGATTTCTAGCTACCTCTTGTGTTAAACCTAGCACAGCATCTTCTGTTGAAACACCAGCTCGGAAGCCGTACTGGTTATCTGCTATAATATTATAATTTCTTAAAAAGGTCCTGAGACGATTGTTTAAGATCTTCTCAAGGATCTTAGAAAGTGTCGGCAAAACTGATATAGGCCTATAATTTTCGACACAATTTCTGCCCCCACTCTTGTGTATAGGATGGACTAAAGCCTTTTTAAGGGCTTCTGGAAACACTCCCAATTTTAGACAGCGGTTGTATATGAAGGTAAGTGGCGGTATTAGTGCCTGGCGACAGTTTTTTATTAAGAAAGGCGAGATACCGTCCCATCCAATAGCAGAGTCATTCCTTAATTGTAGGATAAGTGACTCAATTTCAGCCTCATCTATTTCTAAGAAAGCAAGAGAGTTTACTACGGAGGGATTTGTACTATTTCGCTGAGACTGAACTTTTGTTTGAGGTGATGGGATGTTGTGTTGGCGGATGATGTTGTCAGCCAGTTTTTTTCCTACATTGCTGAAATAACTGCAGACCTCATCTACAGAAGACTTAGGATTATTTCGTATTTTTAATAGACCAGCAGGGCTTGCGCATACTTTCGTGGTGTTGGTTATATCCTTTATTGTTTCCATAGTAACTTGGGTTTATTTCTTGCTTTTTCAAGCTCACTCTTTTCATATGAGATCTTAAGCTTACGGAAAAGGTCATTACAAAAATTCCGGTAACGTTTATACGTAAGTCTAAGTATGAGGTTATCTGGTGCTCTCTTAGATTGAGTGTGTAACTTATCACGATGTCTAGTACATTTTAAGAGACCAGGGGTTATCCAGGGTTTCAAGGTTCTTTTTTGCCGAGGGATTTTAGTTTGAGTTGTGTGTTTGGATATAGCCCTTTTAACAATATAAATTATAAGATTGTTCATAGAGGTATTTGTATCCTCTTCAGTGTATATACATGAGAAATCAGTATTTACCAGTTCTAGCTTAATTGCTTCATGGTTTAGGTGGGTGGAAAAGTAACTAACTTTGCGCCCAGGATTTGCATCTATGATATCAAGAAGAACGGGCCTGTGATCAGTGATGTGGGACTCTAAAACCAATGTCGTCGAGAATAATTTTGATTTGATAAAAATGTGATCAAGGCATTTTTCAAGACGTGTGGGAAATTCGTGGGTAGGCAGTAACCCTTGAGAAGCATTTATGATTAGATAGTCGAGACATTTGTTATCCTCAGTTCGTTTGATTAAATCAATGTTTAAATCTCCAACTAATACTGTATTTGGGCAGGCGGATATGGAATTGTAAACATTTGTTAAACTAGTCTTAAAATTATCAAAATCTTCGTTCGACTTGTACGATGGAGAACGATAGATTGCTAGCTTATTTTCGATTTGACAGACAAGGCAAGTCCCGCCACTGAAAAAGGGTTCCCATATATTTGTTTCGAGTCCTAGTTTGGTAAAGATTATTACACCATCATTTTGGTTAAGATTTGATTTTGTTGAGTGAGATTGAAATCCTTGTAAAATAGGTAAATCAGTTACTTTACTTAACCAACATTCGGTCAGCACTATGATGTCAAAGTTAATTTTAGTTAAGCGCAATAGTACTAGAAGTTGATCGAAATTTTTATTTACACTACGAATATTTAAATGCAGTAACTTAATATCTCTACCATTAACGTTGACATACTTTAGGCAGTCTTCTGGGTCACATATGAAGGAGTTACCTTCGGTAAATTTATCCAGATCGTTATTTATTTCTATCGAATTAGCCATTTTTAATTATAGAATGAAAGCCAAAGCGTGAGCCAGTTATAATATAAGCGAGTAATATGTCATGCATAAAGATTGAGCGAGTGATTGAGTGTATGTGTTCTTTACGGTATAGAGGAGTGTATGAGTGATGTGTGAGTATGTCATATTGTTGTTGTGTATTGTATTATGTAGTGTCTTTAGGTGAGAGGTTGTGTTATTTAATGACTGTTTGTATTGAAAACATATGAAGTTGATAATTAGCATAAAAGATAATCTAACTATTGTAAGTAATTTGAAATAAGAAGGATTAGCTGCGAGTTTAAGGCATAGTCACATATTTTTGTTACCAAGATCTTGTAAATACTTTTCGTTGCTGATTAGAATCTGTTTGTCGCCTTCTTGCTTCCGCAGGAAAATATTTCCATTGGATATCCAGCAATATGCGTATTTGTACTTTTTGGCGAACTCACGGGACTGATAGAATAACTTCTTCGTACTGATGGGTAGTTGTTCAGCTACATATACTGGTTGGTGTTTTCCTGGAAATCCAATCTGAGTGGTGTTAAGTTTCCCATCTTTACCCTTATCCTTATTAAAAGAACGCACTGCGGGTAGAAGTGACTGCTTTATCTGCACTCTGGTGAATTCGGCGATGATTGGGCGTGGGAGGTCGGGAGTGGTAGACTTCCCTGGCAGACGATAGACGTCACGTAGCTCGGATTCGGAAATTTGTACTCCAACAGCTTCACCAATACTGCGGACTGTTTTTACGAGGCTAGAGTGGCTTTCCGCGTTTTCTTGCGGTACATTTCTCAGTTCAATACCGGATGAGCGGGACTTGTGCTGGAGATCCGTTATCTTTTGTTCCAAGCTTTCTATATACTTTTGCTGCTCTTGCCTTTCTTTCCGTAAGTCTTCAATTTCTTTTTTCAGGTCTTCGAAATTTTGATTCATGAAGTACATGGATTTTTCAATCTCTTCGTTAGACTTTCGGATTTCCGTGTTGGTGGCCTGTATCTGGGTATTTTGTGTTTTAATTTGAGCTACCTCAGATAAAAGTTTAGACATTAGCACAGTCTGTTCTGACAGAGTTTTTGTTATGCTGTTGTCTTGTTCGTCTGTAGATATTAAAACCGTCGCACCTTGCGGCGAATTTCCTTGTCGAGGACGTTTATTACGGTTTATATTTACGTAGTCGCTCATAATTACTGCCGTGTTGATGTCAGGTTCAGATTGGGTTTGACTCTGACTCATGTTATTTTTTTGAGTTTTTGATGTACTAGGTGGGGTACGCTGGACACCTGCCATATTTGGGCACAGTATATAACGGTGGATAAAAAATAGTACAAGTACTTATCTTAGTTTATCGTTGAGATTTTATGATTCAGCGAATTAGAGCTATTCGGTGCGGCTAATTGTACAGCGGCGTCTCGCGGTGATCCGAAAAACAAACAACTCATACACTGGGTGGCGACTCGGGTCGACGCGTAGCCGATAAAATATCATAGACGACTCGTAGCACAGTTCAACGTAGCACGCAGGATGACGTCAACTTCTCGTAGCGGTCGTAGCACTCGTAGCGCTCAACACAGCCGCAGCACACGTCACCGCGCCGTTCGTAGCTTGTAGTGAGTAGTAAATTCGCCAACTGCTCTCACGTTCGTGTGATTGAATGGCGCGCGATGGCGACTGCCGCGCAGGAGCCGCAAGTTCAAATCCCGCCCGACAACACCAACCACACAGCACCGGCTGTCGACGGAACACTTCAAACAGAGTCTATCCCTTTCGAGGGGTGGAGTCCAACCGTATGGTAACCACAAGAGTAAACGAGAATTTGAATTTTGAACTTTAGCCAATAGAAATTTAGAAAAATAAATATTTGTAAAAAGTAATGAGCGCACTCGACACACGTCCACTTCCAATGACGGCCAAACGGCGAAAGTTCATAATGCGCGCGTTCATCCGCAGCGAGGCGGACGCAACCATCAAAACGCAACGCACTGCTCGCAATGAGCCGGCCGCCCCACGGTGCACACCGAATAGCGCCGTGCGGAGCGCATGCCTTGCCAAGTCTGCGCGCCTACTTGCCTCGAGCATTTGCTTCGCACGCGATGGCTCGACCCGAGCATATGTTGGTATAATTTGTCAACACGCACGCCTCAAGCCGAGGCATGCGTTATGCGCCGTGCGGAGTGTATGCTCGCAGTGTGTGGATCCACCTTAAGGCGTTCAACACATTCTGAGCAGTCTGTGACTTTTATTTTATTGATACGCTCGCGCGTATACGAGATAGTGGTCTACCACTATCTCACCTGATGGTAAGTAATAATGTGGTTGACGATGGAGCTTGCTCGTCTAGAAGTAACCTATTCACTTTTGACTTAATTACTCAGATACCCGCGAAACGAGACACAATAGTAAAACAATAACAGTGCGGTCTCATAGGACCGGTTGGGGATTCAAACGTTAAACACTAGGTATCACTTCAACACTTACTAAGTACCCTTGCAGAACACCTCACCTCATTCATCATCTGAGCAAACAGCTCTTCTGCTTCCAGACATTTTCTCTGCAGTTGGCAGCATTGCTTTAGTTTAACAAAGCACAAGAAACAAGCGAGCATCGGTCTTCTGTCTTCAGTTACAAACTGTAACATGCAATGACATTATACAGGAAAAGTTTTTAACCACTGCGTAAATTTTTTTGGTGGCTCAGTGTCTATTACTTACACTGAACCACCAAAAAAAATTTATAAAGTGGTTAAAAACTTTTCCTGTATAATACTATTAATTAACATGACATGTACCATTTGACAGTACCTCCCATAAAGTACATTATATATCGCAACCTCAGTGCAACACCGTCACTTTTGCAAAAAATGAGTTAAATAATGGTATAGTATATTTTTTATAACATAAAGTGATTAACCTATCACATACCCGCGAATCAAGACACAATAGTAAAACAATAACAGCGCGGTCACATAGGACCAGTCAGGGATTCAAACATAGTTTTGGAGATGTCAAATATTTCAATGCTTCTCCTGTAAAACAACATTTTTGCTTATGTGACAGTGTAGCACCGGGGATAAGATATTTTTTTTTTTTTTTTATGTACCATAAACTAGTGCTTGACTGCAATCCCACCTGATGGTAAGCAGTGATGCAATCGTTGATGGTGAGGCACACTAGTTTATTAAGAGCCTATTCACTCTAGTCTTGAAGATACCCAAATTATAATCGGACGGAAAGACCGCAGCAGTCAAATTGTTCCAATCCTTCGATGTACGCGGTATGAACGACGAAGCAAACCGCTTTGTCCGGACCGTGCAGGTTTCGACAACGTAAGGATGGATACTCGCCGTATATTATTATACTTTATACTGTCCGAGTAACACTGATCACAGTTTAAAGTTTAAACTAGCGACCCGCCCCGGCTTTAGGCTGAATGACGGGTCTCATAATGAATAACCAAAAATGAACAAATGCATTGTGGCTTATTTCTCAATGCTCATATAAAAAACTAGCGGCCCGCCTTTGCTTCGCACGGGTGTAAATTTATCAGTGTTACTCTACTATATTATGCATGTATTACACATATAAACCTTCCTCTTGAATCACTCTATCTATTAAAAAAACCGCATTAAAATCCGTTGCGTAGTTTTAAAGATTTAAGCATACATATGGATATAGGGACATAGAAAGCAACTTTGTTATACTAAGTTGTGATATGACTTTTGGTATACTTATCTCTCAAATATTCTAGAGTTTCAAAAGAATCATTTTGTGACCAGCTTATAGTAGGTAATAATATATAATTATTTGGATATAAGGTACAACTTACTGGAATAAAAGTTAGCGTTTCATATAGTTTTTGTAACTCCTTGTCATTAACTTTGTACATGCGAACATTCTCTACTAAACATATTCTGCACATTGGCGTTTTTTCCATCTTTCAACTCAAAATTTTGAATTTAAAATAATGTCGACGAAACGAAGGCTTGTAAATATCGAGGAACACTTGTGACGCCCTCTGAAAAATCGAAACAGACCTAGAAGATCCCTCGTATTGTCTGGATATCTTTTATAGGATTGATTTATAAGTAAGAAGGAATATCTGATCACAATATTTTTATTTACTATATCTCTAGACCCTGTACAGCGATAGACACTACTCCTGCGTTCCGATTTACGATATCACTACCACAAGTTACTTAAGTACTTGGAGATAGTGACAAAGAGTATGTATTGTGAAGCTAGCGCTTGATACTTAAAAAGGTTATTGGGCTTCCTATTTTTATTTTCGGAAAGCATTGTATGACAATAAATCATTCATACGGAACATTGTTGGCTCGCTAACTAAAGTGGATAGTATCGTATTTCGAAACGCATATTCTGTCATCTCTCACGGGCTTACGGGTTAGCTACAATTCGTCCACTATAAGTTGGCGAGTGTGAAGTTAGGCTCTGCGAATTTTGGCGCTTGAAATATCGTACAAAAATAAAGGTTTTAAAAAAATTTAATGCCAATAACTGTTTTTAACAGCAATAAGAACTGCAAATTGCATTTATTTTTTTAAAACCTTTATTTTTGTACGATATTTCAAGCGCCGAAATTCGCAGAGCCTAACTTCACACTCGCCAACTTATAGTGGACGAACTGTAGAGTCTATTCGCAATATTGCCTAGTTTTACGACCATATCAAGATTATTTTTACTAGATACACTGGATTGATTTGATTATATCAAGGGTAAATCTTGAGATGGAGAATATTCAGTTGATTCCCTTGGCGCATTTAAAGTGTTTTTTTTTTTACCAATAATAATAAATTATAGTTTAAAATAGGCTTGGCGGAATAGTGTCAGATTTTAGCTGGTTTCGTAAAGGGAACGAAAAAAAAAACACATCTTGTTTGTTTTTGAGTTTGACATATTTGACAATTTTGACATCTACATTCTACAGCAGATCTACATTCCACATCCACACTCAATTAATCAAACTTTGCTGTTATCGTATCGACATGTTTTTGTTTACTAAGGTTTACTAAAAAATATTATTTGTTGCTTACTTGTTACAACAAAACTTTTATTGTTTGACGGAATTAAACAACAAACAACTTTAAAAAATAACAATGGAAAAGCTACCAATGTGTAGGCTATGTTTAGCGGAGAATGTTAGCATGTATGTAGTGGTAAACAAAGACTTGCATGAACTGTATGAGAGGCTGACTGATAACCCGGTAAGTTTTATAATTTCTGTAGAAGTCTCCTTCTCTCGTTCAGATTTATTTCTTTTTTTCCACTACCATTCAAGAGTGCATAACCTGTAGAAATTACAATGAGGGTATTCCGGTAGGTTTTAATAAAAGTTGATTTACTCATAATAATATAAAAAAAGTATAATTATAGGTAGAGAAGTGTAAAAGTAGATGTTAATTTTTTAAAGGGTACGATGAGGCTGACATACCTTTCTAAGGTAAAAGCCTCGAAATAAATAAAGATTAAAAAAAAAAATTAAAAAAAATTACAAGAACGCATAGGGACAGGTAAATCAAAAAAGTAGTTAAAATCATGGACTCAAACTGTAACCGTATTAACATTTGAATCCCCGACCGGTCTCATGAGACCGCGCTGTCATTGTCTTACTATTGTGTCTCGTTTCGCGGGTAGGAGAAGAGCTAAGTGTATCTAACACTGTTTTATAAATCAGTTTTAACAGAAAAACACTAAAGTGTAACAAATACAATAATGTTACCGAATCAAACTAAAATAAAATAAAAATAAAAAATGTTTTTATTTTACATAGGCCTACATGGGCACTTATAAAAAGTCGAAGCTAGTGCACGGTTCCAAATTGGTTGTTTCCTATGGAGAAGAACCGGCAAGAAACTCCATGGTTATTCTTTTCAAAAAAATGATTGGGTTTACAATACTTTCATATTACAAAACAGACACATATGCGAGGACAGTGTAGACCAATCAAAATTGTAACCCAAATAAAAATAGATTCAATCAAAAACTGGGTTGAATTAAGTAGTAATTAAAATTCGTAGTCTACAGTGTTCTCTCATTCACACTTTATACTGTAGCCTTTTATATTTGTTAATGTTTGAATCCCCGACCGGGCCTATGAGACCACACTGTTATTGTTTTACTATTGTTTCTCGTTTCGCAGGTATGTGATAGATTAACCTATCACATACCCGCAAAACGAGACACAATAGTAAGACAATGACAGCGCGGTCTCATGAGACCGGTCGAGGATTCAAACGTTAATAAGTGTTAGTATGTGTAACAGAAATAATCAGTTGCACAGTAAGTATGTTTCACAATGCTGCATTAACCTGTTACACTTATTAAACAGTGTTAACACTTTTATAAGTGTTTTGGGTTAACACATTGAAAACGCATTTATAAGTGTAACATATTTGATTCTGTTACCAATTCAACATGTAACACTTATAATTTTGTAACCTTTATGAAGATGTTTTTAAGTCCCTGGTTAAAATATAATATAATATTATAATATAATAATATATTCCACTATTTTTCACACAACAGTCTAGTCCCAAGCTAAGCAGAGCTTGGGTTATGGTACTAGACAACTGATAAACATACATATATATTTCTAAATACATACATATTATTAATAAATTACACCTAGAAACAGAACAAATGATCGTGCTCTTCACACAAAAATTTGTCCTGGGTGGTAATTGTACCCACAACCTCTGGCATAGCAGTCAAGACCGACAGACCAGTCAAAATATCGAATCTCTATAGCTAAAGACTCTTTTATTGTAATAGCTTATGACTTCTCTACATCACAGTATATTATAGACAAGTTTTGTTGCAGTTTGTAACTCAAGACAGTAGACCGATGCTCGCTTGTTTCATCTGCTGCACTAAACTCAAGCAATGCTGCCAACTGCAGAGAAAATGTCTGGAAGCCGAAGAGCTGCTCACTCAGATGATGAATGAGGATTATGAGGTGAGGCATCTGTTGTGCTTGTGCACCTTTACAGCGACAGGAACAATCTCGGGAGACTTTCCTTAATTTGAATGATTGCTAATTGTCTTCATAGAATTGCAAAAAAATTGCAATTAGAAGAAGAAAACAGTCAGTTTCCTGTTTCATGTCATTCCTCTGCCCATCTTTAAAATCCAACCTGTACCTATAGATATGCTGTAGCATCAACAGCTGATGTCCGGATGGGGCTAGGTATGTATTACATGTTGACTTATACTTACGTTATCTTTTTGCAGCTAAATCCCCCTATAAACCAAGACCACTTCGGGTGTTATAATAAGTTGATTATATCACCCATGGTGCACGTAAGCGTAGAATCTGATGATAAATGTCAAACAGAATGTGATGCTATTAAAGAAGAATTACCAGATGTCTGTGAGAGACTAGATGATGTCATTGAGCCAGAGGAAGAACATCAGAGTGATGGTATGTAACTAAGAACAAGAAATTCAGTGATCTGTGTAAACTAGTTCCCCATCCTTTAATGAACTACTGCCCCCTTTACAAGAAAATCGAATTCCAAAGTCCCCGAAAAGCAGCCTAATATATATTTAATCTATTATTTATTAATAATCACTAATTAAAAAAGAATTCCCTCAGTAATATGTTACTTGAGTTTGTGGTTAAGGGATGTCATTATTAATTCTTTTTAAAACACTCTCTGTTTGCCTTTGGACCCGCTACCGCCCACCATGGAAATCTCCAGCGCCAACTTGGGGACAGTACTGCCCCTGTTGGAAACCTATGATCTAAACAAATAATCTGGAGGACTCACTGGTCCCATTAGTTGAATACTTTCAGTGATAGTCACTGAGAGGTAAGAGGACTTGTTTCTCCCAGATAATGCAGACAGAAAATATATTAACATATTTTCAAAATATTTTTTTTTTGTAAAAAAATAGACTGCCATGTTAAAAACCATAATTTTCCCTTCACCGTATGCACTGCAGTAGATAGTGAAGTAAACTGAGTAATCAATATGAATGGATGCATACATATTTGTCATTTTCAATATTATAAGAAATTATGCCATTATTGGTTACAATAACAAAATAATATTAAAGGAATCCTTGTAGAGTTGTTTCATCAGTCTGTATGACACAGCTGGATATTTCAGAAGCTACTGATAGCCATACATTTGAAATATTATTGAATATTTATAGTAAATTGTGTGATTTTCTCTAGGTTTTTGTTTAAGTACAGACCTGAAACTGGAAAATTTTGACAATAGTTCCTCGGACGCAGAAGATATACCAGCACAACAGTCCGAGCCTGACTCAGAAGATGATTTGCCTTTAATGGAAGTTAAAGCGAAAGCGGAAGAAGAACAAGAAGTACCGAGGAAGAAGCGAAGAGCCAGTGACACGACACGTAAGTGTTAGTTAGTGAATCATTGTGTGAGCGAACACGCCGACTGTTTTCACAACATGAAGTTGGCTTTGGCAAGTTCGCTCCTGCGTCCTGTCTGTACACTCTTGAGCAGCACACACACACTGCTACACCTCGAGTAGTTGCTCTCGCTGGAGAGCACACTCCTGCTGCCAGATGTCTCACAGCACATCTGCATAAAGTATAGTACGGCCGTTATAAGTTGGCGAGTCTGAAGTGCGATATTTCAAGCGCCAAAATTCGCAGAGCCTAACGTCAGACTCGCCAACTTATAACGGCCGTATTGTACTGAACGCTGATTGCAGATACAACAGAACAGTTGTGTGTGTGATACTATAACATTCATACACTTCCCTTGCTTTTGGCTCTGCCGGAGTCGGGTAATCATGGCATGTATTGATAAATTTGATTTCCAACAAGTACATAACACAAATCTTCAACCAAATACAAACTTTGTTCACCACACGTCATCATGTGCTATAAACTCAATGACAGGTAACCACAGCTTACGATATTGTGTAAACATGCTTCGGTTACATAAGTATATCAATATTTATAAATTGACAAAATCTCCCAAAATTCAACGATAAAATGAATAACAAATTCTTCGAAGATTTCGCCGTATAATGATATTTTTCACTAACAATTTTTGAGGTTCCGTACCTCAAAAGGAAAAAACGGAACCCATATAGGGTCATTTGGTTATCTGTCTGTCCAGTCGCGTGCGTGTAACCTAGACCCTAAGCAAGCCCAAGAAATCTAGACTAACCCTGATACCATTGCTTAGAAAAAAAAAAACACGAGGAAGTCATATAATCGCGGAGAATCTTAACACCGCCATTCAGGTTCGTGACGTAATAGATCAACGCCATCTATCGAGCAATTAAGAACTAATATTTAATAGAGTCAACTTAAATGTACGATTGTACTGCCATCTATAGATTTTTTGCGGCAACCTTTGCTTCGCTACAATCGCGGTCATAACAAATTGCATCGTTTGAGCGCCATCTAGTGTAAACTAACTACAAATTATTTACGATATTGATAATATTATCAGGTGGGATAGCAGTCAAGCACTAGTTTATGGTATGTAAAAAAAAAATACATAGAAAATGTTACGATTTTATTCTATTGTCACTCTGAAAGACGTTAGGTATCATAAAAACTTTTTACGCAAGTATAAACGTAAGACTAGGTAATATAATCAAAATACTATATCTTAATTTTGATGTACGCATAAGAAAACAAATTTCATTTTTACCGCTATGTTACAATTCTTTATACTAGTTTTACTGTTGTGTAAAGTAATAGTTAGATAAATTGTTTTTTCTCACAAATGTTTTGAAAAACGTCGTATGATACATGTGAGTAATTGGTGATGGCCGTTCTTGGCTCTCTTGTGGTAATCAACAGTATTGTATTCAACACACTTGTATTTTTAGCAAAAAATATGTTTATCGGTTAATATACTACCTATAGGCTACAACTTGTTTGACATAAAAAAAGGCATAGTAATTGAGAGTTTGTTATGTTCACTCAAATGTCTCGGAGGGTGACTGGATCATTCCATTGCTTTAAAAAGGTTGAACAGAGTGTGCCTGAGCATGCGTCTTTTACTTTTTTTAAATTATTCATTTACATAATAAATACCACAAAAGAGAGTAACCGAGATTACGGAGATACGGAGTTCTTGCACGTTCTTCTCCATAGAAATCTACGCTTTGGAATATGTAATTAGCATCACTTCTCTGACTGAACAATTTTTTGATAAATATATAATTCAAAAGTGCCTGTAAGAGGTTTTTCGGAACCAAATGTTTTAATTTTATAGTTTTGTTTTATTTTATTTTTTGTTCTTAATATAACATTTATATTACTTTTTTAAAAATCCATCGTATTGGTACACCACCTTAAATTATAACGATAACTAGTCGACAATATTATCCGTTATTTTTAAATTTCATCGATATGAATTATCGACCTTTTAGTCGCCCTAAATTGCTTTTTTGCATGTGTGATACAACCAATAGCAAACTTGCGATCTAAGTGTGCGTTGTCTACTAGTGTGCGTAATACGCGTCCGTATAGGTTTCTTGCCTGTAGTGGAGTTAAAGAGTGGGAGACGTATATTTTCCCCGAGTAGTCATTGGCAAATCTAGGGAATGCAATCCGGACTATCCGCACATTTTTATTCGACTTGTAAATCCGGATTTGAAAATCAAATCCGCGGATTTTCTGAATAATAAGAAATTTTAATTCGCAATGATATATCTATTTTTATTATTAGTTTAGCACTAGCTTTTGCCCGTGGCTTCGCCCGCGTGGAAGACGGATAACCAAGTAAATTCAGAGAAAAATATTGTAACGTGGGTCCAATATTATTCGTGGTCTACCAATGACAATGCAACTTGTCCAATGCATGCGTGCCCAATAAAGACTGAATGTCTTTTAAGGCGCCAAGCGTCATCATTCTGACAGAAAAAAGTATGAACTAATTACCAACCCTACTACATTCTTTGGGCACACCATAATTATGGCTATAAGTCCCCTCTTTGAGAAGTGTTTGGAAAGACGTCACTGCGTCCTCATCTTCCACATGACACAGGTCCTCACCGGACGTGGTAAGTTCGAGAGGTTTCTCCGCCGGATTTGTGCGAAAGAAACGCCCAGGTGTCATTATTGTGCGGAACGATCGCCTGGACGACACGGTGGAGCTTATGGTTAAGGTGAATGCTTCAGGTCAGCCCGCGAAATTCAAATTTTCTTACGTTTTTTGCATTTTGCAAGCCAGTGGTAGGTTGTATGCAAAAAACGTAAGATAATTTGAATTTCGCGGGCTGACCTGAAGCATCCCCCTTAAGGTGTGACGTTTGACTGTCTTGTCGGACGAACACTAGGTTCGTAAGGGCGAATGCTGAGCGTGGATACTGGGCTCGAACTAGAGGTCAAGCAAATAGTGCTATTGGGTTTTTCCATTAGGAATTACTCTATAGCTGCCCGGAGTTTAAAAGTTGGTGGTATGTACGTGTACGTGTATGTGTACGTGTTTTCAGAGGCATGGGGGTATCCCCCATGCCTCTGAAAACACGTCAAGCTGTGGGTCCTGCACCTTATCTCTCTCCGGTCGTCCCTTCCCACCGCCTTCTCACCTGACTATATTAAAAGAACAGAAAGTGCGCCAGTGTCTGCGTACACACTTGTGCACTATAATATCTGCAGTATACATCAGGCTTCCAGGTTTCAGTAGGCATCAGGCCACCGTGATCAAAATTCGGTCTGGAGGACCATTATTAAAGGTATGCTCCGTTTGGGCAATGACCACTCACGCCGGGTCCTGGTACGGCCCATGGACCGGAGCGCAAAGGAATATGACAGGCGGCCGCCTATTTCTGCGAAGCAGTAATGCTAGCAAAGGAGGCGGCTGCACGGGCGAGGGAATGATCCTCACGCTCCAGCTCCCGGATCCAGACCCCGATTTCCAGCTACCGTAGGCGCAAACTTGCGGATGGCGAGCAATGGGTAGCTCATCGAACCCGCCACGGCGCGTAGTGTGTCTCAAGGTGATACAAATCGTAGTGGCCCAGCTGGGTCGAAACCTACTGTTGCGAGGGGTTGTGTGAAAACGGGTTATGTGAAAGTGAACCCCGGGGCCCTAGAACGAAGACAAAGAAAAAGAAGAAGGAAGAGGAGTGGATTTTAGTCACTAAAAATCTGATATCCCGCTCTGCCCAGAACGGGAGAAGTCATTGGATAATTTCCAACCCAAAAATGGAAAAAATATACATTCTTTGTCTTTACATGTTGGGAAAACGGCTTCTTGGAGAGGCCGTAATCCACCATGCGGGCCCAGTGTGGGTTTGTGGATGCTACATGTCCTAAAAGTTTTGGTTCTAGGACTTGCCGGTTTCCTCACGATGTTTCCGTGTTAAGGGAAACATCATGTTAATAAATTAATATAAGTAGGTTTGTTTAATTTTCATGACAAATCCGTAAAATCCGGATAATCCGGATTGGACTCAAAATCCGTTTGAATAAATCCGGATTTTTAAAACACGACGGATTTGCATTCCCTAGGCAAATCTATCCTCCGGTATCAGATTATCGTTGAATTTTGGAACATGTTGAACATACTAGGGGTGATCCAAAAGTAATGATAATCAATATGAAATAAGGATATTTTAACTAAAAAAAAAATATATTTCTCTACCTAGTCTCTTAGGAAGTCAATACATTTAGTCCATTCTTTTTTTAAATCCATAATTCCCTTTGAAAAAAAATCTTTGTCTTGATCATCCAAAAACGCCTCTACAGTAGTTATCACCTCGCTATTATTGTCATTTTTTTTGCCTCAGAGGTGTTTCTTGAGCTGAAAAAAAAGGTAAAAGTCACTGGGTGTCAGGTCTGGCGGATAGGGTAGGTTTTCAAGCAATTCGAATCCCGTTTCTGGAATGGCAGCCATCGCAACGGCGGCTTTGTGAGCCGGTGCGTTTTCTTGGTGAAACAACACTCTAACTCGGAGTTTGCGTCGTTTTTTTCTTTGATAACCTGCCGCAATCTTCTTATTTGGTCTGCGTAGTAAGAGTCCATAATAGTGGCTCCTTTTTCCAAGTATTCCACTATTATTATTCCTTCAGCATCCCATAAAACGGACGCCATAACCTTTCCTGCTGAACTTGACACAATGAATTTCTTTAGCGACGGGGAAGAGGCTCGTTTCCAAGTCTTAGACTCTTGTTTGGTTTCTGGATCAAAATGGTGGATCCAGGTCTTGTCCATAGTCACGAAACGAGACAAAAAAAAATCCTGATCTGTCTGGAACTTTTCGAGATTCGCCCTTGAAATGTCGACACGTTTTGATTTGTGCTCGTCGGTTAACATTCTCGGCACCCAACGTGCAGAGATCTTTTCCATATGCAGTTTGTTCGCAATGATTCTTTGAACACTTGTCAAATGACATCCCTATGACCTCAGCTACATGCTTTATGGTCAATCTTTGATCTGCCAATACGATATCTTCGACTTTTTTGACTTTTTCTGCAGTGTGGAACGTGGATGGGCGTCCCTCGCCATGTTCATTTTCTGTGGATGTTCTACCCAGCTTGAACTCCTTTGACCAGCGCGTAACTGTGGAATATGAAGGAACAGAGTCCCCTTATGTTTCCACTATGTTACTTTGTATGTCTGTGGTAGATTTTTTTTTTCAAACAGAGGTACTTAATGACAGCTCTGATTTAATTTTTCATCATTTTGATGTTTACTCTCTGACTGTTCGTATTCAAATGAATGTAACTCCCTGAAATCGTGGCCTATTTTTATGATTTTTTTATGATGAAGTACTGGATATATGAGGAAACAAAAAAAAATATTTCATATTTTTATGAGCCCTACAAATATCCGATTATCATTACTTTTGGATCACCCCTCGTACAAATAGCATGCGAATACCTGCAAAAATACAATTCATTGCCTCTGATGACAACCATTCCTTTATTTTGATTATTTTTTGAATTTAGCGCTTACTAGATTTTAAATCACAGGGGTGGCTGTGGCGGAGAAACTCATACGAGGAAAAAACCTAGAAGACGTAATTACAGAAAATCAAAAGAAAAATGAAAAGTCAGACACAGAAGTTACACAGAACACGTCAAATTGTACGTCCAAAGTTATTCCGAAATTCGAAGAACGTTTAACTAATATTAGTGTTCTTGATACTACTTTAGACACAAACTCTAGTAATAATATAAAAAATCAAAATGTTATAAAACGCTCTCGTGTAGGCACTGGTGGAGCACGTTACAAGTGTGATGTTTGTCACTACAGTTGTAAACGCAAGGGAGATTTAGTAAAACATATTCGTACGCACACTGGCGAGAAAACTAACAAGTGTGAAGTATGTCAGTGCTGTTTTAGTCAGAAGAGTTCTTTAAATAGACACATTCGTACACACACTGGTGAGAAACCTTACAAGTGTGAAGAATGTCAGCTTTGTTTTAGTCAGAAGACTTCTTTAATAACACACATTCGTAAGCATACTGGTGAAAAACCTTACAAGTGTGAAGAATGTCAGCTTTGCTTTTTGAAGAAGAGTAATTTAAAAAGACACATTCTTAGGCACACTGGCGAGAAACCTTACAAGTGTGATGAATGTCAGCGTTGTTTTAGTTGGAAGAGTTTTTTGATAAAACACATTCGCACGCACACTGGTGAGAAACCTTTCAAGTGTGAAGAATGTCGGCGTTGTTTTAGTAAGAAGAGTACTTTAATAACACACATATGTCGTAAGCACACTGGTGAAAAACCTTTTAAGTGTGAAGAATGTCAGCGTTGTTTTACTGGTAAGGGTGATTTGACACGACACATTCGCATGCACACTGGTGAAAAACGTTTCAAGTGTGAAGAATGTCAGCGTTGTTTTAGTCGAAAGAGTCATTTGACACAACACATTTGCATGCACACTGGCGAGAAACACAAACCTTACAAGTGTGAAAAATGTCAGCGCTGTTTTAGTTATAAGAGTAATTTAAATGTACACATTCGTACACACACTGGCGAGAAACCTTTCAAGTGTGAAGAATGTCAGCGTTCTTTTAATCAGTCGAGTACTTTGATACAACACATTCGCACGCACACTGGTGAGAAACCTTTCAAGTGTGAAGAATGTCAGCGTTTTTTTAGTCAGGCGAGTCATTTGATAAAACACATTCGCACGCACACTGGTGAGAAACCTTTCAAGTGTGGCGATTGTCAGCGTTGTTTTAGTCGAAAGAGTTATTTGACACAACACATTTGCATGCACACTGGCGAGAAACACAATGGCAAATAAACCTTACAAGTGTGAAGAATGTCAGCGTTGTTTTAAGCAGAAGACTAATTTAATAACCCATATCCGTACGCACACTGGTGAGAAACCTTACAAGTGTGAAGAATGTCAGCGCTGTTCTACTAAGAAATATAATTTAATTAGGCACATTTACACGCATACTAATTGTGCGCACACACGCCACGGTCGGAGGACCCACAATAAAACAAATTAAGTTATTTCTAGCTCTAGGCTGGCAAGTGTGGCGCACTCCTCTTTGTAGGGATAAATTATAGCTACGCTGTCCGGCTAGTCTAGCGAGGCTACTTCGATTGAGTGTCTCACGCGTGTTCGATCTGCCGCTCGAGGCGTACTAACAAAAAATACCATCGAATTCTTTATCGAATATTCTATCGAGTTTTTATTTCAAGTATTTGCTCCTTTTATTATGTATTATTGCAGCTTACTGACTCCGAATCGATTTGTTTTTTTTTCGTATAATTTTTCACTATTCGTAATTCTTTTGGTGTCCGTTACCCCAGCCAGATGTTGTCGAAAATGGTCATTTGAATCTTATAGATAATTAGTTTTGCGGCTTCTGTAATTGTTGCGCACATTTTTAAATTTGTTGCGCTTATAGTTTTTTAATTATTTCACAAAAACATTTCCTGCTGGGGTAACGTTACCCCAGCCAGACCTTTTTCTTTCTAATGGGAATTTTTAAATAAATACTAGCTATAAAATTAGTTGTCTAGATGAAGTAAATGTTGTGCCTTATTTTGTATTTGTTCTTTCTTCGGTTGCGAAGTTATTCGAGATTTTGCTGGGGTAACGTTTTTGGTTTTGCTAGATCTTTGAAACGGTTAAGCGGATTCTTATCATATTTTGTACAAGACTTCTTTGGAATTAGTTTAAATTTGTTCTGCAATAAAAATACCAAAATAATACATAGTTTAAAGGTTATTTCATTAAATAGAAAAACACTTCAATTGGTCCCAGCACTCTCAATAAGAGGTCTAAAGACTTACTTTAAACATTATTTTGAAGCTTGTAACTGCCTTCAAATGTATGTGAAGTTTCATTAGTATCCTGTAAGTATTTAACAAGTTATGATGATATTCAGTTCTTCACGAGCACGGTCATGATGCGCGCGGTGTTATTTGGCAACTGATAAGCCTATATATGAACTGAATGTTATGTCAATTATTAGTTGTGTAGTTCAGTTGTATATCAGTAAAATTTCAGCGTAGTACATTGGATAATTAATGAGATAATACGATTAAAGTCATTAGGAATTGAATGACAGTGGTAACCCGATCAAGTTTAGGTGGTTACGAAAAAGCGAAAACGTAGAACATTATGCTACCTTCTAAAATATGTAGGATAGTGTTACAAATTTAGTACAGACATTTACACAAGTGTTAAAAAAACTACATGTTTATTAACGAATTTTTATTAACAGGTAAAATAATCATTTCAATTGACCTTTTAAAGTATTAATAAACTTATACTTTAAAACAATCACAGATTAAAATTACAGATAGGTAGTAATTTTGCTTTTTGAATTTTCTATTACTTTTTATTTAAAAGATTTTTGTAAACAGTAGGTACCTACACAGTTACAGCTTTTATTTAAATAGGTATACACAACATTGGAATGTGTAATGATCACAGACAATAAATAATTATACAATGGTTTTTTTCAGTTAACACTAAACTTACGTATGTCTACTAATACCCACTTATATCAATTAAAATCACAGATCAATGGTAATACTAAATAACATCACAATGTAGTAAAAAGCTCACAGTTAGTCCTACTGTTTTGTTGTCTCATTTCAAATATCACATTTTTGTCCCTTAGTTTATACACATAAAATGAACTTAAACTATTTAAAAATCACAGATCAAAAATAATAAAATTAAGTAATATTAAACTGCTGTCAAATAATTATGTAAGTATTACTTTTAACTAATTACAATCTCAAAAAGTCAACTTGTAAAGGTAAATTCTAATAGTTAGTTGGTATTATGTCGCCATCACCGCGTCCATCATCGCGGCCCGTGGCTGTTGCTATGTTGCCATTCTGTTTATGCCTACAATAAAAAGAAAGAGTACATTTTTTTGTCTGAATCCTTAAAGGGGTTTCAATTGTAGTTTTGCTACATATTTGAAACTCGAAACGTCGTCTATTTGCGAGTTTATATCAACGCGAGTGTCGCAACAAGGTAATTATGGATTTCTTAAAGTATATATGTCCAAGGAGTTTGTGGAAATAAATACCTACTTATTGTAGCGGTAGTCCCGACTCCCGACATTGATAACGATAAAAATCGGTCGCCAATGTCATGAATTTCATTAATCAAGTTTCAAGTCTATTACAAACTAGCTTCCGCCCATGACTTCGCCCGCATAATATGTTGACAATGTACCTAAGTATACATAAAAACCTTCCACTTGAATCATCTTCTATTAAAAAAACTGCTTCAGATTCCGTTGCGTAGTTTTAAAGATCCAAGCAAACAGGGACAGACAACGGGAAGCGACTTTGTTTTATAGGTACCTAGGTACTCATCATCTGCCTAGCCTTTTCCCAACTATATTGGGGTCGGCTTCCAGTCAAGCCGGATTTAGCTGAATACCAGTATTTTACGAGGAGCGGCTGCCTACCAGACCTCCACAACCCATTGACTGGGGTAACACGGTACTTCATGGCAAGACTGGAGTCAGATTTACTGGCTTCTGACTATCCGTAACGACTGCCAAAGATCTCCAAATGACAGACCTAGGTACTATGTATCGAAAAATAAATATGTCGTCATCACTGTCGAGAATTCCAGTCCAGGTAATAACTAGGTAAGTACGAAAAAAAAGGAAATTATAAGTAAGTTCCTAAATTCAAATATTAAGCCTTAAAAATACAGTTTTAGATAAGTATCTAACAACATGTATCTACATGTACAACATTAACCTATCAATACACGCGAAACGAGACACAATAGTAAAACAATAACAGCGCGGCCCAATGAGACCGGTCGGGGATTCATGAACTAATAATAATTTTGCTACCATTTCTGTAGTTACATTATGCAAGCTTACCTTGTTCGTGAATTCATCAATCAGCACGCACCATAATTATGATCATCAATAGAAGCACTCCACATTAACAGTAATTTGTCGCACTTATTATTATAATAATAGCTCTCACGCACTCGATAAATATTTTCAAAAACAGGAAACGGAACTGCCGAAGCGCACGCGCACTCTACAAGATGAATTATGTAATTATGGAGCAAGTTTAGTGCGTTATGCAAACAAAGAATTACCCCTTCACCCCACCCCTCCCGCGTCCCGCCGAACGTCGTGTTATCGGTGATTTTTGATAAGTATGTGTAACTGGAAGATAATAATAATGTTTTCATAGTACAGATATTATTATGAATTTAACAGTGTACGCGTCTGTACCGAAATTGTAAGGTTTATTATACTAAACATTTCAAAAGATAGCATAATGTTCTACGTTTTCGCTTTTTCGTAACCACCTAAACTTGATCGGGTTACCACTGTCATTCAATTCCTAATGACTTTAATCGTATTATCTCATTAATTATCCAATGTACTACGCTGAAATTTTACTGATATACAACTGAACTACACAACTAATAATTGACATAACATTCAGTTCATATATAGGCTTATCAGTTGCCAAATAACACCGCGCGCATCATGACCGTGCTCGTGAAGAACTGAATATCATCATAACTTGTTAAATACTTACAGGATACTAATGAAACTTCACATACATTTGAAGGCAGTTACAAGCTTCAAAATAATGTTTAAAGTAAGTCTTTAGACCTCTTATTGAGAGTGCTGGGACCAATTGAAGTGTTTTTCTATTTAATGAAATAACCTTTAAACTATGTATTATTTTGGTATTTTTATTGCAGAACAAATTTAAACTAATTCCAAAGAAGTCTTGTACAAAATATGATAAGAATCCGCTTAACCGTTTCAAAGATCTAGCAAAACCAAAAACGTTACCCCAGCAAAATCTCGAATAACTTCGCAACCGAAGAAAGAACAAATACAAAATAAGGCACAACATTTACTTCATCTAGACAACTAATTTTATAGCTAGTATTTATTTAAAAATTCCCATTAGAAAGAAAAAGGTCTGGCTGGGGTAACGTTACCCCAGCAGGAAATGTTTTTGTGAAATAATTAAAAAACTATAAGCGCAACAAATTTAAAAATGTGCGCAACAATTACAGAAGCCGCAAAACTAATTATCTATAAGATTCAAATGACCATTTTCGACAACATCTGGCTGGGGTAACGGACACATTCTTTTGACAGTGGGTGGTGGCAATTATTTGTAAATACTTTGACAAATTACTGTAAATAATAACGTGTTAAATGAAATGGAAAAGCTAATGCATACAGGAAACAAACTAAGTTATGTCCACTCCATTTATTTTTCTTTTGTTTAGAGAGAATTTAGTACTTACTTAAATAAGTACCTAATTGTAATGTTACCAATTTCTTGACACTTCCATATCTGAGATGACTGTCTAAAAATACCTATATTATTGTATTACTTCATAGGTATAGTTCACATAGTTGTTATTTATTTACTTATTGCATTCATGACGTATACAAGGTCTTGCTACAAAATTATAAGTTTCGTACATGAACCCTGCTAGGGCACCGCAACATTTTTGTTGATTAAAATAAATTAAATTAAAATATAATTGCATGCATTATTAAGTGAATAAAGTTATTCAACATTTATTATTACCTACATTATTATTGTCATCATTTTATTACTTATTAATTTATTATTGGATGTCTTTATTACAATTATACATTACTATATTGCGTAAGAGGAAGCGCGGGCTCGCGAGAGATGGAAGGAGTGGAGGGAGGCCTTTGCCCAGGAGTGGGACAGAACAGGCTAACAAAAAAAAAAAATATTGCGGCAATCTTCAAATAATCTTGATAATATTAATATTACAGAATGTCAATTTGTTAAGAACTCACTTAAGCTATAGTATCACTTCTGTATTAGGTACAATTTAAGTGCATTTACAAATTTATTATCAAATTCTATGTCCTTAGTTCATGAATCCCCGACCGATCCTATGAGACTGCGGTGTTATTGTTTTACTATTGTGTCTCATTTTGTGGGTATGTGATAGGTTAATCTCATTCGGTAATTTATTGTAAATTTTTATGCACATTACAAGAGATCCTGATTGAAACATAGCTAATTTTGAACTTGGCAATGCTAATTCATTTTTTACTCTTAATGAGCGTTGCAGCGGTCTTTGATTCTTAGCCACAGGGAATAACGACGCATGTTTTCTAACAAACTTGCTTACTTCCATAATATAGATGCGTGTTAGGGTGAGCATTTTATATTTAATAAAATAAGGTATACAACTCTGCATTTGGTCTATATTCGCAAGAATTCTCACACATCTTTTTTGTAAAATGAACAGTTATTCTACTTCGACGCAATTTCCCCATACAATAATGCCATAATATATGTTAACCACGAGTCGGCGTACGCGTAGTACGCTGTCATGACTGTTTTGAAGTTGGTTACGTATCTAACATATAACTCTATCTCAACATCGTTATTTAGAATTTGGTGCTCAACTAATAGCGCTATTTATCGATACAAAAGTTAACAATTATATAATTTCATGTAGGATGTGTAAAAGGAACGTATGAATGACTAGCTGTCTCCTGCGGTTTCACCCGCATTTTTCGTTACTGCTCCGCTCCCGTGGGTCGCAGCGTGATGGTACATAGCCTATAGCATTCCTCGATAAATGGGCTATCTAACACTGAAATAATTTTTCAAATCGGACCAGTAGTTCCAGAGATTACCCCCTACATACAAACTTACAAACATACAAACTTACAAATTTTACCTCTTTATAATATTACTAGCTGTCCCTGCGGTTTCACCCGCATTTTTCGTTACTGCTCCGCTCCCGTGGGTCGTAGCGTGATGGTATATAGCCTATAGCATCCTCGATAAATGGGCTATCTAACACTGAAAGAATTTTTCAAATCGGACCAGTAGTTCCAGAGATTACCCCCTACATACAAACTTACAAACATACAAACTTACAAATTTTACCTCTTTATAATATTAGTATAGATATAGTATAGATGTGTGAAATGAAGCGTAAGAGTGTGTGATTTAAAAAAGGAACGGTATGAAAGAGACAGAAGAGGGATGGCGATTTATGACTGAAGAGCGACAGACGACAGAACAGGACGTGAAGTTGAAAAAATAAGAAAAGGTGGAAAATAAAGAAAAGCAACTGCATCTTCAACAGTTTTATTTCCACTTCCACACTGCTGCGATCCCATAATACTACATTTCATGTACATTAAGGGTGTCTGCCAAGGGGTTACCGCCATCTACCGGTACAAAAGTTAACAATTATAGTTAACAATTATAGCCCGTGAACCCCAGGCTCTTAGACTAATACTTTGTCTCCTAGACTTCATTAAATTTTGACTTGTATAATTCATCTCTCTAATGCTCAATCAATTTCAATTATTTCTAATCCTAATAGTAATGTAATTTGAATGTGTTGACCCATAAACTTACAAACCACATATGTACGCCGGAAACGGCAAAATATTATCATTATAATATACAACATGTCCTGGGGTGTATGGGGTCCGTTAACATCTGAAGGACCCAAGCCATCCTTACCTGCTAGCGGCGCACGCTGCTGTTCAACGGACAAGGCTCTGGCAAACCTGGTTTCCCTCTAGTAGGGTTGTGGGGGTCAGACGGCTGGTCGCCTCACGTAAAACCAACTTCAGTCAAATATTTATATATATGGATAGGTATAGGATTGCTTTGGGTACTCGAGCTAGGGCGTCGCCGCATAACGACGCGCAGTCACATCGCCCTAAACCTGTGACAAGTGGGTTAGGGCTACCGTGTCAAGTACGGGCACGGTTAAAGAGGTTAGTACCCATAAGGAAGTTCCGCTTTGCCACCTGGAACATTGACTCCCTAACCGGACGTTGCAGAGAACTCGCGGACGTATTTGCGAAGCGTCGGATCCAGTGTGCCTTCCTTTAGGAGACGCGCTGGAAGGGGAATAAGTCCCATGGCATCGGGCAGGGGTACCGGCTAGTGTACACCGGATCACCATGGGGAAGGAACGGAGTGGCCGTAGTGCTGTCTAAAGACCTTCAGGATGGCCTTCTTGAAGTAGACCGATACAGCGACCGGTTGATGCGAGTTAAGGTGCTGATCGAAGGATCGGTTACGAACCTAATCAGTGCCTACGCTCCTCAAACTGGTCACTGTGAGTCTGAAAAGGAGGCCTTCTGGAATGAGTTCGAAGACGTATTACGCGCTATTCCGAATTCCGAAGATGTTTGGGTTGGGGGGGACCTCAACGGTCACGGAGGTCAGTTTGCTGGAGAGCACGGACGTGTTCACGGTGGTTTTGGATACGGCCAACTAAATGCAGAGGGAGTCAGTATACTCAGGACCTGCGCTGTGTCGGACCTAGCCATCGCGAATACGTTCTTTCAGAAGAAGCCCCAGAATCTTAAGAGAGTAACGTACCGTAGTGGTGCCTACTCAACCTAAATAGATTATCTGCTGGTGCGACGGTGCCACGTTGGCAAGGTTACAACTGCAAAGTCATCCCAGGCGAAACAGGGTGGCATGGTGACTGCGACTGTCGCAACCCAGTGCTGGGCACGCCGTCATTGAGACGGTTAGGCCCCTCTTTGAGGAGTGGTTGGAAAGAGGTCACGGCGTCCTCTCTTTCCGTATGACGCAGGTCCTCACCGGACACGGTAAGTTCGGGAGGTTCCTGCATCGAATCAAGCAGGAGAGGACACCCGGTAACGGCTCAACACCGCCTCCTTGTCCTGGACTTTGCGGTCGTGCCAAGGAAGAAAGTGGTCGAGAAACGCAAACCCCGCACTAAGTGGTGGTTGCTTAATGGTTCTAAAAAGTCGGACTTCATCGCGGAGGACGAGCATCTTGAGGTGAGTGCTCCGCATGAGTCCGTTCAAGAGATCTGGAGTAGGATCCATTCAGCAATCACCGCTGCGGGTAAGCGCGTCCTTGGCACTTCTCGTGGTGGCCGCGTCATAGACAAGGAGACGTGGTGGTGGGATGACGGGGTGCAAGAGGCGACTCGGAAGAAGAAGGGTTTATTTAAACAGTGGCAAGGGACCAACTCTCCGGAAGAAAGGGTGGCATATGGAGCGGCTATGCGCGCTTGTAAAAAGCTGTAGCCAGAGCCCGCAACAAAAGTTTGGCGCCCTTATACGACAAGCTGGAAACTGCGGAGGGGCAAAAGCTTATCTTTAAGCTGGCGCGTGCCCGGGAAAAAGCTACACGGGACATTAGCAAATGTCTCTGTGTACGGGACGCCCAGGGTAAGCTGCTCTACGATGCTCCCTCTGTTAAGGAGAGATGGTGTACTTACTTCTCGGAGCTGTTTAATAAACAGCGTCCCCACAACCTTCCTTCCGAACCGCCTCCTAACCTTGGACTTATTTCCCCTATTTCCCCCGACGAAACCCGCATTGCTCTTCGCCACATGAAGAACCGGAAATCGATTAGGCCTGACAATGTGCCAATAGAGGTGTAGAAGGTGATGGGCTCACATGGTGTGGACCTTCTGACGGATCTTTTTAACCGCATCCTGACCACCAAGGAAATGCCAAACCAGTGGTGACTAAACCTAATTATCCCGGTTTACAAAGGCAAAGGTAGCGTACAGGATTGCAGTAACTACCGCGGTATCAAGATCATGTGCCACACCATGAAGCTCTTCGAGCGCATCATTGACACAAGGCTCCGTAGCGAGTGCACTGTCTCTGAGTGTCAATATGGCTTCCGGGCGGGTAACAGCACCATGGACGCAGTGTTCGCCTTACGGTCTCTGCCTGAGGCTTACAGAGAGAGAAGGAGAACTCTGCATATCGCCTTTTTAGACCTGCAGAAGGTCTTCGACTGTATACCTCGGCAGGCTATATGGTGGGCACTCCGCTTCAAGGGTGTTCCCGAGGCCTATATTGACATTATCAGAGATATGTACCGCGATTCCATGTCCTCAGTCCAGATCGCTTTTGGCGAATCCAATGTCTTTCCAATATCTGTTGGCGTTCACCAAGGTTCGGCTCTAAGCCCGTTCTTGTTTAACGTTGTGCTTGATGTAGTTACGGCAAACATCCAGGATCAGCCTCCATGGCTAATGATGTATGCCAATAACATCGCCCTCGCTAACCAGAACAAAGCCCATCTTGAGCGCAAGGTCAACATTTAGAGGGATACGCTGGAAAACGGCAATCTGAGACTAAATGTGGCGAAGACTGAGTACATGTCCTGTGGAGGCACGGATTCAAGCACTATTCGGATTTGATCACAAAGTCCGATAAGTTCCGGTACCTTGGATTCGTGCTGCACGAGTCTGGCAACGTGGATGACGATGTCCAAGCACGTATAGGCGCGGCTTGGGCAAAATAGCGCGAGGTAACATGCGTTTTATGTGACCGTAAAATGCCTCCGAAGCTCAAAGGGCAGATATATAAATGCATCATACGGCCTGTCCTCCTGTACGGTGGCGAGTTTTGGTAGGCATTAAGCGGACACACCCAGGAGCTTCGCGTCACGGAGATGAAGATGCTGAGGTGGATGAGCTGCGTAACGCGATCCGATCGCATATGCAACTCATACATCCGAGGTAGTGTTGGTGTCCGTGACGTGGGGGTAAAACTGCAAGAGTGTCGTCTGCGATGGTATGGCCACGTCATGCGCCGCCCTAGGGAGTACTTTGGTCGGAGATGCATGGATATGGCTGTCCTTGGGGCTAGGTCCCGTGGTCGCCCTCGCAAGCGCTGGCTGGACGTCGTCAAGTCCGACATGAGAGCCAATGGCCTTACTGGGAAGGATGTTAAAGATCGGGCAAAGTGGAGAAAACTCAGTCGGAAGGCGGACCCTGGCAATGGCCGGGATTAACGCCAGGTAGAAGAAGAATATACAACATGTCCTATAATTCATACCGGATATATCATAAGAGAAAAGTTGATACCGGAAGGCTACCAAGGCAAAAAAAGGCTAAATTCAGCAACTTATTGTATCAACTACCTAGTCACAAAGATATTTATAAGAAAATTTTATATAATATGTGTGTTTCGATTTATAATAACTATCCAAATGAACTGAAATCGTTACAGAAATATATTTAAAACAAAATTGACAGAGTGGTTACAAAACAACTGTTTCTACAGTATTAGGGAATTTATGGAAGTAGGTAATATTTAATAATTTAATTTAATCTGCTAATAAAAAGGAATGTTGACGATCAAATTGTATACAATAATTATGTTAATCGAATTTATGAAAGCTGTATAATAATTATGAGAATAATAATATAATTGCATGGTGAATGACATAAATATAAATAATTTTCACACTTGCTTGCAGGCAGAAAGTCCTTGTAAACAATGTATCTCTTGCAAATAAATATTTTGATTTGATTTGAAGACAGACCTGTTCAGGACTTCACGGGAAAAAAACATATGTCAGAATTCTTTTTTGAAGTCATAAAAACCGGACAAGTGCGAGTCGGACTCGCGCACTGAGGGTTCAAAGGTGAAACAAAATTCTTAGGGTATTTCCTGTTGCCGTAGAATGTTAGCAAGGTCTTATAGCACAAATATAAGGCAAAGGCTGAAATGTGAAAATTTGTAGTCACGTCATAAGAATTTCTATTTTGAAAAATCTTCGAGACTCGATTCGAGAATTAGAACATAGGTAAGTTGGTACGGACCCTCAGTGCGCGAGTCTTTAAAAGAATTAAATTGTGATAGATTTTGTCCCGAGTAGTTATGGACAAATCTATCCTCCGGTATCACCTTATCATTATATTTTGTCACATGTGCATACAAATAGCATTCCAAAACCAGTAAAAACAATTAATTGCCTGTGATGACAACCATTCCTTTAATTTGATTATGTTTTGAATTTAGCGCTTACTAGATTTAAAATTACAGGGGTGGCTGTGGCGGAGAAACTCATACGAGGAAAAAACCTAGAAGACGTTATTACAGAAAATCAAAAGAAAAATGAAAAGTCAGACACAGAAGTTACACAGAACACGTCAAATTGTACGTCCAAAGTTATTCCGAAATTCGAAGAACGTTTAACTGATATTAGTGTTCTTGATACTACTTTAGACACAAACTCTAGTAATAATATAAAAAATCAAAATGTTATAAAACGCTCTCGTGTAGGCACTGGTGGAGCACGTTACAAGTGTGATGTTTGTCACTACAGTCGTAAACGCAAGGGAGATTTAGTAAAACATATTCGTACGCACACTGGCGAGAAAACTAACAAGTGTGAAGTATGTCAGTGCTGTTTTAGTCAGAAGCGTTCTTTAAATAGACACATTCGTACACACACTGGTGAGAAACCTTGCAAGTGTGAAGAATGTCAGCTTTGTTTTAGTCAGAAGACTTCTTTAATAACACACATTCGTAAGCAGACTGGTGAAAAACTTTACAAGTGTGAAGAATGTCAGCTTTGCTTTTTGAAGAAGAGTAATTTAAAAAGACACATTCTTAGGCACACTGGCGAGAAACCTTACAAGTGTGATGAATGTCAGCGTTGTTTTAGTTGGAAGAGTATTTTGATAAAACACATTCGCACGCACACTGGTGAGAAACCTTTCAAGTGTGGCGATTGTCAGCGTTGTTTTAGTCGAAAGAGTCATTTGACACAACACATTCGCATGCACACTGGCGAGAAACACAAACCTTACAAGTGTGAAAAATGTCAGCGCTGTTTTAGTTATAAGAGTAATTTAAATGTACACATTCGTACACACACTGGCGAGAAACCTTTCAAGTGTGAAGAATGTCAGCGTTCTTTTAATCAGTCGAGTACTTTGATAAAACACATTCGCACGCACACTGGTGAGAAACCTTTCAAGTGTGGCGATTGTCAGCGTTGTTTTAGTCGAAAAAGTTATTTGACACAACACATTCGCACGCACACTGGTGAGAAACCTTTCAAGTGTGGCGATTGTCAGCGTTGTTTTAGTCGAAAGAGTCATTTGACACAACACATTTGCATGCACACTGGCGAGAAACACAAACCTTACAAGTGTGAAAAATGTCAGCGCTGTTTTAGTTATAAGAGTAATTTAAATGTACACATTCGTACACACACTGGCGAGAAACCTTTCAAGTGTGAAGAATGTCAGCGTTCTTTTAATCAGTCGAGTACTTTGATAAAACACATTCGCACGCACACTGGTGAGAAACCTTTCAAGTGTGGCGATTGTCAGCGTTGTTTTAGTCGAAAAAGTTATTTGACACAACACATTCGCACGCACACTGGTGAGAAACCTTTCAAGTGTGGCGATTGTCAGCGTTGTTTTAGTCGAAAGAGTCATTTGACACAACACATTTGCATGCGCACTGGCGAGAAACACAATGGCAAATAAACCTTACAAGTGTGAAGAATGTCAGCGCTGTTCTACTAAGAAATATCATTTAATTAGGCACATTCACACGCATACTAATTGTGCGCACACACGCCACGGTCGGAGGACCCACAATAAAACAAATTAAGTTATTTCTAGCTCTAGGCTGGCAAGCCTGGCGCACTCCTCTTTGTAGGCATAAATTATAGCTACGCTGTCCGGCTAGTCTAGCGAGGCTACTTCGATTGAGTGTCTCACGCGTGTTCGATCTGCCGCTCGAGGCGTGCTAACAAAAAATACCATCGAATTCTTTATCGAATATTCTATCGAGTTTTTATTTCAAGTATTTGCTCCTTTTATTATGTATTATTGCAGCTTGCTGACTCCGAATCGATTTGTTTTTTTTTCGTATAATTTTTCACTATTCGTAATTCTTTTGACAGTGGGTGGTGGCAATTATTTGTAAATAATTTGACAAATTACTGTAAATAATAACGTGTTAAATGAAATGGAAAAGCTAATACATACAGGAAACAAACTAAGTTATATCCACTCCATTTATTTTTCTTTTGTTTAGAGAGAATTTAGTACTTACTTAAATAAGTACCTAATTGTAATGTTAACAATTTCTTGACACTTCCATATCTGAGATGACTGTCTAAAAATACCTATATTATTGTATTACTTCATAGGTATAGTTCACATAGTTATTATTTATTTACTTATTGCATTCATGACGTATACAAGGTCTTGCTACAAAATTATAAGTTTCGTACATGAACCCTGCTAGGGCACCGCAACATTTTTGTTGATTAAAATAAATTAAATTAAAATATAATTGCATGCATTATTAAGTGAATAAAGTTATTCAACATTTATTATTACCTACATTATTATTATCATCATTTTATTACTTATTAATTTATTATTGGATGTCTTTATTACAATTATACATTACTATATTGCGTCAATCTTCAAATAATCTTTATAATATTAATATTACAGAATGTCAATTTGTTAAGAACTCACTTAAGCTATAGTAACACTTCTGTATTAGGTGCAATTTAAGTGCATTGACAAATTTACTATCAAATTCTATGTCCTTAGTTCATGAATCCCCGACCGATCCTATGAGACTGCGGTGTTATTGTTTTACTATTGTGTCTCATTTTGTGGGTATGTGATAGATTAATCTCATTCGGTTATTTATTGTAAATTTTTATGCACATTACAAGAGATCCTGATTGAAACATAGCTAATTTTGAACTTGGCAATGCTAATTCATTTTTTACTCTTAATGAGCGTTGCAGCGGTCTTTGATTCTTAGCCACAGGGAATAACGACGCATGTTTTGTAACAAACTTGCTTACTTCCATAATATAGATGCGTGTTAGGGTGAGCATTTTATATTTAATAAAATAAGGTATACAACTCTGCATTTGGTCTATATTCGCAAGAATTCTCACACATCTTTTTTGTAAAATGAACAGTTATTCTACTTCGACGCAATTTCCCCATACAATAATGCCATAATATATGTTAACCACGAGTCGGCGTACGCGTAGTACGCTGTCATGACTGTTTTGAAGTTGGTTACGTATCTAACATATAACTCTATCTCAACATCGTTATTTAGAATTTGGTGCTCAACTAATAGCGCTATTTATCGATACAAAAGTTAACAATTATATAATTTTATGTAGGATGTGTAAAAGGAACGTATGAATGACTAGCTGTCTCCTGCGGTTTCACCCGCATTTTTCGTTACTGCTCCGCTCCCGTGGGTCGCAGCGTGATGGTACATAGCCTATAGCATTCCTCGATAAATGGGCTATCTAACACTGAAATAATTTTTCAAATCGGACCAGTAGTTCCAGAGATTACCCCCTACATACAAACTTACAAACACACAAACTTACAAATTTTACCTCTTTATAATATTATATAGTATAGATGTGTGAAATGAAGCGTAAGAGTGTGTGATTAAAAAAAGGAACGGTATGAAAGAGACAGAAGAGGGATGGCGATTTATGACTGAAGAGCGACAGACGACAGAACAGGACGTGAAGTTGAAAAGATAAGAAAAGGTGGAAAATAAAGAAAAGCAACTGCATCTTCAACAGTTTTATTTCCACTTCCACACTGCTGCGATCCCATAATACTACATTTCATGTACATTAAGGGTGTCTGCCAAGGGGTTACCGCCATCTACCGGTACAAAAGTTAACAATTATTTAATTTTATGAACATTAAGGGTGTCTGTCAAGGGCTTGCCACTATGTAAAGTGTCTGGCAATGCATAACGTGATTTTTAATAAAATTCTAAAGGTAATACCAAAAAATCAAACTTTATTATTTGATGTAATTAGACTTTACACACCTTTGGTACCGTGTACCTGCAAAAGCCACTGCAACCCAAACTTCATATACAGGGTGTGGCGTAAATAGTGGTCCACCGTTAAGGATTCGATTTACCAGATAATTTACTATAACCTAATAATATTTTAACCATTTTTACCCATGGGTTCCGGAGATTTTTTTTTTCCATTTTTAATAAAATTCCTACATTTTGTTATAAAATTGGTTGTATTAAAAAAAAGAAACATCTTTTTCTTGTTCTGATTTCTGTTTATAGCTGCTGAATACTAGAGCTATCGTAAATAATTGTCCTTTTTTAAGTATATTTCGAGAATTTGAAGCAAAAGCAATTCTTCTCTATTATTAATCCAAATTTTTTACATTATCTGCAAGTTTGAGAGCGATTTCTGTAAAAAAAATGTACTATACTCTCAGTGCCCATGAGTTTTAAAATATGCCTACTAAATACCGATTCTAAAAAGGTGTCATAATAGCAGATCCTATTGTTTAATAGAAAGATATTCAATTTTAATCTAAGAAAGGAAGATTTTCATTAAAATAAATTTTAAGTTCTAGTTACGTTATTATTTACGATTTTCATAAAAAAAATACTACACTGCAATGCCAATAACATTTTTTCACTATTGTTGCAAAGTGATACAATGCACCCGACCTATTTGGCCAAAGCAAAATAAAACAATTCATACTTGTCATCAGTTCGAAGAAAAAATGACCAGATCATTAATATGTGTAAAATATTCCACGGCAAAATAGATGCTCCTGAACTGCATGACGAGCTCTGTCAACTGTTTGCTCCGATCAACTATAGCCGTAATCGGAAGCACCAACTATTTGCTGTTTCTGGAAATCGTACCGTCGCCCGAGCCCAGTCTCCTATCCCTCGTGCAATCTCCGCGCTCAACGCTCTCTTGGATGCCAAACCTGATTGTGACGTGTTCGCGGATGAATGGAAGAACATCTTGTCTATTTGTTTGGAGTTTTGTGAGATGAGTGTATGACTGCAGAGTAGTTATGTACAATCTAAGTTTTGTTTAATGTCTTTAACTAATGTAATTGGCCTTTGGCCGTGTTATGTTAAAGTAAAATAAATAAATAAATAAATTATTGAAATCTTAAACATGGTTGTTTAATTCATGAATCCCCGACCGGTTCTACGAGACCGCGGTGTTATTGTTGTACTATTGTGTCTCGTTTTGTGGATATGTGATAGGTTAAAATTACACAAAATATTCAAAATGGCCCCCATTCGCAGCGATACACGCTCTGCAACGTCGAATAAATGAACGTTTAATCCTTCTAGCATACCCGCTTGGGCTGATTTCTCTAGCTGCTGTCTGGATTCTAGTCCTCAATTGCTCAATACTTGTAACTTGTTCTTTATAAACTTTTTCCTTTAGGCAACCCCAATAAGAAATCCAGAGGATTTAGGTCTGGCGAGCGCGGTGGCCACAATATTGGACCTAAGCGCCCTATCCACCTATTTGGATACACCATATTCAAGTGCTCTCGTACTGCACGAGCATAGTAAGCGGGACAGCCATCGTTTTGCAGCCACATGTCATCTTGGACTTCAGGAGCGACATTTTCCAAAAGCGACGGCAAGTCGTTTCGCAAAAAACTCAAATACCTCTCCGCATTTAAATTGAGAACAAGAGAACAAGTTACAAGTATTGAGCAATTGAGGACTAGAATCTAGACAGCAGCTAGAGAAATCAGCGCGAGCGGGTATGCTAGAAGGATTAAATGTTCATTTATTCGACGTTGCAGAGCGTGTATCGCTGCGAATGGGGGTCATTTTGAATATTTTGTGTAATTTTAATATTGTTTAACCATGTTTAAGATTTCAATAAATGATGACAAGTATGAATTGTTTTATTTTGCTTTGGCCAAATACATAGGTTGGGTGCATTGTATTACTTTGCAACAATAGTGAAAAAATGTTATTGGCATTGCAGTGTAGTAATTTTTTATGAAAATCGTAAATAATAACGTAACTAGAACTTAAAATTTATTTTAATGAAAATCTTCCTTTCTTAGATTAAAATTGAATATCTTTCTGTTAAACAATAGGATCTGCTATTATGATACCTTTTTAGAATCGGTATTTAGTAGGCATATTTTATAACTCATAGGCACTGAGAGTATAGTACATTTTTTTACAGAAATCGCTCTCAAACTTGCAGATAATGTAAAAAATTTGGATTAATAATAGAGAAGAATTGCTTTTGCTTCAAATTCTCGAAATATACTTAAAAAAGGACAATTATTTACGATAGCTCTAGTATTTAGCAGTTATTAACAGAAATCAGAACAAGAAAAAGATGTTTCTTTTTTTTAATACAACCAATTTTATAACAAAATGTAGAAGTTTTATTAAAAATGGAAAAAAAATTAAATCTCCGGAACCCATGGGTAAAAATGGTTAAAATTTTAGTAGGTTATAGTAAATCGAATCCTTAACGGTGGACCACTATTTACGCCACACCCTGTATAAGTATCCATCGTTCTTACCTGTGTTAGGAGCATGCGCTGGCAAACTTTCAGCTTTTATAAAATAACGTAGGTATGTTAAAAAGGGTAGGAGCCCGTGAACCCCAGGTTCACGGGCTCTTAGACTAATACTTTGTCTCCTAGACTTCATTAAAGGAGATTGACAGGGTGTGGACCAAGTGCTGCCCAGAATGAAGACCTAGTGCATTTTGTTCCTCAGGCCAACACTAATCATTAAACCGAAGCGCATCAAAATCGGCTCCTGGAGTCAAGAAAAAAAAGGATTTTTCTAACCTAACCTCATCATCATCTACTTAGCCTTTTCCCAACTATATTGGGGTCGGCTTCCAGTCAAGCCGGATTTAGCTGAATACCAGTATTTTACGAGGAGCGGCTGCCTACCAGACCTCCACAACCCATTAACTGGGGTAACACGGTACTTCATGGCAAGACTGGAGTTAGATTTACTGGCTTCTGACTATCCGTAACGACTGCCAAAGATCTCCAAATGACAGCCGGGACCAACGGCTTAACGTGCTTTCCGAGGCACGGAGGAAACTCGTTATGTTAAGATGGTCACCCATCCACAGACCAACCTAGGCAAGCGTTGCTTAACCTTGAAGATCGACCTGTGCGGCTGTTATTATTTAGCCACGAGCTCCTCGACTTCATTAAAGGAGATTGACAGGGTGTGGACCAAGTGCTGCCCAGAATGAAGACCTAGTGCATTTTGTTCCTCAGGCCAACACTAATCATTAAACCGAAGCGCATCAAAATCGGCTCCTGGAGTCAAGAAAAAAAAGGATTTTTCTAACCTAACCTAACCTAAGTTAAAAATCTTTGTGTGGAAGTTTGACCAAGTGCTGCCCAGAATGAACACCTAGAGCATTTTGTTCCTCAGACCAATACTAATAATTAAACCAAAGCGCTTCAAAATCGGCTCCTGGAGTCAAGAAAAAAAACTGTTTTTCTAACCTAACCTAACCTATGTAAGTTAAAAATCTTTTTGTAGAAGTTTGACCAAGGACTGCCCAGAATGAACACCTAGTGCATTTTGTTCCTCAGGCCAATAGTAATCATTAAACCGAAGTGCATCAAAATCGGTTCCTGGAGTCAAGAAAAAAAAGGGTTTTTTCTAACCTAACCTAAGTTAAAAATCTTTGTGTGGAAGTTTGACCAAGTGCTGCCCAGAATGAAGACCTAGTGCATTTTGTTCCTCAGGCCAATACTAATCATTAAACCGAAGCGCATCAAAATCGGCTCCTGGAGTCAAGAAAAAAAGGGTTTTTCTAACCTAACCTAACCTAAGTTAAAAATCTTTGTGTGGAAGTTTGACCAAGTGCTGCCCAGAATGAACACCTAGTGCATTTTGTTCCTCAGGCCAATACTAATCATTAAACCAAAGCGCTTCAAAATCGGCTCCTGCAGTCAAGAAAAAAAAACTGTTTTTCTAACCTAACCTATGTAAGTTAAAAATCTTTATGTAGAAGTTTGACCAAGGACTGCCCAGAATGAACACCTAGTGCATTTTGTTCATCAGGCCAATAGTAATCATTAAACCGAAGTGCATCAAAATCGGCTCCTGGAGTCAAGAAAAAAAAGGGTTTTTCTAACTTAACCTTACCTAACTTAAAAATCTTTCTGTAATCACACCTCGGACCAATACTAGTAATTAGTATTTTACTGATTAGTATTGGCCTGAGGAACAAAATGCACTAGGTGTTCATTCTGGGCAGCACTTGGTTAAACTTCCACACAAAGATTTTTAACTTAGGTTAGGTTAAGTTAGAAAAACCCTTTTTACTTGACTCCAGGAACCGATTTTGATGCACTTCGGTTTAATGATTAGTATTGGCCTGAGGAACAAAATGCACTTAGTGTTCATTCTGGGCAGTCCTTGGCCAAACTTCTACAAAAAGATTTTTAACTTACATAGGTTAGGTTAGGTTAGAAAAACAGTTTTTTTTCTTGACTCCAGGAGCCGATTTTGAAGCGCTTTGGTTTAATGATTAGTATTGGCCTGAGGAACAAAATGCACTAGGTCTTCATTCTGGGCAGCACTTGGTCAAACTTCCACACAAAGATTTTTAACTTAGGTTAGGTTAGGTTAGAAAAACCCTTTTTTTTCTTGACTCCAGGAGCCGATTTTGATGCGCTTCGGTTTAATGATTAGTATTGGCCTGAGGAACAAAATGCACTAGGTCTTCATTCTGGGCAGCACTTGGTCCAACTCCCATACAAGGATTGGCAATGTCCTTTTGACTTGTATAATTCATCTCTCTAATGCTCAATCAATTTCAATTATTTCTAATCCTAATAGTAATGTAATTTGAATGTGTTGACCCATAAACTTACAAACCACATATGTACGCCGGAAACGGCAAAATATTATCATTATAATATACAACATGTCCTGGGGTGTATGGGGTCCGTTAACATCTGAAGGACCCAAGCCATCCTTACCTGCTAGCGGTGCACCCTGCTGTTCAACGGACAAGGCTCTGGCAAACCTGGTTTCTCTCTAGTAGGGTTGTGGGGGTCAGACGGCTGGTCGCCTCACGTAAAACCAACTTCAGTCAAATATTTATATATATGGATAGGTATAGGATTGCTTTGGGTACTCGAGCTAGGGCGTCGCCGCATAACGACGCGCAGTCACATCGCCCTAAACCTGTGACAAGTGGGTTAGGGCTACCGTGTCAAGTACGGGCACGGTTAAAGAGGTTAGTACCCATAAGGAAGTTCCGCTTTGCCACCTGGAACATTGACTCCCTAACCGGACGTTGCAGAGAACTCGCGGACGTATTTGCGAAGCGTCGGATCCAGTGTGCCTTCCTTTAGGAGACGCGCTGGAAGGGGAATAAGTCCCATGACATCGGGCAGGGGTACCGGCTAGTGTACACCGGATCACCATGGGGAAGGAACGGAGTGGCCGTAGTGCTGTCTAAAGACCTTCAGGATGGCCTTCTTGAAGTAGACCGATACAGCGACCGGTTGATGCGAGTTAAGGTGCTGATCGAAGGATCGGTTACGAACCTAATCAGTGCCTACGCTCCTCAAACTGGTCACTGTGAGTCTGAAAAGGAGGCCTTCTGGAATGAGTTCGAAGACGTATTACGCGCTATTCCGAATTCCGAAGATGTTTGGGTTGGGGGGGACCTCAACGGTCACGGAGGTCAGTTTGCTGGAGAGCACGGACGTGTTCACGGTGGTTTTGGATACGGCCAACTAAATGCAGAGGGAGTCAGTATACTCAGGACCTGCGCTGTGTCGGACCTAGCCATCGCGAATACGTTCTTTCAGAAGAAGCCCCAGAATCTTAAGAGTGTAACGTACCGTAGTGGTGCCTACTCAACCTAAATAGATTATCTGCTGGTGCGACGGTGCCACGTTGGCAAGGTTACAACTGCAAAGTCATCCCAGGCGAAACAGGGTGGCATGGCGACTGCGACTGTCGCAACCCAGTGCTGGGCACGCCGTCATTGAGGCGGTTAGGCCCCTCTTTGAGGAGTGGTTGGAAAGAGGTCACGGCGTCCTCTCTTTCCGTATGACGCAGGTCCTCACCGGACACGGTAAGTTCGGGAGGTTCCTGCATCGAATCAAGCAGGAGAGGACACCCGGTAACGGCTCAACACCGCCTCCTTGTCCTGGACTTTGCGGTCGTGCCAAGGAAGAAAGTGGTCGAGAAACGCAAACCCCGCACTAAGTGGTGGTTGCTTAATGGTTCTAAAAAGTCGGACTTCATCGCGGAGGACGAGCATCTTGAGGTGAGTGCTCCGCATGAGTCCGTTCAAGAGATCTGGAGTAGGATCCATTCAGCAATCACCGCTGCGGGTAAGCGCGTCCTTGGCACTTCTCGTGGTGGCCGCGTCATAGACAAGGAGACGTGGTGGTGGGATGACGGGGTGCAAGAGGCGATTCGGAAGAAGAAGGGTTTATTTAAACAGTGGCAAGGGACCAACTCTCCGGAAGACAGGGTGGCATATGGAGCGGTTAAGCGCGCTTGTAAAAAAGCTGTAGCCAGAGCCCGCAACAAAAGTTTGTCGCCCTTATACGACAAGCTGGAAAATGCGGAGGGGCAAAAGCTTATCTTTAAGCTGGCGCGTGCCCGGGAAAAAGCTATACGGGACATTAGCAAATGTCTCTGTGTACGGGACGCCCAGGGTAAGCTGCTCTACGATGCTCCCTCTGTTAAGGAGAGATGGTGTACTTACTTCTCGGAGCTGTCTAATAAACAGCGTCCCCACAACCTTCTTTCCGAACCGCCTCCTAACCTTGGACTTATTTCCCCTATTTCCCCCGACGAAACCCGCATTGCTCTTCGCCACATGAAGAACCGGAAATCGATTAGGCCTGACAATGTGCCAATAGAGGTGTAGAAGGCGATGGGCTCACATGGTGTGGACCTTCTGACGGATCTTTTTAACCGCATCCTGACCACCAAGGAAATGCCAAACCAGTGGTGACTAAACCTAATTATCCCGGTTTACAAAGGCAAAGGTAGCGTACAGGATTGCAGTAACTACCGCGGTATCAAGATCATGTGCCACACCATGAAGCTCTTCGAGCGCATCATTGACACAAGGCTCCGTAGCGAGTGCACTGTCTCTGAGTGTCAATATGGCTTCCGGGCGGGTAACATCACCATGGACGCAGTGTTCGCCTTACGGTCTCTGTCTGAGGCTTACAGAGAGAGAAGGAGAACTCTGCATATCGCCTTTTTAGACCTGCAGAAGGTCTTCGACTGTATACCTCGGCAGGTTATATGGTGGGCACTCCGCTTCAAGGGTGTTCCCGAGGCCTATATTGACATTATCAGAGATATGTACCGCGATTCCATGTCCTCAGTCCAGATCGTTTTTGGCGAATCCAATGTCTTTCCAATCTGTCTGTTGGCGTTCACCAAGGTTCGGCTCTAAGCCCGTTCTTGTTTAACGTTGTGCTTGATGTAGTTACGGCAAACATCCAGGATCAAACTCCATGGCTAATGATGTATGCCGATGACATCGCCCTCGTTAACCAGAACTAAGCCCATCTTGAGCGCAAGGTCAACATTTGGAGGGACACGCTGGAAAACGGCGGTCTGAGACTAAATGTGCTGTGGCGGCACGGATTCAAGCACTATTCGGATTTGATCACAAAGTCCGATAAGTTCCGGTACCTTGGATTCGTGCTGCACGAGTCTGGCAACGTGGATGACGATGTCCAAGCACGTATAGGCGCGGCTTGGGCAAAATAGCGCGAGGTAACATGCGTTTTATGTGACCGTAAAATGCCTCCGAAGCTCAAAGGGCAGATATATAAATGCATCATACGGTCTGTCCTCCTGTACGGTGGCGAGTTTTGGTAGACATTAAACAGACACACCCAGGAGCTTCGCGTCACGGAGATGAAGATGCTGAGGTGGATGAGCTGCGTAACGCGATCCGATCGCATATGCAACTCATACATCCGAGGTAGTGTTGGTGTCCGTGACGTGGGGGAAAAACTGCAAGAGTGTCGTCTGCGATGGTATGGCCACGTCATGCGCCGCCCTAGGGAGTACTTTGGTCGGATATGCATGGATATGGCTGTCCTTGAGGCCAGGTCCCGTGGTCGCCCTCGCAAGCGCTGGCTGGACGTCGTCAAGTCCGACATGAGAGCCAATGGCCTTACTGGGAAGGATGTTAAAGATCGGGCAAAGTGGAGAAAACTCAGTCGGAAGGCGGACCCTGGCAATGGCCGGGATTAACGCCAGGTAGAAGAAGAATATACAACATGTCCTATAATTCATACCGGATATATCATAAGAGAAAAGTTGATACCGGAAGGCTACCAAGGCAAAAAAAGGCTAAATTCAGCAACTTATTGTATCAACTACCTAGTCACAAAGATATTTATAAGAAAATTTTATATAATATGTGTGTTTTGATTTATAATAACATGCCAAATGAACTGAAATCGTTACAGAAATATATTTAAAACAAAATTGACAGAGTGGTTACAAAACAACTGTTTCTACAGTATTAGGGAATTTATGGAAGTAGGTAATATTTAATAATTTAATTTAATCTGCTAATAAAAAGGAATGTTGACGATCAAATTGTATACAATAATTATGTTAATCGAATTTATGAAAGCTGTATAATAATTATGAGAATAATAATATAATTGCATGGTGAATGACATAAATATTAGTACATTATGATACAAGTGTGTAATGTGGGTCATTATCGTCGCGGTGGTATTAAGACCCGAGCCATGGCGAGGGTCTTAAGAGAACCAAGAACGATAATGACCAATTACTCTCGTGTATCATACGACGTTTTTCGACACACTTGTGAAGAAAATAAATTAAAAATCAACTTTATTTAGTAGGTATATGAAAAGTTTATCTAAAGAAACAGTTCGTAAATGTGCAGTCAGTAAAATTATAATTAACTATTTTGACTGTATAGTGACATAGATTTTCTTGCGTACAGCACAAATCATTTTCCTCATAAATAGTTGTTGTAGACATATTATTTATAAAATCTGTATTTTATTTTTAAATATGGCGGCTAAAAAATTAAGTTTTCTTAAACGCGCGCATGCGCGAAAAATTGCTGCCATAGACTAGCTACTCTAGCTGTTGGTTTAGAAAAAATAAGAATGAGGTTGCATATAAATAGAAAATACAAATTTGATAAAAGATTTAATTAATTAAATATGTAACATTTTAAATAGTTTATTTAAACACGAAATTGCATGAAATAAGTCAGTAAAACACTAATTTATGCTATTGAACGCAATAACAAATTTTATTATTTTTTGTCTTAAAACTTTTTTTGACAAAAAAGAGGTTAAACAAAAAGGTTCTAACTACATTACCGCACATGTGCATAATAGTAATCAAAATGTCACAGTTTGGTAACGAGCCCCTTTATATACCTTAATACAGTGCAATAACAGCCACTTTATGAGCAAGTGTGTCGAAAAAATAATTTTCACACTTGCTTGCAGGCAGAAAGTCCTTGTAAACAATGTATCTCTTGGAAATAAATATTTTCATTTGATTTGAAGACAGACCTGTTCAGGACTTCACGGGAAAAAAACATATGTCAGAATTCTTTTTTGAAGTCATAAAAACCGGACAAGTGCGAGTCGGACTCGCGCACTGAGGGTTCAAAGGTGAAACAAAATTCTTAGGGTATTTCCTGTTGCCGTAGAATGTTAGCAAGGTCTTATAGCACAAATATAAGGCAAAGGCTGAAATGTGAAAATTTGTAGTCACGTCATAAGAATTTCTATTTTGAAAAATCTTCGAGACTCGATTCGAGAATTAGAACATAGGTAAGTTGGTACAGAACCCTCAGTGCGCGAGTCTTTAAAAGAACTAAATTGTGATAGATTTTGTCCCGAGTAGTTATGGACAAATCTATCCTCCGGTATCACCTTATCATTATATTTTGTCACATGTGCATACAAATAGCATTCCAAAACCAGTAAAAACAATTCATTGCCTGTGATGACAACCATTCCTTTAATTTGATTATGTTTTGAATTTAGCGCTTACTAGATTTAAAATTACAGGGGTGGCTGTGGCGGAGAAACTCATACGAGGAAAAAACCTAGAAGACGTTATTACAGAAAATCAAAAGAAAAATGAAAAGTCAGACACAGAAGTTACACAGAACACGTCAAATTGTACGTCCAAAGTTATTCCGAAATTCGAAGAACGTTTAACTGATATTAGTGTTCTTGATACTACTTTAGACACAAACTCTAGTAATAATATAAAAAATCAAAATGTTATAAAACGCTCTCGTGTAGGCACTGGTGGAGCACGTTACAAGTGTGATGTTTGTCACTACAGTTGTAAACGCAAGGGAGATTTAGTAAAACATATTCGTACGCACACTGGCGAGAAAACTAACAAGTGTGAAGTATGTCAGTGCTGTTTTAGTCAGAAGCGTTCTTTAAATAGACACATTCGTACACACACTGGTGAGAAACCTTGCAAGTGTGAAGAATGTCAGCTTTGTTTTAGTCAGAAGACTTCTTTAATAACACACATTCGTAAGCAGACTGGTGAAAAACTTTACAAGTGTGAAGAATGTCAGCTTTGCTTTTTGAAGAAGAGTAATTTAAAAAGACACATTCTTAGGCACACTGGCGAGAAACCTTACAAGTGTGATGAATGTCAGCGTTGTTTTAGTTGGAAGAGTATTTTGATAAAACACATTCGCACGCACACTGGTGAGAAACCTTTCAAGTGTGGCGATTGTCAGCGTTGTTTTAGTCGAAAGAGTCATTTGACACAACACATTCGCATGCACACTGGCGAGAAACACAAACCTTACAAGTGTGAAAAATGTCAGCGCTGTTTTAGTTATAAGAGTAATTTAAATGTACACATTCGTACACACACTGGCGAGAAACCTTTCAAGTGTGAAGAATGTCAGCGTTCTTTTAATCAGTCGAGTACTTTGATAAAACACATTCGCACGCACACTGGTGAGAAACCTTTCAAGTGTGGCGATTGTCAGCGCTGTTTTAGTTATAAGAGTAATTTAAATGTACACATTCGCACGCACACTGGTGAGAAACCTTTCAAGTGTGGCGATTGTCAGCGTTGTTTTAGTCGAAAGAGTCATTTGACACAACACATTTGCATGCGCACTGGCGAGAAACACAATGGCAAATAAACCTTACAAGTGTGAAGAATGTCAGCGCTGTTCTACTAAGAAATATCATTTAATTAGGCACATTCACACGCATACTAATTGTGCGCACACACGCCACGGTCGGAGGACCCACAATAAAACAAATTAAGTTATTTCTAGCTCTAGGCTGGCAAGCCTGGCGCACTCCTCTTTGTAGGCATAAATTATAGCTACGCTGTCCGGCTAGTCTAGCGAGGCTACTTCGATTGAGTGTCTCACGCGTGTTCGATCTGCCGCTCGAGGCGTGCTAACAAAAAATACCATCGAATTCTTTATCGAATATTCTATCGAGTTTTTATTTCAAGTATTTGCTCCTTTTATTATGTATTATTGCAGCTTGCTGACTCCGAATCGATTTGTTTTTTTTTCGTATAATTTTTCACTATTCGTAATTCTTTTGACAGTGGGTGGTGGCAATTATTTGTAAATAATTTGACAAATTACTGTAAATAATAACGTGTTAAATGAAATGGAAAAGCTAATACATACAGGAAACAAACTAAGTTATATCCACTCCATTTATTTTTCTTTTGTTTAGAGAGAATTTAGTACTTACTTAAATAAGTACCTAATTGTAATGTTAACAATTTCTTGACACTTCCATATCTGGGATGACTGTCTAAAAATACCTATATTATTGTATTACTTCATAGGTATAGTTCACATAGTTATTATTTATTTACTTATTGCATTCATGACGTATACAAGGTCTTGCTACAAAATTATAAGTTTCGTACATGAACCCTGCTATGGCACCGCAACATTTTTGTTGATTAAAATAAATTAAATTAAAATATAATTGCATGCATTATTAAGTGAATAAAGTTATTCAACATTTATTATTACCTTCATTATTATTATCATCATTTTATTACTTATTAATTTATTATTGGATGTCTTTATTACAATTATACATTACTATATTGCGTCAATCTTCAAATAATCTTGATAATATTAATATTACAGAATGTCAATTTGTTAAGAACTCACTTAAGCTATAGTAACACTTCTGTATTAGGTACAATTTAAGTGCATTGACAAATTTATTATCAAATTCTATGTCCTTAGTTCATGAATCCCCGACCGATCCTATGAGACTGCGGTGTTATTGTTTTACTATTGTGTCTCATTTTGTGGGTATGTGATAGGTTAATCTCATTCGGTAATTTATTGTAAATTTTTATGCACATTACAAGAGATCCTGATTGAAACATAGCTAATTTTGAACTTGGCAATGCTAATTCATTTTTTACTCTTAATGAGCGTTGCAGCGGTCTTTGATTCTTAGCCACAGGGAATAACGACGCATGTTTTGTAACAAACTTGCTTACTTCCATAATATAGATGCGTGTTAGGGTGAGCATTTTATATTTAATAAAATAAGGTATACAACTCTGCATTTGGTCTATATTCGCAAGAATTCTCACACATCTTTTTTGTAAAATGAACAGTTATTCTACTTCGACGCAATTTCCCCATACAATAATGCCATAATATATGTTAACCACGAGTCGGCGTACGCGTAGTACGCTGTCATGACTGTTTTGAAGTTGGTTACGTATCTAACATATAACTCTATCTCAACATCGTTATTTAGAATTTGGTGCTCAACTAATAGCGCTATTTATCGATACAAAAGTTAACAATTACATAATTTTATGTAGGATGTGTAAAAGGAACGTATGAATGACTAGCTGTCTCCTGCGGTTTCACCCGCATTTTTCGTTACTGCTCCGCTCCCGTGGGTCGCAGCGTGATGGTACATAGCCTATAGCATTCCTCGATAAATGGGCTATCTAACACTGAAATAATTTTTCAAATCGGACCAGTAGTTCCAGAGATTACCCCCTACATACAAACTTACAAACATACAAACTTACAAATTTTACCTCTTTATAATATTATTATAGTAAAGATGTGTGAAATGAAGCGTAAGAGTGTGTGATTAAAAAAAGGAACGGTATGAAAGAGACAGAAGAGGGATGGCGATTTATGACTGAAGAGCGACAGACGACAGAACAGGACGTGAAGTTGAAAAAATAAGAAAAGGTGGAAAATAAAGAAAAGCAACTGCATCTTCAACAGTTTTATTTCCACTTCCACACTGCTGCAATCCCATAATACTACATTTCATGTACATTAAGGGTGTCTGCCAAGGGGTTACCGCCATCTACCGGTACAAAAGTTAACAATTATAGTTAACAATTATAGCCCGTGAACCCCAGGTTCACGGGCTCTTAGACTAATACTTTGTCTCCTAGACTTCATTAAATTTTGACTTGTATAATTCATCTCTCTAATGCTCAATCAATTTCAATTATTTCTAATCCTAATAGTAATGTAATTTGAATGTGTTGACCCATAAACTTACAAACCACATATGTACGCCGGAAACGGCAAAATATTATCATTATAATATACAACATGTCCTGGGGTGTATGGGGTCCGTTAACATCTGAAGGACCCAAGCCATCCTTACCTGCTAGCGGCGCACGCTGCTGTTCAACGGACAAGGCTCTGGCAAACCTGGTTTCCCTCTAGTAGGGTTGTGGGGGTCAGACGGCTGGTCGCCTCACGTAAAACCAACTTCAGTCAAATATTTATATATATGGATAGGTATAGGATTGCTTTGGGTACTCGAGCTAGGGCGTCGCCGCATAACGACGCGCAGTCACATCGCCCTAAACCTGTGACAAGTGGGTTAGGGCTACCGTGTCAAGTACGGGCACGGTTAAAGAGGTTAGTACCCATAAGGAAGTTCCGCTTTGCCACCTGGAACATTGACTCCCTAACCGGACGTTGCAGAGAACTCGCGGACGTATTTGCGAAGCGTCGGATCCAGTGTGCCTTCCTTTAGGAGACGCGCTGGAAGGGGAATAAGTCCCATGGCATCGGGCAGGGGTACCGGCTAGTGTACACCGGATCACCATGGGGAAGGAACGGAGTGGCCGTAGTGCTGTCTAAAGACCTTCAGGATGGCCTTCTTGAAGTAGACCGATACAGCGACCGGTTGATGCGAGTTAAGGTGCTGATCGAAGGATCGGTTACGAACCTAATCAGTGCCTACGCTCCTCAAACTGGTCACTGTGAGTCTGAAAAGGAGGCCTTCTGGAATGAGTTCGAAGACGTATTACGCGCTATTCCGAATTCCGAAGATGTTTGGGTTGGGGGGGACCTCAACGGTCACGGAGGTCAGTTTGCTGGAGAGCACGGACGTGTTCACGGTGGTTTTGGATACGGCCAACTAAATGCAGAGGGAGTCAGTATACTCAGGACCTGCGCTGTGTCGGACCTAGCCATCGCGAATACGTTCTTTCAGAAGAAGCCCCAGAATCTTAAGAGAGTAACGTACCGTAGTGGTGCCTACTCAACCTAAATAGATTATCTGCTGGTGCGACGGTGCCACGTTGGCAAGGTTACAACTGCAAAGTCATCCCAGGCGAAACAGGGTGGCATGGTGACTGCGACTGTCGCAACCCAGTGCTGGGCACGCCGTCATTGAGACGGTTAGGCCCCTCTTTGAGGAGTGGTTGGAAAGAGGTCACGGCGTCCTCTCTTTCCGTATGACGCAGGTCCTCACCGGACACGGTAAGTTCGGGAGGTTCCTGCATCGAATCAAGCAGGAGAGGACACCCGGTAACGGCTCAACACCGCCTCCTTGTCCTGGACTTTGCGGTCGTGCCAAGGAAGAAAGTGGTCGAGAAACGCAAACCCCGCACTAAGTGGTGGTTGCTTAATGGTTCTAAAAAGTCGGACTTCATCGCGGAGGACGAGCATCTTGAGGTGAGTGCTCCGCATGAGTCCGTTCAAGAGATCTGGAGTAGGATCCATTCAGCAATCACCGCTGCGGGTAAGCGCGTCCTTGGCACTTCTCGTGGTGGCCGCGTCATAGACAAGGAGACGTGGTGGTGGGATGACGGGGTGCAAGAGGCGACTCGGAAGAAGAAGGGTTTATTTAAACAGTGGCAAGGGACCAACTCTCCGGAAGAAAGGGTGGCATATGGAGCGGCTATGCGCGCTTGTAAAAAGCTGTAGCCAGAGCCCGCAACAAAAGTTTGGCGCCCTTATACGACAAGCTGGAAACTGCGGAGGGGCAAAAGCTTATCTTTAAGCTGGCGCGTGCCCGGGAAAAAGCTACACGGGACATTAGCAAATGTCTCTGTGTACGGGACGCCCAGGGTAAGCTGCTCTACGATGCTCCCTCTGTTAAGGAGAGATGGTGTACTTACGTACAGGATTGCAGTAACTACCGCGGTATCAAGATCATGTGCCACACCATGAAGCTCTTCGAGCGCATCATTGACACAAGGCTCCGTAGCGAGTGCACTGTCTCTGAGTGTCAATATGGCTTCCGGGCGGGTAACAGCACCATGGACGCAGTGTTCGCCTTACGGTCTCTGCCTGAGGCTTACAGAGAGAGAAGGAGAACTCTGCATATCGCCTTTTTAGACCTGCAGAAGGTCTTCGACTGTATACCTCGGCAGGCTATATGGTGGGCACTCCGCTTCAAGGGTGTTCCCGAGGCCTATATTGACATTATCAGAGATATGTACCGCGATTCCATGTCCTCAGTCCAGATCGCTTTTGGCGAATCCAATGTCTTTCCAATATCTGTTGGCGTTCACCAAGGTTCGGCTCTAAGCCCGTTCTTGTTTAACGTTGTGCTTGATGTAGTTACGGCAAACATCCAGGATCAGCCTCCATGGCTAATGATGTATGCCAATAACATCGCCCTCGCTAACCAGAACAAAGCCCATCTTGAGCGCAAGGTCAACATTTAGAGGGATACGCTGGAAAACGGCAATCTGAGACTAAATGTGGCGAAGACTGAGTACATGTCCTGTGGAGGCACGGATTCAAGCACTATTCGGATTTGATCACAAAGTCCGATAAGTTCCGGTACCTTGGATTCGTGCTGCACGAGTCTGGCAACGTGGATGACGATGTCCAAGCACGTATAGGCGCGGCTTGGGCAAAATAGCGCGAGGTAACATGCGTTTTATGTGACCGTAAAATGCCTCCGAAGCTCAAAGGGCAGATATATAAATGCATCATACGGCCTGTCCTCCTGTACGGTGGCGAGTTTTGGTAGGCATTAAGCGGACACACCCAGGAGCTTCGCGTCACGGAGATGAAGATGCTGAGGTGGATGAGCTGCGTAACGCGATCCGATCGCATATGCAACTCATACATCCGAGGTAGTGTTGGTGTCCGTGACGTGGGGGTAAAACTGCAAGAGTGTCGTCTGCGATGGTATGGCCACGTCATGCGCCGCCCTAGGGAGTACTTTGGTCGGAGATGCATGGATATGGCTGTCCTTGGGGCTAGGTCCCGTGGTCGCCCTCGCAAGCGCTGGCTGGACGTCGTCAAGTCCGACATGAGAGCCAATGGCCTTACTGGGAAGGATGTTAAAGATCGGGCAAAGTGGAGAAAACTCAGTCGGAAGGCGGACCCTGGCAATGGCCGGGATTAACGCCAGGTAGAAGAAGAATATACAACATGTCCTATAATTCATACCGGATATATCATAAGAGAAAAGTTGATACCGGAAGGCTACCAAGGCAAAAAAAGGCTAAATTCAGCAACTTATTGTATCAACTACCTAGTCACAAAGATATTTATAAGAAAATTTTATATAATATGTGTGTTTCGATTTATAATAACTATCCAAATGAACTGAAATCGTTACAGAAATATATTTAAAACAAAATTGACAGAGTGGTTACAAAACAACTGTTTCTACAGTATTAGGGAATTTATGGAAGTAGGTAATATTTAATAATTTAATTTAATCTGCTAATAAAAAGGAATGTTGACGATCAAATTGTATACAATAATTATGTTAATCGAATTTATGAAAGCTGTATAATAATTATGAGAATAATAATATAATTGCATGGTGAATGACATAAATATAAATAATTTTCACACTTGCTTGCAGGCAGAAAGTCCTTGTAAACAATGTATCTCTTGCAAATAAATATTTTGATTTGATTTGAAGACAGACCTGTTCAGGACTTCACGGGAAAAAAACATATGTCAGAATTCTTTTTTGAAGTCATAAAAACCGGACAAGTGCGAGTCGGACTCGCGCACTGAGGGTTCAAAGGTGAAACAAAATTCTTAGGGTATTTCCTGTTGCCGTAGAATGTTAGCAAGGTCTTATAGCACAAATATAAGGCAAAGGCTGAAATCTGAAAATTTGTAGTCACGTCATAAGAATTTCTATTTTGAAAAATCTTCGAGACTCGATTCGAGAATTAGAACATAGGTAAGTTGGTACGGACCCTCAGTGCGCGAGTCTTTAAAAGAACTAAATTGTGATAGATTTTGTCCCGAGTAGTTATGGACAAATCTATCCTCCGGTATCACCTTATCATTATATTTTGTCACATGTGCATACAAATAGCATTCCAAAACCAGTAAAAACAATTAATTGCCTGTGATGACAACCATTCCTTTAATTTGATTATGTTTTGAATTTAGCGCTTACTAGATTTAATATTACAGGGGTGGCTGTGGCGGAGAAACTCATACGAGGAAAAAACCTAGAAGACGTTATTACAGAAAATCAAAAGAAAAATGAAAAGTCAGACACAGAAGTTACACAGAACACGTCAAATTGTACGTCCAAAGTTATTCCGAAATTCGAAGAACGTTTAACTGATATTAGTGTTCTTGATACTACTTTAGACACAAACTCTAGTAATAATATAAAAAATCAAAATGTTATAAAACGCTCTCGTGTAGGCACTGGTGGAGCACGTTACAAGTGTGATGTTTGTCACTACAGTTGTAAACGCAAGGGAGATTTAGTAAAACATATTCGTACGCACACTGGCGAGAAAACTAACAAGTGTGAAGTATGTCAGTGCTGTTTTAGTCAGAAGCGTTCTTTAAATAGACACATTCGTACACACACTGGTGAGAAACCTTGCAAGTGTGAAGAATGTCAGCTTTGTTTTAGTCAGAAGACTTCTTTAATAACACACATTCGTAAGCAGACTGGTGAAAAACTTTACAAGTGTGAAGAATGTCAGCTTTGCTTTTTGAAGAAGAGTAATTTAAAAAGACACATTCTTAGGCACACTGGCGAGAAACCTTACAAGTGTGATGAATGTCAGCGTTGTTTTAGTTGGAAGAGTATTTTGATAAAACACATTCGCACGCACACTGGTGAGAAACCTTTCAAGTGTGGCGATTGTCAGCGTTGTTTTAGTCGAAAGAGTTATTTGACACAACACATTCGCACGCACACTGGTGAGAAACCTTTCAAGTGTGGCGATTGTCAGCGTTGTTTTAGTCGAAAGAGTCATTTGACACAACACATTCGCATGCACACTGGCGAGAAACACAAACCTTACAAGTGTGAAAAATGTCAGCGCTGTTTTAGTTATAAGAGTAATTTAAATGTACACATTCGTACACACACTGGCGAGAAACCTTTCAAGTGTGAAGAATGTCAGCGTTCTTTTAATCAGTCGAGTACTTTGATAAAACACATTCGCACGCACACTGGTGAGAAACCTTTCAAGTGTGGCGATTGTCAGCGTTGTTTTAGTCGAAAGAGTTGTTTGACACAACACATTCGCACGCACACTGGTGAGAAACCTTTCAAGTGTGGCGATTGTCAGCGTTGTTTTAGTCGAAAGAGTCATTTGACACAACACATTTGCATGCGCACTGGCGAGAAACACAATGGCAAATAAACCTTACAAGTGTGAAGAATGTCAGCGCTGTTCTACTAAGAAATATCATTTAATTAGGCACATTCACACGCATACTAATTGTGCGCACACACGCCACGGTCGGAGGACCCACAATAAAACAAATTAAGTTATTTCTAGCTCTAGGCTGGCAAGCCTGGCGCACTCCTCTTTGTAGGCATAAATTATAGCTACGCTGTCCGGCTAGTCTAGCGAGGCTACTTCGATTGAGTGTCTCACGCGTGTTCGATCTGCCGCTCGAGGCGTGCTAACAAAAAATACCATCGAATTCTTTATCGAATATTCTATCGAGTTTTTATTTCAAGTATTTGCTCCTTTTATTATGTATTATTGCAGCTTGCTGACTCCGAATCGATTTGGTTTTTTTTCGTATAATTTTTCACTATTCGTAATTCTTTTGACAGTGGATGGTGGCAATTATTTGTAAATACTTTGACAAATTACTGTAAATAATAACGTGTTAAATGAAATGGAAAAGCTAATGCATACAGGAAACAAACTAAGTTATGTCCACTCCATTTATTTTTCTTTTGTTTAGAGAGAATTTAGTACTTACTTAAATAAGTACCTAATTGTAATGTTAACAATTTCTTGACACTTCCATATCTGAGATGACTGTCTAAAAATACCTATATTATTGTATTACTTCATAGGTATAGTTCACATAGTTGTTATTTATTTACTTATTGCATTCATGACGTATACAAGGTCTTGCTACAAAATTATAAGTTTCGTACATGAACCCTGCTAGGGCACCGCAACATTTTTGTTGATTAAAATAAATTAAATTAAAATATAATTGCATGCATTATTAAGTGAATAAAGTTATTCAACATTTATTATTACCTACATTATTATTATCATCATTTTATTACTTATTAATTTATTATTGGATGTCTTTATTACAATTATACATTACTATATTGCGTAAGAGGAAGCGCGGGCTCGCGAGAGATGGAAGGAGTGGAGGGAGGCCTTTGCCCAGGAGTGGGACAGAACAGGCTAACAAAAAAAAAAAAAAAATTGCGTCAATCTTCAAATAATCTTGATAATATTAATATTACAGAATGTCAATTTGTTAAGAACTCACTTAAGCTATAGTATCACTTCTGTATTAGGTACAATTTAAGTGCATTTACAAATTTATTATCAAATTCTATGTCCTTAGTTCATGAATCCCCGACCGATCCTATGAGACTGCGGTGTTATTGTTTTACTATTGTGTCTCATTTTGTGGGTATGTGATAGGTTAATCTCATTCGGTAATTTATTGTAAATTTTTATGCACATTACAAGAGATCCTGATTGAAACATAGCTAATTTTGAACTTGGCAATGCTAATTCATTTTTTACTCTTAATGAGCGTTGCAGCGGTCTTTGATTCTTAGCCACAGGGAATAACGACGCATGTTTTGTAACAAACTTGCTTACTTCCATAATATAGATGCGTGTTAGGGTGAGCATTTTATATTTAATAAAATAAGGTATACAACTCTGCATTTGGTCTATATTCGCAAGAATTCTCACACATCTTTTTTGTAAAATGAATAGTTATTCTACTTCGACGCAATTTCCCCATACAATAATGCCATAATATATGTTAACCACGAGTCGGCGTACGCGTAGTACGCTGTCATGACTGTTTTGAAGTTGGTTACGTATCTAACATATAACTCTATCTCAACATCGTTATTTAGAATTTGGTGCTCAACTAATAGCGATATTTATCGATACAAAAGTTAACAATTATATAATTTCATGTAGGATGTGTAAAAGGAACGTATGAATGACTAGCTGTCTCCTGCGGTTTCACCCGCATTTTTCGTTACTGCTCCGCTCCCGTGGGTCGCAGCGTGATGGTACATAGCCTATAGCATTCCTCGATAAATGGGCTATCTAACACTGAAATAATTTTTCAAATCGGACCAGTAGTTCCAGAGATTACCCCCTACATACAAACTTACAAACATACAAACTTACAAATTTTACCTCTTTATAATATTACTAGCTGTCCCTGCGGTTTCACCCGCATTTTTCGTTACTGCTCCGCTCCCGTGGGTCGTAGCGTGATGGTATATAGCCTATAGCATCCTCGATAAATGGGCTATCTAACACTGAAAGAATTTTTCAAATCGGACCAGTAGTTCCAGAGATTACCCCCTACATACAAACTTACAAACATACAAACTTACAAATTTTACCTCTTTATAATATTAGTATAGATATAGTATAGATGTGTGAAATGAAGCGTAAGAGTGTGTGATTAAAAAAAGGAACGGTATGAAAGAGACAGAAGAGGGATGGCGATTTATGACTGAAGAGCGACAGACGACAGAACAGGACGTGATGTTGAAAAGATAAGAAAAGGTGGAAAATAAAGAAAAGCAACTGCATCTTCAACAGTTTTATTTCCACTTCCACACTGCTGCAATCCCATAATACTACATTTCATGTACATTAAGGGTGTCTGCCAAGGGGTTACCGCCATCTACCGGTACAAAAGTTAACAATTATAGTTAACAATTATAGCCCGTGAACCCCAGGTTCACGGGCTCTTAGACTAATACTTTGTCTCCTAGACTTCATTAAATTTTGACTTGTATAATTCATCTCTCTAATGCTCAATCAATTTCAATTATTTCTAATCCTAATAGTAATGTAATTTGAATGTGTTGACCCATAAACTTACAAACCACATATGTACGCCGGAAACGGCAAAATATTATCATTATAATATACAACATGTCCTGGGGTGTATGGGGTCCGTTAACATCTGAAGGACCCAAGCCATCCTTACCTGCTAGCGGCGCACGCTGCTGTTCAACGGACAAGGCTCTGGCAAACCTGGTTTCCCTCTAGTAGGGTTGTGGGGGTCAGACGGCTGGTCGCCTCACGTAAAACCAACTTCAGTCAAATATTTATATATATGGATAGGTATAGGATTGCTTTGGGTACTCGAGCTAGGGCGTCGCCGCATAACGACGCGCAGTCACATCGCCCTAAACCTGTGACAAGTGGGTTAGGGCTACCGTGTCAAGTACGGGCACGGTTAAAGAGGTTAGTACCCATAAGGAAGTTCCGCTTTGCCACCTGGAACATTGACTCCCTAACCGGACGTTGCAGAGAACTCGCGGACGTATTTGCGAAGCGTCGGATCCAGTGTGCCTTCCTTTAGGAGACGCGCTGGAAGGGGAATAAGTCCCATGGCATCGGGCAGGGGTACCGGCTAGTGTACACCGGATCACCATGGGGAAGGAACGGAGTGGCCGTAGTGCTGTCTAAAGACCTTCAGGATGGCCTTCTTGAAGTAGACCGATACAGCGACCGGTTGATGCGAGTTAAGGTGCTGATCGAAGGATCGGTTACGAACCTAATCAGTGCCTACGCTCCTCAAACTGGTCACTGTGAGTCTGAAAAGGAGGCCTTCTGGAATGAGTTCGAAGACGTATTACGCGCTATTCCGAATTCCGAAGATGTTTGGGTTGGGGGGGACCTCAACGGTCACGGAGGTCAGTTTGCTGGAGAGCACGGACGTGTTCACGGTGGTTTTGGATACGGCCAACTAAATGCAGAGGGAGTCAGTATACTCAGGACCTGCGCTGTGTCGGACCTAGCCATCGCGAATACGTTCTTTCAGAAGAAGCCCCAGAATCTTAAGAGAGTAACGTACCGTAGTGGTGCCTACTCAACCTAAATAGATTATCTGCTGGTGCGACGGTGCCACGTTGGCAAGGTTACAACTGCAAAGTCATCCCAGGCGAAACAGGGTGGCATGGTGACTGCGACTGTCGCAACCCAGTGCTGGGCACGCCGTCATTGAGACGGTTAGGCCCCTCTTTGAGGAGTGGTTGGAAAGAGGTCACGGCGTCCTCTCTTTCCGTATGACGCAGGTCCTCACCGGACACGGTAAGTTCGGGAGGTTCCTGCATCGAATCAAGCAGGAGAGGACACCCGGTAACGGCTCAACACCGCCTCCTTGTCCTGGACTTTGCGGTCGTGCCAAGGAAGAAAGTGGTCGAGAAACGCAAACCCCGCACTAAGTGGTGGTTGCTTAATGGTTCTAAAAAGTCGGACTTCATCGCGGAGGACGAGCATCTTGAGGTGAGTGCTCCGCATGAGTCCGTTCAAGAGATCTGGAGTAGGATCCATTCAGCAATCACCGCTGCGGGTAAGCGCGTCCTTGGCACTTCTCGTGGTGGCCGCGTCATAGACAAGGAGACGTGGTGGTGGGATGACGGGGTGCAAGAGGCGACTCGGAAGAAGAAGGGTTTATTTAAACAGTGGCAAGGGACCAACTCTCCGGAAGAAAGGGTGGCATATGGAGCGGCTATGCGCGCTTGTAAAAAGCTGTAGCCAGAGCCCGCAACAAAAGTTTGGCGCCCTTATACGACAAGCTGGAAACTGCGGAGGGGCAAAAGCTTATCTTTAAGCTGGCGCGTGCCCGGGAAAAAGCTACACGGGACATTAGCAAATGTCTCTGTGTACGGGACGCCCAGGGTAAGCTGCTCTACGATGCTCCCTCTGTTAAGGAGAGATGGTGTACTTACTTCTCGGAGCTGTTTAATAAACAGCGTCCCCACAACCTTCCTTCCGAACCGCCTCCTAACCTTGGACTTATTTCCCCTATTTCCCCCGACGAAACCCGCATTGCTCTTCGCCACATGAAGAACCGGAAATCGATTAGGCCTGACAATGTGCCAATAGAGGTGTAGAAGGTGATGGGCTCACATGGTGTGGACCTTCTGACGGATCTTTTTAACCGCATCCTGACCACCAAGGAAATGCCAAACCAGTGGTGACTAAACCTAATTATCCCGGTTTACAAAGGCAAAGGTAGCGTACAGGATTGCAGTAACTACCGCGGTATCAAGATCATGTGCCACACCATGAAGCTCTTCGAGCGCATCATTGACACAAGGCTCCGTAGCGAGTGCACTGTCTCTGAGTGTCAATATGGCTTCCGGGCGGGTAACAGCACCATGGACGCAGTGTTCGCCTTACGGTCTCTGCCTGAGGCTTACAGAGAGAGAAGGAGAACTCTGCATATCGCCTTTTTAGACCTGCAGAAGGTCTTCGACTGTATACCTCGGCAGGCTATATGGTGGGCACTCCGCTTCAAGGGTGTTCCCGAGGCCTATATTGACATTATCAGAGATATGTACCGCGATTCCATGTCCTCAGTCCAGATCGCTTTTGGCGAATCCAATGTCTTTCCAATATCTGTTGGCGTTCACCAAGGTTCGGCTCTAAGCCCGTTCTTGTTTAACGTTGTGCTTGATGTAGTTACGGCAAACATCCAGGATCAGCCTCCATGGCTAATGATGTATGCCAATAACATCGCCCTCGCTAACCAGAACAAAGCCCATCTTGAGCGCAAGGTCAACATTTAGAGGGATACGCTGGAAAACGGCAATCTGAGACTAAATGTGGCGAAGACTGAGTACATGTCCTGTGGAGGCACGGATTCAAGCACTATTCGGATTTGATCACAAAGTCCGATAAGTTCCGGTACCTTGGATTCGTGCTGCACGAGTCTGGCAACGTGGATGACGATGTCCAAGCACGTATAGGCGCGGCTTGGGCAAAATAGCGCGAGGTAACATGCGTTTTATGTGACCGTAAAATGCCTCCGAAGCTCAAAGGGCAGATATATAAATGCATCATACGGCCTGTCCTCCTGTACGGTGGCGAGTTTTGGTAGGCATTAAGCGGACACACCCAGGAGCTTCGCGTCACGGAGATGAAGATGCTGAGGTGGATGAGCTGCGTAACGCGATCCGATCGCATATGCAACTCATACATCCGAGGTAGTGTTGGTGTCCGTGACGTGGGGGTAAAACTGCAAGAGTGTCGTCTGCGATGGTATGGCCACGTCATGCGCCGCCCTAGCGAGTACTTTGGTCGGAGATGCATGGATATGGCTGTCCTTGGGGCTAGGTCCCGTGGTCGCCCTCGCAAGCGCTGGCTGGACGTCGTCAAGTCCGACATGAGAGCCAATGGCCTTACTGGGAAGGATGTTAAAGATCGGGCAAAGTGGAGAAAACTCAGTCGGAAGGCGGACCCTGGCAATGGCCGGGATTAACGCCAGGTAGAAGAAGAATATACAACATGTCCTATAATTCATACCGGATATATCATAAGAGAAAAGTTGATACCGGAAGGCTACCAAGGCAAAAAAAGGCTAAATTCAGCAACTTATTGTATCAACTACCTAGTCACAAAGATATTTATAAGAAAATTTTATATAATATGTGTGTTTCGATTTATAATAACTATCCAAATGAACTGAAATCGTTACAGAAATATATTTAAAACAAAATTGACAGAGTGGTTACAAAACAACTGTTTCTACAGTATTAGGGAATTTATGGAAGTAGGTAATATTTAATAATTTAATTTAATCTGCTAATAAAAAGGAATGTTGACGATCAAATTGTATACAATAATTATGTTAATCGAATTTATGAAAGCTGTATAATAATTATGAGAATAATAATATAATTGCATGGTGAATGACATAAATATAAATAATTTTCACACTTGCTTGCAGGCAGAAAGTCCTTGTAAACAATGTATCTCTTGCAAATAAATATTTTGATTTGATTTGAAGACAGACCTGTTCAGGACTTCACGGGAAAAAAACATATGTCAGAATTCTTTTTTGAAGTCATAAAAACCGGACAAGTGCGAGTCGGACTCGCGCACTGAGGGTTCAAAGGTGAAACAAAATTCTTAGGGTATTTCCTGTTGCCGTAGAATGTTAGCAAGGTCTTATAGCACAAATATAAGGCAAAGGCTGAAATGTAAAAATTTGTAGTCACGTCATAAGAATTTCTATTTTGAAAAATCTTCGAGACTCGATTCGAGAATTAGAACATAGGTAAGTTGGTACGGAACCCTCAGTGCGCGAGTCTTTAAAAGAACTAAATTGTGATAGATTTTGTCCCGAGTAGTTATGCACAAATCTATCCTCCGGTATCACCTTATCATTATATTTTGTCACATGTGCATACAAATAGCATTCCAAAACCAGTAAAAACAATTAATTGCCTGTGATGACAACCATTCCTTTAATTTGATTATGTTTTGAATTTAGCGCTTACTAGATTTAAAATTACAGGGGTGGCTGTGGCGGAGAAACTCATACGAGGAAAAAACCTAGAAGACGTAATTACAGAAAATCAAAAAAAAATGAAAAGTCAGACACAGAAGTTACACAGAACACGTCAAATTGTACGTCCAAAGTTATTCCGAAATTCGAAGAACGTTTAACTAATATTAGTGTTCTTGATACTACTTTAGACACAAACTCTAGTAATAATATAAAAAATCGTAATTTTATAAAAAATGGTTTATATTTTTTTTTACTGTTGGTTCGTTATATTTCTGTTGGTAATTGCTGATTTAACTTAACTGATCCAAACTGTAAGGGTTATATTTAGTTTTCGTGCACTGTAAAGTCACTTAGACACCACAAAATTAGCAACTGTTAATAGTGTTCACATATTAAATACAATTACTTATTCCAGGGTTAGAGTTCCATAAGGATAACGATATCACGGAATATTTACACTGTTAGGGTCATTTTAACATTACGATTATGCAAAACTATCACTTTAAAACATTTTTTTGATTTAATTACACGGAGCGCGTTGTTTACGCGACGGCCAAGGGCGTCGCCAGCTTATGACAAAGGGGGGGGGGGGGCAATGGGGCAATATTATGGATGGTAAAAATATGAACGCCGAGAGCATGAAGCATTACACTTTCAAAGTCTTTTCCTTGATGACGATTTTTTTTGTCAAGTGGGGAATCATCAGAATGACTTCTCCCGCTCTTGTGGGCGGAGTGGGAGGGCGTGTCAGACTCTTACTGACTATACCCCACCCCGTTTCTTCGATCTGGGAGGACACGGAGTCACCTTTCGGAATTTCCGTGATCCCCAAATGTTTTGGTCCTACCGGGCCTCTACAGTTTGCTGACATCTCCTTGAGGCGCGAGTAGAACAGAACGTGCCTTTGACGACCGGACTTGGTCGGGATTATTACCGGAATGCCGGATGGCGAGCTATCCAGTGCTCGCCGTCCGCAAGCCCGCGCCTACGGTAGTCGGAAATTGGGATCAGGATTTCGGCGGCGGCAGCGTGAGAGCCGTTTCTTCGCGCGCTCGCGGTCGGCAGCTTCCTTCGCTAGCATTACTGTTTCGCAGAAGGAGGCGACCGCCCATCACCCCTCCTCGCTCCGGACCATGGCCTTTACCAGGGCCCGGCGCGAGAAATCGCCACCGCCGATAGCCTCCACGGGGACACGGCGGTACTCCGTCCAAGTGAGGTACACCTCTACCCTGTGCTCCACCGTGTCCTCCGGGCGGTCCACACAGTGGTGACACGCGGGCGTGCTTTCCTCCTTTATCCGATGCAGGAATCTCCCGAACTTACCGTGTCTGGTGATGACCTGCGTCATACGGAACGAGAGGACGCCGTGACCAGCACTGGGTTGCGACAGTCGCAGTCGAAATGCCACCCTGAGATCCCGCTGGAACTCTGTCCGCCATACCGCGACTTGTCGCAGCGAAGTTTCACCCCGGCGTTGTATCTCCACGCGCAAATCGTGCATGCGTGCAAGGACTGTTGCCTCCAGATCCCACGGTGCCAGGCCAGCAAGGAAGCTCGCCGCTTCGCGGAAGATCGTGCGGTAGCCCTGCACCATCCGGATGGCCATGACCCTCTGGCAAGCGTTCAGTTTGGCCGCCGGTCGCTTTCCCAGCGACGGTGCCCAAACCGGCAGGGGGCGTCTGGGCCCCTTAGGTTAGGCAGGAGCCGATTCAGAGCAGCCCCAGTCCTGTCCAGTTTGGGAGCCAGACGTCGAAAATGCTCCTCGAAAGTCCACCGGCTGTCGAGGACGAGTCCCGGGTACTTCATCGTCGCCCTGACGCCAATGGATATTTGGGAACCCGGTGGTGGTTCGGTCCGAGGGCCATGAAAGGACATGGCCTCGGTCTTGTGCAATGCCACCTTAAGTCCCAATTGCTGGATCCTGTCTACCACTGTCGCGTGTCGCTGTTTCGGCCGCCGCCTGGTACGACTCTCCCCGCGCCAGGACCAGCGTATCGTCGTGCGTAGCAGACCACGCTGACTCCGACGGGGAGGTCGCCGCGCAGCACGTATTCGTATCCGATCCACCGCACGACATCTCTCGCCGTCTCCAATCTCCCTGGTGACCGGGGTAGATAATGAACCTATCCGACAGGTAGGCCTCGATCACACGGCGGAGGTAGGCGGGCACCTCATGGTGCCGAAGTGCCGCCACGATGCTACTCCAGGAACTTCAAGAACTTCGGATAATTGAATCTAAGTATGGTATTACTAAAGATCTCTTCCAGTATTCTGAAGGGCTTTCTGCTGAATGATTGTTTCTATGACGTTGTTTGTTCGTCGTTCCCCCGTAATACGCGGCATTGAAGTAATGTCCAACTCCAGTACGACTTTCTCCGCAACAGCAGTAGCTTCCTTTATAATTTCTTGCAGTTTACAATATAGCAGTATAAGGGCCTGTTTCACCACCTATGATTATGTTTCGAGTATCTTACTTGGCAGATAGTTTCATACAAATTCTGCTCCATTTTTGAATTTATTCAGTGAGTAGTGCCTATTCGGACATTGTGAAACAGGCCCTAAGTATAATTTCTGCATTTATTAATATTAAGGAAGTCAATTACTATAGCACTTTGGTCGCTTTGCGGCTAGTTACATTTGATCTCTAGGGAGGGGCAGCTGCCCCACCCCCTGCCCCCCCTTGGCGACGCCCTTGGTGACGGCAGCGCCATCTTTCTCCCAATTAAATAAATTAAGCAAACTGTTTTTTTTGTCAATGTTGGTAAAAACTTGGCTGGAAAATCACTTTAGGTACCTATCATTTCCCAACACTATTCCTCTACACTAAATTCTTTTGTTTTATTAGATACCGACGCGACGTTAACGAAGTACTCAGAATTAAAAGCGGGCTTTAGGATATTTGCGACACTGGGTGGGATGACATACCTAATAATATTGTCAAAAGGCTTAAAAACCTGCTTGCGCCACATCGAACCCACATTTTTCAACTTTGCTTATCCAAAGGTATATTTTCCAAAATTACTAGAAGGAGAATTACTAAGAGGAGATAAAACCAGCGTGAATAACTACAGCTTGGCAATAAAGTCTAGAAACGGAACAATTTTTTTGTCTGTTGACAACATTCCAGGGTTGCCAATGCTAATTTATATATTTCCCCAAAAATCCGGATCAAATTCCCCAAATTGGGGGACAAAAATCCTCTGATTCCCCACAAATTCCCCACATACGTATTTAAAAAAAAATGAAACCATATTCTACTAGCTGAGCATAATTCGCACTACTATCTTTATATATAAAAATGAAACCCGTTTTCCGTTGTCACGACATCACTTGAAAACGGCTTGACCGATTTGGCTGATTCTTTTTTTAAAATGTTCCTTGAAGTTCAATGATGGTTCTTACGGAGAGAAAAATTCTAAAAAAAAAAAAATGGTAAAGTACCTACTCTACCCTACACTACCCTACCTACCCTGTAGGGTAGTGTAGGGTAGAGTAGGGTAGTGTAGGGTAGTGTAGGGTAGAGTAGGGTAGTGTAGGGTAGTGTAGGGTAGGTAGGGTAGGGTAGCGTAGGATATGTAGGGTAGTCATTTGACGGGAGCGAAGCCGCGGGTAAAAGCTAGTAATTAATAAAAATAAAAACTCAAACAAGTGATCAACAAGTTTCTTTTCATTCTATCGTTCCGCGCTATAGCTTCTCGTGACGGGTACTTTAGTTAACTACCTAAACCGACGGAGTATAGTTTTATTTTTTTAATGTCTTCCATTTTGTAATAGAGTTATTCAGTTATAAAGGAGATTGACAGGGTGTGGACCAAGTGCTGCCCAGAATGAACACTTAGTGCATTTTGTTCCTCAGGCCAATACTAATCATTAAACCGAAGCGCTTCAAAATCGGCTCCTGGAGTCAAGAAAAAAAAGTGTTTTTCTAACCTAACCTAAGTTGGAAACCTTTGTATGGAAGTTTAACCAAGAAAAGTGCTGCCCAGAATGAACACCTAGTGCATTTTGTTCCTCAGGTCAATACTAATCATTAAACCGAAGCGCTTCAAAATCGGCTCCTGGAGTCAAGAAAAAAAAAGTGTTTTCCTAACCTAACCTAACCTAAGTAAGAAATCTTGGTGAATAAGGGGTGAACAAGGACTCAGGGGTAAATAGGGTCAAATCGAGGAATCTAGTTTCGAAGCCATAAAATAAAAAAACAAGAAATTCCAATTGCTACCTTTTTTTTCTTCTAAAAGTAGAATATATTATCTTCTAACTGACAGCACCGAAGCGTTGTGAAGTTAGTAAAAGGTGTCAAAAATCTTCTTTCAAATAAGACTGTAGATGTGAGGATGCGGTATTGTCCCATAAGTTGACAGTTTTTGGAAATTCTAGTTTTTTTGAAATCGGTTGGAGTTAGCCAACGACGATATATATCTTTAAGAAGCTACACAAAAAGAGGTAAGTCTAGATTTTACATAGTTTTTGTTTAAATCGTTTTCTTTAGAACCTCTGGGATTGTTTATTTTTTCGAGGTGAATAAATACGGTAACGGGGTGACAAGGGACGGCTAAAGTACAAATAGAGTCGCCTATACTTGGTAAATAGGGACTTATGAAAGTTGATTAGGAACGGTAAAGTTTGAATAGGGTCAGGGCTGCTACAACATGAATTGAACATTTTATCGCATTGTTTTGCAGGATTTCACTTTTTATTAAAATGAGGCATTTTCATTTTATTTATTTCAAACTTACATGCATGCGCACAAGGCGAACTAATGAGAAGTAATAAGAGATACATAGGTACGAACTTGTATGATTTAAAAAAGTTTTTTGTTTGGTTTGTATGTGGCGCTATTACTCCGTATTATCGTGAGACAACCCTACTAGTTTTTCCCAAGTTACCCATGTCTCGTCCCAGGTCACCCCACTTCAAGCATGAATAGGGACAGCCTATATTTTTGTTAAAATATCGAAATTTTAACTAATTCTTCCGGCAGTTAATATTTTTAACATTTATGAAAAGTATTAACCTGTGGCGCCCCGTGGGGACCGCCATTTTTTATTATTTATTTATTTATTTAATATTAAAAAAAAATATATAAATAATATTAATCATATAAACTGTTATTGCTCTGTTTCTGTTGCTTCTGTAATTATACTACTAGAGCATAATTTTTAATCGGTCAGGTTTTGGTGGCACAATTTTTTTCCAGCGGTTCTCAAAGTTAAAAGGTAATTACTTGTTTACTGGCACGTTTTTGTGCCACGGGGCTCTACAAGTTAACTGCCGGAAACCCTTGGAAAGAATTATCAATATTGCATTCGTCCTACAACATCGATTAATTTCAGTGACAAGTTCGATTTTGTCCCTATTCACCCCATTTTACGGTACGTAATACTAAACACGAGGCGGTATGATCTAAGATCTTAGCTTGCCCAATTGGACCAAAGAGAAAAAAATTTCAAGCTATGGTTTCAAGTAGGGATGCGGAAAATTACTAAAATATCGACATTGGTATCGACAGTTCAATATCGATAACTCGATAGTATCGTGTACAAAACAGACATTTTATAATATTGATCGAAAACCATAGTCAACCGTATGTATAAAATTAAAAATCATCATATTTTTAATTTATTTATTTAAACTTTATGTAAAGTGGTGGTAAATAGGCGGACTTAATGCATCAGGGGTCATTGGATTTTATTAAAATATACACGAAAAAAATTACAAAGGCGAAAAATAAAAAAAAACAAACTAGCAAAGTTTAGCACTTGACAGAAAAAAATTGAAAGAGAGAAAGGAGGCCTTTATCAAGCATTGTGATAGATTGGAACAGTCGTTATTAACGAGCGAATACAGTAATTACTTTGTTTTTATTCGACCCTATTTACCAATACTACGTAATATTAAATTGTTGTTAATGAATATTCGAATGACAAATTTTGTTTCTTGAATTACTAATACATCAAAAAATGTTCAGTTTTTTAAAAAACGAAAGAGCAATGATCAAGATTCGAGAAAAACGTGATCATCATCATCTACCTAGCCTTTTCCCAACTATATTGGGGTCGGCTTCCAGTCAAGCCGGATTTAGCTGAATACCAGCAGTCGCGTGCGGCTAACCTAGACCTAAGCCAAGCCCAAGAAATCTAGACTAACCCTGATACCATTGATTAGAAAAAAAAAAACACGAGTACGTCATATATCCGCGGAGAATCTTAACACCGCGATTCAGGTTCGTGACGTAATAGATCAACGCCATCTATCGAGCAATTAAGAACTAATATTTAATAGAGTCAACTTAAATGTACGATTGTACTGCCATCTATAGATTTTTTGCGGCAACCTTTGCATCACTACAATCGTGGTCATAACAAATTGCATCGTTTGAGCGCCATCTAGTGTAAACTAACTACAAATTATTTACGATATTGATAATATTAGTACTTACAATGTAAACAAGCAGTTTTTCTTCGTTTCTTACCACGAACAGATAACAGAACACACAGAAGGCACATTATAGTTTAGTTTGATTTACTTTATAGGTACATGAATTGAAAAAATACTTTTTGAATTCTAGTTCATAGTAGGCACTTATCTTTCTTTAAAAAAGATGTTACATGAGCGTGACGATGAACGTTTTACATCAATTTATCTCTAAAACTTGATAGTATTTATTTTGCCAATTAGTAAAGTCGTTACTCAGTCACACAGTTCACACACTTTGATTTCCAAATGTCTTTAAACATTCTTTCACATCGAACATTACACGCGTTTCCGAATTCATTTCATAGATTCATTTCATTTCAAGAAACTTTAGTTACTTCAAAACCAAGCAATTTACAGTAAGTAATAACTAAACACAAAACTTTAAACGACTGAACTTTTAAAATTGAATAAAACAAAACAAACAACCATTAGAAGCAATCGAAACTACATTGAAGTTAGCAACATTTCAAAAACGTAATTTGCGCAAGTTTACTGCGCATGTCATAGTAGACACTCGTAATTTTCGTGAACTTACAAATTCTCATTCATTAAAAATCTGAAGTCAGGCTTATCCGCTAGAACAAATTTAAAAATTTGTACTTGCACACAGTATCAAATTTTACCCACACTCAGTCACATTTTTACGTTTTTATAGAACAGACAGAGATGGAAGATTAAGCCTAATACGGAAGCCAGTGTGTCGTTTGAGAGAGAAACACACTGGTGTCTTGTGGTTGTGATCTCTTTCTATTTTTAAGTGTTAGAGCGAGATGGGAGAGAATGCTCAAGGCGGCAACATTACATAATTGAATGAATGAATTTCGTATTGAACACGAATTGGCAACTAAGCGTAGCCGCATAGGCGCGCGAAGTTTAAAGTTTTGATTTATATTGCGCGCTAAGTTTAAAGTTATGATTTTTAATAAATTAATTTATTTGTTGTTTTCTATGCTTTAGGTGTTACGTATCAATTATTTAGCCATTACAAGCCGGGCTTATTTACATGTATTGGCCTTCCGCCGCTGAATACCAGTATTTTACGAGGAGCGGCTGCCTACCAGACCTCCACAACCCATTAACTGGGGTAACACGGTATTTCATGGCAAGACTGAAGTCAGATTTACTGGCTTCTGACTATCCGTAACGACTGCCAAAGATCTACAAATGACAGCCGGGACCTACGGCTTAACGTGCTTTCCGAGGCACGGAGGAAACTCGTTATGTTAAGATGATCACCCATCCACAGACCAACCTAGGCAAGCGTTGCTTAACCTTGAAGATCGACCTGTGCGGCTGTTATTATCTAGCCACGAAAAACGTGATATCATGTTAAAATAATGTTGGTAGGCGATATTTAAATGTTACGATTGTCGATATTCAAATATGAATGAATATCGTACATGCCTAGTTTCAATTTCAAGTGTGACATTGACATATAAAGTCTAGTCTGTGACAGGTGACTCTGTTTCTGTTCGACTCGACTTGTTTATTACAATATTTGTTGGCTAACTAAGTAAACAACTTTAATTTTATTGATACTTAAATATTTAGAAAAAAATGGAAAAGTTACCAATGTGTCGGTTGTGTTTAGCGGAGAACGTTCGCATGTATGTAGTGGTAAACAAAGACTTGCATGAACTGTATGAGAGGCTGACTGATAATCCGGTAAGTTTTATCCTGGACTGATATCAATTATATAAAATTAACCTATCTACCTTGAGCAAGAATACTTTTTCCGTGTGAGTAGAGACGTACGGAAAGCTAATCTTTTACTGTTGTCCTGAATAACATCATTCCCTTGCTCTTTTCACAATGTATTTGTGTTCTTCGCAACATGACGTGTTCCATACATTTCTAATGAGTCGGTATCTTAGTAGGTAGTTTCTAACTTTCTAAAGGGTATATACTCAATACTTTATTCCATTCCATCATCATTATCATCTTTCTCAAAGTCCATTCATCATTTCTGAGGTTGTCTCCTCTCGTAACTAATAAACATTCACGCTTTCAATTTGTTTCATTATGTTTTTGTTACTGTGTCAACTCTAGTCCTACTAACATGCAGAGTGTGTTGCCAGTACAAATCACAGGAAACATAGTTCACTGGTATTAGAATAATATACTTATATGTTTGATAATAATAGATCTGTTCTATAAAGCTAAAGACACTTTTATTCTTACCGCAAAAAAAGTCATAAACTTTTCTGTATCACATTTGAATGTAAAAAGAAAAAAATAGTTGTTGACAAGTTTTGTTGCAGTTTGTAACTCAAGACAGTAGACCGATGCTCGCTTGTTTCATCTGCTGCACTAAACTCAAGCAATGCTGCCAACTGCAGAGAAAATGTCTGGAAACAGAAGAGCTGCTCACTCAGATAATGAATGAGGATTATGAGGTGAGGCATTTGTTGTGAACCTTTACAGCGACAGGAATAATCTTTGCTTAACTTGAATGATTGCTAATTGTATTCATAGAATTGCAAAAAAAAAAACAGTCAGAAGAAGAACAGCCAATTTACTGTTTCATGTCATTCCTCTGCCCATCTCTGACATCCAATGAATCTGATGTCCGGATGGGGCTAGGTATGTAACGGTTGATTTTTCAAGAGGTATAGGATCTGATTTAAAAAAAAAACACAAAAAAATTGATGAAATCTTTAATGGAATCTATAGAACGATCAATATAATTTAATGTTTGAAGATGATTTCATGCGAATGCTGGCCGCTATACCTCTTAAAATATCACCCGTTATAACATGTTGACTTATACTTAAGTTATCTTTTTGCAGCTAAAGCCCCCTATACACCAAGACCACTTTGGGTGTTTTAATGAGTTGATTATATCACCCATGATGCACGTAAGTGTAGATAGTGCTGATGATAAATGTCAAACAGAATGTGATGCTATCAAAGAAGAATTACCAGATGTCTGTGAGAGACTAGATGATGTCATTGAGCCAGAGGAAGAACATCAGAGTGATGGTATGTAACTAAGAACAAGAAATTCAGTGATCTATGTAAACTAGTTCCCCATCTTTTAATGAACTACTGCCCCCTTTACAAGAAAATCGAATTCCAAAGTCCCCTAAAAGTAGCCTAATATATATTTAATCTATTATTTATTAATAATCACTAATTAAAAAATAATTCCCTCAGTAATATGTTACTTGAGTTTGTGGTTGAGGGACGTGATTATTAATTCTTTTTAAAACACTCTCTGTTTGCCTTTGGACCCGCTACCGCCCACCATGCAAATCTCCAGTGCCAACTTGGGGACAGTACCGCCCCTGTTGGAAACCTTTGATCTAAACCAATAATCTGGAGGACTCACTGGTCCCATTAGTTGAATACTTTCAGTGATAGTCACTGAGAAGTAAGAGGACTTGTTTCTCCCAGATGATGCAGACAGAAAATATATTAATATATTTTCTAAAAACCATAATTTTCCCTTCACCACGCGTATGCACTGCAGTAGATAGTGAAGTAAACTGAGTAATCAATATGAATGGATGCATACATATTTGTCATTTTCAATATTATAAGAAATTATGCCATTATTGGTTACAATAACAAAATAATATTAAAGGAATCCTTGTAGAGTTGTTTCATCAGTCTGTATGACACAGCTGGATATTTCAGAAGCTACTGATAGCCATACATTTGAAATATTATTGAATATTTATAGTAAATTGTGTGATTTTCTCTAGGTTTTTGTTTAAGTACAGACCTGAAACTGGAAAATTTTGACAATAGTTCTTCGGACGCAGAAGATATACCAGCACAACAGTCCGAGCCTGACTCAGAAGATGATTTGCCTTTAATGGAAGTTAAAGCGAAAGCGGAAGAAGAACAAGAAGTACCGAGGAAGAAGCGAAGAGCCAGTGACACGACACGTAAGTGTTAGTTAGTGAATCATTGTGTGAGCGAACACGCCGACTGTTTTCACAACATGAAGTTGGCTTTGGCAAGTTCGCTCCTGCGTCCTGTCTGTACACTCTTGAGCAGCACACACACACTGCTACACCTCGAGTAGTTGCTCTCGCTGGAGAGCACACTCCTGCTGCCAGATGTCTCACAGCACATCTGCATAAAGTATAGTACGGCCGTTATAAGTTGGCGAGTCTGAAGTGCGATATTTCAAGCGCCAAAATTCGCAGAGCCTAACGTCAGACTCGCCAACTTATAACAGCCGTATTGTACTGAACGCTGATTGCAGATACAACAGAACAGTTGTGTGTGTGATACTATAACATTCATACACTTCCCTTGCTTTTGGCTCTGCCGGAGTCGGGTAATCATGGCATGTATTGATAAATTTGATTTCCAACAAGTACATAACACAAATCTTCAACCAAATACAAACTTTGTTCACCACACGTCATCATGTGCTATAAACTCAATGACAGGTAACCACAGCTTACGATATTGTGTAAACATGCTTCGGTTACATAAGTATATCAATATTTATAAATTGACAAAATCTCCCAAAATTCAACGATAAAATGAATAACAAATTCTTCGAAGATTTCGCCGTATAATGATATTTTTCACTAACAATTTTTGAGGTTCCGTACCTCAAAAGGAAAAAACGGAACCCATATAGGGTCATTTGGTTATCTGTCTGTCCAGTCGCGTGCGTGTAACCTAGACCCTAAGCAAGCCCAAGAAATCTAGACTAACCCTGATACCATTGCTTAGAAAAAAAAAAACACGAGGAAGTCATATAATCGCGGAGAATCTTAACACCGCCATTCAGGTTCGTGACGTAATAGATCAACGCCATCTATCGAGCAATTAAGAACTAATATTTAATAGAGTCAACTTAAATGTACGATTGTACTGCCATCTATAGATTTTTTGCGGCAACCTTTGCTTCGCTACAATCGCGGTCATAACAAATTGCATCGTTTGAGCGCCATCTAGTGTAAACTAACTACAAATTATTTACGATATTGATAATATTATCAGGTGGGATAGCAGTCAAGCACTAGTTTATGGTATGTAAAAAAAAAATACATAGAAAATGTTACGATTTTATTCTATTGTCACTCTGAAAGACGTTAGGTATCATAAATATGTTAGGATTCGCGGGTAGGTGCGAAAAAAGTACGGACGTTCGGTATTTTTTCGGAATTTTATTTAAATATTTAAATCTATAAATTACATTAAATCCTGACTAATTTACAACTGTTTCTTGTCAACATCAACGGAAATTGTTGTACTCACGTTTGTGACACGTTTATGAAGAAGTAAACACTTTTTCGTGAACACCACCTGCCAGCTGATCACTGCACTATCATCTACACAATATATCAGCACTTCAACAACACAATGCCTCAGTACGCCGATGTTCTCGCTGCCCAGAAGACCCTTGAGGAGAAGATCTTGAGTAAGATGAACGAGTTGGAATCGCAGATTCAGAGTGCCGGACCCGCTAAGGCAACCACAGTGGCAAAAGTAGCCGAGGAGTTTCGCACATTCCGGGAGCTGACATTCTCCATGCTTGGATTATTGAGAAGCCAAATTAATGAGTGTGCCAAACAAGTTGATGGCTTAGAAACCAGACACAGGAGGAAAGCACTGGTTTTTCAGGGCCTGCCTGAAGTAGAGAAAGAGGACTGCGTTGCTGTGATCTTGGATGTGGTCAATTCGAGGCTTGCTCTCAATCTTACAGTTCCCTCAATCAAAACCTGCCACAGACTTGGGGCCCCCGGCAGCGAACATCACAGGCCTATTCTAGTACGGTTCGCCAGTGTGGACATCAGGGCTTCTGTTTGGAGGGCAAAAACCAGACTGAAAGGCTCCAAAGTGTCTGTTAAGGAGTTCTTGACCAGAGCGAGGCAGGCTGTCTTCGGTAAGGCGCGCGAGCACTTTGGCATGCGGTCGTGCTGGACTCAAGACGGCGTCATCTCCATCAGGGCTCCTGACGGAAGTCGGCACCGGGTAACTTCCACAGACGAGCTGAAGCCACTGCTGGCTAAGTACCCGAAGGTGCCAGCCACGAATCCATCTTCGAGCGGTGGGAGTGCAGACGCTGCCGGGAGCCTGAAAACCCGTAAATAATTTAATATTTATTATTGTTGTGATTGTTTTACTGTTGTTTATCGTTGTCTGTAGTAAGTCTGTACTAACCGTAGTGCTGTGTTCCCGTCTCATAGTTTTCCATCTTCTGTTTTGTTGTCCCAACTTATTATCGGTGCTAGTGTAGCTATAGTTATTTGTATTTGTTATCACTATAACCTGTTGATTCTGTTCACATTTTGCTTGATACCTCCAACTGTCAAATTTTTCACTAAGATGTCAAAGTCAAATTGACGTAAATTGTATTGACATTCTCAGCTTTCGTTCTGAATTGCAACTATAAGAAATAACGCGTTTAGTTACCGAGTTTTATGCACCATTTTATTTTTTGTTAAAAAATACTTTTTTATTTCTTTTTTTTGTGGGAACTACAGTTTTCTTTGGGATTATTGTTTCTTCTTCTTCTGTACTTTGTGTTTAAGATGTGTCTCATGCTTTTATTTTTATTTTTTGTATTAGTACTAGTTTTAGCTGGCGGGTGGTGCAGGGTTGCACCGTAATTATTCTGCTTTTTTTTTTGCAATCAGATATAGTTTATGGTATATATAATTATAATATATATAACTAAATATTGTTTATGTCAGACGATGAGTCCTTCTTTTCTGCAAATGAATCTGCTGCCTCTTCAAACGACTCTAGTTTTTGTTCTCTAGGCGACACCCTTGGTGACTTCGTGGCTCGTAGCTTTGGTGATGGGTCTAGTCAGCTGCTAAATGTGTGTCACATTAACGCTCAAAGCGTTGCCAGCCACTACAGCGAGTTGTACAACACATTTAATAACAGCAACGTTCATGCCATCCTGATATCCGAAACATGGCTCAAACCACACCTTCTGTCCACCACTTACCCCCTCACTGGTTTCGTTCTTATACGAAACGATCGAACTGGTAAGGGAGGGGGTGGTGTGGCCATATATCTCCGAAGTGATTTTCCCTACAAAGTACTGGCTTCTTCCTCTTCTAACTATTCTGCTTCTGCTGAATTTCTCTTTCTTGAAGTTTGCGTCAGAGGAGCCAAAACTATCATTGGTGTTATATACTGCCCTCCCACTGTTGATTACTTCACTGAATTCGAATCAGTACTTGAATCTATGGGTTCTGAGTATGCACATCACATCATAATGGGTGACTTCAACACCAACCTCCTTGCCCAAAACTCCCCTCGGTCCCGTAAGCTCCTCCATCTTATAGAGTCAGTGAGTATGCATGTATTGCCGCTCCAACCTACTCATCATAACACTGCGAGTGATGACACCTGGCTCGACCTGATCCTTACCTCTAATCCTTCCCTTGTCTCTTTCCATGGTCAACATGATGCACCTGGTTTTTCTCATCACGACATGATTTTCCTTTCCTATATCCTTAAACCTCCTAAACCTAAACCCAGGGTTCTGTACAGGCGTTGTTTTGCGAGGATGGACGTTGAAAAGCTAAAGAAGGATGCTTCTATGGTTGATTGGGAGCTTATGACAGAGGCCACATCAGTTGACGAAAAGGTGTCAATTTTTAATGACATTGTGGTTAACCTTTATGACATCCACGCTCCTATCAAAAGAGTTAAATTGAAACGTCCTCCCGCACCTTGGATGACAAGAGAAATACAGATGGCCATGCGACGCAGGGACCGTGCATTTCGCAAACATAAGAGAGATCGTACCGAAGAGAACTGGATTTTATTTAAGTCTTCAAGGAATAGATGTAACCAGATGATACGCAACGCCAAACGCCGCCACATTCTCAAAAATGTTTCGTCTTCCTCTTCTGCCGATACCTGGAAATTCCTTGGAACACTTGGTATCGGTAAACCGCGACATTTGGACCTTCCAAATTCTGTTGATTTAGATGATCTGAACCGGCATTTCTCCACTGTGCCTACCTTGGATCATCTCACTAAAGCACAAACTCTGTCTCTAATCTCTGGTCTAACGCGTCCTCAAATTAATCCTTTTCGATTCGTTCCAGCTGAACCGGAAGAGATCAAAAAAATCATTCTCTCCATCAAATCCAAGGCGGTAGGATGTGATAATATCTCCCGTGGTATGATCATTACGATCCTTGATCACCTCCTACCTGCCATCTCCCATATTGTTAATTTTTCCCTGTACTCCGGAATATTTCCCTCCTTATGGCGTAAGGCTTATGTTCGTCCACTACCCAAAGTTTCCCATCCCACTCTTCCAACCCACTTCCGCCCAATTTCTATCCTTCCCTTCCTATCCAAAGTGCTTGAGGCCTGTGTCCACAAACAACTCGCAAGATTTGTGCAGTGTAATTCACTCATAAGCCCTTTGCAATCTGGGTTCAGGCCGGGACATAGCACTGTCACTGCCCTCCTTAAGGCGACTCAAGTCAACATTTTTTCTATACAAATTTCGGGGGGGTTTTACTCCACTATTTGACCATGTACATCCAAAGTTAAACATGATATCGTTTTGTCTCATTATTAATTTTGTCTGTACGGAAGCAGAATTGTAAAATAATAAGCCAATAAAAAGTTACGAGCTTGTAAAGTTTCGTTTTTTTGGCTAATTTTAACACAACTTTGAGCGTAAATTATAAATAAAAGAAGCATCAAATTCCAAAAACGAAGCCTGTACCGACACCACAAATTTATCGAAGAATTTAATAAATTTTATTTGAAATTGATTGATGCAGTGGTTTTTTCGTAAAACCCCTTCTTCCAAAGGCCTTTTTGTATTTTATCACGCACGCCTTTTACTCAGAACTATCGTGCATCTCACTGAATAAAGTTACCCCCGGTTGCGGTGCGGGGGGACGATTTGTCACAGCGCCGCGCGCGGCTGTCTGAGTTTGGTTCAGTCTACTGCGGCCTATATCGTTCGTATGACGTGTATGTTGACTACCTATAATATCTACGCATTATTAACCGACTTCAAAAAAAGAAGGAGGTTATCAATTCGACTGTATTTTTTTAAGCTATTGCATAGCTTCTATCGCGGGCCTTGAGCGTGGGGACCGAATCCAGAAATTCCGTAACGAAAAAACCTAACACCCACCACTCCGACCGGCTATGTTATGTCTGGTCGGGCAACTGCCCAATTGAACAAGACGGGTTTTGTGTCTGGTCCGAGCAACTGCCCAATTGAGCGAAACGGGTGTGGTGTCTGGTTCGGGCAACTGCCCAATTGAGCGAGATGGATGTTGTGTCTGGTCCGGGCAACAGCCCAAGTTTTTTTTGTTTAGTTTTTAGAGTGCATCTTCCGACCAGAGAGCTGTTATGTCTGGTCGGGCAACTGCCCAATTGAACGAGACGGGTGTTGTGTCTCGTCCAGGCAACTGCCCAATTGAGCGAGGCGGGTGTTGTGTCTGGTCCGAGCAACTGCCCAATTGAGCGAGACAGGTTTTGTGTCTGGTCCGAGCAACTGCCCAATAGAACGAAACGGGTGTTGTGTCTGGTTCAGGCAACTGCCCAATTGAGCGAGATGGATGTTGTGTCTGGTCCGGGCAACAGCCCAAGTTTTTTTTGTTTAGTTTTTAGAGTGCATCTTCCGACCAGAGAGCTGTTATGTCTGGTCGGGCAACTGCCCAATTGAACGAGACGGGTGTTGTGTCTCGTCCAGGCAACTGCCCAATTGAGCGAGGCGGGTGTTGTGTCTGGTTCAGGCAACTGCCCAATTGAGCGAGATGGATGTTGTGTCTGGTCCGGGCAACAGCCCTAGTTTTTTTGTTTAGTCTATAGAGTGCGTCATCCGACCAGAGAGATGATTTGTCTGGTCAGGCAACTGCCCAATTGAGCGAGGCGGGTGTTGTGTCTGATCCGGGCAACTGCTGCTGCACAGCACGCCGGTCATGTGGCCCGCGTCCGCGGACAATAGGAAGGTGAACTCAGTGCGGCGCCACAGCGCTCTGTGAGGTGAGGTACACGACGCGGCGCGCGACCCGACGGGCGTTGTGTCTGATCATTATTGTGCAGTAGAAGGGTCTCAAAATAAGAAAACAAATGAGAATTTTAATCTTTTTTTTCATTGCCGAGAAACGAACAAAGGTACGTAAGAGCGTTTTCACATTATCCGATCCGGTATCGGTATCGGACGCCGATCCGATATCGGGGTAAGTAAAATGTATGAAATGCCGTGCTCCGTTATCCGATATCGGGCCGGACAATATGAAAGACAGGTACATATTTCATACATTTTACTTACCCCGATATCGGATCGGCGTCCGACACCGATATCGGATTGGATAATGTGAAAACGCTCTTAGGTATTATTTTAAATCTTTTGTTTTTCGAATTCGAGCGGCACACACCGCAACAACCGAAACGGTATGACATGTGTGCATCGTGTAATTTCGTTTTTATTCGGAATGGTTCGGAGCACTATGTGCAAAGCAGAAGTCGCGCCGTGCATGAGGACTAGCGTCTAACCGCTCATCACTGATATTATCTCTTTCGGGCACGATGTCAAGTGAGACAGCGTGCTTTATGGCCGCGCCCGCCAGTGAGTTCAAGCCCGCGCAAAGTGGGACCTTAAAGTGACTGGTGATATAAGGGCAGGGATGGAAGATACCAATGTCACTGTGCTGGTATTGGTCGATTTTTCTAACGCCTTTAATACCGTCAGTCACGAGATCCTTTTGGCCATCCTGTCCTATATTATGATCTCTTCCGAAGCGCTGGAGTGGTTCACTTCCTATCTTCGGGATCGTCAGCAGTCGGTTCACGCTGGAGATTCTACATCTCGCTGGTGTGGGTTGGAAACTGGCGTTCCTCAAGGCGGTATCCTTTCTCCTCTTCTGTTTTCTATTTTTATTAATATCATTACCACCGTACTTCAGTGTTCGTATCATCTGTATGCAGATGACTTGCAGTTGTACTGTCAAGGAAAAGTTGACGAAATATCTGCCGCTATCGATCTATTAAATAGGGACTTAATAGCTATAAAGGCCTGGTCCGACAGATTTGGTGTTGCCGTTAATCCCAATAAATGTCAGGCTATCATCATTGGGAGTTCGCGAAGCATCGCTAAAATTGACAGTGCAACATTGCCACCAGTTCGTTTCGACGGTACGATTGTCCCATTTAGTTCCGATGTTAAGGATCTAGGCTTGCGCATCGATTCTACTCTGAACTGGCGGAATCAAGTGGCTAGTGTTAGTCAGAAGGTTACAGGAACACTTCGGGCTTTGTTTCGGTTGAAGAATCTGTTGCCATCAAGCACGAAGACAATGCTTGTGCAGACCTTGATTTTTCCAATCATCGATTATGGTGACGTGTGCTACTATGACCTGAATGCAGATCTCCTCAACAAACTTGACCGCCTTCTAAATTACTGCATTCGATTCGTATTCAATCTTCGTAAATATGATCATGTTTCAGCGCATCGGTCGCTTCTAAAGTGGTTGCCTATACGTCAGCGCAGAGAGCAAAGAGCGCTCATTACCTTATTTTCTCTTCTTAATTCTCCTAATTCCCCGCGTTATTTAGACTCTCATTTTCAATTCATTTGCGCCAACCATAATAGAAATTTGCGCTCATCTCATAATCGCCTACTTCAATTTCCTTCTCATCGTACTGACTATCTTCACTGTTCTTTCTTTGTTCAAGCTATTTCTTTGTGGAATGCGCTCCCCCAGGAGATCAGGATGGCAACGAACCGATTAGCATTCAAAACCAAAGTTCGCGAGATGATTCGTAAGAAGTTGGCAGTAGTATCATCACAGCGGTGAAGATATCTAATTGTCGATTATAACCAATTGTTTGACTGTGTATGTATGTATATGTAGATATATGTAGTTTATTAATTTGAGTATATATTATGTATTATTATTGTATTTATGGTTTATTAGTATATCTATTCTTGTCTCCGCTTTTCTTTCTCTTATTGCACCTACCACTATTTTTTCTCTGCATCACCCAAAGGTTGACTGGTAGAAAATGCCCAAGGCATTAAGTCCGCCTCTGTACTTATATGTGCATAAAGCATTAAATAAATAAATAAATAAATAAAAACTTTTTACGCAAGTATAAACGTAAGACTAGGTAATATAATCAAAATACTATATCTTAATTTTGATGTACGCATAAGAAAACAAATTTCATTTTTACCGCTATGTTACAATTCTTTATACTAGTTTTACTGTTGTGTAAAGTAATAGTTAGATAAATTGTTTTTTCTCACAAATGTTTTGAAAAACGTCGTATGATACATGTGAGTAATTGGTGATGGCCGTTCTTGGCTCTCTTGTGGTAATCAACAGTATTGTATTCAACACACTTGTATTTTTAGCAAAAAATATGTTTATCGGTTAATATACTACCTATAGGCTACAACTTGTTTGACATAAAAAAAGGCATAGTAATTGAGAGTTTGTTATGTTCACTCAAATGTCTCGGAGGGTGACTGGATCATTCCATTGCTTTAAAAAGGTTGAACAGAGTGTGCCTGAGCATGCGTCTTTTACTTTTTTTAAATTATTCATTTACATAATAAATACCACAAAAGAGAGTAACCGAGATTACGGAGATACGGAGTTCTTGCACGTTCTTCTCCATAGAAATCTACGCTTTGGAATATGTAATTAGCATCACTTCTCTGACTGAACAATTTTTTGATAAATATATAATTCAAAAGTGCCTGTAAGAGGTTTTTCGGAACCAAATGTTTTCATTTTATAGTTTTGTTTTATTTTATTTTTTGTTCTTAATATAACATTTATATTACTTTTTTAAAAATCCATCGTATTGGTACACCACCTTAAATTATAACGATAACTAGTCGACAATATTATCCGTTATTTTTAAATTTCATCGATATGAATTATCGACCTTTTAGTCGCCCTAAATTGCTTTTTTGCATGTGTGATACAACCAATAGCAAACTTGCGATCTAAGTGTGCGTTGTCTACTAGTGTGCGTAATACGCGTCCGTATAGGTTTCTTGCCTGTAGTGGAGTTAAAGAGTGGGAGACGTATATTTTCCCCGAGTAGTCATTGGCAAATCTAGGGAATGCAATCCGGACTATCCGCACATTTTTATTCGACTTGTAAATCCGGATTTGAAAATCAAATCCGCGGATTTTCTGAATAATAAGAAATTTTAATTCGCAATGATATATCTATTTTTATTATTAGTTTAGCACTAGCTTTTGCCCGTGGCTTCGCCCGCGTGGAAGACGGATAACCAAGTAAATTCAGAGAAAAATATTGTAACGTGGGTCCAATATAATTCGTGGTCTACCAATGACAATGCAACTTGTCCAATGCATGCGTGCCCAATAAAGACTGAATGTCTTTTAAGGCGCCAAGCGTCATCATTCTGACAGAAAAAAGTATGAACTAATTACCAACCCTACTACATTCTTTGGGCACACCATAATTATGGCTATAAGTCCCCTCTTTGAGAAGTGTTTGGAAAGACGTCACTGCGTCCTCATCTTCCACATGACACAGGTCCTCACCGGACGTGGTAAGTTCGAGAGGTTTCTCCGCCGGATTTGTGCGAAAGAAACGCCCAGGTGTCATTATTGTGCGGAACGATCGCCTGGACGACACGGTGGAGCTTATGGTTAAGGTGAATGCTTCAGGTCAGCCCGCGAAATTCAAATTTTCTTACGTTTTTTGCATTTTGCAAGCCAGTGGTAGGTTGTATGCAAAAAACGTAAGATAATTTGAATTTCGCGGGCTGACCTGAAGCATCCCCCTTAAGGTGTGACGTTTGACTGTCTTGTCGGACGAACACTAGGTTCGTAAGGGCGAATGCTGAGCGTGGATACTGGGCTCGAACTAGAGGTCAAGCAAATAGTGCTATTGGGTTTTTCCATTAGGAATTACTCTATAGCTGCCCGGAGTTTAAAAGTTGGTGGTATGATACCCCCATGCCTCTGAAAACACGTCAAGCTGTGGGTCCTGCACCTTATCTCTCTCCGGTCGTCCCTTCCCACCGCCTTCTCACCTGACTATATTAAAAGAACAGAAAGTGCGCCAGTGTCTGCGTACACACTTGTGCACTATAATATCTGCAGTATACATCAGGCTTCCAGGTTTCAGTAGGCATCAGGCCACCGTGATCAAAATTCGGTCTGGAGGACCATTATTAAAGGTATGCTCCGTTTGGGCAATGACCACTCACGCCGGGTCCTGGTACGGCCCATGGACCGGAGCGCAAAGGAATATGACAGGCGGCCGCCTATTTCTGCGAAGCAGTAATGCTAGCAAAGGAGGCGGCTGCACGGGCGAGGGAATGATCCTCACGCTCCAGCTCCCGGATCCAGACCCCGATTTCCAGCTACCGTAGGCGCAAACTTGCGGATGGCGAGCAATGGGTAGCTCATCGAACCCGCCACGGCGCGTAGTGTGTCTCAAGGTGATACAAATCGTAGTGGCCCAGCTGGGTCGAAACCTACTGTTGCGAGGGGTTGTGTGAAAACGGGTTATGTGAAAGTGAACCCCGGGGCCCTAGAACGAAGACAAAGAAAAAGAAGAAGGAAGAGGAGTGGATTTTAGTCACTAAAAATCTGATATCCCGTTCTGCCCAGAACGGGAGAAGTCATTGGATAATTTCCAACCCAAAAATGGAAAAAATATACATTCTTTGTCTTTACATGTTGGGAAAACGGCTTCTTGGAGAGGCCGTAATCCACCATGCGGGCCCAGTGTGGGTTTGTGGATGCTACATGTCCTAAAAGTTTTGGTTCTAGGACTTGCCGGTTTCCTCACGATGTTTCCGTGTTAAGGGAAACATCATGTTAATAAATTAATATAAGTAGGTTTGTTTAATTTTCATGACAAATCCGTAAAATCCGGATAATCCGGATTGGACTCAAAATCCGTTTGAATAAATCCGGATTTTTAAAACACGACGGATTTGAATTCCCTAGGCAAATCTATCCTCCGGTATCAGATTATCGTTGAATTTTGGAACATGTTGAACATACTAGGGGTGATCCAAAAGTAATGATAATCAATATGAAATAAGGATATTTTAACTAAAAAAAAAATATATTTCTCTACCTAGTCTCTTAGGAAGTCAATACATTTAGTCCATTCTTTTTTTAAATCCATAATTCCCTTTGAAAAAAAATCTTTGTCTTGATCATCCAAAAACGCCTCTACAGTAGTTATCACCTCGCTATTATTGTCATTTTTTTTTGCCTCAGAGGTGTTTCTTGAGCTGAAAAAAAAGGTAAAAGTCACTGGGTGTCAGGTCTGGCGGATAGGGTAGGTTTTCAAGCAATTCGAATCCCGTTTCTGGAATGGCAGCCATCGCAACGGCGGCTTTGTGAGCCGGTGCGTTTTCTTGGTGAAACAACACTCTAACTCGGAGTTTGCGTCGTTTTTTTCTTTGATAACCTGCCGCAATCTTCTTATTTGGTCTGCGTAGTAAGAGTCCATAATAGTGGCTCCTTTTTCCAAGTATTCCACTATTATAATTCGTTCAGCATCCCATAAAACGGACGCCATAACCTTTCCTGCTGAACTTGACACAATGAATTTCTTTAGCGACGGGGAAGAGGCTCGTTTCCAAGTCTTAGACTCTTGTTTGGTTTCTGGATCAAAATGGTGGATCCAGGTCTTGTCCATAGTCACGAAACGAGACAAAAAAAAATCCTGATCTGTCTGGAACTTTTCGAGATTCGCCCTTGAAATGTCGACACGTTTTGATTTGTGCTCGTCGGTTAACATTCTCAGCACCTAACGTGCAAAGACCTTTTCCATATGCAGTTTGTTCGCAATGATTCTTTGAACACTTGTCAAATGACATCCCTATGACCTCAGCTACATGCTTTATGGTCAATCTTTGATCTGCCAATACGATATCTTCGACTTTTTTGACTTTTTCTGCAGTGTGGAACGTGGATGGGCGTCCCTCGCCATGTTCATTTTCTGTGGATGTTCTACCCAGCTTGAACTCCTTTGACCAGCGCGTAACTGTGGAATATGAAGGAACAGAGTCCCCTTATGTTTCCACTATGTTACTTTGTATGTCTGTGGTAGATTTTTTTTTTCAAACAGAGGTACTTAATGACAGCTCTGATTTAATTTTTCATCATTTTGATGTTTACTCTCTGACTGTTCGTATTCAAATGAATGTAACTCCCTGAAATCGTGGCCTATTTTTATGATTTTTTTATGATGAAGTACTGGATATATGAGGAAACAAAAAAAAATATTTCATATTTTTATGAGCCCTACAAATATCCGATTATCATTACTTTTGGATCACCCCTCGTACAAATAGCATGCGAATACCTGCAAAAATACAATTCATTGCCTCTGATGACAACCATTCCTTTATTTTGATTATTTTTTGAATTTAGCGCTTACTAGATTTTAAATCACAGGGGTGGCTGTGGCGGAGAAACTCATACGAGGAAAAAACCTAGAAGACGTAATTACAGAAAATCAAAAGAAAAATGAAAAGTCAGACACAGAAGTTACACAGAACACGTCAAATTGTACGTCCAAAGTTATTCCGAAATTCGAAGAACGTTTAACTAATATTAGTGTTCTTGATACTACTTTAGACACAAACTCTAGTAATAATATAAAAAATCAAAATGTTATAAAACGCTCTCGTGTAGGCACTGGTGGAGCACGTTACAAGTGTGATGTTTGTCACTACAGTTGTAAACGCAAGGGAGATTTAGTAAAACATATTCGTACGCACACTGGCGAGAAAACTAACAAGTGTGAAGTATGTCAGTGCTGTTTTAGTCAGAAGAGTTCTTTAAATAGACACATTCGTACACACACTGGTGAGAAACCTTACAAGTGTGAAGAATGTCAGCTTTGTTTTAGTCAGAAGACTTCTTTAATAACACACATTCGTAAGCATACTGGTGAAAAACCTTACAAGTGTGAAGAATGTCAGCTTTGCTTTTTGAAGAAGAGTAATTTAAAAAGACACATTCTTAGGCACACTGGCGAGAAACCTTACAAGTGTGATGAATGTCAGCGTTGTTTTAGTTGGAAGAGTATTTTGATAAAACACATTCGCACGCACACTGGTGAGAAACCTTTCAAGTGTGAAGAATGTCGGCGTTGTTTTAGTAAGAAGAGTACTTTAATAACACACATATGTCGTAAGCACACTGGTGAAAAACCTTTTAAGTGTGAAGAATGTCAGCGTTGTTTTACTGGTAAGGGTGATTTGACACGACACATTCGCATGCACACTGGTGAAAAACGTTTCAAGTGTGAAGAATGTCAGCGTTGTTTTAGTCGAAAGAGTCATTTGACACAACACATTTGCATGCACACTGGCGAGAAACACAAACCTTACAAGTGTGAAAAATGTCAGCGCTGTTTTAGTTATAAGAGTAATTTAAATGTACACATTCGTACACACACTGGCGAGAAACCTTTCAAGTGTGAAGAATGTCAGCGTTCTTTTAATCAGTCGAGTACTTTGATACAACACATTCGCACGCACACTGGTGAGAAACCTTTCAAGTGTGAAGAATGTCAGCGTTTTTTTAGTCAGGCGAGTCATTTGATAAAACACATTCGCACGCACACTGGTGAGAAACCTTTCAAGTGTGGCGATTGTCAGCGTTGTTTTAGTCGAAAGAGTTATTTGACACAACACATTTGCACGCACACTGGTGAGAAACTCAAGTGTGAAGAATGTCGGCGTTGTTTTAGTAAGAAGAGTACTTTAATAACACACATACGTCGTAAGCACACTGGTGAAAAACCTTTTAAGTGTGAAGAATGTCAGCGTTGTTTTACTGGTAAGGGTGATTTGACACGACATATTCGCACGCACACTGGTGAAAAACGTTTCAAGTGTGAAGAATGTCAGCGTTGTTTTAGTCGAAAGAGTCATTTGACACAACACATTCGCATGCACACTGGCGAGAAACACAAACCTTACAAGTGTGAAAAATGTCAGCGCTGTTTTAGTTATAAGAGTAATTTAAATGTACACATTCGTACACACACTGGCGAGAAACCTTTCAAGTGTGAAGAATGTCAGCGTTCTTTTAATCAGTCGAGTAATTTGATAAAACACATTCGCACGCACACTGGTGAGTAACCTTTCAAGTGTGGCGATTGTCAGCGTTGTTTTAGTCGAAAGAGTTATTTGACACAACACATTTGCATGCACACTGGCGAGAAACACAATGGCAAATAAACCTTACAAGTGTGAAGAATGTCAGCGTTGTTTTAAGCAGAAGACTAATTTAATAACCCATATCCGTACGCACACTGGTGAGAAACCTTACAAGTGTGAAGAATGTCAGCGCTGTTCTACTAAGAAATATCATTTAATTAGGCACATTTACACGCATACTAATTGTGCGCACACACGCCACGGTCGGAGGACCCACAATAAAACAAATTAAGTTATTTCTAGCTCTAGGCTGGCAAGTGTGGCGCACTCCTCTTTGTAGGGATAAATTATAGCTACGCTGTCCGGCTAGTCTAGCGAGGCTACTTCGATTGAGTGTCTCACGCGTGTTCGATCTGCCGCTCGAGGCGTACTAACAAAAAATACCATCGAATTCTTTATCGAATATTCTATCGAGTTTTTATTTCAAGTATTTGCTCCTTTTATTATGTATTATTGCAGCTTACTGACTCCGAATCGATTTGTTTTTTTTTCGTATAATTTTTCACTATTCGTAATTCTTTCTGTAAATAATAACGTGTTAAATGAAATGGAAAAGCTAATACATACAGGAAACAAACTAAGTTATATCCACTCCATTTATTTTTCTTTTGTTTAGAGAGAATTTAGTACTTACTTAAATAAGTACCTAATTGTAATGTTAACAATTCCTTGACACTTCCATATCTGAGATGACTGTCTAAAAATACCTATATTATTGTATTACTTCATAGGTATAGTTCACATAGTTGTTATTTATTTACTTATTGCATTCATGACGTATACAAGGTCTTGCTACAAAATTATAAGTTTCGTACATGAACCCTGCTAGGGCACCGCAACATTTTTGTTGATTAAAATAAATTAAATTAAAATATAATTGCATGCATTATTAAGTGAATAAAGTTATTCAACATTTATTATTACCTACATTATTATTATCATCATTTTATTACTTATTAATTTATTATTGGATGTCTTTATTACAATTATACATTACTATATTGCGTAAGAGGAAGCGCGGGCTCGCGAGAGATAGAAGGAGTGGAGGGAGGCCTTTGCCCAGGAGTGGGACAGAACAGGCTAACAAAAAAAAAAAAAAAATATTGCGTCAATCTTCAAATAATCTTGATAATATTAATATTACAGAATGTCAATTTGTTAAGAACTCACTTAAGCTATAGTATCACTTCTGTATTAGGTACAATTTAAGTGCATTTACAAATTTATTATCAAATTCTATGTCCTTAGTTCATGAATCCCCGACCGATCCTATGAGACTGCGGTGTTATTGTTTTACTATTGTGTCTCATTTTGTGGGTATGTGATAGGTTAATCTCATTCGGTAATTTATTGTAAATTTTTATGCACATTACAAGAGATCCTGATTGAAACATAGCTAATTTTGAACTTGGCAATGCTAATTCATTTTTTACTCTTAATGAGCGTTGCAGCGGTCTTTGATTCTTAGCCACAGGGAATAACGACGCATGTTTTGTAACAAACTTGCTTACTTCCATAATATAGATGCGTGTTAGGGTGAGCATTTTATATTTAATAAAATAAGGTATACAACTCTGCATTTGGTCTATATTCGCAAGAATTCTCACACATCTTTTTTGTAAAATGAATAGTTATTCTACTTCGACGCAATTTCCCCATACAATAATGCCATAATATATGTTAACCACGAGTCGGCGTACGCGTAGTACGCTGTCATGACTGTTTTGAAGTTGGTTACGTATCTAACATATAACTCTATCTCAACATCGTTATTTAGAATTTGGTGCTCAACTAATAGCGCTATTTATCGATACAAAAGTTAACAATTATATAATTTCATGTAGGATGTGTAAAAGGAACGTATGAATGACTAGCTGTCTCCTGCGGTTTCACCCGCATTTTTCGTTACTGCTCCGCTCCCGTGGGTCGCAGCGTGATGGTACATCTAACACTGATGGGCTATCTAACACTGAAATAATTTTTCAAATCGGACCAGTAGTTCCAGAGATTACCCCCTACATACAAACTTACAAACATACAAACTTACAAATTTTACCTCTTTATAATATTACTAGCTGTCCCTGCGGTTTCACCCGCATTTTTCGTTACTGCTCCGCTCCCGTGGGTCGTAGCGTGATGGTATATAGCCTATAGCATCCTCGATAAATGGGCTATCTAACACTGAAAGAATTTTTCAAATCGGACCAGTAGTTCCAGAGATTACCCCCTACATACAAACTTACAAACTTACAAATTTTACCTCTTTATAATATTAGTATAGATATAGTATAGATGTGTGAAATGAAGCGTAAGAGTGTGTGATTAAAAAAAGGAACGGTATGAAAGAGACAGAAGAGGGATGGCGATTTATGACTGAAGAGCGACAGACGACAGAACAGGACGTGAAGTTGAAAAGATAAGAAAAGGTGGAAAATAAAGAAAAGCAACTGCATCTTCAACAGTTTTATTTCCACTTCCACACTGCTGCGATCCCATAATACTACATTTCATGTACATTAAGGGTGTCTGCCAAGGGGTTACCGCCATCTACCGGTACAAAAGTTAACAATTATAGTTAACAATTATAGCCCGTGAACCCCAGGTTCACGGGCTCTTAGACTAATACTTTGTCTCCTAGACTTCATTAAATTTTGACTTGTATAATTCATCTCTCTAATGCTCAATCAATTTCAATTATTTCTAATCCTAATAGTAATGTAATTTGAATGTGTTGACCCATAAACTTACAAACCACATATGTACGCCGGAAACGGCAAAATATTATCATTATAATATACAACATGTCCTGGGGTGTATGGGGTCCGTTAACATCTGAAGGACCCAAGCCATCCTTACCTGCTAGCGGCGCACGCTGCTGTTCAACGGACAAGGCTCTGGCAAACCTGGTTTCCCTCTAGTAGGGTTGTGGGGGTCAGACGGCTGGTCGCCTCACGTAAAACCAACTTCAGTCAAATATTTATATATATGGATAGGTATAGGATTGCTTTGGGTACTCGAGCTAGGGCGTCGCCGCATAACGACGCGCAGTCACATCGCCCTAAACCTGTGACAAGTGGGTTAGGGCTACCGTGTCAAGTACGGGCACGGTTAAAGAGGTTAGTACCCATAAGGAAGTTCCGCTTTGCCACCTGGAACATTGACTCCCTAACCGGACGTTGCAGAGAACTCGCGGACGTATTTGCGAAGCGTCGGATCCAGTGTGCCTTCCTTTAGGAGACGCGCTGGAAGGGGAATAAGTCCCATGGCATCGGGCAGGGGTACCGGCTAGTGTACACCGGATCACCATGGGGAAGGAACGGAGTGGCCGTAGTTCTGTCTAAAGACCTTCAGGATGGCCTTCTTGAAGTAGACCGATACAGCGACCGGTTGATGCGAGTTAAGGTGCTGATCGAAGGATCGGTTACGAACCTAATCAGTGCCTACGCTCCTCAAACTGGTCACTGTGAGTCTGAAAAGGAGGCCTTCTGGAATGAGTTCGAAGACGTATTACGCGCTATTCCGAATTCCGAAGATGTTTGGGTTGGGGGGGACCTCAACGGTCACGGAGGTCAGTTTGCTGGAGAGCACGGACGTGTTCACGGTGGTTTTGGATACGGCCAACTAAATGCAGAGGGAGTCAGTATACTCAGGACCTGCGCTGTGTCGGACCTAGCCATCGCGAATACGTTCTTTCAGAAGAAGCCCCAGAATCTTAAGAGAGTAACGTACCGTAGTGGTGCCTACTCAACCTAAATAGATTATCTGCTGGTGCGACGGTGCCACGTTGGCAAGGTTACAACTGCAAAGTCATCCCAGGCGAAACAGGGTGGCATGGTGACTGCGACTGTCGCAACCCAGTGCTGGGCACGCCGTCATTGAGACGGTTAGGCCCCTCTTTGAGGAGTGGTTGGAAAGAGGTCACGGCGTCCTCTCTTTCCGTATGACGCAGGTCCTCACCGGACACGGTAAGTTCGGGAGGTTCCTGCATCGAATCAAGCAGGAGAGGACACCCGGTAACGGCTCAACACCGCCTCCTTGTCCTGGACTTTGCGGTCGTGCCAAGGAAGAAAGTGGTCGAGAAACGCAAACCCCGCACTAAGTGGTGGTTGCTTAATGGTTCTAAAAAGTCGGACTTCATCGCGGAGGACGAGCATCTTGAGGTGAGTGCTCCGCATGAGTCCGTTCAAGAGATCTGGAGTAGGATCCATTCAGCAATCACCGCTGCGGGTAAGCGCGTCCTTGGCACTTCTCGTGGTGGCCGCGTCATAGATAAGGAGACGTGGTGGTGGGATGACGGGGTGCAAGAGGCGACTCGGAAGAAGAAGGGTTTATTTAAACAGTGGCAAGGGACCAACTCTCCGGAAGAAAGGGTGGCATATGGAGCGGCTATGCGCGCTTGTAAAAAGCTGTAGCCAGAGCCCGCAACAAAAGTTTGGCGCCCTTATACGACAAGCTGGAAACTGCGGAGGGGCAAAAGCTTATCTTTAAGCTGGCGCGTGCCCGGGAAAAAGCTACACGGGACATTAGCAAATGTCTCTGTGTACGGGACGCCCAGGGTAAGCTGCTCTACGATGCTCCCTCTGTTAAGGAGAGATGGTGTACTTACTTCTCGGAGCTGTTTAATAAACAGCGTCCCCACAACCTTCCTTCCGAACCGCCTCCTAACCTTGGACTTATTTCCCCTATTTCCCCCGACGAAACCCGCATTGCTCTTCGCCACATGAAGAACCGGAAATCGATTAGGCCTGACAATGTGCCAATAGAGGTGTAGAAGGTGATGGGCTCACATGGTGTGGACCTTCTGACGGATCTTTTTAACCGCATCCTGACCACCAAGGAAATGCCAAACCAGTGGTGACTAAACCTAATTATCCCGGTTTACAAAGGCAAAGGTAGCGTACAGGATTGCAGTAACTACCGCGGTATCAAGATCATGTGCCACACCATGAAGCTCTTCGAGCGCATCATTGACACAAGGCTCCGTAGCGAGTGCACTGTCTCTGAGTGTCAATATGGCTTCCGGGCGGGTAACAGCACCATGGACGCAGTGTTCGCCTTACGGTCTCTGCCTGAGGCTTACAGAGAGAGAAGGAGAACTCTGCATATCGCCTTTTTAGACCTGCAGAAGGTCTTCGACTGTATACCTCGGCAGGCTATATGGTGGGCACTCCGCTTCAAGGGTGTTCCCGAGGCCTATATTGACATTATCAGAGATATGTACCGCGATTCCATGTCCTCAGTCCAGATCGCTTTTGGCGAATCCAATGTCTTTCCAATATCTGTTGGCGTTCACCAAGGTTCGGCTCTAAGCCCGTTCTTGTTTAACGTTGTGCTTGATGTAGTTACGGCAAACATCCAGGATCAGCCTCCATGGCTAATGATGTATGCCAATAACATCGCCCTCGCTAACCAGAACAAAGCCCATCTTGAGCGCAAGGTCAACATTTAGAGGGATACGCTGGAAAACGGCAATCTGAGACTAAATGTGGCGAAGACTGAGTACATGTCCTGTGGAGGCACGGATTCAAGCACTATTCGGATTTGATCACAAAGTCCGATAAGTTCCGGTACCTTGGATTCGTGCTGCACGAGTCTGGCAACGTGGATGACGATGTCCAAGCACGTATAGGCGCGGCTTGGGCAAAATAGCGCGAGGTAACATGCGTTTTATGTGACCGTAAAATGCCTCCGAAGCTCAAAGGGCAGATATATAAATGCATCATACGGCCTGTCCTCCTGTACGGTGGCGAGTTTTGGTAGGCATTAAGCGGACACACCCAGGAGCTTCGCGTCACGGAGATGAAGATGCTGAGGTGGATGAGCTGCGTAACGCGATCCGATCGCATATGCAACTCATACATCCGAGGTAGTGTTGGTGTCCGTGACGTGGGGGTAAAACTGCAAGAGTGTCGTCTGCGATGGTATGGCCACGTCATGCGCCGCCCTAGGGAGTACTTTGGTCGGAGATGCATGGATATGGCTGTCCTTGGGGCTAGGTCCCGTGGTCGCCCTCGCAAGCGCTGGCTGGACGTCGTCAAGTCCGACATGAGAGCCAATGGCCTTACTGGGAAGGATGTTAAAGATCGGGCAAAGTGGAGAAAACTCAGTCGGAAGGCGGACCCTGGCAATGGCCGGGATTAACGCCAGGTAGAAGAAGAATATACAACATGTCCTATAATTCATACCGGATATATCATAAGAGAAAAGTTGATACCGGAAGGCTACCAAGGCAAAAAAAGGCTAAATTCAGCAACTTATTGTATCAACTACCTAGTCACAGAGATATTTATAAGAAAATTTTATATAATATGTGTGTTTCGATTTATAATAACTATCCAAATGAACTGAAATCGTTACAGAAATATATTTAAAACAAAATTGACAGAGTGGTTACAAAACAACTGTTTCTACAGTATTAGGGAATTTATGGAAGTAGGTAATATTTAATAATTTAATTTAATCTGCTAATAAAAAGGAATGTTGACGATCAAATTGTATACAATAATTATGTTAATCGAATTTATGAAAGCTGTATAATAATTATGAGAATAATAATATAATTGCATGGTGAATGACATAAATATAAATAATTTTCACACTTGCTTGCAGGCAGAAAGTCCTTGTAAACAATGTATCTCTTGCAAATAAATATTTTGATTTGATTTGAAGACAGACCTGTTCAGGACTTCACGGGAAAAAAACATATGTCAGAATTCTTTTTTGAAGTCATAAAAACCGGACAAGTGCGAGTCGGACTCGCGCACTGAGGGTTCAAAGGTGAAACAAAATTCTTAGGGTATTTCCTGTTGCCGTAGAATGTTAGCAAGGTCTTATAGCACAAATATAAGGCAAAGGCTGAAATGTAAAAATTTGTAGTCACGTCATAAGAATTTCTATTTTGAAAAATCTTCGAGACTCGATTCGAGAATTAGAACATAGGTAAGTTGGTACGGAACCCTCAGTGCGCGAGTCTTTAAAAGAACTAAATTGTGATAGATTTTGTCCCGAGTAGTTATGGACAAATCTATCCTCCGGTATCACCTTATCATTATATTTTGTCACATGTGCATACAAATAGCATTCCAAAACCAGTAAAAACAATTAATTGCCTGTGATGACAACCATTCCTTTAATTTGATTATGTTTTGAATTTAGCGCTTACTAGATTTAAAATTACAGGGGTGGCTGTGGCGGAGAAACTCATACGAGGAAAAAACCTAGAAGACGTTATTACAGAAAATCAAAAGAAAAATGAAAAGTCAGACACAGAAGTTACACAGAACACGTCAAATTGTACGTCCAAAGTTATTCCGAAATTCGAAGAACGTTTAACTGATATTAGTGTTCTTGATACTACTTTAGACACAAACTCTAGTAATAATATAAAAAATCAAAATGTTATAAAACGCTCTCGTGTAGGCACTGGTGGAGCACGTTACAAGTGTGATGTTTGTCACTACAGTTGTAAACGCAAGGGAGATTTAGTAAAACATATTCGTACGCACACTGGCGAGAAAACTAACAAGTGTGAAGTATGTCAGTGCTGTTTTAGTCAGAAGCGTTCTTTAAATAGACACATTCGTACACACACTGGTGAGAAACCTTGCAAGTGTGAAGAATGTCAGCTTTGTTTTAGTCAGAAGACTTCTTTAATAACACACATTCGTAAGCAGACTGGTGAAAAACTTTACAAGTGTGAAGAATGTCAGCTTTGCTTTTTGAAGAAGAGTAATTTAAAAAGACACATTCTTAGGCACACTGGCGAGAAACCTTACAAGTGTGATGAATGTCAGCGTTGTTTTAGTTGGAAGAGTATTTTGATAAAACACATTCGCATGCACACTGGCGAGAAACACAAACCTTACAAGTGTGAAAAATGTCAGCGCTGTTTTAGTTATAAGAGTAATTTAAATGTACACATTCGTACACACACTGGCGAGAAACCTTTCAAGTGTGAAGAATGTCAGCGTTCTTTTAATCAGTCGAGTAATTTGATACAACACATTCGCACGCACACTGGTGAGAAACCTTTCAAGTGTGAAGAATGTCTGCGTTTTTTTAGTCAGGCGAGTCATTTGATAAAACACATTCGCACGCACACTGGTGAGAAACCTTTCAAGTGTGGCGATTGTCAGCGTTGTTTTAGTCGAAAGAGTTATTTGACACAACACATTCGCACGCACACTGGTGAGAAACCTTTCAAGTGTGGCGATTGTCAGCGTTGTTTTAGTCGAAAGAGTCATTTGACACAACACATTTGCATGCGCACTGGCGAGAAACACAATGGCAAATAAACCTTACAAGTGTGAAGAATGTCAGCGCTGTTCTACTAAGAAATATCATTTAATTAGGCACATTCACACGCATACTAATTGTGCGCACACACGCCACGGTCGGAGGACCCACAATAAAACAAATTAAGTTATTTCTAGCTCTAGGCTGGCAAGCCTGGCGCACTCCTCTTTGTAGGCATAAATTATAGCTACGCTGTCCGGCTAGTCTAGCGAGGCTACTTCGATTGAGTGTCTCACGCGTGTTCGATCTGCCGCTCGAGGCGTGCTAACAAAAAATACCATCGAATTCTTTATCGAATATTCTATCGAGTTTTTATTTCAAGTATTTGCTCCTTTTATTATGTATTATTGCAGCTTACTGACTCCGAAACGATTTGTTTTTTTTTTTCGTATAATTTTTCACTATTCGTAATTCTTTGGACAGTGGGTGGTGGCAATTATTTGTAAATACTTTGACAAATTATTGTAAATACACACATCAAAAGTGTCTAGGGATCAACATATATTTTTGCAATAACTTTTCTCCTGATTGATATTAATTAAAATTTTCTTTAAGGATTCATCAAATAAAGTGTTTTCGTTTGTCACAGTAACGATAAACCAAGTCACCTTTGCATTAATAAAGAAATTTGCCATTTTCCTAATAAAGGGATTTTTGACATTTGAACCACTAACATTAAAGTTCGAAAAAAAGACTGAAATAACAGTTTTCTTTAAAATTTTATTGGGTAACTTAAACAATTAATAATCCGTGTTTCTACCGCGAACACTAACAACACAAGAACATCGGTTTGGCATACTCAAAATGAGTTCATCCAAATCACGCTGTGGAATGGCCGCCCATGTTCGTTGCAACAACAAAAAAAGGTCTTCTTGCGACTGGATACCCTCCATATTCGGCAGAGCTCTTCTCTGTAGCATATCCCATGCATGCTCAATCGGGTTCAAGTCTGGCGACTGAGCAGGCCAGGGCAGGACATTGATGTTAGCTGCGGCGAGAGTCTGTCTTACAACTCTTGCGGTGTGCGGTAGTGCATTATCATGCATTAACTGAAATAAGGGACCGATTTGCACTTGTAGAGGAACGATGACGTCTGATACAATCGTCTCAGCATAAATTTGAGCGTTGAGGTTGCCTCTGATCCAAATCAACTCAGTTCTTCCGCCGATCCAAATACCCGCCCATACCATGATGGTTCCACCACTATAAGGATGGACTTCCTGGCAGGATTTTAATCGCTGTTGGCGTCCAGGGGTTCTCCAGTGTCGTATACGTCTTGTATCCGGTCTCATACCAAAACGAGACTCATCAGAAAAGCACACGAAACGCCATTGTTCTTCTGCCCAATTTCTGTGTTCAAGAGCCCATTGATATCGAATCCTACGATTGTGCATTGCTATAGGTGGTACCCGTAGCGGTCTTCGGGAATGAAGGTTCACTTCATGCAAGCGGTTTCTGACTGTTTGGTCGCTAATTAAGTTCCCTGAAGAGTGATGAAGCCTCACGGCTAACATCATGGCGGTTATTGTTGGAGCTCTTCGAGTTAAGATTTGAATGTATCGGTCTTGTCTCCGTGTAGTGCAGCGATACCGTCCTCCATGGCGCTCAGCCACGGTACCAGTGCTTCGGTAACGTGTCCAAAGTCGACTGATAACACTTTGACTTGTATTCAGAGCTAAAGCCACAGTACGTTGCCGGGAACCAGCTTCTATCATTCCCACGGCTCTGAGCATTTCTTCCCTGCTTAAATGACGTCGCCGCTCCATAATAACGTTGGTTTTAATCAGTAGTAGGGAAACAGTAGCACTAATAATGTCTTCAATGCGTTGTATGTTTTTATAGGGAAAATATTGACAGCTGATTTTCATCTTTTACTCGAATTTGATTCACAGTTCCTGATTCAAATTATGAAATGCACCAAAAAGGATCCATATAAAGGAGAAAGAGCAAAATGGTCTATGAGCGGCCAACAACGAAATAGGTATTAAATGAAAGTACTATTACTAAGGACTAACTTTTACTATGAACGTAACATTGCAGCTCATTTAGAAAAAAAATACATATAGGTAAAATACTTAGATAATAAGTGCAAGAAAATGTGCAAACCCATTTTATAAAATACTTATTAACATTAGTTTATGTCTTCCAAAGTATTTCAAAACGTTGTCAGCATACCGTTTACAAGACTCAGCTCAACAATGGGTTTACTACATGGAATATGGACTACCTGAGTTCGAACGGCCCAATCAGCTTCGAGTGCAAACAAAAGAGCCGAGGTGTGGGGTGCGTGTGCGTCACTCGGCGCGCGCAGTCCTTCGCTTACCCTTGTGACGTTGTGTACTGTGCGCTCATCTACGGATTCTTTTTCAAACGTTTTGACCCTGGCTACCCTCTGGACTGTGTTTCTTCCTAACCTGATAACCTAACTACACTTGAGAGCAAAAAAATCGCACATGGCTTGTAATTTGGTTTAATGCTGATATCCCCTTAAATCTAAAGAAATGGAGTATAAATTATTAAGCAAAATTAAAGCATACAAGGTTAACTTTACAAAAACACAAAATTAAAATCATTGACCTTCACGTAATTCACAAAAATCAACCATACACCCAATTCCCTAAATTCACTCATTCGCATTTCACAACTTTCACCTTTACCCAAACCTACAAAAAGGGTTTTTTTTTAATGTTTACTCTGTTTCCGTCAACGTGATAATGTCTCTAATGGAAGCAGACGAATTTCCTGGAAAAATATGGATACCACGTCCGCAGAAGCTGTTCAAGTTATTACCTTGCCCAAAACAGGCCATAAAACAAATGAAGTTGCTCGACAGCCAAAATTGGGCTGTTTCCCTGATCTTCGGGTACACCAAAGGTTTCAAGAGATCAGTGGCTGCATTCGGCGACCAAGACCTGGCCGGTGGCGCATAGGATCAGGGCATGATGATCGCTTTGTTTTAAAAAGTTTTTGAGAAATTGGCTAGCGAACGTGATTGAACTGAGACAAAAGCTTTTAGAAGTTTGCAATGTCAGTATAAATCAGCGGGCAATTAGAAAAGGACTGGATGAAGCAGATCTGACTGCATATCATCCAGCAATTGGTACCAAACTGACCACAGCTCAACAACAAGCCCAGCGACAATTTATCACGGATCACTTAAATTACGTGTATGACTATTGGCCGGCTGTGTTGTTTTCTGATGAGTGCAGAATGACTTACATGACCTTGATGGACGCCTTAGGATCTACAGAAAGTCATCAGCCTAATTTTATCAGTGCTACGTAAGAAATCATGTTGCTTTTCGAGGCGTTTAGGAGTGGCATAATGTTTTACAGTAAAACTGACTTGTATTCATACACTAGAGCTAATACCTGCCCGATATCGAGAGGGTTGATGGCTTCACGTTAAGTACAAAAAAATGCTCAGAGAATCTGTGAAGCTGCTGGTGTAGCTTATTGGTAATTTTTTTTTCTTAACGCACGGCAATACCAGGTCGCATGTCGCTAGAACAGTTTTCACTACATGGAAAACTTTGAAATCATCGCGATAGTAAGGTCTGTGCGTAGTTCTGATCTTAATCCAATTGAACACATCTGGAATGATCTTAAAAGAAGAGTCACAGCAAAAACCTCGTTTCTTCGCGACACCAAGAGCGTCAATTTATCATTGACGAGGTGTGGGAAGTTATACCAGACAACTTCATAGTAAAATTAATACGGTCCATGAGACATCGATTAACAGCTGTAATTGAGGCTAAGAGAGGGAATACACTTTATTAATAAACTGGTTAACCAAGAACTTTAAGTTTGACTCTCATTCTCTCTTAAGCAAAACTTGGTAATTTTACCCTCATGTTAGATATTGTGCTCTAAAACTTTTCAAGGGTATTTTTTTACACTGTATTTCATATCATTAGAAAGATAATGAAATGGTCTTTAAACTTGTGTATGCATTTCTTTCAAAATCTTTTCATATTCATGACAAAATCTGTCTTAACATAACAAGTCATGATGTGCGATTTTATTGCTCTCGAGTGTATTAACTCTGAACTTCTGTACGTTTGTGCTTGTGTACTTGGACTCTGGACTTGTGTACGCCAACGGAACATTATTGAAAAATGGCAGAAAATCGACCTATATGTGTTTTGTGCAATCGATCAGTGGTTAATAGAAGAAGGTTAGAAATAACCCATGCTCTTTTTGAGGAAAATGCTGCCAATGCTCAATATATTATTGAAGCTATAGCTCCACAGCAAGTAAGTATTTTTAGACTATTTTTTGGTTGTTTTTACCCGTATGTACGCACCCTATAGCGGTGATGGCCTCATAATATTGTGTCACGATGGGCATATGGGACACATCGTTGGGTGAAGTGTGGGCTCTTTATTGAAAGTCCACGTTACAGTTTTGATTGTATTTTTATGTACGTCCTTTTAGTGAATTATGTTATTTCCTTAAGCGTATGGTTCTTTTCTAACAATACTTAAGTTATAGTCAAAACAAATCTTCTCTCTCTTTTACACACATGGTGCATATGGAAACAGAGCCAACGTTATCTAGCTTCAAAATATAATAGAGGCCAACCACTCATTAACAATGCGTATGAGCATGACTCATTCGTCACGTTGAAAAAGAGCTCGGCATGTTCTACTATACAACACATGATTTAACTGAAACTGCTGTGAGTTTTAAATACTATGTTATAAACTATTTTCCTTTTCAGGTTGAATACAACGGCCGAGAATACGTTTGTCGACCCTGTTGGCAACGAGCTCAACGGGCTGTGCAGCCAAACAATAACCCTGCCCCGCACGAATGTGTTCTTCAAGTGGAAGAATATTCACGAGTGCCTAGCACCTCGGCAAACTGTATGTTTGACAGATGCCGTAGTGTTTCACGTCGTCGAATGCCTGAGAATGTAAGGATTACTCTTATGTTACATTCTAACTTATTCATACCAGACAGTGCCAGAATATGTGATGCACATTTAACATCAAATGATTGGGAAGAGCTCATTGATAGTCCAAATCTCAGACATGATTTTAACAGCACTCATTTTGTGCAAATACTAGAGCTTTTTAAAAAAGGTGTTTTAAATAAAAATATTCTGGACTTTGAAGATATTGAAAATATGGATCCTAATGAGATTCATATTCGATTGGGCGTTAGCAGAGATCAATTCAATACAATCTTGGAACAAACGCCTTCTTTGTCTGAGTCAAACGCCAAAACAAAACTAGCCATTTATTTAATGAAGTTGCGAACTGGTGATAGCAACGAGGGATTAGCCACGCTCTTTAACATAAGTAGAAGGACTCTAGAAAGGCATTTAAAAACCGCGCGTGATGCTATATCTCTGGATTTTAAGCCACGACACCTGGGACTCGACCATTTAAATAGAAGAATGGTCGCTGACCGTAATCTTATTGTACCAAACGCGTTATTTGGAAATCCCGAGTCTTCTCCAGAAGAAAGGAAGGCAGTAACAATCATGGATGGAACATATATTTATATACAGAAGAGCTCCAACTTTTCGTTCCAGCGACAGACCTACAGTCTACACAAATACGAAAATCTATTAAAACCGTTCTTAATGGTGTGTTCCGATGGGCATATAATTGATGTTTGCGGGCCCTATGCTGCTACCGACTCAGATGCCAGTATTTTGGAAAGAATTATAAATGACGAAGAAGGCACATTTCACTGGTTTTACCGGGCTGGCGACATATTCATTTTAGATCGTGGGTTTAGAGACGTCTGTGGCGATTTGGAGCGATGCAACTACAGTGCCTATATGCCAGAAACCAAAGACCGCGGTGCAGACCAGCTTACTACTGAACAGGCCAATAGAACTAGGCTGGTAACTCTATGCCGCTGGGTAGTGGAAGTTATAAATGGCAGGTTCAAGCGAGATTTCAAATTGTTTAGGCAAGAATATTTTAATCGCGCCTTAAGTCACATGTTTGAGGACTTCCAAAACGCAGCGGCACTCATCAATGCGTTCCAAACACCAATACAAGATAGTATTCATGCATCATCGTTCGTAAATATAATTAATGAACGTTTTGAAATACCGAACCTCTTAGCGGACTATGTTATCCGTCATAACATAAATAGACAGAGGGCATCATTTGAAAGACTCAGCAGCGACCAACCTATTTTTGAAGACTTTCCGGTTTTTTCTGAAGAAGACCTAATTCTGTTTGCACTTGGCACATACCAAATCAAGTTGGCTCGCAGCTACTACGCTGAACACAGAACATATAAAGGAAGTTAGAAAGGCCTTGTGGGCGTGGCACGCGCGCCGCGGTTATGAGCGAATGCTCATAATCAACCGAAATTTACTTTACCGGTCAGCAATCGTGCTTTTGTTTTGACAGCGTACGTAAGCTCCGCAAAAATATTAAATTATGCCGTCTTGCGCTATTGTAACGTGTCGGAAAAGAAGCCAGGTGTGTAGTGTAGCACGAGATGTGATTTCTTTCCATCGGTAAGTCCAAAAACATTAAAATACTTGTGATATTTGTAATTATAACATTAGCATTATGAAGTTTGTAGACAAAAACGATATAATCGCAATCAGACCAATAGTAATATATTGCTTGCAATAGGTTTGCAAGTCGTGCAAAATGGTACCCCATTTTGCACGACGTGAGCGATCGCGCAATGTATTACGTTCACTGCGAGAGAACCAAAAGTACAATTCCACGAAATTTTGACATATCGATAGTGCTGTGCCAATTTGTAAACAATGTCGATAATTACTATGGTACAAATGATTATTATCAATAGAAAACTTTATAACTAAAATAACATTATTTATCACGATTAATAGATTTTGAGTAAGGTTTCTATGTATTTAAGTTTTATGATTTTTTTAATTGAAACTAACATAATTATGATTTAATATGTTTTGTGTTTCCAACAGATCCAGGTATAAGAAAACTATAGATTGAGACAACTGGTACAATTGATTGGATCCCTACTAAATGTAGCACAATTAGTTCGCAACATTTCGATGATGATAATTACATAACAACAAAGTCAGGGAAAAGAAACTTAAAATCAAATGCTTATCCGCACAGATATATCGTTAAACACATAACGAGTTCAGTAAGTAAACCTATTGAATTAAAGTAATTAAAGCTAAAAAAAGGAAAAATTTAGTAGCAAAAGATAAAGGTGGTTTTTTGTACCCTTCGAAAGAATTGCTACTAATCTGCAAAATATCTGAAGCAATTATAAAAAAGTACACCGAAAACCTTCGGAATATTAAATTAAAATAGAGCAAGCGTATGCTACTTAATAAATACATACGTATTTATTTATTTATTGCATTCATGACGTATACAAGGCCTTGCTACAAAATTATAAGTTTCGTACATGGACCCTGCTAGGGCACCGCAACATTTTTGTTGATTAATATAAATTAAATTAAAATATAATTGCATGCATTATTAAGTAAATAAAGTTATTCAAGATTTATTATTACGTTATTATTGTCATCATGTAATTATTAATTTATTAATTATTGACTGTCTTTATTACAATTATACGCGTCAATCTTCAAATAATCTTGATAATATTAATATTACAGAATGTCAATTTGTTAAGAACTCATTTAAGCTATAGTAACACTTCTGTATTAGGTACAATTTAAATGCGTTTACAAATTTATTATCAAATTCTATGTCCTTAATCTCATTCGGTAATTTATTGTAATTTTTTTTAAAGAGGTCCTGATTGAAACATAGCTAATTTTGAACTTGGCAATGCTAATTCATTTTTTACTCTTAATGAGCGTTGCAGCGGTCTTTGATTCTTAGCCACAGGGAATAACGACGCATGTTTTCTAACAAACTTGCTTACCTCCATAATATAGATGCTTGTTAGGGTGAGCATTTTATATTTAATAAAATAAGGTTTACAACTCTGCATTTGGTCTATGTTCGCAAGAATTCTCACACATCTTTTTTGTAAAATGAACAGTTTTTTTACTGCGACGCAATTTCCCCATACAATAATGCCATATGTTAACCACGAGTAGACGTACGCGTAGTACGCTGTCTTCGCTGTTTTGAAGTCGGTTGATCTTTTCGACTCATTTAAAGCATTCACAAAACTTGCAACTTTGTTTGATACAAAATTAATATGTGCCTTCCAATTTATATTAGTGTCAACTATCAGTCCCAAGAGTCTAAATTCATCGACACACTGGAGCGGTATGTCATTGAATGAGTAGTTAATACTCAATGAACGTTTTTGATAAGGACTGTATTGCATAATTTTAGTTTTTGAGAATTTTTTTTTTCAAATTGTGGTCCTTTTGCCAATTTACTATTTTTGTCAGTATTAAATATAGTGTCGACCAGTATTAAATTTAAGTTGCTACCGTCGTCACATGGAAACACTATTGAGATGTCGTCAGCAAAAAGGACACTCTGGACATTTATTTCTCTCGGCAAATCGTTAATATAGATTAGGAATAAAATGCACCCGTATTACTTCAGGGACACTATTTTTTTCCTTTTGAACTGGTGATAAGCACCGGAAATGTAAGGTTGAGAGACAACCGACTTTCTCTAATAATCAAATAATAAACACGGTAAATATTCCATGGTAAATCCTAATTTTAATAAAAAAATTGTTTTTAATAATTCAGTTATGTATTTTTTTATTTGTTGAATGATATATGAATATCGTACGTGTTCACAACATGTATTACAGAAGTCCACATAGTCCACAATACTTGCAAAGTAAGAAGCAAGATTACATTAATTTTATCGATATCAATAATCGACCTTTTGGTCGCCCTAGCATACATGAGATTTTTACGCGTGTATGAGTGTACGTCAAACGCAGTAATTGCGTTAGTGTGACAACCAATAGCAAACTCACAATCGAAGTGTATGTTGTTTATTTGTGTGCGTAATCCGCGTAGGCATTGGTTTTCTGCTTGTAGTGAAATAAAAGAGTGGGAGACAAACGGCGACACGCGTTCCGATACAAATCAGGAACTATTTCCTTTCTAACTTCCTTTATATGTTCTGTGACGCTGAACACTTAATTGAAGGCTTATACAATATCGAAGTATACCGGGAGCGACAAATAAGTCAGCTCAGAGATTTTATTGAAGAAGAAGATATTTGGTTATTACGTGTGCGAATACAATCTAGACATGTAAGGTCCAGAATATATTATTCTTATATTGTAATTAACCGACAAAGACAAAATAGAGAAGCAATTGCTCATTATTATTGCAGTTGTTTGAGTGGAAGGCGCACAATCGGTTGTTGCGCACACGTTATGTGTGTAGTGTGGTATCTGGCATGGGCTAGACATCAAGACGAGGATATTTTATTACCGGCATCAGAACTCAGTGCTATTATTGTACATTAAATGTATGAATGTGGACGAGGCAAAAGGAGTATGTAAGGATCGTAGCAAGTGGCGTTCTGTGGTTTCTGCCTACCCCCATGGGAAAAGGGCGTGAGTTTATGTATGTAAATGTATGTAAAATAAATGTATTGAAGTAAACAAGTCATTTTATTTTATTTCCTTATTTTTAAGACTTAACAGTCAGTTGCAGAAAGGCTCTTTAAATTTTTAAAGCGACCTTAAATATTAATGAGTCTTTAAAGTGTTGCACAAAATAGCATTTATCCCATATTTTAATACTCCATTAACTTTAATGAACCTAACGTCAAATCGGGACTTTAGCTTATTTTTACGTTGCACAAAACGTCATTAGCGCTAAAGGAGTTTTAATTTGACAGTTTGAGGTTATAATTTTTAATGCCTTGTAAAGCGTCCATTAAAACTATAAAGTTGTCATAAAATCTGTGTACTGCAAAGAATACTCCAAGATAAAGTGTAAAGTGAACTGTTTTGCAAATAGGTAGTGATTTCTAGCCTTTATTTCAGTATTTTTACGATTTCAGTGTTTATTACAATGTCCCTCTCAAGTCTTTCGTCTTTATCCGATCCTGAGCAATATGTTCCAAGACGACGTCGTGTAATTCCAGATAGGATAAATTTATTTGAAAAATATGATGGAGAAGATTTTCGTGTGAGATACAGGATTTCGAAAGAGGTTGCTTTACGTATTTGCGAGATACTCAATTTAGAACCTGAAACTCGAAGAAATAAAGCCATTGATGGCCTCACACAGTTATTAATTTGTTTGAGGTTCTTCGCTACAGGATCTTTCCAGCAAGTGTTAGGCGATTTGGTTAATGTGCACAAGTCTACAATATGTCGAATAGTACAAAAAGTAACCCGCAAGCTGGCAAGTCTAAGCTCTGTAAATATCAAGATGCCAACGGACAGGAATGAGCTACGTAAAGTTGCTGAAGGATTTTTCCAAATTGATGGCTTTCCACGGGTGGCAGGAGCCCTTGATTGCACCCATGTCAAAATAGTTAGCAGAGGGGGGTCATTACCTGAACTGTATCGTTGTAGGAAGGGATTCTTTTCCATTAACGTGCAAGCTGTTTGTGACTCCACTCTTAAAATAAGAGACCTCATAGCACGTTGGCCTGGGTCAGTCCATGACTCAACAATTTTTAATAACTCACACATATGTGCAGATTTTGAAAGAGGGAAATATGGCCCATACTGTTTATTGGGAGACAGCGGCTATTTTAATAAAAATTATTTGTTGACACCCTTTCTGCGTCCTCAAAACAATTCAGAAGAAGCATACAACAAAAGCCACATTGCAACCCGCAATACAATAGAAAGATGCTTTGGTGTGCTAAAACTGAGTGTAATGCCTTGAAAAAGGTATCACACTCAACAAAACATCAACAGTTCTGCAAGTTATAGTTGCATGTGTGGTGTTACATAATATCTGTGTAGAACTTGATGAGGTGGAACCTCCCAATGATATAGAAATAGTTACTGATGGAGATGATGAACATTTCTTAAATGCCAGTTTACAGTCTGTTCAGACATCTGTCCGAACAGCAATTGTAAATAGTGTTTTCTCTTAATTAAATTTATTATTTCATATAAAAAATTATTATGTTATTGTTTCATTTATTATTAAACACACTAAATAGAAATAGTCCTAAATATTCTTATACAATAAGATATTCAAGGTACTGTTAAAATAAAAATCTTGGTAGAGCAGTTGGGAATAAACCAATGAAAATAACATTATTAATTCAACTTTTTTCTTTATTTTTCAACATTTCCATTTTCAAAGCATGTTTTTTTTTCATGTGCCAAAATTTCTAACATCAACTTCTTTCTTTCCAAATCTGCATTCTGGCATTTTTTCTTGAAATATAATTTCTTCAATGCGTCAGCTGATGCAGGTTTTAAAATTTTTCTTTGCTTGAATGCTGAAACAACAAATATCTAAGTACATAAAGATTTATCTACATACTATCTATCTATAGCCTAGCCGTTTTCCCAATTATGTGGGGTCCAGTCTGACGGGATGCAGCTGAATGTCAGCGGTTTCCATGGAGCAACTGCCATCACACTTCCACAACCCAGTTTCTGGGAAACACTATACCCCTTGTTTAGATTGATTGTCGAGGCTTTCTGGCTTCTAACTGCACGTAATGACTGTCAAAGATATATAAATGACAACCAGACTTTACATGCTTTCCGATGGGATGTCAGAGATATCTAAAAAAAATATATGATTTGAAAAAGTCACATTGATACTTGCCCGGATTTGAACCTACAACCACTTATACGAGAGATGGGCACCTTTACCTTTTTATCTATATACCACACAGAAAAATAAGTTACATAATTATCACTTTTTATTTACCTTTTTTCTTACTCGAAAAATTGTGATGCTTTGGAGTAGCTGCTATTTTTGGAGTTGAATTTATTTCTGCTGTCAAATTGTCAGAAGCTTGCCGTTCTTCAGCTGAAACAAAATACAAGCATCCTGATATCAAATATTGTTCTAGTACAAAAATATTTTAAAATATTGTTATTTTGCATTAGTTTTGAAACTGTAATACTGTACACACACGTACCTATTACTATAATCTCCTGTGTCGGTGGACATGATGTAGAGGCATAAGCCGGTATTGGTATAATACCATTAATTTTAGCAGCAGTAATGACATCAGTATCTATAAAATGAGTTTAATTATAAGTAACAGAAGAAGCAAAAAAAAATTAATATATTTTTTTTGATGAAAAGATTAAACATGAACAGTATTGAGACTAGTATACCTTTAAAGAAACCTGATGCACTATCGTATGGATTGCACAATGGTTCCACCTGGTCCTGTATAATAGCCAAGACTTTTGCATCATTGTCAGTCATTTTTGGCTTCCAAAAACCACCACCGGTCTTGTTCATTTCAATCTAAAAAACAATAAAACAATATATTATGAAAAACAAGTTTTATCATTCCATTTTTCTTGTGAAGGAAAACAGCATGATATTATAGAAAATGGTCATTCATCAATAATGCAAAGTAGATTATTACCTTGTCTTCTTTAATATTCCTTATTGCACATACAACATCGTCCTGTGTCACCATTTGGTTTTGTTCAGCATTGATGTATGCTAATTTCTGCAAAAATAAGAAGTTGAACTTTAATTACAATCTCAATGGTGTCCCCATTGTAACCTGCATTTAGCACTATGACCATCTAGATAATTATAGACTACTTACATTACTTTCTCCAACATCTTTGCGAGATTTTTGTTTCATATTGTCATATAAAGACTTTAATCGATCCGTATCTCTTGGGCCACTAGTACAACTACTATTAAATTTTGTAGTAATGGCATTCCATGCTTCCCTCTTTCTCTCAATAAACTTGCCCCCCGTTCTTTTGCACTCTATAATATCCTTAGATCTGTAAGATGATAATGTTTTAGGTCAATAGTTTAAAGTAAAGCAGTAACACAAAATAATAAATAATACACGTGGTAGTTTAATACTCACTGCATGACAAGATCTATTAATAATGATTTTTCTTCCTGTGTATAATTTGCCCCTCGTTTTCGCGGTTGCTGTTGTGATTGTGACATATTTAATTTATTAATTCACGTAAATAAACAGAAAACACAACACGCATGTAGGTATCGCTGTCAGTTTATTTGAAAAATAAAATAAAATAAAATAAATAAATAAAAATTTTATTCAAAATACAATGTTTACAAAAATTAACATAAGCCTTCAGTAAAACAATTATCTATAACATTATTTTGCATAAGAATAAAGTAAATCTAATATAATATTAAAGGTGCAATGAATACGGTTCGAAATTGCAATAGTTAATAACGGACCACCCGAGCTAGGTTAATTTAAACCTGTGTTTCAGGCCATCGCATTACTTTTAAAATTAATTTCGTTGTAAAATATTTAAAATGACTACTGAACTAAATATTATAAAAATATAGTCTATGTTTAAAAACTATGAAAATAAGCTTATGGTACAATAAAATTTAAGAATATATCTATGAAATTATACAAAAATAAACAATAACGAGGGGATCAGTTAACTTATGGTACAATAATACCTAAATCTATGTCTATAAAATTATACAAAATAAATAATAATGAGGGAATCAGATAACATTATGTCAATATTTCCAGAAGTTGTTCCGTGTCTGTGTAATTGAGTATCACTAAATGTTCCGATAACATCTTACTACATTCTATATACCTTACATTATAGATGCTTAGTACCTTGTTGAGCCTATTGTATAGAAAAGGTCCCAAGAACACGTAAAAGCGTTTAGCAAAAGCATGTTTAGTTTGAGGCTTTATGCAAACCGAGTCCTTCCTTCTCCTGTCAGAAGGTACAGGGACAAAAGGAAGTACAGAATGCTGGTGTAGTACTACGTTTAAAATAAATAATTGCCGTACTGTAAGTACATTACATGCTGTGTAGAGTTCGTGCGTAGGAAATCTAAAAGGGCGAAATGTAGCGACCTTGAGAATTGCTCTTTGAGCACGCTCTAACGGGAGTAAAATTGTTTTAGCCGCTCCACCCCAGGAAGTTATGCAATATGTAAGAATGGATTGACACAAAGCTAAATAGACCTGTTTAATTAATTTGTAATCGGCTACGTTTCGCAAATTTTTAAAAACATATATTAATTTGCGAACTCTCGTACACAATAGCTCGATATGTTTACGGAAATTTAGATTTGTGTCAATCGTGACACCTAGATATTTTACATGGTCAGCTTTAACTAAAGTCGGGCAAGTGCATGCAGTGTCAGCATACGTGCAGTTATGCGCGTGAATATTTAGGTTAGTAAGCGATATGTTAGCATTTCTCATTGTAAATAAAATGTAATTTGTTTTATCTGCGTTTAATGATAGGAGATTCTTCTGGAGCCAGTTAGACACAATGTTAAAACCATTTTGAGCATATTCATAAACCTCAACTCTTGACCTACCTGAAAACAATAAAGCGGTATCATCTGCATATGACATTATAACACCATTTTGGAGCGACAGGCTGCATAGTTCATTAATGTAGATTAAAAATAAGGTGGGCCCCAAAATGCTACCTTGCGGTATACCAAAAGAACTATTTTTTAGATCCGAACTGGTATACTGGCCTATTTTTAGGCATTGATGACGATCGCTGATATAGTCAGAAAATAATAGAAGTTGTTCACCTCTTATCCCAAGTGTCTCAAGTTTGTGTAAAAGCAAAGAACAAGAAATAGTGTCGAAGGCCTTGGCAAGGTCTAGAAAGATCCCAATTGTGTGCATACCATTATCTAGGTTAGTAGTTATATAGTTAGTCAAATGGTGGACTGCTTGACTAGTTGATCTTTTGGCCCTAAAACCAAATTGATTATCTGATAGTAGTCTGTTATCTTCTAAATATTTTATCAACCTACTGTTGATCATTTTCTCCAAAATTTTTGATAGACCGGTTAACACTGAGATAGGTCTGTAGTTGTTCACGCTGGTTTTATCTCCAGATTTGAATACAGGAGTGACCACAGCCTTCTTTAGTAATTTTGGAAATATGCCTTTAGATAAGCAAAGTTGAAAGATGTGGGTTAGAGGAGGGGCAAGTAGGTATTTAAAACTTTTAAGTATATTATTAGGTATGCCATCCCACCCAGTGGCGCAAACATCCTTAAGCCCGCTTATAATTCTGACTACTTCGTCAACGTCGGTATCTAATAAAACAAAAGAATTTAGTGTGGAGGATGAGGTGGTCGAGTTGTGTTGGGAAATGATACTTGAGTTAAGTGATTTTTCAGCCAATTTTTTACCAACATTAACAAAAAAACTGTTTGCTTTATTTATCGCTTCGGTTGGGTTTATATCTGATAATAATAAATCAAGCGGAGGTTCTGGTTTTTTTGATAGAAATGTGTAAGATTTTACAAACTTCCACACAAGTTTACTATTTTTCCCGGCCTTCTGTAGTTCGTTTTTATCGTACTGATTTTTTAGTTTTTTCAAAAGATTATTACAGAAGTTTCGATACCTTTTGTAAGTTATAGAAAGCCCTTCGTCAGCAGGAGCCAATTTCAATTTTTGGTGAAGTCTGTCTCTATGCCTTATGCAACGAACGAGACCAGGGGTGATCCAGGGTTTAATACAACTATACTTCCTAGGCATTGTCTTAGTAAACGTGTTTTTCTTTATCGCAGATTGTAACGAATTAATTAAATAATTTAACGAGCTATTTGCATCGTCTGAATTATAAACAGGGTCAAGATTAATACAGCGTATGTCATTCTCAAGATTTGTCATATTAATTTTAGTGCAGCTACGCATGCAGTTTTTTCTAGGTGAACTTATTTGTAATGTTAGTAAAACCGCCTGATGATCGGTAAGCGTAGAATTAGTAACCAATGTTTTGGATGGATTTTTTGATTTTAGAATGATGTGGTCTAAACATGAGCCGCTCTGATGCGTGGGGTGGTAGTGAGCTGGTAGAAGTCCATGAAATGAGCAAATATTCAGATAATTATGTACATTAGTGTCTGTTTTCCCGGAAGCAATGTTAATGTTAATATCGCCCAAAAGTATTATATTTTTAAAAGACGTTAAGATTTTTAAGTTTGTGTCAAGTGATTCCAAAAATCTGTCTATGTTTTGAGAAGGAGGCCTATAAATAGCCATGACTACCGTGTCGGGAACAATTTTAATGATCAAACAATTACTATCCAGGAATACAGGTTCTTCTTTTATTGTTCTTAAATTATTTTTGATATAAACTACTACACCATCGTTCTGGTTTATGTTTCTTTGACTTCTGTAGGAATAATAACCATCAAGAGATGGTAAATTAGTCGTCTGTTTTGATAGCCAACACTCTGTTAAGACAATAATATCACAGCTTAGGTCTAGGTCCTGTAACAACACTTCAAAACCGGTCATGTTTCGATTTATGCTGCGAATATTCTGTGTGAGTAGCGTTAATGTTTTGTCACCAGAAGGGAGATGATGCTTGCAATCCTCAATATTGCAGATTTTAGACTCCGACACAGAAAAACTATCTAGATCGCAAATAAGGTGATTTGTCATAATTATTATAAAAGAAAAAAGAAAATAAAGTATATATAAGCTACCTGTTTAACTGCTAAAAAACTAAAATGTAAGGTGACGCTCTTAGGCGCCTTCATAATCTATTGAGTTTATGTAATTCATTTCTGCATGCTTGCGGGCCGGGCAACTTACATCACCAGTAGGATGGTCACATTTCCTCTTGAAGCGTTTACATGTTGCGCATCGAGGGGAAGAAGATTTGCTGTTGCATTCCTTGAAGGAATGGCCGCTCTCTCCACAGTGGTTGCAGGTAGGACTGGTTTCCCGGCAGAACTTGGCTGCATGTCCAAACTGCTGGCAATTGAAGCACCTGGTGACGATAGTGAAATCTCTCACCGGGCATGACGTCCAATTGATAAAAATTCGGCTTTGGTTTATGATAACCTTTCTTATGCTAGCAGGTAGTTCCAAGATGTAGTTGCAAGTAGGAAGGTCTTTCTTACCCGATTTATGGCTCAATTTGATGGAATCTAAGAAGGTCTCACGAGTAATATTCGGCAATTTGTCTGAAAGGTTCTGCTCGTAAATACAGTCAAATACTTCCTTCTCAGTGAGAGCGACGGGGACACCAATGACAGCAATCCTAGGTCGGCGTTTGGAAGGTTCTTCTATTTTAAGGCCAGATGATGCAAGTTTTTCCGACTTCTTAAGTTTATCTATATCGCCTTTGTTTTCGGTGCTAATCAAAACGCCCCCATTTTTCACCTTCTTTAGGCCTCGAACATGAAGCTTTAGTTGTTCCGGGGAGATAATCTTTTGGACTAGAGACTTGGTGTCGTCACTTGATTGGGTCTTATCGCTGGGATAGATGGCGACTGAGCTCAAATTTGCTGGACGAACGATGTCGGTACCTTTCTTAACCATGCTAGCATAAGAGCCTGTAATTTCAGATGGATTCAGTTTGGTCTCTACAACCTCTCTGAACTGCTGGAGAGAGTTCACTACGTTCTGCTGATTCTGAAGGTGCTGGATTGTGGTGTGGGCCAAGATAGTCTTCGTCTTCAAAGATTGGTATAAGACGGCCATCTGAGCCGTCCCATTTGAGACCTTACGGCAAAGAGCGGAGACACGAAGCTTCTGGTCCGAGTTCATTTTACTATCCCCGGCTACAGTGCAAACTTCATGCAGAATTGCATCTATGGATCCTATCCACTGCTGTACCTCCTGCGTACATATAACTTCACTCGGCAGTTCATTCTCCGCGGGGGCTGGTGGGTTTGGGTCGCTAGGGGGTAACGCTTGGGTAGGCGTCGGTGGAGGACTTCGCCGTAGTAATTGGCTACGACCAAACGGACTCGCTCCGTGGTTGGACATTTTACCGAAAACACTCAATTTATTGTTTATAAATGTCTATCTAGTTCATCTTGTTTAGGTACATATGTTACAAATCACACGCGACACACTTTAATTTTATACTGACAGAGCAATATTTATATTTATTTTTCGTAATTGTTTATTTCATTATAATCAAAACTGAACACACGTCCGCTTAGTTTCACGACTCGTAAGCGATCCAAATGACTGACATTAGGAGGTTAAGAATTTGACGTTTACTCACGTTTTATTTTTGCAAACGCATTCGTGTTGACATGAGAGAACGCAGTAACTAAACGCAACCATTCAATCACTTCATTCAACATGTTTTTTTAACTTGCAATACTATTTAATGTCGTCTTTAAACGGTCTTTAGTTAAAGGATCATTTTAGGGACCCGTAATAGTTTTGTGCAACGCCTTTAAATCTAATGAACTAATTAGCGATAATGACTCATTAACTAAAGTCGATTTTAAGGACAGCTTTCTGCAACTGACTGTAAATCTTAGTAATTAATACGCTAAATCACAGGCTTACATATCTAAAATAAAAATGTATTTAGTTCCATTAATAATGACACTACAGATATAAAACTTCTTGAACCCGTAATTGTAGGGTGATAGTAAACCAAAAAAAAATTAAATGTTCCTGGCCGCTGATAGACCAAGTGCCGTACGATTTTGCCCATTCTCCTTTATAAAATCATAAATTTATTACAAAGCCACATCTCAATCTCAAGAAATCCGCATAAAAATGCTTGATCCCTAGACACTTTTGATGTGTGTAATAACGTGTTAAATGAAATGGAAAAGCTAATGCATACAGGAAACAAACTAAGTTATATCCACTCCATTTATTTTTCTTTTGTTTAGAGAGAATTTAGTACTTACTTAAATAAGTACCTAATTGTAATGTAAACAATTTCTTGACACTTCCATATGCCTTCGCCTTCGAACGTCAAAGTTTGGCGAGATTTAGAGTTAAGGTAACACCTATATTTTATTATTTCAATAAACGATTTAAAAAAATATGTATATGAGATTTTTTTTTTCTGGTAGGGTTCATCAGAATGACTTCTCCCGCTCTTGGGCGAAGCGGGAGGGCGTGTCAGACTCTTACTGACTAAACCCCTACCCCGTTCCTTCGTTGCCTTCGTTCTGGGGGGGACTCGGTGTCAACCTTTAGGAATACCACGTGTTCCCCCCAGAGGCTTCGGCCCTGCCGGGCCCCTACAGTTTGCTGACATCTCCTTGAGGCGAGCGTGGAACAGAACGCGCCGTTGACGACTGGGCTCGGTCCAGATTATTTCCAGACTACCGGACAGCGAGCTACCCAGTGCTCGCCGTCCGCGAACCCGCGCCTACGGTGGTCGGAAATCGGGATCGGGATCTCAGCGGCGGCGGCGTGAGGACCGTTCCCTCACGCGCTCGCGGTCAGCAGCCTCCTTCACGAGCATTACTGCTTCTGCTGCTGCAGAAGGAGGCGACCGCATGCCAACCCTCCTCGCTCCGGACCATGGCCTGAACCAGGGCCCGGCGCGAGAGGTCGCCGCTCCCGATAGCCTCTACAAGGACACGGCGGTGCTCCGCCCAAGCGGGGCACACTTCTACCGTGTGCTCCACCGTGTCCTCCGGGCGGTCCACACAGTGGCGAAACCCGGGCGTCCTCTCCTGCTTGATTCGATGCAGGAACCTCCCGAATGTATATGAGATGACTTTCTAAAAATACCTATATTATTGTATTACTGCATAGTATAGTTCACATAGTTACGTATCTAACATATAATTCTATCTCAACCTCGTGATGTAGAATTTGGTGCTCAACTAATAGTGCCATTTATCGATACAAAAGTCAACAATTATACAGGGTGTTTGGTTCATCGTGTGCCAAATTGATATGGTCGACTGGAGGGGTCATCTGCTATCCTTTCAGACCCCCAAACACTGCCCATGTCCAGTGGAATTTTTTTCATCGACTTTTTAAAGTTTTTTAAAAAAAAGACCAGATTTTAACATTCAAATATAAATAGAACAAAATGTATAAGACGTAGAGCCTCAAGACGTATATTGCACAGAGGTACTTTTAAATACAAAATTAGTGATATCAGCCCTCTGGATTTTTTAAAATTTATTCGCAAAGTTTCGGACTTAAATTAACGCTATTCGTGTTACTGCTATTTACATGGCTGCAAAAAAAGAACTAAAAGAGACTGGGATCTTCAAACTCTCTCAATAATTTTCTAGTCTATCCTCTTGCTAGTGATGTGCCACATGTCATAAAAATCTTATTACAACTATGTAAAATCGCCAGTTTTGTGAATCGAGTCCGATAAAATTAACATTCAAAATTGTGAATTGTAAAATTAATTTTGCTAAAATGGTATCTGAAACACCTACTTAATCTGTTATATCACTCAGAAGGTGAAATCTGTCTCGTATTTCACTTTTCGTTGATTTTACTTGAAACAAAAAAATAAAATTCCATATTTACAACAATTTCATGATTTTTACAAATACTGCTCAAATTTTGGCATCTGTTGCAAGTGCAGGCCCGACATCTGTTTTATATTTCGTCACTTAGTTGTTGTACGAACTGATTTTCCCTCTTTAATTGTATTCAAAGCTGTTCCAATGCTTTGAACTAGTACTTCCCTAGTTGGAACCTTCGTCGCGTATACCAGCTCTTTGGCAGGTTCCCCAGACCCTTCGTACAAGTGTAGACCTAGAAAAACTGAGTGTCGAAATACGGAACAGGTGTCGGGTCTGAATTTGCAGCAGAGGCCAAAATTTGAGAGGGATTTATAAAAATTATGAAATTATTGTAAAAGACGCTTTTTTTCTTTTATTTCAAGTAAAATTCACAAAAATAGGGTGTTACGAAGCAGGTTTTACTTTATATGAGTGTTTAAACCGATTAAATAGGTGCTTCAGGTACCATTCAAGCATAAATAATTTTTCAAATCATAATTTTGAATGTTAATTTTATGTGACTCGACTCACAAAACTATCGATTTCACATAGTTGTAATAAGATTTTTATGACATGTGGCACATCACTAGCAAGAGGATAGACTAGAAAATTATTGAGAGAGTTTGAAGATCCCAGTCTCTTTTAGTTCTTTTTTTGCAGCCATGTAAATAGCAGTAACACGAATAGCGTTAATTTAAGTCCGAAACTTTGCGAATAAATTTTAAAAAATCTAGAGGGCTGATATCACTAATTTTGTATTTAAAAGTACCTCTGTACAATATACGTCTTAATAAAATTAAAATTGAGGCTCTACGTCTTATACATTTTGTTATATTTATATCTGAATGTAAAAATCGGGTCAATTTTTCAAAAAACTTTAAAAAGTCGATGAAAAAAATTCCACTGGACATGGGTAGTGTTTGGGGGTCTGAAAGGATAGCAGATGACCCCTCCAGTCGACCATATCAATTTGGCACACGATGAACCAAACACCCTGTATAATTTCATGTACATTAAGGGTGTCTAGCAAGGGGTTAACGTCTTCTATCGGTACAAAAGTTAACTATTATGTAATTTTATGAACATTAAGGGTGTCTGGCAAGGGGTTGCCACTATGTAAAGTGTCTGGCAATGCATAACGTGATTTTTAATAATATTCTGAAGGTAATACCAAAAAATCAAACTTAATTATTTGATATAATTAGACTTTACCCACCTTTGGTACCGAGTACCTGCCAAAGCCACTACAACCCAAACTTCATGTGTAAGTGTCCATCGTTCTTACCTGTGTAGGGAGCATGCGCTAGCAAACTTTCAGCTTTTGTAAAGTAACGTAGGTCTGGGGTTCACGGGCTCTTAGACTAATACTTTATCTCCTAGACTTCATTTAATTTTGACTTATGTAATTCATCTCTCTAACTAATGCTCAATCAATTTCAATTATTTGTAATCCTAATAGTAATGTAATTTGAATGTATTGACCCATAAACTCACAAACCACATATGTACGCCGGAATAAATAATGTTGTATATTATCATTATAATATACAACATGTCCTGGGGTGTATGGGGTCCATTAACATCTGAAGGACCCAAGCCAACCTTACCTGCTACGTACGACAAGCTGGAAACTGCGGAGGGGCAAAAGCTCATTTTTAAGCTGGTGCGGGCCCGGGAAAAAGCTACACGGAACATTAGCAAATGCCTCTGTGTAAGGGACGCCCAGGGTAAGCTGCTCTATGATGCCCCCTCTGTTAAGGAGAGATGGTGCACATACTTCGAGGAGCTGTCTAACAAACAGCATCCCCATAACCTTCCTCCCGAACCGCCTCCTAACCTTGGTCTTATTTCGCCTATTTCCCCCGACGAAACTCGCATTGCTCTTCGTCACATGAAGAACCGGAAATCGGTCGGGTCGACAATGTGCCAATCGAAGTGTGGAAGGCCATGGGCTCACATGGTGTGGACCGTCTGACGGATCTATTTAACCGCATCCTGACCACCAAGGAAATGCCGAACCAGTGGCGATCAAGCCTTATTATTCCTATTTATAAAGGCAAAGGTAGCGTACAGGATTGTAGTAACTACCGCGGTATTAACATCATGTGCCACACCATGAAGCTCTTCGAGCGCATAATTGACACAAGGCTCCGTAGCGAGTGCACTGTCTCTGAGTGTCAATATGGATTTCGGGCGGGCAACAGCACCATGGACACAGTGTTCGCCTTGCGGACTCTGACTGAGGCTTACAGGGAGAGAAGGAGAGCTCTGCATATGGCCTTTTTAGACCTGCAGAAGGCCTTCGACTGTGTTCCTCTGCAGTCCATCTGGTGGGCACTTCGCTTCAAGGGTGTGCCCGAGGCATATATTGACATTATCAGAGACATGTATCGCGATTCCGTGTCCTCTGTCCAGACCGCTGTTGGCGAATCCAAAGTCTTTCCAATATCTGTTGGCGTTCACCAAGGATTCAAGGTCAACATTTGGAAGGACACGCTGGAAAACGGCGGTCTGAGACTAAATGTGGCGAAGACTGAGTACATGTCCTGTGGCAGCACGGATTCAAATACCATCCGAATAGGTTCGGACCGGATCACAAGCTCCGATAAGTTCAGGTATCTTGGATCCGTGCTGCACGAGTCTGGCAACGTGGACGACGATGTCCAAGCACGTATAGGCGCGGCTTGGTCGAAATGGCGAGAGGTAACTGGCGTTGTATGCGACCGCAAAATGCCTCCGAAGCTTAAGGGACAGATATATAAATGCATTATACGTCCTGTCCTCCTGTACGGCGGCGAGTGTTGGCCAGCACTAAGCAGACACACCCAGGAGCTTCGCGTCACGGAGATGAAGATGCTGATGTGGATGAGCGGCGTAACGCGATCCGATCGCATACGCAACTCATTCATCCGAGGTAGTCTTGGTGTCCGTGACGTGGGGGAAAAACTGCAAGAGTGTCGTCTGCGATGGTATGGCCACATCATGCGCCGCCCTATGGAGTACGTTGGCCGGAGATGCATGAATATGGCTGTCCTTGGCGGTAGGTCGCGTGGTCGCCCTCGCAAGCGCTGGCTGGACGTCGTCAAGTCCGACATGAGAGCCAATGGCCTTACTGTCAAGGATGTAGAAGATCGGGCAAAGTGGAGCAAGTTAAGCCGGAAGGCGGACCCTGGCAAAAGCCGGGACTAACACCTAGTAGAAGAGATTATCATTATAATATACAACATGTCCTGGGGTGTATGGGGTCCGTTAACATCTGAAGGACCCAAGCCATCCTTACCTGCTAGCGGTACACCCTGCTGTTCAACGGACAAGGCTCTGGCAAACCTGGTTTCCCTCTGGTTGGGTTGTGGGGGTCAGTCGTCTGATTGCCTCACATAAAACCAACTTCAGTCAAATCCAAACTTCCAAACTAATATTATAAATGCGAAAGTAACTCTGTCTGTCTGTCTGTCTGTCTGTCTGTCTGTTACGCTTTCATGCTTAAACCGCCCAACCGATGTTGATGAAATTTGGTACAAAGACACACAAGAGCTTGAGAAAGGACATAGGCAGCAAATTATCACGCTATTCGCTTTGGGGGGTGAGTAATATTGCATTTTGTCTGCACTCCGTGGACCATATTGAACGTCATTGGTCGTGAGTTCGAATCCCTACTCCAGTTATTCTTTTTGTGTTTATTTTATCTTCTTTTTTAGACATAATTTAGAAAGATAAGTCTATTTCAATACTAAAACTGCTTTTTAAATGTTTTCAACGTAACTTCGACATTTTTATTCAATAAAAGTAATCAAAACATAGAATTTAATCAATTAGGTGCAAAATACATTTACTATATTTAATTGAAGTCTATATAAGAACGCTTATTTTAAAGTTATGTCATAGAAGAAACGTAGCACATTGGTTTGTAGACTAGATTTGTAAGTCGGATAGTCATGGTTCGAATCTCGGAAGATGGTTATTATTATTATTATACAGGGTGTTTGGTTCATCGTGTGCCAAATTGATATGGTTGACTGGAGGGGTCATCTGCTATCCTTTCAAACCCCTAAACACTACCCATGTCCTGTGGAATTTTTTTAATCGACTTTTTAAAGTTTTTTGAAAAAAAGACCCGATTTTTACATTCAAATATAAATATAACAAAATGTATAAGACGTAGAACCTCAATTTTAATTTTATTTAGACCTATATTATATAAAGGTACTTTTATATAAAAAATTAGTGATATCAGCCTTCTAGTTTTTTTAAAATTTATTCGCTAAGTTTCGGACTTAAATTAACGCTATTCTTGTTACAGCTCTTTACATGGTTGCAAAAAAAGAACCAAAAGAGACTGGGATCTTCAAACTCAATATTTCTCTAGTCTATCCTCTTGCTAGTGATGTGCCACATGCCATAAAAATCTTAATACAACTATGTGAAATTGCTACTTTTGTGAATCGAGTCGCATAAAATTAACATTCAAAATTGTGAGTTGAAAAATTATTTATCCTAAAATGGTACCTTACTTACTTAATCTGTTATATCACTCTTAAAAGGTGAAATCTGTCTCGTATCTTACCTTTTGTTGGTTTTACTAGTAAGAAAAAAATAAAATTACATATTTACAATAATTTCATAATTTTTACAAATACTGCTCAAATTTTGGCCTCTGTTGCAAATGTAGGCCCAACACCTGTTTCGTATTTCGACACTCAGTTTTTCTAGGTCTACATTTGTACGAAGGGTCTAGGGAACCTGTAAAAAAGCTGGTATATGCCACGGTGGTTCCAACTAGGGAAGTACTAGTTCAAAGCATTGGAATGGCTTTCAATACAATTAAGGCGGGAAAAAGACTTCGTACAACAAATTTCTGACATATTTTTGCATTCTTACTACTTTTTTTTTATTAAAACGGTTTTTTAGTTCGAGCATGACGAACTTACATTTATTGAACGGCCAGAGCGTTTTTAACAATCATACTGTCTATTTTTATTTATTTACCAGAGGTTGTAACAAGCTAATTGACCGTGATTAGGCAAGGCATACCAACCAAAGGCGATAAAAGTAAATACTTAGATGAGTTTTATTATTGACAAATTTATAGGAAGGAGTTGCACCATGCAGCCTAATAATTGCGTGTATTTGCGGTTACTGTTTCATATAGTTTGGAGCCGAATGTAGTTTGCTTTTCCGAGGACAGTTTGATAAAGTATGACATATCTCACATTCCTAGCCTTACGTCGCCAACGGGGCTATGCCTCCTTGGAGTGAGTGGTGAACAACACTGGAACAACCCTCTGACGTAGGCAAGTCTCAGGAATAACCCCAATCGACTCCTACATTTGTTTATAATCATTTCATTGTTTCATGAAGGCAGCTTTTATGAGTGCGTCGAGAGGTTTCTGTTTTGGTTTTGGCGGGAAGTTTCCGGAAATTATTATTTGGGAACCACTCGGAAGACACAGTGGAGCATAAGGTAGAGGTCAATCCCGTTTGGGTAGAGTACTGCCATGTTCTCATGGAGATAATCGGCGGCGACTACAGTCTGCGTTTGGCCATTAATAAACGCTACAACAAGATTTCACCTAAATTCATTTAAAAGTTGGACAAACTTCATAGGATAGTTCCCACTATGGAAAAACATTCGTCTGATTTATGAGGACGTTAGACAAATATACACAAAAAATACTGGGTAAATGAACAAGTAATTTAAACGACATGAACGTACAATTAATGTAATTGGATTCGCTTATGGCTTTGCGCTATCAGAAGGTCGGTGTCCCGATTATGCTCCTTTATTAACCCTCTGCCAAAATTGTGTAACTCTGCAGAGAAATATTATCGAGGCAAAAATGATCGCAGTCCTAGCAGACATCGGACGGAGAGGACCTTTCCATTTGCTGACATCACTTGAAGTCGCGCGTGGATTCGGGCTTGCTTTCACTCGACGGCCCGATGGCACAATCACAGGCGTGCTGGTGGTGTTTGGGACTCTGCCTAAAGCTTGACACCTGGAGTGTCACGGAGTGAGAGGATATCCTATCCCTCATATTTTCAGCCACCTCCTTCGATCGCATTAGTGATTCATTGAAGGAGATGACTGGGTGACATTTGCTCCGCCGATTGCGTCCTCGAGGACACGGCGGCGCGGCGTTCCGCATAAGCGGGGTAGACTTCCACCGCATGCTCTATTGTACTTATCCTCCAGGTGATTCGCATAATATTACTATCAGGGTACTTCCAGCCACATCCTAAATTCAAACCTTTTGAAACACTCAAGCTATGATGGCGCGCTTGCTTGAAACGCAAAGGGCAACTGAAGTAACACAAGTGGGTTTTAGTCAGTGAAAGTCTGATAGTCTCTCTTGCTCCGCTCAGAATGGGAGAAGGTATTTGTTGACTTATCTTATTAAAAAGCATTTGTTTATTGTTACTAGAAATTAAAGCGTGTATAGCCTTTTTTTGACAAACAAAATATCATATAAAAATCTTAAAACAAACAACAAAATAATATAAACGAGAAACGTACATAAACTAATTTTGGGAAATCATCAGAATGAGATATTCTGCTTTTGGGCAGAGCGGGAGGACGTGTCAGAATTTTACTAACCAAAACACATTCCGTTCCTTCTCTGCCATTGTTACAGGGTCCTGGGTTTTCCTTTCAGAAGCCAACCCATGGCCACAGAGGTTTCGACCTTGCTGAGCCCCTACAGTTTTGCTGACATCTCTTTGAGGCTCGCGTGGCCCATCGCGCCGTTGACACCTTGGGCTCGGTTCGGATTATTACTAGACTGCCGGACGGCTAGCTACCCATTGCTCGCCGTCTGCAAGCCCATGCCTGCGGTGGTTGGAAATCGGGATTGGAATCCCAGCGACGGGGGCAGGAGGGACGTTCCCACTTGCGTGCGGCCGTCACCTTCGCTAGCATTACTGCTTCGCATAAGGAGGCGACCGGACCATGGCCTGTACCAGGGAACCAGTGCGAGCAGTCGTTGTCGCCGATCGCCTCCACGAGCATACGGCGGTGCACCGACTAAGCTGGGCAAACCTCCACTGTATGTTGATCAAGATCCGGGCGATCCAAATAGTAGTGATACCTTGATGTTTTTTTACGCCTGAATCTGGTGCAGAAACCTTCCGAACTTATCATGTCCGGTGAGAACCTGCATCATACGGAAGGTGAAGATGCCACGCGCCGTAACGTGTTTCCAACCACTCCTCAAAGAGGGGCTTACCGCCTTAATGATGGCGTGCCCAAAATATAAACTAATGCCTTTTCACTCGGGCTAGGTAGAAACGTCAACTTTAACCCTTACAAATACTCTTTCTGTTCGTACATCTGGACGTAAAACATTTCCTCAAGGTAATTAATTGTGTATTTACTTTTAAACGGTTTATGGGAAAGTTAAATAAATAATTTCGATCCTTTCGAAATGAATTGCGAGCACAGAATGATAGTACTTTTTCCGAACTTAACGCGGACAAAGTCGCGGGTAACAGCTAGTATATTATATATAGTTTGGATGAAACCCGTTTTCCGTTGTCACGACATCACATGAAAACGGCTTGACCGATTTGGCCGATTCTTTTTTTAAAATGTTCCTTGAAGTTCAATGATGGTTCTTACGGAGAGAAAAATTCAAAAAAAAAAGTTAGGTAAAGTAGGGTAGGTAGGGTAGTGTAGGGTAGTGTAGGGTAGTGTAGGGTAGTGTAGGGTAGTGTAGGGTAGTGTAGGGTAGTGTAGGATAGTGTAGGGTAGTGAAGGGTAGTGTAGGGTAGTGTAGGGTAGTGTAGGGTAGTTGTAGGGTAGTGTAGGGTAGGTAGGGTAGTGTAGGGTAGGTAGGTAAGGTAGGGTAGGGTAGCGTAGGATATGTAGGGTAGTCATTTGACGGGAGCGAAGCCGCGGGTAAAAGCTAGTATTTATATATATGGATAGGTAAAAGATTGATTTGGGTACTCGGGCTAGAGCGTCGCCGCATAAAGACGCGCAGTCAAGTCGCCCTAAACCTGTGACAAGTGGGTTAGGGCTACCGTGTCAAGTACGGGCACGGTTAAAGAGGTTAGTATCCATAAGGAAGTTCCGCTTTGCCACCTGGAACATTAGCTCCCTAACCGGACGTTGCAGAGAACTCGCGGACGTATTTGCGAAGCGTCGGATCCAGTGTGCCTTCCTTTAGGAGACGCGCTGGAAGGGGAATAAGTCCCGTGACATCAGGCAGGGGTACCGGCTAGTGTACACCGGATCACCATGGGGAAGGAACGGAGTGGCCGTAGTGCTGTCTAAAGACCTTCAGGATGGCCTTCTTGAAGTAGACCGATACAGCGACCGGTTGATGCGAGTTATGTTAATCGAATTTATGAAAGCTGTATAATTATGAGAATAATAATATAATTGCATGGTGAATGACATAAATATAAATAATTTTCACACTTGCTTGCAGGCAGAAAGTCCTTGTAAACAATGTATCTCTTGCAAATAAATATTTTGATTTGATTTGAAGACAGACCTGTTCAGGACTTCACGGGAAAAAAACATATGTCAGAATTCTTTTTTGAAGTCATAAAAACCGGACAAGTGCGAGTCGGACTTGCGCACTGAGGGTTCAAAGGTGAAACAAAATTCTTAGGGTATTTCCTGTTGCCGTAGAATGTTAGCAAGGTCTTATAGCACAAATATAAGGCAAAGGCTGAAATGTAAAAATTTGTAGTCACGTCATAAGAATTTCTATTTTGAAAAATCTTCGAGACTCGATTCGAGAATTAGAACATAGGTAAGTTGGTACGGAACCCTCAGTGCGCGAGTTTTTAAAAGAACTAAATTGTGATAGATTTTGTCCCGAGTAGTTATGGACAAATCTATCCTCCGGTATCACCTTATCATTATATTTTGTCACATGTGCATACAAATAGCATTCCAAAACCAGTAAAAACAATTAATTGCCTGTGATGACAACCATTCCTTTAATTTGATTATGTTTTGAATTTAGCGCTTACTAGATTTAAAATTACAGGGGTGGCTGTGGCGGAGAAACTCATACGAGGAAAAAACCTAGAAGACGTTATTACAGAAAATCAAAAGAAAAATGAAAAGTCAGACACAGAAGTTACACAGAACACGTCAAATTGTACGTCCAAAGTTATTCCGAAATTCGAAGAACGTTTAACTGATATTAGTGTTCTTGATACTACTTTAGACACAAACTCTAGTAATAATATAAAAAATCAAAATGTTATAAAACGCTCTCGTGTAGGCACTGGTGGAGCACGTTACAAGTGTGATGTTTGTCACTACAGTTGTAAACGCAAGGGAGATTTAGTAAAACATATTCGTACGCACACTGGCGAGAAAACTAACAAGTGTGAAGTATGTCAGTGCTGTTTTAGTCAGAAGCGTTCTTTAAATAGACACATTCGTACACACACTGGTGAGAAACCTTGCAAGTGTGAAGAATGTCAGCTTTGTTTTAGTCAGAAGACTTCTTTAATAACACACATTCGTAAGCAGACTGGTGAAAAACTTTACAAGTGTGAAGAATGTCAGCTTTGCTTTTTGAAGAAGAGTAATTTAAAAAGACACATTCTTAGGCACACTGGCGAGAAACCTTACAAGTGTGATGAATGTCAGCGTTGTTTTAGTTGGAAGAGTATTTTGATAAAACACATTCGCACGCACACTGGTGAGAAACCTTTCAAGTGTGGCGATTGTCAGCGTTGTTTTAGTCGAAAGAGTCATTTGACACAACACATTCGCATGCACACTGGCGAGAAACACAAACCTTACAAGTGTGAAAAATGTCAGCGCTGTTTTAGTTATAAGAGTAATTTAAATGTACACATTCGTACACACACTGGCGAGAAACCTTTCAAGTGTGAAGAATGTCAGCGTTCTTTTAATCAGTCGAGTACTTTGATAAAACACATTCGCACGCACACTGGTGAGAAACCTTTCAAGTGTGGCGATTGTCAGCGTTGTTTTAGTCGAAAGAGTTGTTTGACACAACACATTCGCACGCACACTGGTGAGAAACCTTTCAAGTGTGGCGATTGTCAGCGTTGTTTTAGTCGAAAGAGTCATTTGACACAACACATTTGCATGCACACTGGCGAGAAACACAAACCTTACAAGTGTGAAAAATGTCAGCGCTGTTTTAGTTATAAGAGTAATTTAAATGTACACATTCGTACACACACTGGCGAGAAACCTTTCAAGTGTGAAGAATGTCAGCGTTCTTTTAATCAGTCGAGTAATTTGATACAACACATTCGCACGCACACTGGTGAGAAACCTTTCAAGTGTGAAGAATGTCTGCGTTTTTTTAGTCAGGCGAGTCATTTGATAAAACACATTCGCACGCACACTGGTGAGAAACCTTTCAAGTGTGGCGATTGTCAACGTTGTTTTAGTCGAAAGAGTTATTTGACACAACACATTCGCACGCACACTGGTGAGAAACCTTTCAAGTGTGGCGATTGTCAGCGTTGTTTTAGTCGAAAGAGTCATTTGACACAACACATTTGCATGCGCACTGGCGAGAAACACAATGGCAAATAAACCTTACAAGTGTGAAGAATGTCAGCGCTGTTCTACTAAGAAATATCATTTAATTAGGCACATTCACACGCATACTAATTGTGCGCACACACGCCACGGTCGGAGGACCCACAATAAAACAAATTAAGTTATTTCTAGCTCTAGGCTGGCAAGCCTGGCGCACTCCTCTTTGTAGGCATAAATTATAGCTACGCTGTCCGGCTAGTCTAGCGAGGCTACTTCGATTGAGTGTCTCACGCGTGTTCGATCTGCCGCTCGAGGCGTGCTAACAAAAAATACCATCGAATTCTTTATCGAATATTCTATCGAGTTTTTATTTCAAGTATTTGCTCCTTTTATTATGTATTATTGCAGCTTGCTGACTCCGAATCGATTTGTTTTTTTTTCGTATAATTTTTCACTATTCGTAATTCTTTTGACAGTGGATGGTGGCAATTATTTGTAAATAATTTGACAAATTACTGTAAATAATAACGTGTTAAATGAAATGGAAAAGCTAATACATACAGGAAACAAACTAAGTTATATCCACTCCATTTATTTTTCTTTTGTTTAGAGAGAATTTAGTACTTACTTAAATAAGTACCTAATTGTAATGTTAACAATTTCTTGACACTTCCATATCTGAGATGACTGTCTAAAAATACCTATATTATTGTATTACTTCATAGGTATAGTTCACATAGTTATTATTTATTTACTTATTGCATTCATGACGTATACAAGGTCTTGCTACAAAATTATAAGTTTCGTACATGAACCCTGCTAGGGCACCGCAACATTTTTGTTGATTAAAATAAATTAAATTAAAATATAATTGCATGCATTATTAAGTGAATAAAGTTATTCAACATTTATTATTACCTACATTATTATTATCATCATTTTATTACTTATTAATTTATTATTGGATGTCTTTATTACAATTATACATTACTATATTGCGTCAATCTTCAAATAATCTTTATAATATTAATATTACAGAATGTCAATTTGTTAAGAACTCACTTAAGCTATAGTAACACTTCTGTATTAGGTGCAATTTAAGTGCATTGACAAATTTACTATCAAATTCTATGTCCTTAGTTCATGAATCCCCGACCGATCCTATGAGACTGCGGTGTTATTGTTTTACTATTGTGTCTCATTTTGTGGGTATGTGATAGATTAATCTCATTCGGTTATTTATTGTAAATTTTTATGCACATTACAAGAGATCCTGATTGAAACATAGCTAATTTTGAACTTGGCAATGCTAATTCATTTTTTACTCTTAATGAGCGTTGCAGCGGTCTTTGATTCTTAGCCACAGGGAATAACGACGCATGTTTTCTAACAAACTTGCTTACTTCCATAATATAGATGCGTGTTAGGGTGAGCATTTTATATTTAATAAAATAAGGTATACAACTCTGCATTTGGTCTATATTCGCAAGAATTCTCACACATCTTTTTTGTAAAATGAACAGTTATTCTACTTCGACGCAATTTCCCCATACAATAATGCCATAATATATGTTAACCACGAGTCGGCGTACGCGTAGTACGCTGTCATGACTGTTTTGAAGTTGGTTACGTATCTAACATATAACTCTATCTCAACATCGTTATTTAGAATTTGGTGCTCAACTAATAGCGCTATTTATCGATACAAAAGTTAACAATTATATAATTTTATGTAGGATGTGTAAAAGGAACGTATGAATGACTAGCTGTCTCCTGCGGTTTCACCCGCATTTTTCGTTACTGCTCCCGTGGGTCGCAGCGTGATGGTACATAGCCTATAGCATTCCTCGATAAATGGGCTATCTAACACTGAAATAATTTTTCAAATCGGACCAGTAGTTCCAGAGATTACCCCCTACATACAAACTTACAAACATACAAACTTACAAATTTTACCTCTTTATAATATTATATAGTATAGATGTGTGAAATGAAGCGTAAGAGTGTGTGATTAAAAAAAGGAACGGTATGAAAGAGACAGAAGAGGGATGGCGATTTATGACTGAAGAGCGACAGACGACAGAACAGGACGTGAAGTTGAAAAGATAAGAAAAGGTGGAAAATAAAGAAAAGCAACTGCATCTTCAACAGTTTTATTTCCACTACAATCAGCTACTTGAGAACGCATAAAAAATTTATTATCGCTCCCGATGTAAAAAATAACAAGTGGCCTTTATTTTGTTTTGACTAGTATATAATATGTGTGTTTTGATTTATAATAACTATCCAAATGAACTGAAATCGTTACTGAGTGGTTACAAAACAACTGTTTCTACAGTATTAGGAAATTTATGGAAGTAGGTAATATTTAATAATTTAATTTAATCTGCTAATAAAAAGAAATGTTAACGATTAAATTGTATACAATAATTATGTTAATCGAATTTATGAAAGCTGTATAATTATCATTAATTATGAGAATAATAATATAATTGCATGGTGAATGACATAAATATAAATAACTAGCTTTTACCCGCGGCTTCGCTCCCGTCAAATGACTACCCTACATATCCTACGCTACCCTACCCTACCTTCCCTACCTACCCTACACTACACTACACTACCCTACATCTTATGTACTTTACCTATTTCGAGGAGCTCGTGGCTAGATAATAACAGCCGCATGGATCAATCTTCAAGGTTAAGCAACGCTTGCCAAGGTTGGTCTGTGGATGGGTGACCATTTTAACACAGCGAGTTCCCTTCATGCCTCGGAAAACACGTCAAACCGTAGGTCCCGGCTGCCATTTGTAGATCTTGGGCAGTCGTTACGGATAGTCAGCAGCCAGTAAATCTGACTCCAGTCTTGCCATGAAGTACCGTGTTACCCCAGTTAATGGGTTGTGGAGGTCTGGTCTGGTAGGCAGCCGCTCCTCGTAAAACACTGGTATTCAGCTAAATCCGGCTTGACTGTAAGCCGACCCCAATATAGTTGGGAAAAGGCTAGGTAGATGATTGATGTACTTTACCTATTTCGCCGAAATTCATTTTTAAAAGTTGGACATACTTCATACTTTACACGTCAGGCAAATATACACCAAAAATACTGGGTAAATTAATAAGGAATTTAAACCCTCCCGCAATTTTTTTATGAGTGCTGTTGTAAACAAATACGACGTTTGTAGTTTTTGAATTCGTCTACGATTTTGCGCTATCAGTACACGTTATCCAGCTGAAGGTTGGTGTCCCGATTTTTTTCTTTTATTGTCTTCTGCCAAAATTGTGTAACTCTGCAGAGAAATGTTATCGGAGCTAAAATTCTTATGGAAAGTAACTCTGTCAAAAGTCTCGCAGTCCTAGCAGACATCGGCCGTAGAGGACCTTATCATTTGCTGACTTCACTTGGAGTCACACCGTTGACTTGGGCTTGCTTTCACTCGACGGCTCGATGGCACCATCACAAGCCCGTGCTTGCGTGCTTGGGAATCTCCCTAAAGCTTGACACCCGGAGCATCACGAAGCGAGAGGATATCCTATCCCTCATAATTACAGCTACCTCCTTCGATCGCATTAGTGGTTCATTGAATGAGACGACAGGATGACATTTTCTCCGCCTTTGTTCCAGGGTCCCAGGTTTTCCTTTCAGAAGCTAACCTGTGGCTCCAGAGGCTTCGATCCTGGTGTGCACACAGCTGTACAGTTTTGCTGACATCTCTTTGAGGCGCGTGCCGATGACGACTTGGGCTCGGTTCGGATTATTACCGGACTGCCGGACGGCTAGCTACCCATTGCTCGCCGTCCGCAAGCCCGCTATGCTGATTGGAAATTGGAATTGGAATTCTGGCGGCAGGGGCAGGAGGGCCTTCCCACTCGCGTGCGGCTGCCTTCTTCACCAGCATTACGGCTTCGCAGAAGGAGGCGATCGCCTGCTACTCCTTCTCGCTCCGGAACTTGGCCTGTACCAGAAAACCAGTGCGAGAGGTAGTTGCCGTCGATCGCCTTCACGAGGATGCGGCGGTGCTCCGCCCAAGCAGTTCCACCATGTCCTCCGGGCGATCCACATGGTGGTGACACCCAGATGTTTCTTCCGCTTAAATCTGATGCAGGAACCTTCCGAACTTACCATGCCCGGTAAGGACTTGCGTCATAAGGAAGGTGAGGACAACGTGACGTCTTTCCAACCACTCCTCAAAGAGGGGACTTACCGCCATAATGATGGCATGCCCAATAGATTAACCTAACCCTTCACTAGGGTTAAGCAGAAACGCCAACTGCTACGACCCTTGCTCTTTCGGCTCATTGACGTTCGTACATCTGGTTGTAATACATTAGTACACAACATGTTTCCTCTTGGTCATTTGTGTTTTTTCTTTTAAACGGTTTTTATCAAAGTTAAATTAATAATTTCGATGCTTTCGGAATGAATTAAAAGCACAGATTGATAGGACTCTTTTCGAACTTAACGCGGACAAAGTCGCGGGTAACAGCTAGTACCGTACCATATAACTAGACATAACTTTTTACTTTTTAAATATAATCGAACAATAAAACCCAACAAATACATTTGTTTTGATTTAGCTTTTGGTTTTTGTTGTTTTTTTTATCGACGTATTTAAAGGTAAAACCCGATAAATACAGATAGTGATTATTGCCTCGAAGCCGTTGGGTGATTTTAGTTGAAATTCTTGAACACTCAATGCCAATAATAAGCTTTATGTGGTTTAAGCGTGAAATAAAAATATTATTTAACAAGATAACACGCTTTATAGGGTACCAGTTTTTAAGTATTGGCTAAACACGGTGACTTTATTGGGTTATTACCTAACGTAACTTTGTTTCTACTGCGAATTCCACTTATTGGATTAGACCACTGGAAAGAGCGTAAAAAATGCATCAAGATGCACTAATAAAACGATTTTTGATTTTTCTACACTTATTGGGTTTGAACACTATACCCTCGATATATAGACTAGCTTTTACCCGCGGCTTCGCTCCCGTCAAATGACTACCCTACATATCCTACGCTACCCTACCCTACCTTCCCTACACTACCCTACCTACCCTACACTACACTACACTACCCTACACTACACTACACTACTCTACACTACCCTACACTACCCTACACTACCCTACACTACACTGCACTACACTACCCTAAACTACCCTACTCTACCCTACACTACCCTACACTGCACTACACTACCCTACACTACACTACACTACACTACACTACTCTATACTACCCTACACTACCCTACACTACACTGCACTACACTACCCTACACTACCCTAAACTACCCTACTCTACCCTACACTACCCTACTCTACCCTACACTACCCTACACTACACTACACTACACTACACTACACTACACTACACTACACTACTCTATACTACCCTACACTACCCTACCCTACACTACCCTACACTACACTACCCTACAATACCCTACACTACCCTACACTACACTACCCTACACTACCCTACTCTATCCTACACTACCCTACACTACCCTACACTACTCTACCTACCCTACTTTACCGAACTTTTTTTTTTTTTAGAATTTTTCTCTCCGTAAGAACCATCATTGAACTTCAAGGAACATTTTAAAAAAAGAATCAGTCAAATCGGTCAAGCCGTTTTCATGTGATGTCGTGACAACGAAAAACGGGTTTCATTTTTATATATAGATTTGCACACTTGCTTGCAGGCAGAAAGTCCTTGTAAACAATGTATCTCTTGCAAGTAAATATTTTGATTTGATTTGAAGACAGACCTGTTCATGACTTCACGGGAAAAAAACATGTCAGAATTCTTTCATAATTTTTATTTGTGTTACCTTATTAAATACTATGTATGTATATTAGTGATTATTTACTGGGATTTTTCGAGAAATTGAAATAAAACACGTTGTTAGATTTTACGGTTCCGTACCTCAAAAAGAAAAAACGGAACCCTTATAGGATCACTTTGTTGTCCGTCTGTCTGTCTGTCTGTCAAGACCCTTTATCTCGAGAACGCCTGAAGGTATTAAGTTGATATTAAAACTGTATACTCAAGTGCGCGGTCCCTTGAAACTGCAAAAATCGAACTTGTAAGTTGACGGGAAAAAAAGATACGCCCGTTTATGTTGCAAAAAACACTATCAAAAGAATCAAAATTCGGGTAGGTACCTCCCGTTGACCTAGAATCTTGAAAGGCACGAAGCAAGGTATTATAGCACTAGTTGGCTGCAATATTACCACTTTTTATATGCATAAGCTTTGTGTTGTAGCTGTTTGTTATCCTTCAATAAATAAAATAAAAATAAAAAATTATACGGAAATGTCTGAAAACTGAAAATTTGTAGTTACGTCACAATTTCTTTATTTTTTTAAAAATCTTCAGTATTCGATTCGAGAATTGAACTGTTTTCATAAGTAAGTTGGTACGGAATCCACAGTGCGCGAGTCCGACTCACACTTGCCCGGTTTTTTTTACGTCTCGATAACTTTATTAATTAATAAATAATTTAGTAAAAGACTTACCTATTAGCACTTATAACAGACTTAAGTGTTCTTCAGTATGCGCTATAAAAGTGTGAGCGTAAGTATAACCACAATATAGGAACAAAGGTGTCCGGCTCCTAACTTATAGCGCACGTGTAATATATCAATAACAATACAATACACAACTTAGCAATTCCGCTTTAAACGTATAACTATAGGTATTTTCGCAAAATAGTAATCTCGAGGTTAAAAATTGCTATGAAATATGATCAGGTGTTTTCTAACTTTTTTGAATATTAATTCTAAAATGCTGTTAAGGAAATATAAAAATAATATTTGAAGGAGTGAAAGTTAAAAACTATACCCTATAGAGTAAATTTGAATTGACGCAAGTTGGTACAGATCCTAGGAGTATGGGCAATCTCTTTTGTACGTAGAGACTAAAGTTCGAGGATGGGAGCAGAAACGAATGAGAGAAGGCGGCGGTGTTCTTTGAGAACGGCGCGCGGCGGTTAGCTAACTGCCGAAAATGTGTGGGGATAAGCTAGAAAGCCAAGATTTAATTGATGTCACAAGTTTATATAGTTCAATGTTAGAGGCTGACTACACGGCCTACCCAGGGGGCTAGGATTCGGTTGTCCTCCAATTAAATATGTCCTTCATATAAATAAAATTGAGGATTGAGCATAATATGTTTGCGCCACTGGGTGTGACTGCGATGAATGCGATGATATACCTAATAATATTGTCAAGAGATTTAAATACCTGCTTGCGCCTCTTCTAACCCACATCTTTCAACTTTGCTTATCCAAAGGTTTATTTCCAAAATTACTAAGAGGAGATAACGTTTCATTGTAAACAAAATTACATTTTTATTTTCACTACCAAACGAAAATAGAACAATAATGAATAAAACTATTCGAAGTGCTGGCAGGAGGTAATTTTACAAGGTGTTAGTACAGGCGATGTCTGGCAAAACAAGAGGCCTAAACTAATGTAAACTTAAATAAAAAACCTATCAAGTTAAAACAAAATAAATTTGTTTAAAAATAAAATCGTCAAATAAAACTAAGAGTAGGTAATAATCACAATAGTTTTTCTCGAATCTCGATCAAATTTTGCGATCAGAGCTCTTTTGACTTAAAGAAATAATCTGTCATTCAGTTATTCTTTTAATAACAATAATTTAATAATTATTACGTATAGGTAAATAAAATGTAAAATAGTTGGTTATAATCTGACGGATGACAGGACAGAATGGAAGAAGAAATCGTGTCTGTGTGTGTCAAGTAACATGGGATAAGGGCAGGAAGAAGAAGTTTTCCCGTTTCGTGACAACCCCATGTTTGCATGTGAGAGCGTAAGTACCTACACTGGGGCCTGCATAACGCGACATGCAAAGGCGGAGCACTACTGTAGTGAATGTTGTATTAACCTATTACATCACCCACACAAACAAAACAATAACACCGCGGTCTTATAGGACCGGTCGGGGATTCATGAACTAACGAGGTACTACTAAATGCGAGGCGGTATGATCTAAGATCTTAGCTTGCCCAAATGGGGCGAAGAGAGAAACATTTCAAGCTATGGTTTCAAGTAGGGATGTGGGATGTTACTAAAATATCGATATTGATTACGACAGTTCAACATCGATAACTCGGTAGTATCGAGTACAAAACAGACATTTTATAATATTAATCGAAAACCATAGTCAACAGTATATGTATATAGAAATAAATGTCTAATAATAAATAAGTAAAAATAAATAAAAATTTGTTAAAAAAGTCATCATATTTTTTCATCGTATTTTATTAAAAAATACACGAAAAAAATTAAGAAAGGCGAAAAATAATAAAAAAAAACCAAACTGGCAAAGTTTAGCACTTGACAGAAAAAAATGGAAACAGAGAAAGGATGCCTTTAACAAGCAGTGCGATAGTTTTGAACAGTCGTGAATAACGAGCGAATACAGTAATTACGTTTTTTTTAATTCGACTCTATTTACCAATACCACGTACTTAATATTAAAATATTGATATTAAATGAATATTCGAATGACAAGATTCTGTTTCTTGAGTCACTAATGCATCAAAAAATGTTCAGTTTTTTAAAAAACGTAAGAGCAATGATCAAGATTCGAGAAAAACGTGATATCATGTTAAAATAATGTTGGTAGGCGATATTTAAATGTTACGATTGTCGACATTCAAATATGAATGAATATCGTACATGCCTAGTTTCAATTTCAAGTGTGACATTGACATATAAAGTCTAGTCTGTGACAGGTGACTCTGTTTCTGTTCGACTCGACTTGTTTATTACAATATTTGTTGGCTAACTTAATCAATAAAAAGTAAACAACTTTTTATTGATACTTAAATATTTAGAAAAAAATGGAAAAGTTACCATTGTGTCGGTTGTGTTTAGCGGAGAACGTTCGCATGTATGTAGTGGTAAACAAAGACTTGCATGAACTGTATGAGAGGCTGACTGATAATCCGGTAAGTTTTATCCTGGACTGATATTAATTATATAAAATTAACCTATCTACCTTGAGCAAGAATACTTTTTCCGTGTGAGTAGAGACGTACGGAAAGCTAATCTTTTACTGTTGTCCTGAATAACATCATTCCCTTGCTCTTTTCACAATGTATTTGTGTTCTTCGCAACATGACGTGTTCCATACATTTCTAATGAGTCGGTATCTTAGTAGGTAGTTTCTAACTTTCTAAAGGGTATATACTCAATACTTTATTCCATTCCATCATCATTATCATCTTTCTCAAAGTCCATTCATCATTTCTGAGGTTGTCTCCTCTCGTAACTAATAAACATTCACGCTTTCAATTTGTTTCATTATGTTTTTGTTACTGTGTCAACTCTAGTCCTACTAACATGCAGAGTGTGTTGCCAGTACAAATCACAGGAAACATAGTTCACTGGTATTAGAATAATATACTTATATGTTTGATAATAATAGATCTGTTCTATAAAGCTAAAGACACTTTTATTCTTACCGCAAAAAAAGTCATAAACTTTTCTGTATCACATTTGAATGTAAAAAGAAAAAAATAGTTGTTGACAAGTTTTGTTGCAGTTTGTAACTCAAGACAGTAGACCGATGCTCGCTTGTTTCATCTGCTGCACTAAACTCAAGCAATGCTGCCAACTGCAGAGAAAATGTCTGGAAACAGAAGAGCTGCTCACTCAGATAATGAATGAGGATTATGAGGTGAGGCATTTGTTGTGAACCTTTACAGCGACAGGAATAATCTTTGCTTAACTTGAATGATTGCTAATTGTATTCATAGAATTGCAAAAAAAAAAACAGTCAGAAGAAGAACAGCCAATTTACTGTTTCATGTCATTCCTCTGCCCATCTCTGACATCCAATGAATCTGATGTCCGGATGGGGCTAGGTATGTAACGGTTGATTTTTTAAGAGGTATAGGATCTGATTTAAAAAAAAAAACACAAAAAAATTGATGAAATCTTTAATGGAATCTATAGAACGATCAATATAATTTAATGTTTGAAGATGATTTCATGCGAATGCTGGCCGCTATACCTCTTAAAATATCACCCGTTATAACATGTTGACTTATACTTAAGTTATCTTTTTGCAGCTAAAGCCCCCTATACACCAAGACCACTTTGGGTGTTTTAATGAGTTGATTATATCACCCATGATGCACGTAAGTGTAGATAGTGCTGATGATAAATGTCAAACAGAATGTGATGCTATCAAAGAAGAATTACCAGATGTCTGTGAGAGACTAGATGATGTCATTGAGCCAGAGGAAGAACATCAGAGTGATGGTATGTAACTAAGAACAAGATTCAGTGATCTATGTAAACTAGTTCCCCAACCTTTAATGAACTACTGCCCCCTTTACAAGAAAATCGAATTCCAAAGTCCCCTAAAAGTAGCCTAATATATATTTAATCTATTATTTATTAATAATCACTAATTAAAAAATAATTCCCTCAGTAATATGTTACTTGAGTTTGTGGTTGAGGGACGTGATTATTAATTCTTTTTAAAACACTCTCTGTTTGCCTTTGGACCCGCTACCGCCCACCATGCAAATCTCCAGTGCCAACTTGGGGACAGTACCGCCCCTGTTGGAAACCTTTGATCTAAACCAATAATCTGGAGGACTCACTGGTCCCATTAGTTGAATACTTTCAGTGATAGTCACTGAGAAGTAAGAGGACTTGTTTCTCCCAGATGATGCAGACAGAAAATATATTAATATATTTTCTATAAACCATAATTTTCCCTTCACCACGCGTATGCACTGCAGTAGATAGTGAAGTAAACTGAGTAATCAATATGAATGAATGCATACATATTTGTCATTTTCAATATTATAAGAAATTATGCCATTATTGGTTACAATAACAAAATAATATTAAAGGAATCCTTGTAGAGTTGTTTCATCAGTCTGTGTGACACAGCTGGATATTTCAGAAGCTACTGATAGCCATACATTTGAAATATTATTGAATATTTATAGTAAATTGTGTGATTTTCTCTAGGTTTTTGTTTAAGTACAGACCTGAAACTGGAAAATTTTGACAATAGTTCCTCGGACGCAGAAGATATACCAGCACAACAGTCCGAGCCTGACTCAGAAGATGATTTGCCTTTAATGGAAGTTAAAACCGAAGTGGAAGAAGAACAAGAAGTATCGAGGAAGAAGCGAAGAGCCAGTGACACGACACGTAAGTATTAGTTAGTGAATCATTGTTTGAGCGAACACGCCGACTGTTTTCACAACATGAAGTTGGCTTTGGCAAGTTCGCTTCTGCGTCCTGTCTGTACACTCTTGAGCAGCACACACACACTGCTACACCTCGAGTAGTTGCTCTCGCTGGAGAGCACACTCCTGCTGCCAGATGTCTCACAGCTCATCTGCATAAAGTATAGTACGGCCGTTATAAGTTGGCGAGTCTGAAGTGCGATATTTCAAGCGCCAAAATTCGGAGAGCATAACGTCAGACTCGCCAACTTATAACGGCCCTACTGTAAGTACCTACTGATCGCTGATTGCAGATACAACAGAACAGTTGTGTGTGTGATATCATAACCCTTGCTTTTGGCTCTGCCGGAGTCGGGTAATTATGGCATGTATTGATAAATTTGATTTCCAACAAGTACATAACACAAATCTTTAACCAAATACAAAGTTGCTATAAACCGAATGACAGGTAACCACAGCTGACGATATTGTGTAAACATGCTTCATTTACATAAGTAAATCAATATTTATAAATTGACAAGATCTCCCAAAATTCAACGATAAAAAGAATAACAAATTCTTCGAAGATTTCGCCGTATAATGATATTTTTCACTAACTTGTCCACAAATTTTGGGGTTCCGTACCTCAAAAGGAAAAAACGGAACCCATATAGGGTCACTTGGTTATCTGTCAGTCAATCCTTTATCTCGGGACCGTGTAAATGTATAGAGTTGAAATTAAGGCCATGACTCAAGTCCCCAGTCCTTTTTCCAGTTACTATTTAGTTACTATTTAGTTAGTATTAGATATTTTGATATTTTTAAGAATTGTGGATGTAAATGTAAACGCGACCTGAGAAAAAGAGGTAAAATTTAAAAATCTTGAATGTAGTATTACAGACATAGTAGGAGAAAAATATCTTGATACTTGAGTATTTTTCATGTCTATGACAATCGTATAATAGTTGTTTACCAACTATTTACATTCTTAATTTAATGAACACAACGTCTTTATAAATTTTAAATATACTCCACAACAATAAATATCATCCACCTAGAGGTATATATACAGGTAATGCAAAATATATACATCTATAGTACAGCTACAATCAAGTTTGTGAGAAACGTCCCCAAAGTTATTCACCACTTCAAGAAATTTTTGAGTGTTTTGAGGTTAGGTTACAAAATATCGTTTTTCTCGGAAAAAGTGATTTCTGCTTTAAAAGGGTCTACCTAAAATATCTCCAAGGTTATCTAAAGCCAAAAGAAAAAGTACGAGTGTCATCCTATCATAAAATATACACTCTTTTGCAAAAAAAAAAACGGGCACCTAAGGAAATTTACGTTCTAAGGTCGATTTTAGTTAATAACAATAATAAAGCTTTTTTATTTCAGTGTAAAGTATGTTTACATTTCAGAGTGTTAGTAGATTACTTAAACTAGGTTAGTTTATGATTATGTTTATTATATAATATATTTCTAGCTGTTCCTTTACACGAACCCCTTTCGGGTAAAAGCCTCCTCTAATTCCTTCCATTTGTCCCTATTTTGGGAGACTGTCAACCAGTCTTTGCCTGCTAATTCTTTTATATCGTCAGCCCAACGTTTAAATGGTCTGCCTTTGCTTCTTTTTCCAGCAGGCCCTGCCCATTTGGTAGTTTGTAGAGACCATCTCTTATCTGTGTATCTTGACAAGTGACCAGCCCATTTCCACTTAAGTCGCAAAGCTTGTTCAAGTGCATCTGTAAGCCTGGTTTTCCTCCTTATGTCTTCACTGCGAGTTTTTTGTATTTTCCTTATTTTTAGCATGCTTTGTTCCATTGATCGCTGGCATGTTTTGATTTTACTTTTTATTTCATTTGTAAATGTCCATGTTTGGCTGCCATAAGTTAGGCTTGGAAATATACATATTTCCATGACAATTTTCTTTAATTTTAGATGATAGTCTCCCTTCAAAATATCCTTATGTAGCCAATACTTCTTCCATGTGCTGTTGATCCTTCTGTTCACTTCCTCTTTATTACTGTTTTTGTTGAATGAAACTTGTTTTCCGAGGTACACATATTCCTGTGCATAATATAATCAATCTGTTGTGCAAAGACCTTTATAGGTCTTTGTATGCTGTTTGTCATTACCTTAGTCTTGTTTGCGTTCATTTGTAGACCACATTTTTTACTTTCATATGCAAGAGATTGCATCATTTGTTCTAATTCTTTGGCAGATTTGGCAAACAAAACGATATCGTCTGCAAATCTCAGATGACTGAGGTGGTGCCCTAGTACGCATAGGCCATTCTGGCTCCAATCAAGGTTTCTGAAGACACATTCCAGTACTGCTATAAAGAGTTTCGGTGAAAGAGGATCCCCTTGTTTAACACCTTTCTCTATTGTAATCTGTTCTCCTTTATTTTCCATCTTGATTCTGCTTGTACTTTGAGAATAGATGTTTTTTATGATGTTGATATATGTCTTACTTACGCCACAGACATTGAGGGCTTTCCAGATAGAGGTGTGGGTTATGGTATCAAATGCCTTTGTGTAGCCCACATAAGCCACATAGAGAGGTTGATTGAATTCTTTATATTTTTCTATTATTTGTTCTAAGGTGTGGATATGGTCTATTGTAGAGAACCCTGAGCGAAAGCCTGCTTGTTCGATTGGTTGTGATGCGTCTATGATTGGTGTGATTCTGCTCAAGAGTATTGTTGTGAAAAGTTTATAAATGCTCGGCAATAGACTAATTGGTCTATAGTTTCCAATGTCCAGTGGGTCTCCTTTTTTGTATAGCAGAACTATATCGGAATTACACCATTGTTTGGGGACCTTTTCTGTTTGGAGGGATAGGTTAAAAACTTGTGTTAGATGTGAGAGCAAAAGGGGTGCCCCAATTTTTAAAATTTCATTAGTAATGTTGTCCGGACCTGGACTTTTCTCTGTTTTGAGTTTTTTGAGATGTTCAAGAACTTCACACTCATCAATAGGTTTTACTGTTTCTTCTTCATCTTCAAAATCTATGTGACTGTCTTCTATCTCATTTGTTTCCGAATATTTTTTATACAACTCCTTGTAAAACTCGGTGGCATGTTTGATTACCTCTTGCCTTGTTTTCGTTTCTCCAAAATCTATTTTGAGTTTTCCTATCCAGTTTCTGTGTGTCATTAATTCTTTATAAGCTCGTTTGGAACTTCTTTATTTATTTAAGTTTCTCTCTATAACTTCTCTTTTGTATTTATTGTAATCATTTCTTATGGCCTTGCTGCACATCTTGAACAGATTCTTTAGCTCTTCTTTCATTTCTTTGGTTTTGTGTTTGGTTTGCATTAGTTTGGTGCTTTTATCAATTAAGTCTTTTGTTGTACTGCTCAAGATATTTGTCTCATCTTTTGAATTGTTATATTTTATTTTTAGGCTGCTTGTAATTGCATGTTCCATTTTATCATAGTAATTTTGTACATTATTTTCTTCAGGTGGTACACAGAATTGTGTCTCCAGGTTTTCGTTAAGGCTTGCTAAATACAATAATTTTTCATCTTCAGTTTTAGGTATTCTAGGTAATGAGCTGTAAGTTTTTCTGCTTTTCTTTGGTGATTTCAAACTAAAGGATGATCTTAGTAGTCTGTGGTCCGATGGGAATGGCACATTATTTAGTACTTCTATGTTAGTTATTTGCTTTGGTTTGTTGCACATAATGTAATCAATTTCATTTTTTGTTTTTTAGTCTGGAGATATCCAGGTCCATCTGCGATCTGGGTTCTTTTTAAAATAAGTGTTCATTATGCTCAGTTTTTGTTCGCAGGCATACTGTACAAGTTTGTTACCTCTTTCATTTCGTTTTCCGTACCCAAATTTTCCCATTATAATTTTTTCATATTTTTTAGGTTGTCCTACCCTAGCATTGAAATCTCCCATTACAATCACATTTCGGTCTTCATTCTCTTGTGCCTTTCTTAAATCGTTGTAAAAGGATCATGACCAATGATGTATGGAAATCCGTCTAAAGTTGAAACACAATAAATCTTTATTTATTATAGACTACGCTTTATATACTATTAAACAAAAGTGTTAATTTTCACACAAATACCCGGATTTTGAAGTAATTAAACAAATACGGAGATAACCTACAAATTATGTCTAACCTACTCGCAACTTATAAAATGACCACAGATCAGTCATGGAGGTACAAAACAACAATGTTAGTTAAAAACAAAACAAGTGAACAGTTGCTAATTGAAAAATATAATGTAATATTCATGCTTTTTATGGCCTTGCGGCGTTGATGTGACAATATCGAAATAAAACGACAACTTCAGTCAGATAGAGATCATTTATTAACTTCAATTTGTCTCAGATCTATACAGAAATAAATAAGGTACCTTCCTGTTGTATATAATGGTATAAAACACATAATTATGAACAGACTTTTCATGTAGGTAGTCATTAGGTATTTAATGTTAGAACAAGTATACAACAAGTAACCTATAGATGTCCTACGTATTTGACAGCAGAACTTTAAGTACCAATTACCTTTATTATTCATCACACTCATCAAAATAACTATCTAAATACGAAGCTGGAGCAGTTATATCGTTATAACGCCCCCAGCTCAAGAGCCAAACTTGTTGGTTTTGACGTCTCACTTCCCTATAAGCTGCCAACCAACAAGCATTGCACACTCTTTCCAATCTTGAAACCTAAAAAAGAACAAATTGACATACTATGTATTCAGTATTAAAATAAACCAATATGTAATATCAGCATTATCATTTCAGCTGAAAGGCGTCCACTGTTGGACATATGCCTCCCCCAAGTGTCGCCACACCTAACAGTCCTGTGCGTCTCGCATCTTGCTGTGCCCGACAGGGTCCATATTGATCTTAACAATATTTCATACCTTCTATGTAGTTATGTACATAATATGGAATGTACTAAAGTATTGAGTAATACAATATTATTATATAGCCAGTATATCTCAGAACTCTGGGGTCTTGGACCTTTGGAAGGCGTATGAGGAGCCAAACCAACTTGCAGAGGCCCTTTAGACACTTTTAATGAAGCGTAATAGCAACCGACGATTATCCCTGTACGCGCTATGCTGTGCACTCGACTACCCCCGGTTGGTTGGTGGGAAACTATTGCAACATATGAAAACAAAGATAATAGGGTTTTTGAAGTCTTAAGTGGACTGGTTACCAGTGAACTATGTTAAGACAATATTATTATTAGTGAGAAACATATCAGCGTTAGTCTAGTGTATAGATTATTACTGCTCAAAGTCAAATACTTTAACGTTTGAATCCCCAACCGGTCCTATGAGACCGCGCTGTTATTGTTTTACTATTGTGTCTCGTTTTGCGGGTATCTGAGTAATTAATTGGAAATCACCGCTGGCTTTGACACACCGGTGACCTTATACACTCACAGAAACAACATAGTTGTTTTGCTGCAGTTTTCTGCGTGGTGGTGAAGTTCCCCAAGAATAAAAATTAGCATTATAGAAATATGTGTAATTCAAAAAATATTTACCAAGTGCAGCGGAACCTTTCTTAATATAATGTTCCTTTCTGGGCGGTCAGATCTCACAGCATGTGTTCTTGATGCACGTAAAATAGACAGTCCACATGAAAAGCATATACTTCTGTGACCACAAGCAGGCAATGGTAAAGGATTTACTCCATCAATGAATGTATTTGCTCGATCTTGAAGTATTGCTATACACTCCGTACAAAGTACACTTTCTGATGAAAGCTGAAATAAAAGAAAATACTTCTGAATGCTACTGTTTTTCTGAAATACTTAATTCAGGTTATACACCAATCATCATTTAATCCAAACATATTATAAAACAGAGTCCCTCACTGTGTATAAGGATATTATAAGCTCAAAAAGCACTGTACAGATACTCATGCAGTTTTCACCAGTATACGGAGTGATTCATGAGGAAGGTTTAGGTGTTTAAAACATGCCTATCATAGTAGAAAAACAACCGAGAATTTCAAAGATTTCTATCACCCATGCAAAGCTGGAACAGGAGTAATATATACTCCATCTGTTCAAGTAGTTAACTAAATGTAAACAATCTTAGCATGTCTTTTATCTAAAAAAATGCCTAAAAATTGTATCTAAAAATGTTTACAATTAGGTATGTACTTAAACCGAAGTTAGGTAATTAATTTAAATAATCTTTGTATGTCTTTTATATGATTTATTTTAAATAAAAAGACATATCAAGATTGTTTACCTAAACCGATAGAGTATAAGCATACAGCTGTGCCCGGCTGTGTTCCTACATATTCTTGTAAACTGTAGTACTTGTAAACTATGCCCTAAACTAAACTACTGGAGTATTCTTTATGAATGTGATAATCATATAAAAAATATATTTTTCAAATCAACATAATAATTCCAGAGATTAGCAACAAATCAAAACAGTTTTCTTGTTTATTATATTAGTACAGATATACATTTCATCAATATATTACATTGCTGTATTGTTCACATTAAAGCTCATTTTCAAGATTAAATTAAAGGATCAATAGTAGAAAATCGTAAGTAGTTAAGTTGTATGATGGCAGTCTGACAATAATATAATTCATACTATAGGATGTTGTCTGCTATTCAAAAGTAAAGGATGTCTGATAATCTAGAAGTAATATAATGTAGTGATAACTTACGTCAGTAGGAGTTATCCAAGATCGTAATATAGTAATCATCGTCGTAGACGCTTGTTGCAAGGAATGCTGCGGGTGATTTCTGGGTATCAAAAGTGAACAATTGACACATCGGTTTCTCATTACCACCGGCATCGGTTGAACAGAATCAAGCATCGACATGATAACAATAGACTCACTCAAAAGAGTTCAGAAACACAACACAAAAACGTCCTGGCGTAATAAAACACAACTAAAAACATAAAAACGTCCTGTCGTAAGTTACATGAAACACGCTAAGTTGTTTAAAACAAACACCAACGAATTTCCGTAAGTATTACTATTTACGTGGAGAGTTTATCACAGCGACTATTTTCAATCGACACATAAACAGTAATGGCTTCCGACTTCCGCAGTTCCGCACAGGCACCGGCTTAGGGATGACAATCTGAAATCGATTTTGTAGGTCAAGTATATTGATTTTTTTTTATCGATCTTTAACTTTGAATAGATACTTGATTCGATTGATCGATTATAGATACTTGAAAACGAGTTCCGATTTTTTCTTGCAGAAACTGTTAGATTTTAATACGTAATCAGATTCTTTATTCTGTGTTTTGGAACCAAGAATATTATTTAATTTATTTTGTATTCGATTCATTGCAATTGACTATTTATGGTGGCAACACCAAAACGAATTTGTGATTATCGCTAACAGGGCTGTCGATATAGTATAATGGCGGGAACAGCTTTCTGTATTCGATTCATTGCAATTGACACATTATGCTGGCAACACCGAAACGAATTTGTGATTATCTATAATAAAACTGTCGATATAAAATATGGCCTGGACTATGGCCTGAACCAGGGCCCGGTGTGAGATGTCACCGCTGCCGATCGCCCCCACAAGGACACGGCGGTGCTCCTCTTATGTGAGTCACACCTCACCGAATACTCCATGGTGTTCTCCGCGCGGCCCTCCGGCCGCGTTTCTTCCCCACGAATCAGGTGCAGGAACCTCTCGGACTTACTATGTCCGGTGAGGACCTGCGTCATTCGGAGGGTGAGAACGCCGTCACGTCTTCCCAGAAGCTCTTTATACCTCTATGAGTCCCCTCGAACATACCGCCATGATGACGTGCTCATGACAATTCAAAGGTGATTGATTAATTACTCAGATACCCGCGAAACGAGACACAATAGTAAAACAATAACAGCGCGGTCTCATAGGACCGGTTGGGGATTCAAACGTTAAGTAATAAATATATTATTTTATACTGAAGCGAGCGGTTTTATTACACATATTATTATTTAAACGATCAAAGTACCTACCTATTTTCCGTAAGTTAATTTTTAAGTGAATGTTGTACACTCGATTATTCATCAGTTATGAAACACGTGCGTTGATCCATACGTGGACCATCAGTACCTACCGTGCTTTTTAGGATTCAGTACCAGCAGGGTAACCAATGAATCTATTTTTTTTAAATCGATCTATTAGAACTTATTTATTAATTAATCGATTCTTTAGACTTCGATTCGAATAGATTTAAAAATCGTTCTTGTTTAGGAAGAATTGCCATCCCTATCGGCCGGTCTGTCTGTCATCTGGCTTGACAGTTGCATCTGCGTGAGACGAAACACAAAAATAAATATTATCTTATTGGAATGATGAAATACATATACAGTACGATATGGTTATGATATTACTAATTATATATTACTAATTATATAGCTATAGCTATACTTACGTAACTCGTACAAATGAAGAGAACGAAATGTCAATCATGACTAATGTACCTAGCAATCGTTAATTTACTGTTTATGTTAAAATCATAATTCCGGATACGAAAACAAAATTCCTGAAGTGAAAAGCTTGTAAAAAATAAGCAAATAATTTCTATATTAATTTGATTTTGTTTCATGCATCTTTGCTAGACTGCTTTCGGTCATTCTCCTTTATCATTCTCCTCTTCGGAAGCTTGCCCAGTAGGTGCATAGGCCTGCACAAGAGTTAAGAGTTCATGCTCATATTTTAATTTCAGGACTGCCACTCTTTCTGATATGCCTGTGAAGCTTACAATGTTTTGTTTGTGAATTTTCTTGACTAAAAAACCTACTCCATACAGCCCGGTTGTTTCACCGATGTAGCATAATATGTACTCTTGATGTTCTTCTATATTGTAGCCCATTCTCCTTACTTCTCCCAGGCCTATTATATCAAAATTTGTGTTCTTGAGAGCGTAGGTCAGTTCTAACAAACGTTCTTTTGTAGACAGCGACCTCACATTATATGTGCATATCTTCAATTGCTGTGGCGTTTGTTTTAGTTTAATTTCTGGTGTGGTGTTATGTTGGAATTTAGAGGGTTTTGGTCTTACACTCCCACGATGACCAGTCGGCTTGGGAGCAGGTTTTGATGGCTAATTATTAATCTTTTCTTTGAGTGAGTTGCTTCGAGGACGGGTCATTAACTCGAAAGCATTCTTTGCAGCGATTTTCTTTGGGCCCCCTGAGGAGGGTTGTTGGTGCTGGTTCTGGTTAGGCTGGTTTTAGTTAATTAAATAAAATTTATTTCTTTGACGTAGTCTGTATACTTATAATCGTGTAAATTAATGCGCGTGAAGTGAATTCGAGCAATTAAAAGAAAAAAAAAACGATGGATTTTTTAAAATCGATGTACACGCCCAAACAATAAGAAGTGGTCGGCAATAAAGACAAGTTTTTTTACTTTTTTAATTAAATAAATTTTCAAATGTAAAAAACCTAATAACGAGTGTGACCTCTTGCCAAAATCACAGCTTGAATCCTTCTGGGCATGCTTTTCACGATGTTTTCAATAACGTTTTGAGGAATACGTTGCCACTCTTCTGCAATGACTCTTTTTAGCTCCCTGATGTGTTGTGGAGCAGGTTGCACTGATCTTACCCGTCTTTAGAACATCCCACACATGCTCAATTGGATTGAGGTCAGGACTTCGAGCTGGCCAATCTAAACGACGGATCCCAACTTCTTGCATGTACGCTTCCACGTCGCCAGAACGGTTCGGGCGAGCATTATCGTCCATAAAAATGGAATCTTCCGCAAGTGCAGTCAATGTGGGTTGTGCATATGGAATTACGACTTCCATTATGTACCGGTGTGCATTTAATGTTCCATTTTCTATGAAAACTAACTCCATACGCTCCGTCGAATTAATTGCTGCCCAAAACATAACGGAGCCTCCGCCATAAGGGGGGATTTCTTCGAAACACACTTCCGCATAGCGTTCCCGTGGTCTTCGCAGCCTCGCCGGCCGTCGGTCTTCTCCACACAAAGAGATTCTAGCTTCATCAGAATACAATACTTTATTCCAGTCCTCCAGAGTCCATGAAGCATAGTTCAGAGCAAACTGAAGTCGAGCAACACGGTGCTCACGGAGTAATTTAAGGCCCCGAGCTGGGCGGTAACTCTTGATATTGGCAGCCAAAAGCCTCCTCCTGACCGTCCACAAGCTAACTTCTACTCCTCTTACTTCTTCAAGGCTCTTCTTCAGGTCCACACTTGACGCCTTACGATTGCGCAACGCCTGACTCACCAAAAAGCGGTCATCTCTTGGTTCTGTGCGTCGTTTTCTTCCCCAACCGGATCTTCTTTTGACCGAACCAGTCTCTTGATACCGTTGCCAAGTCCTCTGGACAGTTGAACGACTCACATCTAGCCGCTGAGACACGTAAGTTTGCGAACAACCTTCTTCAAGTAGGGCTATAATTTTACCGGCCCTTATCGCTTTATCACTCACTAGCTGCCCCCTGCGGTTTCACCCGCATTTTTTGTTACTGCTCCGCTCCCGTGGGTTGTAGCGTGATGGTATATAGCCTATAGCATTCCTCGATAAATGGGCTATCTAACACAGAAAAAAATTTTCAAAACGGACCAGTAGTTCCAGAAATTACCCCCTACATACAAACTTACAAACCTACAATCTAGAGAGAAGATATCAAAAAGTGGTATTTAATGTAAAAAGAAAGATTAAATTGTTTAATTTGCAGAAAATATGCAAAAAGTTTTAAAATATCGTAATCAGTTAAAAATCGTTTCAGCAATTCGCGCCATTAGTAAAGCAATTTTAGAATAATCCACAATAATAATTATTTTTGTTTTAATAATTTCAAATTTTAAATTTGGAACGTAAAGAATCATGCCAGGATGCTTCAAAAAACATGCCAATACATCGTCAAATTAACAAAACCTTTTTCTTGTTCTTCTTCATTGAAGTAGAGAAAAAAATCTAAAGTCCCCGTTTTTTTTGCAAAAGAGTTTATTTATTAGTCAGTCAACATTGATCAAGATTATAATGTCATAATAACTTAAAAATCCGAGATCGTATACAGAGTGTTTTTTTGAAAGTGTATGGCATTTATGGGAGGTTGTAAAAATGTCACAAATAATCATATAAAAATACAATGCTTGGTCAATAAATCAATAATAAATTTTATTTTATTTTTTAATTCTTGTTGGCTTTCAGAATAACTCTCTAAACAAACGTGCGGGAAGTGCTAGTGTGTTTGGATCAATGAAATAGTGTTTGTGTGTGTGAAAGCGCAGTTATAGGGCGCGTATCAGACTGGCCGCGTTTTAATAAAGGTAGTTCGCACGTACCGATTTCCACAGTGAAAAAATAAATAAAAATAGTACCTACTCATTTTAATTTGGATTCGGGTCGAGTATCACTAACGAGCAGTCGTGGCCCAGTGGTAACTGCCCCGACTTGCAAGTTGTAGGTCGCGGGTTCAAACCCGGTCAGGCGCATTACTTTATGTTATTTATTTCATCACCACTGCTCTCAAAACGGTGAAGGAAAACATCGTGAGGAAACCGGCATGTCCTAGAACCAAAAATTCGAAGAAATGTGACATCCGCCTATCCGCAATGAGCCCGCGTGGTAGATTATGGCCCATTCCCTCTCCACGAGAGGAGGCCTGAGTCCCAGCAGTGGGAACATTATAAGGCCGATAATGCTATCACTAACATAATTACCTACCGAAATGCCATACACTTTCAAAACAACACATTGTATAAACATTATTGTTTTTCCTTGAAAACCACTAGTTTCTATTCTTGTTTTTGTTTTAAACTTACTGATCACAATAAGTAGCAACTTCCACATATAACTTTATGTTGTGTTACCCATAAACAAGAAATTTGGTATAGCGGTTTGAGAAACCTCTTTATATTTGTGACTATTTTTATTTAGTGGACTGTATTTGAAGGTACGCTAGTATCGAGGCGTGAAATAAGCGGGACAATTAACTCACGGATTAAATCGGGCGATCTGTGATAGGATTAAGGAAAAGCACGCCTTACCTGATGGTCGAAGGTAGCCCACGTGCCGCGAGGACCGGCGAGCTGGTGTTCTTCTATTCCAAAATGGCGACGGCGATAATCACACTTCACACACAATCGTTTTTACATCCGCGAAGCGGGCAATAGACACAGTTAAATAAGGTTCTCAGCAATCTAACGAGTTAGATGCATCAGTCTCCAGCCATGCGATCTGGAGAGCTGGCGGTGAGACACGGGGACCGTTCACGTTGAAGTTTCGGTTCGTTCTGACGACCCGTGTTGAAGGCGTAATTAATAGGAAATGGGTGAGGAAGGAAGGAATGAGATAATTAGTTCATTCATCGATCGCCCGCGAAATCTTAAAAGCGTTTAACGACATTTATTAGAGATGGCGTTACCACAATTGTTGTTAAAAAGTAAATCTCAGTTACAAAATACTAACAATTGCAATGATAGAATTTTGACGTGTTTATGGCGGCTAAATAACGTTGCCAATATAATTAAAAAAAACAACTCCAGGTCGCGCTTTCATTAGACGTATTCTAGCAACGCTATTCAGGTTGGGTACTCTATGTTAATACGAAAAATTTTGTTCCGTCATTCACAAATACGAATTTCAAAATACTTACCAATTCTCATAATTCCGAATGGTTCAAAATTCCGAATATAACAACTCCGACTTATTAATACTCGTATTTTTATAATTTCCTAATTTTATTATTCCTTATGTTTTAAATTACTATTCTCAAAATACCGAGTTTCAATAGATCGAATTACGAATAATTCGACGTATTGACAATTGGGTACATCAAAAATACGAATTCAGATTATTATAATCTGAAAATATTTTGATTCGAATAAAAATATTTTCTTTCCCTGGTTACAATTGTAACCTAACCCAAATGATTCACCAACAATACTCGTACAGGGGATGGCTCTCGGTGGAGGCTGCCGCGGCACACTCGCCTAGCTTGCTGCTTGCACGCAGGCAGGCAGGCACGAGTCCCAAGTACCTGGGCCTCGTCCTCGACAGCCGGTGGACTTTCGAGGAGCATTTCCGACGTTTGGCCCCCAAACTGGACAGGTCTGGGGCCGCTCTGAAGCGGCTCCTGCCCAACCTAGGGGGTCCAGACGCCCCCTGCCGGACGCTCTACGCGAGGATCGTTCGGTCCATGGCCCTTTACGGGGCGCCGGTTTGGGCGCCGTCGCTAGGTAAGCGACCGGCGGCCAAGCTGAACGCTTGCCAGAGGGTCATGGCCATTCGGATGGTGCGGGGATACCGCACGATCTCCCGCGAAGCGGCGAGCCTCCTCGCTGGCCTGCCACCGTGGGATCTGGAGTCAACAGTCCTTGCACGCATGCACGATTTGCGCGTGGAGATGCAACGCCGGGGCGAAACTCCGCTGCCACGACAAGTCGCGGCATGGCGGAGAGAGTTCCGGCGGGATCTCAGGGTGGCATGGCGACTGCGACTGTCGCAACCCAGTGCCGGGCACGCCGTCATTGAGGCGGTAAGTCCCCTCTTTGAGGAGTGGTTGGAAAGAGGTCACGGCGTCCTCTCGTTCCGTATGTCGCAGGTCCTCACCGGACACGGTAAGTTCGGGAGGTTCCTGCATCGGATCAAGCAGGAGAGGACGCCCGGGTGTCGCCACTGTGTGGACCGCCCGGAGGACACGGTGGAGCACACGGTAGATGTGTGCCCCGCTTGGGCGGAGCACCGCCGTGTCCTTGTGGAGGCTATCGGAGGCGGCGACCTCTCGCGCCGGGCCCTGGTTCAGGCCATGGTCCGGAGCGAGGAGGGGTGGCATGCGGTCGGCTCCTTCTGCGAAGCAGTAATGCTCGTGAAGGAGGCTGCTGACCGCGAGCGCGTGAGGGAACGGTCCTCACGCCGCCGCCGACGAGATCCCGATCCCGATTTCCGACCACCGTAGGCGCGGGTTCGCGGACGGCGAGCACTGGGTAGCTCGCCGTCTGGCAGTCTGGAAATAATCTGGACCGAGCCCAGTCGTCAACGGCGCGTTATGTTCCACGCGCGCCTCAAGAAGATGTCAGCAAACTGTAGGGGCCCGGCAGGGCCGAAGCCTCTGGGGGAACACGTGGTATTCCTAAAGGTTGACACTAGGGCTTTCAATCCGGAGTTCCGGAGTTTCGTAACTCCGGAGTTTCGGACCGATGTTAAGCATTTTTGAAATCCGGAGTTAAAATAGAACACCGGAGTTGAAACCAGTTTTCAATAATCATATAAACATTTACAAAACGACGAAAAACGCGTCTTAATTCTTAAGCGTAACCCGTTGTTTGATTCCTTGTTTGACTCCCATAGCACAAATCTTCGGTATTATTCGTTAGTGCTCGGCTTGCATGAGTCAGAATGAACATTCTCGGCAGCAAGTTTTTTCTGCACGAAGCTTAGAAGTTCTCTTTCTGACTCATTTTTAAATATCTTATCGAAAACCAAGAACTTCGATCTCAAAAAAGAGAAAAGTAGACTTTTAGTTACCTTTAGGTTCATGACTATTATTATATTGTAACTTGCCAAACAAATGTTTATTTTTTATGATTGTTTTAATATTTTATAATGCGTATTAGTTATCTATCATAACTTCGCTTTGTCAGTTAAAAATCGAAAACACTGAATCCTTTGCAAATAAAACATCCATTCATTAAAATAAAGGGGTTTTTTTATTAATTACTAAAAAGCTGTCAACTCCGGAGCCAACTCCGGACTTCCGGATTTGATTGCTCAACATCGTAACTAGCTCTGGAGTTGGTAACTATCCGAGTTTGAATGCCCTAGTTGACACCGAGTCCCCCCCCAGATCGAAGGCAACGAAGGAACGGGGTAGGGGTTTAGTCAGTAAGAGTCTGACTCCGCCCAAGAGCGGGAGAAGTGATTCTGATGATTCCCCTACCAGAAAAAAAAAAGCAGGCAGGCATGCAACTTGCGGCAAACATTGTTCCTGTGACGGCTCCGGCGTTGCGGGGTTTGGGCGGCTCCGCGCGAGCTTATAGTCACAGATGGATTTACAATAATAAATTATTAATTAAATATATTTTCCAATTATATATTTTCCCCGAATAGTCATTGGCAAATCTATCCTCCGGTATCAGATTATCGTTGAATTTTGGAACATGTTGAACATACAAATAGCATGCGAATACCTGCAAAAATACAATTCATTGCCTCTGATGACAACCATTCCTTTAATTTGATAATGTTTTTAATTTAGCGCTTACTAGATTTATTTTATAATCACAGGGGCGGCCGTGGCGCAGAAACTCATGCGAGGAAAAAACCTAGAAGACGTAATTACAGAAAAACAAAAGAAAAATGAAAAGTCAGACACAGAAGTTACACAGAACACGTCAAATTGTACGTCCAAAGTTATTCCGAAATTCGAAGAACGTATAACTAATATTAGTGTTCTTGATACTACTTCAGACACAAACTCTAGTAATAATATAAAAAATCGTAATTTTATAAAACGCTCTCGTATAGGCACTGGTGGAGCACGTTACAAGTGTGATGTTTGTCACTACAGTTTTAAACGCAAGGGATATTTGGTAAAACATATTCGTACGCACACTGGTGAAAAACCTTACAAGTGTGAAGTATGTCAGCGCTGTTTTAGTCAGAAGAGTTCTTTAAATACACACATTCGTATACACACTGGTGAGAAACCTTACAAGTGTGAAGAATGTCAGCTTTGTTTTATTGAGAAGTCTTCTTTAATAACACACATTCGTAAGCATACTGGTGAAAAACCTTACAAGTGTGAAGAATGTCAGCTTTGCTTTTTGAAGAAGAGTAATTTAAAAAGACACATTCTTAGGCACACTGGCGAGAAACCTTACAAGTGTGATGAATGTCAGCGTTGTTTTAGTTGGAAGAGAATTTTGATAAAACACATTCGCACGCACACTGGTGAAAAACCTTTCAAGTGTGAAGAATGTCTGCATTGTTTTAGTAAGAAGAGTACTTTAATAACACACCGTCGTAGGCACACTGGTGAAAAACCTTTCAAGTGTGAAGAATGTCAGCGTTGTTTTACTGGTAAGGGTGCTTTGACACAACACATTCGCACGCACACTGGTGAAAAACGTTTCAAGTGTGAAGAATGTCAGCGTTGTTTTAGTCGAAAGAGTCATTTGACACAACACATTCGCGTGCACACTGGCGAGAAACACAAACCTTACAAGTGTGAAAAATGTCAGCGCTGTTTTAGTAATAAGAGTAATTTAAATGTACACATTCGTTTACACACTGGCGAGAAACCTTTCAAGTGTGAAGAATGTCAGCGTTCTTTTAGTCAGTTGAGTAATTTGATACAACACATTCGCACGCACACTGGTGAGAAACCTTTCAAGTGTGGCGATTGTCAGCGTTGTTTTAGTCGAAAGAGTTATTTGACACAACACATTTGCATGCACACTGGCGAGAAACACAATGGCAAATAAACCTTACTAGTGTGAAGAATGTCAGCGTTGTTTTAAGCAGAAGACTAATTTAATAACCCATATTCGTACGCACACTGGTGAGAAACCTTACAAGTGTTAAGAATGTCAGCGCTGTTCTACTAAGAAATATCATTTAATTAGGCACATTCACACGCATACTAATTGTGCGCACACACGCCACGGTCGGAGGACCCACAATAAAACAAATTAAGTTATTTCTAGCTCTAGGCTGGCAAGCCTGGCGCACTCCTCTTTGTAGGCATAAATTATAGCTACGCTGTCCGGCTAGTCTAGCGAGGCTACTTCGATTGAGTGTCTCACGCGTGTTCGATCTGCCGCTCGAGGCGTGCTAACAAAAAATACCATCGAATTCTTTATCGAATACTAGCTTTTGCCCACGGCTTCGCTCCCGTCAAATGACTACCCTACCCTACCTACTCTACCTACCCCACACTAACCTACCTACCCGATCTACGCTAACTATCCTGCCTACCCTACATTACACTACCCTACTTATCCTACCTACCTTACACTGCGCTACCTACCCTACACTATCCTACACTACCCTACTTAATTACACATATCGAGTTTTCATTTGATGTATTCTGCTATTCGGGCGGAGACAAATCCAACGAATCAATAACCATGAAAATTGGTTCAGCAGAACTCGAGTTATAAGTGTTGTAACAAACCCGTCTTTGTTTTATAATAGATTCTATCGAGTTTTTATTTCAAGTATTTGCACCATTTATTATTTGTGTCAATGCAGTAACTGGTCGTTTCACGCGCGTGATAGATTATTTAAAAAAAGTTGTCCAAATATTGTTTAAATATGTGTGTATCTCATTCAAACACTTAATTAATCTCAAAACACTTACACTGTCAACAAATACCCACAGCAAATGCGTTATGAATATTACTGTAAAAGTTATGAAATAAAGATGATTCCTGAACTATTTACATGTTTAAACATAAAGAAAAAATGAATTATGATTTATCAACGTAATTAGAAATAAAACTAGTAGCTTTGTATTAACTTTTTTCAAACACGTGTTCGCCCCACTTGTTTACCCCTTACTATAAAAGGACCGGTAAACGGGCGGAGCCGGTCACTTCTTGCTCGACCGCCGAGCAGTACGGAGCTCCGAGTTTGCACCAAGAGAGTTAAGTAAAATTAAGATTGTATTTATGTTATATATTACTTGTGTTATATATTACTTGTGTTATTACGTTATATGGTAAATAATAATTATTGATTTAAATTTAAAACTGATTATTATGCTGCTTAATTAATGTTTATGTAATTGATCGGCTATGTAGTTAATTGATTATGTATTTATTCATTAATTGATATATGTAGGTGATCATTTATGTGATTGATATATAGTTGTATGAATTTTAAGAAAAATAAAAATAGATAAATGTATTTACTTCTGTTCTTTTTATTTATATCAAATATGATATTATTTACTTATTTAATTTCATAACTATCTAACGAAATATCAGTTCTACAAATACTACCTACTCCTAAAGTTAATATTGGTGTCTTTTATTTGATCAACTAAAAAGGAATACCTAGAGTAATACTATCACTTATTTATTTACAAACATATTTGTCTTATGTGTTTGAGTAGGAACAGGTATGTGAGCACAATATATGTGATGTAACAACCTACAATATGAGTATAACCTAAAATATCAATAGCAATAAGAAATTATTGCTATTGATATTTTTTTATAATAAAAATGTTATTACGCGCATACTATTTGCTTCCCTTGCACTCTGCTTCACATACATACATGTGTTCCTACACCTTCAACTTCATAACATTTAAACATAATTCATTTGACTTTCTTTTATGCAAATGTTATTATTCAATTGCAGATTTTATGACTGAAAAAATCAACTAAATATTTGACATAACCTATGAATTAAAAAAATAAGGAAATAAAGTACCTATGTTTTATTTCCTTAACTTCTCTAAATTTTGACTTATGTAATTCGTCTCTCTGTTGCTTAATCAATTTCAATTACACACATCAAAAGTGTCTAGGGATCAACATATATTTTTGCAATAACTTTTCTCCTGATTGATATTAATTAAAATTTTCTTTAAGGATTCATCAAATAAAGTGTTTTCGTTTGTCACAGTAACGATAACCCAAGTCACCTTTGCATTAATAAAGAAATTTGCCATTTATAAAGGGATTTTTGACATTTGAACCACTAACATTAAAGTTCGAAAAAAAGACTGAAATAACAGTTTTCTTTAAAATTTTATTGGGTAACTTAAACAATTAATAATCCGTGTTTCTACCGCGAACACTAACAACACAAGAACATCGGTTTGGCATACTCAAAATGAGTTCATCCAAATCACGCTGTGGAATGGCTGCCCATGTTCGTTGCAACAACAAAAAAAGGTCTTCTTGCGACTGGATACCTTCCATATTCGGCAGAGCTCTTCTCTGTAGCATATCCCATGCATGCTCAATCGGGTTCAAGTCTGGCGACTGAGCAGGCCAGGGCAGGACATTGATGTTAGCTGCGGCGAGAGTCTGTCTTACAACTCTTGCGGTGTGCGGTCGTGCATTATCATGCATTAACTGAAATAAGGGACCGATTTGCACTTGTAGAGGAACGATGACGTCTGATACAATCGTCTCAGCATAAATTTGAGCGTTGAGGTTGCCTCTGATCCAAATCAACTCAGTTCTTCCGCCGACCCAAATACCCGCCCATACCATGATGGTTCCACCACTATAAGGATGGACTTCCTGGCAGGATTTTAATCGCTGTTGGCGTCCAGGGGTTCTCCAGTGTCGTATACGTCTTGTATCCGGTCTCATACCAAAACGAGACTCATCAGAAAAGCACACGAAACGCCATTGTTCTTCTGCCCAATTTCTGTGTTCAAGAGCCCATTGATATCGAATCCTACGATTGTGCATTGCTATAGGTGGTACCCGTAGCGGTCTTCGGGAATGAAGGTTCACTTCATGCAAGCGGTTTCTGACTGTTTGGTCGCTAATTAAGTTCCCTGAAGAGTGATGAAGCCTCACGGCTAACATCATGGCGGTTATTGTTGGAGCTCTTCGAGTTAAGATTTGAATGTATCGGTCTTGTCTCCGTGTGGTGCAGCGATACCGTCCTCCATGGCGCTCAGCCACGGCACCAGTGCTTCGGTAACGTGTCCAAAGTCGACTGAGAACACTCTGACTTGTATTCAGAGCTAAAGCCACAGTACGTTGCCGGGAACCAGCTTCTATCATTCCCACGGCTCTGAGCATTTCTTCCCTGCTTAAATGACGTCGCCGCTCCATAATAACGTTGGTTTTAATCAGTAGTAGGGAAACAGAAGCACTAATAATGTCTTCAATGCGTTGTATGTTTTTATAGGGAAAATATTGACAGCTGATTTTCATCTTTTACTCGAATTTGATTCACAGTTCCTGATTCAAATTATGAAATGCACCAAAAAGGATCCATATAAATTTATAAAATCATAAATTTATTACAAAGCCACATCTCAATCTCAAGAAATCCGCATAAAAATGCTTGATCCCTAGACACTTTTGATGTGTGTATTTGTAATCCTGATAAGAAATAATGTAATTTTAATGTACCTACCACCTTATGTCTAATCTGTATAATTACTTTTGGGTAAATAAATATTTTATTATTATTTCCTTTATAAGTTTTTTAAACTTATTTATTTTACAAATCGATAACATAAAAAAATAGAATACCACTGAAGGTGCGGGCAGGGTCCAAGCTACTGGTGGTTAGGGCTCCAGAGACGGGAGCTTCCTCTCGATACGAGCCGTTTTAAGAAGTACTGCCTTCTGTATCAGGCCCTTGATCCAAATTCCAACCGCGCAACGACAGCGTTGACAGATTGTCTTCAAAACTTTTGGCCGTCAGACCGTTGGCGGTCACGACAAGGTACAATGACTGCCGAGTCCACATTGCACATGTCGACATCCTCGTGTGCTAACTTAAGATATTTAATTTGTTTCTCTTTCTCAGCTTTCATGATGATCTCGTCACGCGGGATGGTGACGTCGACTATCATTGCACGGCGCTCTAATCGGTCTATCACCACCTTAGAGCATATACGCCCGTTTTCAATAAGCTATCTATCATATATCGGAGATAGACAAACAAATGAAACAACAGAAACATGTCAAATTTTTGTATTGGATCTTTTGTTTTACTGTCTCCAGTATGCCAAAACCGGAGGTAGATAGCTTATTGAAAACGGGCGATAGCCTATGGAGATGGTAAGGAACGAGTTACTGAACAAATTATTCTGCCACTTATGGCGGGAGGCGAGGTACACACGTACAGCACACTAGGAAAATTTGACAGTTACGCACAAATGCACGCATCCTATTGCAATAAAAGCACACTATAAAAAACAATCACATAATTGAAAAAAACACACATCGAAATTATCGTGCATTTATGCAACTATCATTTGACAACAAACATAAAATGCCAGTGATGTGACACAAACTAGACTGAAATAGAGCAATTAAAATACGAAATATCTTTAAGTAAAGTATTTAAAATATAAAATACAGTATTTTAGCTATTTTTAATTGAAATACTAAACACAAATTACAAAAAAAAGTTACTAAAGAAGTGACCAGCACATACTTACTGTTTATTTTTTTATTTTGCCAATTTCCACATACCTAGTCTTAGCTTACAGCAAACATAACAGGCGCAGTGATGCCGACTCTAATAGCTGTTTTACCATCACAACATTCTCGCCTCGCACTAACACTCACGATCACTAAACAAAGGTTAAATGTATTTTAATGTTAAAATGTATTTTGAAGCTTCAACATCATCTGCCTAGCCTTTTTTCCCAACTATATCGGGGTCGGCTTCCAGTCAAGCCGGATTTAGCTGAATACCAGTATTTTACGAGGAGCGGCTGCCTACCAGACCTCCACAACCCAAGGAAGATAGACCTGCTCATTACTATCACTATTCACATCACTACTCGGAGAAATACAAAGAAAAATATAGTAAGTAATATAATAACAAATAATAGTGTGGGTCGGACTCGCGCACTGAGTGTTCCGTACCAATTTACCTATGAAAACAGTTCAATTCTGGATGTAGTCTCGAAGATTTTTCAATTTTTTTTTCTAGTAACCTACGTAACAATAAATTTTGTTTTAGGGTACCCCCCCCCCCTACAAGTAAAGTGGGAAGTGTCACTTTACTTCTCGATACAATTTGATACAGTGCACTATTTTATATATATATATGTTCCACAACTAGCCACACAACGCCATCTAGTCCCAAGCTAAGCAGAGCTTGTGTTATCGGTACTAGACAACTGATAAACATACTTATATATTTGTAAATACATACATATATTATAGATAAATTACACCCAGACACAGAACAAATGAACTTGCTCATCACACAAACATTTGTCCTGGGTGGGAATCGAACCTACGACTTACGGCATAGCAGTCAGGGCCACTAACCACTAGACCAACAGGCCAGTCATTTTTATGGTGCAGACAACACAAACGTACACAACGTTCCATGGGTCTTGCCGCTGGGACGGTCTGTCTGGCTGAGTGTCCGCCGTCCTGGTGGGCTCTCCCTACCTAGCCGCCGCCAACTGAAACGCATGACCTTGTCGAAGCACACCATCTCTAGTTCTTTTTCATATATAACATAAACTAGTGCTTGACTGCAATCCCACCTGATGGTACCTAAGCAGTGATGCAATCGTTGATGGTGAGGCGCACTAGTTTATTAAGAGCACTCTAGTCTAAAAGATACCTAAATTATAAATGGACGAGAAGACCGCAGCAGGCAAATTGTTTCAGTCCTTCGATGAACGCGGAGTAAACGACTAAGCAAAGCGCTTAGTGCGGACCGTGCAGGTTTCGACAACGTAAGGATGGATACTCGCCGTACTACGTTTTGTCCGATGGTAGGTATAGCTTGGCCAGAAAGAGTAGAAAAAAATTGAGGTCGCTAGTTGTAATACTGTGATAGTACTACAGAATAAGTAATAGAACTTCAAAAAAAATACATATAGTGCGTCTAATTAAAGTTAATTGGCAACATTATTCAGCCGCAAATGTAGAAATAAAAAAAATTGTGAAGTGTCAAAGCATGATTCTACTACTAATTAGTAATACCGCATACAATTTTTTTGGATTTAACCTCTTTTTCTCAGGTCGCGCTTTCATTAGACGGACTATATCTATATTTTTAAATTTACATTAAAATAGTTTAAAGTTTTAGGCGCGCACTAGCGGCCAGGACGCGGCGGCCATCGAGATACATACATTAGTACCCATACCTCTATCCGACGAAATTTCTTTTTGGTTGTCTCGGATACAACTCACTGGAGGTAAGGCGAGCACGAGATCAGCTCACCATCGACTGCAAGACGCTCCGTGGCATTATTGACGCGCCTGACCTGCTTGCTGTGCTGGCACGGTTCTTTGTTCCTGACAATTACTGCCGCGGTAAAAAGCACAGGTTCTTTGCTGTACCCCGGTGTCGCATTGTTGCACGTGCTCAGTCTCCAATACCTCGCACTTTGGCTGCACTAAATGGTCTCTTGGATTCTAATCCAACAAAAGATCTGTTTGCGGATGAATGGAAGATGATTTTATTCGTATGTCAGAGTACTGTGAGAGGATTGAATGTATGTGATGTTATGATGTTTATAATTTTAATTGTCTTTTAATTCTCTCTGTGTCTTTGTTAATTACTGTAATTGGTTAGTATGAAACCGCCATAGAGCGCGCGCACCTGTCGCTGGCCGCTAGAGCGCTATTGGTCTTAAGTATTTGAAAGGAAGTGCAGATGGTAAATATTCACGCACACCTGTTTCAATGATTCAACATTATTGTCCTGTTGTATAGACACGTCTTGAGTTACTAAAGTGTATTTTTCAATCTTAGAGACTAAAATGCCATTACGTGGGTTGTCATACTTGTCCCAACACGAACTGACATCATTACTGTTGTAAGTTTGACATTTGCCAGTGTCAATTTAGTCTCAGGAATTAAAAAGAGACACTGACTTTACATCCCAATATCCTCAAAGCATCAATGTGTCGATCCCTCGAATCAATCAGAGACAATTTGATCAGCCTTTCTTTTTCTTTTTTTTTATTAATATAAACTGGTTCTTGACCGCGATCCCACCTGATGGCAAGTAGTGATGAAATCGTTGATACTAGTACCTAGAGTGCGTCTAATGAAAGCGCGACCTGGAGTTTTTTTTTAAATTAAATTGGCAACATTATTCAGCCGCTATTGTATGAATTACAAAAAATTGTGAAGCGTTAAGACATGATTCTCCTACTAGTTAGTAATACGACATACATAATTTTTGGATTTAACCTCTTTTTTTAGGTCGCGCTTTCATTAGACGGACTATATTGATATTTTTATCTGCGGAATGTAACCGCATTATTTGTATAAATTATTTTAGCACTCATTTACTTTACAGCCATGAATCCATGATAGACATTTCACAGTAGGATCATCTGCACCCGAAGAATACCCATCGGAACACTAGTGAGCCGTCGATGTCCATCCGACTGGTCGCCGGCAGACTGTAGCACATTCACCGCAACACGTGCGGCTCAACACTCACAACGTACGGCCGTTATAAGTTGGCGAGTGTGAAGTGACTCTGCGAATTTTGGCGCTTGAAATATCGTACAACAATAAAGGTTTTAAAAAAATTAATGCAATTTATAGTTGTTATTGCTGTTAAAAACTGTTATTGGCATTTATTTTTTTAAAGCCTTTATTTTTGTACGAGTTTTCAAGCACCAAAATTTGCAGAGGCGAATTTATAACGGCCGTACTGTACGCACGAAACAGTGGGTAGCGAGTTGTGGAGGGGCCCTGTATGAGAACTGTTTGGAGGATCAAATAAAGGGTAAAGATTTATTACAAAAGAAACAAAAATGCTTGTGTTAAAACAAAAATGCTTGTATTAAAATAAAAATGCTTGTAATAATTTATAATAACTTAAAATAATTATTTAATGATTATAAGTTACAGCTTCCTCTTAAGGTGGATCCACACATTGCGAGGCATGCGCTCCGCACGGCGCACAACGCATGCCTCACCAAGTGTGGACCTGTATATTCGTGGCGAGGCATGCGCTACGCACGCGCACACTTATACACTCACACTTATAAACTTGTGGCATCAATTAAGGGTCAATTCCCACTGAAAGAGCAGCGGCCGGCAGCGGCCGTAAGAGCAAGGGACTGAGCGCGGCGCCGCGCGGGGCAGTGCGGCGCCGCGAGAGGCAGCGCGGCGCCGCGAGAGGCAGCGCGGCGCCGCGAGAGGCAGCGCGGCGCCGCGAGAGGCAGCGCGGCGCCGCGAGAGGCAGCGCGGCATCCCGAGGTGCCGCAATGAGCCTCCGCGTGGTAGCTTTGAAAACACTCGTATTTTTGTACATTACAAATTAAATTCTCTTCAATATTCATTGTTTTCTTTTTTCTCACGAAGCGTAGCACGTTCTAACTTGATACCCTCTAATAAAATGACGCGAAATGCGCAAGCGGCAGGGTGGACGGGTAGGAAATGGTCGCTCGCGCGCTGCCGCGCGTCTGTCAGCTGCGCCGCGGTCGGCCGCACGGCGCCTCTTTTGACTAGTCGGTAGAAGGCTCACGCAACCTCGCGACGCCACGCGACCCCTCCTTTACCTTCAAATGACTATGAACTTTTTAATCACGTACATAAGATTCAAAATAGTTTGTAATATTTTGCCTCAAAAAGACGCTGCCGGCCGCTGCTCTTTCAGTGGGAATTGACCCTAAATCTTGGCTTTCTAGCTTATTGGGCAGTAAGCTAACCGCCGCGCGCCGTTCTCAAAGAACACCGCCGCGCCGCGCGCCGCCTTCTCTCATTCGATTCTGCTCCCATCCTCGAACTTTAGTCTCTACGTACAAAAGAGATTGCCCATACTCCTATATGGATCCATACCAACTTGCGTCAATTCAAAATTACTCTCAAGCGTTTTTAACTTTCACTCGGGGACCGCAATTATTTGAATATAAATAATATTAATAATATATACTGTTATTGCTCCGTTTCTGTTGCTTCTATAACTATACTACTAGAATACAAATTTAAATTGGTCGGTGCTTGGTGGCACGAATTTAGGCAAAAGTCCAAGGTGATATTTTTTACTGGCACTTTTTTATGCCACCGGGGCTCTAAGTAAATATGTATGGAGTAGGGAATGCAATCCGGACTATCCGTAATCCGAAAAATCCGGATATCCGCACATTTTTACTCGACTTGTAAATCCGGATTTGAAAATCAAATCCGCGGATTTTCTGAATAATATTTTTTTTTAATTCGCGATGATATTATCTACTTTTATTATTAGTTTAGAACTAGCTTTTGCCCGTGGCTTCACCCGCGTGGAAGACGGATAACCAAGTAAATTCAGAAAAAACATAATGTAACGTGGGTCCAATATAATGCGTGCCCAAAAGAGACTGAATGTCTTTTAAGGCGCCAAGCGTCATCATGCTGACAGAAAAAAGTATGAACTGATTACCAACCCTACTACATTCTTTGGGCATGCCATAATTATGGCTGTAAGTCCCCTCTTTGAGAAATGGTTGGAAAGACGTCACTGCGTCCTCACCTTCCACATGGGACAGGTCCTCACCGGACGTGGTAAGTTCGAGAGGTTTCTGCGCCGGATTTGTGCGAAAGAAACGCCCAGGTGTCATTAATGTGCGGATCGATCGTCTGGTAACGTTTGACTGTCTTGTCGAATGAATACTAGGTTCGTAAGGGCGAATGCTGAGCGTGGGGTACTGGGCTCGAACTAGAGGTCAAGCAAATAGTGCTATTGGGTTTTTCCATTAGGAATTACTCTATAGCTGCCCGGAGTTTGGTGGTATGATACCCCCATGCCTCTGAAAACACGTCAAGCTGTGGGTCTTGCACCCCCGGTCGTGTTGAATTGCCTTCCCATCTGACTATAAAATTAAAAGAACAGAGAGTGCGCCAGTATCTGCGTACATACTTGTGCACTATAATATCTGCCGTATACATCAGGCTTCCAGGTTTCAGTAGGCATCAGGCCACCGTGATCAAAATTCGGTCTGAAGGACTATTATTAAAGGTATGCACCGTTTGGGCAATGACCACTCATGCTAGGTCCTGTTACGGCCCATGGACCGGAGCGCAAAGGAATGTGACACAGTAATGCTAGCAAAGGAGGCGGCTGCACGTGCGAGGGAATGATCCACACGCTCCAGCTCCCGGATCCAGACCCCGATTTCCAGCTACCGTAGGCGCAAGCTTGCGGATGGCGAGCAATGGGTAGCTCATTGACCCCGTCACGGCGCGTAGTATGTCTCAAGGTGATACAAATCGTAGTGGCCCAGCTGGGTCGAACAGTAGGCACTGTTGCCATGGGTTATGTGAAAGTGAACCCCCGGGCCTTAGAACGAAGAAAAAGAAGAAGGAAGAGGAGTGGATTTTAGTCACTAAAAATCTGATATCCCGCTCTGCCCAGAACGGGAGAAGTCTTTAGATAATTTCCAACCCAAAAATGAAAAAAATATACATTCTTTGTCTGTATATGTTGGAAAAACGGCTTCTTGGAGAGGCCGTAATCCATCAGGCGGGCCCAGTGTGGGTTTGTGGATGCTACATGTCCTAAAAGTTTTGGTTCTAGGACTTGCCGGTTTCCTCACGATGTTTCCCCTCGCCGTTTTGTCGTGTGAAGGGAAACTAATAAACTAATATTAGCAGCTTTGTTTAATTTTCATGAAAAATCCGTAAAATCCGGATAATCCGGATTGGAACCAAAATCCGTTTTAAAAATCCGGATTTTTAAAACACGACGGATTTGCATTCCCTAGTATGGAGTGCCGCGACAGAAAACCTCCACGCGTGCTCGCGGGCTGGAATTCCCTAACGGATTCTTCCGGAGTGAAGGCCAGTCCGCGGGACGGTGCACCCTGGGAGGCGGCCAACGACTCTCTTGGGTACTTCTGCCCAAGGAGCCTCGATGGCCGTCTGCGAATGTTCTGTCTGAAGGAGCGCTTCAACATGTGTCCCTCTGCTGCAGCAGAGGGCACAGTGGCGAAGCAAGAGCGGGCTCGATATGCACTTACCCTGCTACCCTGGGCAGGCATGAGGAAGACTCGCTCCTCCTCCTGCCACCGTTAGTCTCGTAGCCCCATTGATTGTCCAAGGTCATGTTTCTGACTTTTGGTGGGGGTCGAGGGTCCTGGCTTACCCGCCCGGGCCGCGAGGAAGACAACCTCTATAAAAAATTACCCCAAACCTCCAAGCGGCGGCGCACCGTGAGGGAGGTTGTTAGCTTGACTAATGGGTAGCTAAATTAGTCTCTAGTGCGGACCACATATCTTGAGCCGGTAAACAAAGTATTATACTCGTGGGAACAAAATGGATAAAAATAAAAACCCCAAAAACCCCAATGACGAGGAGAGTGATGCGCGGTCGGAGTCCGACGCGGCATCCAGGAGCTCGCAGGGCTCGGAGGCTGAGGAGGACGGAGGCCACACTGGGAGAGACTCTCGTCTCTCCCGGAAGCGCTTCCTCAAGGAACGAGTGGTATCGGACGAGGAGTCCGATAGTACTAGGGGCTCGGCCCGAAAAATCCCCACCAGTGGGCGGGGAGCGAGCCAAGCCCGCGGTAGAGGGAGGGGGCTGATCCTCAAGGAGCCTGTGGTGAGAGTCGAGAGGCTCGCCGCAGAAGGTCGCCATCCCGGAGCCACCGGTCCCTCGGGGCCGTCTTGTGGCGTGCTGGAGGACGGGGAGGACTCTGCTGACGAGATCCGCAGGGAGTTCGGCGATCTTATCGCCGATACCCTGCGGGCCATGTCACAGAAAAAGCCGAGTCATAAGAAGAAAGACGTCTCCGAGTCCTTGCTCCCTCTCTTGAGGGCCATGAACGCGGCCTTCGATAGGGAGGGCGCGAGGATCCGGAGGGGGTTCCTGAAAGCCGCCGCCCCTCCCGAGGAAGTCGGCTCCCAGCAGCCTTCAAAGGTGGGGAGCCCGCAAGAGCAGGGGTCGACCCCAGCCCGAGCCGGAAAGCCAGGCTTTGACCCTGCTGCGGTAGGAGCTGGCTGCCTTCCGGCAGCAGATGCAGCTGCAGCAGGAGCAATTGCAGCGGCAGCTGTCCCTGCTGGAGGGCACCGTGCTGCGTCCCCCACTCGCGGGCTCCGGTCGGAGACCGACGGCGTCCTACGCCGCCACGGCTACGGCTGCTGCCGCGTCCAAGGTTGGCCCGTCAGGGGCCAACGGTGACGAAGCAGCGGGAGGAGGCGGTCCCTGTCCTAGCCCCTCCTGCGAAGGGCAAAGCGGCGTCCACCGCCAATACGGCGGGTGCTAATGCCGCGGCGGCGGCGACCGGGCGGCCTCGGCTGCCCTGTCGATTCTCCAGCTGGCGCCAAGTGGTCGGTCGTCGGCGCCAAGAAGAAGGCGGGCAAGGCGGTCAGGGCTGCCAAAAAGCGGGAAAGGCGGCAGCAGCGAAAGAAGAGTGCCGTGGCGAACCGGCTTCGCGCCCCGGGCTCCGCAGCTGTAGTGATCACGCTACAGCCGGGTGCGGAGAAGAGAGGCGTGACGTACGACGCTGTAATGGACAAGGCCAAGAAGGCGGTGATTCCTTACCTTGATGAGTTCGGGGCCTCGAAGGGCTTCTGCATGCGGCGCACCGCAACTGGGGCCTGGATGCTGGAGGTTCCTGGCGAGGCCAGCGGTCCTGCCGCGGACGCCCTGGCTGACAAGGTCAGGGCGTCTGTGAAAGAGGAGGACGCCCGAGTGTCCAGGCCCACAAAGTTCATCGATATAAGCATCATGGGCCTGGACGACTCCGTCAAGGTGGAGGAAGTGGTGGCTGCCGTCGTTGAGGCGGGAGGGTGCACGACCGACCAAGTGCGGGCGGGCATCATCCGCCCTGACAGCACGGGTATGCGAGTCGTTACGGTGAGCTGCCCCGTATCGGCGGCCAAGGCCATCACGGCGGAGGGCCGAAGGCTCTTGGTGGGCTGGGTATCAGCCCAAGTCAAGGTGCTGGAGCCCAGATCTCTGCGGTGATCCGCTGCCACGTGGGGCACCACGCGGGAGCCCGTTGCGCCGCGGAGGTGGACCGCAGTGACCGCTGCTTCCAGTGCGGTCAGCCCGGTCACAGGGCCGTCGAATGCCGTGCGGCGGCAGGCAAGGCTGCCGACCACCGGGCTGGGAGCAGATCCTGCGACTCCCCCGCCAAAGCCAAGGGTAAGGTCCGGAAGGGCCCTCACCCCAACGTCCTCACCGCCGCAGCCAAGGTTGACGCTGCTGCCGCCATCACCGCGGCAGAGTCCTCAAGGGGGGCTCCGGAGGAGACCGTAATGGACTGTCAGTGATGGCCCCATTGCGTCTTCTCCAGGCGAACATCAATCACTGCGCCCCCGCTCAGGATCTGTTGCTCCAGAGCATGGCGCAGTGGTCGATCAATATCGCCGTGGTCTCCGAGCTGTACTTTGTCCTGCCTAGAGAAGACTGGGTCCAGGACCTGAGCGGCTCGGTGACCCTAATTTCGTCGGCCGCCGCCGGTACTCCCCCTGTCGAGGCCATCACGAGAAGGCCGCACGCTGCGTGGCAGCACGGGTCGGGGACATTGCAGTGGTAGGCGTCTACCTGTCCCCGAACCGAGATCTCGCCGATCTCCACAACTCCCTCATGGAGCTGAATGCCGTCGTCGCTGGGTTCGGATCCCTCCCCGTGGTCGTCTGCGAGGACTTCAATGCCTGTAATCTGGCTTGGGGTTCCCGGCTGACGAACCGACGGGGTCGGATGGTGGAGGATTGGGCTCTGGAGACAGGCCTGGTCGTCCTAAGCCGGGGTTCTGTCCCCACGTGCGTGCGGATGCGGGGTGAGTCGGTGGTGGACCTCTCGTTCGCCAGTCCCGCTCTGTCGCCGCGCGTCGTCGACTGGCGCGTAACGAGGAGGAGGAGGGGGTGGAGACGTATTCTGACCACCGGTACATTCAGTTTGACGTTTCCGCCCGGATCTCGACCGCGCCGGTCAGGGAGCAGACCCCGTGTGGTCCGCGGTGGGCGCTAAAGCAGATGGACCGGGACGCTCTCCTGGAAGCCGCGAGGGTACAGGCCTGGGTGCAAGCACCGGACAGGCCTGTCGAAATTGACCCTGAAGCAGAGTGGTTCCAGGAGGCCATGTCGCAAATCTGCGACGAGGCGATGCCCTGAGTCCATCCAGGACTTGCTCGGCGCCAGGTGTACTGGTGGTCGCCGCAGATTGCGGCTCTGCGCGAGCCGTGCACCGCCGCGCGGTGCTGTTACACCAGGTTCCGCAGGCGCCGCACCCGCCCGCCGGATGCGGAGGCCAGAGAGGCGGAGCTATACGAGGGGTACCACGCAAGGCACACCCTCCGAACAGAAGTAAAGCGGGCCAAGTTGGAGGCCCGCAATGTGTGGCTGGGGACTCTGAACAGAGACCCATGGGGACGCCCTTACCAGGTGGTGCGTGACAAACTCCGCCCATGGGCTCCCCCTCTGACTCATAGTCTCCGGCCCCAAGTTGTGGAGGGTGTGGTGGTCAATCTGTTCCCTGAGCGAGGGGAACACTCTCCCCCGCTCATGGCTCCGCCACCTGCAGTGGCCGTAGCGGACCACACCAGCGACGACGAGGACGACGCTCCAGAGGTGACCGAGGTAGAGATGAGGGCGGTGGTACGAAGACTCAGTGTCAAGAACACCGCCCCAGGACCCGACGGCGTGCACGGGAGGGTTTGGGTCCTGGCCATGGAGGCTCTTGGGTCTCGATTGCGAGGGCTCTTTAGCGCGTGCATGGAGAGAGGCCAGTTCCCCCTTCGCTGGAAGACCGGGAAACTGGTCCTCATCGCGAAGCCGGGGCGCCCCGCGGACTCTCCGTCCGCGTACCGGCCCATCGTGCTGCTCGCCGAGGTGGGCAAACTCTTTGAAAGAGTAATTGCAGACCGCCTCGTCGGGCATCTGGCGCGGGTGGGGACGGATCTCTCGGATGGCCAGTTCGGCTATCGCAGGGGGCGTTCCACGGTGGACGCCATCATGCGCGTGAGGGCTCTCACGACGGGGGATGCGGTGATTCGGGGCAGGTTTGTCTTGGCGGTGTCTTTGGACATCGCCAATGCCTTCAACTCCCTGCCCTGGAGTTGCATCGGGGCGGCACTTCGGTACCATGAGGTGCCGGCCTACCTCCGTCGTGTGATCGAGGCCTACCTGTCGGATAGGTTCATCATCTATCCCGGTCACCAGGGAGAGTGGAGACGGCTAGAGATGTCGTGCGGTGTTCCGCATGGATCGGTACTAGGACCGCCCCTGTGGAACATCGGGTACGACTACGTGCTGCGCGGCGACCTCCCCGACGGGGTCAGCGTGGTCTGCTACGCAGACGATACGCTGGTCCTGGCGCGGGGAGAGTCGTACCAGGCGGCGGCGTCGGGTCGGCGGTGAAGTACCTGGGACTCGTCCTCGACAGCCGGTGGACTTTCGAGGAGCATTTCCGACGTTTGGCCCCCAAACTGGACAGGTCTGGGGCCGCTCTGAAGCGGCTCCTGCCCAACCTAGGGGGTCCAGACGTCCCCTGCCGGAGGCTCTACGCGGGGATCGTTCGGTCCATAGCCCTTTACGGGACGCCGATTTGGGCGCCGTCGCTAGGTAAGCGACCGGCGGCCAAGCTGAACGCTTGCCAGAGGGTCATGGCCATCTAGATGGTGCGGGGATACCGCACGATCTCCCGCGAAGCGGCGAGCCTCCTCGCTGGCCTGCCACCGTGGGATCTGGAGGCAACAGTCCTTGCACGCATGCACGATTTGCGCGTGGAGATGCAACGCCGGGGCGAAACTCCATGGCGGACAGAGTTCCGGCTGGATCTCAGGGTGGCATGGCGACTGCGACTGTCACAACCCAGTGCTGGGCACGCCGTCTTTGAGGCGGTAAGCCCCCTCTTTGAGTAGTGGTTGGAAAGAGGTCACGGCGTCCTCTCGTTCCGTATGACGCAGGTCCTCACCGGACACGGTAAGTTCGGGAGGTTCCTGCATCGGATCAAGCAGGAGAGGACGCCCGGGTGTCGCCACTGTGTGGACCGCCCGGAGGACACGGTGGAGCACACGGTAGAAGTGTGCCCCGCTTGGGCGGAGCACCGCCGTATCCTTGTGGAGGCTATCGGAGGCGGCGACCTCTCGTGCCGGGCCCTGGTTCAGGCCATGGTCCGGAGCGAGGAGGGGTGGCATGCGGTCGCCTCCTTCTGCGAAGCAATAATGCTCGTGAAGGAGGCTGTTGAACGCGAGCGCGTGAGGGACGGTCCTCACGCCGCCGCCGCCGAGATCCCGATCCCGATTTCCGACCACCGTAGGCGTGGGTTCGCAGGACGACACCGGACGGCGAGCACTGAGTAGCTCGCCGTCCGGCAGTCTGGAAATAATCTGGACCGAGCCCTGTCGTCAACGGCGCGTTCTGTTCCACGCGCGCCTCAAGGAGATGTCAGTAAACTGTAGGGGCCCGGCAGGGCCGAAGCCTCTGGGGGGAACACGTGGTATTCCTAAAGGTTAACACTGAGTCCCCCCCAGATCGAAGGCAACGAAGGAACGGGGTGGGGGTTTAGTCAGTAAGAGTCTGACACGCCCTCCCACTCCGCCCAAGAGCGGGAGAAGTCATTCTGATGATTATATACTACCAGAAAAAAAAAAAATGAAACATGTATCATTTTAATATTTAACAGCATTTTAGAAATATTCGAAGAAGTTTGAAAACGCCAGGTCATATTTCGGAGCAATTTTTAACCTCGGGATTATTATTTTGCGAAAATACCTATAGTTATACGTTTAAAGCGGAATTGCTGAGTTGTGTATTGTACTGTTATTGATATATTACACGTGCGCTATAGGTTAGGAGCCGGACACCTTCGTTCCTATATTGTGGTTATACTTAAGCCAAGGATATACTAGGGGACAAATGGAGCAACATGTTGTGGAACATGTTGCTCAACAACTACGTGGAACATGCATACTGACGCGGGACTCGTGCGCTCGCTCTCGAGGCGGGAGCAAGCAACATGCCCCGCGTCACGTACTATGTTGCGGGGCATGTTGCAGGACAATATGCAACGTTGCAGCGTCACGTAAATTTAGTGTTGCGCGTCGTGTTTCGGGACAAAATGTTCCCTAGTGTATCCCAGGCTTTACGCTCACACTTTTATAGCGCATGGGTATAATATCTTTACTTCACCTAGGTTTACACTGAAGAACACTTAAGTCTGTTATAAGCGCTAATAGGTAAGTTTTTTATTAAATTTATCAATTAATAAAGTTATTGAGACGTAAAAAAAACCAGGCAAATGTGAGTCGGACTCGCGCACTGAGGATTCCGTACCAACTTACTTATGAAAACAGTTCAATTCTCGAATCGAATACTTAAGATTTTTCAAAAAATAAAAAATTGTAACGTAACTACAAATTTTCAGTTTTCAGACTTTTCCCTATATTTTTTTATTTTTATTTTATTTATTGAAGGATAACAAACAGCTACAACACAAAGCTTATGCATATAAAAAGTGGTAATGTTCCAGCCAACTAGTGCTATAATACCTTGCTTCGTGCCTTTCAAGATTCTAGGTCAACGGGAAGTACCCTATGAATTTTGATTCTTTTGGTAGTGTCGAATTGTACGTTTTTTGCAACATAAACGGGCGTATCGTTTTTCCCGTCAACTAACAAGTTCGATTTTTGCAGTTTCAAGGGACCGCGGACTTGAGTATAGTTTTAATATAAACTTAATACCTTCAGGCGTTCTCGAGATTAAGGGTCTTGACAGACAGACAGACAGACGGACAACAAAGTGATCCTATAAGGGTTCCGTTTTTTCTTTTTGAGGTACGGAACCCTAAAAACTAACTACGTGTTTTATTTCAATTTCTCGAAACATCCCAGTAAAATAATCACTAATATACATACATAGGTATTTAATAAGGTAACACAAATAAAAAAAACCGGGCAAGTGCGAGTCGGACTCGCGCACTGAGGGTTTCGTACCAACCTACCTATAAAAACAGTTTAATTCTCGAATCGAGTCTTGAAGACTTTTCAATTTTTTTTTCTTGTGACGTAACTAAAAATTTTCAGTTTTCAGACTTTTCCCGATATTAGTGCTATAATACCTTGCTTCGTGCCAAATTTCAAGATTCTAGGTCAACGGGAAGCACCCTATGAGTTTTGATTCCTTTGACAGTGTCGAAATGTACGTTTTTTGCAACATAAACGGGCGTATCTTTTTTTCCCGTCAACTTACAAGTTTGATTTTTGCACAACTTCAAGGGACCGCGGATTTCAATATATGGTTTTAATTTCAACTTGATACCTTCACGCGTTCCTGAGAAAAAGGGTCTTGACAGACGGACGGACAGACGGACAACAAAGTGATCCTATAAGGGTTCCGTTTTTTCCTTTTGAGGTACGGAACCCTAATTATGATTGTACGTCAGGTAACACATTTATTTTTAAGTTGATGATCATCTTCCCGACCTTGGCTCATGTTACTTGGGTAAGGGCCTATTTCACCACCTATAGTTTCCGATATCTTACTTGGCAGATAATTTCATAGGAATTCTGTTCCATTTTTTAAATTGATTAATTAAGTAGTGGCTACTCGGGCATTGTGAAACAGACCCTAAGCCTACAATTTTATTGTTACATTCTATCCTGTTCACCGTCACGTCTGTAAATAATACGCACAGTGACGTTTCAATAGACTATTATTTTATTGTCAAAACACTTACACACAAGAGTGACCAGATGTCGCTAGTAGCCACATACATAAATACTATTTTGTTATAATATTAACAACGTCATCACTGACTCCGTTTTCTTCACACAATCTATCCATCTTACTTCGGCCTCCTTCTTCCTCTTCATCAACCCACACGTATATTCAAACTCTTATGGTTTGTTCAAATGTGGCGAATGCGCTGTTAGCGAGCCAGCATCGCGCATTTTGCGCGGCGCCAAAGCCGCAGATACTCCCTTACGCCCGCAGACACACAGTACGAAAGCAAACGTTTTACAGACCCCTTGCAACACATGAGTCGTCACTATCTCAACACTGTCAATAGTTGTTATAGACATATTAAATCCGATATTATTCAATCAAAACTACCAGAATGATTCACACGTAGCACCAAAACATCAAAATCAAAGAAACCTAAAATTATTTAACATAACTTATAAAACGTCAGAAGCTAGTGCACGGGTCCAATTGGTCGTTCCCTACGGAGAAGAACCTGGAAGGTTCGTAAGGTTTATTGCCAGTGTGCGTACGCGTGTGAATTATTAAATGACCCTTCTCACTAAAACAACGCTGGCGTTCTTTACACTCGTATGGTTAATTGCCATTGTGCGTAAGAATGTGATTAGTTAACTGTCTCTTCTGAATAAAACAAAGCTGACATTCTGTACATTTGTAAGATTCCTCGCCAGAGTGCGTACGAAAGTGTCTTGTTAAATGAATCTTCTGAGCAAAACAACGCTGACATTTTTCACACTTGTAAGGTTTCTCGCCAGTGTGTGTACGAATGTGTACATTTAAATGACTCTTCTTACTAAAACAGCGCTGACATACTTCACACTTGTAAGGTTTCTCGCCAGTGTGTGTTCGAATGTGTTTAGTTAAACTATCCTTCTGACTAAAACTAAGCTGACATTCTCCACACTTGTAAGGTTTCTCGCCAGTGTGCGTACGAATGTGTTTAGTTAAATTACTCTTCTGACCAAAACAAAGCTGACATACTTCACACTTGAAAGGTTTCTCACCAGTGTGCGTGCGAATGTGTTGTATCAAATTACTCGCCTGACTAAAAGAACACTGACATTCTTCACACTTGAAAGGTTTCTCACCAGTGTGCGTGCGAATGTGTAGTATCAAATTACTCGCCTGACTAAAAGAACGCTGACATTCTTCATACTTGAAAGGTTTCTCACCAGTGTGCGTGCGAATGTGTAGTATCAAATTACTCGCCTGACTAAAAGAACGCTGACATTCTTCACACTTGAAAGGTTTCTCACCAGTGTGCGTGCGAATGTGTTGTATCAAATTTTTCTTCCGTCTAAAACAACGTTGACATTCTTCGCACTTGTAAGGTTTCTCGCCAGTGTGTGTTCGAGTATGTGAATTTAAATGACTCTTCTTACCAAAACAGCGCTGACTTACTTTACACTTGTAACGTTTCTCGCCAGTGTGCGTGCAAATGTGGCTTATTAAATTAGTCTTCCGATTAAAAAAGCGCTGACATACTTCGCATTTGTATGGTTTTTCGCCAGTGTGTGTACGAATGTGTGTATTTAAAGAACTCTTCTTACTAAAACAGCGCTGACATACTTCACACTTGTAAGGTTTTTCGCCAGTATGCTTACGAATGTGTATTATTAAAGAACTCTTATGACTAAAACATAGCTGACATTCTTCACACTTGTAAGGTTTTTCGCCAGTATGCTTATGAATGTGTGTTATTAAAGAAGTCTTGTGACTAAAACAAAGCTGACATACGTCACATTTGTAAGGTTTTTCGCCAGTGTGTGTACGAATGTGTACATTTAAATGACTCTTCTTACTAAAACAGCGCTGACATACTTCACACTTGTAAGGTTTTTCGCCAGTGTGCGTAAGAATATGTTTTACTAAATATTTCTTGCGTGTACTACTGTAGTGACAAACATCACACTTGTAACGTGCTCCACCAGTGCCTACACGAGTGCGTTTTATAAAAAAACGACTTTTTATATTATTACTAGAGTTTGTGTCTGAAGTAGTATCAAGAACACTAATATTAGTTAAACGTTCTTCGAATTTCGGAATAACTTTGGACGTACAATTTGACGTGTTCTGTGTAACTTCTGTGTCTGACTTTTCATTTTTCTTTTGATTTTCTGTAATTACGTCTTCTAGGTTTTTTCCTCGTATGAGTTTCTGCGCCACGGCCGCCCCTGTGATTATAAAATAAATCTAGTAAGCGCTAAATTAAAAACATAATCAAATTAAAGGAATGGTTGTCATCACAGGCAATGAATTGTTTTTGCTGGTTTTGGAATGCTATTTGTATGCACATGTGACAAAATATAATGATAAGGTGATACCGGAGGATAGATTTGTCCATAACTACTCGGGACAAAATCTATCACAATTTAGTTCTTTTAAAGACTCGCGCACTGAGGGTTCCGTACCAACTTACCTATGTTCTAATTCTCGAATCGAGACTCGAAATTTTTCAAAATAGAAATTCTTATGACGTGACTACAAATTTTCACATTTCAGCCTTTGCCTTATATTTGTGCTATAAGACCTTGCTAACATTCTACGGCAACAGGAAATACCCTAAGAATTTTGTTTCACCTTTGAACCCTCAGTGCGCGAGTCCGACTCGCACTTGTCCGGTTTTTATGACTTCAAAAAAGAATTCTGACATATGTTTTTTTCCCGTGAAGTCCTGAACAGGTCTGTCTTCAAATCAAATCAAAATATTTATTTGCAAGAGATACATTGTTTACAAGGACTTTCTGCCTGCAAGCAAGTGTGAAAATTATTTATATTTATGTCATTCACCATGCAATTATATTATTATTCTCATAATTATTATACAGCTTTCATAAATTCGATTAACATAATTATTGTATACAATTTGATCGTCAACATTCCTTTTTATTAGCAGATTAAATTAAATTATTAAATATTACCTACTTCCATAAATTCCCTAATACTGTAGAAACAGTTGTTTTGTAACCACTCTGTCAATTTTGTTTTAAATATATTTCTGTAACGATTTCAGTTCATTTGGAATGTTATTATAAATCAAAACACACATATTATATAAAATTTTCTTATAAATATCTTTGTGACTAGGTAGTTGATACAATAAGTTGCTGAATTTAGCCTTTTTTTGCCTTGGTAGCCTTCCGGTATCAACTTTTCTCTTATGATATATCCGGTATGAATTATAGGACATGTTGTATATTCTTCTTCTACCTGGCGTTAATCCCGGCCATTGCCAGGGTCCGCCTTCCGACTGAGTTTTCTCCACTTTGCCCGATCATTAACATCCTTCCCAGTGAATTGGCTCTCATGTCGAACTTGACGACGTCCAGCCAGCGCTTGCGAGGGCGACCACGGGACCTAGCCCGAAGGACAGCTATATCCATGCATCTCCGACCAACGTACTCCCTAGGCCGGCGCATGACGTGGCCATACTATCGCAGACGACACTCTTGCAGTTTTCCCCCACGTCACGGACATCAAAACTACCACGGATGAATGAGTTACATATGCGATCAGATCGCGTTACGCCGCTCATCCACCTCAGCATCTTCATCTCCGTGATGCGAAGCTCCTGGGTGTGTCTGCTTAATGTCTACCAAAACTTGACACCGTACAGGAGGACAGGCCGTATGATGCATTTATATATCTGCCCTTTGAGCTTCTGAGGCATTTTACGGTCACATAAAACGCCCGTTACCTCGCGCCATTTTGCTCAAACCGCGCCTATACGTGCTTGGACATCGTCATCCACGTTGCCAGACTCGTGCAGCACGGATCCAAGGTACCAGAACTTATCGGACTTTGTGATCAAATCCGAATAGTGCTTGAATCCGTGCCGCCACAGCACATTTAGTCTCAGACCGCCGTTTTCCAGCGTGTCCCTCCAAATGTTGACCTTGCGCTCAAGATGGGCTTAGTTCTGGTTAACGAGGGCGATGTCATCGGCATACATCATTAGCCATGGAGTTTGATCCTGGATGTATGCCGTAACTACATCAAGCACAACGTTAAACAAGAACGGGCTTAGAGCCGAATCTTGGTGAACGCCAACAGATATTGGAAACACATTGGATTCGCCAAAAGCGATCTGGACTGAGGACACGGAATCGCGGTACATATCTCTGATAATGTCAATATAGGCCTCGAGAACACCCTTGAAGCGGAGTGCCCACCAGATAGCCTGCCGAGGTATACAGTCGAAGGCCTTCTGCAGGTCTAAAAAGGCGATATGCAGAGTTCTCCTTCTCTCTCTGTAAGCCTCAGACAGTCCGTAAGGCGAACACTGCGTCTATGGTGCTGTTACCCGCCCGGAAGCCATATTGACACTCAGAGACAGTGCACTCGCTACGGAGCCTTGTGTCAATGATGCGCTCGAAGAGCTTCATGGTGTGGCACATGATCTTGATACCGCGGTAGTTACTGCAATCCTGTACGCTACCTTTGCCTTTGTAAACCGGGATAATTAGGTTTAGTCGCCACTGGTTTGGCATTTCCTTGGTGGTCAGGATGCGGTTAAAAAGATCCGTCAGAAGGTCCACACCATGTGAGCCCATCGCCTTCTACACCTCTATTGGCACATTGTCAGGCCTAATCGATTTCCGGTTCTTCATGTGGCGAAGAGCAATGCGGGTTTCGTCGGGGGAAATAGGGGAAATAAGTCCAAGGTTAGGAGGCGGTTCGGAAGGAAGGTTGTGGGGACGCTGTTTATTAGACAGCTCCGAGAAGTAAGTACACCATCTCTCCTTAACAGAGGGAGCATCGTAGAGCAGCTTACCCTGGGCGTCCCGTACACAGAGACATTTGCTAATGTCCCGTGTAGCTTTTTCCCGGGCACGCGCCAGCTTAAAGATAAGCTTTTGCCCCTCCGCAGTTTCCAGCTTGTCGTATAAGGGCGACAAACTTTTGTTGCGGGCTCTGGCTACAGCTTTTTTACAAGCGCGCTTAACCGCTCCATATGCCACCCTGTCTTCCGGAGAGTTGGTCCCTTGCCACTGTTTAAATAAACCCTTCTTCTTCCGAATCGCCTCTTGCACCCCGTCATCCCACCACCACGTCTCCTTGTCTATGACGCGGCCACCACGAGAAGTGCCAAGGACGCGCTTACCCGCAGCGGTGATTGCTGAATGGATCCTACTCCAGATCTCTTGAACGGACTCATGCGGAGCACTCACCTCAAGATGCTCGTCCTCCGCGATGAAGTCCGACTTTTTAGAACCATTAAGCAACCACCACTTAGTGCGGGGTTTGCGTTTCTCGACCACTTTCTTCCTTGGCACGACCGCAAAGTCCAGGACAAGGAGGCGGTGTTGAGCCGTTAGGCTTTCGCCAGGGATGACTTTGCAGTTGGTAACCTTGCCCATGTGGCACAGTCGCACCAGCAGGTACTCTAATTGGGTTGAGTAGGCACCACTACGGTACGTTACACTCGTAAGATTCTGGGGCTTCTTCTGAAAGAACGTATTCGCGATGGCTAGGTCCGACACAGCGCAGGTCCTGAGTATACTGACTCCCTCTGCATTTAGTTGGCCGTATCCAAAACCACCGTGAACACGTCCGTGCTCTCCAGCAAACTGACCTACGTGACCGTTGAGGTCCCCCCCCCCAAAACATCTTCGGAATTCGGAATAGCGCGTAATACGTTTTCGAACTCGTTCCACAAGGCCTCCTTTTCATACTCACAGTAATCAGTTTGAAGAGCGTAGGCACTGATTAGGTTCGTAACCGATCCAACCAACCTTCGATCAGTACCTTAACTCGCATCAACCGGTCGCTGTATCGGTCTACTTCAAGAAGGCCATCCTGAAGGTCTTTAGACAGCACTACGGCCACTCCGTTCCTTCCCCATGCCCATAGTGATCCGGTGTACACTAGCCGGTACCCCTGCCTGATGTCACGGGACTTATTCCCCTTCCAGCGCGTCTCCTAAAGGAAGGCACACTGGATCCGACGCTTCGCAAATACGTCCGCGAGTATACACGGTTAAAGAGGTTAGTATCCTTATGGATACTAACCTCTTTAACCGTGCCCGTACTTGACACGGTAGCCCTAACCCACTTGTCACAGGTTTAGGGCGATGTGACTGCGCGTCTTTATGCGGCGACGCTCTAGCCCGAGTACCCAAATCAATCCTTTACCTGTCCATATATATAAATATTTGACTGAAGTTGGTTTTACGTGAGGCGACCAGACGACTGACCCCCACAACCCAACCAGAGGGAAACCAGGTTTGCCAGAGCCTTGTCCGTTGAACAGCAGGGTGCACCGCTAGCAGGTAAGGATGGCTTGGGTCCTTCAGATGTTAACGGACCCCATACACCCCAGGACATGTTGTATATTATAATGATAATATACAACATTATTTATTCCGGCGTACATATGTGGTTTGTGAGTTTATGGGTCAATACATTCAAATTACATTACTATTAGGATTACAAATAATTGAAATTGATTGAGCATTAGTTAGAGAGATGAATTACATAAGTCAAAATTAAATGAAGTCTAGGAGATAAAGTATTAGTCTAAGAGCCCGTGAACCCCAGACCTACGTTACTTTACAAAAGCTGAAAGTTTGCTAGCGCATGCTCCCAACACAGGTAAGAACGATGGACACTTACACATGAAGTTTGGGTTGTAGTGGCTTTGGCAGGTACACGGTACCAAAGGTGTGTAAAGTCTAATTATATCAAATAATAAAGTTTGATTTTTTGGTATTACCTTCAGAATATTATTAAAAATCACGTTATGCATTGCCAGACACTTTACATAGTGGCAACCCCTTGCTAGACACCCTTAATGTACATGAAATTATATAATTGTTGACTTTTGTATCGATAAATGGCACTATTAGTTGAGCACCAAATTCTACATCACGAGGTTGAGATAGAATTATATGTTAGATACGTAACTATGTGAACTATACATATGCAGTAATACAATAATATAGGTATTTTTAGAAAGTCATCTCATATACATTCGGGAGGTTCCTGCATCGAATCAAGCAGGAGAGGACGCCCGGGTGTCGCCACTGTGTGGACCGCCCGGAGGACACGGTAGAAGTGTGCCCCTCTTGGGCGGAGCACCGCCGTGTCCTTGTGGAGGCTATCGAGAGCGGTGACCTCTCGCGCCGGGCCCTGGTTCAGGCCATGGTCTGGAGCGAGGAGGGTTGGCATGCGGTCGCCTCTTTCTTGGAAGCAGTAATGCTCGTAAAGGAGGCTGCTGACCGCGAGCGCGTGAGGGAACGGTCCTCACGCCGCCGCCGCCGAGATCCCGATCCCGATTTCCGACCACACCGTAGGCGCGGGTTCGCGGACGGCGAGCACTGGGTAGCTCGCTGTCCGGCAGTCTGGAAATAATCTGGACCGAGCCCAGTCGTCAACGGCGCGTTCTGTACCACGCTCGCCTCAAGGAGATGTCAGCGAACTGTAGGGGACCGGCAGGGCCGAAGCCTCTGGGGGGAACACGTGGTATTCCTAAAGGTTGACACCGAGTCCCCCCCAGAACGAAGGCAACGAAGGAACGGGGTAGGGGTTTAGTCAGTAACAGTCTGACACGCCCTCCCGCTCCGCCCAAGAGCGGGAGAAGTCATTCTGATGACCCCTACCAGAAAAAAAAAATCTCATATACATATTTTTTTAAATCGTTTATTGAAATAATAAAATACAGGTGTTACCTTAACTCTAAATCTCGCCAAACTTTGACGTTCGAAGGCGAAGGCATATGGAAGTGTCAAGAAATTGTTAACATTACAATTAGGTACTTATTTAAGTAAGTACTAAATTCTCTCTAAACAAAAGAAAAATAAATGGAGTGGACATAACTTAGTTTGTTTCCTGTATGCATTAGCTTTTCCATTTCATTTAACATGTTATTATTTACAATAATTTGTCAAAGTATTTACAAATAATTGCCACCACCCACTGTCAAAAGAATTACGAATAGTGAAAAATTATACGAAAAAAAAAAAACAAATCGATTCGGAGTCAGCAAGCTGCAATAATACATAATAAAAGGAGCAAATACTTGAAATAAAAACTCGATAGAATATTCGATAAAGAATTCGATGGTATTTCTTGTTAGCACGCCTCGAGCGGCAGATCGAACACGCGTGAGACACTCAATCGAAGTAGCCTCGCTAGACTAGCCGGACAGCGTAGCTATAATTTATCCCTACAAAGAGGAGTGCGCCAGGCTTGCCAGCCTAGAGCTAGAAATAACTTAATTTGTTTTATTGTGGGTCCTCCGACCGTGGCGTGTGTGCGCACAATTAGTATGCGTGTGAATGTGCCTAATTAAATGATATTTCTTAGTAGAACAGCGCTGACATTCTTCACACTTGTAAGGTTTCTCACCAGTGTGCGTACGAATATGGATTATTAAATTAGTCTTCTGACTAAAACAGCGCTGACATACTTCACACTTGTAAGGTTTATTTGCCATTGTGTTTCTCGCCAGTGTGCATGCAAATGTGTTGTGTCAAATAACACTTTCGACTAAAGCAACGCTGACATTCTTCACACTTGAAAGGTTTTTCACCAGTGTGGGTGCGAATGTGTTGTATCAAATTACTCTTTTGACTAAAACTAAGCTGACATTCTCCACACTTGTAAGGTTTCTCGCCAGTGTGCGTACGAATGTGTTTAGTTAAATTACTCTTCTGACTAAAACAAAGCTGACATACTTCACACTTGAAAGGTTTCACACCAGTGTGCGTGCGAATGTGTTGTATCAAATTACTCGCCTGACTAAAAGAACGCTGACATTCTTCACACTTGAAAGGTTTCTCACCAGTGTGCGTGCGAATGTGTTGTATCAAATTTTTCTTCCGTCTAAAACAACGTTGACATTCTTCGCACTTGTAAGGTTTCTCGCCAGTGTGTGTTCGAGTATGTGAATTTAAATGACTCTTCTTACCAAAACAGCGCTGACTTACTTTACACTTGTAACGTTTCTCGCCAGTGTGCGTGCAAATGTGGCTTATTAAATTAGTCTTCCGATTAAAAAAGCGCTGACATACTTCGCATTTGTATAGTTTTTCGCCAGTATGTGTACGAATGTATTTAAAGAACTCTTCTTACTAAAACAGCGCTGACATACTTCACACTTGTAAGGTTTTTCGCCAGTATGCTTACGAATGTGTATTATTAAAGAACTCTTATGACTAAAACAAAGCTGACATTCTTCACACTTATAAGGTTTTTCGCCAGTATGCTTATGAATGTGTGTTATTAAAGAAGCCTTGTTACTAAAACAAAGCTGACATACTTCACATTTGTAAGGTTTTTCGCCAGTGTGTGTACGAATGTGTACATTTAAATGAGTCTTCTTACTAAAACAGCGCTGACATACTTCACACTTGTAAGGTTTCTCGCCAGTGTGTGTTCGAATGTGTTTAGTTAAACTATCCTTCTGACTAAAACTAAGCTGACATTCTCCACACTTGTAAGGTTTCTCGCCAGTGTGCGTACGAATGTGATTAGTTAAATTACTCTTCAAACTAAAACAAAGCTGACATACTTCACACTTGAAAGGTTTCTTACCAGTGTGCGTGCGAATGTGTTGTATCAAATTACTCGCCTGACTAAAAGAACGCTGACATTCTTCACACTTGAAAGGTTTCTCACCAGTGTGCGTGCGAATGTGTAGTATCAAATTTTTCTTCCGTCTAAAAGAACGCTGACATACTTCGCATTTGTATGGTTTTTCGCCAGTGTGTGTACGAATGTGTGTATTTAAAGAACTCTTCTTACTAAAACAGCGCTGACATACTTCACACTTGTAAGGTTTTTCGCCAGTATGCTTACGAATGTGTGTTATTAAAGAAGTCTTCTGACTAAAACAGCGCTGACATACTTCACACTTGTAAGTTTTCTCGACAGTGTGCGTAAGAATATGTTTTACTAAATATTTCTTGCGTGTACTACTGTAGTGACAAACATCACACTTGTAAGTGTAACGTGCTCCACCAGTGCCTACACGAGTGCGTTTTATAAAATTACGATTTTTTATATTATTACTAGAGTTTGTGTCTAAAGTAGTATCAAGAACACTAATATTAGTTAAACGTTCTTCGAATTTCGGAATAACTTTGGACGTACAATTTGACGTGTTCTGTGTAACTTCTGTGTCTGACTTTTCATTTTTCTTTTGATTTTCTGTAATTACGTCTTCTAGGTTTTTTCCTCGTATGAGTTTCTCCGCCACAGCCACCCCTGTGATTTTTAAATTTTTAAATTCAAAACATAATCAAATTAAAGGAATGGTTGTCATCAGAGGCAATGAATTGTATTTTTGCAGGTATTCGCATGCTATTTGTATGTTCAACATGTTCCAAAATTCAACGATAATCTGATACCGGAGGGTAGATTTGCCAATGCCTACTCGGGGGAAATATATAATTGGAAAATATATTTAATTAATAATTTATTATTGTAAAACCATCTGTGACTATAAGCTCGCGCGGAGCCGCACAAACCCCGCAACGCCGGAGCCGTCACAGAAACAATGTTTGCCGCAAGTTGCATGCCTGCCTGCTTGCGTGCAAGCAGCAAGCTAGGCGAGTGTGCCGCGGCAGCCTCCACAGAGAGCCATCCCCTGTACGAGTATTGTTGGTGAATCATTTGGGTTAGGTTACAATTGTAACGAGGGAAAGAAAATATTTTTATTCGCATCAAAATATTTTCAGATTATAATAATCTGACTTCGTATTTTTGATGTATCGAATATCAATACGTCGAATTATTCGTAATTCGATCTATTGAAACTCGGTATTTTGAGAATAGTAATTTAAAACATAAGGAATAATAAAATTAGGGAATTATAAAAATACGAGTAATAATAAGTCGGAGTTGTTATATTCGGAATTTTGAACCATTCGGAATTATGAGAATTGGTAGGTATTTTGAAATTCGTATTTGTGAATGACGGAACAAAGTTTTTCGTATTTACATAGAGTACCCAACCTGAATAGCGTTGCTAGAATACGTCTAATGAAAGCGCGACCTGGAGTTGTTTTTTTAATTATATTGGCAACGTTATTTAGCCGCCATAAACACATCAAAATTCTATCATTGCAGTTGTCAGTATTTTGTAACTGAGATTTACTTTTTAACAACAATTGCTTGTTTATGGTTAACACAACATAAAGTTATGTTTTAAAAAAAAAAAAAATGGGTATAAAAACTTTTTAAGTTATACGGTTTTATGTTAAACATACATTGCAATGTTTAAGATAAATGTACTAAAAACCAAAAAATAATAAAATAGATACAGTCGTGGGAATTACGTCTACAATCGTTGAATGTTTGTTTTGACAATTGACGTGCCCCACGGTTTTATTTTAGTCTAGTCTATGTATATGTTAATAATTCCCACGACTGTATCTATTTTATTATTTTTTGGTTTTTAGTACATTTATCTTTAACATTGCAATGTATGTTTAACATAAAACCGTTTAACTTAAAAAGTTTTTTTACCTATTTTTATTTTCTAGTTTTTAGTTTTTATTTCGCATTCTGTTTAATTAATTTAGTGCTTCTTTATTGCAAGGTTTCTTGCCCGTTAAAGTTTATTGCAGTCCAACTCCTCTATACGTAAAAAATAAAATACCTTAACGACGTATCATTTTTAGCCACCCTAACACCACACAGTCCTCAACACGATACAAAATCTTGACTTGGGTGGTGGATTCAGGCTGGATTAATCAGATACCTAAATTACAGATTCAATTTATAAATTTAAATGTTATTATTATACGCCATTTAGTGGCTGCGCCCATCTTAAATATTGAGGTTGTATAGTGCACTGTATTCTTCTTGTCAAGCCCTTTTATTTGATACCCATATTGGTGGGATTGATAAAAAATTGTTATCAGCCATTTGGTAGCGGCGGTTATCTTAGATTTCAATTTTTCATAGTAAATTGTATTCTACTTGTTGAGACCTGTCATTTGATACCCATGTTGATGGGATTGATAGAACTTAAGTTATCCGCCATTTTGTAGAGACCGCCATCTTGAATTTTAATTTTATATAGTACATTGTATTCTACTGGTTGAACACTTTCATTTGATACCCATATCGATGGGATTGATGAAACCTACGTTATCCGCCATTTTGTAGCGGCGGCCATCTTGAATTTATAATGATAATGAATAAATATAATTGTATTGTCACCAAAATCCAAAGTGTATACAAAATTTCAGATTAATCGGTTGACAGGAAGAGGGTGAAATTTGAATTACTAAATTTGACACAAGAATAAATAAAACAAACGGGGTGAGCTAAATAAAACCGTTTAAAAAATGAAGAATGACTTCTCCCGCTCTTGGGCGGAGCGGGACGGCGTGTCAGACTCTTACTGACTAAACCCCTACCCCGTTCCTTCGTTGCCTTCGTTCTGAGGGGGACTCGGTGTCAACCTTTAGGAATACCACGTGTTCCCCCCAGAGGCTTCGGCCCTGCCGGGCCCCTACAGTTTGCTGACATCTCCTTGAGGCGCGAACGTGCCGTTGACGACTGGGCTCGGTCCAGATTATTTCCAGACTGCCGGACGGCGAGCTACCCAGTGCTCGCCGTCCTCGAACCCGCGCCTACGATGGTCGGAAATCGGGATTGGGATCTCGGCGGCGGCGGTGGTGTGAGGACCGTTCCCTCACGCGCTCGCGGTCAGCAGCCTCCTCCACGAGCTTTACTGCTTCGCAGAAGGAGGCGTGTCCTCCGGGCGGTCCACACAGTGGCGAGTGGCGACACCCGGGCGTCCTCTCCTGCTTGATTCGATGCAGGAACCTCCCGAACTTACCGTGTCCGGTGAGGACCTGCGTCATACGGAACGAGAGGACGCCGTGACCTCTTTCCAACCACTCCTCAAAGAGGGGCCTAACCGCCTCAATGACGGCGTGCCCAGCACTGGGTTGCGACAGTCGCAGTCGTCATGCCACCCTGAGATCCCGCAGGAACTCTGTACGCCATGCCGCGACTTGTCGCGGCAGCGGAGTTTCGCCCCGGCGTTGCATCTCCACGCGCAAATCGTGCATGCGTGCAAGGACTGTTGCCTACAGATATAAAGTTATATGTGGAAGTTGCTACTTATTGTGATCATTAAGTTTAAAACAAAAACAAGAATAGAAACTAGTGGTTTTCAAGGAAAAACAATAATGTTTATACAATGTGTTGTTTTGAAAGAGTATGGCATTTCGGTAGGTAATTATGTTAATGATACTCGACCCGAATCAAAATTAAAATGAGTAGGTAATTTTTTTATTTATTTTTACACTGTGGAAATCGGTACGTGCGAACTACCTTTATTAAAACGCGGCCAGTCTGATACTCGCCCGATAACTGCGCTTTCACACACACAAACACTATTTTATTGATCCAAACACACTAGCACTTCCCGCACGTTTGTTTAGAGAGTTATTCTGAAAACCAACTAGAATTAAAAAATAAAATAAAATTTATTATTGATTTATTGACCGAATATTGTATTTATATATGATTACTAGCTTTTACCCGCGGCTTCGCTCCCGTCAAATGACTACCCTGCATATCCTACGCTACCCTACCCTACCTTCCCTACACTACCCTACTTTACTTAACTTTTTTTTTAGATTTAAACTATCCTATCTCTCAAGTTGGATAGAACTGCACATGGTGTGCGAATTTTATTATAATCGGTTCAGTGGTTTAGGAGTCCATTGAGGACAAACATTGTGACACGAGATTTATATACAATCTGTATTTTTTGATATCCCATAACTCTAGGGTTATTTTCTGTAGGTAAAAATAATTCTAAAACTCCTAGAATAGGTGGTCCAAAAATGCATCGTTTCGGTGATATCATATATCTAAGTTTCATTGATAAATACAAGTAATTCAGTTTTATTCAAACCAATCATTCATATTTAAAGCTAAGAAAATGCGACGTTGTCATATTTCACGTAAGGGTGTTTTACATTAATAATCGTGACTTAACCGAATTATTTTGTATAAAAAAATTAAAAAAAAAAACGAAGCATTGGAACATAACTCATATGCCAGTTGATGCTTTGATATGGCCTCAATCATACCCTAGAGTTATGGGATATCAAAAAAAAAACACGTTGTATATTAAGATTTGTGACATTTTTTACAACCTCCCATAAATGCCATACACTTTCAAAAAAACACACTGTATACAATCTCGGATTTTTAAGTTATTATGACATTATAATCTTGATCAATGTTGACTGACTAATAAATAAACTCTTTTGCAAAAAAAACGGGGACTTTAGATTTTTTTCTCTACTTCAATGAAGAAGAACAAGAAAAAGGTTTTGTTAATTTGACGATGTATTGGCATGTTTTTTGAAGCATCCTGGCATGATTCTTTACGTTCCAAATTTAAAATTTGAAATTATTAAAACAAAAATAATGATTATTGTGGATTATTCTAAAATTGCTTTACTAATGGCGCGAATTGCTGAAACGATTTTTAACTGATTACGATATTTTAAAACTTTTTGGATATTTTCTGCAAATTAAACAATTTAATCTTTCTTTTTACATTAAATACCACTTTTTGATATCTTCGCTCTAGTTTGTAGGTTTGTAAGTTTGTATGTAGGGGGTAATTTCTGGAACTACTGGTCCGTTTTGAAAATTTTTTTCTGTGTTAGATAGCCCATTTATCGAGGAATGCTATAGGCTATATACCATCACGCTACAACCCACGGGAGCGGAGCAGTAACAAAAAATGCGGGTGAAACCGCAGGGGGCAGCTAATGAGTGATAAAGCGATAAGGGCCGGTAAAATTATAGCCCTACTTGAAGAAGGTTGTTCGCAAACTTACGTGTCTCAGCGGCTAAATGTGAGTCGTTCAACTGTCCAGAGGACTTGGCATCGGTATCAAGAGACTGGTTCGGTCAAAAGAAGACCCGGTTCGGGAAGAAAACGATGCACAGAACCAAGAGATGACCGCTTTTTGGTGAGTCAGGCGTTGCGCAATCGTAAGGCGTCAAGTGTGGACCTGAAGAAGAGCCTTGAAGAAGTAAGAGGAGTAGAAGTTAGCTTGTGGACGGTCAGGAGGAGGCTTTTGGCTGCCAATATCGTTTTTTTTACAAAAGAGTGTATATTTTATGATAGGATGACACTCATACTTTTTCTTATGGTTTTAGATAACCTTGGAGATATTTTAGGTAGACCCTTTTAAAGCAGAACTTTTTTCGTCATAATATTTTTTGCATAACAACGCGTAGCATAATCTTCATTTCGCAAAAAGTTGTTTGGTCATACACTGACTTATCATAAATTCGAAACTCATGATTTTGTTAGTCCGATTCATCGTTAGGCATAAATATATAAATATCATGTCCACAATAATTGAAAAGCAGAACCATCACATTGCAAAACATTCGCAGTCAGCATATTTATTTACACTATATTTTATTCGCCACGAATTCACGACGATAACATTAATTGCTTGAGCATGCGACATGCAGCAGGCATGCAGCTTGCTGACAGGCATGCAGCAAGCACGCGCCGGAGCTAAGCCGCGTTAAACCGGGCCTACGGGCGGTCGTCATTCGTGTATGAAACTCTATGAAGCTAACCACACGACGCCGGGCGCTAGAGCCGGCTCGCCGTGCAACCGGGCACGGTACTCGCCGCGTAGACGCCCGGCGCGCAGTGGAGTATGGCAGTGTCAGCGCATGCACACGAGACCGGACCTACGAACGGCGCGTGCACAGGGCTACCAACAAAGTGAAGGCGGCACCCCCTTGAAACCGGTTCGTATACAAACCGTCTAGTGTGCACGGTCGGACGGTTTCTACTCGACGCCGGCAAAAAACGGCGCGGTGTTAAAACCGTCTCGTAGTATCCGTCATAAACGTTAACTCACTTTTTCCGAGAAAAACGATATTTTGTAACCTAACCTCAAAACACTCTAAAATTTCTTGAAGTGGTGAATAACTTTGGGGACGTTTCTCACAAACTTGATTGTAGCTGTACTATAGATGTATATATTTTGCATTACCTGTATATATACCTCTAGGTGGATGATATTTATTGTTGTGGAGTATATTTAAAATTTATAAAGACGTTGTGTTCATTAAATTAAGAATATAGCTGGTAAACAACTATTATACGATTGTCATAGACATGTAAAATACTCAAGTATCAAGATATTTTTCTCCTACTATGTCTGTAATGCTATAATCAAGATTTTTAAATTTAACCTCTTTTTCTCAGGTCGCGTTTACATTAGACGGACTGTATCTACCACAATTCTTAAAAATATCAAAATATCTAATACCCTAGTAACTGGAAAAAGGACTGGAGACTTGAGTCATGGCTTTAATTTCAACTCTATATATTTACACGGTCCCGAGATAAAGGATGACAGACAGATAACCAAGTGACTAGGGCTTTCAAAACCGGTATTACGGGATCCCGTAATACCGTGATCACGGATATATTTTGGTCTTTTTTAGGGTTCCGTAGCCAAAATGGCAAAAACGGAACCCTTATAGTTTCGTCATGTCCGTCTGTCCGTCTGTCCGTCTGTCCGTCTGTCACAGCCGATTTACTCGGAAACTATAAGTACTACAGTGATGAAATTTGATGGGAATATGTGTTGTATGAACCGCTACAAAATTATGACACTAAATAGTAAAAAAAAGAATTGGGGGTGGGGCCCCCCATACATGTAACTGAGGGATGAAAATTTTTTTTTCGATGTACATACCCGTGTGGGGTATCAATGGAAAGGTCTTTTAAAATGATATAAAGTTTTCTAAAAAACATTTTTCTTAAAGTGAACGGTTTTTGAGATATCAGCTCTCAAAGTCGTAAAAAGTATGTCCCCCCCCCTCTATTTTTATAACTACGGGGTATAAAATTCTAAAAAAAATAGAGGTGATGCATGCTAATTAACTCTTTCAACGATTTTTGGTTTGATCAAAGTATCTCTTATAGTTTTTGAGATAGGTTGATTTAACTGTAATTTTGGTTAAGTTATTGTGCTTACACTGAAAGTACAAGGCAAAATATCGGGAGAGTTTAGGCTCCATTCACCAGGTGTATAAATTGACATAATAAGTTTATTATATTTGCTGCTACGGAACCCTTTGTGCGCGAGCCCGACTCGCACTTGGCCGGTTTTTCAATCACGGTATTGACTAACCAATACCGTGATTACGGTATTGGCTAGTAAAATAAATAACATCCATTATTTAACTATGTAAGTTACAACTAAATTAGACTAATGAAGTAAATATGTAGCAATTATTATATTATTAAAAAAAAATTGTTGAATACATTTCGGGTAACTTTGCATGCTTGACTTAACAAGGAGTTGACCAGCCAACCAAACGTCAGGATTGCTGGTCAAAAAAATATTTTGTTTCTAAATACGTATCCTTTTATTATACATGTAGCAAATATAACCGATTATGTAGCAATTTTAGAATATCCTAGACCAACGCCACAGACAACCAGCCATTCTGACGCACACATGTTTGGTGCATCGTGTACCAAATTTAAATGGTCGACTGGATGAGTCGTCTGCTATCCTTTCAGGTCTCCTAAACACTACCCATGCCTTGTGGATTTTTTTTCATGGACATTTTTGTGTTTTTTGAAAGATAGACCAAAATTTTACATTAAAATTCAAATATTAGAAAATGTATAAGACTCTGAATTTTAATTTTATTTAGATCTGTATTGTATACGAGTACTTTTAAATCCAAAATTAGTAACATTAGTCATCTAGATTTTTAAAATTTACTCGCAAAGTTGCGGACTTAAATTAAAGCTTACAATAAAACAACAAAAAAACACAAACAACAACAAAAATGGCTACAAAAAAAGAACCAAAAGTGACTGGGATCTTCTAACTCTTTCAAAAATTCTCTACTCTATCCTCTTGCTAGTGATGTGCCACATGCTACAAATTTTTTTTTACAACTTTGTGGATTCGCTAGTTTTGTGAATCGAGTTACATAAATTTTATATTCAAAATTGTGATTTAAAAAATTATTTTTGCTTGAATACCTGAAACACCTATTTACAGCCGAAACCAATAACCTATCTATCACATATCGGAGATAGAAAAACAAATGAAACAACTGAAAACATGATAATTTTTGAATTGTATCATTTGTTTTACTATCTCCAGTATGCCAAAACTGGAGATCGATAGGTTATTGGTTTCGGCCGTTAATCTGTTATATCACTTATAAGGTAAAATCTTTGTTTGTATTGGAAACAAATAAATAAAATTTTGTTTTTAACCAATAATTTCATTATTTATTTAAATATTATTATGATTCGAAGAAGAAGAAGCTCTAGTTTACAAATTAAAAAAAAATACAAAATACTTGAATTCAATACCGTGATCACGTGATCACGGTATTGAATTCAAGTATTCCAATACCGGTATCAATACCGGTATTGAATAAATCCGGTACTTGAAAGCCCTATATGGGTTCCGTTTTGTCCTTTTGAGGTACGGAACCCCAAAAATTGTGGACAAGTTAGTGAAATATCATTATACGGCGAAATCTTTGAAGAATTGATGTCGTGTGGTGTACGAACTTTGTATTTGGTTGAAGATTTGTGTTATGTACTTGTTGGAAATCAAATTTATCAATACAAATACAAATACAAATATTTTTATTTGTCAAACATAGGTGGATTATGTACAGATGTTCTAGTTTTTGAAGGAACGCTATGTCTAGCCGTCATCGGCGTACAAATGTTTTGTGAATACGTTAAAACAACAATATTACATTTACCATTCTAATTCATAATGTCGACACATAAAATACAATATTACAAATTAAATCAGTCAAATTCAATACACAAAAACAAACAAAAAATAAAATAAAATGTTAACAAACAAACACAAGAAGCTTTCCATTAAAATATAAAATTAATAAATTGTTATGTCAAAAGTACAAAAAATAGTAAATAAAAGTGAAAGTCAAAATGTGTCAGTTAAGTACTCGTTCAGCGTATAATATGCTTTGTCATACAATAACTCCAAGAAAGCCTTCTTAAAATCGTGAATATTTTTCATTTCTCTAACTTTCCTAGGGATCTTATTATAAATTCTTGGTGCCATTCCCAAAAAACTTTTTTTAAAAAGTGCGGTGCTGTGTGGTTTTGCGCATATCTCTTTATTGCGTCGCGTAGATCTCAACGTTTCAAACAAATGTAAGTTATTTTTGACAAATACTGCTGTCTCAAAAATGTACATAGAGGGCAATGTTAAGAGTTTAAATTTTTTGAAATAATGAACACAACTGTCAGTGGATTTCAACTTAAACACAGAACGCAAACATCTTTTTTGGGCCTTAAACGCAATTTCTCTGTTAGTGGAATTTCCCCAATATATTATTCCAAAACGTAATGCAGACGTAACATAGGCCTTATAAGAAATAAGAACAACGGACTCGCTTACTATCTTTGCTAGATTATAAAGTGCAAATGAGTACTGGTTTAGTTTTTTACAAACAGTTTCTACATGACACTTCCAGTTCAAGTGAGTGTCCAAGTGCAGTCCTAAAAATCTAGCACTGCTTGTTTCTGTTATTGTTTGATCTGCATATGTGATGTTTAAGTTAAGTTTTTTTGTTCTTTGATAGAATGTCATAAGCTTTGTTTTATCTATGTTAATTTTTAGTCTATTTTTAAGTAACCAATTTATTATGCATAATATGGCCTTTTTTATGTCATCTTCGTATGTTTCTATATTTTTACATGGAACAATAAGTGTACTGTCATCAGCAAATAAAACAGTTTGGTGTTCAGTGCATTTTGGCAAGTCGTTAATATATATAAGAAACAGCAGGGGCCCAAGAACACTTCCTTGGGGTACACCACATGTGGTTTCTCTAATTGATGACATATGAGTAACTTCAGTCTTGGATTTAGTGCAAACCCTACTCAAAACCGTGACTTGCTTTCGCCCAGTGAGATATGATTTCACTAGATTTAAAATGTTTCCTCTAACACCGTATCGTTCTAACTTACCTAGTAATATCTCGTGATTTACATGGTCAAAGGCCTTAGACATATCCATAAGTACTGCTACAATTGGATTTTTTATATAATTTTTTATATAATACATTCCATAATTACCCGACTCCGGCAGAGCCAAAAGCAGAGGTTCTGTGGTGGGCCCTTAAGGAGAAAGGTGTGCCTGGGAAGTATGTGCAGTTGATTCGAGCTATGTACAGTCGCTGCAGTACTCAAGTCCGGTCTACAGCGGGCACCAGTGACAGCTTCAGTGTGGCGGTCGGCTTACATCAAGGGTCGGCTCTCAGCCCTTACCTCTTCCTGCTGATTATCGACGCTTTGACGGTAGACATCCAGGAAGAGGCCCCTTGGTGTATGCTGTTTGCCGACGACATTGTGCTGGTTACTGAGAGTGGCCTGGAGGTCCAGAGCAGATTGGAGGTGTGGTGTCATAGACTGGAGAGTGTTGGCCTGAAATTGAGTGAAACCAAGACGGAGTACTTGTTCTGCGATTTCGGCGGTCTCTCCAATCCTGTGCCTTCAGCTCTCACCGGAACGCCCATACCAATCTGTTCCGACTTTAGGTACCTCGGGTCGCTTGTCCAAGGGGATGGTGAGGTAGACCGGGATGTAACACGTCGGATCAACGCAGGATGGATGAAATGGCGACAGGTCACAGGAACAATCTGTGACCCACGGATGCCCCTCAAGCTGAAGGGTAAAATTTACAAGTCCGTGATAAGACCTGTCGTACTGTATGGATCAGAATGTTGGGCTGTGAAAAAGACGGATGAAAAAAGATTGCATGTAGCGGAGATGAGGATGTTGAGATGGATGTGTGGTGTGACGAGAATGGATAAAGTGAGAAATGAGTATATTAGAGGAAGTTTGAAAGTGGCACCAGTGACTGAAAAGCTGAAAGGAAATCGTTTGTCTTGGTATGGTCATGTAAAGAGGAGGGATGAAACGCATGCTACGAAAGCAGTTATGAATTTACATGTGGACGGATGGAGAGGAAGAGGGAGACCAAAGAAAAGATGGATGGATTGTGTGAGGACTGATATGAAAGAAAAGGGAGTTGATGATAGCATGGCGGGTGATAGGACAGAATGGAAGAAAAAAACATGTTGCGCCGACCCCAAGTAATATGGGATAAGGGCAGGAAGAAGAAGAAGAAGAAGGCAGAGCCAAAAGCAAGGGTTATGAATGTTATGATATCACACACACAACTGTTCTGTTGTATCTGCAATCAGCGTTCAGTACAATACGGCCGTTATAAGTTGGCGAGTCTGACGTTAGGCTCTGCGAATTTTGGCGCTTGAAATATCGCACAAAAATAAAGGTTTTAAAAAAATAAATGCAATTTGCGGTTGTTATTGCTGTTAAAAACTGTTATTGGCATTACTTTTTTTTAATCTTTATTTTTATACGATATTTCAAGTGCCAAAATTCGCAGAGCTTAACTTCAGACTCGCCAACTTATAATGGCCGTACTATACTTTAAGCAGATGTGCTGTGAGACATCTGGCAGCAGGAGTGTGCTCTCCAGCGAGAGCAACTACTCGAGGTGTAGCAGTGTGTGTGTGCTGCTCAAGAGTGTACAGATAGGACGCCTGAAGTTGGCTTTAGTAAGTTCATGTTGTGAAACCAGTCGGCGTGTTCGCTCACACAATGATTCACTAACTGATACGTACGTGTCGTGTCACTCGCACTTCGATTCTGCCTCGATGCTTCTTGTTCTTCTTCTACTTCCGTGTTGATCGTTATTAAGGGTACATCATCTTCTGAGTCAGGCTCGGACTGTTGTGCTGGTATATCTTCTGCGTCTGAGTAACTATTGTAAAGATTTTCCAGTTTCACGTCTGTAATAAAACAAAAAACTAAACAGAAAATTACACAATTTATGATAAATATTCAATAATATTAGCTACTGAAATATCCAGCTGTGTCACACAGACTGATGAAACAACTCTACAAGGATTCCTTTAATATTATTTTGTTATGGTAACCAATAATTACATAATTTCTTATAATATTGAAAATGACAAATATGTATGCATTCATTCATATTGATTACTCAGTTTACTTCACTATCTACTGCAGTGCATGCGGTGAAGGGAAAATTATTGTTTTCAACATGGTAGTCTATTTTTTTACAAAATAAAATTACGTTGAAAATATTTTAATATATTTTCTGTCTGCATCATCTGGGAGAAACAAGTCCTCTTACCTCTCAGTGACTATCACTGAAAGCAAGGGCGTCGCCAAGGGGGGGCAGGGGGGGGGGCAGTTCCCCCCCCCCCCTAGAGGTCAAATGTAGTTAGCCGCAAAACGACCAAAGTGCGAGCAATTGACTTCCTTTACTATTAATAAATGCAGAAATTATACATATACTGCTATATTATCAGCTCACCTCGGCTCTTCAACCTATACATAAACCAGCTGATTTTTGAGCTCAGCAGCACCAATGTTGGATTTCATATTGACGGGGTGTGCATTAACAATATTAGCTATGCGGACGACATGGTGTTGATGAGCCCATCAATCGGTGCTCTGAGGCGACTGATCGCTATTTGCGAAAACTATGCGGTGAAACATGGGCTCAAATATAACGTCGCTAAGAGCGAACTAATGGTTTTTAAAGCTGGCAGTCTGACATATCCATGTATCCCAGACGTAGCACTTTGTGGAGAACTGCGAAGGGTGGACAAATTTAAATATTTGGGCCACTGGGTCACTGAAGACCTTAAAGATAATTGTGACATCGAAAGGGAACGTAGGTCGCTGGCTGTCCGCTGTAATATGCTGGCCCGCAGGTTTGCACGTTGTACGAAACCAGTTAAATTAACGCTTTTTAAATCATACTGTCAGTCTTTCTACACGTGCGGCCTGTGGGTCAACTTCACTCAGAGGGCATACAGCGACCTACGTGTTCAGTACAATAATGCACTGAGAGTGCTGCTGCGGCTGCCGTGGCGATGTAGTGCATCAGGGATGTTTACAGACAATAATATTGATGGTTTTGCCGCTATTATTAGGAAAAGAATTGCATCCCTGATGTCTCGCGTTCGCGGCGGCACCAACAGTATTCTCAGTGTATTCGTGGATCGGTGGGATTCCCCAATGTTGCGGAGGTGGATGCGGCTCCATGCCGAAATTTAATTTAATTGTTATTGTATATTTTTGTGTCTGTAACCTACTAACACTAGAATTTAAGTTAAAATTGTTACTAACCCTATGGACTCCGGTCTGAAATAAAAATATTCTATTCTATATTATAAACTGCAAGACATTACATCAATGCCGCGTATTACGGGGGAAACAACGTCATAGAAACAATCATTCAGCAGAAAGCCCTTCAGAATACTGGAATAGATCTTTAGTAATACCATACTTAGATTCAATTATCAGTTATCACCTCCCTTGAAGTCCCTGGAGTAGCATCGAGGCGGCACTTCGGCACCATGAGGTGCCCGCCTACCTAAGTCGCGTGATCGACGCCTACCTATCGGATAGGCTCATCATCTACCCCGGTCACCAGGAAGAGTGGAGACGGCGAGAGATGTCATGCGGTGTTCTGCAGGGATCGGTACTAGGACCGCCCCTGTGGAACATTGGATACGACTACATGCTGCGCGGCAACTTCCCTGACGGGGTCAGCGTGGTCTACTACGCAGACGACGCGCTGGTCTTGGCGCGGGGAGAGTCGTACCAGGCGGCGGCAAACAGCGACACGCGGGGTTTCGAAGGCGGCATTGCACAAGTCCGAGGCCATGTGTTTTCATGGCCCTCGGACCGCGCCACCACCTGATTCCCAAATATCGGTCGGGGGGGTCTACATCGGCGTCGGGTCGACGTTGAAGTACCTAGGACTCGTCCTGGACAGCCGCTGGAGTTTCGAGGAGCAGTTTCGACGCCTGGCTCCTAAACTGGACAGGACTAGGGCTGCTCTGAAGCAGCTTCTGCCTAACCTAGGGGGTCCAGACGCCCCTGCCGGAGGCTCTACGCGGGGATCGTTCGGTCTATGGCCCTTTACAGAGCGCCGGTTTGGGCCCCGTCGCTGAACACGGAAATTCCAAAAGGTGAGCCCGTGTTCTCCGAGATCGAAGGCAACGAAGGAACGGGGTGGGGTTTAATTAGTAAGGTGTCTGATACGCCCTCCCGCTCCGCCCAAGAGCGCGAGAAGTCATTCCTCACTTGAAAAAAAAAATCGTCATCGAGGCAAAAACTTCATGCTCTCGGCGTTCATATTTTTTTTTCATTCATAATATTGCCCCGTTGCCCCCCCTTTGTCATAAGCTGGCGACGCCCTTGACTGAAAGTATTCAACTAATGGGACCAGTGATACCTCCAGAATATTGGTTTAGATCAAAGGTTTCCAACGGGGGCGGTACTGTCCCCAAGTTGGTGCTGGAGATTTCCATGGTGGGCGGTAGCGGGTCCAAAGGCAAACAGAGAGTGTTTTAAAAAGAATTAATAATCACGTCCCTCAACCACAAACTCAAGTAACATATTACTGAGGGAATTATTTTTTAATTAGTGATTATTAATAAATAATAGATTAAATATATATTAGGCTGCTTTTCGGGGACTTTGGAATTCGATTTTCTTGTAAAGGGGGCAGTAGTTCATTAAAGGATGGGGAACTAGTTTACATAGATAACTGAATTTCTTGTTCTTAGTTACATACCATCACTCTGATGTTCATCCTCTGGCTCAATGACATCATCTAGTCTCTCACAGACATCTGGTAATTCTTCTTTGATAGCATCACATTCTGTTTGACATTTATCATCAGATTCTACGCTTACGTGCACCATGGGTGATATAATGAACTCATTAAAACACCCGAAGTGGTCTTGGTTTATAGGGGGCTTTAGCTGCAAAAAGATAACTTAAGTATAAGTCAACATGTTATAACGGGTGATTTTTTAAGAGGTATAGCGGCCAGCATTTGCATGAAATCATCTTCAAACATTAAATTACATTGATCGTTCTATAGATTCCATTAAAGATTTCATCAAATTATTTGTGTTTTTTTTGAAAATCAGATCCTATACCTCTTAAAAAATCAACCGTTACATACCTAGCCCCATCCGGACATCAGCTGTTGATGCCACATCATATGTATACAGGTTGGATGTCAGAGATGGGCAGAGGAATGACATGAAACAGTAGATTGGCTTTTCATCTTCTGACTGTTTTTTTTTTTAAATACTATGAATACAATTAGCAATCATTCAAGTTAAGCAAAGTCTCCCGAGATTGTTCCTGTCGCTGTAAAGGTGCACAACAAATGCCTCACCTCATAATCCTCATTCATCATCTGAGTGAGCAGCTCTTCGGCTTCCAGACATTTTCTCTGTAGTTGGCAGCATTGCTTGAGTTTAGTGCAGCAGATGAAACAAGCGAGCATCGGTCTACTGTCTTGAGTTACAAACTGCAACAAAACTTGTCTACAACTATTTTTTTCTTTTTACATTTAAATGTGATACAGAGAAGTCATAAGCTGTAAGAATAAGTGTCTTTAGCTTTATAAAACAGATATTTTATTTACTTGTTAGATTACCTGTCCCTGTGTTCTTGTAACTTTTTCTTATGATGCATATAATCATTTTTTATCAAACATATAAGTATATTATTCCAACACCAGTGAACTATGTTTCCTGTGATTTGTACTGGCAACGCACTCTGCATGTTAGTGGGACTAGAGTTGACACAGTAACATAAACATAATAAAACAAATTGAAAGCGTGAATGTTTATTAGTTACGAGAGGAGACAACCTCAGAAATGATGAATGGACTTTGAGAAAGATGATAATGATGATGGAATGGAATAAAGTATTGAGTATATACCCTTTAGAAAGTTAGAAACTACCTACTAAGATACCGACTCATTAGAAATGTATAGAACACGTCATGTTGCGCGGAACACAAATACATTGTGAAAAGAGCAAGGGAATGATGTTATTCAGGACAACAGTTAAAGATTAGTAAGTACTACTTTCCGTACGTCTCTACTCATATGGAAAAAGTGTTCTTGCTCGAGGTAGATAGGCGAATTTTATATAATTGATATCAGTCCAGGATATAACTTACCGGATTATCAGTCAGCCTCTCATACAGTTCATGCAAGTCTTTGTTTACCACTACATACATGCGAACGTTCTCCGCTAAACATAGCCTACACATTGGTAACTTTTCTATTTTTTTCTAATTAAGTATCAATAAAATTAAAGTTGTTTACTTTAGTTAGCCAACAAAATATATTTAATATTTTATTGTACTACACGTTCCAAATGAGAATAGGATCGCCGGCCATATTGTGACGTCTCGTCTTACTGTCAAATCGAAGAAATTGAGTAGGGTAAGCAAAACAAAAAATTTGTTAAATTTAATTTATTTACGAATCATAACAAAAAAAACTTTGATGAAAATGCAGTTCTTCAATTTTGTTGATCTCTGCGTTACTGTGTGAAGCGTCTGAGTAGTGGCGTCATCATCGTTATCGGTTCTGCTGCTTTCCCGTATAAAATAAAGCATGGATTAATATAGGTTTTTAATGTGTATTGCACTAACTGTTATTTTAAATAAAAATAAGCATTATTACCTGTATCTGACAGAATTCAATCTGAATCGAGTTCTTCAATGCCGCTCATTTCGCCATAACTGTCTGATGAATTCTAGTATAATTTGTTAAATAGTAGTTTTAAATAACTTTTTTATCTATTTCTTAATATGACTTAACTAAAACTCAGTTAAACAAAAACAAAACCATTGAAACGCAAATAAGATTTTTTTGCAAACCGTACTTTTCAATCAAAATTTGACAGGTCGAGTTTATTGACTTTCCTATTCTCATTTGGAACGCATAGTAATAATTGTAATAAACAAGTCGAACAGAAACAGAGTTACCTGTCACAGACTAGACTTTATATGTCAATGTCACACTTGAAATTGAAACTAGGCATGTACGATATTCATCCATATTTGAATATCGATAATCGTAACATTTAAATATCGCTTAGAGATGTTTTATCTCAACCCATACTTGTGTGTGTAAGTGTACAATATGCACATTGTCTTTGTGTGCGTAAGCTCGGGAGCGCTCAGTCGCGGCCGGGTCGCCGGCTGAGTCAGTAGTGCTTCTTGGTTCGCGTCAAAATAATTTATCGAGTACCGTCAGCATGCGAGGTACGAAGAAACGGAGGAAAGTTGTTCGCAATGCGATAAGGCAACTAAATGTTCATGTTTGTTGTGTGTAATATATTGTAACGAGACTTATTCGCCTCGTTACATGGAAAGGATTTTTGGTTGATTTTAGTCGATTTTGTCTATGTTTTTTGTCTGTGGCACGGTCTTTGAGTGTCGTCTGTCAAAATCTGGACGTCACTCTGCGACCCAGCTAGCGTCCGGAATGGACACGTAATTTTTCAATTTATATTATTTCCTTGTAATCGGCTATAATCACCGTAATTTAAGCCATTTAGTGGCATCTATATTGCATAAGGACTTCATGGACGTAGTATAATGCCAGAGATTCAATTGGTAAGAGATTTGTCGTATTTTTTTACCCATGTGGGTGCGGTCGAATAGAATCCTTACGAGTGTTAATCTTTTCAGATTTTACAGTGATTTGTCGCACGCAGCTGTTTTAAAACGCTGTGTCAGCGCACTGTAAGCTACTTTTGAGAAGGAAGACGGTAAGTTTCCATTCCTAAAAAGGTTTTACGCGACCCACGTGTTTGAATTCGAACGTACAATCTAACTTGTTTTTATGTGATTGTTACAGCCAAAGGGGCGTTTTCCTTCTTTCTTTCTTCTGGTCTTTCCTTTGGCCTTTTTGTTCATCTTTTTCGGCGATACCCCGAGCATACTTCGGGAAACTTGAAGCCTCGCAATCTACGCGTCATGAAGGATTTTGGAACAAATAACCTATAAGTAACATGTTAGGGATTATTCCGGTAGGAGAATTCCTGTAATATATTCTCTTTTGTTTCTATAATGATGCAATAATATCTATAACAACAATAACAATAATTTCCATAATTCCCAATAACACTAATTAATTTTTTTAAATTATTAGTGTAGAATACAAAGTCATGTTTTGAAGCTTACGGGCAGAGACATTAAAAGAAAAGACAGAAGTATTTTATCGTTTTATTCATTTTGATGTAGCCTCCCACCGGCAGATTAATTGTCCAAACTCTTCCAACTTCGCTATTCCGGTCAGTGTGACTCCCTGGCGCCCGAATTTTATATTTCTTTCTTATTCAACCTTTTTTTATACATTTGTCGCCTCGAACAGGACTTGAAGTTTGCTTCATGACTTTGTTTTTGGGATAGGTATTGTTGCATCTTGTGGTACATATATCTATTGTTTACAGATATTGTTTATTCTGTATTAATTAAATAATTATTGCTAATTGCTGTAAACAACATTCTTATGATATATTGTGAAAAACATACTTCTATTTAACAATATTGTACACTTGCTAGTACAATATTAATTATTTTTGTGTTTTGTTAACTTGTATTGTTACAGATTTACCTTTATACTTACATAAGCAACATAATTGTATGGTAAGACAGCTTTTGTTATATTTAAGTGCTCAACGGTGTAGACTTAGTGCGGTGAAACTTTTATATTTAACTTTTGGTGAACTTAACTTCAGTTTTACTTGTAAACTTAACTTTAAGAGATTGAAAACTCAATTGTAAGTTATTATTGCATCTTTTCACTCCTAAATACTTTAATATTTTCATAAAAAAGACTTAGATTTTTTGAAAACCAGATAACCACATTTCAACTTAACCTCAAATATTTTTTTAAATTTGAACTTTTGCCTTTTGCTTTTATTTGGTTCATTGATCATTTTGCCTTTTCATCATGGATAAGGAAGCTCAATTTTCTCCGCCTCTTGCTGAAAAGAATAACTTGGAGTCTGAAGGTGCTTGCACGGTTCCTGAAGCTATTGCACATGTGCCTGACATGATTAATTTGACAGATGTTCAACATCATTTACAGACTTGCTTAGTGATATTGCTCTTAAATGGTTTCGCACGGTTCGTATTCGTATTTCTTCATGGCATGAGCTTAAGCTTGCTTTACTTAAACGTTTTGACAGGCCGGACTTTGACTACTTTTTGGAACATGACCTCCGTACCAGGAAACAGAAAAGTTCTGAATCACTTCCGGACTTCATTACCGATATTATGGATATGGCTAGTCGTCTTTCTTTTCCATTGTTTGATGCGGTTTTGGTTAGTGTAATTAAACACAACATGTTGCCTATTTACACACCTTTTACTTTTGGTAAACACATTGACTCTGTTGAACAATTTCTTGATCTTGCAAAGGAACTTGAAGTTTTTGTCAACAGAAAGGCTTTGAAAGACAGTAAAACTGATAAATCCACAGCTAAGTTTAATGCAGTTTCAACAGATAATATAACCTGTTTAAAATGTAAAAAATCTGGTCATCATTTTAAAAAGTGTCCATCCATTCCTGGTGTTATTTGTTTTAAATGCCAAAAGGCTGGAGTCACATCTAAGAATTGTGACGTTTGTAATGTAGATAAGAAAAACTCTGATGGGTCAAAAAACTAATTAGGTCACATCGAGCCCCTGTTATTGATATAACTGCGAGTGTCTCGATGAACAAAAGTTTAGTTAAATGTCACAAACCTGATGATGCTACTCGTAACAAAGACTTTGCGGATTGGTTAGATTACTTAAAAACATTCTTCAAAATTTATAAATCAGCTCCCGTTTTATTTGTTAAACATAATGATACTAGACCATATTTACAATTTTCTGTAGGTAAACATACTTTTTCTGGTTTATTGGACAGTGGTTCCAATAGCTGCGTTTTAGGCGCAAATTGTCATGAACGATTTTCACGTTTAGGTTATAAAATAAATTCCGTTTGTAGTTCTGCTTATACAGCTGATGGTTCTTCACAGAGAATTATTGGTACTATTAAATTACCTGTTACTTGTGATAAAATAACTAAAAATATTGATTTTCTTATTATACCTTCTTTTCAACCTGATTTCATTTTAGGTTTCGATTTTTGGTTAAAATTCGATTTGGCTAAAGATTTATGGAAAAATATAACTTATGTTCAGAGTAATAGAGTCCAAGTTTGTACAGTCACATCTGCTAGTGAATTGTCTCCTTCTGAGAAACAGAAATTAAATGATACAATTAAACTTTTTGAAGATATTTCTTATGAAAAGAAAGGTTTAGGTCTTACTCATCTCGTTCAACACAAAATTAATGTTACTAGCGAACCTTTTAAACAAAGATATTGGCCTTTAAGTCCTGCAAAGCAGAAGGAACTATTTGATGAAGTCGAGGTTTTATTAAGGGAAGGTATCATTCAACCTTCTAAATCACCTTGGTGTTCACCTGTCTTAGCTGTAGAAAAGAAAGATGGTAGTACCAGATTATGTTTAGATTCGAGACGTTTAAATTCAGTCACTATTAAAGATTCTTATCCTCTTCCTTATACCTCTAGAATATTAGATAACCTTGGCGGAGCTAAATATATTAGTACAATTGACCTTTCTAAAGCATTTTTACAGATCGCTCTCGAAGAATCTTCTCGAGAAAAGACTGCTTTCGTTGTTCCGGGAAAAGGACTTTTTGAATTTGTTCGCATGCCATTCGGTCTCACTAATGCACCTGCTGAGTTGCAGAGACTCGTAGATAAACTTTTTGGTCCTGAGTTTGATAATACTGTATTTTGTTATTTAGACGATTTAATTTGCGTAAATTCGGATTTTAATTTACACATAGAGTATTTGCATAAAATTTATAATATTTTGAAAGACGCTGGACTCACAGTTAATTTAAAAAAGTGTAACTTTTGTAAAGATAGACTCCGTTATCTTGGTTATATAGTAGATAGTAATGGTTTGCATACTGATCCTTCTAAATTAGATACAATAAAAAGTTTTCCACGTCCTGAAACCGTTAAACAACTTCGTAGTTTTCTCGGTCTGTGTTCATATTATCGTAGATTCATTTGTAAATTCGCTGATATTGCTTCTCCTTTAACTAAATTAACTGCTGGTAGTAAAAACTCTAAAAAACCACTTTATTGGAATGATGAAGCTGAGATTGCATTTGATAATTTGAAAGAAACTTTGATTACTGCTCCTGTTTTGCAATGCCCTAATTTTGAAAAACCTTTCTTTTTACATTGTGATGCCAGTTCTGTTGGCCTTGGTAGCGTTTTGAACCAAGAGGATGATAATGGGGATCAACATCCTATTGCGTTCTATTCTAGATCACTCAATAAATGTGAACGCAATTATAGCACCACAGAACGTGAATTACTTGCTATCTTAACTTCCATAGAACATTTTAGACCTTACATTGAAGGAATGAAGTTTACCGTTATTACTGATCATGCTAGTTTGAAGTGGCTTTTAGGTCTTAGTAATCCCAGTGGACGCTTAGCACGTTGGGCAGCTAGAATTTCTCAATTCACCTTTGACATAGTTCATAAGAAAGGATCTTTACATTTAGTCCCAGATGCTTTATCGCGTATTGAAGTCGCCGCTATTGATATTTCTCAGAATAATTTAGTTTTACCTGACGATGATATTCATGATCCTTGGTATAAAAATGTATTTATTAATTGTCAAAAATCACCTTGCAGATATAGAAATTTTAGAGTAGAAAATAACACTTTATATAAATTTTGTAAAAGTAAATTTGATCCTAATAGTCGTCTTAATTGGAAAATAGTTATCCCTAAAGAACATATTTTAGACACAATTCGTTCTAACCATGATGATATTAATTCTGGCCATCTTGGCATTCATAAAACGGTAAATAAATTGCGACAACACTATTTTTGGAAGGGAATGTTCAAGGATGTTCAAAAATATATTCTAGCCTGCGATACTTTTTTTTTTTTTTTTTTTTCTGGTAGGGGAATCATCAGAATGACTTCCCCCGCTCTTGGGCGGAGCGGGAGGGCGTGTCAGACTCTTACTGACTAAACCCCTACCCCGTTCCTTCGTTGCCTTCGTTCTGGGGGGGACTCGGTATCAACCGTTAGGAATACCACATGTTCCCCCCAGAGGCTTCGGCCCTACCGGGCCCCTACAGTTTGCTGACATCTCCTTGAGGCGCGCGTGGAACAGAACGCGCCGTTGACGACTGGGCTCGGTCCAGATTATTTCCAGACTGCCGGACAGCGAGCTACCCAGTGCTCGCCGTCCGCGAACCCGCGCCTACGGTGGTCGGAAATCGGGATCGGGATCTCGGCGGCGGCGGCGTGAGGACCGTTCCCTCACGCGCTCGCGGTCAGCAGCCTCCTTCACGAGCATCACTGCTTCGCAGAAGGAGGCGACCGCATGCCAACCCTCCTCGCTCCGGACCATGGCCTGAACCAGGGCCCGGCGCGAGAGGTCGCCGCTCCCGATAGTCTCCACGAGGACACGGCGGTGCTCCGCCCAAGCGGGGCACACTTCTACCGTGTGCTCCACCGTGTCCTCCGGGCGGTCCACACAGTGGCGACACCCGGGCGTCCTCTCCTGCTTGATTCGATGCAGGAACCTCCCGAACTTACCGTGTCCGGTGAGGACCTGCGTCACACGGAAAGAGAGGACGCCGTGACCTCTTTCCAACCACTCCTCAAAGAGGGGCCTAACCGCCTCAATGACGGCGTGCCCAGCACTGGGTTGCGACAGTCGCAGTCGCCATGCCACCCTAAGATCCCGCCGGAACTCTGTCCGCCATGCCGCGACTTGTCGCGGCAGCGGAGTTTCGCCCCGGCGTTGCATCTCCACGCGCAAATCGTGCATGCGTGCAAGGACTGTTGCCTCCAGATCCCACGGTGGCAGGCCAGCGAGGAGGCTCGCCGCTTCGCGGGAGATCGTGCGGTATCCCCGCACCATCCGGATGGCCATGACCCTCTGGCAAGCGTTCAGCTTGGCCGCCGGTCGCTTACCTAGCGACGGCGCCCAAACCGGCGCCCCGTAAAGGGCCATGGACCGAACGATCCCCGCGTAGAGCCTCCGGCAGGGGGCGTCTGGGTTGGGCAGGAGCCGCTTCAGAGCGGCCCCAGACCTGTCCAGTTTGGGGGCCAAACGTCGGAAATGCTCCTCGAAAGTCCACCGGCTGTCGAGGACGAGTCCCAGGTACTTCATCGCCGACCCGACGCCGATGTGGACCCCCCCTACCGTTATTTGGGAACCCGGAGGTGGCGCGTACCGAGGGCCATGAAAGCACATGGCCTCGGACTTGTGCAATGCCACCTTGAGTCCCAATTGCTGGATCCTCTCCACGACTGTCGCAACCCCGCGTGTCGCTGTTTCGGCCGCCGCCTGGTACGACTCTCCCCGCGCCAGGACCAGCGTGTCGTCTGCGTAGCAGACCACGCTGACCCCGTCGGGGAGGTCGCCGCGCAGCACGTAGTCGTATCCGATGTTCCACAGGGGCGGTCCTAGTACCGATCCCTGCGGAACACCGCACGACATCTCTCGCCGTCTCCACTCTCCCTGGTGACCGGGATAGATGATGAACCTATCCGACAGGTAGGCCTCGATCACACGACGGAGGTAGGCGGGCACCTCATGGTACCGAAGTGCCGCCCCGATGCAACTCCAGGGCAGGGAGTTGAAGGCATTGGCGATGTCCAAAGACACCGCCAAGACGACCCCGCCCCGAGACACCGCATCCCCCGCCGTGAGAGCCCTCACGCGCATGATGGCGTCCACCGTGGAACGCCCCCTGCGAAAGCCGAACTGGCCGTCCGAAAGGTCCGGCCCCACCCGCGCAAGATGCCCGACGAGGCGGTCTGCAATTACTCTTTCAAAGAGTTTGCCCACCTCGTCGAGCAGCACAATGGGCCGGTACGCGGACGGAGCCTGCGATACTTGTAAAGCTTATAAACATACCACTCATTCTCCCTTTGGTATTATGATTAATCCTAAAAAAGTCGATAAACCTATGTTAATGCTATCAGTTGATATAATAGGTATATTACCTAAAGCCTATTCTGGTCATAAATATATTCTTTCGGTTGTTGATGTTTTCACTAAATTTTGCTGGATTTTTCCTATGATAAATGCTACTACTCGAGTAATAAATAAACTTCTTGAAAAAGAAATATTTCTTAAATTTGGTTGCCCCAAAATAATTGTTTGTGATAATGGCACACAATTTACTTCTAAACATTTCGTAGAATTCATGAAAGGTTTTAATATTACTAAAATATTTTATAATACTTTATACACCCCTCAAAATAATCCTGTTGAGAGATATAATAAAACTGTTGAAACTTGCATCGCTTGCTTTGTAAAAGATGATCATAGAACTTGGTCTAAATGTTTACCTCATGTTCAATTAGCTTTAAATAATAGTGTTAATCTTGCTACAGATTTCACACCTAATTTTTTGATGTTTGGTAGGGAGCTTATTTTTGACGCTTCCTTACATCGTATTAGCGATTCTATTGAAAACGTAAGTGAACTGGAAGTTTCCAATAGAACTCACTATGCTGATTCTCTTAATTCACTTAGTGATATTTTCGCTAAAGTTCAAACTCATTTATTAAAAGCTTATCAGCGTAATGCTCGCTATTATAATAAGGGTCGTAGAGTCATTTCTTTTGATGTGGGTGATGTTGTGTGGAGAAGAAGTTTTGTTCAATCTCATGCACCTGCTTATTTTTCGGCGAAACTTGCTCCTAAGTTTATAAAATGTGAGATTACTGAAAAGATTTCGGATAACGTCTACGTTCTAAAAGACCTTAAAAAAGGTTCAACTGGGCGTTATCACGTCAAAGACATAATTAAATTTTGATTTGGTTTCCAAATGTTGACTTGTTTTTGATATTCTCGTTTGGAGGAGGCTTTAATAGGTGATGTATGAAAGGATGTATAATAGGTATTGCCTCTTAAAAGGGATTTTGACAGGTAAATTTCAAACGGATTTATTAAATTCAATTAAACATTCTAAAACATAACTTAGGACATTTTAATGACTTTTTCACACCCACACATGCATTTTTCATATCAAAGGATCTTATTTTTTGTTTTTTGTATACACTATTTTATACAGTTTATACAATTTTTTTTTACATTCTCGTATACAATTTTAAATTGCTACCTACTTATTTACACTTGGGTGCTTATTGTTATACTTGAATGTATGGGACTTGCTTCTAACATCCTGTTAGAAAGCAAAATCTTATCTTTTTGATCTGTGGATCATTCTGTTTCCCATGTGTGGAAATAGTAATGATTTCTGCATTTCTCCTTTTTTGCAGTTTTGCTAGCTCTTTTTGAGTTGGTATCTTCTGTACATCTTTTTAGGGATTTCTTTACGAGTGGCAATTGTTCTTGCTTGTAGGGATTTCTCCTAATTTTTGCTGATCTTGGTGTAATTTTTTTTTCCCTTGGTTTCGCATTTTTTGCTATTGTGCTCGGAAGTTCGGTGGTGTTATGCCGATCACAATATGCATCTTTTTTGGAGATGTTTGTGCTCGGAAAATCGGTGGTGTTATACCGGTCACAATCTTCCTCTTTTGTTCTCTTGCATCCTTGCGTATGCAATTTTTTTGCTATTGTGCTCGGGAGTTCGGTGGTGTTATGCCGATCACAATATGCATATTTTTTAAAGATGTTTGTGTTCGGAAAATCGGTGGAGTTGTACCGGTCACAATATTCTTTTTTTATACTCTTGCCTCCTTGGTTTAAGAGATTTGATACTGTGTCTCACAGTTATATTTTGTTCTTGCTAGTCAGTGGCGAGGGTGCCTAACTGTACTCATATGGACATTTCTTTGGGTTTTTTAAGACAGCGGCAATTGCGCCTAACTGTATCCAAATTAACATCTTTTAAAGTTTATTTTACTTGCTAGTCGGTGGCGATGGTGCCCAACCGTACTCAAGTTAGTCTTTATAGACATTTCTTTGATTTTTTTTCCTGAAACAGCGGCAATTGCGCCTAACTGTATTCAAATTAACATCTTTGTTAGTTTATTTTACTTGCTAGTCGGTGGCGAGGGTGCCTAACCGTACTCAAGGTAGTCTTTATAGACATTTCTTTGTTTTTTTTAAAAAACAGCGGCAATTGCGCCTAACTGTATTCATATTAACATTTTTGTTAGTTTATTTTACTTGCTAGTCGGTGGCGATGGTGCCCAACCGTACTCAACTTTGTTTTTGCTTATAACATTATGCATATTGGTCAGCGATGATTACGCTTGGCTGTACTTATGATATTTACTTGGATGTTGCTTGTTAGTCAGTGGCGAAGGTGCCTAACTGCACTCATGCTAGTTCTTGTGATATTGTAGGTCGGTTATGTTTGTGGTCTAACTGTACTTATTTTAACTGCATGTTGTTCTCTTCTAGGACGTTTTTTTAACTCTTTTTTGGGGTTTATTGTTTTTGGAATTTGTATTTCCATTTTGTTTTTTTGAAGCTTTTGCTTTTGTCTTTTGTTTTTTTTCCTAGCATAAAAGAAATTGCTTTCTTTTATTTTTTCGGGGAGGGATGTAATGTAACGAGACTTATTCGCCTCGTTACATGGAAAGGATTTTTGGTTGATTTTAGTCGATTTTGTCTATGTTTTTTGTCTGTGGCACGGTCTTTGAGTGTCGTCTGTCAAAATCTGGACGTCACTCTGCGACCCAGCTAGCGTCCGTAATGGACACGTAATTTTTCAATTTATATTATTTCCTTGTAATCGGCTATAATCGCCGTAATTTAAGCCATTTAGTGGCATCTATATTGCATAAGGACTTCATGGACGTAGTATAATGCCAGAGATTCAATTGGTAAGAGATTTGTCGTATTTTTTTACCCATGTGGGTGCGGTCGAATAGAATCCTTACGAGTGTTAATCTTTTCAGATTTTACAGTGATTTGTCGCACGCAGCTGTTTTAAAACGCTGTGTCAGCGCACTGTAAGCTACTTTTGAGAAGGAAGACGGTAAGTTTCCATTCCTAAAAAGGTTTTACGCGACCCACGTGTTTGAATTCGAACGTACAATCTAACTTGTTTTTATGTGATTGTTACAGCCAAAGGGGCGTTTTCCTTCTTTCTTTCTTCTGGTCTTTCCTTTGGCCTTTTTGTTCATCTTTTTCGGCGATACCCCGAGCATACTTCGGGAAACTTGAAGCCTCGCAATCTACGCGTCATGAAGGATTTTGGAACAAATAACCTATAAGTAACATGTTAGGGATTATTCCGGTAGGAGAATTCCTGTAATATATTCTCTTTTGTTTCTATAATGATGCAATAATATCTATAACAACAATAACAATAATTTCCATAATTCCCAATAACACTAATTAATTTTTTTAAATTATTAGTGTAGAATACAAAGTCATGTTTTGAAGCTTACGGGCAGAGACATTAAAAGAAAAGACAGAAGTATTTTATCGTTTTATTCATTTTGATGTAGCCTCCCACCGGCAGATTAATTGTCCAAACTCTTCCAACTTCGCTATTCCGGTCAGTGTGACTCCCTGGCGCCCGAATTTTATATTTCTTTCTTATTCAACCTTTTTTTATACAATATGAATGTATTTATTTATTTCAATTACTAGCTATACTTACAGTACGCACCAAAGCGTATAGCTAGCCAACAACTTAAAAACTAGAGATTTTATTATACACAGATATTGATCATTTCTTTACTGCTATATAAAAAAAAAAAGAATTTCGGTTCCTGAGCAATCAGGGCGTTCAGCAGATTATTTATGTGGCGTAACCAAGGTAACCACAAAAACCATCAAAGGAGCATCGACGCGCGCACCAGCGCCTGTCAGTCCGCTTCGCTCACAGATGACAGACGCCACGCTCTTACTTTTGCTGTGTTAACAGACTATATTAATGGTGAGAATAAACTATTGAAAAAGTATCTGGTCCGTTTGATTGTGTTCCACCACCACAACACATCAACATGTTAAACGATTTTATAACTGTTTTGTTTATTTTGGACGAGCTGGACGAGCCGTCAAATGATTGCAAATATTTATAATTTGTCAAAGAAGAATATTAATTCACGGAACTTCATCGAGAACCAAATTGTGATTTATCATATTTGCGTAATATTACAAAACGCACTGCAGCAGCGACGGGGGTAAGTGAAAGAACAGTGTAAAAAAACTAATAAAAGAAGGAAGAGATGTCGCAAGTACATCTTCGAATTTTATGTCACGCATGAAAAACCGAAGAAAGAGAGAAAATAAAGGTGGAATAACAGGTGACGTTGTACGGAGCACAATACAAAATTTTCATATCGTACTAAAACAAATTCCAACATTAATATCATCAAATAAAATAAATAAATTGTTTATTTGGTCTCAAAAGGTTACATTACAAGTGTTAATGAAACATCCCCAGTAGGTTATTATTAATATTTCTGTTGGGGTTATTTCGTTCCTTCCCTTAATTGTGTAACATTGGCAAAGCTAAGGTCAGTTTTGAATGAAAAAGTTGGTTTCGATGGATGTCTAAGCTAACGCTGCGTAAGTTATTAAATATATTGGGCAACAAGTGGCAACTTTATTATTTTGTTCAATAGCGATGAGCTTGCTAACGCTACCTGTAGTTACGCACACAAGAGCGAGTGTCTATACACATCACAACTACAAGTATGGCTCACCCGCTTTCGTGAGATAAAACAACTATACCAACATTATTTTAACATGATATCACGTATTTCTCGAATCTAGATCATTGCTCTTTCGTTTTTTAAAAAACTAAACATTTTTTGATGTATTAGTAATTCAAGAAAGAAAATCTGTCATTCGAATATTCATTAACAACAATTTAATATTACGTAGTATTGGTAAATAGGGTCGAATAAAAACAAAGTAATTACTGTATTCGCTCGTTAATAACGACTGTTCCAAACTATCACAATGCTTGATAAAGGCCTCCTTTCTCTCTTTCCATTTTTTTCTGTCAAGTGCTAAACTTTGCTAGTTTGTTTTTTTTATTTTTCGCCTTTGTAATTTTTTTCGTGTATATTTTAATAAAATCCAATGACCCCTGATGCATTAAGTCCGCCTATTTACCACCACTGTACATAAAGTTTAAATAAATAAATTAAAAATATGATGATTTTTAATTTTATACATACGGTTGACTATGGTTTTCGATTAATATTATAAAATGTCTGTTTTGTACACGATACTATCGAGTTATCGATATTGAACTGTCGATACCAATGTCGATATTTTAGTAATTTTCCTCGTCCCTACTTGAAACCATAGCTTGAGATTTTTTTCTCTTCGGTCCATTTGGGCAAGCTAAGATCTTAGATCATACCGCCTCGTGTTTAGTATTACGTACCGTAAAATGGGGTGAATAGGGACAAAATCGAACTTGTCACTGAAATTAATCGATGTTGTAGGACGAATGCAATATTGATAACTCTTTCCAAGGGTTTCCGGCAGTTAATACTTTTCGTAAATGTTAAAAATATCCCCAGAATTAGTTAAAATTTAGATATTTTAACAAAAATATAGGCTGTCCCTATTCATGCTTGAAGTGGGGTGACCTGGGACGAGACATGGGTAACTTGGGAAAAACTAGTAGGGTTGTCTCACGATAATACGGAGTAATAGCGCCACATACAAACCAAACAAAAAACTTTTTTAAATCATACAAGTTCGTACCTACGTATCTCTTATTACTTCTAATTAGTTCGCCTTGTGCGCATGCTTGTATATAAGTTTAAAATAAATAAAATGTCTTATTTTAATAAAAAGTGAAATCCTGCAAAACAATGCAATAAAATGTTCAATTCATGATGTAGCAGCCCTGACCCTATTCAAACTTTACCGTTCCTAATCAACTTTCATACGTCCCTATTTACCAAGTATAGGCGACTCTATTTGTACTTTAGCCGTCCTTGTCACCCCGTTACCGTATTTATTCACCTCGAAAAAAAATAAACAATCCCAGAGGTTCTAAAGAAAACGATTTAAACAAAAACTATGTAAAATCTAGACTTACCTCTTTTTGTGTAGCTTCTTAAAGATATTATATCGTCGTTGGCTAACTCCACACGTTTTCAAAAAAACTAGAATTTCCAAAAACTGTCAACTTAAGGGACAATACCGCAACCTCACATTTACAGTCTTATTTGAAAGAAGATTTTTGACACCTTTTACTAACTTCACAACGCTTCGGTGCTGTCAGTTAGAAGATAATATAATCTACTTTTAGAAGAAAAAGAAGGTAGCAATTGGAAGTTCTTGTTTTTTTATTTTGTGGCTTCGAAACTAGATTCCTCGATTTGACCCTTTTCACCCCTGAGTCCTTATTCACACCGTTTTACGGTAGCTTAAAAATCTTATTACGCAGTGGCACTTAATATGGTTTTTAATACCTTAAATAATTACTAAGTAATAATAATATAATAAAAACAAACATAAATGATTTTATTTTCTAATTTCCGAGTACTTAATACAACGCCATCTATACTAAACCAAAAAAGCCAATTGGTATATTACAGGGTGTCCGCCGGCAGATTTTACACTTTATAAAATAAAATAAGATACAAGCATTTACAAAATCTAAATTATTTATTTGTTTTCTTACAAAAGGATAGTGCGGTAATCACTTCTTAAAAATAATTCAACCCAAATTACGTCCTTCTTGTTGCAAACATTCCTGCAGTCGTTCCATCATATCGGTGAAAATTCGTTTGCAAAGTGCTGGACTGATAGCTTGAACTTCGCGGCGGATATTTTCTTGTAAGGCGTTTATTGTTGAAGGAGAATGAATATAAACGCGAGACTTGAGATAGCCCTACAGGAAAAAGTCGCACGGGGTCAGATCTGGAGATCTAGGGGGCCAGGCTACGTCGCCGAATCGACTTATTAACTTTCCAGGAAAAAGCTCTCTCACTTTAATTATTGTTTCCCGGACGGTGTGTGCTGTGGCCCCATCCTGCTGAAAGTGAGTTCTGTTATTGTAAGCAACGTGACAATGCAGCTCGGGTCTAAAAAAAATATCCAACATAGCGTGGTACCGCTCCGAATAGATTTGCGAGGATTTCGCAAAATTTCACTTCTCACAAACTCTGTTTTCAGGCGTAGTTACAGACGTTGAAGGTCCAGGCTGAGGCTCGTTTATGGCTGATCTAGTTTCTCTGAACTTCTTGAGCCACGCCCATATCAGTTGATTCGATGGACCATCCATTAATCGGCGGATATCGAAGTTTCTTTAAAGGAACGTGTCGCTACATTGATCGAATTCTTGTTTGCAAAATAGGCCTCGACAGTGAAAACGCGGTGCGCTCCCGTCTACTGACTATTAAATAATCCGCAACACTCCTGCGTCGAACGATACCCCGCACCCCCCGCCACCGTCTTGCTGCACGTTGTGAGCTTGATGCAAAGTGTAAAATCTGCTGGCGGACACCCTGTAGTTAATTCGACAACAGATGGCGTAGACCATAAATAATAAAATCCCCACAAAGTAGCTCTCATTTTCGCAGTTAATAATTAGATCGATCGGTAGGTGGTCGATCTTCAAGGTTAAGCAACGCTTGCCTAGGTTGGCCTGTGGATGGGTGACCATCTTAACATAACAAATTTCCTCCGTGCCTCGGAAAGCACGTTAAGGGCGCTATTACAATTTTTCTTGAGTTTGAGCGTTTTGACAGCAATGACATTACAGCACAAAAGAACTGGCATCATCCTATAGCAATTTTGACATTTCCTGTATCAATTTAGTCTCAGGGTATAAAACACAGACGATAGCTACATAAGACGAAGGGCGGCAGCAGCCGCGCTCGATTTTTGCATTGCGTACAACAATTATTATAAAATATTATTTTACTTTTAAATAGACCAATTTTTTTTTTCATGCATTATAACAATACCTCCTTAATTCTCAAATATTTTTTATTTGAATTTGGATTATACTTTCATAGATAAACATTATAGTTTCGTACAGAAAATTGTCAATAATTCTCAGTTTTACAGAATTATGTTTGGTGTATTACTGTATGAATCGCAATAAATTGATTTAAGCACTCTAAAGAAGAAGGCACAGTTGTATCATGGACATTTAAAAAAATGATTAAATTATTATATCTTCGGTGTACCAAAGAATCAAATGATTCCCAAAAGCGTAATTTTATGAAACACACTTTGCGGCGACAAGGAATTTACTAATGTACGTGAAAAAATTGATATATTTATTTAAAACACTCCCAAGATCAACTATCAAACTTTCTTAAGCATATTTTTGTTTTTTTTTTTTGTGCTATATATCTAGAGCATAATCAGACATCAAAACTCGAATCAATCGCTTAAATTCAAGAAAAAATGTGATAGCACCCTTAAGCCGTTGGTCCCGGCTGTCATTTGGAGATCTTTGGCAGTCGTTACGGATAGTCAGAACTATTCAGAAGCCAGTAAATCTGACTCCAGTCTTGCCATGAAGTACCGTGTTACCGCAGTTAATGGGTTGTGGAGGTCAGGTAGGCAGCCGCTCCTCGTAAAATACTGGTATTCAGCTAAATCCGGCTTGACTGGAAGCCGACCCCAATATAGTTGGGAAAAGGCTAGGCAGATGAATAATTAGATCGGTAGGTAGCTTAGGCTTTTTTAAACTCGGTATGCACAATACATCTGAAACTGTGATATCATATTCTACACCATTTACGACTGTAATGATGTTTACATCACCAGAACACAGCACCGGGACGCACGTTTTGTTTGCAACAATTATTTCCTTGGTTTCATGATCATATGATGGATTCACAACGTATTCTTTCTCCGCTGTCATGTGTTTACTTGCCCCGCTATCTATGTACCAACTATCGCAGTTGAACTTTCCACTCAAGAAAATAGCGTTAAATGCATTGGACTGCTTTGGTTTTCTTTTGCTGTTTTCTAAACTCGGACACTGGTTTTTATAATGACCGGTCTGTTTACATTTATAGCACTTAATCATCTTGACAGCTTTTGATGTTTCTCCCGTCAACTGTTTGTGGTCATATTGTCGTTGCTTATTTTTCGCAGCAAAAGCACTTTCCGAACCGGAAATAGTACCAACATCTGCACACATATCCATCAACTTTGTTTTTATGACGTCAGATCCTATATCAATTCCCGAATGTTCTATTGCCATAATCATGGGGGCATATTTTTCGGTCAATCCTGCCAACATTAATGCTCCATTCCATTCATCTGTTATCTTAAAGCCCGTTCCTTGTAATCTCTGGCTTGTTTCTAGAAGTTACATACTGGGTCATCGATTCACAATTATCAAGTCGTATGTTGATGAGCTTCCTTAGCAATCCAATTTTTCTTGTGTAGCCGGTATCATCGAACATATTTTTTAACTTGGTCCATAAATCATAGGTTGTTGCTGCATGCTTGATATGTAGATAAAGTGATGGATCAATCGTCAACACTGATTTCGCTTTAGCCTTAGCATCTTCATTTATTTGGCTTGTCGTAGGTGAAGCCGGCAACTTCTCAGCGATAGCGGACGCCATATTTTCCAAAACCAATACATTTTGCACTGCAAAACACCAATCCTCATAGTTCTCGCGCCCTTTTAACTTTGGAATGTTAGCGATATAGTTCGTCGTCATTTTCATGAAACCAAAACTGTACTTCGCGATATTGAGCTATTAAAACGAATTTTTAATTACGCAGGCTCATAACCTGTAAATAATACGCACAGTGACGTTTCAATAGACTAATTTTATTGTCAAAACACTTACACACAGAGTGACCAGATGTCGCTAGTAGCCACATACATAAATACTATTTTGTTATAATATTAACAACGTCATCACTGACTCCGTTTTCTTCACACAATCTATCCATCTTACTTCGGCCTCCTTCTTCCTCTTCATCAACCCACACGTATATTCAAACTCTTATGGTTTGTTCAAATGTGGCGAATGCGCTGTTAGCGAGCCAGCATCGCGCATTTTGCGCGGCGCCAAAGCCGCAGATACTCCCTTACGCCCGCAGACACACAGTACGAAAGCAAACGTTTTACAGACCCCTTGCAACACATGAGTCGTCACTATCTCAACACTGTCAATAGTTGTTATAGACATATTAAATCCGATATTATTCAATCAAAACTACCAGAATGATTCACACGTAGCACCAAAACATCAAAATCAAAGAAACCTAAAATTATTTAACATAACTTATAAAACGTCAGAAGCTAGTGCACGGGTCCAATTGGTCGTTCCCTACGGAGAAGAACCTGGAAGGTTCGTAAGGTTTATTGCCAGTGTGCGTACGCGTGTGAATTATTAAATGACCCTTCTCACTAAAACAACGCTGGCGTTCTTTACACTCGTATGGTTAATTGCCATTGTGCGTAAGAATGTGATTAGTTAACTGTCTCTTCTGAATAAAACAAAGCTGACATTCTGTACATTTGTAAGATTCCTCGCCAGAGTGCGTACGAAAGTGTTTTTTTAAATGACTCTTCTGAGCAAAACAACGCTGGCATTCTTCACACTTGTAACGTTTCTCGCCAGTGTGCGTGCGAATGTGTTGTATCAAATTACTCGGCTGAGCAAAACGAAGCTGACATTTTTCACACTTGTAAGGTTTCTCGCCAGTGTGCGTACGGATATGTCTTGCTAAAGTAATCTTATGAGTAAAACAACGCTGACATTTTTCACATTTGTAAGGTTTCTCGCCAGTGTGCGTACGAAAGTGTATTTTTAAATGACCCTTCTGACTAAAACAAAGCTGACATTCTTCACACTTGTAAGGTTTCTCGCCAGTTTGTGTACGAATGTGTTTAGTTAAATTAGTCTTCTGATTAAAAAAGCGCTGACATACTTCGCATTTGTATGGTTTTTCGCCAGTGTGTGTACGAATGTGTGCATTTAAATGACTCTTATTACTAAAACAGCGCTGACATACTTCACACTTGTAAGTTTTCTCGCCAGTGTGCGTACGAATATGTTTTACTAAATATTCCTTGCGTTTACAACTGTAGTGACAAACATCACACTTGTAACGTGCTCCACCAGTGCCTACACGAGTGCGTTTTATAAAATTACATTTTTTTATATTATTACTAGAGTTTGTGTCTACAGTAGTATCAATAACACTAATATTAACTCGAGGTGTTGTATTAGTTAAACGTTCTTCGAATTTCGGAATAACTTTGGACGTACAATTTGACGTGTTCTGTGTAACTTCTGTGTCTGACTTTTCATTTTTCTTTTGATTTTCTGTAATTATGTCTTCTAGGTTTTTTCCTCGTATGAGTTTCTCCGCCACAGCCACCCCTGTGATTTTAAATCTAGTAAGCGCTAAATTCAAAACATAATCAAATTAAAGGAATGGTTGTCATCAGAGGCAATGAATTGTATTTTTGCAGGTATTCGCATGCTATTTGTATGTTCAACATGTTCCAAAATTCAACGATAATCTGATACCGGAGGATAGATTTGCCAATGACTACTCGGGGAAAATATATAATTGGAAAATATATTTAATTATTAATTTATTATTGTAAAACCATCTGTGACTATAAGCTCGCGCGGAGCCGCACAAACCCCGCAACGCCGGAGCCGTCACAGAAACAATGTTTGCCGCAAGTTGCATGCCTGCCTGCTTGCGTGCAAGCAGCAAGCTAGGCGAGTGTGCCGCGGCAGCCTCCACCGAGAGCCATCCCCTGTACGAGTATTGTTGGTGAATCATTTGGGTTAGGTTACAATTGTAACGAGGGAAAGAAAATATTTTTATTCGCATCAAAATATTTTCAGATTATAATAATCTGACTTCGTATTTTTGATGTATCGAATATCAATACGTCGAATTATTCGTAATTCGATCTATTGAAACTCGGTATTTTGAGAATAGTAATTTAAAACATTAGGAATACTAAAATTTAGGAATTATAAAAATACGAGTAATAATAAGTTGGAGTTTTTACATTCGGAATTTTGAACCATTTGGAATTATGAAAATTGGTAGGTATTTTGAAATTCGTATTTGTGAATGACGGAACAAAGTTTTTCGTATTTACATAGAGTACCCAACCTGAATAGCGTTGCTAGAATACGTCTAATGAAAGCGCGACCTCCGAACTGTGATCAGTAAGTTTAAAACAAAAACAAGAATAGAAACTAGTGGTTTTCAAGGAAAAACAATAATGTTTATACAATGTGTTGTTTTGAAAGAGTATGGCATTTCGGTAGGTAATTATGTTAGTGATACTCGACCTGAATCAAAATTAAATTGAGTAGGTCATTTTTAGGGTTCCGTACCTCAAAAGGAAAAAACGGAACCCTTATAGGATCACTTTGTTGTCCGTCTGTCCGTCCGTCTGTCAAGACCCTTTTTCTCAGGAACGCGTGGAGGTATGAAGCTGAAAATTATATCAATTACTCAGGTATACTGTCCCTTGAAGCTGTGAAAAAATCAAACTTCTAAGCCAACGCAATCAAAAGATACAGCCGTTTATGCCGCAAATTTTCGACACTTGCAAGGGAATCAAAACCTACAGGGTACTTCCCGTGAACTCAGAATCTTGAAATTTGGTACGAAGCAACGTCTTATAGCATAGATAAAGGAAAAATTACGAAAACCATAAATTTTTTGTTACATCACATAATATATTTTTTTTTAATAATTATAAACTTACTACCCATTTCCTCATAAACGCGTAGAGGTATTAAATTGAAATTCATACCAAATACTCAGATCTATAATACCTTTAAGCTGTAACAAAATCAAACTTCTATGTCAACGCAATCAAAAGAAACAGCAATTTAAGCTGCATATTTTGAAACTCGCAAGTACTCGCAAGGGAATCAAAACCTAAAGGGTACTTCCAGTCGACCTAGAATCTTGAAATTTGGCATGAAGCAACGTTTTATAGCACTCATATAGGGAAAAGTCTGAAAACTGAAAATTTGTTGTTACGTCACAAGAACTATTTTTTTGAAAAATCTTCAACGCTCGATTCGAGAATAGAACTTTATTCATAGGTAAGTTAGAGGTATTGAGTTGAAATTAACACCATATAATTAGGTCCATGGTCCCTTGAAGCTGTGCAAAAATCAATTTTCAATTCAATTGGTAAAGTGACGGGAAAAAAAGATTCGTCCGTTTATACTGCAAAAAACGTACATTTCGAGACTGTCGAATTGTTCGATTGAACTGTTTTTATAAGTAAGTTACTACGGAACCCTCAGTGCGCGAGTCCGACTCGCACTTGCCCGGTTTTTTATTTTATTTTATCATTATGGAAATCGGTACGTGCGAACTAGCTTTATTAAAACGCGGCCAGTCTGATACTCGCCCTATAACTGCGCTTTCACACACACAAACACTATTTCATTGATCCAAACACTAGCACTTCCTGCACGTTTGTTTAGAGAGTTATTCTGAAAACACAACCTCCCACTCCCATAAATGCCAAACACTTTCAAAACAACATGTTGTATACGATCTCGGATTTTTAAGTTAATATGACATTATCATCTTGATCAATGTTGACTGACTAATTAATATAACGGAGTCTCGTTATCAGATGGTTGCGTTATATCAGGAATACAAACGCAAAGTCTTCGATATCGCTTTTGTTTATTTGCTAACACACAATATGGCTCGATCAAAAATCTAGGAACGCGGGAAGTTTAGCGTGGAGTATAACCTATCATGGTTAGTTTTTATTTCTTGAATAATAATATTAAAAAATCTATTAGACAAATTGCACTACTTCATAGAGCGATCATATTGGTATTAACTTTAACGTTTGAATCGCCAACCGGTCCTATGAGACCGCGCTGTTATTGTTTTACTATTGTGTCTCGTTTCGCGGGTATCTGAGTAATTAAGTTAGTATAAGCAAGACATTGTGAGTTAGGAGGAATCAATTGGACTCCAAAATACAGGCATCTCTTGCCTAGTTTGGGGTTCAAATGGTTTAGTTCTTGTATGTAAACTGCATGTTCTTGGTTCAAATAAATAAATTATTATAATTATTATTATTATATTTCAATAACCTACCGCAGTTCATAAATAGATAGCTATCTCCGATAAACAGTAGATTCTAGTTGTCAATGTCACAACTTTTGGTAGGAAATGCTAACTGTCGGTAGGTTATAGGAAAGCAAGTAAGGGCAAAAGGATAGATTTGTTTATCTTTAATAGCTGCAACTTTAGATAGGTAGCTTATTGAAAATGGGCGTTACAGATCGTCTATCCAGACCGCCAGACCGATTCCAAAAATGCCTTTTTCAGCTTCCACTGCACCCTGCACCCTGCACCCGTGCCTAGCTGCAGTTCTAGGTTCACCAGCAAAACTAAAAAAACTGACTGTCAACGTTCGTGCACCTGTCAATGTCAAAAAGCCGGCTATCTTCCAGCCAGACTATTCATTCGGTGTCGCCATTACTCCACGCTAACCATCCCCAAGTTATTTACTTGGCGTTCCCAAACTAAGGTTTGGAAGATCAGGTTCAGTTTGGAAAAGTTTCAGCTAAGGCTGTCGAATCTAACTACATAGTTCCTCCAGTGAGAGATAGAGAGCGCTGATCCAAATTGATATGAGTCGACGCTTCGACAAATATATTTCACGATAGGATGATACTCTTACTTTTTCTGTTTTAAGATAATCTTGGAGATATTTAAGGTAGACCCTTTTAAAGCAGAACTTTATTTTGCAATATTATTTTGCATAACAACGCATAGAATAATCTTCATTTCGCAGAAAGTTGTTTGGGTATAAGTAGTAGGTTATAAATATATATAATAGGTTATAAATTCGAAACTAATAATTTTGTTAGTCCGATTCATCTTGAGGCATAAATATCATGTCCATAATAATTGAAAAGCAGAACCATCACATTGCAAAAAATTCGCAGTCAGCATATTTATTTACACTATGTTTTATTCGCCACGAATTCACGACGATAACATTAATTGCTTGAGCATGCGACATGCAGCAGGCATGCAGCTTGCTGACAGGCATGCAGCAAGCACGCGCCGGAGCTAAGCCGCGTTAAACCGGGCCTACGGGCGGTCGTCATTCGTGTATGAAACTCTATGAAGCTAACCACACGACGCCGGCGCTAGAGCCGGCTCGCCGTGCAACCGGGCACTGTACTCGCCGCGTAGACGCCCGGCGCGCAGTGGAGTATGGCAGTGTGTCATGCACACGAGACCGGACCTACGAACGGCGCGTGCACAGGGCTTCCAACAAAGTGAAGGCGGCACCCCATTGAAACCGGTTCGTATACAAACCGTCTAGTGTGCACGGTCGGACGGTTTCTACTCGACGCCGGCAAAAAACCGCGCGGTGTTAAAACCGTCACGTGGGCGATAAACGTCACTTTTTCCGAGAAAAACGACATTTTGTAACCTAACCTCAAAACACTCAAAAATTTCTTGAAGTGGTGAATAACTTTGGGGACGTTTCTCACAAACTTGATTGTGGCTGTACCATCATCATCTGCCTAGCCTTTTCCCAACTATATTGGGGTCGGCTTCCAGTCAAGCCGGATTTAGCTGAATACCAGTATTTTACGAGGAGCGGCTGCCTACCAGACCTCCACAACCAATTAACTGGGGTAACACGGTACTTCATGGCAAGACTGGAGTCAGATTTACTGGCTTCAGACTATACGTAACGACTGCCAAAGATTTCCAAATGACAGCCGGGACCAACGGCTTAGCGTGCTTTCCGAGGCACGGAGGAAACTCGTTATGTTAAGATGGTCACCCATCCACAGACCAACCTAGGCAAGCGTTGCTTAACCTTGAAGATCGACCTGTGCGGCTGTTATTATCTAGCCACGAGCTCCTCAAAGTAAAACTACGTGAAAAATATCATTATACGGCGAAATCTTTGAAGAATTTGTTACACATTTTATCGTTGAATTTTGGGAGATCTTGTCAATTTATAAATATTGATATACTTATGTAAATGAAGCATGTTTACACAATATCGTAAGCTGTGGTTACCTGTCATTGAGTTCATAGCACATGATGACGTGTGGTGTACGAAGTTTGTATTTGGTTGAAGATTTGTGTTATGTACTTGTTGGAAATCAAATTTACCAATATATGCCATGATTACCCGACTCCGGCAGAGCCAAAAGCAAGGGTTATGATATCACACACACAACTGTTCTGTTGTATCTGCAATCAGCGTTCAGTACAATACGGCCGTTATAAGTTGGCGAGTCTGACGTTAGGCTCTGCGAATTTTGGCGCTTGAAATATCGCACAAAAATAAAGGTTTTAAAAAAATAAATGCAATTTGCGGTTGTTATTGCTGTTAAAAACTGTTATTGGCATTAATTTTTTTTTAATCTTTATTTTTATACGATATTTCAAGTGCCAAAATTCGCAGAGCTTAACTTCAGACTCGCCAACTTATAATGGCCGTACTATACTTTATGCAGATGAGCTGTGAGACATCTGGCAGCAGGAGTGTGCTCTCCAGCGAGAGCAACTACTCGAGGTGTAGCAGTGTGTGTGTGCTGCTCAACAGTGTACAGACAGGACGCCTGAACTTGTTTTTGGTAAGTTCACGTTGTGAAACCAGTCGGCGTGTTCGCTCACACAATGATTCACTAACTAACACATACGTGTCGTGTCACTGGCTCTTCGCTTCTTCCTCGGTACTTCTTGTTCTTCTTCCACTTCGGTTTTAACTTCCATTAAAGGCAAATCATCTTCTGAGTCAGGCTCGGACTGTTGTGCTGGTATATCTTCTGCGTCCGAAGAACTATTGTCAAAATTTTCCAGTTTCAGGTCTGTACTTAAACAAAAACCTAAAGAAAATCACACAATTTACTATAAATATTCAATAATATTTCAAATGTATGGCTATCAGTAGCTACTGAAATATCCAGCTGACTGATGAAACAACTCTACAAGAATTCCTTTAATATTATTTTGTTATTGTAACCAATAATGGCATAATTTCTTATAATAACATAAATGACAAATATGTATGCATCCATTCATATTGATTACTCAGTTTACTTCACTATCTACTGCAGTGCATACGGTGAAGGGAAAATTATGGTTTTTAGAAAATATATTAACCTGTTGGACCCCGTGGCACAAAAACGTGCCAGTAAACAAGTAATTACCTTTTAACTTTGAGAACCGCTGGAAAAAAATTGTGCCACCAAAACCTGACCGAATAAAAATTATATTCTAGTAGTATAATTACAGAAGCAACAGAAACAGAGCAATAACAGTTTATATTATTAATATTATTTATATTAATTTATTAATATTAATTTATTAATATTAAATAAATAAATAAATAATAAATAATGGCGGTCCCCACGGAGCGCCACAGGTTAATATATTTTCTGTCTGCATCATCTGGGAGAAACAAGTCCTCTTACCTCTCAGTGACTATCACTGAAAGTATTCAACTAATGGGACCAGTGAGTCCTCCAGATTATTGGTTTAGATCATAGATTACCAACGGGGGCGGTACCGTCGTCAAGTTGGCGCTGGAGATTTCCATGGTGGGCGGTAGCGGGTCCAAAGGCAAACAGAGTGTTTTAAAAAGATTTAATAATCACGTCCCTCAACCAAAAACTCGGGAATTATTTTTTAATTAGTGATTATTAATAAATAATTATAATAGATTAAATATATATATATAAGGCTGCTTTTAGGGGACTTTGGAATTCGATTTTCTTGTAAAGGGGGCAGTAGTTTATAATAAGTTGGGGAACTAGTTTACATAGATCATTTTATTTCTTGTTCTTAGTTACATACCATCACTCTGATGTTCTTCCTCTGGCTCAATGACATCATCTAGTCTCTCACAGACATCTGGTAATTCTTCTTTAATAGCATCACATTCTGTTTGACACTCATCATCAGATTCTATGCTTACATGCTCCATGGGTGCTATAATGAACTCATTAAAACACCCGAAGTGGTCTTGGTTTATAGGGGGCTTTAGCTGCAAAAAGATAAATTAAGTATAAGTCATGATGTAATAAATACCAAGCCCCATCCAGACCTCATCTATACATATCATATACACGGTGGATTTTAGAGATGGGCGCGGGAATGGCATGAAAAAGTTTTTGAGATAATTGCCTATTTCCTTCTTCTGACAGCAATTTTTTGCAATTCTATGAATACAATTAACAATTATTCAAGTTAAGGAAAGTCTCCCGAGAATGTTCCTGTCGCTCTAAAGGTGCACAACAAATGCCTCACCTCATAATCCTCATGCATCATCTGAGTGAGCAGCTCTTCGGCTTCCACACATTTTCTCTGCAGTTGGCAGCATTGCTTGAGTTTAGTGCAGCAGATGAAACAAGCGAGCATCGGTCTACTGTCTTGAGTTACAAACTACAACAAAATTTGTCCATAACAATTTTTTGCTTTGAACATATCACATGTAAGTTCTGAATTGATTCAAATGTGCTGCAGAGAAGTCATAAGCTGTTAGAATAAAAGTGTCAGTCAGTCAGTCTGTTAGAATATAAGTCTCAGAAATGATGAATGGAAGGGGGAAACTAATAAGATATCGACTCATTAGAAATGTATGGAATACGACATGACATGGTACGCAGAACACAAATACATAGTGAAAAGAGCAAGGGAATGATGTTATTCAGGACAACAGTAAAAGATTAGTACTACTTTCCGTACGTCTCTACTCACAATGAAAAAGTGTTCTTGCTCGAGGTAGATAGGCGAATTTTATATAATTAATATCAGTCCAGGATAAAACTTACCGGATTATCAGTCAGCCTCTCATACAGTTCATGCAAGTCTTTGTTTATCACTACATACATGCGAACGTTCTCCGCTAAACACAGCCTACACATTGGTAACTTCTCCATTTTTTTTCTAAATATTTGAGTGTCAATTAAAGTTGTTTACTTTAATTAGCCAACAAATTATTAAATATTGCATGTAGTAAACAAGTCGATTCACAATCACAACACCGAGTAGGTTTACATCAAAATGTCAAATTGAATTGTCAATGTCAACTTAGCTTGAAACTTTTTTCTCTATCCCATTTGAGCAAGCTAAGATCTTAACCCATACCGTCTAATGTTTATCAGAAGAGTGCATCTAATGAAAACGAGATAGATAATTTTATAAAATTAAAATTACAACATTATTCAGCCGTCAAAAGCACGTCAGTCTGTCATTGCAATTGTCAGTATTTTTGAACATATTTGATTTTGCTTGATATTGCTTTATCATGGGTAAAATAATATAAAATTATATGTGGAATCTACTACATATTATGTTCAGAAAGTACAAAGTTAAGAAAACAAAAAAAACGATGATGTGGTTTTTATAAAACCTCAGTTATAAATTATATATGTTATTAAGTAAGTTTAGTGCTTTTATTTTTCATATTGCTAATGATAATTTTATTTTTTCGAGGCCTTTTTAGTTGTCCGCCAACAGTTTGCTCAAATGACTTGGTATCCGAGCCAACTAAATTAACAAACAAAAAACAGAGACCGGGCAAAGATATGTCATTGCTATTGATTGTCCTTGAACGTGAAGTAGTGATGGGCGATTCCGAGATGTTTTAACAATCGAAAGAATTGGAGTCGTTACAATAAACCATCAAGTCAACCATCGACTCGCCGTTCTACAAAACAATCGAAATGTTTTTCGATTGTCTCGAGTCAATGGAAACGAGTAATCGACTGTTAGTTTTCAGTCATCACTCTCACTCACCGAAGCTCGCTCGGTCACCGAAGTCAGTCGATTGCATGCATCAATCCGAGTCACACGATGACTCGAGTCGACCGAACCGCACGTAATTTGTGAATGTTTAACTTTACTTACGACGAAGATTACTTTGCACTATTTTAATTTTAACTAGTTTTTAAATTGCTCTTATGGAAAGAATTAATTTAGATTCGCAATCACAACGCAATTCAAGAACTCGCGGAACTAAACTATCGATGAATAACTCTCGAATGAATGCGCCATGCGCCTGTCGCAATACAACCGAGTCGGACTCGAGTCAGACGAAACAATCGAGATATTCGAATAATTGAATGAAACCCCTCGCCATCGCGCAGCTTAAGTGTCAATGTCAAACTAATTTGTGTTGTTGTGATTTGACTTTGTTTCGAAAATTCGAAATGAATTTGGTATCTACTACTACCGGATACCGGTATCCTTTTAGGCAGTAAATACTGTACAATTCGTCCACTATAAGTTGGCGAGTGTGAAGTTAGGCTCTGCGAATTTTGGCGCTTGAAATATCGTATAAAAATAAGGGTTTTAAATTTTTTTTATGCCAATAACTGTTTTTAACAGCATTAAGAACTGCAAATTGCATTTACTTTTTTAAAACCTTTATTTTTGTACGATATTTCAAGCGCCGAAATTCGCAGAGCCTAACTTCACGCTCGCCAACTTATAGTGGACGAACTGTACTATTTTATTATAGTAAAATATATATCCTATTGCTCCGACTGTCACAAGAGTTCGACGGAAGAAGTGCATATAATTCCACGATATTTAAGTTTTTCCAAGTTATCTTATTAAGTTCAAAGATGGAAAAAATGCCAATGTGCAGAATATGTTTAGTAGACAGTGTTCGCATGTACAAAGTTAATGACAAGGATTTACAAAAACTATATGAAACGCTGACTGATATTGCAGTAAGTTGTACCTTATATCCAAATACATATTATAACTTAAATGGAGTGTCATTTCTAGATCTTTGGCAGTCGTTACGGATAGTCAAAAGCCAGTAAATCTGACTCCAGTCTTGCCACAAAGTACCGTGTTACCCCAGTTAATGGGTTGTGGATGTCTGGTAGGCAGCCGCTCCTCGTAAAATACTGGTATTCAGCTAAATCCGGCTTGACTGGAAGCCAACCCCAATATAGTTGGGAAAAGGCTAGGTAGATGATGAAATAGAGTGCTCCCAGCCGCCTATATACATGGTGGCCCATGTATAGCACTCCAGAATGATTCTTTTGTGGCTCTAAGATGTTTCTCTGTATGAGGGGCATATCAAAAGCTGCCCTATATGTGTTCCTACAGCATTATGCTGAGTGTTCGTCCGTTTTGCACAGACGTGGCACATATTTCTTGTAGTTTTTTTATTTTTTTGTTTAACATGTTTGTAAATTTGCCACTGTTCATGCGAAGAGTATTTTTCTTTCTTTCTTTTCACTTTTCAACAATTACTGTGGTCAGTGTTACTCGGACAGTATAACATTATAATATGTAGGTGCTGTATGGAAAGTGGAAGGTATTGTCAAATGGTTTATGTTATGTTGCAGTTTGTAACTGAAGACAGAAGACCGATGCTCGCTTGTTTCTTGTGCTTTGCTAAACTAAAGCAATGCTGCCAACTGCAGAGAAAATGTCTGGAAGCAGAAGAGCTGTTTGCTCAGATGATGAATGAGGTGAGGTGTTCTGCAACTATTGAGTGTAGTTAGTAAGCGTAGAAGTGATACCTAGTGATACTATCTATGGTCTATCGGTTTAGGTAATTAACTAAATGTAAACAATCTTGGCATGTCTTTTTATCGAAATGTTGTCTAAAAATTGTATGTAAACATCTTTGCAAATAGTTATTTACCTAAATTGATGTTAGCTAATAAACTAAATTTAAATAATCTTTGTGTATATTATATACAACCTCTTTAATGTTTGAATCCCCAACCGGTCCTATGAGACCGTGCTGCTATTGTTTTACTATTGTGTCTCGTTTCGCGGGTATGCGATAGATTAATACAAAAAGACATACCAAGATTGTTTACCTTTAGTTAACCACCTAAACCGATACACCATAGTAAGGCTATTTAGTAAGTGTAGAAGTGGTACCTAGTGATACTATCTAGAGGGCACGGACTGCTCACGATGTGATGAATATGTGTCATAAGTAGTGATCGGCGTAGGTAGTGCCATTCGCGGGATTTTGTGACAGTTATCTTAACATGGATATGCTGTCGAGCTCCGGGAAATATTTTATTTATTTATTTTATTATATTTATAGTCCATAAAAACGGTTCTCTCATTTTTTATTAATGGTTTATACCCTGTATTAGAACTAATATTACTCGATTGTTCAATAGCATTTAATAAACACATGGAAAACATTCTTCAGAATCCTGGGAATCCCGGGGCATATCCATGTTAACACATGGCACTACCTATGCCGATCACTAGTCATAAGTCTCACAACCGTGTCAGTACACACACTTTCCTTTTTTTGAAAATTTTAGAAACACACATATCTTGTGGATATTACCAGAGTTTTGTTGAAATCAAATTATAAATTTGTGAAAATCTGCTATTTCATGTGAACTTTGGCCCTTCATAACATATTTATAAATTAAAAATATTATGTGTGGTGTGTATGTGTGTCAGGTTTAGGGTTACCTAAACTCTAATTAAACTTTTTGCAGCCGAATACTTCAGTAAACCGAGGCCAGCTAAAGTTTTTCAGTGGGCTTACAGTAACTCCTGTAGAAAACATCAGTATAGTTGATATTGAAAGCATTGCTGTCACAGAAGAATTACCAGCTGTTTGTGAGAGACTAGATGATGTTGTTGAGCCAAAAGTGGAACATTTCAAGTATGGTATGTCTTTAACAACTTGTATTGAAGTGATCAATCTATAGCTTGTCAATATATGTACGCAAACATCATAAATGTTAGGAACAATCATTATCTTTTTAATACCAGAGGCGATGACACAATTGTGACTATGGTCTATCGGTTTAGATAATTATTTAAATGTAAACATTCTTGGCATGTCTTTTTATCTCAAAGTTGTCTAAAAATTGTATGTAAAAAACTTTGCAACTAGGTATTTACCTAAATCAATGTTAGCTAATAAACTAAATTTAAATAATCTTTGTGTATATTATATACAACCTCTTTAATATAAAAAGACATACCAACATACCAAGATTGTTTACCTTTAGTTAACTACCTAAACCGATAGACCATAGACACAGAGAGCAATTAGGTTTAGTTCACACCGAGACGCGACGCACCGCTGAACACTGGGAACTCGATTTTTAAAATGAGGCTATTTCACTATGTAAGGGTACACTTAAGAATGAGTCTCATAATTTCTAAAAAAAAACTGAAACAGTAACTGCTACCTGTTGAACAGTGCATGAGCTCAAAGTTTACTGTATACCCACATCATGAAGTATCTGATAAAATTCGTGAGTTTGTAGAGAATATTAAAACTTTTATTTCTGCAAGTCTCTTCGCCATATCAATCAATCGTCATATTTAATTGAAGTGCATCATGATTGCAACTAGGCAAGGTATGGTTATTCTAATATTGTTTTATGAACCTTAACGATTAGTACTTTTGGATTAATGACTAATTATTATCTGACAGTATGGTTTTTTATGTACTGAGTCAAACATTTCGAATTTTTTCCTTTTTGCGCAAAGTTCTATTTTTGAAATATTTTTTACAGTGTGCGAGGTGTAGATTAGTAATGAACCGATGAGATTAGCAATAGAACTGCGTAGTGCGTTGTATGTGCCGGCCCCAGTGTGCACTGTGCGCACATTTATAAAGAGCAACTCTGAATAAAACTTTATTTACTACTTGAAAAGATACACATATCATGCGCGCAACGCTGCGCCTCGAGATGCCGCGCGCCGTGCCAACATGTCTTTATATCTAGACTTCCTATAGATTTTTTTTATATATTAAACTAGTGCTTGACTGCAACCCGACCTGATGGTAAGCAGTGATGCAATCTATTCACTCTAGCCTTGAAGATACCCAAATTATAATCGGACGGGAAGACCGCAGCAGGCAAATTGTTCCAGTCCTTCGATGTACGCGGTATAAACGACGAGACCAAGCGCTCAGTCTGGACCGTACAGATTTCAACAACGAAACAAAAGAATTGATGCAGTTCTGTCAAGTGCTCGAGTGAAAAATATAATGATAGACTTTTTTTATGGTAGGGAAATCATCAGAACGACTTCTCCCACTCTTGGGCGGAGCGGAAGGGAGTGTCAGACTCTTACTGACTAAACCTCTACCCCGTTTCTTCGTTGCCTGCTGGGGGACACGGTGACAACCTTTCGGATTACCCATGTTCCCCAGAGGCTTCGGCCCTGCCGGGCCCGTACAGTTTGCTGATATCTTCTTGAGGCGCGCGTGGAACAGAACGCGCCGTTGACGACTGGGCTCGGTCCAGATTATTTCTAAACTGCGAACCCGCAATGATAGACTTGGATCTTTTTATAATCAGACTTGGGATTCATCCTGCCCATTTATTGACTAGTAACTCTTGACTGTATTTGTTTACAGAACTAGAACTTGAACTCCTTGACGACAGCCATTCAGACGCAAAAGCTATACCAGCAGAACAGTCAAAAGAAGATGTACCTTTAATACAGATCAAAACGGAAGTGGAAGAAGAACAAGAAGTACCGAGTAAGAAGCGAGGAGCCAGTGACACGACACGTAAGTATTAGTTAGTGAATCATTGTGTGAGCGAACCCGCCGACTGGTTTCACAACATGAACTTACCAAAAACAACTTCAGGCGTCCTGTCTGTACACTCTTGAGCAGCACACACACACTGCTACACCTCGAGTAGTTGCTCTCGCTGGAGAGCACACTCCTGCTGCCAGATGTTTCACAACACATCTGCTTGGATACCAGATACAACATAACGGTTCTATGCGTAGGTTTACCGGCGTTTTTATTCATTGAACTCCAGCGCTTTAAAGTAATATCTGTTAAATACTGAACAAACTTAAGTTCCCAAGGTTGACGAGCTCCTCCCGAAAAAATAACTCATTGGCTCTAAAAAGAACCTTGGGATTTGTTTTTAATTTGACGCTTAATAGATTAATACTCACAGGGGCGGCCGCTGTGAAGAAACGGAAGCAGCACATACGAGGAAAGAAACTGGAAGACGTTATAACAGAAATTCAAAAGAAGAATGTAGAGTCGGACTCTAAAGTTACCCAGAATACTCGGAGTGGTTCCGAACTTCTTCCGAATATTCAAGAACTAACTAATACAACATCTCGAGTTATTAGTGTTACTTTAGACACAAATAGTCGTAGTAATATAAAAAAATGTAACGTAACAAAACATATTCGTAGACACACTGGCGAAAAACCTTACAAATGTGAAGAATGTCAGCGTTGTTTTAGTCAGAAGGGTGTTTTAACAAAACATATTCGCACGCACACTGGCGAACCGCCTTTCAAATGTGAAGAATGTCAGCTTTGTTTTAATCAGAAGGTTCATTTAGCAAATCACATTCGTGCCCACTCTGGCATAAAACCTTTCAAATGTGAAGAATGTCAGCGTTGTTTTAGTCAGAAGGTTCATTTAACAAGACACATTCGTACGCATACTGGAGAAAAACCATACAAATGTGAAGAATGTCAGCTTTGTTTTAGTCTTAAGACTACTTTATTAAGTCACATTCGTACGCACACTGGCGAGAAACCTTTCAAATGTGAAGAATGCCACCTTTGTTTTAGTCAAAGGACTACTTTATTAAGGCACATTCGTACGCACACTGGTGAAAAACCTTTCAAATGTGAAGAATGTCAGCTGTGTTTTAGGTGTAAGCAACAATTAACACGACACATTGGTACGCACACTGGCGAGAAACCTTACAAATGTGAAGAATGTCAGTATAGTTTTAGTCATAAGAGTACTTACACAAAGCATATTCGTCATAAACACGCAGGTGCCAATGTGAGATACCCACCGTCTTAATTCATGAATCCGACCGGACGCATGCGACTGCGCTGTTATTGTCTTACTATTGTGTCTCGTTTCGCGGGTATATTTACAACGCTCTAAAATAATGGCATAGCCTTCCTGCCTTCAGAGAAGCAGTAAGGGAAGGTTCATACTTGACGGAACATGCGTCGCGTATTATCGGTCGCGTAACCCCAGAACAGACAAATGTATAGAAAAATACTTGACCGTTCACACTCAACCGATGATACGTTAGTGCGTCGAGCGTACAGCGTCTATTCCGTTTCCGTCAACGCATTGTCGGTCGACGTAAGAGCTAGTGAGGACTTAGGTAGACTTTTTTGCTAGATCTTGGCTTAAATTACCTGACTAGCGACAAAAAATATAGCGACTATTCTAACAACTTCTATTTCTTGAGTTTACAATAAAAATAAATAAGTACCGCTCTGTAGATGCTGAACGGACAAACTGATTAGACGCTTAATGTGAAAGGTCTAATTTGACGGAGTGGACGCGACCGATGATACGCTCGACGCATTTTCCGTCAGATGTGAACCGTCCCTAATGCTAGCGAAGAAGGTGCTCGCACGCATGAGGAGCGGCCTTCCTCACGCCCCAACGAGCAGGATTCGGATTCCGAGCTCAACTGTCTCTGATCTTTCTTTCTTTCTTGCTTTCTATCTCTGATCTTTCTTTCTTTCTGTCTCTCATAACTTAGCAGCACTTTTCAGGCATTGCAATTTCATTCATTCTAAATTATTATCATGCATTTAATTTTTTTGATGCGAAATTATTATTATCAATTCTATTGGACAAATACAGTTATGTGAAAATATTTAAGTTAATAATAATGCATTTACGTTTTTTTTCTATTATTGATAGGCTCGCGCTTGACCGCATACCTAATGGTAAGCGATCATGTAGTCGACGATGGAGCACGCTTACCTAGAAGCAACCTATTCACTCTTGACTTGAAGACCCCTAGGTTGTGGCTATCAGGAAACACAGACCCTGGGGTCTGTGTTTCAGGAAATTCCACTCTTTAGCTTTACACATAATTAATGTACTGCCAAAACGCTTTGTACGTATGGGTGGGGAAGAGCGCATCATTACCGATAATCTTGGCACGCTTCTCAAAATGACGATGTGAATATTATTACAAAATAATTGAGAAATTGAAGTCATGTCAACAAATTAAGAATTTTATACACTTATTAAAATGTCAATAATCAATTAGATTCATTGCGAAATTAGAGATATGTCAAGAAATTTTATTATTATACATAACTAGCTTTTGCTCGCGGCTTCGCTCCCGTCAAAGGACTACCCTACTTATCCTACCCTACCTTCCCTAAACTACCCTACACTACCCTACCTACCTTACACTACCCTACTACACTACCCTACCTACCCTACACTACACTACTCTACACTACCTTACATACCCGACACTACACTACCTTACACTACTCTACACTACCTTACATTACCCTACACTACCCTACACTACACTACCCTACATTACCCTACACTACCCTACCCACCGTACACTAATCGATAAATAGAAGACTAAAAGTTTTGTATATATTTTTTTTCGAATTTTTCGGGATAAAAAGTCCTCCTGGATCTAAACTACCTCCCTGACAATTTTCAGCTAAATCGGTTCAGCCGTTCTTGAGTTATAAGTGCTACAGTGTGTGTACGACTTTCTTTTATATATAGGTATAGATTTGTGACGGAATTAATCGTTAGATATAGGTAAAGTACAATGAGTCAGTGATATTTTTGTAATTAGTAACCCGTGAAGTGTACCTAGTAACTGTTCTAGTACCTAATAATGTAAGAATATTTTGTTTTAAGAGTTTACTTAGGACTCATATCAGCATAGCATCGGTGGTAATCGAATCCACGAACTCCCGATAGCAGTCAGGGTCACGAACCTAGCTATTTTTGATTGAAATACAAATTCCAAAATAAGTAACAAACAAGACCGGTTTTTTTTTGCGTTTAGCCAATTTTCACGTATGGTCTGTTTTTTATACCCTGATACCAAATTGACACAAGTAATGTCAAATTTACTATAGGAATGACTCCAGTTCTTTTGTGTTGAAATGTCATTTTAGTCTCAGGGTATAAAAAACAGATGGTACAGTCATAGCTTAGAGCTTAGCGGGAAAAAGCTACACTGGACATTAGCAAATGTCCCTGTGTAAGGGACGCCCAGGGTAAGCTGCTCTACGATGCGCCCTCTGTTAAGGAGAGATGGTGTACATACTTCTCGGAGCTGTCTAATAAACAGCATCCCCACAACCTCTCCCTCACTCCCGAACCGCCTCCTAACCTTGGACTTATTTCCTCTATTTCTCCCGACAAAACCCGCATCGCTCTTCGCCACATGAAGAACCGGAAATCGATTGGGCCTAACAATGAAAAAAAGAAAGAAAGATCCTTTATTTGTAAAACATGCGTGTACATACGTCCATGTTTTGCCAATAGCGGCGTACAAATTGTGTAAGTTGTTAATAATTTAATTGGATTAACATTCATAATCATTTCATTAATATAATTTATGTCAAGATTTCAAGTCTACTACGGTCAAAAATAAATTTAATTATGTCCAGTAAGTATATATTCATTATTAATTATTAAAATTATAATTATTTCATGTCACTTCATTTCAAATTCATTAGAAAATACGTAAGAAATAAACAATAATAATTGATGTCAAGATTTTAAAGTCCAAAATAAATTAAATAGATAGGTCCACATTATAAAATTGTATTTTTAACCATCGATATTTGAGCTGGGTATAGAAAAGTCCTTTTCATCCAAATAATTTAAAATAGTGTAATATGCTTTATTAATTAAAAAGAATCTCAGCTTATTTTTGAAAATTGACAAAGGCATTTCTCTCCAACTTTACGGCAATTTATTAAATATCATCGGTTCCATACAGAAAATACTTCGCATGAGTGAAGTTCTCGCAGCATGAGAGCATATCCTACTGTTGTCGCGCCTGTTACGTGGTAGAACTTCATTTAATTGTTTAAATCGTTGGGGATTTGTTTTTACAAATACAGCTACTTCTAAAATGTAAAGACATGGCAACGTAAGTATTTTACATTTTTTAAAGTACGGCACGCAACTATCGCTAGGTTTAATTCTAAACATTGAACGGACGCATCTTTTTTGGGCCTTGAACACCGTTTCTTTTTCTGTTGAATTGCCCCAAAAGATGACACCATAGCGTAGACGGGATTCCGTTCTTGGTCTCTAGTGTGTACCAGTGGTTTCATGTTTCCCTGATAGTCAAAAAATGATGCAAAAACTCCTCCGTATTGTGTTGAAACAACATCAAACACTGAGGTTGTTGTCTGAAATTAAACAAACGCGGCAGCCATAACGCAGACAACTTTTTCACATTGGCGGGCGAAGATTCGTATCGCGTTGACGTGCAAAACATCCGTTGTCGAACATACACGATGTTCTTGTCTTCATTGGTGGACGAAGATTCAGAAAGCGTCCTGCAGCGAATATTCGTTGTTTATTTTTGCGGCCGAGACGATGGAGGAATCAGTGGCTTTGCATTATATGTCAGTAAATTATTATAAAATTGATAAATTATTACAACAAATTTATAATACAATACAATTAACACAAGAACATTTGTCCCGCTTGAAAGTCTGGACGACACTGAAGTGACATAGATGTGGCCACTTAAGCGAATATTGTCGCGACAAGTCCTTTGAAGCGCGCCAGTTTATCGACAATGCCCCGATGCTACATCGCGTCGTCTGCACGCGAATACATCGCTTTGCAACGATGTACCCGGCCACATACATCGCCGAAGCCCGAATATTCGCAGTAGCCCGCTAATATTAATGTAGCCCCACCATAACGGTAACAGGATCTTGAGCAGCATGTTTTTATTTTTTCTGCGATATTTATTACTAAACTCCTGGCGGTACGGACTCAGATCTTAGCTTGCCCAAATGGGATAAAGAGAAACAAGTAGGTGACATTGACATAATTATGACATTTTGCCGTTTGTTTAGTCTGTGCTCTATGGTGTAATCGTGTAAACCAACCGAGTAGTTTACATAAAATAATAATAACTAAATAATATATTTGTTGGTTAATTAAAGTAAACAGCTCTAATTGATACTAACATATTTAGAAAAAGCATGGAAAAGCTACCACTGTGTAGGCTATGTTTAGCGGAGAACGTTCGCATGTATGTAGTGGTAAACAAAGACTTGCATCAACTGTATGAGAGGCTGACTGATAATCCGGTAAGTTTTATCCTGGACTGATATTAATTATATGAAATTAACCTATCTACCTCGAGCAAGAACACTTTTTCCTTGTGAGTAGAGACGTACGGAAAGTAGTACTTACTAATCTTTTACTGTTATCCTGAATAACATCATTCCCTTGCTCTTTTCACAATGTATTAGTGTTCTGCGCAACATGTCGTGTTCCATACATTTCTAATGAGTCGATATCTTAGTAGTTTCCCCCTTCCATTCATCATTTCTGAGGTCGTCTCCTCTCGTAAATAATAAACATTCTCACTTTTAATTTGTTTTATTATGTTTATGTTACTGTGTCAACTCTAGTCCCACTAAAATGCAGAGTGCGTTGCCAGTACAAATCACAGGAAACATAGATTTCTGGTATTGTAATAATATACTTAAAATTTGATTATAATCATCATAATTAATCTATCACATACCCGCAAAACGAGACACAATTTTAAAACAATAACAGCGCGGTCTCATAGGACCGGTCGGGGATTCAAACATTAATAAGAAAAAGTTACAAGAACACAGGGACAGGTAATCTAACTAGTGTGTAACAGATCTGTTCTAAAAGCTAAAGACACTTTTATTCTAACAGCTTATGACTTCTCTGCAGCACATTTGAATCAATTCAGAACTTACATGTGATTTGTTCAAAGCAAAAAATTGTTATGAACAAGTTTTGTTGCAGTTTGTAACTGAAGACAGAAGACCGATGCTCGCTTGTTTCTTGTGCTTTGCTAAACTAAAGCAATGCTGCCAACTGCAGAGAAAATGTCTGGAAGCAGAAGAGCTGCTCACTCAGATGATGAATGAGGATTATCAGGTGAGGCATTTGTTGTGCACCTTTACAGCGACAGGAACAATCTTGGGAGACTTTCCTTAACTTGAATAATTGCTAATTGTATTCATAGAATTGCAAAAAATTGTTGTCAGAAGAAGAAAATAGGCAATTATATCAAAAACTGTTTTCATGCCATTCCCGCGCCCATCTCTAAAATCCACCGTGTATATGATATGTATAGATGAGGTCTGGATGGGGCTTGGTATTTATTACATCATGACTATTCATGACTTATACTTAATTTATCTTTTTGCAGCTAAAGCCCCTTATAAACCAAGACCACTTTGGGTGTTTTAATGAGTTGATTATAGCACCCATTGAGCATGTAAGCATAGAATGTGACGATGAATTTCAAACAGAATGTGATGTTATCAAAGAAGAATTACCAGATGTCTGTGAGAGACTAGATGATGTCATTGAGCCAGAGGAAGAACATCAAAGTGATGGTATGTAACTAAGAACAAGAAATTCAATGATCTATATAAATAGTTCGCCAAACTTTTTATGAACTACTGCCCCCTTTACAAGAAAATCGAATTCCAAAGTCCCCGAAAAGCAGCCTAATATAATATTTAATCTATTATTTATTAATAATCACAATTTAATTAATTAATTATTTCTGTAATATGTTACTCAAGGAATAAACTGTATAAAATGGTTATACTAATCAACCCCGGTGAGATTTTTGGAGTTAAAAAAGTTGCTTCATCAGTCTGTGCGATACAGCTGGATATTTCAGTAGCTACTGCCATACATTTGAAATATTATTGAATATTTATCATAAATTGTGTAATTTTCTGTTTAGTTTTTTGTTTTATTACAGACGTGAAACTGGAAAATCTTTACAATAGTTACTCGGACGCAGAAGATATACCAGCACAACAGTCCGAGCCTGACTCAGAAGATGATGTACCCTTAATAACGATCAACACGGAAGTAGAAGAAGAACAAGAAGCATCGAGGCAGAATCGAAGTGCGAGTGACACGACACGTACGTATCAGTTAGTGAATCATTGTGTGAGCGAACACGCCGACTGGTTTCACAACATGAACTTACCAAAGCCTACTTCAGGCGTCCTGTCCTAAATTCAACGATAACCTGTTACATAACGATAGATCTGCCCAGGACTAATTGAGGGGGACAAACTGCTTGCGACCGTAGGATGTACTTGAATTCTGACTACTCTACACGTGTACCCTGGGTAGTGCTAAACGAGCAGTAAATCTGGTAGCAGTAAACCTGCCAGACAAAGCCGGCCGCCAAACGATCCGTCGTGTTCCGGCGTGTCTTGCGAAGCCGTACGGTGGAGGATGGGTCTGAGCAGTTGTGTTGCGATGTATACCGGGTGCGATGCCTGGTGCATGTTGTTATGTCGGATGTTTGATCGTGGAGGGTAACGAAGTATTTCGTGGTCAGAAGAACAGACCGGATAAGGAACAGTTTACTTCGTTCCAAAACACAAATCGCAGACGTATGTTATTCAGCCGCTAAACTAAAATAGGAATGGGCAGGCCACATCTGCCGCATGCCGCGACAAAATTGGGCGAAAGCGACAACTGACTGGACTCCGAACAGCAGGAGCCGGCGACGCGGCAGGCCCAGAAGGAGTTGGCGTGACGACTTTTTTTTTTTTTCTGGTAGTGGTATCATCAGAATGACTTCTCCCGCTCTTGGGCGGAGCGGGAGGGCATGTCAGACTCTTACTGACTAAACCCCTACCCCGTTCCTTCGTTGCCTTCGATCTGGGGGGGACTCGGTGTCAACCTTTAGGAATACCACGTGTTCCCCCCAGAGGCTTCGGCCCTGCCGGGCCCCTACAGTTTGCTGACATCTCCTTGAGACGCGCGTGGAACAGAACGCGCCGTTGACGACTGGGCTCGGTCCAGATTATTTCCAGACTGCCGGACAGCGAGCTACCCAGTACTCGCCGTCCGCGAACCCGCGCCTACGGTGGTCGGAAATCGGGATCGGGATCTCGGCGGCGGCGGCGTGAGGACCGTTCCCTCACGCGCTCGCGGTCAGCAGCCTCCTTCACGAGCATTACTGCTTCGCAGAAGGAGGCGACCGCATGCCACCCCTCCTCGCTCCGGATCATGGCCTGAACCAGGGCCCGGCGCGAGGTGTCGCCGCCTCCGATAGCCTCCACAAGGACACTGCGGTGCTCCGCCCAAGCGGGGCACACTTCTACCGTGTGCTCCACCGTGTCCTCCGGGCGGTTCACACAGTGGCGACACCCGGGCGTCCTCTCCTGCTTGATCCGATGCAGGAACCTCCCGAACTTACCGTGTCCGGTGAGGACCTGCGTCATACGGAAAGAGAGGATGCCGTGACCTCTTTCCAACCACTCCTCAAAGAGGGGACTTACCGCCTCAATGACGGCGTGCCCAGCACTGGGTTGCGACAGTCGCAGTCGCCATGCCACCCTGAGATCCCGCCGGAACTCGGTCCGCCATGCCGCGACTTGTCGCAGCAGCGGAGTTTCGCCCCGGGTGGTCGGAATACGTCTCCACCCCCTCCATTACGCGCCAGTCGACGACGCGCGGCGACAAAGCGGGGCTGGCGAACGATAGGTCCACCACCGACTCACCCCGCATCCGCATGGCGTGACGACTTGGACTCTTTCCTGAAGGATTGGTCAGCAGTGGCTCAAAACCGAGAAGAATGGAAAAATGGAAGGGAGGCCTTTGCCCTGCAGTGGGACACAACGGGCTTATAATAATATAATAATAATAATACCCTTATAGAATCAGTTTGTTGTCTGTCTGACTATCAAAACCCTTTATCTCGGGACCGCGTAGAGGTACTTCTACTCAGGTCTGCGGACTCTGAAAGCTGTGTTAAATTGTAAGTTACCGACAAAAAGATACGGAGCTTCGGATTTTTTAGATATCTTTTTAAATAGTTCCTTCACTTTTTTTAATAAGAGTCCGACGGATAGTATTTCATACCAAAAGTTGTGGATTGATACTTGATAGATAGAATCTTACTGTTTAGTGGGGATAGCTATCTATCTTTGAACTGCGTTAGGTTATTGAAAACGGGCATAAGACCTCAACCAATCATCATCATCATCATCTGCCTAGCCTTTTCCCAACTATATTGGAGTCGGCTTCCAGTCATGCCGGATTTAGGTGAATACCAGTATTTTACGATGAGCGGCTGCCTACCAGACCTCCACAACCCATTAACTGGAATAGAATAGAATAGAATAGCATTTATTTGCAAATATGGGTTATACATAAGTAGGTAGTAAGGTTTACTGGGGTAACACGGTACTTCATGGCAAGACTGGAGTCAGATTTACTGGCTTCTGACTATCCGTAACGACTGCCAAAGATCTACAAATGACAGGCGGGACCTACGGCTTAACGTGCTTTCCGAGGCACGAAGGAAACTCGTTATGTTAGGATGGTCACCCATCCACAGAGCAACCTCGGCAAGCGTTGCTTAACCTTGAAGATCGACCTGTGCGGCTGTTATTATCTAGCCGTAAGACCTCAACCAATACAGGTCAGTTAAGTTAGCTGATCGACTCCATTCCATGGACTAAGCCAAAAGTCGTGAGTACGTAAGTCGTTTACTGACTAAAATCCATTCCTGTTCCTTCTTCGCCTACGATCCACACTTTCACATACTTCATTTCCCGATTCCTTATAGTTTCGCCATGTCTGTCCGTCCGTCCGTCCGTCCTCGCTTAATCTCTGTGATCTGTGACCGTTAGCTACTTAGCACTAGAAAGCTGAAATTTGGTACTAATATGTATATCAATCACGCCGACAAAGTAATAAAATAAAAGTTGGAAAATAATGTTTTATTAGGGTAGCCCCCTACATGTAAAGTGGAAAGAGTTTTTTTTTTAATTTCAACCCTGACGTGTGATATATGGTTGGATAGGTAATCAAACATGAATAGGGGTTTACCGAAACCAGTTTTTGATAATATCAATAATTTTGGAAATAATCGCTTCAAAAGTAAAAAATCTATTTGTCCCCCCTCTTACTTTTGAATCATAAGTTTAGAAAATATGAAAAAAATCTGGAAAGTAGAGCTTTATAAAGACTTTCTAGGAAAATTATTTTGTACTTGATGCGACGAACAGTTTTTGAAAAGTTGGGGACACTTAATGTGACCGACGGGTAACTACGGAACCCTACCCTGAGCGTGGCCCGACACGCTCTTGGCCGGTTTTTTGTAGCTGGTTTTAATAGAGTATTATACCATTTTCGAATATCGATTAGTTGCGTCTAGGGTATGCAAAACCGACTTCCGGTTTTTTGCAAAACCGGTCAAAATTTATCAGAAATTAAAAACCGGTTTTGAGAGACATAACCGGAGTTATCTCCGTTTTTCCCGTTATTTAATTACATTTAATTTGTTTCAAACGCACTCAAGAAATTCAGAGAAGAACGAAACTCAAAATCTGTCTGTAATTTACAACAGCTTGAATATTGTCAAAGTCGTTCTGTAATTTTGCCGACGTGATGTACTCTTCACACAGCTGACATACGATACCGCCTACCGTAAAACCGTAGGGCCCGGCGGGGTCGAACCTTACTGGTGCCATGGGTTGTGCGTAAGAGAACCCGGCCCTTGGAGCGCAGTCAAAGAATAGAAGTGGGTTTTAGTCAGTACAAGTCCAACAAGCCCGCCCTTCTGCTGCACTCAGACCGGTACAAGTCTAACAAGCGCCCTTCTGCTGCACTCAGAGCGGTACAAGTCTAACAAGCGCCCTTCTGCTGCACTCAGACCGGTACAAGTCTAACAAGCGCCCTTCTGCTGCACTCAGAGCGGTACAAGTCTAACAAGCGCCCTTCTGCTGCACTCAGACCGGTACAAGTCTAACAAGCGCCCTTCTGCTGCACTCAGAGCGGTACAAGTCTAACAAGCGCCCTTCTGCTGCACTCAGACCGGTACAAGTCTAACAAGCGCCCTTCTGCTGCACTCAGAGCGGTACAAGTCTAACAAGCGCCCTTCTGCTGCACTCAGACCGGTACAAGTCTAACAAGCGCCCTTCTGCTGCACTCAGAGCGGTACAAGTCTAACAAGCCCGCCCTTCTGCTGCACTCAGACCGGTACAAGTCTAACAAGCGCCCTTCTGCTGCACTCAGACCGGTACAAGTCTAACAAGCGCCCTTCTGCTGCACTCAGACCGGTACAAGTCTAACAAGCGCCCTTCTGCTGCACTCAGACCGGTACAAGTCTAACAAGCGCCCTTCTGCTGCACTCAGACCGGTACAAGTCTAACAAGCCCGCCCTTCTGCTGCACTCAGACCGGTACAAGTCTAACAAGCGCCCTTCTGCTGCACTCAGAGCGGTACAAGTCTAACAAGCGCCCTTCTGCTGCACTCAGACCGGTACAAGTCTAACAAGCGCCCTTCTGCTGCACTCAGACCGGTACAAGTCTAACAAGCGCCCTTCTGCTGCACTCAGAGCGGTACAAGTCTAACAAGCGCCCTTCTGCTGCACTCAGACCGGTACAAGTCTAACAAGCCCGCCCTTCTGCTGCACTCAGAGCGGTACAAGTCTAACAAGCGCCCTTCTGCTGCACTCAGACCGGTACAAGTCTAACAAGCGCCCTTCTGCTGCACTCAGACCGGTACAAGTCTAACAAGCCCGCCCTTCTGCTCCACTCAGAGCAATAGAAGTTTTTTGATGATTTCCCAGGATTGCCAGGGCTCTCTTTCGTTCAACCAAGTTCTCCAGTAGTTTTCAACTTCACAGCTACAGTTTGCTGACATTTCTTTGAAGCGCGCGTGGAACAATACGTCGACGACATGGGCTTGGTCCGGATTGTTACCGGACGTCCGGATGAATAGCTACCCATCGGGATCGGAATTTTGGGAGTGGGGGCGTGAAGGCAAGTGTGGCCGCCTCCTTCGCTAGCATTACAGCTTCGCAGAAGGAGGCGGTCGCCTGCCTTTCATCCTTCTACTATACAAAAACAAAAAAAAAGGCAAAACCGGGGGCTAAAAGCGGTTTCCGGTTTTGAGCCTTCAAAACCGGTTTCCGGTTTTGAGCCTTCAAAACTGGTTTTAAAGATCTTCCGGTTTTGCACACCCAAGTTGCGTCAATTTATTAAAAAAAACTTACCATTGTAGTGTTCATACTGATTGTTTACACCACGATAAGTGAAAATTGGCTAAAAGTAAAAATCTTCTTTATTGCTCAAAATAAGTTCTATTATTATTTTTAGAAAAAACTACAGTTTGTCGGTTTTTTTTTTAAGAATTCTGGAAGTTGTCTGTGTATAAAAAAGGGACAGAAATATTTAAGCCTTATGGTAGTGTCATAAAAGAAGGAGGAGCTTGAGGAGCTCGTGGCTAGATAATAACAGCCGCACAGGTCGATCTTCAAGGTTAAGCAATGCTTGCCTAGGTTGGTCTGTGGATGGGTGACCATCTTAACATAACGAGTTTCCTCCGTGCCTCGGAAAGCACGTTAAGCCGTTGGTCCCGGCTGTCATTTGGAGATCTTTGGCAGTCGTTACGGATAGTCAGAAGCCAGTAAATCTGACTGAAGTCTTGCCATGAAGTACCGTGTTATCCCAGTTAATGGGTTGTGGAGGTCTGGTAGGCAGCCGCTAACAGCCCCGTGAAATACTGGTATTCAGCTAAATCCGACTTGACTGGAAGCCGACCCCAATATAGTTGGGAAAAGGCTAGGCAGATTATGATGGTAGTATCATAAAAGAAAATTGAGATAATTTTTTTTCCCCGAATAGTCACGGGCAGATCTATCCTCCGGTACCAGCTTATCGTTCAATTTAGGAACATATTGTACATACCAAAAAGATGCAAATCCTGGGAAAACAATTTATTGCCTCTAATGAGAACCGTTCCTTTTAGATTGTTTTAAAGGAGATTATCCATTTTGGTCCAAATTCCAAAAGTAGCCCGCCACGAATAAAATATATGATAATCTGTCAGAATTAGACCTCTATGGGTGCGTCCACATCTGGCGAATGTGCCGCGAATGCGCAGCTCGCGAGCCGTTTGCGAGCTGCACGCGTGCAGTCACGGCAATGGTTTGGTGCGCTTCCTAAAGCGCAACTCATACAAAAATGCACGCGCTTCGCTCGCGGACAGCTCGCGGGCAGCTCGCAAACGGCTCGCGAGCTGCACATTCGCGGCACATTCGTCAGATGTGGACGCACCCTTAAGCATTTTTTATTGTTGCACCAAAACTGTGAGACCGTTCCTCTTGGTGTTATTTAAGTTTTAAGAAATTTTTCTTCCACACATTTTCGGTAACATGAATTGTAAAATAATAATAACCAAGGGTAATGTTCCCACAGTATTGTTGCTACATAATACATTTTTATAGTGAAATCAAGTCCTAACAAAATATGATATTATTAATATTAGACCGGTAACTTTCAAATTTGGACCAAAAATGTATAATCCGTGGCTGGATGTCCTTTGGCGCTAACTAGATTTAAAATCACAGCGCCGTGGGTGGCCGTGGCGAAGAAACTCATACGAAGAATAAACCTAGAAGAGTTAATTACAGAAAATCAAAAGAAGAATAAAAAGCCAGACACAGAAGTTACACAGAACACGTCAAATTGTACGTCCAAAGTTATTCCGAAATTTGGAGAACGTTTAACTAATATTAGTGTTATTGATACTACTTTAGACACAAACTCTAGTAATAATATTAAAAATCAAAATGTTATAAAACGCACTCGTATAGGAACTGATGGAACACGTTACAAGTGTGATATTTGTCAGCACATTGCTAAACGCCAGGGAGATTTAGTTAAACACATTCGTACGCACACTGGCGACAAACCTTACAAGTGTGAAAAATGTCAGCGTAGTTTTGCTCAGAAGAGTAATTTAACTAAACACATTCGTGTGCACACTGGCGACAAACCTTACGAGTGTGAAAAATGTCAGCGTCGTTTTGCTCAGAGGTTTACTTTAGCACAACACATTCGTGCGCACACTGGCGAGAAACCTTACAAGTGTGAACAATGTCAGCGCTGTTTTATGACAAAGAGTCTTTTTAATTCGCACATTCATACACACACTGGCGAGAAACCTTACAAATGTGAAGAATGTCACCGTTGTTTTAGTGTGAAGGGTTGTTTAACAACACACATTCGTGTGCACACTGGCGAGAAACCTTACAAGTGTGAGAAATGTCAGCGTCGTTTTGCTCATAGGAGTACTTTAGCACAACACATTCGTGCGCACACTGGCGAGAAACCTTACAAATGTGAAGAATGTCACCGTTGTTTTGGTGAGAAGGGTCGTTTAAGAAGACACATTCGTGTGCACACTGGCGACAAACCTTACAAATGTGAAGAATGTGGTCGTTGTTTTAGTGATAAAAGTACTTTAACAACACACATTCGTGTGCACACTGGCGATAAACCTTACAAGTGTGAAAAATGTCAGCGTCGTTTTGCTCAGAGTAGTAATTTAGCAAAACACATTCGTGCGCACACTGGCGAGAAACCTTACAAAATACACGCGGTCAAAGGTCACAAAAATTGTAGATCAGACAATTATCTATAAAAATGTCTAAATACTTTTTTTCCTAAGAGCCAGCCACCGTTTTTGAGATATAACGATTCAAAAAGTTGAAACAGTAGCAAACGCAATCTGAGAAAAAGAGGTTGAAACCAAAAATTTTGTATGTGGTATTACTAACTAGTAGGAGAATCATGTCTGAACACTTCACAACTTTTTTTATTTCCTACAATTGCGGCTGAATAATGTAAAATAATGTTGCCAATTAAATTAAAAACTCCAGGTCGCGCTTTCTTTAGACGCACTCTAATAGCATTGAATGTATTGGGCATAGTAAAATAAAGCAGGTATACGACCCCAGCCACGCAGACGATTGAATGAGAGGCAGATGTTGCTGAAGGTTACACTGGCGTAGAAAATAAGGGACTGGGTTTTTTTTTACCCGAAATTTTCATATTTTATATGTGTTAGTCACACTGACCGATAGAACGATATTTTTGCTTGTATTACGGCTTCGGTGATGTAGGAGTATATACGTGGTGTACTTATACATATTATGACGATTACAACTCTTTCAATTTTTTGAATCGTTATATCTCAAAAACGGTGGCTCTTAGGAAAAAAGTATTTATACCTTTTTATAGATAATTGTCTGATCTACAATTTTTGTCTGAGCTAATTTTATGATAAAACTTACCATTTTGCTGAAAATCGCGAAAAACCCGTTTTTGTGACCTTTGACCGCGTGTATTTTTTTTTGCCGGATCGATGAGGACTTTTCACATTTCCTTTATAATAGTGTATTGAACAATCCTACCAATTTTCAGCCAAGTGCGAATTATTGTAACCTCACCCCAATTAATTAGTCTAATTTGACCGGACTATAAACACATTCGATGTAGACACGCTGGTGAAAAATCATTAAGTGTGAAATTTTGTTAGATCAAGTTTGCTCAAAAAAGTGTTTTAAACCATATTCAGATTTGCTGATTTCTTAAGTCATCTACAGACTAACGGTAAAGCATACGGTTTAGTTAGAAAACAAGTTCTTAGCTTCAAGAAAACAGAATTAATTGTAATTATTCAAACAGTAATTTTCCGATAACGTTTTACGCATCATCATCATCTGCCTAGCCTTTTCCCAACTATATTGGGGTCGGCTTTCAGTCAAGCCGGATTTAGCTGAATACCAATATTTTACGAGGAGCGGCTGCCTACCAGACCTCCACAACCCATTAACTGGGATAACACGGTACTTCATGGCAAGACTGGAGTCAGATTTACTGGCTTCTGACTATCCGTATATATACAGGGTGAAATTGAATAGATGCGACAAATTTAAATTTACAATAATATGTGTTGTCAAGAAATTTTTGAACATGTCAAATGAAATATTAATTAACTTTTGTTAGTGTTACGAAAAACGTTAAAATAATTAAAGTGTCAAAGAGTTTCGCGTGCATTACACTATTTAGGTACATTCTCGCTATGAATGAATACCGCTCGCGCGGCGCGGCGCGGCGCCACGCCCCCGTCCGCCCGCGCATTTCTTTCCCGCGCACACGATTAATAAAAATTTTGTGAAACCAAATTTCCCTTCATACTTTTCTCGGCTTAGGACGATCAAAAATTCAATAAAAGTAAACAGTAAAATAATGTTAACGTAGGTATAAACTGAACTCGTATGTTTGAACACAACCAATCAATTATTGTATTTTTGGCGTATTTAAAAAGTTGGAATCACAGTATTTACAATAATTATTATTAAGTATTTACAATAAATCAAATCTTACACAATAAATCAAATCGTACACTTACGTGCATTTTAATAATTGTTGAAAATGTCAACCTCCGTTTTGTAAACATAATTGAGCACGGCGCCGCAAATTGTCCTTAAGTTTCATTAACACTAAAGTTTGTGATTTCACAGTTTCGAATGCACTCACGATTTTGTTTTTAAGTTCGTCTAAAGTTTCGGACTCGCGTTCGTAAACGCGTCTTTTTATTTCTCCCCACAAATAAAAGTCTAAAGGTGTTAAGTCCGGGGAACGGGCCGGCCATGGTACGGGTCCGCCGCGACCTATCCACCTATCACCGTATTCACGTTGTAAATAAGCCCGCACTTCACTGAAATAATGAGCCGGGGCTCCGTCCTGTTGGAAGTACATTCCAGCAAGATAAGACTCGGGCACATCTTGTAATAGTTCAGGCACTGTATTGCTCAAAAGTTCTAAATAACGTCGACCGGTCAACCTGTCATTAATGAAGATCGGCCCAATAACTTTGTCATTTATTATCCCAGCCCATACATTCACACTAAATCGCACTTGGAAAGCGTCCCTCCGTGTTACGTGTGGGTTGCGACCGCGAGCACTCCACCAATGTTCATTATGAACGTTAAAAAGTCCAATTCTTGTGAAGGTGGCTTCGTCACTCCATAAAATGTTGAGGTGAAGATTTTCCAATAACCATTCACAAAATTGTCTCCGTGGACGATAGTCGGCGAGCACCATATCTTGCACGCGCTGAAAATGATAAGGATACATCCCAGACGTGTTTAGTAACTTCCATACGAAGTACTGGCTCACATTGAACCGCCTGGCTGCCTGTCGGGTGCTGGCCTGAGGATTTTCTTGAAAAAATCTCTGTACCATGCGGTACATGCGCCTAGGGTGTACTGGCGGTCTTCCACCACCCCGGGCGTGTGCCGGCACATGTACACTAGCGAAATCCAGCATATTTTGAGTAATTCTTAAAATTCTTCCCAATGAAGGTGGAGTGATATTGGGATATTTTGCACGAAATCTTCGCTGCGTTTCACGTAGATTTCTTACGGTATTGTACCACACAATAATATCGAGATACTGTACGTTGGTAAACGGTTCACGACTATTTCGTCTCGTCCTAGGCATTGTTATGATTATTTATGACACAAACACAAAACAACAATTATTCGCGATACGTAAAGTAGGATTTGCGAAATGCGCGCGCGACGTCTGTGACCTACATACGTTTTGGGGAGACTAAGGGTGAGCGGGCGGCGGCCGGCGGGGCGGTCGCGGGGACCGGGGAAGGGATGTCAGCGCTGGCGCCTAGCGAGGTTTGGTAACGTCGCGCGATATTGCACTAGAAAGTAGGCAAAATTGGGTAAATGACCGCTATGAACGGCAACGTTTAATAACATGAGTACTCCTCGACGGTCATTGAACACTGCGATGAGTCGGACGAGATTTTTTGATATTTTAATGTTTCGTATTTATTTTGCATATTAATTATTTTTCTGGAATGCCGATAATTCGTACTTAAATGAAGATAACAACGTCAATGGACCATTTTAAAACGATAATTACGTATTTTTTTTTAAAGATTTAGATTTTAAAATAAACAGTTTAAAATTATTATATTGCTGTAACTGAAGCTCCTATTTCATTTTGTCGCATTTATTCAAAGTCAGCCTGTATAACGTTTTACGCATAACAATTAATATATTTGAAGGCACCCAACACGGACCAGTTAGGTTAGAAGGTTGCGGTGATATAGAAGCGGAGCGCAGTATTCGCTTTACAGCCGAACCGAATAACCTATCTATCACATATGGGAGATAGAAAAACAAATGAAGCAACAGAAAACGCGATCATTTTATATGGAGAGAGATAGATAGCTTATTGGGTTCGGCCGTTACCTGGTAAAGTTTTTAAAACCACCCTGAACTAGGAGCTCCTTGGAGCGGAGGTCCGTCGGGTGAAAAGCGGAATGATTCCCAGTCGCCACCGCGGGGATTGCCACCGGAGGCAAATGGGAATAAAAATTCCCCCACTTCAGTTTCGCTGTACATTGCTTTCTCCATAATAGGAAATAAAAGGATGAGGCAACTTATCCTAAATCTGCATCTAATCTCAAAAAAAAAGACAATGTGCACTGCCTGCAATATTTTTTTTAAAGCAATGTACAGCGAAACTGAAGTGGGGGCAATGAGTTCCCAGTTGCCGCCGGTGGCAATCCCCGTGGTGGCGACTGAGAATCATTCGAAAAGCGGAGGTCCGTCGGGTGAAAAGCGGACGAAGCAGTTTCGCTCAGTGACTTCCGCAATGGCACATCCGCATGTTCCATCGTTACTAGCAGTAATAGTTAGGTACAGTGGAGATATCGGCTACTTAAATACAAATACTTATTTTTTTCATATTGCACTGACCTGTTGGTCTAGTGGTTAGTGCCCGTGACTGCTATGCCGGAGGCCGTGGGTTCGATTCCCACTCTGGACATACATATCTGCGTTGAGCAAAATCATTTGTTCTATTTCTGGGTGTAATTTATTTATAATATGTATATATTTAGAAATATATAAGTATGTTTATTAGTTGTCAAGCACCCATAACTTGTAAAATAACTTGGGACTAGATAGTGTTGTGTCTGGAACGACAACCTAAAAAGCGTTCCGAAGAGTGTAGCGACTACGATAATCGACATCTACACATGACGTCACAGAATCCTGCATCGCGCAAGCAAAGTTCTCCGCGCGATTTGAATAGATACAACAGCCCGAAATCATCTATCAGGCAGTAGCCCACCGGACATAACACCCGTCCGGTCGGAGGATCCTCCCTTTTCAACGGAGGTATGTGGGACTTTACTCTCTGTCTAGGACTCAATGATGTTGTAGTCTGGCTAAAAGTCAAACCACTTGGGGAATTTTTAGGGCAGAATGAAATCTGATGTAGGCAACACTGTTTGAATAAATAAGGTTGATTGAAAGATCTTGAGCTCGTGGCTAAATATAACAGTCGCACGGGTCGATCTTCAAGGTTAAGCAACGCTTGCCAAGGTTGGTCTGTGGATGGGTGACCATCTTAACATACCGAGTTTCCTCCGTGACTCGGAAAGCACGTTAAGCCGTAGGTCCCGGCTGTCATTTGTAGATCTTTGACAGTCGTTACGGATAGTCAGAAGCCATCCAGCCAGATGATGAAAGATGTTGATCAAAGTTTATTTGCCGACGCAAACGTCGACAGTTTCTCGTGCATTATGCGCATACGGTGTGCGTCTCTAGTATGCCGCGTACGCACCAGCCGCAACACCTTTCTCGGAACGCTGGCTGACAGGTGTGACTCACCGACCTTGGGGCGGTGGATACGACTGCACGCGGTCAAATAGACACTCCGCAGGCTCGGAGTATCTCACCCAGCTTAAAATAAGTGCCTATGTTAAAATTGTTACTAGTATAATATGGAACACAAATTCCGAAATAAATGTTTTATTCTTATTATCTCTGTATTCATTTATACGTACATATTAGTTACATTTAAAGAAAATTCTAACAAATAAATACAAAAAACAACATTTTAAAATATACAAAATAGAATTCCACCGATAGCGGGAGCAGGGTCCAAGCTGCCGGTGGTTAGGGCTCCTCTCTTGAATTTGTGATTGATGATGACTCAATAAGCGGAGCAGAATATTTAGAATCAGATTTCTCTTACGATTCCTCATTTATGTTACTACTTTATACTTTTGTAATAAAGAATATTAACCGAAATATAATGTTTTTTTTTTATTGTTTCAAAGACCGCTTATAACATTGTATCTTTTCAAAACATACGATAGGTTTAAACAGTCATTCGATTTTCAGCCATGGTACCTACACATATGTGCACTGTAGACTCATCTGCGTCATGCTTTGTAGGGTTCTGTACCCGAAGGATGCTGTTCCTGAGCCTTCGCTATCTCTCCGTATGTTTGTATGCTAGCAGCAGTGCCGGATTAAGGTAGCGCTGGGCATGTAATATGTATGTCTACGCCGGAGACCCGCCGCACGACGCAGATCTCCACCGGTCATGGTAAGTTCAGGAGGTTCATGCACCGAATTCCTGCAGAAGAAACGCCCAGATGTCACCCTTGTGATGACTACCCGGAGGACACGGTGGAGGTGTGCCCTGCTAGGCCGACGAAAAATGCCACCACTGCGGGGTCCAGAATCATACAATGTGTTGTTTTGAAAGTGTTTGGCATTTCGGGAGGTTGTAAAAAAAGTCACAAATAAACATATAACAATACAATACTTGGTCAATAATCCATAATTTATGTACGTACAATGTGTTGTTTTGAAAGTGTTTGGCATTTCGGGAGGTTGTAAAAAAAGTTACAAATAAACATATAACAATACAATACTTGGTCAATAATCCATAATTTATGTACGTTTGCCCAGCACGGCCCCTCAGAATTTGCATTTATGGTGTACACCATTGCAATGTACTCGCCTCTAGCAGTATATGTACCGATTTCTTTTTCAATGTACCTCTATACTTTTGAAGAAATATGCAAAAAAAGGTGGCCGTGCCAGCCAAACGCTTTCAGCCCGGCCCCCCATGTAACTTGAATAATACATACCGTATTAACAAATGTCTATAACTCAAGAAATGTACTCTATTAATACGTTATATGTGCCGCAACAGTTATTGTGAATTCATAATAACAAATAATATATAGATGTGGATAAGGGGCCGTGCTGGAAAAAATCATTTTAAGAAATATCTAAAAAAGACAAAACATACTTAGCCAAAAACTATTAAAAAATAATTGAAGTTTAGCAAGTAACATATGTACCGCATTGATTTCTCATACAACTTGTTATATTGTGAAAAATAAATCTATTTTAGTTCATTCAGCACGGCCCTCTATAGTTGCCTATATCTTTTTAAATAAGCCGTGTATGTTTACAAAATTCGACTTCCTGAATAATATATAGGAGTACATTCCTTTCAACTAAATTGCAATTCTGCTGTATCAATACTTTAGAAGATAAATTCAATCTAAAATATACATACATTAAAACTGATGGGGTGACCATGATTCTACATGAAAATAGGATAAAAAATACTGCTTAAATTGAGTAAATCTTTATTAAAATAAACAAATCAACAATATAGTAAACTATATAAACGATAACTAGGTACTTATACATAATAGGTCGATAATCGTACAAGTGGCAAGTTAGTGTCGCTAAGACTACATAGCTCAAAGTCTTAAAAATCATACATTACAATAAAATCACAGATTCATTACATTTCACAAATTAGTTCGTTTACATGGAATAACAACCTATGTCTCAATAACACTACAGAGCTTAAAAATCTTAAAAAATCACAGATACGCGTTCAATAAATCATATTGATTGAACCTTACATTACACTAATATTAATTTGCATGAATCGCTTTAATTATTTGAAAAAAGAAAATTTGCAAAGATTTGTGTCGTAAGCAGGTGCTTCATACATTTTGGTATTTTTAAATAACATTAAATAAATCTAGCATACTGATTTAATGTGCTTTGCATTATCTTATGTGCATACAACGTGTAACTTTAATATTTACGCAATCTTCTTTAGGGTCAAGTTCAATTCCTACATGCACTTACCTAGATATACTTACATCAAATCTATTTTTTAAATACAAATAAATTATATTATAACTTAAAACTTACTTACCCGTTTATTTTAACAATCCATTTTCGTCCTTGAAATAGAATTCACTGCACAAACACACGACCCATGAATATTCATATTATTTGAGCAGTATTTATATTTACTACTGTCTGTTATGCGCGTAGAGATGTGACTGTCAATAAACACTCAAGCGCAACATGAAGTAACCGCGACACCAGCGCCACATTAAAAATTACGGTAGCGTCAGTGAACTAATAGCGATCGCACACGACAAAATTAACTGATAATATATTATTATACTTAATGATTATTTTTTAAGATGTAATGAATAAACACATAATTATTTAAATAAATTACCCAATAGCGGACAAATTTTAAACTTTGAGAAACATTGAATATTTTGTTTTTTTTAGCATTTCTCATTCTGAATAACATTTATTTAAACATATTATAAGTTGTGTTTTTTCTAGGGGAAGGTTATAAGCACGCTTTATATTATAATATTATATTATATATATTTTTTTATTTCTACCACGCGAGCCGAACCGTAAGTTAAAGCTAGTCCACTTAGAAATTCGTTTATTTATAGTACATTACGATATTAGTGCGTAATGATGGTTATAACATGCGAGGCGGAATTTCAGCCCGAGCCGAAGGCGAGGGCGTAACTGAGCCGAGCATGTTATAACCAATACGCACGTATATCGTACGACGTTTTTTAACACATTTGCGAGGAAACAGAAAAAAAAAAAACATTTAACATCTTAGTGTTTGGCGCCAAAGAAATCGAACGCAAATATTGTTTGGTAAAATGACAAAATGACAAAAATTACAAAAATGACTGAAATGACAAAGAGTGACAAAAAATGACAAAAAGTGACAAAAAATGACAGAACATCACAAAAAATGACAAAAAGTAACAAAAAATTACAAAAAATGACAGAAAATCACAACAAATCACAAAAATGACAAAAAGTGACAAAAAATGACAAAAAATTACAAAAAATGACAAAAAATGACAAAAAATGACAAAAAATGACAAAAAATGACAAAAAATGACAAAACATGACAAAACATGACTGAAATGACAATAAATCACAAAAGTTGACAAAAAATTACAAAATGTGACAAAAAATGACAAAAAATTACAAATATCACAAAAAATGACTAAAACCACAAATAATCACAAAAATGACAAAAAGTGACAAAATGTGACAAAAATGACAAAAAAAACAAAAAATGACAAAAAGTGACAAAAAATTACAAAACATGACAGAAAATCACATAAAATGACAAAAAGTGACAAAAATGACACAAAGTAACAAAAAGTGACTGAAATGATAATAAATCACAAAAAGTGACAAAAAGTGACAAAAAGTGACAAAAAGTGACAAAAAGTGACAAAAATGACAAAAAATGACAAAAAAAGGCAAAAAAAGACAAAAAGTGACAAAAAATTACAAGAAATGACAAAAAATGATAAACAATGACAAATGATAAAATGATGAGGCTATTCAAAATTTCGAACTAATCGCCGCGCACGAAATGGCAAATAATGCTGTTATGGAATTTGTATGGACTATAACTTAACTATTTGCTTTGGTATAACACATGCGTTTTTTATGACCCGCTTTACATATTTAAAACCGGTGGAATTACATCAGCTTTACGAGCAACTGTGTTAAAAATATATTATCCTACTAGATAGGCTTTGAGGAAAAGAAAACGATTAATTACTTGACGCCAAGAATCAGTTATTTTTATTTTTAATGTTTTTGATGGGTACCTATACCTACCCTGTGTCATTCTCACAATTAAGACGAATATAACGACATCTCTCAAGTTGAAATTAATAAAGCCGTTTAGACTACAAAGCGTGCCAAAGAAATGAAGGTTGCTACATATCTACATTCATTCACTCGAAAAACTTTACCGTCCTTCTGGTACAGTCGGGTAAAAAGAATGTTTATTTCAATGTAGTCACATAATTTAATTAATATAAGTACATAAATATAGAACATTTATGTACCTACCTACCAAATATATGAAATCATGGTCACCCCATCAGTTTTAATGTATGTATATTTTAGATTGAATTTATCTTCTAAAGTATTGATACAGCAGAATTGCAATTTAGTTGAAAGGAATGTACTCCTATATATTATTCAGGAAGTCGAATTTTGTAAACATACACGGCTTATTTAAAAAGATATAGGCAACTATAGAGGGCCGTGCTGAATGAACTAAAATAGATTTATTTTTCACAATATAACAAGTTGTATGAGAAATCAATGCGGTACATATGTTACTTGCTAAACTTCAATTATTTTTTAATAGTTTTTGGCTAAGTATGTTTTGTCTTTTTTAGATATTTCTTAAAATGATTTTTTCCAGCACGGCCCCTTATCCACATCTATATATTATTTGTTATTATGAATTCACAATAACTGTTGCGGCACATATAACGTATTAATAGAGTACATTTCTTGAGTTATAGACATTTGTTAATACGGTATGTATTATTCAAGTTACATGGGGGGCCGTGCTGAAAGCGTTTGGCTGGCACGGCCACCTTTTTTTGCATATTTCTTCAAAAGTATAGAGGTACATTGAAAAAGAAATCGGTACATATACTGCTAGAGGCGAGTACATTGCAATGGTGTACACCATAAATGCAAATTCTGAGGGGCCGTGCTGGGCAAACGTACATCATAATTTGACAATTTCCTGAGTCCCTGGTCAGAATATAATCTGGGATTATAATTTATTACGATTATCTGTCCTACCAAATGTCGGACGTGAGCGAACAGCCTTACGAGGAATTTTAATTTAAAAAATTGCGATCTATACTGTTTTCTGTACCTAAAATACAAAACCTCCAAAAGCAATCCTCTTAAAACAATGATTCTATAAGTTTCAATTTTCTATTGAAAAATTAAACTAATGAAAGGAGAGGGAGAGGGAGGCCAAAGAAAAGATTGATGGATTGTGTGAGTAGTGATATGAAAGAGAAGTGTAATGAAAGCGCGAACAAGATGTTTTTCTTAAATAAAATTACCAACATTATTCTGCCGCCAAAAGCACGTAATTCAATTGTCAGTATTTTGTAACAGAGATTTATTTTTTTAACAATAGGTAGGTAATTATAATAACAGCCGCACAGGTCGATCTTCAAGGTTAAGCAACGTTTGCTTAGGTTGGTCTGTGGATGGGTGACCATCTTAACATAACGAGTTTCCTCCGTGCCTCGGAAAGCACGTTAAGCCGTAAGTCCCGGCTGTCATTTGTAGATCTTTGGCAGTCGCTACGGATAGTCAGAAGCCAGTAAATCTGACTCCAGCCTTGCCATGCAGTACCATGTTACCCCAGTTAATGGGTTGTGGAGGTCTGGTAGGCAGCCGCTCCTCGTAAAATACTGGTATTCAGCTAAATCCGGCTTGACTGGAAGCCAACCCCAATATAGTTGGGAAAAGGCTAGGCAGATGATGAAGGTGGCTTCACTTTGCTGGTTCAGGGCGTTTCTTCCTTTTATAGCTGGGGCGCAGGCCTTCACTGCGAAGTGCGCGCCGGATGGTAGCATCGCTCGTCTATACTAATATTATAAAGAGGTAAAATTTGTAAGTTTGTATGTAGGGGGTAATCTCTGGAACTACTGGTCCGATTTGAAAAATTCTTTCAGTGTTATATAGCCCATTTATCGGGGAATGCTATAGGCTATATACCATCACGCTACGACCCACGGGAGCGGAGCAGTAACGAAAAATGCGGGTGAAACCGCAGGGGACAGCTAGTCTTAAATAAGCCGGCATAGTGCACGATCGGCATAAAGCCATTCTTTTCGTACTCCCTTCTCAAAGCTTGACGCTGGTCCATATTTAAAAGTTTATTCCTACCTGGTCTCGGATGCACTTTCAAAGAACCTTCCTTTTGAAATCTTCGTACCCATAGTAAAGCTGTGTTTCTCTGTAACAATAAAACAGAAATATACATAAGTAACATAATTAACGCACATCTTCTTGGGGGTCATTGTACTCGTCATTATGAACAACTTTTAGTATGGGACCAAACCTGAAATCGAGAAAAAATTATCAGCTGTTCCATATATTTTGATGAAATAAGCGAACATAAATGTAGTAGTGAACATAATTTTTTCTCGATTTCAGGTTTGGTCCCATAGTAAAACTTGTTCATAATGACGAGTACAATGACCCCCCCTCCCCATAGGACGTGCGTTAATTATGTTACATGTTGTATAACAATCATTTTTGAGTAGAGTTTGTTACATCATCTTCCTGCCCTTGCCCATTTTATTTGGGGTCACACAATCCATCCATCTTTTCTTTGACCTCCCTCTCTATTTAGCCACATATAAACTTATAACTCTTTTAGTAGGTAATATTTGACTGGCCTGTTAGTCTAGTGGTTAGTGACCCTGACAGCTGACTGCTATGCCGGAGGTCGTGGGTTCGATTCCCACCCAGGACAAATGTTTGTGTGATGAGCATGATCATTTGTTCTGTGGCTGGGTGTAATTTATCTATAATAGGTCACTAACATAGACAAAGCTGCATGGCGAACTTAAGGTCGACATAACCTTTCATGACTTTCATGAGACGGCTAGATGGTGCTGTTCAAACATTTAAAAAACACAGCATAGCTTAAAAATCTTATTACGCAGTGGCACTTAATATAGTTTTTAATACCTAAAATAATTACTAAGTAATATTAATATAATAAAAAACAACCATAAATAAATTTATTTTTTTATTTCCGAGTACTTAATACAGCGCCATCTAAACTAAACCAAAAAAGCCAATTGGTATATTAGTTAATTCGACAACAGATGGCGTCTAGTTTTTCGCATTTTGTTTAATGTTATTTTAATAACGCCACACAGTCCTCAACACGATACAAAATCTTGACTTGGGTGGTGGATTCAGGCCGGATTAATCAGATACCTAAATTACAGATTCAATTTCTAAATTTAAATCTTATTATTATACGCCATTGAGTGGCTGCGCCCATCTTATATATTGAGGTTGTATAGTGCACGGTATTCTTCTTGTCAAGCCCTTTTATTTGATACCCATATTGGTGGGATTGATAAAAAATTGTTATCAGCCATTTGGTAGCGGCGGCCATCTTAGATTTCAATTTTTCATAGTAAATTGTATTCTACTTGTTGAGACCTTTCATTTGATACCCATGTTGATGGGATTGATAAAACCTACGTTATCCGCCATTTTGTAGCGGCCGCCATCTTTTTTTTTTCTGGTAGGGGAATCATCAGAATGACTTCTCCCGCTCTTGGGCGGAGCGGGAGGGCGTGTCAGACTCTTACTGACTAAACCCCTACCCCGTTCCTTCGTTGCCTTCGTTCTGGGGGGGACTCGGTGTCAACCTTTAGGAATACCACGTGTTCCCCCCAGAGGCTTCGGCCCTGCCGGGCCCCTACAGTTTTGCTCCTTGAGGTGCGCGTGGAACAGAACGCACCGTTGACGACTGGGCTCGGTCCAGATTATTTCCAGACTGCCGGACGGCGAGCTACCCAGTGCTCGCCGCCCGCGAACCCGCGCCTAAGGTGGTCGGAAATCGGGATCGGGATCTCGGCGGCGGCGGCGGCAGGCCTCCGTCACTCCATGTACTTGCGCGCTATAAGTGCCTACCGCCCAGCCGAGCGGTCTCGGTCCGCTTGCGGATCAAATTCAGTGCGGTTTTCGCAAGCGAAGCGCGCGCACGCCGTTCAATTTTAATAGTGCTGTTCGTTCGTACGCGTATTACGATGCCGTGTGGTGCCTTATGTGCTGTAGATAAGTGTAAATCAAGCAAAAGAAGTGATAAACACCTAACATTATTCCCTTTACGTGTCAAAGAACGACGAAACTTATAAAAGAAATATTTTATAAACGATAGAATTTAAGATTTTAAACTGTAATTAATTATAAATAAATTGTAACTATAAGTCAGAACATTCACAGTTCTGAATAACATAAACACATAAAGTCATGTTAATTTAATTTTATCGAAGAGGCAGCCCTGCGATTGCTGCGGGATCGCGCGGTGTGAAGCAATCACAACTGTACGCTTGAGCATTAAGGCACATTTTAGCATGCAGTGGTTGCCGACGCGACGGCGTAGGCTAATAAAGCAGTAGGTATTGTAATTTTTCTACTGAGTGAAGTATCTGTTACGTAGTAACTATTTAGTAATCTGTGGCGGCGGTTTGAAACCCAGTTCTGAGTAGACTTTTTTAAAATTTAATTTATCTAATATAATTTATATTCTCTTTTTTATATCTTTAAACGCTTTTTATTTAATTTTTTGTTATAAATAATATAAAAATATGAGGTATAAGATGTAATAAAGGCATAATACACAAGTATACATATACTACTATATATTAACATTATATAAATATATATATATAAATTACTTTCATAAATAGTGGTAAGTATAGCATTATTAGTAATAGTTTTCTTACAGATTAAGATTTACTAAGTTACGAGAATTAGTAAAGGATAAGAAATGAAACTATTTTAGTGATAAAAATACAATTTTTATTTCTTTCTTTTTTATACAGTGTATAACTTAACTGTTTTACACCCAATGGACAATTATTTAATTCACTTGTATGAGAAATACAAGCAAAATTTTTAACTGAATAACTCTATTACAAAATGGAAGACATTAAAAAAATAAAACTAGTAGTAGATATTATAAGTAGGTATTCTAAATGAAAACTGTGTGTGTTGTGCCATTCTCCTATGTATTATTTAGTTTGATTCGTAATGTTACAATACCCTTCCCTATAAATATGCAACCTTATCGTCTGTTGTTTATACTAAATGAGACTAAAAGGCTTATTACACTTTACTAAATTTAGTAGCCTAAATTAGGATTCAGAAAAGGAACGAAATTAGAAGCTTCTAATCACACTGTTCTAAATTTAGTTACTAAATCAGTTGCCTGCTGAAACGCAACAAGAGCGGACGTTTTATTACTATAAATAATGACTCCAGTACTGTCCAAAAATTTAAAAAAAGAATAGCCTCGCCGTGGTTGTGGCCGGTGGGTCTATCAAAATAAAGAAAAATAAAAAGAAAGACATGGGTCAAGAATATTTATTACTGCGCGACAAGTTATCAAACATGAATATAATGGCAGACTTCAACTAAAACGTCTTTTTCTTTCGTCGCCATTCTCGAACACTCACAACAAAAATCAATTTTATGTCAAAATCTGTTTATCTAAACTTTATACACTCAAATTTTATGTTCAAACTTACAAATTATAAACTCAAATTTAGATTTCAAAAATGGTAAAATTTAGGTTTTGTTTTAGTATAATCTTATTGTGTTTTTTTTCTGTTATTTTATTATTAGCTGTTAAAGCGTATAATTTAGTGCATGTTGTGCTCTTCTTTGATGGCGCAATTTTATTAGTCGATAGGGCCCGCATGCGGGGTGCGAGAGATTTCTGCAACGCATGCCACAGGGCCCGCATTCGGGGAACCGTTTTCATTAGTCTATAGGGCCCGCATGCGGGGTGCGAGAGATTTCTGGAACGTATGCCACAGGGCCCGCATTCGGGGAACCGTTTTCATTAGTCGATAGCGACCGCATGCCGGGTGCGAGAGATTACTGGAACGCGTGTCACATGGCCCGTATTCGGGGAACCGCAGACGGTATAACGAACATGTTACTTTCATTGGTTGTTATCCCGCATGCGGGGACTCCCCGCATGCTGTATACCGAACGAGTTAACGACTAATGAAAATGCGCCATAAGTGATGGGGCACTTAGATTTAAGGCAAAATTGTATTTCTTCACATTTAATAGTGTACCTACTCATTGTTGAAGAGCCAAATAAATAAATAAAATAAATAAAAACAAGCGATACATCCACAGGCGGAAAGTGCTGCACACCGACTGAAGCGACTAAACGCGATCGCACCTTCCTAAATTCGTTTCTAATTAGGCTTCTAAATGATTTAGTGAGTCAGTAGCCGTACTTTTTCCTAAATTTAGAAATCTACCTTCCTAAATGCGATTGTATTTGCCTAAATTTAGTAACTGAATCATTTAGGCTACTAAAGGACATTGCCAATCCTTGTATGGGAGTTGGACCAAGTGCTGCCCAGAATGAAGACCTAGTGCATTTTGTTCCTCAGGCCAATACTAATCATTAACATGAAGCGCATCAAAATCGGCTCCTGGAGTCAAGAAAAAAAAGGTTTTTCTAACCTAACCTAACCTAAGTTAAAAATCTTTGTGTGGAAGTTTGACCAAGTGCTGCCCAGAATGAACACCTAGTGCATTTTGTTCCTCAGGCCTATACTAATCATTAAACCAAAGCGCTTCAAAATCGGCTCCTGGAGTCAAGAAAAAAAAAGGGTTTTTCTAACCTAACCTAACCTAAGTTAAAATCTTTGTTTGGAAGTTTGACCAAGTGCTGCCCAGAATGAACACCTAGTGCATTTTGTTCCTCAGGCCAATACTAATCATTAAACCGAAGCGCTTCAAAATCGGCTCCTGGAGTCTAGAAAAAAAACTGTTTTTCTAACCTTACCTAACCTATGTAAGTTAAAAATCTTTGTGTAGAAGTTTGACCAAGTACTGCCCACAATGAACACCTAGTGCATTATGTTCCTCAGGCCAATACTAATCATTAAACCGAAGCGCATCAAAATCGGCTCCTGGAGTTAAGAAAAAAAGGGTTTTTCTAACCTAACCTATCCTATGTAAGTTAAAAATCTTTGTATAGAAGTTTGACCAAGTACTGCCCAGAATGAACACCTAGTGCATTTTATTTCTCAGGCCAATACTAATCATTAAACCGAAGTGCATCAAAATCGACTCCTGGAGTCAAGAAAAAAAAGGGTTTTTCTAACCTAACCTAACCTAAGTTAAAAATCTTTGTGTGGAAGTTTGACCAAGTGCTGTCCAGAATGAACACCTAGTGCATTTTGTTCCTCAGGCTATACTAATCAGTTAAAACTAATTACTAGTATTGGTCCGAGGTGTAATTACAGAAAGATTTTTAAGTTAGGTTAGGTTAGGTTAGATTAGTAAAACCCTTTTTTTTTGACTCCAGGAGCCGATTTTGATGCACTTCGGTTTAATGCTTAGTATTAACCTGAGGAACAAAATGCACTAGGTGTTCATTCTGGGCAGTGCTTGGTCAAACTTCGACACAAAGATTTTTAACTTACATGGGGTAGGTTAGGATAGAAAAACAACGTTTTTTCTTGATTCCAGGAGCCGATTTTGAAGCGCTTTGGTTTAATGATTAGTGTTGGCCTGCGGAACAAAAGGCACTAGGTGTTCATTCTGGGCAGCAATTGGTCAAACTTCTACACAAAGATTTTTAACTAAGGTTAGGTTAGGTTAGAAAAACCCTTTTTGTTCTTGACTCCAGGAGCCGATTTTGAAGCGCTTTGGTTTAATGATTAGTGTTTGCCTGCGGAACAAAAGGCACTAGGTGTTCATTCTGGGCAGCACTTGGTCAAACTTCCACACAAAGATTTTTAACTTAGGTTAGGTTAGGTTAGAAAAACCCTTTTTGTTCTTGACTCCAGGAGCCGATTTTGAAGCGCTTTGGTTTAATAAATTAGTGTTGGCCTGCGGAACAAAAGGCACTAGGTGTTCATTCTGGGCAGCACTTGGTCAAACTTCCACACAAAGATTTTTAACTTAAGTTAGGTTAGGTTAGAAAAACCCTTTTTTTTCTTGACTCCAGGAGCCGATTTTGATGCGCTTCGGTTTAATGATTAGTATTGGCCTGAGGAACAAAATGCACTAGGTATTCATTCTGGGCAGCAATTGGTCAAACTTCCACACAAAGATTTTTAACTCAGGTTAGGTTAGGTTAGAAAAACCCTTTTTTTTTCTTGACTCCAGGAGCCGATTTTGATGCGCTTCGGTTTAATGATTAGTATTGGCCTGAGGAACAAAATGCACTAGGTGTTCATTCTGGGCAGCACTTGGTCAAACTTCCACACAAAGATTTTTAACTTAGGTTAGGTTAGGTTAGAAAAACCCTTTTTTTTCTTGACTCCAGGAGCCGATTTTGATGCGCTTCGGTTAAATGATTAGTATTGGCCTGAGGAACAAAATGCACTAGGTCTTCATTCTAGCAAGCACTTGGTCAAACTTCCACACAAAGATTTTTAATTTAGGTTAGGTTAGAAAAACCTTTTTTTTTTCTTGACTTCAGGAGCCGATTTTGATGCGCTTCGGTTAAATGATTAGTATTGGCCTGAGGAACAAAATGCACTAGGTGTTCATTCTGGGCAGCACTTGGTCAAACTTCCACACAAAGATTTTTAACTTAGGTTAGGTTAGGTTAGAAAAACCCTTTTTTTTCTTGACTCCAGGAGCCGATTTTGATGCGCTTCGGTTAAATGATTAGTATTGGCCTGAGGAACAAAATGCACTAGGTGTTCATTCTAGCAAGCACTTGGTCAAACTTCCACACAAAGATTTTTAACTTAGGTTAGGTTAGGTTAGAAAAACCCTTTTTTTTCTTGACTCCAGGAGCCGATTTTGATGCGCTTCGGTTTAATGATTAGTATTGGCCTGAGGAACAAAATGCACTAGGTGTTCATTCTGGGCAGCACTTGGTCCACACCCTGTCAATCTCCTTTAGGAAGGTCTAATAAGCTCTTAAATTGACACATTAGTGTCAAACTTACTATAGGAATGATGCCTTTTTTTTGTTGTAATGTCATTGGACGGTAGTTCTGTAAATATTTTACCCACTCATAAATTATTATGGTTAGTGGTATTGACTATAATGATTGATTTGTGCATTATGTTATGACTAAGGTTCATAGCTTAAGTATTCGTTCCAGAAAGAGGAAGAAATTGAAGCTTAACCTCAAATCAATAACAATAATTGTAAGACCGGGTTATAGCTGTAATTTTGGGATCGAGTAGTTTATAATAATATCTTTATTTCACCCACAAAAACAAGACTTACATGATTAAAATTAACTAACATAACAAAACAAATTCAGTCTAGTGTGCGGAGCTGGTGTCTATTATTGGTGTAAACCTGTATTATAGATCACCAGGTCCTCACCCCCCGGAATCAGGTACAACATAACGAGGAATATAAATAACACGTATTTAAAAACAAAAAAATTGCTGTGGCAAGATATTAACTTAGTATCTAAACGCTAATTTGCCTCTTAGCGCGAAGGTTTGTGCATTAAAAGTATGGTGTGCATACTAAGTTATGTGTAGTGTGTGCGTGGTGTGTGTATGCGAGCGTGTGTATTTAACTAGTTTTCTACTTACGGTTAAGGTATTTATTTTCCAAAAACAAGAAGGTAGTTTTCACACAAGGAACCGCAAAACAATTTCAACTTATGAGGGTAGGATGCAATTTAATGATTACTGCGTGCCTCTACAGCCTACGCCACATTGCAGAATATAAGCGATTTAAGACAATTGTTTCGGTTTATTATTTGTGCATATAATTTTGATTTTGTTTTGTTTAATAATTTGTTTTATTTAATATTTATTGTTGTTTGAGTAGACTCAATTTATTTTTAATTTAACTTGTTTTTTTATTTGATTTGTATAATATATAAAATATATTTTTAATAAATAATTGTTTTTTTTATATCGGAAAGGAATACGCATTTGCATTGATTTTATTTTAAATGATAAATGATATTTATTTTGCAAATAGGTTTTCACAAGTTTTTTTTTAAATTATATAAGAAATCAATTTAATAACATTTTGTTGTTACAAAATAGTGTAAAGTTATTACATACTTTATCCCTACATTAGGTTTGATCACTGTAGTTTATCAAATAAATTATAGCTACCCCGGTCTTTGTTATATATTACTCAATCCAATAGTCAACACTTTACATTCTTTTTTAGGGTTCCGTAGCCAAATGACAAAAACGGAACCCTTATAGATTCGTCATGTCTGTCTGTCTGTCCGCCCGTCCGTCCGTATGTCACAGTCATTTTTTCCGAAACTATAAGAGTTATACTGTTGAAACTTGGTAAGTAGATGTATTCTGTGAGTGAACCACATTAAGATTTTCATATAAAAGTAGAAAAAAAAACAATTAATTTTAGGGTTCCCCATACTTAATTTTTTTTCATCATACTTGTGGGGTATCTATGGACAGGTCTTCAAAAATGATATTGAGGTTTCTAATATATTTTTTTCTAAACTGAAAAGTTTGCGCGAGATACACTTTCAAAGAGGTAAAATGTGTGTAATTTCTAAAATAAGAGAATGAAATATCTAAAAAAAATATGAAATGTAGACTACTGTGCAAACTTCCACAGAAAATTGGTTAAAACGAGATCAAGTAAGTAGTTTTTTAATAATTCATAAATCGTAAACCGTAATTAAGTTGGCACGGAACCCTCGGTGCGCGAGTTCGACTCGCACTTGTCCGGTTTTTTTAATATTTCGCGTATCCGCCATTTTGATCGATTACAGCTTGCAACCGCGAACTCATGGAGTTAATTAATTTTTCACACAAGTTTTGACCCCGTATAGAATCCCATACCTGCATGCAATGAGTACTCAGTGCTTCTTTAGTCCTTTCATTCCTATTGTCTCACCTTTGAACCATAATGCCCCATACATTTTCAATGGGGTTTAAATCTGGCGATCTTGCAGGCCACGGAATGATCCGTATGTCCGATTGCTGGCTAAACCACTCTTCGCACAATTATGGAACGGTGTATAGGACAATTATATTGCACGAACGTTATCTCTGCCATATCTTCTACAGGAAAGACATTCCGCACAGTGGGCAACATGACGTCATTCAGCACATCTATGTAATTTACACTGTTTGCACGACTGGGTATTACAGTAAGTTCTCCTGGTCCTGCAGATCTAATCCATCCCCACATGTTCACTGTTATACGACCGGATTCAGAGTTATGGGGTCCCTAGACGATCAAAATTGCTTGACAAGCATGCTTGACGAGGTCACGACATCAAAAAACATTCTTGTCAAGCATTCGCATCATTTTGTCGGATAGTGTGACCCAGTGTTGAACTTGCGCTTAAAACAGAAACATTTGCAAAGTAGTAGAATGTTGCAATAGATAGAATAGAATGTTGCAGTAGATGCAGATATGGCTTTTCTTGCTCTCACAATAGCTTTCTTGAAGAAAACAAAAAAGAAACGAACAAGACGATGGCCTAAGCAGTGGTATTTGTTAAGAGGCCTGCGTACACCGCGCGCTATCTCGAGTTGAGACGTAATAAAACACGTTTTTGAGGTTGATGGAAGCAATCCAGATAGTTTAAACAATTCTTGGACACACCGACTGGAGTAAAGTCATCATCCGCACACTGACAGTTGCTTGCTGTGATAGCAATACAAACTATTGGAAATTTGGGAGAGGTTCCGTAATACCAAAAATTATGAATGAAAAATTAATGTATTTCCATTATTGTTTCGAGTATTTATAACTTGATAATAATATCTGTATTCCTACGAAAAGATATTTTGAAATATTGTTGTTTATAATATAGAAAAAACAAAATAAAAACATGACATTTTCGCTGTGAAAATGTGCAAATTTAAATTCGCTTAAATTTCGTTTGGGGTAAGTTTTTCAACAAAAAGACGATGTAGGAACCTAGATAATTATTGTTTGAATCCGAATAACATCATATTATGGTGTAAATATGCTTAAATTGCAAATGATTTTGGTATTACGTTTGTATGGATAATTCTAACGTCGCGCCCGCCTTAAGAGATAGATTTACCCATGAGCATTTGCAAAAGATTCTACAAGTGACGGAGCCCAATGATTTCAAAATTTTTTTGAGGATGGATAATGAAGCATTTGAGACATTATTGGAAATGGTTAGGCCAAACATTGAAAAACAGGACTCTAACATGCGACAGGCGATTCCAGCTAGTCAGCGATTATCTGTGACTTTAAGGGCCTATTTCACCACCTATGATTAAGTTTCGAGTATCTTACTTGACAGATAATTTCATACAAATTCTGTCAAATTTTTGAATTTATTCAGTGAGTAGTGCCTACTCGGACATTGTGAAACAGGCCCTAAGATTCTTGGCTACTGGCATGGATTTGGAAGATTTAAAATTTGCTTGTGCTATTGCTCCTTACACATTAGAAGGTATAATAATGGAAACTTGTGAGGCTATCATAGAGAAATTAAAAGAAAACATTGCGGTAAGTAGAAATTAACACTTTATTTAGGTAGTTATCTTAATTAACAAAAGTATTAAGGAATTTTATTAAAAAGATGAATATGTTCTAAGAAAATCGGCTGCTGTTGTATCTTCGTTGTTGTATTCCTCCAATATATTGGACTGATTAGAAAGGAATTGAATTTTATTGGAAGCGGAAGATTGTTGGACATTGTAGGACTGAGTAGAGGGCGACTGAAAGGCAGAGGTGATTGAATGAGAGCGGGAAATTGCTGAATATTGTGAGATTGATGAGATGGTGATTGATATGGCAGAGGTGATTGAATGAGAGCGGGAGATTGCTGAATATTGTGAGATTGATGAGATGGTGATTGATATGGCAGAGGTGATTGAAAGGGAGCGGGAGATTGCTGAATATTGTGAGATTGATGAGATGGTGATTGATATGGCAGAGGTGATTGAATGAGAGCGGGAGATTGCTGAATATTGTGAGATTGATGAGATGGTGATTGATATGGCAGAGGTGATTGAAAGGGAGCGGGAGATTGCTGAATATTGTGAGATTGATGAGATGGTGATTGATATGGCAGAGGTGATTGAATGGGAGCGGGAGCGGGAGATTGGTGAATATTGTGAGATTGATGAGATGGTGATTGATATGGCAGAGGTGATTGAATGGGAGCGGGAGATTGCTGAATATTGTGAGATTGATGAGATGGTGATTGATATGGCAGAGGTGATTGAATGGGAGCGGGAGATTGCTGAATATTGTGAGATTGATGAGATGGTGATTGATATGGCAGAGGTGATTGAATGGGAGCGGGAGATTCCTCGGAAATATAAGAATGGTTGGAACTAGGTGAGTTATATCTGAACATTGGCGATTGAGATGAAAGTGGACAAGGCAAAGGATTTTGTAAAAAAGTAACACCATGTCTAGTTAATGTGTCCATTTCTCCTTCAAATAAAACATCGTTAATTATCTTCTCAGCATATCGGCGTTGATCTGCAGCTAATCTTCTAATCTTGACAGCCCAACCTTTTGCGATGACAACAGCGTCATCTTCAGTACGATTCTTGAAATAGGAAGTAGCAGCAGAAAATAATTCTGATGTTTCACAACTATCTTCTTTTTTTTTCTTACTTGATGTGGTTGGTGGTGGCATTTTCTGAAACATATTTTTTATTTAAAGGTACCCAGATCTTCAGAAGGATGGAAAAAGATTGCAAAGGAATTTGAAACTCGATGGAATTTCCCTAATGTGATCGGGGCTGTGGATGGAAAACGATGTTCGAATACAGAAACCTTATAACTCCGGATCATACTATTTTAATTATAAACAAACACATAGTATTGTTTTAATGGCTATTGTAAATGCTAAATACGAGTTTATAATGGTGGATGTTGGAGCAAATGGCAGAATATCTGACGGAGGTGTTTTAAAAAATACAGAATTCTGGTCAAAATTCACCAGCAGTGACAATTGTTTGAATCTACCTGAACAGTCAGAGTTACCGTCAACAAATAAAAAAATGCCATACGTTTTAATAGGCGATGAAGCATTTCAATTAACTCCCAATTTCATGTAGCCCTACAATAAAACTGTTTTAAACAATGAACGCAGAATTTTTAACTATCGATTATGACGTGCCCGCAACGTTGTGGAGAATGCCTTCGGGATTTTATCATCACGTTTTAAGATATTTAAGCGATCTGTTAATTTAGATCCACAAAAAGTCAGTAAAATAGTTGTAGCATGTTGTCACTTACATAATTATCTGTCAAAGTCAGAAAAATACATCTATACTAATATTATAAAGAGGAAAGATTTGTACCTATTTTTGTATGTTTGTAATGAATAGGCTCAAAAAGTACTGGGCCGATTTAAAAAATTCTTTCACCAGTAGAATGCTACATTCTTCCAATTTGACATAGGCCACATTTCATTTAGAAAAAAATTAGGGATCCTTGGTAAAATTTGAACAATGTAACCGAAGGTGTAGAAAAATTTCCAAAAATAAGTAATTGTCTACCCCGTGCGAAGCCGGGACAGGCTGCTAGTTCGAAATAATGACGTTGATTTTGAAAATATTAATACAGGAGAAATTAGGCCAGGCTCGTGGAGAACAGAATCACAAGAGTTGATCCCTACACCAAGGTTAAGGGGAAATCCTACTATTGAAGCCAAAGCAGTCCGAGATGAGTTTTGCGAATATTTTAATACAACAGGAGCAGTTCCATGGCAAAATAGATGCTTGAATACTGCGTAGTACATAATAGTGTAACATGATAAGAAGGGGAACTTACTTGTGATCCTTCCGAACTGATTGTTGGCGAGATTTCCGTTCCGTCTGCTATGAACATTAAGTCGTTGTAATAAAACAATTTTGGGCTATAAACTTCACTTGCTCCCATTCCAGACTTAATAGAATTTTTATATTTTGTATGTTCCCGATTAAAATTTGTTCGTAACAAATTAATTTTTTTCTTCAATTCCTCAATGCTGAAATTACTCTTATATCTTTTTAAAATATCCACCATATTCATGAGAGCCATATTCTTTTTATTTTTGTCTTTATAGTCCCGAGCCTTAATGTCCCACAATATCGTCGCATCTTTGTATAATATCAACAACAAAGTAAAATCACGATCACTAATTGCGCCGCTGCCGCCATCATCGACGCTGGCGCCGGCGCTGTTCGTGTCGCGTGGACTCTCCATAACGTTCCGTAGTACACTGAATGTGTTGCTTGACAAGCATGTTCTAAACGATCAAGCATGCTTGACAAGCATTGCAAAAATATAATTTTTCATCAAGCATCGAGTTTGCTTGTCAAGCACATCAAGCTTCGTTCTAGACGGCACGTTAAATTAACGTGCTTGTCAAGCAATTTTGATCGTCTAGGGACCCCTTTAGGCACAACGTGATCACTGTCATAACGCGTATTATTCCTACGCCACGGATTCAGAGTTAGGCACAACGTGATCACTGTCATAACGCGTATTATTCCTACGCCACAACATAACTCGCCCGTGCTGACTAGATTTGAGTCTTTTCATCGCTGAAGATGACGTTGCTCCAATCGTGCTCTTTTATTAGCATGTCGCCGAGAATTTAGACCTTCACTATGAAGAGCACGATATACCGTCCGCAAAGATGTATCGAATAACTGTGCGAAATGTCTTGTAGGTGTAAAGCCATTCTCCTCATAGCCTTGCACCATAAGTTGACGCTGGTCTGGGTCTATATGGCGTCTTCTGCCGGATCTGCGACGGTGTTTCAACGAACCCTCTTGTTTAAACCGCTTTATCCATAAAGTGACAGTCTTTACCTATAAGGGAAACATATTACTTATTATTTTCGTGTTTCGATAACCATGGAAAATAAAATAAATAACGGACAGTGATTTTAAAACATTACTTACGTTTAAGTAATAATGTAAGTAGCAAAAAACAAGATAATGTTCTTTAACGAGAGATGTATATTTTCCAATCCTACTACTATACTAGCGCTATCTATGTCATAGAAGACATATTATTAAGGCCACAGAACAGTTGACATTATTGTGTCTCGTTTTGCGGGTATGTGATAGGTTAAGGCGATGAAACCCTGTGCAAACGATTTTGGTTTGAAATTCTCCATGCAATTCCGTCACAAATAGTATGTATTTAGAAGTATATAAATATGTTTATCAGTTGTCTAGTACCCATAACACAAGCTCTGCTTAGCTTGGGACTAGATGGCGTTGCGTGAAAGTTGTGGAATATTATGTATGAATGTACTCACATTTAAACCCATCTCTCTGGCTATTTCAGACATATTGAGGCCCTCATGATGCAACTCAATGATTTCATTTCTCGTGGCTAAATCTATATTAGCGCGCTTTTTTCTTCTGTTGGGAGGAGTGGACGATTGATCATCGAGATCGCGAGGGTCGCAGGAATCTGATGGTGAGCTGCACAGGACCGGTCGTTGTGGCGAAGCTTGGGGGAGGTCGGTGTCCATCTGAGGACTTCCTTCAGCTGAAAAGATGATGAAGTAAACAATTCACCTATCTTCTATATATATAAAAATGAAACCCGACGAAAACGGCTTGACCGATTTGGCTGATATTTTTTTTTAAATGTTCCTTGAAGTTCAGTGATGGTTCTTACGGAAAGAAAAATTCTAAAAAAAAAAAGTTAGGTAAAGTAGGGTAGGTAGGGTAGTGTAGGGTAGGGTAGCGTAGGATATGTAGGGTAGTCATTTGACGGGAGCGAAGCCGCGGGTAAAAGCTAATTTAAAAATAAAATTGGACTATTGGGACTAGATGCGCTGTGTGATAGTTGTGGAATATTTATAATCTTTAAAATGACAGTTCACACAATGATTCACTAACTAATACTTACGTGTCGTGTCACTGGCTCTTCGCTTGTTCCTCGATACTTCTCGTTCTCGTCGCACTTTCGTTTTGATTTCTACCAAAGGGACATCATCTTCTGAATCGGACTCGGACTGTTGTGCTGGTATATCATGGACATCTTCTTCTGCATCAGACTCAGACTGTTGGGCTGGTGTATCAGGAACATCTTCTGAATCAGACTCAGACTTTTCTGCTGGTATATCTTCTGCGTTCGAATGGCTGTTATATAGATTTTCCAGTTCTGGGTGTGGAAGCAAAAAAAACAGTAGAGAGAAAGTTACACAATATACACATGGGAGAGTAGCTGGGAAGCAATCATTTTGAATAATAGTTTAACGGCCGAACCCAATTACCTATAGTCCGTCTAATGAAAGCGAGACCTGAGAAAAAAAAAATGGTTGCCTGTAAAGTCGTTTTTACGGGCGAAGATTTTACGTGACAACGTCTTTTTCTCGGTAGAATATTTATTGATATGAATATAATTAAATTGCACAATAGGAACAAGGAATTGAATGAAAATAAGAATTGCACAAATTTTAACTATAGAAATATATTTTGTTTACTAAAATTCTCTAGTGCTGCGCGCGCGGCAGACCGATCATAGTTGAGTGGGAGAGAGACGCAAGGCATTCGGCGGGCCTCTCTCTCGTTCGGTGACTCATCGTAACGTTACCGAGCGTTACACTTTTTCATAAGTGACTCCCAGCCGCAACCTAATTTAAGACGTTGTCACGTAAAAAAGTATGTGGTATTACTAACTAGTAGGAGGATCATGTCTTGACACGTCACAATTTTTTCTATTTCCTACAATAGCGGCTGAATAATGTTGCCAATTAAATTAAAAAAAAAAAACTCCAGATCGCGCTTTCATTAGACGCACTCTACTATCAAGTAACATGTCATATACCATTTGACAATACTCCCCATAAAGTACCTACATTAGATTTAAAGTACATTAAATTTCTTGTTCTTAGTTACATACCATCACTCTGATGTTCTTCCTCTGGCTCAATGACATCATCTAGTCTCTCACAGACATCTGGTAATTCTTCTTTGATAGCATCACATTCTGTTTGACATTCATCATCAGATGCTATGGTAACATGCACCATGGATGCTACAGTCAACTCATTAAAACACCCGAAGTGATCTTGTTTTACACTTAGCTGTAAAAAAAAAAACATCAGTATCAGATAAGTCAAAATGTGTATGTAAACCCGGGGCTGCGGTGCCCTACTCGTTGAATGGTTGACCTCCTTTCTGATATCTATGGTTGACATGTATAAAAGTTATTTTGACGTTGATGTTTTTATATGCTCTAAAGCTAAATTTAATAGTCACATACTCAATTATATATCATAGTATTTATAAGTTTATAATATTAGCATATATACGTATTTTATCATTATAAACAACTTATTTTATTCTTAAAACTTTTGTCTTTTGTAATGTATGTTATTTATTTATTGTGCAGACCTACCACAGCGTTGTCTTTTTAACCCTAAGGTTGACTGGTAGAGAATGCCTTGATGCATTAAGTCCGCCTATGTACCACCATTGTACATGAAGTTTAAATAAATAAATAAATAATAAAATTTTGTCTGCGCAGTCTTAGGCCAAGCGCGCACTAGCGGCCAGGTGAAACAAATGAAACCGCCATAGAGCGCTCGCTTCTGTCCGCAGCCGCACGCGGCCAGCGGCCACAGGTGCGCGCGCTCTATGGCGGTTTCATACTAATGTATGTATCTCGATGGCCGCCGCGTCCTGGCCGCTGGCCGCTGGCCGCTAGTGCGCTATGGGGCTTAGTCTCTCTAAGTCTTTAACAGTGTGCATATAGTCGTGTAGATGGAGAATGTAATGTATATTACGTAGCAAAACAAACGAGGGGCCCGGCTCTCCGCGGCGTATGCCCGCGGGCCGCGCGTGTCACCGCAACGGAGCACACAGTTTCAGCCCTTATGGTGGGGCTACATTAGCGGGCTACGGCGAAAATTCGGGCTTCGGCGATGTATGTACATCGTTGCAACGCGATGTTTTCGCGTGCAGACAATGTAAAATCGGGGCACTGTCGGTAGCCTGGCGCCTGATCCGACAACGAATGTTTTGCGCGCCAACGCGATACGAATCTTCGCCCGCTAATGTAGTCCCAGCATTACTGCTTCAACTCAGAAATCAACGTTGGAGTGACACCTGTTAAAAAATTCCTCACCTCATCGTCATTCATCATCTGAGTGAGCAGCTCTTCGGCTTCCAGACATTTTCTCTGCAGTTGGCAGCATTGCTTCAGTTTAGTGTAGCACATAAAACAAGCGAGCATCGGTCTGCTGTCTTCAGTCACAAACTGCAACAAAACTTATCTATTACTATTACTATTTTTTCTTTGAACAAATTATATTCAAATGTGATGCAAAGAAGTCATAAGCTGTAAGAATAAAAGTGTGTTTAGCTTTTATGGGATGGTACACATCTGACGGAAAATGCGTCGAGCGTATCATCGGTCGCGTCCACTCCGTCAAATTAGACCTTTCACATTAAGCGTCTAATCAGTTTGTCCGTTCAGCATCTACAGAGCGGTACTTATATATTTTTATTGTAAACTCAAGAAATAGAAGTTGTTAGAATAGTCGCTATATTTTTTTATCACTAGACAGATAATTTAAGCCAAGATCTAGCAATAATGTCCATCTAAGTCCTCGCTAGCTCTTACGTCGACCGACAATGCGTTGACGGAAACGGAATAGACGCTGTTCGCTCGACGCACTAAAGGTATGATTCCGAATTCGGCAACAAGCAGCAGTGCTGCTGCCGCAGTGCTGCCACTAAGGTGCTGCGCAGCAGTGCTGCCTGCCGCGCTGATTCCGAGCAAGGCGGCAGTGTCGCTCTGTTCCCTTCTGAATCTGAGAAATTCATCCTTTTCTAGTTGTTGTTACGGCGGCAGACGCGTCACTACTGGTCTGTCGCGGCGGTAGGGCGACACTGACGCGCAGCAGTGCTGCCGCTACATTGCTGCCGCGACATTGCTGCCTAGCTCGGAATGTAATCTCATATAAGCCAATAGAAATTGTACGGGGACCAGTAGTGTCGCGGCAGCACTGCTGCGTGCAGCGTGGTTCGGAATCGTACCTTTACGTACCATCGGTTGAGTGTGAACGGTCAAGTGTTTTTCTATACATTTGTCTGTTCTGGCGTTACGCGACCGATAATACGCGACGCATGTTCCGTCAGATATGAACCTCCCTTAGAACAGATCTTTTATCTACTTGTTAGATTACCTGTCCCTGTGTTCTTGTAATTTTTTCATGGTATGATAAATATAAACAACTAGAGTGCGTCTAATGAAAGCGTGACCTGGAGATATTTTTTTAAATTTAATTGGCAACATTATTATGCTGCAATACTAAATAAAAAAAATTGACAAGTATCATGACATGATTTCCACTATGTGAGTAATACCTTATAACCTTACCCTACATTGTTTTTTTTTTGGATTTAACCTCTTTTTCTCAGTTGTGCTTTCATTAGACGCGACTATTTTATTAAAACATATACTAGGTTATTCTAATACTATACTCCGTTGGTTTAGGTAGTTAACTAAAGGTAAACAGTCTTGGTATGTCTTTTTATATTAAAGAGGTTGTATATAATATACACAAAGATTATTTAAATTTAGTTTATTAGCTAACATCGATTTAGGTAAATACCTATTTGCAAAGATTTTTATATACAATTTATAGACAACTTTTAGATAAAAAAACATGCCAAGATTGTTTACCTTTAGTTAACGACCTAAACCGACGGAGTATAGTAAACTATATTTCCTGTGATTTCTACTGACAACACACTCTGCTTGTTAGTGGTGCTAAAGTGAGGAATAAAAACCAGTTTTACAGAAAACCGGATTTTTTGGCACATTTCTATGGATTAAAAAACCCTGACACTTTTTTCAGATTTCTGGTTTTTCAATATTTTTTACTAGCTTTAGCCCGCTGGTTCACCCTCGTGGAAGTCGGTTAACTAAGTAAATTTTACCAAATAAAATATAGCCTATCTATAGCACGCAGGAAGCAAGCAGTTTTCTATCAATATATATTTTTTTATAATCTAAAGCGCGGGCTCGCGAGAGATGGAAGGAGTGGAGGGAGGCCTTTGCCCAGGAGTGGGACAGAACGGGCTAACAAAAAAAAAAAAAAAAAATCTGATCAGGAAATTCAGAGATTATCCCATACAAACAACAAACAAACTTTACCTCTTTATTATGTTAGTATAGATTACTTCCGAAATGTTATACTTCAAGCTGCCATTTGGTCATCCTTGCAAAAATAGAGCAGATTTAGCTGAATACCAGTATTTTACGAGGAGCGGCTGCCTACCAGACCTCCACAACCCATTAACAGGGGTAACACGGTTCTTCATGGCAAGACTGGAGTCAGATTTACTGGCTTCTGATTATCCATAACGACTGCCAAAGATCTATAAATGACAGCCGGGACCTACGGCTTAACATGCTTTCCGAGGAATGGAGCAAACTCGTTGTGTTAATATGGTCACACACACATATCCACAGACCAACCTTGGCAAGCGTTGCTTAACCTTGAAGATCGACCCGCGCGGCTGTTATTATCTAGATTATAATTTGTTAACCAATTGTAAACTAAACCAACCTCTCACAACATACAACATGTTTTTTATTTAATTTTAGGGTCAGTGGGTAGCCTTAGGGGCGGTTTAGATATCTGAAAGTATGCATTTGCTAAGTTTGAGGGATGGTTCATGAGGTTGAGAATGAACCTCACCCCCTAAACCCCAAATTTGCCACCAAAATGCACATAATTTACGATGTTTTTATTCCTACCCTCACAATTTCAATGTTATCTCCAAAAGCATGCATTTCCTAGATTCCGGAGGGGGTTTAGGGGAAGAGGATAACACCCTCCTTCCCACTGAACCCTAGTAGATAGGCGAATCTTATCTTATTGATTATAAGTCCAGGATAACTTACCGGATTATCAGTCAGCCTCTCATACAGTTCATGCAAGTCTTTGTTTACCACTATAAACATGCGAACGTTCGAGTTCTCCGCTAAACATAGCCTACACAGTGGTAACTTTTCCATTTTTCTTTTGTTACTAAATATGTAAGATTAAAATTGTTTACTATCAGTAAATAACCAATAAATAGATTTTTAACAACAAACAAGCCGATTTCCAAAAAAAAAAAAGATTTAAACGTCAAAATGTCAATGTCAGAATAACAATAAAGTCTTTTTTTTTCTCTTCGCCCGGTAAGAGCAGTCTAAGATCTGAAACCATACCGCCTCTCTATCAACAGATTTTTTTTTTTTGATAATGAGTGCAAGAGATTCCATGTTTTTACAGTATTTAGCAGCAAGTGTATCGAGTCAACTTTCTTAGTTTTGAGAAGTTCCGGTTGCGTGGAATGAAACTTGTTTAGTATTTAATTTTGTTCTTTAGTGAAATATTCGGAAGAGTGACGGAATTACGGAATGCCAATCGGGCGTTCAGCCGCTCTCTTTTTTTTTTCACGTTGCCTCTTTATATATAAAATATTGGATAAAACAACAAGCTTTTAAACCATACTCACGATAAACGGATCGGGATACACCTTCATAAAATATAAAATTAGTATATGAATGCATAAGATAATTACTTACTTTTAGAAATCAACACTATTCAAATGTTGTCCTTTCTTTCAATTCAGACATGGTTGGTGGATTAGGTACTGTTGTGCACGCTGCTCTTTGGCACTTGTCTCACTATTGTGTCACTCATATTGTTTTACTATTGTGTCTCGTTTCGCGGGTATCTGAGTAACTACCGAGTAGAGCTAGAACTAGAAACAAGTTAGCGAGACGCGGGGAGCGAGTGCGTAGTTCCGATATTTTTGTAGCTCGGCTATAAGCGAGTGTAGCCGAGCCGCACAGGTCGATCTTCAAGGTTAAGCAACGCTTGACTAGGTTCATCTTAACATAACGAGTTTCCTCCGTGCCTCGGAAAGCACGTTAAGCCGTTGGTCCCGGCTGTCATTTGGAGATCTTTGGCAGTCGTTACGGATAGTCAGAACTGCAGAAGCCAGTAAATCTGACTCCAGTCTTGCCATGAAGTACCGTGTTACCCCAGTTAATGGGTTGTGGAGGTCTGGTAGGCAGCCGCTCCTCGTAAAATACTGGTATTCAGCTAAATCCGGCTTGACTGGAAGCCGACCCCAATATAGTTGGGAAAAGGCTAGGCAGGCAGATGGCTATAAGCGAGTGTGCGAGTGAGGCGGGTGATTACTCGCATCACTCGCTCGCGGCAGTCAAGCGTACAGTCAGTCTTGCGGCCTCATACGTGATACACGAGTTCCCAATTTCCCAATAAAAATGGATGAGTTTTTTATTGAATGTGTCGCTTGGCGAGTATCGCTGAGCGAGTGTTATCTTTCATAGCTCTTGTCGCTCAGCGACAAACTAGTGAAGCGAGTGCTCGCCGGCAGTATGAACAGTCAGTGATCAACTGTTTATATATGTATCTGTTTTGTTCACACGGAAAGTATATCTATTGTACGTTTCTTGAGCGAGAAAATAGCCGATAGTCGTTTTCTAGTCGTTGGTGGGACAGCTGCCTTTAGAGGAAATATCGTGGGGTGAGCGTCGTGCGGTGGCATCCACGCGGAACTTGTGACGATCCAGGCACACAAACGCGCAACTATCGCGCGCATTTTAATTCATGAATCCCCGACCGGTCCTATGAGACCACGCTGTTATTGTTTTACTATTGTCTCGTTTTGCGGGTATGTGATAGGTTAAAAAACCGAAGAATTTTGAAGATGTATTTTGTTAGAAGTGCGAATTTCTAATGAAAACGCGAACTGTTTTTTTTTTAATTTAATCTATCACATACCCGCGAAACGAGACACAATAGTAAAACAATAACAGCGCGGTCTCATATGACCGGTCGGGGATTCAAACATTGGTAACACTATTCAGCCAGCCGTCACAGGTACGTCAAAGTCTGCGCCGTCGCCGACGAATAACCGTCATTTTGTGTAGTGACATTTTCCCGGTACTTTCTTGACTGAATAGTATAATGTAATAAATCAATAAATCTTTACTCATATTTGCATTGTATGTTATTAAAGTTAGCCCGTATTGTACTACTGCTAGGAAAAGGTCTCCCTCCACTCCTTCCAAAGATCTCATTTCCTTGTTTGCCACATTTCGCGCATCGCATCGCACGTTGCCTTCCAACGCTACGTCTTCCGGTACGTGGCCGCCACTCCAGAACCTTTCGTCCCCATCGACCATCCGTTGTACGAGCAAAGGAAGACGCAGCGTTGGTAGGCCTCCCACAAGGTGGACCGACGACCTGGCGAGGGTTGCGGGAATCCGATAGATGCGAGACGCACAGCACCGGTAGTTGCGGTGACGCTTGGGGGAGGCCTATGTCCAGCAGTGGACGTCTTTCGTCTGAAATGATGATGATGATCGCACGTTAGCAAACCTTGAGTCTGGACTTTTGAATGTTAGTCAAAGACCAAGTCTAGGCACCATAAGTCAGTATGAGAAAATAGGTACCTACACATGCCCATCAGCTAACCCATCTTCCAAAAGAATAACGACATACCGTCCGGTCTCTTGCCATCGTCGCGTGCCAAGCCATGAGGTTCTAATATAGCTGGAACGCCGACGACGGTGACAAGAGCACTTCTGATGATGTCGTTGATATTAGCGTGCCGTGCTATGCGACCCGCACTTCGGCTGCATGATAGACCGTGGTGTCCGAGGCTGTTGACAACTTCGCCACAGTGACAGCGACGAGGAGAACAACAGGGAGCGCCTAGACGTAGTGAAGCAGCGAGACGGAAAGTGGTATCATCGAGCAGGGGGCCTAAGTTCGATGATGGTAGTGCATGAATCCAGAGACGCGACTCCCACTCCCCCACAGCTAGCAGGCGCGCACGCTCCGTAGGTAGTGTTACGTGTAGTGATATGGCCAAGTGCCCTGACCCAAACCCCTAACCTAAATTAGTTACCTGTAACTAATTTATTTTTCGTTGATGGCATTATCCTTTTCTCTGGTTTCGTTTCCCTAATGAAAATGACATTCTCTTCCCGTTTGACTTCTAATGTCTGAAACACTTCTTCAGCGTACTGGTGAACGACTTTGGGGACAACGGGTATGACTCCTTAAGAATATCAAACATATGACCTAATGTCTCCAACTTGGAATTGGAACAATTTGCCTGCTGCGGTCTTTCCGTCCGATTATAATTTGGGTATCTTCAAGACTAGAGTGAATAGGCTCTTAATAAACTAATGCGCCTCACCATCAACGATTGCATCACTGCTTACCATCAGGTGGGATTGCAGTCAAGCACTAGTTTATGGTAGGTAAGTATATTTAAAAAAAAAACTTGATGTAATGGGCCTACCACACGCACAAGCTTCACCACAGTTTTGCCTGCGCAAGCCAGGATTTGTACATAGAACAGCGTGCGTGTGGTTGGTTAAACTCATATAGTTTTACAGGGTGTTCCGTGTACAAAGCGCACGAAAGATTGTGGTGAAGTTTTGCATGTGGTAGGCCCATAAACCTGTGTACAAAACGGCCTGTGCAGGTAAAACTGTGGTAAAGCTTGTGCGTGTGGTAGGCCCATTAGCTGTGCTATGGGTGTAATTGTTTTGCAGTAGATTATATTCATTGGATTATATTTATTTAGGAATATAGTTCTTAAACAACTATTATACAATTTTCATAAATATTATTATTTTTAATATAATATTATTTCACAAAAAATACTCAAGTATCAAAAGATTTTTCTCCTAGTACAGTAAAATGGGGTGAATAGGGACAACACTTTGGAGTGCATTTTCTGGTTATTTAACAGGTTTTCCAAGCATTTCAGCACTTTTATTTATTCATTAATTGTAACAAAAGTCGAGGCTTAAATAGAAATCAATATAAAATATTTGACTGAAGTAAAAATCCTAATCAATGTTTTGTCCCTATTCACCCCATTTTACGGTACGTCAATAATACCACATTCAATTTTTTTGGATTTGACCTCTTTTTCTCAGGTCGCGCTTTCATTAGACGGACTAGGGTTGTTACGGAGGTGGTTTTACCGGAACCGAAGACGAAACCGGAGATTTGAAATTTGTTTTAACGGAACCGAAATCGGAACCGAAGCCGAAACCAAAATCGGAACCAGAGGTGAACTGTGGGAGTGTTGGGGACAAATGTTAAGGCCTGGTCACATAAATGAATCCTTAACTATTTTTAAAAAATACTACGATTTGAATAACTAATAAAGTGGAAATAAAATGTCTGATGAAAAAAATCAGCTAAAAATCAAGATTAGGTTAGTGCTATGGTTAGTGCGCTATTCGGTTGCATCGGGTTGCCAATTAAAAGCACAGTAGCGCCTCCATTATTTTCTATTCTTTTTTGCCAAGTTGTACCTACGTACATCTGTGCGCTCTAATTTAAAATCTATACTAATATTATAAAGAGGTAAAATTTGTAAGTTAGTAAGTTTGTATGTAGGGGGTAATCTCTGGAACTGCTGGTCCGATTTGAAAAATTCTTTCAGTATTAGATAGCCCATTTATCGAGGAATGCTATAGGCTATATACGCTACGACCCACGGGAGCGGAGCAGTAACGAAAAATGCGGGTGAAACCGCAGGGGACAGCTAGTATTATATATTGATAAAAATTGTTTCTCAGTAAGTGAATTAGCATGTAATTATTTATGAGAAATAAAGCTAGGTATTCTGAAACCTATATCCCTATGTAAGCTTATATCTTTAAAACTAAGCAACGGTTTTTGATGCGGTTTTTTTTAAATAGATCTATAGAGTGATTCAAGAGAAAAGTTTATATGTACAACTAGCTTTAGCCCGCAGCTTCGCCCGCGTACATAAAATATAGCCTATGTCACTCAGGAATACAGCAGCTTACTATTGGTGAAAAAAAAAATCCAGTACTTCCACAGATTACCTCATACAAACAAAAAAAAAACAAACTTAACATCTTTAATATATTAAGTATAGATGAAGCATCATATAGTAGAGTAACACTGATAAATTTGCACCCGTGCGAAGCCGGGGCACGACGGCGTCGCTAGTATTTTAGTGCATTTGCATGTTCATATATATTTAATATTTTACATTTAAAATATAATAGAATAAACCTTATTGTTAAGTTAAAAAGTAACAGTACAGTTTATACACACTTGTCTTCATCTGCCTAGCCTTTTCCCAATTATATTGGGGTCGGCTTCCAGTCAAGTCGGATTTAGCTGAATACCAGTATTTTACGAGGAGCGGCTACCTACCAGACCTCCACAACCCATTTAACTGGGGTAACACGGAACTTCATGGCAAGACTGGAGTCAGCTACACGCCCGTGCGGCTGTTATTATCTAGCCACGAGCTCCTCAGTTTATACACACTTGTATGTTTGTTAAATGACCCGTCTTACCAAAACAACTCTGACAGACATTCCAAGGTTTTAAACTATTGCATAGCTTCTATCGCGGGCCTTGAGCATGGGGACCGAATACAGAAATTCCGTAACGAAAAAAACCCCACTCGGACCGGCACAGCAATCTATCGATAAATACCAGAACTTTTAATGACTTTTTGAAATGTCACGCTTGTCTCTTTAGTTCAGCAACCCGCCTTTAGGAGGCATTGGTTGTATTGGAAAACTAGGTACTGTAAGCTGTTTGTGAGAAAGGATATGGGTATAGGTATTTATCATCTATGTACAACAGTGAATATCTGTACTCGTATAATTTGTGTACAAAGTGTTTTAAATATGAATAAACAAAGTGCATTTATTAATGAAGAAAGTCACGAAAAAATGATAAAAAATGCTATGCAATAGCTTTACCGCGGCAGTCTCCGAGTGCCGCACGTCTTTTTTTTATCAGCGTTTTTGCTAAAACACTTTTTTCAGTAAAATTAAGCTACCAAAGAGAGCAGTGCTGGCCCACTGGTAACTGCCCCGACTTGCAAGTTGTAGGTCGCGGGTTCAAACCCAGTCAGGCGCATTACTTTGTGTTTTTTCATCACCACTGCTCTCAAAACGGTGAAGGAAAACATGTTGAGGAAACCGGTATGTCCTAGAACCAACAATTCGAAGACATGTGACATCCACCAATCCGCACTGTGCCCGCGCGGTGGTTATGACACATTTTCTCTCCTAGAGAGGAGGCCTGAGTCCCAGCAGTGGGAACATTATAAGGCCGATAATGCTAATGCTAAGCTACCGAATAAAATATCTCACTTGTTAGTTGTTAGTTTTGTCGCTATCGTGTTTAGATCGAATATGATTTGATAAAGCTCTTTCATAACTAAAACAATGCTGACATTCTTCACATTTATAAGGTTTCTCGCCAGTGTGCGTACGAATGTGCCTTGTTAAATAACCCTTCTCACGAAAACAAAGCTGACATTCTTCACATTTGTAAGGTTTCTCGCCAGTGTGCGTACGAATATGTTTTGTTAAACTATACTTCTTACTAAAACAAAGTTCACATTCTTCACACTTGTAAGGTTTCTCGCCAGTGTGCGTACGACCGTGTTGTATTAAATTAGACCTATGACTAAAACATAGCTGACATTTTTCACACTTGTAAGGTTTCTCGCCAGTGTGTACACGAATATGACTTGTTAAATGACACTTCTCACGAAAACAAAGCTGACATTTTTCACACTTGTAAGGTCTCTCGCCAGTGTGCGTACGAATGTGGCTTGTTAAACAACTTTTCGTACTAAAACAATGCTGACATTCTTCACATTTGTAAGGTTTCTCGCCAGTGTGCGTACGAATGTGTTTTGTTAAATTATACTTGTGACTAAAACAATGCTGACATTCTTCGCACTTGTAAGGTTTCTCGCCAGTGTGCGTACGAATATGACTTGTTAAATGACCCTTCTCACGAAAACAAAGCTGACATTGTTCACACTTGTAAGGTCTCTCACCAGTGTGCGTACGAATGTGGCTTATTAAACAACTTTTCGTACTAAAATAATGCTGACATTCTTTACATTTGTAAGGTTTCGCGCCAGTGTGCGTACGAATGTGACTTGTTAAATAACCCTTCTCACGAAAACAAAGCTGACATTCTTCACATTTGTAAGGTTTCTCGCCAGTGTGCGTACGAATATGTTTAATTAAATAACACTTGTGACTAAAACCCAGCTGACATTTTTCACACTTGTAAGGTTTCTCGCCAGTGTGCGTACGAATATGTCGTGTCATAGCACCCTTCTTCCTAAAACTAAGCTGACATTCTTCACACTTGTAAGGTTTCTCGCCAGTGTGCGTACGAATGTGTCTTGTTAAATGACTCTTCCTACTAAAACAACGCTGACATTCGTTACACTTGTAACGTGCTCCGCCAGTGCGAGAAAGCGAACGTTTTTTTAAATTACGGTTTTCAATATTATTAAGACAATTTGTTTCTAAAGTAGCATCGATAACACTAACTCGAGGTGTTGTATTACTTATAGTATCTTGCAACGTCGCTATCAGTTTCGATGTACATTTTTTATAGTTCCGGGTAACTCTCGCGCCTGACTCTTCATTCTTCTGTTGATCTTCTGTAATTAGGTCTTCTAGGTTTTTTCCTCGTATGTTCAGTTTTTGTTTCTTCGCCACGGCCGCCCCTGTGGGAATTAATCTAGTAAGCGCCAAATTCAAAACATAATCAAATGAAAGTCAATGTAAGGGTTCTCATTACAGCAGAGTTGATTTTGCAGGTTGTCGTACGAGTATAATATAATATGTTTCTAAATAAATACATATTATAGATAAATTACACCCAGACACAGAACGAATGATCTGCTCATCACACAAACATTTGTCCTGGGTGGGAATCGAACCCACGACCTCCGGCATAGCAGTCAGGGCCACTAACCACTAGACCAACAGGCAAATCAAATTATATATTGAAGAAACGCGATCAAGAATACAACAGAGCCAAAAGCCAAGGCGTAGACGATAGAAAACTGACAGGCTATGAGGCTAGCATATCGGCGACTATGTTCAAGACTTTGGAGATTTGATCGACGAGTGCACTATTGCCGCTAGCAGATCTATCACAAAGATGAGAGCAGTGTTCCATAACCAATCGAACTTGCGCTTGATAATGACAGAGCAGCTGTTCCGGCGGGAGCATCACTTCACATTCGCTAAGATAATAATAATACTAAATACATAATACAAGCTCCGCTTAGCTTGGGACTAGATGATGTTGTATGAAAGTTGTGGACCACCAATTGTTTGGAAGCCAGTTCAGTTTTTGCCTCGATGTATTCGCCGAGATTGAGGGTAGATATCAAGGGTACTAACAAGTTCAAGATGTTCGGTTATCGGCACGGTTACACCGCGAAAAGTTAAAGCCGGGTGGAATTGTCTCCGTTTAGAGGGGAAAAGTCACGCCTGGAATTTAGCAGTACAGTGATCTCGGGATGAGAATGTAATACCGGAAAATTACAATTCCCTCGGCAATTAGCCTTTGATTAGCTTTTGATTTTTAGTAATAGTTCGCCTGTTAGGACCCACGATACTAACGAAAACCAAGGGTTGAGATACCCCTAACACAGAGTTGTTCTGTTGTATCTGCGATCAGTATTCAGTACTTTAAGCAGATATGCTGTGAGAGCAGTGGTGGCCCAATGGTAACGGCCTCGACTTACGAGTTGTAGGTTGTGGGTTCAAACCTAGCCAGGCGCATTACTTTGTGTAATTGTAATTTATTTCATCACCACTGCTCTCAAAAACGGTGAAGGAAAACATCGTGAGGAAACCGGCATGTCATCCACCAATCCGCACTGGGCCCACGTGGTGGATTACAGCCCATTCCCTCTCGTAGAGAGGAGGCCTGAGTCCCAACAGTGGGAACATTACAAGGCCGATAATGCTAAAATGCTGTGAGCCATCGGGCAATAGGAGTGTATTCTCTAACGAGAGTGTACAGACAGGACGCCAGAAGTTATTTTTAAAACCAGTCGGCGTGTTCGCTCACACAATGATTCACTAACTAACACTTACGTGTCGTGTCACTGGCTCCTCGCTTCTTACTCGGTACTTCTTGTTCTTCTTCCACTTTCGTTTTAACTTCCATTAAAGGCAAATCATCTTCTGAGTCAGACTCGGACTGTTGTGCTGGTATATCTTCTGCGTCCGAGAAACTATTGTATGCATTTTCTAGTTTCAGGTCTGTATTTAAACAAAAAATATATTCAATAATATTTTCAAATGTATGGCAGTAGCTACTGAAATATCCTGCTGTGTCACACAGACTGATGAAGCAACTCTACAAGGATTCCTTTAATACTATTTTGTAATGGTAGCCTACAATTATATCCTAGTCGTCAACGGCGCGTTCTGTTCCACGCGCGCCTCAAGGAGATGTCATCAAACTGTAGGGGCCCGGCAGGGCCGAAGCTTCTGGGAAACACGGAAAATCCGAAAGGTTGTCACCATGTCCCCCAGATCGAAGGCAACGAAGGAACGGAGTAGGGGTTTAATCAGTAAGAGTCTGACACACCCTCCCGCTCCGCCCAAGAATGAGAGAAGTCATTCTGATGATTCCCCTACCGGAAAAAAAGCTAACAATTATATAATTTCATAAAATATTAAAAATTAGTTTACTATCTACTGCAGTGCAGCAGTGAAGGAAAAATTATAATTGAGCTAAGTAATTCGTTTTTATCATGTATACCTAGTCTATTCTTTTTACAAAAAAATACATTTATAAAATACAAAGAAATAGAATTATTATATTAAATATTTATATTAGCAATAAATAACATCACAGATGCACCCTTGTCACTTGTCTCACAGAATCATGCTTCATCTGAGAGTAACAAGTCCTCTTACCTCTCAGTGACTATCACTGAAAGTATTCAACTAATGGGACCAGTGAGTCCTCCAGAAACTACGTCTTACAAAATTATAAATAAACTATTTCACCTCTTTGAATCTATGGTTTAGATAGATCATTATTTTTTTAGGGTTCCGTACCTCAAAAGGAAAAAACGGAACCCTTATAGGATCACTTTGTTGTCCGTCTGTCCGTCCGTCCGTCTGTCAAGACCCTTTTTCTCAGGAACGCGTGAAGGTATCAAGTTGAAATTAAAACCATATATTGAAATCCGCGGTCCCTTGAAGTTGTGCAAAAATCAAACTTGTAAGTTGACGGGAAAAAAAGTTACGCCCTCAGCGCCCTCACGCCTCACCGCCCCATGGCGCCACTATCACAAGATTACTTTTTTTGTCATGTTGTGCATTCTCTTAGAGGACTCCTTACAAAATTTCAGCCGAATCGGACTCGTAGTTTTTTTTTGACCGCGTCTGGAAACTGGCGTGTCGACGGATTTAAGAAAAATGGAATTGCACAATATCGGTCGGTGATTCCATTCTCGTTTTTGGAAAGGAAGTCGCTTAGCAAAATTAAAGAGCGCTTGGATACTGCGTTCGGTGACTCTTCTCTTTCGATGGCGATTGTCAAAATTGGTTTATTGAGCTTAACGTGTGCGCACGTCGGCTTTTGAGGAGCCACGCCCAGATGCCCCAAAAACAGCTACCACGTAGGATAAAGTGGCACTAATCCATGATCTCGTATTGGTAGACCATCGATTGAAGGTGCGCAAGATAGCTGAGATATTAGGCATCTCAAAAAACTGCGTAGGTCATATCCTCCATGAATTATTGGTCATGAAAAAGCTATCTGCGTGATGGCTGCCGCGTTTGTTCATTTCAGACAACAACCGCAACCGTAAGAACACTTCAGATCAGTGTTTGATGCTGTTTAAGCACAATACGGAGGAATTTTTGCATCATTTTGTGATTGTCAGGGAAACATGAAACCACTGTTACACACTACAGACCAAGAAACAGTTAAAAAAGTGGATTCCACCCGGTGAACGTGCTCGGAAAAAGGCGAGACTATCCTATCGGCCGGAAACGTGATAGCCACCGTTTTCTGGAGAAAGCAAGGAGTGATCTACATTGACTACCTGAAGAAGGGCAATACGATAACAGGGCTCTACTATGCCAAAAATTGGGTCGATTCGACGCCGGATTGAAAAAAAAAACGGCCGCATTTGGCGACGAAAAAAGTGTTGTTTCACAATGGCAACACACCGGCTCACGCTCCTCCTTCGCCACGACCAAACTGGTCGAATTAGGCTATGAACTGTTGTTCCACCCTTCTTATTCTTTAGGTTTGGCCCCGTGCGACGTCTTTTTGTTTCCAAACTTGAAAAAACCACTCGCTGGGCAAAAATATGAACCAAATTAGGAAATTGTCGTCATCATGGAGGCCTTTTTTTCAGACCTCTAGAAAATATTTTTTTAGACGGGTTAAAAAAGTTGGAGCACCTACGGGTTAAGTGAATCGAGCTAGAAGGAGACTATGTTGAGAAATACATCGCCATTTTTCTATTTTTTTTATTTTTCTTTCGTAGGCTAAGTACTTATCGGACCGCCCTCGTATGTTGCAAAAAACGTACATTTCGACACTGTCAAAGGAATTAAAACTCATAGGGTGCTTCCCGTTGACCTAAAATCTTAAAATTTGGCACGAAGCAAGGTATTATAGCAACAATATCGGGAAAAGTCTGAAAACTGAAAATTTTTAGTAACGTTTCAAGAAAAAAAAATTGAAAAGTCTTCAAGACTCGATTCGAGAATTAAACTGTTTTTATAGGTAGGTTGGTACGAAACCCTCAGTGCGCGAGTCCGACTCGCACTTGCCCGGTTTTTTGTTCTTAGTTACATACCATCAATTTGATGTTCTTCCTCTGGCTCAATGACATCATCTAGTCTCTCACAGACATCTGGTAATTCTTCTTTGATACCAGCACATTCTGTTTGACACTCATCATTAGTTTCTATGCTTACGTGCACCATGGGTGATATAATCAACTCATTAAAACACCCGAAGTGGTCTTGGTTTATAGGGGGCTTTAGCTGCAAAAAGATAACTTAATTATAAGTCAACATGTAATACATACCTAGCCCCATCCGGACATCAGTGTTGGTCCCACATCATATCTACATTCAGTCAAAAAAGTATCGGGAATGGATGATTTGCTTATGGTCCCAAATTCAAATTTTTGTTTTTTTTTGTAGCTGTTAAATTGGCACAACTGTTTTCCATTTTGGCGCGGTGTTTGAGTTGCATCTGTTATTTATATTAAATACAGTGCTGGTTTTAGTAATATCATATATAGTGTGTATTGCGAATTTCATAATTGGCAAAAATATCGAACAAAGAGTTTGTCTTAAATTTTGCATCGCCAATGGAATTTCGTGTTCGGAGTCACTGAAAATGTTACGGAAGGCTTACGGTGAATCGACGTTATCAAAAACTCGTGCTTATGAGTGGTTCAAAGCGTTCATAAGCGGTCGAGATGTGATGGAAGATTTGCCTCGCTCTGGTAGGCCATCAACGTCTGCAACTGAAGTTAACATCGCAAAAGTGAAGAAAATAGTGACTGAAAATCCCCATTCAACTCTGAGAGAGATAGCCGCCGAACTTTCTGTATCTCACGAGTCGATCCGTACCATTTTAACTAATAATTTGGGTATGAAACATGTTGCTGCTCGGCTAGTCCCAAAAGATCTGAATTTTCTCCAAAAACTCAATCGCATGAAAGTTGCTGAGGACATGCTAGAACGAGTCAGTTCGGACCCAACATTCAACGCATTGTTGCTGGTGACGAGACGTGGGTTTACGAGTTTGACATGCAAACTAGTCAACAAGCTCGGAGTGGCGCCTTCCAACTGAACCGAAACCGAAAAAACCACGCCAAAGTCGATCAAAAGTCAAAGTCATGTTGACCTTTTTTCTTTGACTATCGCGGTGTTGTGCACTCTAAATTCTTACCGAAAGGTCTAACGGTAAATAAAGAATATTATTTGAGCGTTATGCGGCGTTTAAGAGAGCAAATTCGACGAAAAAGGCCAGATTTGTGGAAAGAAAATTCTTGGATTTTGCACGACAATGCGCCTTCGCACAAGGCTATCATTGTGAACAAATTTTTGACCAAACACTCAACAAATACCATCCAGCAACCACAATATTCACCAGATATGGCTCCTGCTGACTTCTTTTTCCTAAACTCAAATTACCACTTCGTGGCACCCGTTTTCAATCGATAGAAGACATAAAGGAGAATTCGCGGCGAGAACTGAACTCAATTCCGGAAGCAGCGTTTAAAAAATGTTTTGATGAATGGATTATTCGTTGGCGCAAGTGTATCGTTTCTAAAGGAGCATACTTTGAAGGTGATAAAATAAATTTGGATGAATAACAGTCATTTTTTGTATTATTGATCTTTTCCCGGTACTTTCTTGACAGAGTAGTATACAAGTTGGATTTCAGAAATGGGCAGAGGAATGACATGAAACAGTAAATTGGCTGTTCTTCTTCTTACGACTGATTTCACAGGTCAACAAAAAAAATAAAATCGTTTGTTTCCTTTAATTTTTTTTTTGTTTCTATCTCAAACTAACGCGTATTTTTTAAATATAGTAACAATTTTTCTCTCACAGCTTTTGTTTTTGAGTTACAGCTAACTACCCTCCATTACTATTTTTCCTTATAGTTGTGTTTTTTATTGGGAATATATTTTGTTGTTGTTTTCGATATGGCTTCGTCAAGAAGGTTGTGTAATTAATTCTGATTCTTTTTGCTACATTTGTGGTGAATATGTATTTGCAAAATATCGAAAACCTATATCGGATTTCGTAAAAACTGCGTATCATCAATACTTTAAAATAAAATTGTGTAATCAGGACAAGCCATGGGTTCCTCATACTGTATGTAACTCGTGAAAGATCCTAATTTTGTTAAATCAATGACTGAAGTCGAATCCAAAGCTTGGAAGTCATTCGTTTTGGTTATGAGTAACTTCCTAGGCAAAAAGAAATCTGACAACCACGTCGAGCTTGTTGAGTCCATGCTATCGAATTTGCAAGAGTTAGGGTGCAATATGAGCATAAAAATCACTTCCTGCACTCACATTTAGACCGATTTCCACAATATCTAGGTGATTTTAGTGAGGAGCAGGGTGAAAGATTCCATCAGGATCTTCGAAAAATAGAAGAGCGGTATCAGGGGCGGTGGGACTCGCATATGATGGCAGACTACTGCTGGAGTTTGCAACGTGATCTACATAAAGTCGTTCATTTAAGAAAATCGTATAAAAGATCATTTGATAGCGTTCAATAGAAATTTTGTTAACATATTTATCTGTACTTTTTTTATCAAAATAATGAAACTCTATATTTCAAAAACTGAAGCTGTTAGCAATCTTTCAGTATTTTTTTCATATTCAGTGCCATAGAAATACCCAATAACAGAAAAAAAAATAAAGGAAACAAAACTTGTGTTGACCAGTGATTTTTTTTGCATTTCTATAAAAAATCTTAAAATTCTTTTAATTTTATTTCTTTGGTGTACAATAAAGAGTATATAAATAAATAAATACAATTAGCAATTATTCAAGTTAAGGAAAGTCTCCCGAGAATGGTCCTGTCGCTGCAAAGGTGCACAACAAATGCCTCACCTCATAATCCTCATTCATCATCTGAGTGAGCAGCTCTTCGGCTTCCAGACATTTTCTCTGCAGTTGGCAGCATTGCTTGAGTTTAGTGCAGCAGATGAAACAAGCGAGCATCGGTCTACTGTCTTGAGTTACAAACTGCAACAAAACTTGTCTACAACTATTTTGTGTCTAAGAGAGCTTCTGCCAATGGCTTCACACGCATGAAAGTACATTTCTCCATACTGACTTAGAACACCCGTTTCCCCCTTTTAGGGAATGTATTGTAGTGAAGTAGTTACGGCTGAGCGTTGTGTTGTCACTCAAAGAGGAACTGCTCTTTTTGAATAAATAATTTATGATTATAGTGTAATGTGGTATAGATAAGTCATAAGCTGTTAGACCAATAGCGCACTAGCGGCCAGCGGCCAGCGGCCAGGCCGCGGCGGCCATTGAGATACATGCATTAATTACTCAGATACCCGCGAAACGAGACACAATAGTAAAACAATGACAGCGCGGTCTCATAGGACCGGTCGGGGATTCAAACGCTAAGTCCGCCTATGTACCACCATTGTACCTACATGAAGTTTAAATAAATAAATAATAGTGAGCTAGTGAGTGCCTGGCCTTAGAAAAAAGAGTCTTTAGTTTTATAGAAAAGATCTTTTTCCGACGTGGTTTACACCCAACATAATAAAAACGTACAAGCAGTTTCACCTTGAGTTTAGTTCATGAATCCCCAACCGGTCCTATGAGACCGCGCTGTTATTGTTTTACTATTGTGTCTCGTTTTGCGGGTATGTGATAGGTTAATCAGGTATTATATAAATTCTATAGACAGCGAGCCTAAGACCTTATTGATCAGACATACAATGAATATATCCGGCGGACAGAGGCGGATATAAGGAGGGACCCCAAAAGATTTGGAAATTCGTGAAGGGTCAGCAGACTTCCCGGCAAACATGTAACGAGTTTGAACAAAACAATATAATATGACGGACGGAATGTGAGAGGACCAGACGCAACAAATGCATTTGCTCAATATTTTAGTTCAGTGTTTTTTTCTTACAAACTCAATTTTTTTTTTTCATCTAACCGATACGTGTGGGCTATTGATGGATAGGTCTTCAAAAATGATTTTGAGGTTTCTAATATATTTTTTTTCTAAACTGAATGGTTTGCGCCAGAGACACTTCCAAAGAGGTAAAATGTTGATCCCCCTGTCATTTTTAAAATAAAGGAATGAAAAAAATATATGATGTAGACTAGACTACTGTGCAAACCTCCACCGAAAATTGGTTTGAACGAGATCTAGCAAGTACTTTTTTTTTAATAATTCAGAAATCGTAAACCGTAATTAAGTTGGTACGGAACCCTCGGTGCGCGAGTCCGACTCGCACTTGCCCAGTTTTTTGCGAGCTATTAAATGATCTCCTTCAGTACGTCCAACTCTTCGGGCACAAATCTGATAAATTTTTAACCTGTTCTGGTGTAAGTCAAGGCATCAAGGTTATCAGGACAGCGCGGTGTCTTATGTTTGCTGATGACCTGAAGTTATTCATGAGTATTAGTAGTGTACAAGACTGTGAGGCGCTGCAGACAGATATTGATATGGTGGCAAAATGGAGTGAAGACAATCAATTTGACTGGCCTGTTGGTCTAGTGGTTAGTGGCCTTGACTGCTATGCCTGAGGTTGTGGGTTCGATTCCCACCCACGACAAATGTTTGTGTGATGAGCACGATCATTTGTTCTGTGTCTAGGTGTAATTTATATATATGTATGTATTTAGAAATATATAAGTATGTTTTTCAGTTGTCTAGTAGCCATAACACAAGCTCTGCTTAGCTTGGGACTAGACGGCGTTGTGTGAAAATTGTGGAATATTATTATTATTACTTAGAATTTAACGTTTCTAAGTGCAAGACGATTACTCTCAGTTGAGCTCAAGCACCCATTCAAAACAACTACCACATATCAGGTGTCCCTCTGGAGCGTGTCAGCGAAATTAAGGATCTGGGACTGACTATTGATGTGAACAACCTTTAACCTATCACATACCCGCAAACAGGACACAATAGTAACACAATAACAAAGCGGTCTCATAGGACCGGTAGAACATATACTGATACATATTACATAGAACTCATGAATAAGGTGGTCTCATAGGACCGGTTGGGGATTCATGAATTAATCAGCATATTAACAATATCTGTGTCAAGGCCGTCCAATCACTTGGGTTTGTCATGAGGCAGGCTAGTAGGTTTAACCTATCACATACCCGCGAAACGAGACACAATAGTAAGACAATGACAGCGGGGTCTCATGAGACCGGTCGGGGATTCAAACGTTAAGGACAGGAATGCCATCTTGACATTGTACTATACCTTTGTGCGTAGTAAACTAGAGTACAATTCGCTGGTGTGGGATCCGCACGAGCAAAAATATAAGGTGATGATAGAACGGGTTCAACGCAAGTTTGCTCGCTACATAGATAAAAAACTATATGGGTACTATCCCTATTTATATCCATCTATGTTTGTCGTAGGAATGGTGGGTACCAACACTCTAGAACTGCAACGTAAATATGCGCTGTTGATAAATTGTTACTAGCTCATGAACATTAAAAACGATATTATTTTATTTTATATTAAGCTACAAAAATACAGACTGTCCTGACAGAGAGTATGCTCTGTAGCATGACCACTTTGAATTGATATTTGCCAAGAAACTAACATTATACAATTTTTGATATTAAGCTACAAAAATACAGACATTATCTACATTTTGTCCTGTAATTTGTACATAATGTAGTCAAACTGGTTCTGCTGCGGAGCATGACACAGATGATCCTACTATGCGGGCTTGCTGATCACTGTACGCTGCGGGCGTCGCGCAACTGTGCCATAAGGTGCCTGTTTGTTGCCCCACCGTCACGTACTCTAACGTCGCGATATGGCCCTACAGCCCAGGCGCTCAATCTGCTAACGGCCTGATTGCTCAGGAACCGAAATTCAATATCTATACTAATATAATTAAGAGGTAAAGTTTGTTTTTTTGTTTGTTTGAGGTAATCTGTGGAAGTACTGGTCCGATTGCTAAAATTTTTTCACCAATAGAAAGCTGCTGTATTCCTGAGTGACATGGGCTATATTTTATGTACGCGGGCGAAGCTGCAGGCTAAAGCTAGTGATCAATATATGTATAAAATTCTTTAGTTCGTAAGTTGTTGGCTTGTTTTAAATTATTAATACAGTCCAGTATAAAACTTACCGGATTATCAGTCAGCCTCTCATACAGTTCATGCAAGTCTTTGTTTACCACTACATACATGCGAACGTTCTCCGCTAAACACAGCCTACACATTGGTAGCTTTTCCATTTTTTTATACTAAACATTCAAGTCTCAAATAAAGTTGTTTATTATTTGCTTCTGAAGTTACCATTACAATAATAGAAAAGTGAAAAGTTAAAAAATAATAATTTAGTTAAGTGAAATAATATGTTCAACTTAGTCTTCAATTCTTCATGAATGGCATTTGTGAAAGGGAAGAGAACCAATTTAGCGAGAATATTATTTGTATATCGTATTTTATATTTTAGAAGTAAAGTAAGCAAATCGATGCCACTCGATGCCTAAGTACCTATCTAAACATGTCAATGTCAAACTCCAAAGTTTTTCTTTGATTCGTTTGTGAGACTAAGGCTTTCGACCACACCGCCTCTTTTTGAAAAATAATTATCTTTTTGTAGTAACGCGCTTTCATTAGACGGACTACAATACGTCCGTTATAAATTGACGAGTGTGAAGTTAGGCTCTGCGAATTTTGGCGCTTGAAATATCGTACAAAAATAAAGGTTTTAACAAATGAATGCCAATAACTATTATTTAACTGCAATAAGAACTGCAAATTGCATTTATTTTATTAAAACCTTTATTTTTACGATATTCCAAGCGCCAAAATTTGTAGAGTCTAACTTCACACTCGCCAACTTATAACGGACGTACTGCATATTTGTACATAGCTTGGCAAAAAAAAATCTAGAAACGGAACTAATTTTTTTTGCCGTTGGCAACATTCCCAAAATAATTACGTTTCATTGTAAACGGACGGGGGTTTGTTTTTCACTTTAATTACATATATACACGTCTAGATGCCACATTGACTGTACTAAACGGCACAAGAAAGTCTACTAAAATTGGTAGACTCTCTTCTCCCTTAACTCAGTGTCATTTGAAACATCTAAGGATTAAGTACAGTTCGTCCACTATAAGTTGGCGAGTGTGAAGTTAGGCTCTGCGAATTTTGGCGCTTGAAATATCGTACAAAAATAAAGGTTTTAAAAAAATAAATGTAATTTGCAGTTCTTATTGCTGTTAGAAACAGTTATTGGCATTCATTTTATTAAAACCTTTATTTTTGTACGATATTTCAAGCGCCAAAATTCGCAGAGCCTAACTTCACACTCGCCAACTTATAATGGACGAATTGGCTATCTGACTAGGCCACAATTATGTGAGAAAACTGTATAATAACACTAAGATAACTTTTCATTGGTAAGTTTTGCTATATAACCACCATTATTTTAATAAAATACGATTTTTATTCTCATTAGCCAGTGTTGTCAGTTTATGACTAGGGAGATTAGACGAAACTATGGGAGACAAAATACAATATTATTACATCATTATTCAATGAAGAAAACATTATTATTTAAAAAATTGCATTATTCATTTGATCAGTAAATGATAACTTATCTATAACTACAAAAGTTCTTTCTAATATTTTGAGTTTCAGATTTCCTACAGATCCCATACTTGCAGTAGCAAATCGCTGAAGAGACATTTTATTGCGAACTCGAAGTGAAGACCAGTGGAAAGTTGTCTGGTATTTTTGCTGGATTGGGCCTTTTTACACGCAACTTGAGTATCGCAACTTGAGATGATTTTTTTTAAAAGAGGCGGTGTGGTCCTTTCGATCTTAGTCTCACAAATGAATCAAAGAAAAAGTTTGGTTTGGAGTTTGACATTGACATGTTTACTATACAGAATACAGATAGGTTTGTTTTGATTAAAATAATGTAGAGACTGTGAATTCTGTAAATTTATTAAAATAATTCCTACAAACTTCCTTGATGACCAGGAATATACGGCTTATTGCTCAGGCTGCTACAAGAGTTTCGCGAAAGAAGTGCCTACGATCACACGATATTTACTGAGTTTATCTCGTGATTTAGCATTGTTTTTCATGTTAACTTAGTTTTTCTCATAAGTTCAAAGATGGAAAAATTGCCAATGTGCAGAATATGTTTAGTAGAGAATGTTCGTATGTACTTAGTTGACGACAAGGACTTGCATGAACTATATGAAACGCTGACTGATATTCCTGTAAGTACCTATAGTTTATCGTAATATAATATATTTTAGATATATAGGCTGCTCACAGCTAACTATATACAGAATGGATCAGGATGTTTCTCTGTATGAGAGCATAACAAGTATGTATTGTATGGGAAGTATTCAAATGGTAAATTATTAATCAAATGGTATATGTTATGTTCAGAGATGTGAAAAATAATTTCGTAAAAGTATTTAAATACAAAATGCAAATGCATAGTTGCAAGCACTATTTCAAATAGAAATAGTGCTTGCAACTATGCTGAAATTGTAAAAATTAATTAAAAATGCAACAAAACTATTTTGTATTTTATAAATACTAAATATTTACATAGAGTATTTCAAATAAAATACAAAATACATTTAGAAAAAAAGTATTTCAAATATAAAATAAAAATGGGTATTTTGCATTTTGTATTTGCATTTGAAATATTTGTATTTCAAATAATTCACATCTCTGGTTATGTTGCAGTTTGTAACTGAAGACAGAAGACCAATGCTCGCTTGTTTCTTGTGCTTTGCTAAACTAAAGCAATGCTGCCAACTGCAGAGAAATTGTCTGGAAGCAGAAGAGCTGTTTGCTCAGATGATGAATGAGGTGAGGTGTTCTGCAATGGAATATTTTTAAATGAATATCTGTATAATCTTTTGGCACACCAGGATTGCATACCAGAGAAACAAATGCTGTGCAAAGAAACTAATTGACTAACTAAACTATCATGTCGTACTTGTACACAAGAAACAGGATAATAGTGGTTCGTTCAGTAAAACAGTTCTGCAAATACCAATAACAAATGCAAATGCGACGCACAACTTGGATTTATTACTGTTTCTGTTCTTGTTGTTGCTTTTAATTCATGAATCCCCGACCGGTCTCATAGGACCGCGCTGTTATTGTCTTACTATTGTGTCTTGTTTCGCGGGTATTGATAGGATAATATTGTTTATTTATATTTTATTTGTTCTGTCAGCCCAATAGGTGCAATACACCACAGATAATAAATGAATTGACAGAAAATTAAACAGCATGGACAACTGTTCTTTGGCTAGTGCTGTGAAATTATGCCCGGTACACACATTGGGCCTGACAGTTGAATGTATTAACCTATCACATACCCGTGAAACGAGACACAATAGTAGATAGTAATAACAGAGCGGTCTCATAGGACCAGTCGGGGATTCATGAATTAAATTGTGCGTCCATTCGGGTAAAATAAACTTATTTTCTTTCAAATAATTATTTGCATTGCATGCAAAAACAGACGTAATAGGAAAAACAGTTTTGAATAAATCATTATTATACATCTCTTCTTATGAAGACAATTTTTTTCTAAGTTATTTTAAAGAAACCCCTGACAACTTTTCACCTCTCAGGTCCTGATGTCCTTGAAGAGCTGAACCGATTTCAACCAAACATAGTTAAGAACACTCTCGACTGATATACCTACCTTTTAAACAAAAAAACTTCATTAAAATCGGATCATCCGTTTGGGTGCTACGATGCCACAGACAGACACATATACATCTACACTCACAGACACGTCAAACTTATAACACCCCGTCGTTTTTGCGTCGGGGGTTAAAAAGAAGAATCAACTAGGTTTACTGCTTTTAACATCGCCTACTAACGCCGCCTTTCGCATTTAGATCGACCAGTTAAAAAGTATATTAAATTTAATTTGAATTCTAGTGCGCATAATTTGTCTGCAAATCAGTGTTTTCGGTTTAACTTTGAAATACTTTGTTTGAAAAAAGGGAATATATAGATATTGATTTAAATACCTGTCTTCTGCAACTAGTAAGGGTACTTAGTAAGTGTAGAAGTGACACCTAGTGATACTACCTAGACTCTAGAGGGCACAGACTGTTCAGAATGTGTTGAATTTCTTAAACATATTATGGACAAATAAAAATTGTTGGTACTTGTTAGTGTTTGTGTGCCATAAAGTAATAATGTTCCAAATACTGTGTTACGCCGTGAAACTTGAGTACGCTATATCTTCGACGGAACCAAGAGTAGCATCAAATAATTAAAACGCATTGCTGTGCGAAGCTTCGAGAATAGGAGTACATACTCAGGCCTGGCAAATTCCAGAAAAGTCCGACATACGCTATTATTATTAGATAACATTCAGTAGGTAGTTATGTGGGTGGATAAGGGAATTTGTACCTTCCGGTGTTAGCAATAGAGTCGAAATTTGCATGTAAGGTGGTAGATAAGTACCTACTTACGAGAGTAATAATAATGATTTATGGCCTCCCGATGCGACTATTTTGTGCTAGAATGTCCTTGAAATGTCGGTATCGAGAAATTTCGATGACTTCGCATATAAATACGGGTCCCTGGCTAGAAGCAGTTTTAGTTTGATTTCGTCAGCGATACAGAGCGAACTACCTAAGTGCTTGAAGTGATACCTAGCGACCTAAGCGATACTAAACGGAACTCTGAGTGTTTATAGTGATTGGTTATTTGTTGATTGGACTAATTTGTCATTGTTTTGTGGTGAATAAAGTTCTCTGCTAGTAAACCGGCATTTAATTACTCACGTTCGTAACAACTGGTGTCAGAAGTGAGATGCCATTACTACAGAGGGACGACGAACAGGGACCACGAACAAGGAGGCAAGTGGAGATGGATGCTGCACGTCAACGTCTGGAAGCGGAAGATCGGGCTGGTATGGGAGCAACGGCAGCTGCTGAGGCGCCAACAGGGCCGTCCTCGGAAATGAACCTCGCCGCAGTGTTGGCTGCCATGCAAGCTAGTATGGAAGCTACCCGCCGCGAACAGGAAGCTGCCCGCCGCGAACAGGAAGCTGCCCGCCGCGAACAAGAGGCTAACCAGCGTAAGCTCCAGGATCTAATCGCGGCTAACCAGGAAGAAGCCCGCCGCGAACAAGAGGCTAACCAACGTAAGCTCCAGGACCTAATCGCGGCTAACCAGGAAGAAGCCCGCCGCGAACAGAAAGCTGCCCGCCGCGAACAGGAAGCTGCCCGCCGCGAACAGGAGGAAGCCCGCCGGGATCAAGAGGCTAAGCAGAACCTGATCCTCGAAAAAATCGATCACGGCCTCGTCACGTTGGGCGAGAAAGTGAAAAATCTCACCTTAGAGGTCAAGGAGGTTTCCGCCCGAGCTGATAGCCTCGAAACCAGAATTGATGGCCACGAAGATCGCCTGCTGGACATCAACAAAAAAAATTATCAAGCTCGAAGCACGCGAACCCGTTGCTGTTAGCGCACCATCAGCCGCAAAATTTGATATGCCGCGTTTTGATGGCACGTCGTCCTGGACGGCTTTTAAGTACCAATTCCAAACACTGGTCAAGACGAACCGCTGGGATGATGACCAGTCTTTCGCGGCGTTAACTTTGGCCCTACGAGGGGACGCTCTGCTGGTCCTAGAGAACCTTCCTCCAGACGGTAGGACGTTGGAGCGTCTAATGGAGGGACTAGACACTCGCTATGGTGACAAGCACCTCGAACATGTTTTCCGCGCGCAACTTCGCGAGAGAACGCAGAGGTCGAACGAGAGCCTTCAGCAGTGGGGAGTAGAGGTTGAACGGCTGGTCCGGCGGGCATACATGTCGATGACACCGGAGATGGTGGAAGTAAATCTGGTGCAAGCATTCATCGACGGTCTACGGGATACTGAAGTCAGGGCTACGGTGCGACTCGGACACCACCAAACTCTGAAGAGTGCGATGGCCCACGCTTTGGAAGTGGAAGCCGTACGACAAGACTCACGTACACACAGAGTTCGGGAAGTGGTGGTCTCACCTTCAGTGCAACCACGTCACCGAGAAGTGGCTTCGTCGGCAAAGTCCCGCTATATTCCGTCGTGCTATGGATGTGGAGAAAAAGGGCACATTCGTACCGATTGCCCTAAGAGGAAGAGGGGAAGTGTGGACTCCGGAACTCAAGTTAACGAGGAGTCGTTAAACTAAATGTCGCCAGGGCCGCGGGGCGGGTGCTGGCTGGTCAACTGAAGGCCCCAACCATCACCATCAATCAAGTCCACAACGGAAATAGTTTGATCATCGAGGGAACGCTGAATCAACGTGCTTGCAATTTCACCGTTGACACCGGGGCGTCACGGACTATTATAAGACCTGAGCTGCTGAAACGCACCATCTTGTGGCAAACAGAAACCCCAGCCTACCGACTTCAGACAGCCACCGGCCAGCCAGTCTCCGTCCTCGGTGATACAGAAATCGAGTTTAAAATCGGTGATCAAGTGTACACCCATTCAGCGTTAATTGCGAATATTACCGACGATTGCATACTGGGTCTCGACTTCCTGCGGAATTACCGATGTGTTTTAGATATCGATAAAGGAGTATTGAAATTCCCAGACCAAGAAGTCTTCCTGCAAGGAATTAACACATGCAACCTCTATTGCTTAAAGGATACCACATTGGCTCCAAGAACGGAAACCTTAGTCGAAGTTAAATTTCCTAAGAAAGTTAGGCAACGCAGATGTGTTATGGTTGAAGACATTGGCCGGCACCCGGAACTTATCACCGCGAGGACATTAGTTATGACGAAAGGAAGATCCAAGGTCAGGATTGTTAATCTTGGGAAAAAGGAGATCCAGTTGAAGAAAAACAGTGTTGTTGGAAGATGTGAAGAAGTGAAGTATCTCCGCCAAATCAACACATCTTCAGTAAAACAAGACGCAATAAAAGGTGAACCTGATCACATCCAGCAACTTCTGGAAAATTCTAAGAGCAATTTATCAGTTTCGGAACTACAGCAAGCCAAGGAATTTCTGCTACGGTTCCGGGATATCTTTGCAACGGGAAAAGATTGCGGAAGAACAGGTCTCGTCAAGCATGAGATAGATACAGGTGATGCTAGACCAATTAAACAGAGACCGCGCCGCATACCCTGGGCTAAAGAAACTGAGGTAGCAGAAATGGTAAAGGATATGGCTGATAGCGGAATAATTGAACCTTCTACGAGCCCATGGTCTTCTCCTGTCGTTCTGGTGAAGAAGAAGGACGGCAGTACCAGATTCTGTGTAGACTACAGAATGCTGAATGATGTAACGAAGAAGGACAGTTATCCCTTGCCTAGGATAGACGACACACTGGATATGCTCAGTGGTATGAAGTGGTTTTCAACCATTGACTTGAAGAGTGGCTACTGGCAAGTGGAAATTAGCGAGAAAGATAAGGAAAAGACGGCGTTCAGTACAGGAATTGGCAACGGCCTGTGGCAATTTAACGTCATGCCTTTTGGGTTGTGCAACGCTCCAGCGACGTTTGAACGCCTCATGGATAGAGTCATGGTGGGCCTTCTTGGTGACGTCTGTCTGGTATATTTGGATGACGTCATTATAATGGGCCGCACTTTTAAGGAACACCTGAGAAATATGGAGAAAGTATTCACCAGGATACGGGGGGCTAACCTAAAACTAAGCCCAAAGAAGTGTGCCCTGTTCAAGAAGGAGGTCAGCTACCTAGGACACGTCATCTGCGTCGATGGAGTGAGAACCGATCCTGAGAAGATAAAGGCTGTCCAACAGTGGCCGGCTCCAAAGAACAAAACAGAAGTACGTGCATTTCTAGGGTTGTGCACATACTACAGACGGTTTGTTATGAGTTTTTCGGAGATTGCAAAACCTTTACATCAGCTGACTGAGGATAAACGAGATTTTATCTGGGACAAGAACTGTGAGTCAGCATTCAACGAACTAAAGCAACGGCTATGTGAAGCGCCTATACTGGGGTATCCGAGCAGAGATGGAAGATTTGTCGTCGATACCGACGCCAGCAACACAGGAATTGGTGGAGTGCTGTCGCAGGTGCAAGAAGATAGGCAAGTCGTGATCGCTTACTTCAGTAAGGCACTTTCAAAACCAGAAAGGAACTACTGCGTGACTCGACGAGAACTACTGGCTGTTGTAAAAACTTTGCAACATTTCCACAAGTACCTCATAGGGAGACAGTTTACGTTGAGGACGGACCACGCTGCATTGAAATGGCTTCTACAATTCAAAAACCCTGAGGGTCAAGTTGCAAGATGGCTAGAGCAGCTGCAGGAGTTCAACTTTGTGACGGAACATCGTAGTGGAAAAGGGCATAACAATGCTGACGCCCTGTCGCGACGTCCATGTAATGAGGACTGTAGACATTGCCAGCAAAATGAAGCCCGGGAACACGTAAACTTAATTAGGGCTGAAGGCAACTTTAAGAAGTCCCAGGAAGAAGATGACGATATTCGACCTATACTGGACTGGAAGCGTAGTGGAACTAGGCCTCAGTGGAATGAAGTATCGTCACATAGTCCTGTCACAAAGAGCTACTGGGCACAGTGGGACAGTTTAGTCCTAGAAAATGACGTGCTTTGTAGGAAATGGGAATCGAACGATGGCAAGGAGGTGACCACACAAGTGATAGTACCACGACGTGAAGTGGTCCCCCTGCTTCAGGAGATACACGATGGCGCTTCTGGTGGACACCTGGGAATCAAGAAAACTCTACTGAAAGTGAGACAGCGGTATTACTGGCTCAATTGTAGAGAAGACATAGAGCAATGGTGTCGGAAATGTACAGCATGCGCATCCGTCAAAGGACCACAGACTAGGAGCAGGGGCAAGCTTCAGTTGTACAATGTAGGAGCCCCATGGGAACGCATTGCCATCGACGTTGCTGGACCTTTCCCAGTGACAGATGACGGAAACAAATACATAGTGGTGATACAGGACTATTTCACAAAGTGGCCTGAAGTTTTCGCCATACCCAATCAGGAAGCGACGACAGTGGCGAAAAAGGTGGTCGAAGAAGTAGTATGTCGGTATGGCGCACCTTTGGAGATCCATTCCGATCAAGGCCGCAACTTCGAATCTGCGCTGTTCCAGGAAATGTGCACTCTTCTGGGGATTTACAAGACACGCACAACACCTGCGCACCCACAGTCGGACGGAATGGTGGAGAGGTTTAACCAGACCCTGGAGAATCACCTGGCTAAGGTTGTCGATGACCATCAGAAAGATTGGGACCGGTATATTCCACTATTTCTGATGTCTTATCGATCAGCAGTGCATGATAGCACGGGCCATACCCCAGCTAGAGTGAATTTCGGCAGGGAGATGAGACTTCCAGTCGATACCATAACCGGCGTGCCACCTGACAAGACTAAGCCAGTTACGGACTTCGTAAGTGACCTCCAAGATCAATTGGATGAAGTGCATAAACGAGTGCGTGAGAATAGCCTGCACACCAGCGTTAAAATGAAAACTCGATACGACCGCAATGCCAACGCCAAGGGATTTGAGGAAGGTGCACTGGTTTGGCTCCACAACCCACTTCGACGAAAAGGGAAGTCGCCGAAACTTCAAGCTCGATGGGAGGGACCCTACACCGTGATAAAAAGGATCAACGACGTTACCTACCGCATCAAGAAAGGGTTACGAGGGAAACCTAAGGTAGTCCACGTGGATAGATTGGCGCCGTATCACGGATCTAATAATGCTCGGGACGAGCATGACTAAGAGGGGGGCACTGTTACGCCGTGAAACTTGAGTACGCTATATCTTCGACGGAACCAAGAGTAGCATCAAATAATTAAAACGCATTGCTGTGCGAAGCTTCGAGAATAGGAGTACATACTCAGGCCTGGCAAATTCCAGAAAAGTCCGACATACGCTATTATTATTAGATAACATTCAGTAGGTAGTTATGTGGGTGGATAAGGGAATTTGTACCTTCCGGTGTTAGCAATAGAGTCGAAATTTGCATGTAAGGTGGTAGATAAGTACCTACTTACGAGAGTAATAATAATGATTTATGGCCTCCCGATGCGACTATTTTGTGCTAGAATGTCCTTGAAATGTCGGTATCGAGAAATTTCGATGACTTCGCATATAAATACGGGTCCCTGGCTAGAAGCAGTTTTAGTTTGATTTCGTCAGCGATACAGAGCGAACTACCTAAGTGCTTGAAGTGATACCTAGCGACCTAAGCGATACTAAACGGAACTCTGAGTGTTTATAGTGATTGGTTATTTGTTGATTGGACTAATTTGTCATTGTTTTGTGGTGAATAAAGTTCTCTGCTAGTAAACCGGCATTTAATTACTCACGTTCGTAACAACTGTAATAACCTCTTACAGCCGAATACTTCAGTAAACCGAGGCCAGCTAAAGTTTTTCAGTGGGCTTACAGTAACTCCTGTAGAGAACATCAGTATAGGTGATGTCAGCCATATTGAAAGCATTGCTGTCAAAGAAGAATTACCAGCTGTTTGTGAGAGACTAGATGATGTCATTGAGCCGGAGGAGGAACAGCTAGGTGGACGTAAGTTTTACGATTGGATAGTAATTTCATGGTTATGCGATCAAAATAAAATATTTATGTTACTGAAATTATTTTTTACTGTTGAACTTTTTTTGTTATTTACAGATCTTTACCCGGAAAATGTAAACATAGAAAATTTAGATGTGGAAAATACATCAACACTCCAATATTCTGAATCAGATTCGGAAGCAGATATGCCTTTAACCCGATTCAAAATAGAAGCGGAAGAACAAGAAGTATTGAGGAAGAAGCGAGGAGCCAGTGACACGACACGTAAGTATTAGTTAGCGAATCGTTGTGTGAGCGAACACGCCGACTGGTTCCACAACATGAACTTACCAAAAACAACGTCAGGCGTCCTGTCTGTACACTCTTGAGCAGCACACACACACTGCTACACCTCGAGTAGTTGCTCTCGCTGGAGAGCACACTCCTGCTGCCAGATGACTCACAGCACATCTGCTTAAAGTACTGAACACTGATTACAGGTAAAACAGAGAAGGTCTGTGCGTAGGATCACAGACGTTATCATTTACTTAGAGTCGTGTTATGAAACGCTTGGACGCAAGCAGCATAGTTAATAAAAAGTAACCGGAAGGTTATGAATCTGGTAGATTCGTGTTGTATCACTGATCTAGCACAACTTGATCATAAATATTAAAAAACCTGCAGAACTTACTCCTCGGCTCTAATGACAACCATTCTACACTTAAGAGCAAAGAAATCGCACATGACTCGTAATTTGTTTTAATACTGATTTTACCTCAAATCTAAAAAAAAATCACGGTGCTCCGCAGGCCGACTGTAGATAGTTGGGGGCCCAAGTAGTGTGCTAGCCACACACGAAAGGCTGCCCCGCCATCTGCGAAAAATCTCAGGGTGGCCCCATCGTGCCGGTTGGCGACCGGGTAGGAGGACCCGATGGCGATCTCTGGGGGGGTTCTCGGGCGTCCCCGCAGTCTCCAGATCAAACCTCCATTGGCGCAGCAACTCTGATTGTGTTGTTGGGTCTAACATCGCATCACCTCGCTCAATTGTCATCTTCCATCACTCCTATTCACTCTAAACCCATGTAATGTAATGAAAGGTAAAAAGAAAAGCAGGTTTCGACAGCGGTTGCACGTCCTCCCATTTCAAATGCATCCGTGTGAATCCGAAATGGAAGGCTAAAGAAGGGAATACACTGTATTAATATACTGGTCAACCAAGAATTTTAAGTTTGACTCTCTTTTTCAAATTCAAATATTAAGGTCTTGAATCTTAATAGTCTCATCACATTCTGCCACGTGTGGCGTGCCAATATTTGGTACATAAATCATTTTTATAAATGTAGTTACTCAGATACCCGCAAAACGAGACACAATAGTAAAACAATAACAGCGCGGTCTCATTGGACCGGTTGGGGATTCAAACGTTAAAATAATATGTTAGTAATCGGTTAATATGAACACAAAACAATTATGGCATGTCATCTTAAAATATTCATCTACCTAGCCTTTTCCCAACTACATATTGTTACGAACGTGAGTAATTAAATGCCGGTTTACTAGCAGATAACTTTATTCACCACAAAACAATGACAAGTTAGTCCAATCAACAAATAACCAATCACTATAAACACTCAGAGTTCCGTTTAGTATCGCTTAGGTCGCTAGGTATCACTTCAAGCACTTAGGTAGTTCGCTCTGTATCGCTGACGAAATCAAACTGAAAAGCTTCTAGCCGGGGGCCCGTATTTATATTCGAAGTCATCGAAATTTCTCGATACCGACGTTTCAAGGACATTCTAGCACAAAATAGTCGCATCGGGAGGCCATAAATCATTATTATTACTCTCGTAAGTAGGTACTTATCTACCACCTTACATGCGAATTTCGACTCTATTGCTAATACCGGAAGGTACAAATTCCCTTATCCACCCACATAACTACCTACTGAATCTTATGTAATAATAATAGTGTATGTCGGACTTTTCTGGAATTTGCCAGGCCTGAGTATGTACTCCTATTCTCGAAGCTTCGCACAGCAATGCGTTTTAATTATTTGATGCTACCCTTGGTTCCGTCGAAGATATAGCGTACTCAACTTTCACGGCGTAACAGTGCCCCCCTCTTAGTCATGCTCGTCCCGAGCATTATTAGATCCGTGATATGGCGCCAATCTATCCACGTGGACTACCTTAGGTTTCCCTCGTAACCCTTTCTTGATGCGGTAGGTAACGTCGTTGATCCTTTTTATCACGGTGTAGGGTCCCTCCCATCGAGCTTGAAGTTTCGGCGACTTCCCTTTTCGTCGAAGTGGGTTGTGGAGCCAAACCAATGCACCTTCCTCAAATCCCTTGGCGTTGGCATTGCGGTCGTATCTAGTTTTCATTTTAACGCTGGTGTGCAGGCTATTCTCACGCACTCGTTTATGCACTTCATCCAATTGATCTTGGAGGTCACTTACGAAGTCCGTAACTGGCTTAGTCTTGTCAGGTGGCACGCCGGTTATGGTATCGACTGGAAGTCTCATCTCCCTGCCGAAATTCACTCTTGCTGGGGTATGGCCCGTGCTATCATGCACTGCTGATCGATAAGACATCAGAAATAGTGGAATATACCGGTCCCAATCTTTCTGATGGTCATCGACAACCTTAGCCAGGTGATTCTCCAGGGTCTGGTTAAACCTCTCCACCATTCCGTCCGACTGTGGGTGCGCAGGTGTTGTGCGTGTCTTGTAAATCCCCAGAAGAGTGCACATTTCCTGGAACAGCGCAGATTCGAAGTTGCGGCCTTGATCGGAATGGATCTCCAAAGGTGCGCCATACCGACATACTACTTCTTCGACCACCTTTTTCGCCACTGTCGTCGCTTCCTGATTGGGTATGGCGAAAACTTCAGGCCACTTTGTGAAATAGTCCTGTATCACCACTATGTATTTGTTTCCGTCATCTGTCACTGGGAAAGGTCCAGCAACGTCGATGGCAATGCGTTCCCATGGGGCTCCTACATTGTACAACTGAAGCTTGCCCCTGCTCCTAGTCTGTGGTCCTTTCACGGATGCGCACGCTGTACATTTCCGACACCATTGCTCTATGTCTTCTCTACAATTGAGCCAGTAATACCGCTGTCTCACTTTCAGTAGAGTTTTCTTGATTCCCAGGTGTCCACCAGAAGCGCCATCGTGTATCTCCTGAAGCAGGGGGAACACTTCACGTCGTGGTACTATCACTTGTGTGGTCACCTCCTTCCCATCGTTCGATTCCCATTTCCTACAAAGCACATCATTTTCTAGGACTAAACTGTCCCACTGCGCCCAGTAGCTCTTTGTGACAGGACTATGTGACGATACTTCATTCCACTGAGGCCTAGTTCCACTACGCTTCCAGTCCAGTATAGGTCGAATATCGTCATCTTCTTCTTGGGACTTCTTAAAGTTGCCTTCAGCCCTAATTAAGTTCACGTGTTCCCGGGCTTCATTTTGCTGGCAATGTCTACAGTCCTCATCACATGGACGTCGCGACAGGGCGTCAGCATTGTTATGCCCTTTTCCGCTACGATGTTCTGTCACAAAGTTGAACTCCTGCAGCTGCTCTAGCCATCTTGCAACTTGACCCTCAGGGTTTTTGAATTGTAGAAGCCATTTCAATGCAGCGTGGTCCGTCCTCAACGTAAACTGTCTCCCTATGAGGTACTTGTGGAAATGTTGCAAAGTTTTTACAACAGCCAGTAGTTCTCGTCGAGTCACGCAGTAGTTCCTTTCTGGTTTTGAAAGTGCCTTACTGAAGTAAGCGATCACGACTTGCCTATCTTCTTGCACCTGCGACAGCACTCCACCAATTCCTGTGTTGCTGGCGTCGGTATCGACGACAAATCTTCCATCTCTGCTCGGATACCCCAGTATAGGCGCTTCACATAGCCGTTGCTTTAGTTCGTTGAATGCTGACTCACAGTTCTTGTCCCAGATAAAATCTCGTTTATCCTCAGTCAGCTGATGTAAAGGTTTTGCAATGTCCGAAAAACTCATAACAAACCGTCTGTAGTATGTGCACAACCCTAGAAATGCACGTACTTCTGTTTTGTTCTTTGGAGCCGGCCACTGTTGGACAGCCTTTATCTTCTCAGGATCGGTTCTCACTCCATCGGCGCAGATGACATGTCCTAGGTAGCTGACCTCCTTCTTGAACAGGGCACACTTCTTTGGGCTTAGTTTTAGGTTAGCCCCCCGTATCCTGGTGAATACTTTCTCCAAATTTCTCAGGTGTTCCTTAAAAGTGCGGCCCATTATAATGACGTCATCCAAATATACCAGACAGACGTCACCAAGAAGGCCCACCATGACTCTATCCATGAGGCGTTCAAACGTCGCTGGAGCGTTGCACAACCCAAAAGGCATGACGTTAAATTGCCACAGGCCGTTGCCAATTCCTGTACTGAACGCTGTCTTTTCCTTATCTTTCTCGCTAATTTCCACTTGCCAGTAGCCACTTTTCAGGTCAATGGTTGAAAACCACTTCATACCACTGAGCATATCCAGTGTGTCGTCTATCCTAGGCAAGGGATAACTGTCCTTCTTCGTTACATCATTCAGCATTCTGTAGTCTACACAGAATCTGGTACTGCCGTCCTTCTTCTTCACCAGAACGACAGGAGAAGACCATGGGCTCGTAGATGGTTCAATTATTCCGCTATCAGCCATATCCTTTACCATTTCTGCTACCTCAGTTTCTTTAGCCCAGGGTATGCGGCGCGGTCTCTGTTTAATTGGTCTAGCATCACCTGTATCTATCTCATGCTTGACGAGACCTGTTCTTCCGCAATCTTTTCCCGTTGCAAAGATATCCCGGAACCGTAGCAGAAATTCCTTGGCTTGCTGTAGTTCCGAAACTGATAAATTGCTCTTAGAATTTTCCAGAAGTTGCTGGATGTGATCAGGTTCACCTTTTATTGCGTCTTGTTTTACTGAAGATGTGTTGATTTGGCGGAGATACTTCACTTCTTCACATCTTCCAACAACACTGTTTTTCTTTAACTGGATCTCCTTTTTCCCAAGATTTACAATCCTGACCTTGGATCTTCCTTTCGTCATAACTAATGTCCTCGCGGTGATAAGTTCCGGGTGCCGGCCAATGTCTTCAACCATAACACATCTGCGTTGCCTAATTTTCTTAGGAAATTTAACTTCGACTAAGGTTTCCGTTCTTGGAGCCAATGTGGTATCCTTTAAGCAATAGAGGTTGCATGTGTTAATTCCTTGCAGGAAGACTTCTTGGTCTGGGAATTTCAATACTCCTCTATCGATATCTAAAACACATCGGTAATTCCGCAGGAAGTCGAGACCCAGTATGCAATCGTCGGTAATATTCGCAATTAACGCTGAATGGGTGTACACTTGATCACCGATTTTAAACTCGATTTCTGTATCACCGAGGACGGAGACTTGCTGGCCAGTGGCTGTCTGAAGTCGGTAGGCTGGGGTTTCTGTTTGCCACAAGATGGTGCGTTTCAGCAACTCAGGTCTTATAATAGTCCGTGACGCCCCGGTGTCAACGGTGAAATTGCAAGCACGTTGATTCAGCGTTCCCTCGATGATCAAACTATTTCCATTGTGGACTTGATTGATGGTGATGGTTGGGGCCTTCAGTTGACCAGCCAGCACCCGCCCCGCGGCCCTGGCGACATCTAGTTTAACGACTCCTCGTTAACTTGAGTTCCGGAGTCCACACTTCCCCTCTTCCTCTTGGGGCAATCGGTACGAATGTGCCCTTTTTCTCCACATCCATAACACGTCGGAATATAGCGTGACTTTGCCGACGGAGCCACTTCTCGGTGACGTGGTTGCACTGAAGGTGAGACCACCACTTCCCGAACTCTGTGCGTACGTGAGTCTTGTCGTACGGCTTCCACTTCCAAAGCGTGGGCCATCGCACTCTTCAGAGTTTGGTGGTGTCCGAGTCGCACCGTAGCCCTGACTTCAGTATCCCGTAGACCGTCGATGAATGCTTGCACCAGATTTACTTCCACCGTCTCCGGTGTCATCGACATGTATGCCCGCCGGACCAGCCGTTCAACCTCTACTCCCCACTGCTGCAGGCTCTCGTTCGACCTCTGCGTTCTCTCGCGAAGTTGCGCGCGGAAAACATGTTCGAGGTGCTTGTCACCATAGCGAGTGTCTAGTCCCTCCATTAGACGCTCCAACGTCCTGCCGTCTGGAGGAAGGTTCTCTAGGACCAGCAGAGCGTCCCCTCGTAGGGCCAAAGTTAACGCCGCGAAAGACTGGTCATCATCCCAGCGGTTCGTCTTGACCAGTGTTTGGAATTGGTACTTAAAAGCCGTCCAGGACGACGTGCCATCAAAACGCGGCATATCAAATTTTGCGGCTGATGGTGCGCTAACAGCAACGGGTTCGCGTGCTTCGAGCTTGACAATCTTTTTGTTGATGTCCAGCAGGCGATCTTCGTGGCCATCAATTCTGGTTTCGAGGCTATCAGCTCGGGCGGAAACCTCCTTGACCTCTAAGGTGAGATTTTTCACTTTCTCGCCCAACGGGACGAGGCCGTGATCGATTTTTTCGAGGATCAGGTTCTGCTTAGCCTCTTGATCCCGGCGGGCTTCCTCCTGTTCGCGGCGGGCAGCTTCCTGTTCGCGGCGGGCTTCTTCCTGGTTAGCCGCGATTAGATCCTGGAGCTTACGCTGGTTAGCCTCTTGTTCGCGGCGGGCAGCTTCCTGTTCGCGGCGGGCTTCTTCCTGGTTAGCCGCGATTAGATCCTGGAGCTTACGTTGGTTAGCCTCTTGTTCGCGGCGGGCAGCTTCCTGTTCGCGGCGGGCTTGTTCCATACTAGCTTGCATGGCGGCCAACACTGCGGCGAGGTTCATTTCCGAGGATGGCCCTGTTGGCGCCTCAGCAGCTGCCGTTGCTCCCATACCAGCCCGATCTTCCGCTTCCAGACGTTGACGTGCAGCATCCATCTCCACTTGCCTCCTTGTTCGTGGTCCCTGTTCGTCGTCCCTCTGTAGTAATGGCATCTCACTTCTGACACCAGTTGTTACGAACGTGAGTAATTAAATGCCGGTTTACTAGCAGATAACTTTATTCACCACAAAACAATGACAAGTTAGTCCAATCAACAAATAACCAATCACTATAAACACTCAGAGTTCCGTTTAGTATCGCTTAGGTCGCTAGGTATCACTTCACACACTTAGGTAGTTCGCTCTGTATCGCTGACGAAATCAAACTGAAAAGCTTCTAGCCGGGGGCCCGTATTTATATTCGAAGTCATCGAAATTTCTCGATACCGACGTTTCAAGGACATTCTAGCACAAAATAGTCGCATCGGGAGGCCATAAATCATTATTATTACTCTCGTAAGTAGGTACTTATCTACCACCTTACATGCGAATTTCGACTCTATTGCTAATACCGGAAGGTACAAATTCCCTTATCCACCCACATAACTACCTACTGAATCTTATGTAATAATAATAGTGTATGTCGGACTTTTCTGGAATTTGCCAGGCCTGAGTATGTACTCCTATTCTCGAAGCTTCGCACAGCAATGCGTTTTAATTATTTGATGCTACCCTTGGTTCCGTCGAAGATATAGCGTACTCAAGTTTCACGGCGTAACAATATATTGGGGTCGGCTTCCAGTCAAGCCGGATTTAGCTGAATACCAGTATTTCATCATCGTCATCTTAAAATAATATGTGGATTCAATTCAAATTATTTTTCAATATCGAAAGAAATTCTGTAATGTTTCCCGTCCGTTGGATATTGTGCTCTAAAACTTTTCAAAGGTACTTTTTCACTGAGTATTTTTCAGTTTTATCATTAGAAAGGTGATGAAATAGGCTTTCAATTTGTGTATGCATTTTTTTAATATCTGCTCGGATTCATGAAAATAATTAACAACAACACAACAAGTCATGATGTGCGATTTTTTTGCTCTCGAGTGTATTTCCTTTCATTTGATTGTTTTGAATTTGGCGCTTATTAGATTAAAATCACAGGGGCGGCCGTTGTGAAGAAACAAAAACCGATGATGAAAGTCCTAGAAGAGGTAATTACAGAAAATCAAAAGAAGAATGAAGAATCAGTCGCAAAAGTTACCCAGTGCACCTCAAATATTTGTGTTGTTGATACTACTGTCGACACAAGCGGTCGTAATAATATTACAAAACGTATTTTGACAAAACATGCTCCTATAGGCACTGGTGGAGCACATTACAAGTGTGATATTTGTCAGCGTAGTTTTAATAAAAACAGTGGTCTTATACGGCATATGCGAATACATACTGGTGAGAAACCTTACAAGTGTGATGTTTGTCAGCGTAGTTTTAATAAAAACTGTGTTCTCACACGACATATGCGAATACACACTAATGAAAAACCTTACAAATGTGTAGAATGTCAGCTTTGTTTTCGTGAGAAAGGTAATTTAACAAATCACATTCGTACGCACACTGGTGAAAAACCTTACAAGTGTGAAGAATGTCAGCGGTGTTTTGTTCGGAAAAATCATTTAAAAAGCCACATTCTTACACACACTGGTGAGAAACCTTACAAGTGTGATGAATGTCAGCGTTGTTTTGTTCAGAAGAATCATTTAAAAAGTCACATTCATACACACACTCGTGAGAAGCCTTACAAGTGTGAAAAATGTCAACTTTGTTTTAGTTTTAAGAGTAATTTAAGGTGTCACATTCGTATACACACTGGTGAGAAACCTTACAAATGTGAAGAATGTCAGCGTTGTTTTAATCAGAGGAGTACTTTAATGCGACACATTCGTGCGCACACTGGCGAGTAGCTTTAAAAGTGTGAAGAATGTCATCTTTATTTTAGTCATAAGATAACTTTTTTAAAACATTCGACGTAGACACGTTAGTGAAAAACCATATAAGTATATTTTGTTAGCGCTATTTTACTGAAAAAAGATTTTTAACAAAAATGCTGGTGAAAAACCTTTGAAATGTCTGTAGAAGTTGTTTTGGTGAGAAGAGTCATGTAACAAGGCAGTATATTAGGACCCTTTTTGTTTTTACTTTACATTAATGATTTGCTGACGACACAACCCTTAGTATTGAACTAACTGACAAAAATATCGCCAAATATGAAAAGAGAGAATGGCTAAAAGATAACAATTTACATATTAATATTGATAAAACTAAACTTCGACGCCCCCCGCGAATAATCCGGTAATCGTAAAAACGTAAATGTTCAGGAAAAATAAAAAACCATTTTTCCTTAATAACTCCATTAAACAGCAAGTATTAGAGACTTTTTATATCGCATATGAAAGCTAATTTTTTCAACTATCTGGTTATTTCATCAAAATTTAAGTAGTCCCAAGGGTTTCGTTATAATTTAGCTGAATGCATTTTACTATATTAGTGTAGGTCAAGCTCTGATCAGTAATGTCACTTACGATATTGTTCGTGTAAATTTATATTTTCGACGGCAACAGTAAAATCTTGTTGCGATATTATTCGTGTATCATTTATTTTTTCGACGGCAACAGTAAAATCTTGTTGCGATATTATTCGTGTAAATTTATATTTTCGACGACAACGGTAAAATCACGTTGCTCTATTATTCGTGTACTTTGTTTTGTATAATGAATATTTGTAAAAAAAAGCAATTATTAGGTTATTCGATTGTTTAACAGTTTATTATTATGACTATTACTGTTTATTCGAATAGTTTACTTAAGTAGGTATTATTTTATTGTCGGAAAACTTACACCTAGAATACAGATAGTTGAATAATATTGACAGAAGGCCAATTACAAGTTTTCACAGATAGTTTTAGAGTAAAATAAAAGACAGTAGACAGAATAAAAGAAAGAAAGAAATGAAGACGCTCGGAGCAAGTACACAAAGCAAGGATTATTTCATTGATTATTAAATTTATCGAAAAACTGAGTGCACATAATTTTCTTTAGTTTAGTGACGCTGGTAGAGAACAAATCCAGATCAGCATCAACACTTACACACAATGCGTTATATGATCTACTAGTTCTTATTATGTGGGATTTTTTCCTGTAAAAACAACGCACTAGAAGTAAAGGATGGAACTCGCAGCCCAAGCTTACCAATCAGTTCTGAGCAGTCGACTGAACCATTGGCTATGTTAAATAACAATGCTATGTCAGTAATTTTTCTCTGCTCAGGTAGTGGAAGAATGTGAAACTTCCTGCAACGACTATTATAGTCAGGTAGATAAGTTTTAGATCTATACTGAATGTACCTTAAAAAATTCCTTTGGATACTTTCAATGCGATGAATGTAGCAGTTGTAAATAGGGTTCCATACCAGTGAATAATATTCGAGATTACTACGCCAAAAGCACAATAAAGAATTTTAAATGTTTTAACTTTTTGAAATCGGCTGGTATTCTCAAAATAAAACCTAGTGCTTTAGAAGCTTTTTTAATAATATCGTCAATGTGTGTCGTTTTGAAGCCATCTCAACAATATCTGGGTAGTTCTGATTTGCAAACCATGACGTAAAGTCAGTACGTTTTTAAATATTAAGAAATTCAGACAAATATTCTCGTTTAGACTCTTTTCTCGTGTAATGCGATTCTGCTTTGGGAAATAAATCAATATGATTTCTGATACTATCTTCAGTATCTAGCTTCATTTGATGTCTATTCTGATAGGCAGGCATCAGCGTTTATCGATCAAACTTTCATCTCTTTTCATTTTTTCTAAGGCCGTTTAAATCATTTGCTCAGTAACAGAAAATACCTTGCATACTTTGATTTCTTCATCTTTGAGGGGAAAATAATATTTTAATGTTTGAGATCAGGTACTTTTTCTACACTTACTTAAAATATTCTTTTTCTCATGAGGTTTTTTATTACGAGCAATATATAAAGGCCCGGTCGCTGTGGCGACGCTTAGGGAGGCCTATGTCCAGCAGAGGACGTCTTTCGGCTGAGATGATGATGGTGATGAATATATAAAAGGGTTGTGTAAAGAGCCACTCGATAATGAATGTAGCTCGAAATTGTTTCCTTAATAAATTCCCGAATAAGCCTACACTTACTTAAATAAGGTAGAAAACTATTAACCCGAATAATATCGTAATAATGTTTACTGTCAAATCATAATGATATTTTTTTCTCGTAAAGATCTAAAACCATATTATTCGTTTAAAATACCTTTTATGGTTTTTAATGTTCATGGAATATACGCGTAATTTTTCATATCTTCGTAAATAAAGATAGAAAAATTCTGAAAAAAAATTACATGGTGTATTTTAACTTCTAGATGCCGAAAAACGCATAACATGAAAAACCCCGTAATAGGTCATTACCGGATTCTTCGCGGGGGGCGTCGACTTATACAGTTTCAAACTTACAACAGCAATCATCACGGTTTAAAAATAAAATACGCAAATGACGCTATAGAAGAGGTTGAGAGGTTCTCTACTACATGTAGAGAATGTGTATGAATGTGTGTGATAAGGAGAGAAACAAACACAAATAGATTTAGAAGGAAGTAAGTCATATTATTTAGACATGTTGTAAGTTATAATTATTTAATTAATTAACTAGTATATTTAAGAATTTTCAGAGACTCATTGACCCCTCAGTCAAACCATTGTAACGGTTTTTTGGGGCTTACTTACCCCTTTTTGTAAGAAAGATAAATAAATAATAGATCTTTTTACAACCCTGTATTTAATCCTTATCCAATTAAATACGTTATTCATCACAAGTATTTGATTTTAAACAAAATTGCTCTTAAATCATTTTTCTTTTTTTTGTTATATTAAGGTGGGGAATCATCAAAATGTTTTCTCCCGCTCTGGGGGAGGGCGCGTCAGACTTTTACTAACTGATCGCGACGATAGTCGTGGTGGAGCAAAAATGAAAGAGTAGTTGACTGTATAACAAGCCAGGAGCTCGTGGCTAGATAATAACAGCCGCACAGGTCGATCTTCAAGGTTAAGCAACGCTTGCCTAGTTGGTCCGTGGATGGGTGACCATCTTAACATAACGAGTTTCCTCCGTGCCTCGGAAAGCACGTTAAGCCGTTGGTCCCGGCTATCATTTGGAGATCTTTGGCAGTCGTTACGGATAGTCAGAAGCCAGTAAATTTGACTCCAGTCTTGCCATGAAATTACAATGATCGTCTGTTAAATGGTTTGAGATTTGGATGATAAATTGACGCGAGCGCAGCAGTGCGTGAGGGCGAGCAACAGCTGACTGGTTGGCCCCCGCTTTTTTTTTTCCCTGTAGGGGAATCATCAGAATGACTTCTCCCACTCTTGGGCGGAGCGGGAGGGCGTGTCAGACTCTTACTGACTTAACCTCTATCCCGGTCCTTCGTTGCCATTGATCTGGGGGACACGGTGACAACCCTTCGGATACCGTGTTTGGTTGGCCCCCGCTGTCCCCGCACCCCGCTGTCACTGCCGCCAGCGCGCGGCGATGTTAAGTGGTCTCAACATACTACCCCCGTTGAGGTGTCTTCAACCGTAGAGACCGGCAGCGGGCAGATGGTGTTGAAGGCGCGCCGGATGACGCCCTTTCTTGTAAGGATGTCGGCGACCCTCGCGACGCCATCTCTACCTGGGAGAACATGTGTGATGTGTCCTAGAAGCCACATAAGAGGAGGTAAGGTTTTGTCCGGAAAAAATGTACCGACAAACTCTTATTCACGACAATAATCGTTGTCGTGAATAGAGATGTGCCGTTGCCGGGAATACTGCCCGAAGTGGGAATATTGGTGGCAACATTGCCAGCAATGTTGTCGGGAGTGGAAATATTTGGGAATATTGGTTAACCTGTGGAGCCCCGGGGGGTCGCCATTATTTATTTATATTTTAATATAATTAATATTAATAATATAAACTGTTATTGCTCTGTTTCTGTTGCTTCTGTAATTATACTACTAAATTACAATTTTAAATCGGTCGAGGTTTGCTGGCACAATTTTTTTCCAGCGGTTCTCAAAGTTAAAAGGTAATACTTGTTTACTGGCACGTTTTTGTGCCACCGAGGACCTACAGTTATATGTCAAATTAAAATAACATGACACCAAATAATTATCGAGTACTGCGCGCACGATGTCAAGGGGGGAGGGAGGGGGGAAGGGCTCTTGAGTGTAGGTATAAAATCTAATTCGCAATTTTTTACATAAATACGAAATGTCCGAAAAAAAAATGCCGAATTTGCTATCCGCAAGTAGACGAAAACCGTGCTTTCTCTGTAGAGATTTCGATGGAAAAGGTTTTCAGTAAGCAAAATCTTTTAATTAAAAAAATAATTTCTTTGAACAAAGATACCGTGCAATCAAAATCATGCAAGTCCTTGATCATCGAGGATACTACGTTTTGAAAACGGCGATCCGACCACTGCGCAAACGCACCTGCCATGTCAAAAAAATGAACTTAAAAGCAAAACACTGTAAGATAATCTGTATAAATAGGTATAGGTAAACAAAAGTAGTCACTCATTTTAGTGTGCGTTACCCCAGCAGGAAAGTATCTCCTAGAGATATATGAGTAGAACGTATAGTTTGTGCCTTATCTGGTGTAAATGTGCCCCCACATAAAAAATGTGTGCCCCCTGTCGTTTTGAAAAAAAAACGAAAAAACGATTCCTGCTGGGGTAACGTTTTTCTAGCAGGAAAATTCTAAACGAGTGATCGGAGAGAGAAAAATTGTGCATGGCCAGAGAGCTTATATGTGTGCCACTATGTGCCCCCAAAAATAAAATCTGTGCCCCTTCAGATTTTCGAGATATTGCGTTTCCTGCTGCAGTAACGTTTTGATGAATCGTATATCTCTAAAACCATTGCATGTGCCCCTGTAAAATAAACATACACGAGTAGCTCCTAATGTGTGCCCCTGTGTGCCCCAATTAGATTTAAGAAAATATTTATAGTTTTCAAGTTATCGCGGTTTTATGAAAACCCGAAAAAACATCGCAGCGCCTAAATGAGACAAGGCATAAGTTCGCTGAAAACTGTATTCGGTCCTTCTTGACGCTAATAATAACCATACAAAGTTTCAAAACGCTTCATGCATGCGTTTTTGAATAATCTTGCTAAAAGTCAAGACGATAGTGTCATAACTTTGACGGCAAAATACAAGGAACTGGCTAAATTTCAGATGTGTAGGTGTAAACCAAAATCATGTGCCTTTAGTCAAAAATATACGGTGAAAATATTGAGCTTGGAATGTTTCGCATTAAGTAAATATAAACAAAAAACCAAATTAAGTAAACAACGGCTGGTTATCCGACCAAATTTGAGTGACTACTAAAAAGCGACGGATTCATACATATCGATGACCTTCTTTATTTTACTCACTAACCGGTTGACACGTGTTGTGCCTGAGTACACTGAAGTAGAAAAGTAATAAATAATAAAATAAAGTTGTTATTGGATTATGTTCTACTAGCCGTTTCTATGACCTTACACATGATTAAGTACATTATAAATAATAGACTAAGTGCTATTCTAAGGTAAGCTATCTTCTCCATTCTAAATTTCATTAAATTACATCCAGTAATATATGTGTGAACGAAAGAATTACAACCAGATATTTGCCATTTGCTAGGTCTTTGACCAAAAATTTGATTGGTCCCGATGTTTAAAAAACATATAGTTCATGAAATGTATGATGAATACCTACTACTACTAAAAAGAGTTGGCGCTTTTTGTATAAAAATAAAAAGCTCGTATTTGTCTTTATGTATATATATTTATTGATAAGCCGTAGGTTAGATAAATTAACAGTAAGTTTTTCACCATTTTAAGGGGAATGGTCCAACCAGCCCGCGAAATTCAAAATTTCTTGCGTTTTTTGCAATTTGCAGGCCAGTGCTAGGTTGTAGGTTGATTAAAATATTATTTGCGGCTGTAAGACGTATGTAGTTACAGAATTATAATCATCAAAATTACTTTATTAACGTTATTTTTTCAAACCTGTTTCGTAGGTGAAATGTGTCTCGGAGATTGCAAGTCTATCTCTATGTCTATCAAAAATATTTCTATCTCTAAATTACGAATTGAGCAGAATTCCGTATTCTCAGTGAAAATAGAAATAAATTTCACGAAAATGTCGAGTCGAGTGAAGATAATATTACCATTAGGAAGAACCATAGAGTAAGTAAAATTCGCGACTGGTTGGAGCATTCCCGTTAATAGAAGATTCCCTTTTTTCGCCTCCCCACATGACACCGCTGCATATTATGTATATCTCTGGCCCCGCGGCATCCGCTAACGTCGTGTCGCAAGGAGTCGCTTTGTCTAGCTTGGAGAAAGTGAGACACCTAGTACTAGGACACCTACCTAGGTAAAGTATCGAAAGTGAAAATCGCTACTTTGCAAGAAAGCGATTTAAAGTTTATTTTTTGCATAATTTTGTCACGGGTGATTAAATCTTTATAAAAATTAGGTCTCTAACTATCGGGAAACGAAGTTGTATTAAAAAATATCCTTTAAAAAGAGCTCAAAACCGTAATAATAAAAAAATGCAATTTTTTTGATTCGATACTTTACGTAGGGACCATCGATTTAATATATTTTTTAATTAGCCCCCAAAACTTTTGAACGCAACTGTACGGACAACAGCTTAGGTATAATACGTCCAATAAAGAAGGTCATCGATATGTATGAATCCGTCGCTTTTTAGTAGTCACTCAAATTTGGTTGGATAACCAGCCGTTGTTTACTTAATTTGGTTTTTTGTTTATATTTACTTAATGCGAAACATTCCAAGCTCAATATTTTCACCGTATATTTTTGACTAAAGGCACATGATTTTGGTTTACACCTACACATCTGAAATTTAGCCAGTTCCTTGTATTTTGCCGTCAAAGTTATGACACTATCGTCTTGACTTTTAGCAAGATTATTCAAAAACGCATGCATGAAGCGTTTTGAAACTTTGTATGGTTATTATTAGCGTCAAGAAGGACCGAATACAGTTTTCAGCGAACTTATGTCTTGTCTCATTTAGGCGCTGCGATGTTTTTTCGGGTTTTCATAAAACCGCGATAACTTGAAAACTATAAATATTTTCTTAAATCTAATTGGGGCACACAGGGGCACACATTAGGAGCTACTCGTGTATGTTTATTCTACAGGGGCACATGCAATGGTTTTAGAGATATACGATTCATCAAAACGTTACTGCAGCAGGAAACGCAATATCTCGAAAATCTGAAGGGGCACAGATTTTATTTTTGGGGGCACATAGTGGCACACATATAAGCTCTCTGGCCATGCACAATTTTTCTGTCTCCGATCACTCGTTTAGAATTTTCCTGCTAGAAAAACGTTACCCCAGCAGGAATCGTTTTTCCGTTTTTTTTTCAAAACGACAGGGGGCACACATTTTTTATGTGGGGGCACATTTACACCAGATAAGGCACAAACTATACGTTCTACTCATATATCTCTAGGAGATACTTTCCTGCTGGGGTAACGCACACCTCATTTTATACACGAGGTCCCAAACCCAATTGTGGGTTAAACTCGCCTGTGTACATCACCTATCCTACTTGTACAATGTAAAAATATCTGTGTACAATAAAGAATAAACACCTAGCTTAAAAAACCTGGTTCCCAAGCCAAAAATAAACAAAAAAATTAGGAAGAAGCAAAAACGTGTCATTGTCATTAAAATGTCAGATGTCAAAATAAGTCGTGATATAGGTTTGTTTTGTTTTGATTACAAAACTATAATTTGGTATTAAGTACATTAGATACCGTGAATACTGTAAATATTATTAAAATAATTCTTATAAACTTTCTTGATAACCAGGAATATACGGCTTATTGCTCAGGCTGCTACAAGAGTTTCGCGAAAGAAGTGCCTACAATCACACGATATTTACTGACTTTAACTCGTGATTCAGCATTGTTTTTCATCATTTACATGTTAACTTAGTTTTTCTCATAGGTTTAAAGATGGAAAAATTGCCAATGTGCAGAATATGTTTAGTAGAGAATGTTCGCATGTACTTAGTTGACGACAAGGACTTGCATGAACTATATGAAACGCTGACTGATATTCCTGTAAGTACCTATACTTTATCATAATATAAAATGTATTACATATATAAGCTGCTCACAGCTGACTATATACAGAATAGATCATGTACAGTGCTCCGGAATGATTATTTTGAAACTCCAGGATGTTTCTCCGTAGGAGAGCATAACAAGTATGTATTGTGTGGGAAGTATTCTATTGTTAATCAAATGGTATATGTTATGTTGCAGTTTGTAACTGAAGACACAAGACCGATGCTCGCTTGTTTCTTGTGCTTTGCTAAACTAAAGCAATGCTGCCAACTGCAGAGAAAATGTCTGGAAGCAGAAGAGCTGTTTGCTCAGATGATGAATGAGGTGAGGTGTTCTGCAATGGAATATTTGTCTGTATAATCTTACGGCTTACCAGGATTGCATACCAGAGAAACAAATGCTGTGCAAAGAAACTAATTGACTAACTAAACTATCATGTCCTACTCGTACACAAGAAACAGGATAATAGTTGTTTGTTCAGTAAGTTCTGCAAATACCAATAACTCCTCGGTGTTTGTGAATTATTATTTAATATACCAGAAGAAATGTAAAAAAAAAACAGTTGATACTAAATAATTTTTATTTTTTACTTCTTATGAAGTCAATTGTATGTATATAAAGAAGAAACACCTATGTTTATTGTTTTTAACATCATTCACTGCACCCGTATTTTTTATTAATTTTGCATGTGGTTTGACAAGTTAAACAGTATATTTAATTTGATTTATTTAGTGTGTATAATTTGTCTGCAAATCAGTATAATTTGGTTTAACTTTGTAATAGTTTGTTCTAAAAAGAGAATATACAAAATTACATCTGATATTAACACACACTTTAAAGTAATCTGGCTTATTATTATTATATATGTGTAAAATTGCCACTGTTTCGTGCAAATAAAGAGTTTTTCTCTCTTCTTTCTTTCATATTGATTTAAATGCATGCCTTCTGCAACTAGTAAGGGTATGAAGAAGGGTACTCAGTAAGTGGAGAAGTGATACCTACAGAAAGAGATACTACCAAGAGAGCATAGACTGCTTAGAATGTGATGAACTTCTTAAGTTTTACAGTTAGCGAAACTCTCTTATTTATATATTTATTAAACTATATAAATAAGAGAGCTATTACTTCATGCAACACAGAAGGTACACGGGCGGACTTTATGTCATAGGTTTCTCTTCCAGTCAAAGTCTGAAAGTATCTTTCGAGTGACAAATAAAAATTGTTGGTACTTGTTAGTGTGTGTGTGCAATAAAGAACATTTTCCAAATACTGTAATAACTTCTTACAGCCGAATACTTCAGTAAACCGAGGCCAGCTAAAGTTTTTCAGTGGGCTTACAGTAACTCCTGTAGAGAACAACAGTATAGGTGATGTCAGCCATATTGAAAGCATTGTTGTCAAAGAAGAATTACCAGCTGTTTGTGAGAGACTAGATGATGTCATTGAGCCGGAGGAGGAACAGCTAGGTGGACGTAAGTTTTACGATTAGATACTTAGTATTTTAATGGTTACGCAATCAAAACAAAATGTTTATATTACTTAAATTAGGTATTTTATATTTGTTCACACTTATTTATTTGTATTCAGTTTAATCCATTGAATGCAAAAGACGCTTTTTTTACTGCGATTTCACCTCTAGGCCTACTCCAATAACTGTCATGACAATTTTAGCATAATTTAAGGGAGAAATACCCGACATGGCATGACTCATGTTCTATGGTCTATTAGCGGCTTAGGTAATTAACTAAATGTGAACAATCTTGGCATGTCTTTTTATCGAAAAGTTGTCTAAAAATTATATGTAAAAATCTTTGCAACTAGGTATTTACCTACCTAAATCGATGTTAGCTAATAAACTAAATTTAAATAATCTTTGTGTATATTATATACGAACGCTTAAATATAAAAAGACATAAGTACCAAGATTGTTTACCTTTAGTTAACCACCTACACCGATAGATCATAGATGTTACCTTATTATTGATATCGATTTGGGTTAACTATTTTCATTAGCAAGAGGAAGAAGAAGAAATCGAAGAAGACTTGACTGTTGGAGTAAACTTTCTTTCTCATTCTTAAATCTGATTCATACAATCAGATTAAAATATCTAAAAATAACCAAAACAATAATTGACCAAAATCAATATAAATAATCAATATCTACAACATGACAGGTATTGTTCCTTTAAATTAACCTAAAATTTTCATGACAGCCAATGGAGTAGGCTTACAGGCAAAAACACTGCAAAAAAGCGCGCGAAATGTGTGGATACCATGTATAATGTGACTCTTAGAATTACTTAAGACTTACCATTCGTGAGATATCCTCACGAATGGTAAGTCTTAGGAAAAAAAAACATTAAGACTATTTTTGTAGAGAATTTTAAGATCTACAAAAAAAGGATCGATGGGGATTTTTTAAACTTTATTTGTAATCGTAAACCCCAGCGCTCCACCAATATTGGGCTTTCCGGTAATTATTGTCATTTCATCTGCCTAGCCTTTTCCTAACTATATGGGGTCGGCTTCCAGTCAAGCCGGATTTAGCTGAATACCAGTACCTATTTTACGAGGAGCGGCTGCCTACCAGACCTCCACAACCCATTAACTGGGGTAACACAGTACTTAATGGCAAGTCTGGAGTCAGATTTACTGGTTTCTGACTATCCGTAACGACTGCCAAAGATCTACAAATGACAGCTGGGACCTACGGCTTAACGTGCTTTCCGAGGCACGGAGGAAACTCGGTATGTTAAGATGGTTTCCCATCCACAGACCAACCTTGGCAAGCGTTGCTTAACCTTGAAGATCGACCCTTGCGGCTGTTATTATCTAGCCACGAGCTCCTCAACACTTCACGGGAATTATTGTCATTAAACCACTACTTTTATGTCTAAATTGACCGTACTATTAGCAATTTGTAGGTATTTAATAACAAATTATCAAATGTTTGGCGCAGAGAGCGTACTTCCCATGAGTTGCGTGTGACATTCACAGAGAAAAAGGTAATAGTTACGGACTTTTTTTTCTTAATTTATAGATCTTTACCCGGAAAATATAAAAACAGAAAATTTAGATGTGGAAAATACATCAACACTCCAATATTCTGAATCAGATTCGGAAGAAGATATGCCTTTAACCCGATTCAAAATAGAAGCGAAAGAACAAGAAGTACCGAGTAAGAAGCGAGGAGCCAGTGACACGACACGTAAGTATTAGTTAGTGAATCATTGTATGAGCGAACACGCCGACTGGTTTCACAACATGCACTTACCAAAAACAACTTTAGGCAAGTAATGAGGTTTCTAATATAATTTTTCTCTTAACTGAATAGTTTGCGTGAGAGACATTCTAAAATGAAAAAATGATAAATCTAAAAAAAATTATATGGTGTACATCACTATGCAAACTTCCAACGAAAATTGGTTTGAACGAGATCTAGTTAGTAGTTTTTTTTAATACGTCATAAATCGTAAGCCGTAATTTAAAATGTCACTTACGGGATATCTTCCGTGATTGTTAATTGTTTCGAGTTCCCGATATTTCGCTGCTGTAAGTGATATTTTAAATTATAAAACAAACCGTGATAGCCTAAAACAGTGTTTAATCGTAAACCGTTATTAAGTTGCGCTTGCCCGGTTTTTTATGCTAACCAAATTTCTTCTAAAATAATGCATTATTTGCGAAGGTGTTTTTACAAATATGATGTTAATCCAAATACGTATAAATACATTATTCATCACAAGTATTTAATTTAAAACGAAATTGCCCTTTACATCATTCTATTTAAATTAATATCTTAGGAGTTATCGCAGTTTTAAAATATCATCACAGCAAAATAATGATCAAGCACGGCGCGCACAATGTGTCTAAGGGCGATGTTCACCGACACCAAATCGACTGTTTTAATATTAAAACGGCTGTTTTAACAATATTTCCTGTTCCTTATCGTCGGTTATTGACGTTAATCAGATGGTTATCTTAAACTTATGTCGGTGCACATGGCCCTAAGCCTTAGTTAAAGTTAGCGTTTGCCCAAAGTAACAATTCCACGCGGATGAAGTCGCGGGTGGAAGCTAGTAAAAAAATATTTCAGAAACTACTTTCGCTACAGACGTGACTTGTTGGTTTATCCATGTCTATGTGAATGTATTAACAAGTAGTTCTTCACTGTTTTTGCAGAACTAGAACTTCTAAACAACAGCTATTCGGACGCAGAAGATATACCGGCACAACAGTCCAAACCTAGTCCAGAACATTATGTGCCCATAGTAAAGATCAAAACGGAAGTGAAAGAAGAACTGGAAGTGGGTAAGTAATCTATATACACTCGAGAGCAATAAAATCGCACATCATGACTTGATATGTTAAGGCAGATTTTGTCATGAATATGAAAAGATTTTGAAAGAAATGCATACACAAGTTTAAAGACTATTTCATTAGTTTTCTAATGATATGAAATACAGTGTAAAAAAATACCCTTGAAAAGTTTTAGAACACAATATCCAACATAAGGGTAAAATTACCAAATTTAGCTTAAGAGAGAATGAGAGTCAAACTTAAAATTCTTGGTTAACCAGTTTATTAATAAAGTGTATTTCCTCTCTTAGCCTTAATTACAGCTGTTAATCGATGTCTCATGGACCGTATTAATTTTACCATGAAGTTGTATGGTATAATCTCCCACCCTTCGTCAATGATAAATTGACGCTCTTGGAGTCGTGAAGAAACGAGTTTTTCGCTATAATTCTTCTTTTAAGATCATTCCAGACGTGTTTAATTGGATTAAGATCAGAACTACGCACAGACATTACTATCGCGATGATTTCAAAGTTTTCCATGTAGTGAAAAACTGTTCTAGCGACATGCGATCTGGTATTGTCGTGCGTTAAGAATTTTTTTTTACCAATAAGCTACACCAGCAGCTTCACAGATTCTCCAAGCATTTTTTTGACGTATCGTGAAGCCATCAACCCTCTCGATATCGGGCAGGTATTAGCTCCAGTGTATGAATGCAAGTCAGTTTTACTGTATAACATTATGCCTCCCCTAAACGCCTCAAAAAGCAACATGATTTCTTATGTAGCTTTGATAAAATTAGCCTGATGACTTTCTATAGATCCTAAGGCGTCCATCATGGTCATATAAGTCATTCTACACTTATCAGAAAACACCGCAGCTGGCCAATAGTCATACACGTAATTTAAGGTGTCCAGTTCGACCGCGCGGCCATAGCGTTTTTTTTTTAAAAAAACCATGTCAATTTTTTGTAAAAATTTGTCAAAGTTGATTCCCAAAACCATAAATTTGTCAAAGATACGGTTAAAAAGTTATAAGGGTTTGAACATGGCCGCGCCATTGAAACGCGGCGAACCGCGCGGCCACTGAGATCTTTAAAACTAAGCCTTGTAGAGACCTGAAATTTACGCAAATGCAAGATTTAATTTGTAAAAAATTTGTAAAAATATAAAAAAAATACTCAGGTTTATAGTTTAAGAGCTATAACACTAAAACCGAATGGCCGCGCCATTGAAACGATGGAGAAAACGCTATCGCCTGTATCTCGCTGAAAAAAAAATCGCAGAGGTGTGTAGTTTATTGTAATTACCCAGATTTGAATTTGTCGAAACTAGGAAAAATACAACAAAAATTCTTAGGTTTATATTTCAGGAGCTATAAGACTAAAACGATATGGCCACGCCATCGAAACGGTGAATAAAACGTTATTTCGCCTGTATCTCGCTGAAAAAGCATCGCAGAGGTCTGGAGTTTTTTGTAATACCTAGATTTTAATTTGTCAAAACTAGTAAAAATACAATAAAAATTCTTAAGGTTATATTTCAGAAGCTGTAGAACATTATCAGTATGTGGTGCGATAGAGTGACCATGTCTTATTGTTTACAGAATACTTTCTACTTATTGTTACAGAAATTATAATTCAAGGATTCTAAATAAAATTAAAATGAAACCATAAATATAAAAACAATTATGTTTATTGCTTGAAAAGTCAATAATACAGTTACAGTCCGCGTGGACTTACGAAAAACTAGCCCTAAGATTGGTTTAAATGACGCAACTCCGCCCCTAAGCTATGTGATTGGTAATGCACACTATTGCATCTCACACGCGCCACCCCCGCGCGCCTCCTCCTAACTTGAACAGCTTCTGCGGGCGTGGTATCCATATTTTTCCAGTAAATTCGTCTGTTTCCAATTGAGACGTTATCGCGTTGACGGAAACAGAATAGAATTTAAAAAAAATACCCTTTTTGTAGCTTTGGGTAAAGGTGAATGTTGTGAAATGCGAATGAGTGAATTTGGGGAATTGGGTGTGTGGTTGATTTTTGTGAATTACGTGAAGGTCAATGATCTTAATTTTGTGTTTTTGTAAAGTTAACCTTGTATGCTATAATTTTGCTTAATAATTTATACTATTTCTTTAGATTTAAGGAGATATCAGCATTAAACCAAATTACAAGCCATGTGCGATTTTTTTGCTCTCAAGTGTATATAAAAATGAAACCCGTTTTCCGTTGTCACGACATAACATGAAAACGGCTTGACCGATTTGGCTGATTTTTTTTTAAATGTTCCTTGAAGGTCAATGATGGTTCTTACGGGGAGAAAAATTTAAAAAAAAAGTTAGGTAAAGTAGGGTAGGTAGGGTAGTGTAGGGTAGTGTAGTGTAGGGTAGTGTAGTGTAGGGTAGGTAGGGTAGTGTAGGGTATTGTAGGGTAGTGTAGGGTAGTGTAGTGTAGTGTAGGGTAGTGTAAGGTAGTGTAGTGTAGGGTAAGTAGGGAAGGTAGGGTAGGGTAGCGTAGGATATGTAGGGTAGTCATTTGACAGGAGCGAAGCCGCGGGTTAAAGCTAGTAGATGATATAACAACAAAATCTCTAATAGTAACAACATGTAAAAACGGAACCTATAATTTTATTTAATAAAGCGATTAGTTACTATAATGAACGATTGATATAATTTTAAAATAAGTAATTTTTATAAGTATAACATACTTATAAAGATATAATAGGTCTTTACCTATGAAATTGCAGTTTTGTATGAAAAAATTTAAACGAATTTTTTCCATGTATTTTTTATTTGTATTAATCGAAGTAATCACCCATGCAATCAATGCATCTTTGCCAACGCAGTGGCAGTTTATTGATGCCCTTAAAGAAATCAGCTGAACGGTAGGAAACAAATTCTTCAAAGGCATTTTGTACTGCCTCTCGGGTATTGAATTTTTTTCCCGCCAAGAAGTTATCCAACTTCTGGAAAAAAGTAGTAGTCTGTAGGCGCAAGGTCTGGTGAGTAGGGCGGATGACGGAGAGCTTCCAACCCCAGTTCTTGCAACTTGGAGACCGTCTGCTGTGCAGTATGAGAACGCGCGTTGTCGTGCAGGAGCAGCGAAGACGAGCGATTGACCAATGCTGGTTGGAGATGTGCCAGCTTCTCCATCATTGTGTTCAGTTCTCCACAGTACACATCTGCAGTAATGCTCACCCCATTTGGTAAGAAGCTGTGATGAATCACACTGGCGCTAGACCATCAAACAGTGACCATCACTTTTCTAGGGGTAAGTTTTCGTTTAGGGCATTGTTTAGGTGCTGAACCAGGATCCAACCAACTTGCTGAGCACTTGCGGTTATCAAACAGAATCCATTTTTCATCGCAGGTAACAATGCGGTTCAAAATTCCTTCATTTGTGTATCTGATGAGCAGTGCAAGACACGTCTCGACGCGTACTTCGGGCTGGCGATCATTGAGTTCGTGGGGCACCCATTTGTCAAGCTTTTTTACCTTGCCAATTTGACGCAAATGGACCAATATTGTTTTGACGCTAACGTCGAAAGCTGCTGCTAATTCAGCCGTAGATGGTGTATCATCAGCTTCCACAATCGCCTTTAATTCGTCATTGTCGACCAAAGTCTTCGGACGAGCGCGAGGTTCATTTTCAGGTCGAAATTTCCAGAATGGAAGTGAGCAAACCAATAACAGGTGGTGCGTTGGTTTGTAGTGTTAGGTCCGTAAACGTCGTTAATGTTGCGTGCCGCTTGTGCTGCGTTGCTGCCACGACGGTACTCATATTCCATAATTACTCGAATTTTTAACGTATCCATGATGACGAAAAAGATTGAAATGCGATGAAAATGTAACACTAATCAATAAACAAATGACTACTTTTGAAAAAAGAAATCCATGTTTTTAAAATATAATTAATTTGAAATTAGAATTCTTAGCCAAACAAAAATTATTTTGATTTGAAATGGCCAGAACGGCAATTTCATAGGTAAAGACCTAATATTAAATATTAAATTGAATGAAAACATAGAATGTCAAACAATTGAATATAGTAATAGTATGTCAAACAATTTAATGAAAACATAGATAGCACCAGCACAACAGCTTGGCGGGGCTCCTATTTCTAGGTGGTTTATAAAAAAATAACCACGAAGGATTTCAAAACCTACTTTCGCTATGATGTGTCTTGTTTGTTTATCCATATCTATGTGCATGTATTAACAAGTAGCTCTTCACTGTTTTTGCAGAACTAGAACTTCTAAACAACAGCTATTCCGACGCGGAAGATATACCGGCACAACAGTCTAAACCTAGTCCAGAATATGATGTGCCCATGATAGAGATCAAAACAGAAGTGAAAGAACAAGAAGCATCAGGGAAGAAACGAAGAGCCAGTGACACGACATGTAAGTATTAGTTAGTGAATCATTCAAAATCGCAAGCAGCATAGTTAATAAAAAGTAACCTGAAGGTTATGAATCTGGTAGATTCGTGTTGTATCACTGACCTAGCACAACTTGATCATAAATATCAGAAAACCTGCAGATCTTACTCCTCGGCTCTAATTACAACCATTCTTTTACCTTTCATTTGATTGTGTTGAATTTGGCGCTTACTAGATTTAAAATCACAGGGGCGGGCGTTGTGAAGAAACAAAAACAAATGATGAATGTCCTAGAAGAGGTAATTACAGAAAATCAAAAGAATAATGAAGAATCAGTCGCAAAAGATATCCAGAGCTTCTCAAAAATTTGTGTTGTTGATACTACTGTCGACACAAGCGGTCGTAATAATATTACAAAACGTAATTTGACAAAACATGCTCCTATAGGCACTGGTGGAGCACATCACAAGTGTGATATTTGTCAGCGTAGTTTTAATAAAAACAGTGGTCTTATACGGCATATGCGAATACATACTAATGAAAAACCTTTTAAGTGTGAAGAATGTCAGCTTTATTTTCGTGACAAGGGTCATTTAACAAATCACATTCGTACGCACACTGGTGAGAAACCTTACAAGTGTGAGGAATGTCAGCGTTGTTTTGTTCAGAAGAGTAATTTAACAAGTCACCTTCGTACGCACACTGGTGAAAAACCTTACAAGTGTGAAGAATGTCAGCGTTGTTTTATTCAGAAGAGCCTGTTAATAAGCCACGTTCGTACGCACACTGGTGAAAAACCTTACAAGTGTGAAGAATGTCAGCGTTGTTTTATTCAGAAGAGTCAGTTAATAAGCCACATGCGCACGCACACTGGTGAGAAACCTTACAAGTGTGAGGAATGTCAGCTTTGTTTTAGTGATAGGGGTAATTTAAGGTGTCACATTCGTATACACACTGGCGAGAAACCTTACAAATGTGATGAATGTCAGCGTTGTTTTAAACAGAGGATTAGTTTAATGCGACACATTCGTACGCACACTGGCGAATAGCTTTACAAGTGTAAAGAATGTCATCTTTGTTTTAGTCATAAGATAAGCACCGAACCAATATTTCGATCCTTAAAGAACTCAATATCAAAGAGAGTTATAGTCGTCTGTGCAAATACGAATCCTCAAGTTCTTCGGGCGTATCACCCGTAACGAGGACTCGATGGAACGATTTGTGGTGCTAGGGAAAGTTGAGGGCAAAAGATCAAGTCGGTTACACACTGCAGCATAAATCACAACTCCCAAGCCGCCGAGCACAGAGCTGCATGGCGTCGTATCGCGAGAGAGGCGGTGGCGCAGGACTCAGCGAAACATGACCACGACCACTCTGTCAAGAGCGCACGACTAGGACTACAATTTGTCGACTTATGAAAACATAAATGTACGAGACTGCTTATTTTTTTGTCGCGATTCCATGGTTGGTCCTATACTAAAAGTTATTCATAATGATTTATTATTGTATTGTGGTGCTCAGATTGTGTACTGAGGAATTTACAAATGTAAAATGTATAAAACGCGTTTTTTTTATAAATAAAAGTAGTTTTTTTCATCTTATAAGTACTATGTCACTCTCCCGTACTAAAACGTATTCATATTGATTTATTAATGTATTAGCGATCCGTCCCGGCTTCGCACAGGTGCAAATTTATCAGTGTTACTCTACTATATTATGCATGTATGCATCTTCGTCTTGAATCACTCTATCTATTAAAAGAAACCGCATCAAAATCCGTTGCTTAGTTTTAAAGATTTACATAGGGACAGAGAAAGCGACATAATTTTATACTATGTAGTGATTGTCGTAGTCACATTGTATGTTGATGAATTTACTACTATAAATGTATAAAACGCGTAGTTTTAACAAAAAAACTATGTAGTTTTTTCATCTTACAAGTGTGAAGTATGTCACTGTGGTGTAATATCAAGATCTTTTGTGGGTACGTGTAACAGGGTGTAAAGTCCGCAAACCTTCGTTGAAAATGGAAGATCCTCCTACCAGACGAGTACCTACCAGACGAGTATTATGTTTGCTCCAGGCAACTGCTGCAACTATTATTTATTACTTCTGACAAAGTCCGTAGTTGGTTAGTATATTACACTTAACTTAAAAAAACTAATGTTAGTACTAAATGCTTCATGCAAATCGATGCGAGTTGCCATATTTTATGCCTATCAAGCAAACCGTCCAGCACCTTGGCTATAACAGTAGCAACTAGCAAGTGATATGGGCTTTTAGTTTGACAGATCAGATGTGTCCCTAGTCTTATCCTTTACAGTTGGCACAACCACAGTTGTCATCAGATCACTAGGCAGATGAGAGTGGCTCAAACAGAGCGAGAAGAACATCGCCAGTACTCTAGGCAGGTGAGCTCCTGCATGCTGCAGGTGCTTGGTGCTAGTCACGCTATTTATGACAGTAACGATATCTTTCGCTGAGAACCTGACATGCAAATTGATCAATATTCAGCATCGATCGCATGTGATGCTAAACCTAGAGGAAATTCAACCCTAAAATGTTTGACAAACAAATAAGCTATAGCTGTAGACTCATGTTGCCCCGTCACACTCACGAGAACGCCCTGCCTCCGATTCAATCTATTACTGTTCAGCTTAGAGTGTGGAGTGACGCAGCGAGGGAGGCTCAACCTCCCCAAATCTCTTCAACTCATACCTGAACGCACTGATCGAGGAACTTAACAGTGCACACGCGGGCTGTTTCGTTGACGGTTTATATTTCAATAACATAAGCTACGCAGATGATATGTGTTGTTGGCTCCCTCGGTCAGTGCTCTCAGGGAACTGGTTAAAATCTCAGAACTATGCTGCTAGCCACGGGTTAAGCGCAGGCCACACCGCCAGCTGGTGGGCGAAGCAAACGAAGGAAACTAAACAAACTACGCAAAATATTGGCGAGCTAAACTATGTTGGGTTCACACCGAAAACTACGGACAGACAAGCGACGGGCGGAGCGGGCGAAGTGAGGGGCGCACTGCTATTCGAAAGACGAACGTCGACTAGTCTACTCGAAACGGGGAGGACGGGCTAACGAACCGGGCGAGCGGGCTGGCGTGGCGGGCGAGCTAAGCTAGCGGCGCGCGGGCGCGCCAATGAGGTGAACGAGTAGATTCGCTGGAAGCGTCGGATATTTCGTTACCTTAGCTCGTCAGGTTAGTCGGTAGCTCGCGGTGTGAACCGAAGTATGTAAAGAGGTGAAACGATGTTCGCCCGCTCGCCAGCTGGCGGTGTGGCCTGCGCTTTACTGTACAGCTTGGTAAAAAAGTCTAGAAACAAAAATATTTTTTTGTCTGTTGGCAAGATTCCCAAAATAATAACGTTTCATTGTAAACAAACTTTAAATTTTTATTTTCACTCGGTATTTGGTAGGTACCTATACTCTGTTTACTATAAGATTAGAAAACAAAAGAAACTTGTGTTACTGTCCGTTCAATCGATTTTGACTTCCATTCCGTAGACATAAAGATGACATTAAAAGCAAAAAAAGTGGTTACAATACCAACTTTTTCTGCAGCCGTAATTTGTCATGTCACCAATGCAATAAAAGTCAAAATCGGTTGAAAGGACGGTAAAACAAATTTCTAATCTTATAGTAAATAGAGTACCTATAGTGAAAGTAAAAATTTAAAGTTTGACAAAAAAATTGAACATTAATTAATAAAACCATTCCAAGTGCTGGCAGGGAGGTTATTTACAAGGTGTACAGGCAATGCCTGGCGAAATAAAGCCTTTTCCCAACTATATTGAGGTCGGCTTCCAGTCAAACCGGATTTAGCTGAATACCAGTATTTTACGAAGAGCGGCTGCCTACCAGACCTCCACAACCCATCCACTGGGGTGACACGGTACTTCATGGCAAGACTGGAGTCAGATTTACTGGCTTCTGACTATAGGAAACTCGTAATGTTAAGATGGTCGCCCATCCACAGACCAACCCTGGCAAGCGTTGCTTAACCTTGAAGATCGACCCTTGCGGCTGTTATTATCTAGCCACGAGCTCCTCTACTAGAAAATCATGAAAGTACTACCACCAAATCACCGGAAAAGTTAAAAGGAGGTGTATGACCTCATAGGTCACACTAACAGGCGATTGTAAGTTAACGGGATTTTTAAATGTGTATAAAATCTAAAATAAAAGTTACAATAAATTTCGCATACACAGTAACGTTCTCCATTGAACTACCTATTTGAAAAACTAATGCGCGGTGCGGTCAGCACTGATTATTCAGTGATTATTATTTTTAACAATAAATATTGATCTGATATTATTTTGACTTTAATAAAGGGTTTTATTTATTACTATTCTGCTAGAAATTTTATTTAAATATATTTATACTCGCAGGCTTGCGAAAGATGGAAAGAGTGGAGGGAGGCCTTTACCCGGGAGTGGGATACTAGAATAGGCTCATAAAAAAAATTATACTACCTATTGGGTTATGGTTCTGGAAATTAAGATCCTTCAGTTAAGTATTGTACAGACCCTCGCCCACGGCGACTTCCTGTAGCACTGCTAACGCGCTACAGTCGCGTTTAACCTATCACATACCCACAAAACGAGACACAATAGTAAAACAATAACAGCGTGGTCTCATATGACCGGTCGGGGATTCATGAATTAAAACGCGCGTCAGCAGCGCTACGAACGCACTACTGCATCGCGGCTGTAGCGCTGCTAACGCGCGACCGTTTCAGACGATAGCGGGGAGAGGACTGAGGGAGGGTTGCACGTGAATGAAAAACAAAAACAATCTGCATACAAACAGTACACGGCTCGGCTGGTGACGTGGGTTTGCATCGTGAATTCGTGACAGAATCGTGGCGTGGGCGGGGTAAAGCCGCTAGCGACTACTTCGCGACGGTATCGATACGAACGCGCGTCAGCCGCGCTACTACATCGCTTCAAAAAGTCGACGAGGGCGAGGCCCCTTTGTCCGTCGATAATATTTATTTATTGATACTTCATGCAACCTTTAAGTACATAGGCGTACTTAATGCCTTGGGCATTCTCCAGTCAACCAAAGGTGGTAAAGAGAAAGTAGAAGCATTGGTAGACGCATAAAAAAGGAAACAATGTAAAGAAAACAATGGGTTCAAATATAAATAAATTAAATGTACAGTTATATGTAATATAATATACCTACATACATATATTTATGAAGAAAAAGAAAGGGGATTTAGAGACAACTCCGCTTGTGTAAAATATTTGTTTTATAGAAGTAGGTAATTTTTCCCTACATTTTATTATAAGGTATTAAGTAGTTAGTGGAATATCGAGAACACATCTAAGCGGTTGCAGCGGGCTGCCATACGAACAGTACAGTATCGCCTGAGTGTTTGCATTATTTTCTACTATTTTTTGCCAAGCTGACATCCGTATTCTAATGCTGAAGACTTAGCTTAAAGAACTTAGTTTCCAAGTCAAAAAAAATGTAGAATTAGCAAAAATGTGTCATTGTCATTAAAATGTCAGGAACATAGTCGATCTAGAGTCCGCGCCACCACTCATGGCCGATAGGCGCGGCGCCACAATAGTGTAATAAAATGTTGCCAGTAGGAAGAAATTTTCTCCCACATCCCATTACTCCAAAACTATTGTTACTCTCGGAATTTCATATTTTTTGTTGCCCAAGTAATAAAACAAAGAATGATTGTCATTAAACAATATTATAAAGTTTAATACAATTTAATGCAATGGTTGTGGTCATTATGATATAATTCATCAAAGTCATCCAAATCAATTTTCTTAGCTTGTGGACGACTTTTCCCAGGAGTAACAATTTTCTTTGATGTCGCCGTTGCAATTTTTCCTTCTTGACACTATTTTGAAGACTCACCTAAAATCACAAAAAAAAACAGTACCTAGGTATACCTAAATGATTGTTTATACTTAACATTAATTTATTCATAATTAAATAATAATATAATTGGTACTCACAACCGTGAAGGTGAAAACTGACTACTTTGATCATTATAAATTCAAGTAAATAAATATGAAACTATAATAAAATGCAACCCGGTTTGGGTTGCATTTTATATGAATTATGTAATTATTACACAAGCCTAATAGAAAATGTTACTCCATAAAATTAGGTACACATTAATGAGTTTGCAACCCTAAAATTTACCTGTCATAACAGCGACTCGCGTTTAAATATTTTGTAATGAGTGAAAACTTCGTTATTTTTCTTCTCCAGTTCACAAAACTCTTTCACCTAAAGAATTATTTCTCTGGCTGCACTTCTTATCACTTTAGGCTCCATAATCAATCTCCTTCCAATAAAAAACAACACAAATCTATAAACAACACTCGTAACGTTCATAACTGACAAACGACAAGATGACGGAGCTGTCACCTTTAGTTCGACTTTTCGCCGCCGGACTTGAGTCGTGGCGCGGACTCTAGACTGAATGTCAGATGACAGATGTCAAAATAAGTCATGATATGGATTTGTTTTGATTACAATAATATAATTTGGTATCATAGCTACCGTTATAGAGACTGAATACTGTAAACATTATTAAAATAATTCCTATAAACTTCCTTGATGACCAGGAATATACGGCTTATTGCTCAGGCTGCTACAAGAGTTTCGCGAAAGAAGTGCCTACGATCACACGATATTTACTGAGTTTATCTCGTGATTCAGCATTGTTTTTCAAATTCACATGTTAACTTAGTTTTTCTCATAACTTCAAAGATGGAACAATTGCCAATGTGCAGAATATGTTTAGTAGAGAATGTTCGCATGTACTTAGTTGACGACAAGGACTTGCATGAACTATATGAAACGCTGACTGATATTCCTGTAAGTACCTATACTTTATCGTAATATAATATATATTACATATATAGTCTGCTCACAGCTGACTATATACAGAATGGATCATGTACAGTGCTCCAGAATGATTATTTTGAAACTCCAGGATGTTTCTCTGTAGGAGAGCATAACAAGTATGTATTGTATGGGAGGTATTCTATTGTTAATCAAATGGTATATGTTATGTTGCAGTTTGTAACTGAAGACAGAAGACCGATGCTCGCTTGTTTCTTGTGCTTTGATAAACTAAAGCAATGCTGCCAACTGCAGAGAAAATGTCTGGAAGCAGAAGAGCTGTTTGCTCAGATGATGAATGAGGTGAGGTGTTCTGCAATGGAATATTTTTAAATGAATATCTGTATAATCTTTCGGCACACCAGGATTGCATACCAGAGAAACAAATGCTGTGCAAAGAAACTAATTGACTAACTAAACTATCATACACAAGAAACAGGATGATAGTTGTTTGTTCAGTAAAACAGTTCCGCAAATACCAATAACTCCTCGGCTATCGTGAATTATTTGCATGGCATGCAAAAACAGAAGAAATAAGGAAAAACAGTTTTGAATAAATCGTTAAGTATTATTAGTTTTTTCAATGTAACTTTTTTTAAAAAAAAGAAACAACTGTGATTATTGTTTTTAACATCATTCACTGCATCCATTATTTTGAATACCAAGCTAACGTCGGCTTTTGCACATGGTTTGACAAGTTAAACTACATTTAATTTAATTTGTGTAGTGTGCATAATTTGTCTGCAAATCAGTATTTTTGGGTTATCTTTGTAATATTTTGTTTGAAAGGGAATATACAGATATTGATTTAAATACCTGTCTTCTGCTACTAGTAAGGGTACTCAGTAAGTGTAGAAGTGATACTACCTAGAGAGCCCACGGACTGCTCAGGATGTGTTGAACTTCTTTAGTATTACGGACAAATAAAAATGGTTGGTACTTGTTAGTGTGTGTGTGCAATAAAGAACAATTTCCAAATACTGTAATAACTTCTTACAGCCGAATACTTCAGTAAACCGAGGCCAGCTAAAGCTTTTCAGTCGGCTCACAGTAACTCCTGTAGAGAACATCAGTATAGTTGATGTCAGCCATATTGAAAGCATTGCGGGCAAAGAAGAATTACCAGCTGTTTGTGAGAGACTAGATGATGTCATTGAGCCGGAGGAGGAACAGCTAGGTGGACGTAAGTTTTACGATTAGATAATAATTTCATGGTTATGCAATTAAAACAAAATGTGTTTATATTACTTAAATTATTTTATATTTCTGTATACCTATTTTATTCATATTCGGTTTAATCCATTGTATGCAATAGACGCTTACAAAGAACAAAAATAATCAGCCACTAGAACACCAATGATGTCTTTAGTTCATGAATCCCCAACCGGTCCTATGAGACCGCGCTGTTATTGTTTTACTATTGTGTCTCGTTTTGTGGGTATGTGATAGGTTAAGCAACAAATAGCAATAGAAACAATCACCTCCATGTAGTAGTAGTGTAGTATTCAGTCTCTAGCATTTTGTAGGTATTTAATAACAAATTATCAAATGTTTGGCGCAGAGAGCGTACCTCCCATGAGCTGCATGTTACATTCACAGAGAAAAAGGCAATAGTTACGGACTTTTTTTTCTTAATTTACAGATCTTAGCCCGGAATATGTAGACATAGAAAATTTTGATATGGAAAATACATCAACACTCCAATATTCTGAATCAGATTCGGAAGATGATATGCCTTTAAACCGATTCAAAATAGAAGTGGAAGAACAAGAAGTATTGAGTAATAAGCGAGGAGCCAGTGACACGACACGTAAGTATTAGTTATTGAATCATTGTGTAAGCAAAAAGTCTAGTTGAAGTATCTGTTATTTATTTATTGTGCAGTTCTACCACAGCGTTGTCTGTTTAACCCAAAGGTTGACTGGTAGAGAATGCCTTGATGCATTAGGTCCGCCTACGTACCACTACTGTACATGAAGTTTAAATCAATAAATATTTCGGAAACTACTATCGCTATAGACGTGACTTGTTGGTTTATCCATGTCTATGTGCATGTATTAACAAGTAGCTCTTCACTGTTTTTGCAGAACTAGAACTTCTAAACAATGGTTATTCCGACGCAGAAGATATACCGGCACAACAGTCCAAACCTTGTCCAGAACATGATGTGCCCATGATAAAGATCAAAACGGAACTGGAGGTGGGTAAGTAATCTACACTAATATAATAAAGAGGTAAAGTTTGTTTTTTTGTTTGTACGACGTAATGTGTGGAAGTACTGGTCCGATTGCTAAAATTTTTTCACCAATAGAAAGCTGCTGTATTCCTGAGTGACATAGGCTATATTTTATGTACGCGGGCAATGCTGCGGGCTAAAGCTAGTAGATGATATAACAACAAAATCTCTAATAGTAACAACATGTAACAACGGAACCTATAATTTTATTTAATAAAGCGATTAGTTACTATAATGAACGATTGATATAATTATAAAGTAAGTAATTTTAATAAGTATAACATACTTATAAAGATATATCTATACTAATATTATAAAGAGGTAAAATTTGTAAGTTTGTATGTAGGGGGTAATCTCTGGAACTACTGGTCCGATTTGAAAAATTCTTTCAGTGTTAGATAGCCCATTTATCGAGGAATGCTATAGGCTATATATCATCACGCTACGACCCACGGGAGCGGAGCAGTAACGAAAAATGCGGGTGAAACCGCAGGGTACAGCTAGTTAAATATAAACCAAATTGTTTGGCATACCACTCAAAAGATATAAAACTTTTTTGATCTAATAATAATATGATGAAAACATAGACAGATACATAGACCGACGACTCCTATTTCTGTATGGTTTATAAAAAAATATCCACGAAGGATTTCAAAAACTACTTTCGCTATAGACGTGACTTGTTTGTTTATCCATGTCTATGTGCATGTATTAACAAGTAGCTCTTCACTGTTTTTGCAGAACTAGAACTTCTAAACAACAGCTATTCCAACGCAGAAGATATACCGGCACAACAGTCCAAACCTAGTCCAGAATATGAACATGATGATCCCTTAATAGAGATCAAAACGGAAGTGAAAGAAGAACAAGAAGTACCAAGTAAGAAGCGAGGAGCCAGTGACACGACACGTAAGTATTAGTTAGTGAATCATTGTGTGAGCGAACACGCCGACTGGTTTGACAACATGAACTTACCAAAAACAACGTCAGGCGTCCAGTCTGTACACCTCGAGTAGTTGCTCTCGCTGGAGAGCACACTCCTGCTGCCAGATGTCTCACAGCACATCTGCTTAAAGTACTGAACACAGATTGCAGGTAAAACAGAGTAGGTCTGTGCGTAGGATCACAGACGTTTTTATTTACTTAGCCAGCTCTTTAGGTACTGTCATTTCTAGTAAATACTGAACAAGTTTGAACAAATGGAAAAATCGTGTTATGAAACGCTTGGACGCAAGCAGCATAGTTAATAAAAAGTAACCTGAAGGTTATGAACCTGGTAGATTCGTGTTGTATCACTGATCTAGCACAACTTGATCATTTTTTTTATTTTTTGAGTCTTGAAGATTTTTCAATTTTTTTTATGACCTAATTACAAGTTTCAGTTTTCAGACTTTTCCCTAAATTTATGCTATAATACCTTGCTTCGTGCCAAATTTCAAGATTCTGTCGATGTCCAACAGTGAACCAGTGGTACACATTGAGCCACCCTTCCTACTTTGTTAATGCGACGTTGTCAAACCGCGTCGTGGACACGAATATACCCAGTTGTTGCCGCGCCGCCCGCTCCCCAGTCGCGAGCGAGCTAGCGCCAAAGACGCCCGTGTGGGGGACCGCATTATACTTTTCGGCGACAAAACTAAATAAAACGTATGTACTATCTTTTCTTATTACTTCTGTTATGTATAGTTTTTCTGTGTGACATATTATACAAAGGGCCTCGTTCACCATCTCCAAATAAAGTGTTGATTAGTTACTTCCCGAATAAAGTTCTCTGGCAAGTAAAGGTTATGAGTATACTCTAACAATTCTGCCCTCGTAACAGCAAATGCAGTAATCGACATTTTGGCGGCTTTTCGTTTATCATAAATTACATATGGAGAGTTCAAGCTATATGTATTTTTTTTTCTTTATTGTTTTCTATGGTGGGAACAAAACTTATGAGATTTATATCAGTGAAAGTAGAGATTTAATTAAAACACTTAGACGCGTTTTTCTCGAAACCGCCATTTTGCAAGTACTGCATTTGCTGTTACGAGGGCAGAATTTCACAAACGAAAACAAAGCTTCGAGTAACTACTCACTGGTTAAGCGAATGACGTAACAACTCATTCGTCACATTCGTTCATTAATACTCAATTACTCGACAGTCGTCATTGTCAGTTGCCATTTTGTGTATATCGATGGCTTAGAGTGAAAACCTCGTAACTGCAAAATACGTAACTTTTCAGGAGTCCCGAAAAACTAAATTCGATCTTTATTATCAATGAATTCTTATGAAGATGATTCAAATGTTTTAAAATATTTACGTATTTCAAACACTTATTACCCTTGTTATTCATTTTTTCCAACCAGTTTTCACGCGCCACGGCGATGTTATCCCTCTAAACTGACTTGAGAAGGATATGCATTTAACACCGTAAACGGCGTTACAAATAACCAATCAAAATTTTTCGTGATACAAGACGGTGTGTTTCGAGCTTTTCTTTACAAAAATGTAATAAAATAAAATTACCCAAAATTGCAGATACGAACTTTTCCCTCGAAACCATCGATTTACTCTCAAGTAAACACCCTAATTGGCAGACCACGTAGCAAGTAAGTTACGGATCAGTTAATGTTATGATTAGTGCTACTCGAACATGGTGAAACTTGAAATGAAGTTACGGGTGACTTTATCTGACGATTAGTCTACTCAGCACTTTACTTGAGGGTGGTGAAAGAGGCCCTAAGGGCCTGTTTCGCCACCTATGATTATGTTTCGTGTATCTTACTTGGCAGATAATTTCATACAAATTCTGTTCCATTTTTTAATTTATTCAGAGAGTAGTGCCTACTCGGACATTGTGAAACAGGCCTTATTATAGTGTTTATTGGGGTATCGTATAACACTGAAATGACTACGGTAACTCTTTTTGTTTGTTTTTAACATAACCTTAAATATTGAATGGTGGGTGTGGTACACAGTGAACCACGAACGTAGATTGAACAGTGAACCGGGTCACTGTGTACACTGTGTTTATGTGGGTAGGTTTTGAATTTTATACATAACTAGCTTTTACCCGCGGCTTCGCTCCCGTCAAATGACTACCCTACCTACCCTACCTACCCTACACTACACTACCCTACACTACACTACACTACACTACACTACCCTACACTACCCTACTCTACCCTACACTACCCTACACTACCCTACCTACCCTACTTTACCTAACTTTTTTTTTTTAGAATTTTTCTCTCCGTAAGAACCATCACTGAACTTCAAGGAACATTTAAAAAAAAAACAGCCAAATCGGTCAAGCCGTTTTCATGTTATGTCGTGACAACGGAAAAAGGCTTTCATTTTTATATATATAGATAGACTAGGTGCCCCCTGCAGTTTCACCCGCATTTTTCGTTACTGCTCCGCTCCCGTGGGTCGTACCGTGATGGTATATAGCCTATAGCATTCCTCGATAAATGGGCTATCTAACACTGAAAGAATTTTTCAAATCGGACCAGTAGTTCCAGAGATTACCCCCTACATACAAACTTACTTTTACCTCTTTATAATATTAGTATAGATTTACATTGTGTTAAAACATTTGTGCGGGACTGAGGGATATTCCGGTGGAAAATAAAGACTCTGGATGCTCAATGCAAGTTAAAGAAATTTAATGGGTGTTCACAGTTATGAGTTTTATGAACAAGTGAAGACATTATGACCGAACATATTACAAACTAATTACTGCTATGATTAAGCGTGTTGCTGCTATGCGACATTTGTCAGGCGTTTCAAAGCTAGGAAGCGCCTGGCCAGCAGTTGGTTGATGAAGGCTGATGATGGTGATGATGATGACGCTCCAACATTTCCCCGGGCGTTGAAACCAACGGTTTCAACCAGATTATGAAGACACAGGCAGTGGGCAGATTCGGTTGAATGCCCGTCGAACAACTCCAGTGGACGTCCGAATATCAGCTACACGGGCGATGCCATCCGTTCCTGGGTAAACAGCTACAACTCGTCCAAGTCTCCACTTCAAAGGAGGAAGATTGTCCTCTTTAATGACGACCATGGAGTCTAGCGTCAAACCATCCTTACAGGAACGCCATTTGGAACGTTGTTGTAGTTCTGCTACGTACTCCTTGCTCCATCTGCTCCAGAAGTGCTGGCGAAGCTGCTCAATCCTTTGAAAACGAGACAGATGGGTGGCAGTGTTATCCTGGTAGTCAGGTTGCGGCAAGGAAGTGAGTGGCCGTCCAACGAGAAAATGTCCCGGCGTGAGCGGAGTATAATCTGCAGGATCTGAAGACAACGGCGTCAGTGGACGAGAGTTCAGTATGGCTTCGATTTTAGTTAGTGTGGTGTACAGCTCCTCGAAAGTCAGATTACAATTTCCCAACACTCTTTGAAGGTGGTACTTTGCTGACTTGACACCCGCCTCCCAGAGTCCACCGAAATGTGGGGTGTAGGCGGGAATAAAGTGGAACCTTATTCCGTCGTTTGCTGCACTTTCACCCAAGGACGAACTATTTGCTTTTAAAAATTTGGAAAGGTCGTTGTACGCACCGACAAATGAGGTACCGTTGTCGGAAAAAATATCATTAGGCTTACCTCTGCGAGAAATAAATCTATGCAAAGCCAGTAAGTAACTATTGCTAGTTAAATCGCCAACGAGCTCCAAATGAATTGCTTTGGTTGTGAAGCAAATAAAAATAGCAACATACACCTTTACTAACCTACATCCACGGCCCTGACGGCTAGCACACATAATAGGGCCCGCGTAATCAACGCCTGTGCTTTCGAAGGGATAACCTGGACGAAGGCGCTCTCGTGGTAAGTTACCCATTAAGGGAGCTACAACCTTACCCTTCATACGGTGACACAAAACACACTTATGGTAACAAGCCTTCGCCAAGTTGCGCCCACCTATTGGCCAATAAGTTTCCCTAATGGAAGCTAATAATAATTGAGGGCCAGCATGCATCAGCTTTTTATGCTCGAAATTAAATAATAATTTAGTAAATTCATGAGTGGACTGTAATAATATAGGGTGCTTTTTACTATAAGTAAAACTTGAATTGTCGAGACGTCCTCCTACTCGCATTACATTATTGTCGTCTAAATAAACATTAAACTTTAGAAGGGCGCTCTTTTGAGGTAAACTCTTTTTACCTAATAATAGCTTGTATTCAGGAAAGGACTGAACCTGACTTTTAATAATGACAAGAGTTAATGCATCTTGTAACTCATCATGTGATAAATACTTAGTTTTAGGGTACTGCTTTCTACAAGATTTAATAAATCGCAATAGGTAAGCAACAGAACGTACAAGCCGTGAGTAATTAGAATAACGATTAAAATTAATTAAATCTTCAGTAATCGAATCTTTAACAACGGCATTTAATACTACGTCAGGTCGAGTCTCCGGTAATGAGTGTAGTCCTGGCCTCGTAGTTTGTGAAGGCCATTCAGACGGGTCCAGTTGTAAAAAGTCTGGTCCATTCCACCACAGATCTGACTCCTGCAGAACACTAATATCCATGCCACGGGATATTAGGTCTGCTGGATTTTGGTCAGTTGGGACGTGCCTCCAGGTACAGTTGCCCGCCTTATCCAAAACTTCAGCAACGCGGTTGCGTACAAACTGCTGAAGTTTGGTAGGCATCATCTGCAACCATCCCAACACGATGGTGGAATCAGTCCAGCAATAGACCCGACTGATCTTTACTCGAAGTGAGCTCTTCACCTTCTCATAAAGACGAGAACCGACTACGGCACCACATAACTCCAGTCGCGGGATTGTTGTGGGCTTGATAGGAGCAACTCGACTCTTGGCCAGTAACAAGCGAGCCATATACTCACCCTTAACATTAACACTGCGAATGTAGACGCAAGCACCACATGCGGACTCAGACGCATCTGTGAAAACATGGAGTTCCAACTCCTTAAGTGAATCGCAAACTACAATTCGCGGAATGCGAACATGATCTAATAGAGGTAAAGATTTAACTATTGCCTCCCATTGTTTACAAATCTCATTAGGCAAGGGCTGATCCCATGATAAGTTATTTAACCACATTTGCTGTAATATAATTTTCATGGTGATAACAATGGGACCCAACAGACCTAAGGGATCAAAAATACGCGCAATAACAGATAACAAATCACGCTTTGTGTATCCAGTCGAGGATTTAGTGAGACTTGTAGGAAACCCTAACTCATCAGTGCTGATATGCCAACCGAGACCAAGCAACTTTTCTGGCTCATTTTGTCCGATGTTCAAATCAATTGAAGCAGGGACAGCATCAGACACTAATTGAGGTTCATTAGACTTCCACTTTCTCAATGGCATACATGCCGACGCAAGTGCCTTGGTGACTTCTGTGCGGATGAACTTCACTTCGTCTAAGTCATCCCCACCAGTAAGTAAGTCGTCAACGTAGAAGTCATGTTGAATGATTTCTGATATTTTAGGGTCCCTACAGTCGAGTCCTACTTGTTTAAGGCATCGTGTCGCAAGGAACGGCGCACTAGCCGTACCGTACGTGACGGTGTTTAACTGGTAAATATTAATAGGCTCACTAACATTATCACGCCAAACAATCTGTTGTAAATACCTATCCGACGGGTGGACGACTATTTGTCGATACATCTTTTCCACATCCGCAGATATAACATACTTGTGGACTCTAAAACGAAGAAGTATAGACAATAAGTCGTCCTGTACGGTTGGCCCGACCATCTGTAGGTCATTAGAGGACACTCCCGTCGAAGAAGGCGCACTCGCGTTGAAAACAACACGAAGTTTGGTCGTGGTACTCGACTCGCGTAAAACTCCCATATGACCAAGTGACTCGTATTCTAATAAAAAGTCATGATACAATTTACTAAAGTTGGTCTTAACCTTTAATTTACGCTCTAAAGATTGTAAACAATGAGTAGCTTTATTAAAAGAATTTCCAAGAATTGAAGGATCTTTCTTAAGGGGTATACGAACACAAAAACGACCATCAGATAATCGTGTCGTATTTGTTACGAAATTATCTTCACATAACTTCTCTTCAGGCAAGTAAGAAGTGGAAGATTTCGTATTCACCTCCTCTAATTGCCAAAACTTTGTCAATTCCAATTTAATATTTTCCCAGTCACTATCGCTATCGGGCACCATTTTAGACGTGTTGCATTTTATTTTATTCGAAAGTTGTGAGTTCGAGAGATTCTGAGTAATAGGACCGGAAACTATCCATCCTAGACGGGTTTCACATAATACTGGTTTTCCGGTACCTAACTTTAGTCGTTGAGATCCTAACAAATCCCAGAAAATATCAGCGCCGATTAAAATATCAATATCGGCAGGATTATAAAATGTAGGATCAGCTAAAGTTATATACGAGGGTATATTTAAATCAGAAATATTTATCTCTCGACACGGAACGCTACTCGTAATGTACGGAAGAACAAAACAATTAAGTTCGAATATAAAACTATCATCTAATGGTGTAACCTTTACCCGACATATTTTACCAACATGCGAAGTGACATTATTAATTCCAAGGATTGCTCTATTGACTTGGCTAGTCCTTAAGTTGAGTTTATTGCATAACCTGTCTGTTATGAATGACGACGTGCTACCACTATCAAGCACCGCGCGAGCGAGATGCACACCACCATTGTGGTCGCGCAGTCTGACCAAAGCGGTCGATAACAACACATCTCGCTGCGTATGACCACACGGAGATGGAATGTTTGCTGATAAGGATACGTTATTCGTATCAGTGGTACCAGACAAGTTGTTCATCGAATTACTACTAGGTGTATTCGAAATAGTGCCCTTAGAATCTACGTGAACTAGTGTGTTATGCCTACGTTTGCATAGTTTGCAACCGGGTTTTTTACATTTGTTAGCATAGTGCCCCGTACGAAAACAGTTGAAACATATCCTATAACTAGGTAGTGACTTGAGACGATCGACATTACTTAGTGCGAGAAACTGTGGACAATTATTTAAAGTGTGATCATTACTATTACATTTAGGACACGGCTTAGAAGCTGATTCAGTGCTAGAATTGTTAGGAGATTGAGCTACCATTGACTTGATCTTAGGACTAGATTTACCTGGTGATTGGGAATAGTTATTGCGGACGAGTTCCAAGGTTTCGATGAGGTCGGCTCGATTACGTAAGAACTTCATAAACAAGTCAAACGTAATTAAGCCATCCTTATCTATCCTACCTTTGCATTCCTCCCACTCACGATAGGTTTTTTGATCTAGCTTTCGTGTGACGATGTAGATGAGTAGTGTATCCCAGTGTTTCACGGGTTCTCCTAACGACTCCAAAGCTCGCAAATCTTTGTTTAGTTGATCGATCAAGTTTTTTATGGCAACAGAAGATTCTTTTGAGATTGCCTCAAGATTAAACAAAGCGCATACATGATTCTGAATGAGTAACCTTTTGTTGTCAAATCGATCACATAATAACGACCATGCCACAGAGTAATTACTTGAAGAAAACTCAATGGATTTGATCACAATAGCAGCTGTTCCCTCAAGTGACGCTCGCAAGTAGTGAAACTTACTGATTGCGTCTATGTCATCATTACAATGAATTAGGCTAGTAAAGGTGTCGCGGAATTCAAGCCAATTACAGTATAATCCGCTAAACTTAGGTAACTGTATCGTTGGCAATTTAACTGGCTTGTTTATGCTAACACGCGTAATTTTGCAACTTTCCATCGATTTATTATCGTTATTGTAGTCAGTCAGAATTATTTGTGCTCTAGATAAGGACTTATAGTAAAGAGACTCAAATTCGTTACGCTCAGAATGTTGTAATTTGACATCGTCAACAATGCATTCCAGACGTAACTGTACCTCATCATACTGCTCGTACAACGACTCAATCTTGCCCATGCGCAACTGCAGTTCAGACACATCACAGCTAGATAGCTCCTTGTCCTTGAGTGAGTCCAGGAAATTGAGGAAACCAGTCAAGCGACCCTTGAAACTGCCTCGCTTCTTAACTAAATCCCTTTCCTCAGACATACTGGGAGACGAGTGTTGTCAGCCTGGAATTGATACAGGAATACAATGAATAAAATGAGCAATATAATTAAAATACACGCCTATCTATATTTTATACACTTTGTAAGTGCAAAAGTAAATTACACAAATTATTACCTACCTACAATAAAAGTGCAAAGTCTAAACCCTGTTACAATATTTTATTTTAATACTTTAACGTTAATTAATTAATAATTTAGGCTCAACTAACACTATGATCTATGTTTACTACATAAATGATTCTAAAAGCTAACTATAATTTATAACAATGACTTGTAATAATATCTAACACTCTTAATAATTATATGTACTATGTTAAGATACTTGCTACTAATTAACTCCACTGTTAAGCAGATAATTATGTGAATTAGTTACAGTTTTATATTAAGTTTAATTAATGTAGCAAATAAGCTAACTATACTATATAATAAGTATGATTTTAAACTTAAAGTTACTGTTGAATATAATACTAATCACAATGTAATAAGTACCTAATGATTTAAATCTAACATAGTATAATACATATAAAATACAATAAATTAGTACTGACCTGAATATGACTAATTTACTTATACTACCTGAGTGTTGGGTGATGATATTATATTAATTATAACTGTACACCACTAATAACGTTGCTTGAAATCAATCCAGTCATCGGCGATTAACCTCCACTCCACGTGGATTTTCCTTTGTCTTATATCTTGATAAAATTCCGCTGATCTTCTCAATATTTATATATTATCCGGTTCGTTATGGACCATGTGCGGGACTGAGGGATATTCCGGTGGAAAATAAAGACTCTGGATGCTCAATGCAAGTTAAAGAAATTTAATGGGTGTTCACAGTTATGAGTTTTATGAACAAGTGAAGACATTATGACCGAACATATTACAAACTAATTACTGCTATGATTAAGCGTGTTGCTGCTATGCGACATTTGTCAGGCGTTTCAAAGCTAGGAAGCGCCTGGCCAGCAGTTGGTTGATGAAGGCTGATGATGGTGATGATGATGACGCTCCAACAACATTACTGTATTGTATTATAATGTTATTGTTTCAGCACGGGGCGAATTAAAACGGCGCAAAGGAAAGTTGGAGGTCATACAAAAGAAGAAATGTTGCAGGCTATCATGCTTGTTAAAAATGGACAATCAATTCGTAAAGCAGCTAAAGAATGCGGATTACCCTACCCGACTGTACGGAGATACGTAGAAAAATTTAAGTCCGACGAAACCACAAAGTTAGTACCCAATTATAAAGTAAATGCGGTTTTTACACATAACCAGGAAATAGAATTAAAAGAACACCTTAGAGATTGTTCGCGTAAATTTTATGGGCTTACTGCCAAAGATACACGAAGATTAGCTTACCAAATGGCACTTATTAATAAAATAAAAGTTCCTTCTTCATGGGAAGAAAAACAAATTGCTGGAAAGGAGTGGTTAAGGTCATTCAGAAAAAAACACTCGGATTTAAGTCTCAAAAAACCTGAACCGTGCAGCTTGGCACGAGCCTCGGCATTCAACAAATATAATGTTCAGACATTTTTTAAAAACTTAAAAGAAGCCTTGCAACGGTCTCCTAACTTCGGTAACGGAACACGGGTCTATAATTTGGATGAAACCTCAACCACGACAGTACAACGCCCACAAAAAGTCCTAGCTCTTAAGGGGAGTGATATATCCAAAGTTACCAGCAGAGAAAGAGGTGTTTTCGTGACGACTTGTTGCATTGTGTCCGCCACCGGGCATGCTTTGCCCCCAGCAATGGTCTTTCCTAGAAACAAGTTTCAATCTCATATGCTCCATGGCGCTCCTCCTGGGACTCTTGGCTTGGCTGCTTCATCTGGACGGATAAATGCAGACCTCTTCGTAAATGTTATGAAACACTTCATACAACACACTTCCGCCTCTAAAGAAAATCCAGCTCTTTTGATTCTGGACAACCACGAAAGTCATTTGTCATTAGAAGCATTGAACATTGCTAAAACTGCTGGTGTTACAGTGTTGACACTGCCTCCTCATACTACCGCAAGATTGCAACCATTGGATGTGGGGTTAAATGGTCTATTTAAAACTTTTTATGACTCTGCTGTCGATTCTTGGCTGCTTCGGAACCCCGGGCAGACTCTCAGTATCTACCAAGTAGCTCAATGCGCAGGCGAGGCCTATTTAAAAGCCATGACTCCAATGAACATCACCAACGCATTTAGGAAATGTGGAATTTATCCATACGACGAATCAGTTTTTACAGAAGAGGATTTTCTACCAAGCTCTGTGACAGATAGACCCGATCCAGGAACAGATGAAACAGATACAGAATGTGAAATAAATAAAAACCGTCCTCCCTCTCCTTCAATTTCACAAGACTTATCATCACAACAAATATGTAATGATCTGGCATCCAAATACAATCAAAATGAACAGCAAGCTTCCACTTCGAGAGCGGTGGAAAGTTCTGTTTCTCCAAAAATGTTTGGGCTGCCATTGAAAGCTGGCCCGAGAAAGACTACCAAAAGAAGCAGACCCCTAGGCCAGAGTATGATAGCCACCGACACTCCTGAGAAAGATTTAATAGAACCTCGAACAAAAAAAGTTGCCGTAAAAGCTAAGAAAGTAAAAAGTAATTTATTTAAAGAAAAGAAGACGAAGAAAAAAGAAACTCCGATTATTGATGAAGATTCTAATTCCGAAGGCGCTTCCTATGCTAGTGGTTCTTCATCTGGTGGAGAAAATTTCGTCAGTGACGGTGAAGATGATGTATTTTTTAATGACAAATGATATATGTTTTGCAATTAGGTTTTTTTATTTTAATATTTATAAACTAGCGCTTGACTGCGATCCCACCTGATGGTAAGCAGTGATGCAATCGTCAATGGTGAGACGCACTAGTTTATTAAGAGCCTTCACTCTAGCCTTGAAGACACCCAAATTATAATCGGATGGAAAAACCGCAGCAGGCAGATTGTTCCAGTCCCTCGATGTACGCGGTATGAACGACGAGGCGAAACGCTTAGTCCGGACCGTAGAGGTTTGCACAACGAAAGGGTGGATACCCGCCGTACGACGGCTTATGGTGGTCCCACACACGTCAATTTACTCATCCAGACGGACTCATCTATACTATTATTATAAAGAGGTAAAATTTGTAAGTTTGTATGTTTGTAAGTTTGTATGTAGGGGGTAATCTCTGGAACATTACTTAGATAGCCCATTTATCGAGGAATGCTATAGGCTGTATACCATCACGCTACGACCCACGGGAGCGGAACAGTAACGAAAAATGCGGGTGAAACCGCAGGGGACAGCTAGTCTAGAATAAAACGACAAAAAAAACATGTCATTTTATTCTAGATAAGTCCGGTGTAGAGATGGGCAATTTGCCCGACATTTTGAACAGATTGGGAAAATTCCCAATAAATGTCCATAAATTCCTGCCCGAGGGCATTTATCTGGGCATTTATTTTTGTTCCAAAATTAATTTACAACATTAATGATAGCTTTGCAAAGTGGCTAAAATCGATGAGTTTAGTAATGGTAAATTCTATTAAAGATGTTTTCTATATGAATTTGCAAACTTTTAAAAATTAAATTTAAGTTTTACAAAACCATGTTTACGAACACAAATGTTACGAGTGTTACGAGCGGCGGCGTAAAAACACTTGCATCGAGAGAGGAGTTCGGCAAGAGATGCGTACACTGTTATGGTTAGTGGTTTTAAGTAGGTACGTATATGATTAAAAGACCCATTTAATGTCATCAACCATTTGTCATAAACCACCTCACTGCGGCACCTCGATGCCCGAGGTCCGTATAAGGAACAAAGAAGTTCTGTGAGCACTGTGTCGTCTAGACGTGAATAAAACTAGGACCAGATTGTATTCCAGCGATTGTTCTCAAGGCATCTGCGCCCGAGTTGTCTCCTGTTCTGACACGCTTGTGTCGCCTCTCATATAGGACTGGAATAGTGCCTAAGTCCTGGAAGCTTGCCAACGTGCAGCCCGTGCCCAAAAAGGGCAGTCGTGCCGATCCTGCCAACTATCAGCCGATTTCAATAACCTCCATACTCTGCAAGATTATGGAGCGTGTATTGAACTCGCGCCTCTTGACATACCTGGAAGGTAACGATTTCCTCAGTGACCGACAGTTCGGGTTTCGTCGCAATCAGTCTACTGGGGACCTACAAGTGTATTTTTTTTTAATTTTTATAAGCTGGTGCTTGACTGCGATCCCACCTGATGGTAAGCAGTGATGCAATCGTTGATGGTGAGGCGCACTAGCTTATTAAAAGCCTATTCACTCTAGCCTTGAAGAAACCTAGGCGTTGAATCCCACCAGATTGGATTGCTTTGGACGCAGTAGAAAGGCGTGCGAAGAGGCTAATTGGGGATCCAGGTTGGCGGCTCCATTTAGCCATTTAGCACAGGCGCAGGGTAGCCAGCCTTTCGGTTTTTTACAGGATGCATTTCGGAGAGTATGCGCAGGAATTGCATGAACTGATTCCGCCAGCCCCTTTCTACCATCGGACAACGACATCAGCCGTCCTACGGCGAGTATCCACCCTTACGTTGTCTAAACCTCTACGGTGCGGAGTCCGGACTAAGCGTTTCGCCTCGTCGTTCATACCGCGTACATTGAGGGACTGGAACAATTTGCCTACTGCGGTTTTTCCGTCCGATTATAATTTGAGTGTCTTCAAGGCTAGAGTGAATAGGCTCCTAATAAACTAGTGCGCCTCACCATCGACGATTGCATCACTGCTTACCATCAGGTGGGATCGCAGTCAAGCACTAGTTTATAACTATTAACAAAAAAGAAACACCATGCGTAGGCGCAAAATGGGAAGTGCGCAGTGTATGTGCGTATCCCTCACACTCACATCGTGTGAGAGGGGTGCACACACCCCGCGCCGTGCCGCCATTATGTTATTAGTTCCATCTGCATAGCCTTTTCCCAACTATATTGGGGTCGGCTTCCAGTCAAGCCGTATTTAGCTGAATACCAGTATTTTACGAGGAGCGGCTGCCTACCAGACCTCCACAACCCATTAACTGGGGTAACACGGTACTTCATGGCAAGACTGCAGTCAGATTTACTGGCTTCTGACTATCCGTAACGACTGCCAAAGATCTCCAAATGACAGCCGGGACCTACAGCTTAACGTGCTTTCCGAGGCACGGAGGAAACTCGTTATGTTAAGATGGTCACCCATCCACAGACCAACCTAGGCAAGCGTTGCTTAACCTTGAACATCGACCTGTGCGGCTGGTATTATCTAGCCACGAGCTCCTCCATTATGTTATTAGTTATCTTGTGTCATTTGTAGATACACACGCACACACGCTTATCGGTAATTATTCAAACATTCCGGCGCGCGCCAGGGTAATTGTGGTCTGTCTGTGGTTTGGTTACCCAATTTTCTTCAAAATAAAGTTTTTTATTTCTGTATTACAGAAAAAGTAGATTATTATTATTATTTTAAAATTGAAATGTGTTTAATCATTCACGTTCCTTCGATGTAAATGTCTTTTATCTCTGTTTTGACATGAAAATGTATAATAATGTTATTATTTTAAAATAAAAATGTGTTCAATCATTCATGTTTCTTCATTTATTTCTGTAATACATACTATTTTAGGTACATGAAAAACCACATAAAATCACGTTTAAAGAGTCCCATATATTTATGCCCTACGATCGGGCAAATAAAAAAAAAATTCCCTAAATGCCGGAAATTACTATAATTATTTTCCCGCCGGGCCGAAACACTGCCCATCCCTAGTCCGGTGTTTCCTGACTACCCTGAGAAGAAACACCGAAACAAACTCAGGGGTCACAGTCTCTTAAAAAAAAACTATACATAATGTATTGGTCAAATCATATGTGAAAAGTGTAGATTGGTGTCTGAGATGGCCTTTTAAAGAAAGAACCATGCAGATTTGAGTGGACCTGTCCAGTCAGTGCAAGCTTCTATCATTCGTCATAAAGCTCAACTCAATGTCAAGACGAACAATATCAAAGAAAGGACATTTGGTTAGGCCGCAGAAAATACTCAAATTGCCAGACTTAAGTTAAAATTACTGAAAAGAAAGGAAAAGGAAGCAATTCACATAGTCCTCACATTCACAAAAAAAAGATCAACGAAAAATTTACAAAATGTAATACTTAATAAAATAAATATTGTTGTCAAACAAATTAAAAGAAAACAGTCAAATTGCATAAAAAACATGTCAGATAGTAAAAAAAAAACATCAATGTCAAATTGAAAAGAGTGCAATTAAAAATCCAAAAGAATAAACGACAACAGTTTAACGAGTACTGGAACGTATCAATCCCAAGCCTTTTTGTCCTCGACATAGTCCTTTACTATGTAAAAAGCCTTTTGGCAAAGTTTACGCTTTACTAATGATTTAAATTTATTAAGGCTTAGTTCTTGAATATGACTAGGAAGTTTATTATGAAAGTGTATACATTGACATCTAAATGAGCCCCCTATTTTTTTGAGCTTAGTTGCAGGAATCAACTGAGCTCAAAAAAGCTACAAAGAGTTTGTTTCTAGTATTGAAATTATGAATATAACTGTATTTTTATACATGTTTTTGTTCCTATGGTCGCATACAAGATATTCTCATAAATATACTCTGAAGGCACAGTCATTATTATTATCACTATTTTGAATAGACCAAAAATTTAAGTTACTTAATTACATGTATAGAATGTGTAGTTATCGGCTATGTGATCGATCTTTTTACACCCTGTATTAATCCTTATCCAAATAAATACGTTATTCATCACAAATATTTAATTTTAAACGAAATTGCCCTTTACATCATTTTTCTTTTTTTTTATTATATTTAGGTGGGGAATCATCAAAATGGTTTCTCCCGTTTTGGGCGGAGCGGGAGGGCGTGTCAGACTTTTATTAACTAAAACCCACTCCTGTTCCTTCTTTGCCCTAATTCTGGGGTCCTGAGGATCCCTTTACATCGTTCGATTTAAATGTATAGGTAACTTTAGGAGATATCACAGATTTAAAATAGCATAACACCAAAATAATGATCGAGTAGGTACTGCGCGCACGATTTCAAGGGGGCAGGGAGGGGGAGAGGGTCTTGAGCGTATAAAATCTAGCTCGCATGTTATTTTTTTCATTTAAAATATGGAATGTCCGAAAAAATGCCGAATTTGCTATCCACAAGTTGACGAAAACCGTGCTCTAAATAGCAAAGTTAATTCGATGGAAAAGGTTTTCAGTAAGCAAAATCTGCTAATTAAAAAACTAATTTCTTTGAACTAAGAAACAGTGCAATCAAAACCAAATGTCACTACGATTTTGAAAACGGTGATCCAACCTACCAGAGAGTATATAATCACTACGTTACAACCTACGCGCGAGGCTCACCTGCCATGCCAAAAAAATGAACTTAAAAGCAAAACACAAGATGATATAACTCTAACTTATTTAATTAAATTTTAAAAAAAGTGACTACTACATTATAGTGCCTAGTCACTTTTTTTTAAATTAAGTATATAAACTAGTGCTTGACTGCAATCCCACCTGATGGTAAGCAGTGATGCAATCGTAGATTGTGAGGCGCATTAGTTTATAAAGAGCCTATTCATTCTAGCGTTGAAGACACCCAAATAATAATCGGACGGGCAGACCGCAGCAGGCAAATTGTTCCAGTCCTTCGATGTACGCGGTGTAAAGGAACCACGAAGCGAAGCGCTTTTCACTCATTGATTATACACGAAGTCCTAAACCCAATTGTGGGTTAAGTTCGCCTATGTACATCACCTGTCCTATTTTAATGTACAAAGTAAAAATATCTGTGTACAATAAAGAATAAAGAAAGACCTAGCTTAAAGAACTTGGTTCCGAAGCCAAAAATAAACAAAAATTAAGAATATGCAAAAATGTGTCATTGTCATGTCATTAAAATGTCAGATGTCAAAATAAGTCGTGACGTGATCTAGGTTTGTTTTGATTAAAATATTATAGTTTGGAATCATAGCTACCGATATAGAGACTGTGAATTCTGTAAAAAATATTAAAATAATTCCTATGAACTTCCTTGACAACTAGGAATATACGGCTTATTGCTCAGGCTGCTACAAGAGTTTCGCGAAAGAAGTGCCTACGATCACACGATATTTACTGAGTTTATCTCGTGATTTAGCATTGTTTTTCAAATTTACATGTTAACTTAGTTTTTCTCATAAGTTCAAAGATGGAAAAATTGCCAATGTGCAGAATATGTTTAGTAGAGAATGTTCGTATGTACTTAGTTGACGACAAGGACTTGCATGAACTATATGAAACGCTGACTGATATTTCTGTAAGTACTATACTTTATTTATTTATTTATTAGGCACCTCAACGACTTACTCACTAAAACATAATTATACAAAAAACAAAACACATACAGCTTTAAGCGAAGTGAATTCGTCACTCACAGAGGTGCAAAGCACTGGCACAAAGTAAAAACTAAAAACTAAACAATTTACTTATAAAGAAGATGTAAGTATTGCAAATACAATCATAGAAAAAAAATCTACACAGTGGAAAGAAGACAAAGGAAAATAATACAATTATTATAATTGAAATATGCTATAAATATAATATATATTACATATATAGTCTGCTCACAGCTGACTATATACAAAATGGATCATGTACAGTGCTCCGGAATGATTATTTTGAAACTCCAGGATGTTTCTCTGTAGGAGAGCATAACAAGTATGTATTGTATGGGAGGTATTCTATTGATAATCAAATGGTATATGTTATGTTGCAGTTTGTAACTGAAGACAGAAGACCGATGCTCGCTTGTTTCTTGTGCTTTGATAAACTAAAGCAATGCTGCCAACTGCAGAGAAAATGTCTGGAAGCAGAAGAGCTGTTTGCTCAGATGATGAATGAGGTGAGGTGTTCTGCAATGGAATATTTTAAATGAATATCTGTATAATCTTTCAGCACACCAGGATTGCATTCTGTTAGTATGTATGTATGTTGTATCAAAATAGGTTTCATTACCTCTACTTAAAGGCATCTAGTAAGTCTGTGGTTAGTTTATGAATGTATGTAGCTTGACATTCTAAAAATAAAATTCAGTCTGTTGCGAAAGCTCAACGTGTTTTAATAGGTTATGGCCCTTACTCGAAATTTATCAGTTATTTTAAGTATAAAATAGATAAATTGTGCTCGTTGATTCGCCGAAACATGAACTCGAACTATATAGCCAGTGTGCCAAAGTTGAAAGGCAGGGAGAATTTTGACGAATGGTGTTTTGCGGCTGAAAATTTATTGGTCTTGGATGGGTTGGAAAAATACATCAAACCACCAGCCGGTTTCGAAGTCAAGCCAGCGGAAGATGCCAAGACGAAGGCAAAGTTAATATTAACGATTGATCCAGCATTGTACGTGCACATCAGAAACACGGAAAGTTCAGCGGCATTATGGACTAAATTGAAGACCATGTTTGACGACTCCGGTTTCTCGAGAAAGATAACCTTGCTTCGAAATTTGATTTCCATAAGACTGGAAACTTGTGACTCCATGACAACCTATGTCACACAAATTGTCGAAACAGCTCAAAGGCTAAATGGCACAGGATTTACAATCACCGACGAATGGGTGGGATCATTATTATTAGCAGGTTTGTCTGATCGTTATTCTCCGATGATCATGGCTATAGAACATTCTGGAATATCGATAACTGCTGACGTCATCAAATCCAAATTGCTTGACATGGAAGTTTCCATAGAGTCGGACAGCAATGGCGCTGCATTCTTGATGAGAAATAAAAATAACTCATTTGTCACTAAGCCAAAGAAAAATGACGGTGCGAATATGACAAACAAGAATAAAGTGACAGTTTCGGATAAAATGACTAAAGAAATAATTTGCTATAAATGTAAAAGCAGTGGCCATTATCGAAATCAGTGTCCATTATTGAAGAAAACTGCAAGTAAGTGCGCTTTTAGCGTTGTTTTCTTAAATGGAAATTTTAACAAGGCCGATTGGTACGTGGACAGTGGTGCAAGTGCACACATGACTGTGAACAAAGATTGGATGAAAAACATAAACCCATCGCCGAGTTTACCAGAAATAATCGTTGCAAACGAATCTAAGGTGTCGGTTGATTGTTCTGGAGATGTGGACATCGTTTCTGATTTGAAATGTCACATAACGGTCAAGAATGTGTTATGCGTGCCTAGTTTGACAACGAATTTGTTATCAGTAAGCGAGCTTATCAGGAATGGCAACAATGTTATATTTCAAGAAAATCGTTGTTATATTTATGATAGAAATGATACTTTAGTTGCGAGAGCTGTTTTAACTGATGGTGTTTATAAATTGAGATTGCAATCGCCAAGTTACGGGTTGGCAGCTCCTGCAGTTACCGGGCGATTATGGCACAGAAGGTTAGCTCATATCAATTGCCAAGATATGAATAAAATGAGAAATGGCATGGTAGACGGTTTGTCATATGAAGGATCATTTGAGATGACAAAAGTAGAATGTACCACCTGTTGTGAGGGAAAGCAGATGAGACTACCTTTTTCACATGTTGGTGAACGAAGTACAGAAACGTGTCATCGGATACACAGTGATTTGTGTGGACCAATGGAGGTGAAGTCTCTAAATGGCAGCAGATATTTCATGCTATTTGTTGATGATTACAGTAGGATGACTTTCATCTATTTTCTCAAGAAGAAAAATGAAGCTTTAAGTAGATTTAAAGAATTTAAATTGTTGGTAGAAAACCAACAAGGAAAGAAAATAAAGATCTTTCACACGGATAATGGACTTGAACACTGTAGTAAAGAATTTGACAATTATTTAAAACAAAGTGGTATTATTCACCAGAAAACGAACTCCTACACACCCGAACAAAACGGAATCTGTGAAAGAGCTAATCGCACAGTGGTGGAAAAGGGCAAATGTCTTTTGTATGATGCAAAGTTAGACAAGAGATTTTGGGCAGAAGCGGCCAACACAGCTGTTTATCTGAAAAACAGGTCTATTGTGTCAGGAATACCGAAAACCCCTTATGAAATGTGGCATGGATCAAAACCTGACCTAAGTCACATCAGATTGTTCGGAAGTAAGGTGATGGTCCATGTCCCCAAGGAAAAACGCCTCAAGTGGGATAAAAAGGCGAAACAACACATCTTAGTTGGATATGGAGAAGATGTGAAAGGATACAGGTTGTATAATGCTACTAAAAACAGTATTATTTTCAGCAGGGATGTCATTGTGATGGAAGGCGAGACAGATGGCATCACAACTAGCGAAGAGGCTATGTGGATACCTGATGAGACTGAACAGCAGAGTGAGATAACACCACAGATCAGCGTGGAGAAGGAGAGCAGAGCTTCAGTGGGGGTAGCTTTTGATCCAGAAGTAGAATGTCAAAGTGACAGCTCTTCAGATTCTTCAGTATACACTGATGGTGAAGACACACATGTATCAGGTGAGGTACTCGTGCAGGAGGTCCCAAAAGCACCAGTTCCAGAGCCAGAGCCTTATGTGAGTACAAAGCGCCAAAGGAAACCGCCTGACAGATACGGCTATAATAACATGTGCATATCCAGTACTACTATTCCAGCATCAGAGGAGATCTCAGTCTCCGAGGCTCTGAAGGGGCCTGAGAGAGAGCAGTGGCGGCGTGCCATGACTGACGAGTTGCAGTCATTTGAGGAAAATGACGCATGGGAGCTTGTCGACAATCCTGGTAATGTATCTGTAGTAAAATGTCGTTGGGTGTTTGTCAAAAAGTATGATTTAGACAATAATGTGAGGTACCGGGCAAGGCTTGTGGCCAAAGGCTTTACGCAAAAGCCAGGCATAGATTATAATCGTACTTTTGCGCCTGTAATTCGTCATTCGACTCTTAGATTATTATTTGCTCTTAGTGTTAAAATGAGAATGAGTATAACACATTTAGATGTAACTACTGCTTTTTTAAACGGTATTTTAAAAGAGAAGATATACATGACTGTACCTGAAGGTTTTGCAAACAAAAGTGGGGGAAATGTGTTGAGATTAAAACGGGCTATTTACGGTTTAAAGCAGTCATCTTTAGCATGGTATGAGAGGGTAAAAGATTGTCTTTGTAAATTAGGTTTTAACAACAGTCAATATGAACCATGTTTGTTCGCAAAAACTAAGGGTAATGTAAAAATTATAATAGGGTTGTATGTCGATGATTTTTTGTTTTTTTCAAATAATGATAAAGAAACTGAAAAGTTAAAAAATGTATTAGCTTCAGAGTTCAAGTTAAAGGATTTGGGTCAAGTTAGACAGTATCTAGGAATGAAAATAAATGTAAACAAAGATAAAAATGTTATTACGATTGATCAAACACATTACATTGAACAATTAGTTGAAAGATTCCAGATGTCTGATTGTAAAGCTCAAAGTACTCCTATTGAACCAAAGTTAAATATAGAAAAATCTAGGGAATCTTTACCTAATGTTCCTTATCAAAAACTCATAGGTAGTTTAATGTACCTGGCAGTATTAACAAGACCAGACATTGCCTATGCAATAAGCTATCTGAGCCAGTTTAATACTTGTTATAATATAACTCATTATAATTATGCTAAACGAGTGTTAAGATATTTACAATGTACTAAAAACTATTGTTTGAAGTATGTTGATAATGATATGAATTTGCAAGGTTTTACAGACAGTGACTGGGCATCTGATACGTTGGATAGAAAATCCTACACTGGTTTCTGTTTCATGATGTCAGGGTCAGCAGTTTCCTGGCAAAGCCGTAAACAGAAGTCAGTTAGTTTGTCTAGTACTGAATCTGAGTACATAGCTATGTCTGAGGCTTCTAGAGAGGCTGTTTATTTGAGAAATTTAATTCATGAAATTACTGGGAATTTATATGTAATCGATTTGCATTGTGATAATCAGAGTGCCATGAAGTTAGCCTCTAGTCAACAGTATCATAACAGGTCGAAACACATAGATGTGCGTTATCATTATATTAGAAATGTTATTGATGATAAGATAATTAACATTAAATATGTACCTACTGAAGAAATGCCTGCTGACATTCTGACTAAGGGTTTGTGTCATTTAAAACATTATAAGTTCATGAATATGTTAGGCATTGTAGTGCATAATGTTTAGTTTATTTTGATAAGTGGGGGTGTTAGTATGTATGTATGTTGTATCAAAATAGGTTTCATTACCTCTACTTAAAGGCATCTAGTAAGTCTGTGGTTAGTTTATGAATGTATGTAGCTTGACATTCTAAAAATAAAATTCAGTCTGTTGCGAAAGCTCAACGTGTTTTAATACATTCCAATAAATATATTATTATTATTATTATACCAGAGAAACGAATGCTGTGCAAAGAAGCTAATTGACTAACTAAACTATCATGTCCTACCCGTACACAAGAAACAGGATAATAGTTGTTTGTTCAGTAAAACAGTTTTGGCTATCGTGAATTATTTGCATGGCATGCAAAAACAGAAGAAATAAGGAAAACCAGTTTTGAATAAATCATTATTATTCGTTTTTTCAATTGTATCTGTTTTTAAAAAGAAACAATTGTGATTATTGTTTTTAACATCATTCACTGCATCCATTATTTTGAATACCAAGCTAACACCGGCTTTCGCACAGGGTTTGACAAGTTAAACTACATTTAATTTAATTTGTTTAGTGTGCATAATTTGTCTGTAAATCAGTGTTTTTGGGTTATCTTTGAAATATTTTGTTTGAATAAAAGGGAATATACAGATATTGATTTAAATACCTGTCTTCTGCAACTAGTAAGGGTACTCAGTAAGTGTAGAAGTGATACCTAGTGATACTACCTAGAGCCCACGGACTGCTCAGGATGTGTTGAACTTCTTTAGTATTACCAACAAATAAAAATTGTTGGTACTTGTTAGTGTGTGTGTGTAATAAAGAACATTTTCCAAATACTGTAATAACCTCTTACAGCCGAATTCTACAGTAAACCGAGGCCAGCTAAAGGTTTTCAGTGGGCTTACAGTAACTCCTGTAGAGAACATCAGTATAGGTGATGTCAGCCATATTGAAAGCATTGCGGGCAAAGAAGAATTACCAGCTGTTTGTGAGAGACTAGATGATGTCATTGAGTCGGAGGAGGAACAGCTAGGTGGACGTAAGTTTTACGATCAGATAATTATTTCATGGTTATGCAATTAAAACAAAATTAGTGTTAATATTACTTAAATTATTTTATATTTCTCTATACCTATTTTATTCGTATTCAGTTTACTCTATTGTATGCAATAGACGCTTACAAAGGACAAAAATAATCAGCCACTAGAACACCAATGATGACTTTAGTTCATGAATCCCCGACCGGTCCTATGAGACCGCGCTGTTATTGTTTTACTATTGTGTCTCGTTTTGTGGGTATGTGATAGGTTAAGCAACAAATAGCAATAGAAACAATCACCTCTATGTAGTAGTGTAGTATTCATTCACTAGCATTTTGTAGGTATTTAATAACAAATTATCAAATGTTTGGCGCAGAGAGTGTACCTCCCATGAGCTGCATGTGACATTAACAGAGAAAAAGGCAATAGTTATGGACTTTTTTTTCTTAATTTACAGATCTTAGCCCGGAATATGTAGACATAGAAAATTTTGATGTGGAAAATACATCAACACTCCAATATTCTGAATCAGATTCGGAAGATGATATGCCTTTAAACCGATTCAAAATAGAAGTGGAAGAACAAGAAGTATTGAGGAAGAAGCGAGGAGCCAATGACACGACACGTAAGTATTAGTTATTGAATAATTGTGTGAGCAAAATATCTAGTTGAAGTATCTGTTATTTATTTATTGTGCAGTTCTATCACAGCGTTGTCTTTTTAACCCAAAGGTTGACTGGTAGAGAATGCCTTGATGCATTAGGTCCGCCTATGTACCACTACTGTACATGAAGTTTAAATAAATAAATATTTTGGAAACTATTTTCGCTATAGACGTGACTTGTTGGTTTATCCATGTCTATGTGCATGTATTAACAAGTAAGTAGCTCTTCACTGTTTTCGCAGAACTAGAACTTCTAAACAACGGCTATTCCGACGCAGAAGATATACCGGCACAACAGTCCAAACCTGGTCCAGAATATGATGTGCCCATGATAAAGATCAAAACGGAACTGGAAGTGGGTAAGTAATCTACACTAATATAATAAAGAGGTAAAGTTTGTTTTCTTGTTTGTATGAGGTAATCTGTGGAAGTACTGGTCCGATTGCTAAAATTTTTTCACCAATAGAAAGCTGCTGTATTCCTGAGTGACATAGGCTATATTTTATGTACGCGGGCGAAGCTGCGGGCTAAAGCTAGTAGATGATATAACAACAAAATCTCTAATAGTAACAACATGTAACAACAGAACCTATAATTTTATTTAATAAAGCGCTTAGTTACTATAATGAACGATTGATATTTAACCTATCAATACCCGCGAAACGAGACACAATAGTAAGACAATAGCAGCGCGGTCCTATGAGACCGGTCGGGGATTCATGAATTAATTTAATTTAATTTATTTATTGGCACACCAACAGCATTACATACAAGAGTATTATTATAACTTACATTAAAATCTAATCACTGGTATGCATGCCTATTATAGGTCTGCACAGCTTACACCATATTACATATACTTAACATTATTTATTTAGTAGAGTATGAGAAACATTGCCACAAAAATTAGACATACAATTATACAAGATATAATTATAAAGTAAGTAATTTTTATAAGTATCCCATACTTATAAAGATAAATTAAATATAAAATTGTTTGACATACCACTCAAAAGATATAAAACTTTTTTGATCTAATATGATGAAAACATAGACAGATACATAGACCGACGGAGCCCCGCTTGTCAGGGGCTCCTATTTCTGTATGGTTTATAAAAAATAACCACGAAGGATTTCAAAAACTACTTTCGCTATAGACGTGACTTGTTTGTTTATTCACATCTAAGTTCATGTACTAACAAGTAGCTCTTCACTGTTTTTGCAGAACTAGAACTTCTAAACAACAGCTATTCCAACGCAGAAGATATACCGGCACAACAGTCTAAACCTTGTCCAGAACATGAACATGATGATCCCTTAATAGAGATCAAAACGGAAGTGAAAGAAGAACAAGAAGTACCGAGTAAGAAGCGAGGAGCCAGTGACACGACACGTAAGTATTAGTTAGTGAATCATTGTGTGAGCGAACACGCCGACTGGTTTGACAACATGAACTTACCAAAAACAACGTCAGGCGTCCTGTCTGTACACTCTTGAGCAGCACAGTGCACACACACACTGCTACACCTCGAGTAGTTGCTCTCGCTGGAGAGCACACTCCTGCTGCCAGATGTCTCACAGCACATCTGCTTAAAGTACTGAACACAGATTGCAGGTAAAACAGAGAAGGTCTGTGCGTAGGATCACAGACGTTTTTATTTACTTAGCCAGCTCTTTAGGTACTGTCATTTCTAGGAAATACTGAACAAGTGTGAACAAATGGAAAAATTGTGTTATGAAACGCTTGGACGCAAGCAGCATAGTTAATAAAAAATAACCTGAAGGTTATGAACCTGGTAGATTCGTGTTGTATCACTGATCTATCACAACTTGATCTTTTTTTTTATTTTTTGAGTCTTGAAGATTTTTCAATTTTTTTTATGACCTAATTACAAGTTTCAGTTTTCAGACTTTTCCCTAAATTTATGCTATAATACCTTGCTTCGTGCCAAATTTCAAGATTCTGTCGATGTCCAACAGTGAACCAGTGGTACACATTGAGCCACCCTTCCTACTTTGTTAATGCGACGTTGTCAAACCGCGTCGTGGACACGAATGTACTCAGTAGTTACCGCGCCGCCCGCTCCCCAGTCGCGAGCGAGCTAGCGCCAAAGACGCCCGTGTGGGGGACCGCATTATACTTTTCGGCGACAAAACTAAATAAAACGTAAGTACTATATTTTCTTATTACTTTTGTTATGTATAGTTTTTCTGTGTGACATTTATTATACAAAGGGCCTCGTTCACCATCTCCGAGTAAAGTGTTGATTAGTTACTTCCCGAATAAAGTTATCTGGCAAGTAAAGGTTATGAGTATCCTCTATCAATTTCACAAACGAAAACAAAGCTTCGAGTAACTACTCACTGGTTAAGCGAATGGCGTAACAAATCATTCGTCACATTCGTTCAATAATACTCAATTACTCGACAGTCGTCATTGTCAGTTGTCATTTTGTGTATATCGATGGCTTAGAGTGAAAACCTCGAAACTGCAAAATACGTAACTTTTCAGGAGTCCCGAAAAACTAAATTCGATCTTTATTATCAATGAATTCTTATGAAGATGATTCAAATGTTTTAAAATATTTATGTATTTCAAACACTTATTACCCTTGTTATTCATTTTTTCCAACCAGTTTTCACGCGCCACGGCGATGTTATCCCACTAAACAGACTTGAGAAGGATATGCATTTAATTAACACCGTAAACGGCGTTACAAATAACCAATCAAAATTTTTCGTGATACAAGACGGTGTGTTTCGAGCTTTTCTTTACAAAAATGTAATAAAATAAAATTACCCTAAATTGCAGATACGAACTTTTCCCTCGAAACCATCGATTTACTCTCAAGTAAACACTTTGATTGGCAGACCACGTAGCAAGTAAGTTACGGATCAGTTAATGTTATGATTAGTGCTACTCGAACATGGTGAAACTTGAAATGAAGTTACGGGTGACTTTATCTGACGATTAGCCTACTCAGCACTTTACTCGAGGGTGGTGAAAGAGGTCCTAAGGGCCTGTTTCGCCACCTATGATTATGTTTCGAGTATCCTTCTTGGCAGATAATTTCATACAAATTCTGTTCCGTTTTTGAATTTATTCAGTGAGTAGTGCCTACTCGGACATTGTGAAACAGGCCCTTATTATAGTGTTTATTGGGGTATCGTATAAAACTGAAATGACTACGGTAACTCTTTTTGTTTGTTTTTAACATAACCTTAAATATTGAATGGTGGGTGTGGTACACAGTGAACCACGAACGTAGATTGAACAGTGAACCGGGTCACTGTGTACCACCCCTATATTGCTACTTTATGTGGGTAGGTTTTGAATTTTATACATAACTAGCTGTCCCCTGCAGTTTCACCCGCATTTTTCGTTACTGCTCCGCTCCCGTGAGTCGTACCATGATGGTATAGCATTCCTCGATAAATGGGCTATCTAACACTGAAATAATTTTTCAAATCGGACCAGTACTTCCAGAGATTACCCCCTACATACAAACTTACGAATTTTACCTCTTTATAATATTAGTATAGATTTATATTGAGTTGAAACATAACATTGTGTGTATTATAATGTTATTGTTTCAGCTCGGGGCGAATTAAAACAGCGCAAAGGAAAGTTGGAGGTCATACAAAAGAAGAAATGTTGCAGGCTATCATGCTTGTAAAAAATGGACAATCAATTCGTAAAGCAGCAAAAGAATGCGGATTACCCTACCCGACTGTACGGAGATACGTAGAAAAATTTAAGTCCGACGAAACCACAAAGTTAGTACCCAATTATAAAGTAAATGCGGTTTTTACACATAACCAGGAAATAGAATTAAAAGAATATCTTAGAGATTGTTCGCGTAAATTTTATGGGCTTACTGCCAAAGATACACGAAGACTAGCTTACCAAATGGCATTTATTAATAAAATAAAAGTTCCTTTTTCATGGGAAGAAAAACAAATTGCTGGAAAGGAGTGGTTAAGGTCATTCAGAAAAAAACACTCGGATTTAAGTCTCAAAAAACCTGAACCGTGCAGCTTGGCACGAGCCTCAGCATTCAACAAATGTAATGTTCAAACATTTTTTAAAAACTTAAAAGAAGCCTTGCAACGGTCTCCTAACTTCGGTAACGGAACGCGGGTCTATAATTTGGATGAAACCTCAACCACGACAGTACAACGCCCACAAAAAGTCCTAGCTCTTAAGGGGAGTGATGTTTCCAAAGTTACGGGTGGAGAAAGAGGTGTTTTAGTGACTACTTGTTGCATTGTGTCCGCCACTGGGCAGGCTTTGCCCCCAGCAATGGTCTTTCCAAGAAACAAGTTTCAATCTCATCTGCTCCATGGCGCTCTTCCTGGGACTCTCGGCTTGGCTGCTTCATCTGGACGGATGAATGCAGACCTCTTCGTAGATATTATGAAACACTTCATACAACATACTTCTGCCTCAAAAGAAAATCCAGCTCTTTTGCTTCTGGACAACCACGAAAGTCATTTGTCATTAGAAGCATTGAACATTGCTAAAACTGCTGGTGTTACAGTGTTGACACTGCCTCCTCATACTACCGCAAGATTGCAACCATTGGATGTGGGGTTAAATGGTCTATTTAAAACTTTTTATGACTCTGCTGTCGATTCATGGCTAGTCCGGAACCCCGGGCAGACTCTCAGTATCTACCATGTAGCTCAATGCGCAGGCGAGGCCTATTTAAAAGCCATGACTCCAATGAACATCACCGACGCATTTAGGAAATGTGGAATATATCCATACGACGAATCAGTTTTCACAGAAGAGGATTTTCTAGCAAGCACTGTGACAGATAGACCCGATCCAGGAACAGATGAAACAGATACAGAATGTGAAATAAATAAAAACCGTCCTCCCTCTCCTTCAATTACACAAGACTTATCATCACAACAAATATGTAATGATCTGGCATCCAAATACATTAAAAATGAACAGCAAGCTTCCACTTCGAGAGCGGAAAGTTTTGATTCTCCAAAAATGTTTGGGCTGCCATTGAAAGCTGGCCCGAGAAAGACTATCAAACGAAGCAGACCCTTAGGCCAGAGTATGATAGCCACCGACACTCCTGAGGAAGATTCAATAGAATCGCGAACAAAAAAAGTTGACGTAAAAGCTAAGAAAGTAAAAAGTACTTTATTTAAAGAAAAGAAGACGAAGAAAAAAGAAACTCCAGTTATTGATGAAGATACTAATTCCGAAGGCACTTCCTATGCTAGTGGTTCTTCATCTGGTGGAGAAAATTTGGTCAGTGACAGTGAAGATGATGTATTTTTTAATGATAAATGATATTTGTTTTGCAATTAGGTTTTCACAAACACGTCAATTTACTCATCCAGACGGACTCATCTAGAATAATCATCATCATCATCATCTCAGCCGAAAGACGTCCACTGCTGGACATAGGCCTCCCCCAAGCGTCGCCACAGCGACCAGTCGTGTGCGTCTCGCATCCATCGGATTCCCGCGACCCTCGCCAGGTCGTCGGTCCACCTTGTGGGAGGCCTTCCGGCGCTGCGTCTTCCGGTATCTAGAATAAAACGACAAAAAAAAACATGTCATTTTATTCTAGATAAGTCCGGTGTAGAGATGGGTAATTTGCCCGACATTTTGAACAGATTGGGAAAATTCCCAATAAATGCCCAGAAATTCCTGCCCGAGGGCATTTATCTAGGCATTTATTTTTGTTCCAAAATTAATTTACAACATTAATGTTAGCTTTGCAAACTGGCTAAAATCGATGAGTTTAGTAATGGTAAATTCTATAAAGATGTTTTCTATATGAAATTGTAAACTTTTAAAAATTAACGAATAACGAGTTTACGAGTTACCCGGCCGCGGCGTAAAAACACTTGCATCGAGAGAGGAGTTCGGCAAGAGATGCGTACACTGTTATGGTTAGTGGTTTTAAGTAGGTACGTATATGATTAAAAGACCCATTTAATGTCATCAACCATTTGTCATAAACCACCTCACTGCGGCACCTCGATGCCCGAGGTCCGTATAAGGAACAAAGAAGTTCTGAGAGCACTGTGCCGTCTAGACGTGAATAAGGCTAGTGGACCAGATGGTATTCCAGCGATTGTTCTCAAGGCATCTGACCGAGTTGCCCGAGTTGTCTCCTGTTCTGACACGCTTTTATCGCCTCTCATATAGGCCTGGAATATTGCCTAAGTCCTGGAAGCCCTTGCCAACGTGCAGCCCGTGCCCAAAAAGGGCAGTCGTGCCGATCCTGCCAACTATCAGCCGATTTCAATAACCTCCATACTCTGCAAGATTATGGAGCGTGTATTGAACTCGCGCCTCATGGCATACCTGGAAGGTAAGGATCTCCTCAGTGACCGACGGTTCGGGTTTCGTCGCAATCGGTCTACTGGGGACCTACTAGTGTATGCCACTCACTGGTAGGGCGAGGTCCTCGAGAAGAATGGGAAGGACTTGCAGTCTCCTTAGACGTCTTGAAGGCTTTCGACAGGGTATGGCTCGCTAACCTTTTGAGTAAGCTTCCAGCGTACGGCATCTCCCCTGGCCAGATTAACTGGATAAAAGACTTCCTGAGTGAACGGTCTCTCCGAATTGTTGTCGAAGGATGCTCATCAGAGCCCATGATAACTAACGCCGGAGTTCCTCAGACGTCTGTTCTCTCTGCAACTCTCTTCCTGCTCCACATCAACGATATGCTGATGCCCGGTATCTATGGGTATGCAGATGATAGCACAGTTGTAGAGAGATACTTGCCGAGTACTCGGGCTAGTAAGGAGCTAATCCAGTCAGAAAGAGAGGCTATGGTAGAGCGTACGAATGACTCACACAGGTCTCCAAGGCGGCGAAGCCAATCTGGTACGATTCAACGCCGCCAAAACACAAGCTTGTCTGTTCACCGCAAAAAGGAGCCCCTTCACCTTGGCCCCTGCTTTCCGGAATATATTCCTGGAATGCGCCGACCGCCTTCAGCTCTTGGAAGTTGTTTTCATTTCCTTCGATCTTAACTTTGGGCGGTTCATTGAGTCCAAGGCCAAGATAGCTGCTAAGAAACTCGGCGTTTTGGCAAAGGTCCAGCGGTATTTCACACCGGGACAGCTTCTAATGTTATACAAAGCACAGGTCCGATCGTGTGTGGAGTACTGCAGCCACATGTGGGCTGGAGCTGCAAAATGCCAACTGGCAGCTTTGGACTCAGTAGAAAGGCGTGCGAAGAGGCTAATTGGGAATCCAGGTTTGGCTAAATCCAATCTACAAAGCCTTGAGCACAGGCGCAGGGTAGCCAGCCTTTCGGTTTTTTACAGGATGCATTTCGGAGAGTGTGCGCAGGAATTGCTGAACTGATTCCACCAGCCCCTTTCTACCATCGGACAACGACATCAGCCGTCCTACGGCGAGTATCCACCCTTACGTTGTCCAAACCTCTACGGTCCGGAGTCCGGACTAAGCGTTTCGCCTCGTCGTTCATACCGCGTACATCGAGGGACTGGAACAATTTGCCTACTGCGGTTTTTCCGTTCGATTATAATTTGAGTGTCTTCAAGGCTAGAGTGAATAGGCTCCTAATAAACTAGTGCGCCTCACCATCGACGATTGCATCACTGCTTACCATCAGATGGGATCGCAGTCAAGCACTAGTTTATAACTATTAATAAAAAAAAACACCATGCGCAGGCGCAAAATGGGAAGTGCGCAGTGTATGTGCGTATCCCTCACACACACATCGTGTGAGAGGAATGCACACACCCCGCGCCGTGCCGCCATTATGTTATTAGTTCCATCTGCCTAGCCTTTTCCGAACTATATTGGGGTCGGCTTCCAGTCAAGCCGGATTTAGCTGAATACCAGTATTTTACGAGGAGCGGCTGCCTACCAGACCTCCACAACCCATTAACTGGGGTAACACGGTACTTCATGGCAAGACTGGAGTCAGATTTACTGGCTTCTGACTATCCGTAACGACTGCCAAAGATCTCCAAATGACAGCCGGGACCTACAGCTTAACGTGCTTTCCGAGGCACGGAGGAAACTCGTTATGTTAAGATGGTCACCCATCCACAGACCAACCTAGGCAAGCGTTGCTTAACCTTGAACATCGACCTGTGCGGCTGTTATTATCTAGCCACGAGCTCCTCCATTATGTTATTAGTTATCTTGTGTCATTTGTAGATACACACGCACACACGCATATCGCTAATTATTCAAACATTCTGGTGCGCGCCAGGGTAATTGTGTTCTGTCTGTGGTTTGGTTACCCAATTTTCTTCAAAATAAAGTTTTTATTTCTGTATTACAGAAAAAACAGATTATTATTATTATTTTAAAATTGAAATGTGTTTAATCATTCACGTTCCTTCGATGTAAATGTCTTTTATCTCTGTTTTGACATGAAAAAGTATAATAATGTTATTATTTTAAAATAAAAATGTGTTCAATCATTCATGTTTCTTCATTTATTTCTTTAATACATACTATTTTAGGTAGGTACATGAAAAACCACATAAAATCGCGTTTAACGAGTCCCATATATTTATGCCCTACGATCGGGCATTTATCGGGCAAATAAAAATAAATTCCCAAAATGCCGGAAATTTACTATATTTTCCCGCCGGGCAGAAATACTTTGCCCATCCCTAGTCCGGTGTTTCCTGACTACCCTGAGAAGAAACACCGAAACAAACTCAGGGGTCACAGTCTCTTGAAAATGTAGATTGGTGTCTGAGATGGCCTTTTAAAGAAAGAACCATGCAGATTTGAGTGGAACTGTCCAGTCAGTGCAAGCTTTTATCATTCGTCATAAGCTCAACTCAGGACTACTAAGGAGCTCAACGACAAGACGAACAATACCAAGGAAAGGACATTTGGTTAGGCCGCAGAAAATACTCAAATTGCCAGACATACAGTGGGTGGCCAAATTATTAGGGACAGTACCTAAATTTCTTATATTAGTATCAACTTTGATTGCATTTTGCAGGCAAATGGTTGGTTGTAGGTCCGGCTAATATTTTTTATTTAAAGACTTTTTTGATTGAGTTAATAAAAACATAAAATTTGAAATCAAATTCATTTATATATTTTTGAAAAACAAAGTTACGTAATACGATGATTTCGAAAAAAGTCAACAAAGTTATAAATCTCACTTTTTACGCCAACCAACGGATTTATATAAGATTTTTTTATTTGGTATTATTACTGGCATCAGTATTATTATTTTTTATATAAAGCAACACTATGAGACCGCGCCATTTTTTTAAAGTGGTATTTTTTAACTTTGTTGACTTTTTTCAACATTTGGTGAATATTTGGATCCTTTTGCCGGTGAAAAAAATAACACCAGCTGATTGTAGCCCTCATTAAAGAGTGGCCATTATACCATAAACCTGCTACAGAAAGCCAGAACTTGCATAGAGAGCTTACCGCGATAAATGGATGCTGTCACAAAGTAATATCAATATTCATCCATCTTATTACGTATCTTTTTTTTTCAAAAATATATAAATAATGTTGACTTCAAATTTGATGTTTTATTATGTCAATCAATTAAGTCTTTAAATAAAAAATATTTGCCGAACCTACAACTAACCATTTATCTGCAAAATGCAATTAAAGTTGATAATAATATAAGAAATCTAGGTACTATCCCTAATAATATGGCTACCGATGGTAAATTAAAATTACTGAAAAGAAAGGAAAAGGAAGCAATTCACATACGAGGGCAGTCCGATCAGTACTTAGCCTCACCGCCCTATGGCGCCACTATCGCAAGATTTTTTTTATCGTGTTGTGCATTCCCTTAGAGGACTCCTTTCAAAATTTTAGCCGAATCGGACTCGTAGTTTTTTTTTGACCGCGTCTGGAAACTGGCGTGTCGACGTATTTAAGAAAAATGGTTTTGAGCAATATCGGTCGGTGATTCCATTCTCGTTTTTGGAAAGGAAGTCGCTTAGCAAAATCAAAGAGCGCTTGGATACTGTGTTCGGTGACTCTTCTCTTTCGATGGCGATTGTCAAAATTGGTTTATTGAGCTTAAAGCGCAGGCCACACCGCCAGCTGGCGGGCGAAGCGAACGAAGGAAACTAAACAAACTACGCGAAATATTGGCGAGCTAAACTATGTTGGGTTCACACCGAAAACTACGGACAGGCAAGCGACGGGCGGAGCAGGCGGAGCGGGGGGCGCACTGCTATTCGAAAGACGAACGTCGACTAGTCTACTCGAAACGGGGAGGACGGGCTAACGAACCGGGCGAGCGGGCTGGCGGGGCGGGCGTGGCGGGCGAGCTAAGCTAGCGAAGCGCGGGCGCGCCAACGAGGCGGAGACAAATTGGCGCGCTTTCCATCCTCAACGATGTGTCGTAGGTACTCGTAACTACCTACGATACGATGATCATATTATTATGATGCCACGAAATGTCAGCAAACTAGGGGCCCGGTAGGACCGAAGCCTCTGGGGAACACGCAAAATCCAAAAGGTTGTCACCGTGTCCCCCAGATCGAAGGCAACGAAGGAACAGGGTAGGGGTTTAGTCAGTAAGAGTCTGACACGCCTTCCCGCTCCGCCCCAGAGTGGGAGAAGTCATTCTGATTATAAATATGTACAATGTGTAATATGTACAAAAACAATTATTTAGTACTAGATCCTATATCTCCATGATTTTAGATGATTTATTGGAGAATTGATTTTACATTGTTTGGTGACTACATTTTGGCGACAAATCTACTATTTTGAGGACAAAGCTATTATTTAGGAAACACAAAACGAATTAAATTGGCGACAGCTTAAATGATACCTATTAAAATTATGAATATAACTGTATTTTTATACATGTTTTTGTTCTTATAGGCGCATACAAGATATTCTCATAAATATACTGTGAAGGCACAGTCATTATTATCATTTCTTTATTTTCACTAAATTCATTTAAATTATATTTTTAAATATTTGAATACAAAAAGTTAATATAAAAACATTTAAAAATACCGTATTATTATCATTATTTTGAATAAAGTAACCTAGACCTAACGTCTAAGTTACTTAATTACATGTACCTACAGAATGTGTAGTTATCGGCTATGAGATCGATCTTTTTACACCCTGTATTTAAAACTTATCCAAATACTTATCTATATATCAAAATTTAATATCTGTGATGAATAACGTATTTAACGTTATTCATCACAGATATTTAATTTTCAACGAAATTGCCCTTTACATCATTTTTCTTTTTTTTATTATATTTAGGTGGGGAATCATCAAAATGGTTTCTCCCGTTTTGGGCGGAGCGGGAGGGCGTGTCAGACTTTTATTAACTAAAACCCACTCCTGTTCCTTCTTTGCCCTAATTCTGGGGTCCTGAGGATCCCTTTACATCGTTCGATTTAAATGTATAGGTAACTTTAGGAGATATCACAGATTTAAAATAGCATAACACCAAAATAATGATCGAGTAGGTACTGCGCGCACGATGTCAAGGGGGCAGGGAGGGGGAGAGGGTCTTGAGCGTATAAAATCTAGCTCGCATGTTTTTTTTTTCATTTAAAATATGGAATGTCCGAAAAAATGCTGAATTTGCTATCCACAAGTTGACGAAAACCGTGCTCTGAATAGCAAAATTAATTCGATGGAAAAGGTTTTCAGTAAGCAAAATCTACTAATTAAAAAACTAATTTCTTTGAACTAAGAAACAGTGCAATCAAAACCAAATGTCACTACGATTTTGAAAACGGTGATCCAACCTACCAGAGAGTATATAATCACTACGTTACAACCTACGCGCGAGGCTCACCTGCCATGCCAAAAAATGAACTTAAAAGCAAAACACAAGATATCTCTAACTTATTTAATTAAATTAAAAAAAAAGTGATTACTACATTATAGTACCTAGTCACTTTTTTTTTAAATTAAGTATATAAAACTAGTGCTTGACTGCAATCCCACCTGATGGTACGCAGTGATGCAATCGTAGATTGTGAGGCGTATTAGTTTATAAAGAGCCTATTCATTCTAGCCTTGAAGACGCCCAAATTATAATCGGACGGGCAGACCGCAGCAGGCAAATTGTTCCAGTCCTTCGATGTACGCGGTGTAAAGGAACCACGAAGCGAAGCGCTTTTTACTCATTGACTATAGACGAAGTCCCAAACCCAATTGTGGGTTAAGTTCGCCTATGTAAATCACCTGTCCTATTTTAATGTACAAAGTAAAAATATCTGTGTACAATAAAGAATAAAGAAAGACCTAGCTTAAAGAACTTGGTTCCGAAGCCAAAAATAAACAAAAATTAAGAATATGCAAAAATGTGTCATTGTCATGTCATTAAAATGTCAGATGTCAAAATAAGTCGTGACGTGATCTAGGTTTGTTTTGATTAAAATATTATAGTTTGGAATCATAGCTACCGATATAGAGACTGTGAATTCTGTAAAATATATTAAAATAATTCCTATGAACTTCCTTGACAACTAGGAATATACGGCTTATTGCTCAGGCTGCTACAAGAGTTTCGCGAAAGAAGTGCCTACGATCACACGCTATTTACTGAGTTTATCTCGTGATTTAGCATTGTTTTTCAAATTTACTTGTTAACTTAGTTCTTCTCATAAGTTCAAAGATGGAAAAATTGCCAATGTGCAGAATATGTTTAGTAGAGAATGTTCGCATGTACTTAGTTGACGACAAGGACTTGCATGAACTATATGAAACGCTGACTGATATTCCTGTAAGTACTATACTTTATTTATTTATTTATTAGGCACCTCAACGACTTACTCACTAAAACATAATTATACAAAAAACAAAACACATACAGCTTTAAGCGAAGTGAATTCGTCACTTACAGAGGTGCACAGCACTGGCACAAAGTAAAAACTAAACAATTTACTTATAAAGAAGATGTAAGTATTGCAAATACAATCATAGAAAAAAAATCTACACAGTGGAAAGAAGACAAAGGAAAATAATACAATTATTATAATTGAATTATGCTATAAATATAATATATATTACATATATAGTCTGCTCACAGCTGACTATATACAGAATGGATCATGTACAGTGCTCCGGAATGATTATTTTGAAACTCCAGGATGTTTCTCTGTAGGAGAGCATAACAAGTATGTATTGTATGGGAGGTATTCTATTGTTAATCAAATGCTATATGTTATGTTGCAGTTTGTAACTGAAGACAGAAGACCGATGCTCGCTTGTTTCTTGTGCTTTGATAAACTAAAGCAATGCTGCCAACTGCAGAGAAAATGTTTGGAAGCAGAAAAGCTGTTTGCTCAGATGATGAATGAGGTGAGGTGTTCTGCAATGGAATATTTTAAATGAATATCTGTATAATCTTTCAGCACACCAGGATTGCATTCCAATAAATATATTATTATTATACCAGAGAAACGAATGCTGTGCAAAGAAGCTAATTGACTAACTAAACTATCATGTCCTACTCGTACACAAGAAACAGGATAATAGTTGTTTGTTCAGTAAAACAGTTTTGGCTATCGTGAATTATTTGCATGGCATGCAAAAACAGAAGAAATAAGGAAAACCAGTTTTGAATAAATCATTATTATTCGTTTTTTCAATTGTATCTGTTTTTAAAAAGAAACAATTGTGATTATTGTTTTTAACATCATTCACTGCGTCCATTATTTTGAATACCAAGCTAACACCGGCTTTCGCACAGGGTTTGACAAGTTAAACTACATTTAATTTAATTTGTTTAGTGTGCATAATTTGTCTGTAAATCAGTGTTTTTGGGTTATCTTTGAAATATTTTGTTTGAATAAAAGGGAATATACAGATATTGATTTAAATACCTGTCTTCTGCTACTAGTAAGGGAACTCAGTAAGTGTAGAAGTGATACTACCTAGAGCCCACGGACTGCTCAGGATGTGTTGAACTTCTTTAGTATTACCAACAAATAAAAATTGTTGGTACTTGTTAGTGTGTGTGTGTAATAAAGAACATTTTCCAAATACTGTAATAACCTCTTACAGCCGAATACTTCAGTAAACCGAGGCCAGCTAAAGGTTTTCAGTGGGCTTACAGTAACTCCTGTAGAGAACATCAGTATAGGTGATGTCAGCCATATTGAAAGCATTGCGGGCAAAGAAGAATTACCAGCTGTTTGTGAGAGACTAGATGATGTCATTGAGCCGGAGGAGGAACAGCTAGGTGGACGTAAGTTTTACGATTAGATAATAATTTCATGGTTATGCAATTAAAATAAAATGAGTGTTAATATTACTTAAATTATTTTATATTTCTCTATACCTATTTTATTCGTATTCAGTTTACTCTATTGTATGCAGTAGACGCTTACAAAGGACAAAAATAATCAGCCACTAGAACACCAATGATGACTTTAGTTCATGAATCCCCGACCGGTCCTATGAGACCGCGCTGTTATTGTTTTACTATTGTGTCTCGTTTTGTGGGTATGTGATAGGTTAAGCAACAAATAGCAATAGAAACAATCACCTCCATGTAGTAGTAGTGTAGTATTCAGTCTCTAGCATTTTGTAGGTATTTAATAACAAATTATCAAATGTTTGGCGCAGAGAGCGTACCTCCCATGAGCTGCGTTTGACATTCAAAGAGAAAAGGCAATAGTTACGGACTTTTTTTTCTTAATTTACAGATCTTAGCCCGGAATATGTAGACGTAGAAAATTTTGATGTGGAAAATACATCAACACTCCAATATTCTGAATCAGATTCGGAAGATGATATGCCTTTAAACCGATTCAAAATAGAAGTGGAAGAACAAGAAGTATTGAGGAAGAAGCGAGGAGCCAGTGACACGACACGTAAGTATTAGTTAGTGAATCATTGTGTGAGCAAAATATCTAGTTGAAGTATCTGTTATTTATTTATTGTGCAGTTCTATCACAGCGTTGTCTTTTTAACTTAAAGGTTGACTGGTAGAGAATGCCTTGATGCATTAGGTCCGCCTATGTACCACTACTGTACATGAAGTTTAAATCAATAAATATTTTAGAAACTACTTTCGCTATAGACGTGACTTGTTAGTTTATACATGTCTATGTGCATGTATTAACAAGTTTCACTGTTTTTGCAGAACTAGAACTTCTAAACAACGGCTATTCCGACGCAGAAGATATACCGGCACAACAGTCTAAATCTAGTCCAGAACATGATGAAACGAAAGCTAAAGAAGAACAAGAAGTACCGAGTAAGAAGCGAGGAGCCAGTGACACGACACGTAAGTATTAGTTAGTGAATCATTGTGTGAGCGAACACGCCGACTGGTTTCACAACATGAACTTACCAAAAACAACGTCAGGCGTCCTGTCTGTACACTCTTGAGCAGCACACACACACTGCTACACCTCGAGTAGTTACTCTCGCTGGAGAGCACACTCCTGCTGCCAGATGTTTCACAGCCCATCTGCTTGAAGTATTGAACACAGATTGGAGGTAAAACAGAGAAGGTCTGTGCGTAGGATCACAGACGTTTTTATTTACTTAGCCAGCTCTTTAGGTACACACGGTGACTGAGTTAGCGTAGCAGGGCACATTAACATGATAAATGTGTGCGTAAATGCTAGCGCGTGAAACATAACAGGTATTATCGATGTGTGATACAAAGTAACTCGTTTCTACACTCACACTCTTGCAAAAAAGCAATTAGTAGCCGTATAAGTACACAACTATGAAAATACAGCAAAAATTGGCCACTGTTGTTATCGGCGCCGTGGCGCAATGCGTATGATACATGTCTGACGAGTAAGAGGTCCCAAGTTCGATTCCAATCGTCTGTTGTAATAGAATGTGTGCTTGTTTTTATTTTGTATTTGATTTACCCCTGTTTTTTTAATAGTAATGTTATAGTTACTCTCATAATAATTAATTATCTGTTATTTTCTTTTTGTTTTACTCATGTTTTTTTTAATAGTAATGTTATGGTTACTCTCGTAATAATTAAAATATTCGAAATATATTTTTGTAATTTTATACATATAAACTATGTATATTTACGAAATTAACTAACGAAATTTTTGTATATAACTTGTAATATAAATAATTTTATAATATATATATTATTTACGTAATATAATAATACGTTATTATAAATAGTTGAGAATCCTTTCATTGTCAACTTTTTTTTTTTTCGCAAACATTCACTTATGAAATTATTATAGTTAAGTATTTAAATTAACATCAAACACTTACACTTAATCTTTGAAAAGTAATTTTTATGATATGGGTAGGTAATCAGTAGTAATGTTCACAATAATCAAGTAGCTGTGGGTATTAACGAACAAGTAAAACCGAGCGTGCCATCTCACAATAATTCACCTATTCAAGTAATGTCTCCAGCTCAACTCGCAAACAAAATAAAACTCGTTAACTACTCGATATACACACACACATATTTGTATATGTGTTTGCTACGAATCAGATAAACAAATTCGCTTCATTCTTTAGATGGAAATTTAGCACTGATTATTAAGTGCTTGCTTACCGTTAAAGGTGTATCGAGTTCGATCCTAGCCATTGAAAAAACATTTTTTTTTCTACTTTATTGTAGTATAATGATAACGAAGTTTAATAAAACTAAAACTTAGAATATTTGCTTTAAAAACTAAGTGTATGAATATTATCATCTACCCACTTTATTAGTTATTTACTAAGAAATGAGTCGGATAATAAGTTAACCTGGCATATCGCTTTTGCCTATCACGATCGTGTGTGCTACAACTTACTCCGAGACAAAAAATAATTAGTCGTTGTGGAAAGTGATACTTTTTACAAGTAATAATTAACATGTCTCATTTATCTACAGGTTTGAGGGCTGAGCACAAGTCTCATTTATCTACAGGTTTGAGGGCTGAGATAGTAGTATTATTTAAACAAAATGTATCCATAAGTGAAATTTCGAGGAGATTAATGCTACCGGTAAGTAACAAATCCAAACTTAACATAGGTAATGCAAAATAATTTAACATTGTTGATTTTGTTAATTTTTAACGTAATTTTGTAATTGTTTACAGAGGAAAACTGTGCAGTTTTGGGTGCATAGATATGCAGCTGAAGGGACAATCGATGCCAAACGTCCGGGTCCAAAAGGAACTGCATATACGGATGCCAACCCACTGCATCGAAATATTGTTGCTACGTTTAGCGCTGACAACTTTGCTACAACAAGAAACACTGCGATTATGCACGACGTGTCTATGACAATTGTTCGACGCCACTTACGAGCAGCAAAAATTAAATATCACAAGCCTGCGAAAAAAAAATTACTGACGGCGGCGGCGTTGCATAAGGAAGAAAGGATGCGGTTTGCAAGAAAATTTATAGATTTTGATTGGTGCAATAACATAGTTATATTTAGTGATGAAAAGTGTTTTAAGTCAGATAAGGATGGGCGTAAAATATTATGGAGAAAAGATGGAGAACGTTACCATCACAAAAATATTCTCCCATGCAGGTCTAGTGATCATATCACGTTAGGTTATTGGGGCTGGATGTCATCGATGGGTCCCGGTGAGTTAGTGGAGGTAGAGGGTCGCAATACCAGTCGAGGTTACTTAGATATTTTGCAAAATGTTATGTTGCCTACCGTGCGCGTGGCATACCCGGACGAGCATATTTACTTCGTGCACGATAACTGCTCGGTGCACCGCGCACGAATGGTGCAAGACTGGTTAAGTGTCCAAGAAAACTTGACTGTTATTGAATGGCCCTCTAAAAGTCCCGATTTGAACCCCATAGAAAATCTATGGGGTCACATGGTGCTCAACTGGGATTCATCTGATGTGAGATCTAAACGTAATTTAGATAATTTAGTGTTATCTATGTGGGAATCGTTTCGCGGCACTGACCTGTGTGAAAATTTGGTGGCTAGCATGAGAATGAGGTTACAAGAAGTAATCGACAATGAAGGTGCACCAATTAGATATTAATTTTGATTTAAATTGAATCCAATTATAAATATTTTTAAAAAGCTGTATTACTGTATGTTGTTCTTCTTGTTGTTGTTTTTATGATGTTATTGTTATTGAAATCAAGAGTTACGATACCTATCATAGTTCAGTTTTAAAAACATGTTGATTGATAACTTTGATAAGTAAAAAAAAAGACTAAGAAGTAAGCTGTAGGTAATTATACTGTTGTTGTTATTATGTGACATTATGTTATTGTTATTGAGATCAAGAGTTGCGATATCTATCATAATTCATTCTTGATAACATGTTGATTTATGTTACTAATAAAAAACTTAAAAAAAGTGACGTCCTTCCTTGTCTGACTTAGAATATTTTCACTTTATATATTGTATTAAGGATAATCATGAACAGATTCGTTAATTGTGACCATTCCGTTTAATGTATGTGTTGACGCTCGTGTTTGTTTCTTGTTGTGTGTGGAGCGGGCTCGCTGGCGGGATGTCGACTGGCGAGTGTTCGGAGGCAGTAAGAGGAACTGGAGAGAGTGTTCGGACGCAGCAGGAGGAACAAATAAAATCACTTCTTCAGAGTTTTCTTCTATTTATTCTTCTTGATAATACTTCTTGCACTGCTGGATTTGGAATGCCTTACTACAGAAAAACGGCCCTTTTTATACAATTCTCTTAGATAACTTTGACCAATAATAGGCTTTCAATGTTGCACACGGCACTAAGATTTTCTGCCTTGACCAATCACGACTCTTCAGGTTTGCACACGACACTAATGTCCCGAGCCTTGACCAATCAGAGTTGAGGTGCCTTTTGTATGAAAATCTTAAAATTGCTGTTTTTCTGCGGTAAAACACCCCTTACAATACTTTCCTATATTCTTAATTATAGGATTGACTTACTTTAATTATTTACATAAAAATCAGACTTGTAATCCTTATTTACACTTAAATATAATCAAAAATACTGAAACGGTCCCCTTTACGGTAAGTTTTCCTAGTACTTAATCTTACGTCACTATTATGGTACAAGTGGTGCCTCTAGTGGCTGGAATACAAAACACTTTATACATACTAAACTTTAGAAGAAATGACACAATGAAAGACACTTAATACAAAGAAACTAAAACACTTAAATAATTATTTATCGTCGCTAATATTCTCCCCCACGGTGCGCAGCACTTCATCTTCTGGGGGCGACGATGCCGCAGGAACCAGCACGATGATCCGTCGAGTTGGGCGGCGAAGTATTCCTCCCGATGTCCGCACGTCCAGCACTCTGGTTCTTCCATCTGGCCCAGGATATGTCTTCACAACTTCTCCGCGAGGCCATGAATTTCGTGGCAACGTGCCGTCCACTATTAGCACGATATCTCCTTCTTTTGGGTCTTTGGTTTCTTCGCCTTCAAGCTTCCTTGGCATCAAAAGTGGTAGGTACTCTTTGATCCATCTTCTCCAGAAGTGGTCTGCAAGTCTTTGGGTGGTTTTCCGATTCGCCTTCCCGTTTAGCTGTGAGTCGTCAAATTCTCCCGGCGCCATGGCTTCGCACGATCTCCCCAGTAGGAAGTGGTTCGGAGTCAGACTCTCTTCGTCTTCTGGGTCCATGCTGACCGAGGTGAGAGGTCTGGAATTCACGATGTGTTCGACTTCGGTCATCAGCATATGTAGCACTTCTTCGGGTGGACTTCTTTCGTTGAGAACCACTGCCAACGCCGTCTTGACTGTTCGCACAAGTCGTTCCCAGGCGCCTCCCATGTTTGGAGTTCCTGGGGGAATAAACTTCCACTTGATGCCCTTCTCTTGTGCGGCCTCTTCCAGTTCCTTCTTTGCTAAAACAAAGTTGGTCCCGTTGTCGCTGAATATGGTTCTAGGCGTTCCTCTTCTGGCTGCCATTCGTCGAAGTGCCATAATCATCGAGCTAGTGCTGAGAGAGGGCATTAACTCTAGATGCACGGCTCTGGTGGTGAGACAGGTAAATAATGTCCCCCAGCCTTTCTCAATTCTTCTCCCATCTTGAAGGTCTTTTGACGTGATCCGCAGCCCAACATTAACGGCAAGTGTGTCTTCTTTAACCAGCCATCTTAGCCCCAGAGTCTTTTCTTCTTTCATTAGTTGTAGGGAATCTTCTTTATTCGTGTCTTCTACTTCAGAAAGTACCGCCAAATTGTTGCTGGCCCAACCCTTCAGATGAAAGTTTGCTCTTGCGTGAATATCCCTTACTTCTTTCGATATCTTCTTTGCTTCGGCTGTAGACGCGAAGCTCTGTAGATAGTCGTCCATGTAATGGTTTCTATTTATTGCTTTCACTGCTTCGGGATGAGTCTTCTTAAATTCTTCGGCGTTCTTGTTCATTATATATATCGCCGTTGCTGGTGATGACGCTGCTCTAAAGATGATTGACGACATTTTATACTCTTCAGGCTTGCCTGTTCTTCGACTTCCGCGCCACAAGAACCTGAGACTATCTCGATCTTCTTTTCTGACATTCACTCGAAGAAACATATCATGAATGTCGGCCATGACAGCCACTGGTCCTTGCCTGAAGCGTAGCAGCACGCCAAATAGCGATTGTAAAAGGTCAGGGCCTGAGAGTAAGGCGTCGTTGAGACTCTTTCCAAACTTGGCAGCTGCGTCGAACACTATTCTCAGCTTCTTTTTAACTGGATGCACGACGGCGAAGTGGGGTTAGTAGAATGTTCCTCCTTTGTTTGAAGTTAGCGGAGCTTTCTCTGCGTATCCCTTTTCGATAAGACTCTGAATCTGCTTCTCGTAGTGATCTTTAACTTCGTGGTCTTTATCTAATTTCTTTTCGATATTGACTAGGCGTCGAATCGCTTGATTGTAGTTGTTGGGTAGGGTTTCCTCTTCTTTTTTCCACAGGAGTCCTGATTCATATTGAACGCTTGACGGTTTCTTCGTAGTTTTCTCGAGGGTTTCTAGTGCTCTTCTATCGCTGTCATTGGTTGGTGACCGATTTTCAAGTTCAAGAGATTCTAGTTGAAAGTGTTTTTGGACGATTTCTTCTACGCTTTCTTCGTCAGTGGTCGATCTGTTATAGTGTATGAAATTTACTGAGGCGGTCGTCCCTGCTTCGCATCCATGTAGCACCCACCCTAGGTTGGTAAGTGAGGCTACAGGCTCGGATGGCTTGCCCTTCTTTAGTCTTCTTGTTACTATCAGTCCCCAGTTATCTTGGCCTATCAGTAGTTTAGGTCTTTCGGTGACGTAAAGAAGTTGACTTTCAATTGCTCTTAGATGTTGACAATTCTTCACGGTGTCATTGTTCAGACAGCTTCAGGTCGTCGATGGTTCTTGCAACGATAGTTCGTTTTTCTCTTCTATGAGCCCCTTTTATCTTGAACTCGATCTTCTTTGAACTATCTTATCTTAACACTTTCCCGCCAATTGTTTCGATTGTGAGTTCTTCTTGCTTCCCTTCCACTCCGATCTTCTCAGCAACCGATGCGTCTAAAAGTGTGACGGTGGACCCTTCGTCCAACAATGCTAGTACGCGAACTTGGCCTTTTGGACCATAAAGGTCCACTGGGATGATCTTCAGGTATCTTCTCTTCCCCTTTTGCGTTGTGGATTGAGGCGACCTTTTCTTCTAATGTATCGCCTGAGTTTTCTTTGTTCGCTTCTCTTTCTAATCTAACTGGCGGCTTGTCGGAATGCAGCATAGTGTGATGCCAATTTTTACACTGTTTGCATACTGGAGCTTTACAGTTGATTCTTGAGTGCTTGAACCATTAACGGGGAGACGTCCTCGGGGTCTTTAGTAAAGATGGGCGTGCCCCAGGGTTCAATTCTTGGCCCTTTCCTTTTCCTGGTTTATATTAATGACCTTCCTTACATGATGGCTAGTTTATCCGATATAATTCTATTTGCTGATGACACCTCTCTTATTTTTAAAGTAGACAGAAAAGATGCTGATGTCTTGCATGTTAATGAGAGTCTGGCTGTTCTTTCGAAATGGTTCGCAGCTAATAACCTCTTACTAAATGCGAACAAAACTAAATGTATAAAGTTTTCATTACCAAATGTCCCTCAAGTAGGCCTTAATTTAATGCTTGACGGTAAAAAACTTGATGCTATTACGGAAACTGTGTTCCTAGGTGTAACAATAGACTCTAAACTGCAGTGGGGTGCTCATATTGGAACTCTCTCTGGTAGATTAAGCTCAGCAGCATATGCAGTAAGAAAAATTAGGCAATTGACAGATGTAGCCACAGCCAGATTAGTGTACTATGCTTATTTCCACAGTATTATGTCCTATGGCATCTTACTGTGGGGGTCTGCGGCTGATGCGGATTCAATCTTTATATTGCAAAAGAGAACAATCCGGGCTATCTATAAAATGGGTCCTCGCGAGTCCCTTAGAAATATATTTGGAGAAATTGATATAATAACTCTGCCCTCTCTTTATATTTTAGAAAGTATATTGTATGTACGTAAAAACTTAGGACTTTTTAAAATTAGAAGTGATTTACATGACAAAAATACGCGTAGGAAACACGAAATCGTGTTACCTAAATGAAGACCAGCAAGTCATTCCTTGTCAATAGTATACGCTTTTATAATAAGTTGCCCAAGTCCGTTATAGAACTTAGTGAGGGAAAGTTCAAAACGCATATTAAGCGTGTCCTAACCAAAAAAGCATATTACAAGGTTAGAGACTACGTCGAAGACACGCTTGTTTGGCATTAACTGCTTCTGCACATGTGGCCCCCTGGTAACTCATTAACTGCATTATTGTGTAAACATGTCTATGAACTGCTCCATGTTTGTCTTATTTTATTTATTTACTCAAGCCATTGCTTTTGCAATATTTTTATATTATTCGGATCCGAATCACCTTAAATATCACTATTGTAGGCAGTCTCTTTGTATTCTTGCAATAATGGGATCTTGGGCTGGCGTACCTTAATACAGGTTACTGTGTAACCTAGTGAGGACGCCAGGACAATCTTCTACTACCTTTTAATTGGCACTAAATATTGTAACTTTAGACTGTACCTCTATTTTGTGAAAATAAATATATTATTATTATTCCATTTATTTTTCATTGTAACATATTTCGTACATTTTTAAATATTTTTACAAAAACCTTAAAAAAACATTTAAAAATATAAAAAATAGTGGCCCACCGGCATCGGGAGCAGGGTCCAAGTTACCGGCGGTCAGGGCTCCTGAGAGAGGAACCTCCGGACAATACGCGCCGTGTCCAAGAGTGCTCCTTTCTGGATCAAACCCTTGATCCAGCTGCCTAACGAGAGGCTCTTGGCTATTAAGCCATTGGCCGTCACGACTATCGGCACAATGATTGCTGTGTCCACTTCCCACATGTCGACAACCTCGCGAGCTAAGTCAAGATACTTAGATTGCTTTTCCTTCTCAGCTTTCACGAGGTTCTCGTCATGAGGGACCGCTATATCAACAATCATTGTGCGACGCTCTGTTCGATCTATCACCACTATGTCAGGCTTATTGGCAACAATAGTCCTATCAGTGATGATAGATCGATCCCAATACAACGTGATATTGCCATTGTCGAGAACTGGGTCGGGCACATACCTATAGTACGGTACTTCTGACTCCACAAGATTGTATTTAAGAGCAAGTTGCTGGTGGATAATCCTGGCCAAGAGGTTGTGTCTATGCAAATAGTGTCCGTTAGCAAGATGAGAACACCCAGAAATTATGTGTCGGATTGATTCTCCGGGCAGGTGGCATGCCCGACAGATGTCAACCGTACCATCCTTCACAATGTATTTCCGGTAGTTGTTCGTCATCATAACTTCATCCATAATTGCAAAGACAAAACCTTCGGTTTCTCCAAAAAGATCACCAAAGCGTAACCAGTTTATTATTATTATTTCTTTATTTATCTTTAAAATACATATTAAATATATTTTTAAATATTTCTCACAAAAATAATTAAAAAAAAAAAACATTTAAAAATATAAAAAATAGAATGCCACCGTTAGCGGGAGCAGGGTCCAAGCTACCGGTGACAGTTAGGGCTCCAGAGACAGGAACCTCCTCACGATACGAGCCGTATCCAGGAGTACTGCCTTCTGTATCAGGCCCTTGATCCAACCGCGCAACGACAGCTTCGACAGGTGGTCGTCGAAGCTTTTGGCCATCAGGCCATTGGCGGTCACAACAATCGGCACAATGACAGCCGAGTCCACATTCCACATGTCGACAACCTCGTGTGCCAAGTCGAGATATTTAATCTGTTTCTCTTTCTCGGCTTTCACGAGGTTCTCGTCATGCGGGATGGTGACATCGACTATCATTGTGCGGCGCGCTAATCGGTCTATTACCACTATATCCGGCTTATTGGCTACAATAGTCCGGTCAGTGATGATAGACCGATCCCAGTACAGCGTGACATGGTCATTTTCGAGAACTGGGTCGGGCACATACTTGTAATACGGTACCTCTGTTTCCACAAGTTTGTATTTCAGAGCAAGTTGCTGATGAATAATCCTGGCTACTTGGTTATGCCTGTGCAAATACTCGCCGTTAGCCAGACGAGAACAACCAGAGATAATATGTCTAATGGACTCTCCCGGAAGATGGCATGCCCGACACACGTCAACCGTCCCGTCCTTAATTATATGTCTCCGGTAGTTATTCGTCAGGATAACTTCGTCCATAATCGCACAGACAAAACCTTCAGTTTCCCCAAAGAGGTTACTGAACCGTAACCAGGCCACGGACGCTAAGAAATCTACATCAGGCTCATGGAGAGCCCAATAAAAGCGCCCGTGGAGCTCCTTGCTTTTCCATACTTCCTTGCGGTCATCAGTAGTTAGTACTACAGGTTTGTGCCAGTTCTCTTTAGCCATGGACAACGGGGTCAGGCCCACGTCCATTGCTACCACATCTCGGTGCATACCCACGTCGGTTTTGAGAAAATACTCTCTGAAACTGCACACCTCGCGGTTGTGCAGAGTTTTGGCGTTTAAAAAGCCACGATTCCGCGGGATGTACAGTCTCATCACCGACGATCGTGGGTGATGCATCCGATTTGCGGTTAGCAATGTACGAACTCGCCTATCCAGAGTGTCTAGCTCAGTCTGAGTCCATTTGAGTATGCCAAAAGCGTACATCAAGACCGGCATGACCCAACCATTGAAGGCGCGCACCTTGTTTCCACCCGACAGAAGGCTGTTTAAAACCTTCTTCAGGCGGCCAAAGAAGCGCTCCTTCAATGATTGCTTCATGTCAGCGACGTTAATGCCTAACGCTTCCGACATACCCAAATACTTATAGGTTTCGGTCGAGGAGAGGGATCTAAGGTGTATGGAATCCGAGAGTTGAATCCCCGCAGATTCCACAATCTCCCCTCGCTTTACATGCATGACTGCACATTTGTCCACACCAAATTCCATCCTGATGGCACTACTGAAAGTTTCAGTTACCTTCAGTAGTTCCATTAGTTGCAACTTGTTGGAGGCAATGAGTTTCAGATCATCCATGTAAAGAAGGTGAGATAAAACCTGACCACCTCTTCTCAACCGATAGCCCTAGCCTGATTCCTCCAGCATTGTGCTGAGAGGATTCAGAGCTAAGCAGAACCAAAGTGGACTCAGACTGTCGCCCTGGAATATTCCCCGTTTAATCCATATAGGCTCATCGTCCCCCCGGCTTGGTCGACATCCCGAATAGCGAAGGACCGTTTTCCATTGCCCCATACATGACCCAAGGAAGGTGCGAAGAGTTGCATCTATTTTATACAACTCCAGCACCCTCATGAGCCATGTATGAGGAACAGAGTCGTAGGCCTTCTTGTAGTCTATCCAGCATGTCGACAAATCCTTGCGGGATCGACGAACCTGTTGGCTTATGACCATGTCGATGAGGAGTAGCTCCTTAGTGCCGCGGGACCCGTTCCTACATCCATTCTGAGAGGCAGACATAATTGAGTTGTTTTCAATATGTTGATTAATTTTCACTCTCAGGATGGATGTAAGAAGTTTATAGACCGTCGACAGACATGTAATCGGCCTATAATTCTTGGGTTCCGCGGTACTACCTGTCTTATGGAGCAGGTGGGTGACTCCAGTTGTTAAAAACTCAGGCAGCGACCCGGACTCTAAGGATGCCTGAAATTGAGTTGCTAGGAGCGCGTGTGAGCTGCTATACCATTTTAGCCAAAAGTTTTGCAGTCCGTCCGGTCCCGGAGACTTCCAATTTGGTAACGGACGGACTGCTTTGGCCACATCTAGTGGACTGATGGTTATTTTTTCCATTTCTGGTATAGCTTCACACACGCGCTCGACATCACGCATCCAGCCATCCTCAGTATGACTGACGGGCACCGACCAGATGCCGCGCCAGAAGGTATTCGTGGCGATAGCATCCGGGCGGCACACCTCAGCCATATTTTGTTCAGGTCGCTCCCAAGTTCTGTATACCCATCTCTCATCGCTCCGGAACATGCGATTCTGTGTATACCGGTCGACTCGCCGCTTATACCGCCGAATACGGTTGGCCCATGCACAAACTTTCTGCTTCAGGAAGTCGATGCGCTCCGTGACACAGGACATGTATTCTCGGGGACTGATTCCTGTTCCCGAGAATGCCCGCCTCACAAAGCGCATCACTCGCGGTCGTGTATTGCCCTCCCTGAAGCAGTATAGTTTGCCAATGAGTACTCTGGCCTCATCAACACGCTTCTCGATCCAGATTTTTATTATTTCCTTTATTCATCTAGTATCCACATTCTTTACATTTTTAAATATTTTTACAAAAACTTACAAAATAGAAACATTTAAAAATATAAAAAATAGTAGCCCACCGGTATCGGGAACAGGGTCCAAGCTACCGGTGGTCAGGGCTTCAGGGAAAGGAACCTCCTGACAATGCGAGCCGTGTCCAGGAGTACCGCTTTCTGAATCAAGCCCTTGATCCAGTCGCCTAACGAGAGCCTCCTAAGATGTTGGTCGAGGCTCTTGGCTATTAAGCCATTAACGGATACGACTATCGGTACAATGATCGCCGAGTCCACTTCCCACATGTCGACAACCTCGCGAGCCAAGTCAATATACTTGATTTCTTTATCTTTTTCGGCTTTCACGAGGTTCTCGTCATGCGGGACGGTTATATCAACAATCATTGCACGCCTCTCGATTCGGTCCACCACCACTATATCAGGCTTGTTGGCCACAACAGTCCTGTCAGTGATGATGGACCGATCCCAGTACAATATGACATGGCCATTATCGAGAACTGGGTCGGGCACGTACCTGTAATATGGCACTTCCGATTCTACAAGAGAGTATTTCAAAGCAAGTTGCTGATGGATAATCCTGGCTACAAGGTTGTGCCTATGCAAGTATTCCCCGTTAGCAAGACGAGAACAACCAGAGATAATGTGGCGGATTGATTCACCCGGACAGTGACATGCCCGACAGATGTCAACCGTACCGTCCTTCACAATAAATCTCCGGTAGTTATTCGTCAGTACAACTTCGTCCATAATTGCACAGACAAAACCTTCGGTTTCCCCAAAGAGGTCACCGGCACGCAGCCAGGCTACGGACGCTAATTGGTCTACATCGGGCCCATGGAGGGCCCGGTAGAAGCGTCCGTGAAGTTCCTTACTCTGCCATACTTCCTTGCGATCGTTAGTGTCAAGCACTACAGGTTTGCGCCAGTTCTCTTTTGCCAAGGAGAGCGGAGTGAGTCTTTGGTCCACTGCCACAACATCTCGATGCATACCCACGTCGGCGGCTAGGAAATATTCCCTGAGACTGCATACCTCACGATTGTGCAGGGTCTTAGCATTTAAAATGCCTCGACCCCCACACTTTCGCGGGATATACAGCCTCATCACCGACGAGCGTGGGTGATGCATTCGGTATGCAGTCAGCAGTGTGCGGACTCGCCTATCCAGGGCGTCAAGTTCTGTTTGAGTCCATTTAAGTATGCCGAAAGAGTACATCAATACCGGCATGACCCAACCGTTGAAGGCACGCACCTTGTTTCCGCCTGAAAGAAGGCTATTGAATACCTTCTTCAGGCGTCCAAAGAAGCGCTCCCTCAACGATTGCTTCATGTCAGTGGCATTGATACCTAAAGCTTCCGACATACCTAAATACTTATAGGTTTCAGTTGGAGAGAGGGATCTCAGGTTTATGGAGTCCGAGAGTTGAATACCCACAGACTCCACAACCTCCCCTCGCTTTACATGCATGACCGCACATTTGTCCACACCAAAACTCCATCCTGATGGCACTACTGAAGGTTTCAGTTACCTTCAGTAGCTCCATCAGCTGCAGATTGTTGGGGGCAAAGAGCTTCAAGTCATCCATGTAAAGGAGGTGAGATATAACCTGACCACCTCTCTTCAACTGATAGCCTAGGCCTGAATTCTCCAGCAGTGTGCTTAGAGGATTCAAAGCCAGGCAAAACCAAAGGGGACTCAAACTATCACCCTGGAAAATACCCCGCTCGATCCTTACCGGTTCGCTATTCCTCTGGATATATCGACATCCTGGATAGCGAAGGACCGTCCTCCATTGCCTCATACACGACATCAGGAAGGTGCGTAGAGTTGCATCAATTTTGTACAATTCTAGCACCCTCATGAGCCATGTATGAGGAACCGAGTCGTAGGCCTTCTTATAGTCTATCCAACATGTCGACAGATCCTTTCGAGAGCGCCGAACCTGTTGGCTAATGGCCATATCTATAAGGAGCAGCTCCTTAGTACCGCGAGACCCATTCCTACATCCATTTTGAGAAGCAGACATGATGGAGTTACTGTCCACGTGGTGGTTAATCTTAGCTCTCAAAATGGATGTAAGAACCTTATAGACCGTCGGTAGACACGTGATCGGCCTATAATTTTTGGGTTCCGCGGTACTTCCTGATTTGTGGAGCAGGTGGGTAACTCCTGTTGTGAAGAACTCTGGTAGCGAACCAGACTCCAAGGCAGCCTGATACTGAGATGCCAAACGAGCGTGCGATCTCTGTAGCCATTTAATCCAAAAATTGTGCAGTCCGTCCGTTATTATTATTATTATTATCTCTTTATTTTCTTTTAAATACATATAAATTATATTTTTAAATATTTCTTACAAAAAATAATATAAAAACATTTAAAAATATAAAGAATAGAAGACCACCGATGACGGGACCAGGATCCAAGCTACTTATTTATTATTATTATTATTAAATTGATTAAGTCGTGATTTTTTTTTTGTGTTAACATCTCATTCGTTGATAAGTTTTATAATTGTTTTTTTTTTGTTCTTATATTTATATAGCTTCTTTTGTATAATGTGAATGAGTGGGCACTGTAGACTACAGATTTTAATTACTACCTTTTTGAACCCAGTTTTTGACTAATTATATCTTTATTGTGGTTTTGGGTGCAATATTGACTGGTCTACACTGTCCTCGCATAAGTGTCTGTGTTGTAATATGGAAATGTTGTAAACCCAATAGTTTTTTGAAAAGAGTAACCATGGAGTTTCTTGCCGGTTCTTCTCCATAGGAAACGACCAATTTGGAACCGTGCACTAGTTTTCGACGTTTTATAAGTGCCCATGTAGGCCTATGTGAAATAAAAATATTTGACTTTTGACTTTTGACTTTTTTTTGACTTTTGAACCGCAGACACTTGAAGCATATCTTAGCCTTCTTGATCATTTCCCATTTTTCATTTATGTCAGCTTCTTTGAACTTCTTGCATTCTAATGCGAAATGCTCTTCTTCACAGAACGGACATGACTTCTTGTATTTTCCTTGTGACGCTTCTTGTACCGTATGTATAGGTGTTCTTATTGCCTTCTTTTGCTCCAAAGACGCTTCAGGTGGAGCAAAGTCCCCACACATGTCGGCTTCTAATTCTAGGAACGCTTCGACGAGTAGTAGCTCTTGAATTTCTTCATCTCTTCTGCTTCTGTGATAAGCGAACCAACGAAACTTCATCGATGTTGGCATCTTGTCGACTATAACTCTTAATGTTTCAGGAGAACTGAGGTACTGTGGTTTCTTCAAAGCCTTGATCGTTTGGACGGCGTTCTTCACTTTGCTTGCAAATACGCAGATGTCGCTTGGGTTCTCGCCGACTTTCGACAAGCTTTTCATTTTTTCTAGTTCTGCTAATGCCAGTGCTCCAGGTCTTCTAAATCTTGCTTCAAGCCCCTTGATTACTTCGCGAGGATCTTCAGCGGTAAAAAGCAGACTTTGGACGGCTTCTCTAGCTTTTCCTTGGATTGCAATTCTAAGGCGCGCTAGGTTCTGATTGTTAGTGAAGGAAGCGGCCATATCTTCATATGATCTCTTGAAAGCTAACCAGTCTTCACAGGACCCGTTGAAGTGAGGGAGTTCAAAATCCTTCGATGAAACGTTGTCACCTGACTTCTCGGATAGCTTAAGTATGACTGAAGCCAACTCTTGAATGTCGCTCTTCTTTTCTTCAGTCTCGATAGGCTTTCGATCCTTATACTTGTTTTTGGATTGGATGAACCATTGCTCAACTTCTTGAGTTTGTTCGTACAGCTCTTCTCCGGCACCGTCTTCTTCTTCTTCTAACTCCGTGGCAAGAAGCTCTAGTTCCGCTTGAGAGACTTTTGATCGTGCCTCTGCCAGTTCTAATTCCCGTAGTGCTATTGTCATTCTTGCTTGCGCTTCAGCTCTCTTCCTATGCGACGAGCGAACTGAATGTGTGTCTAGATCGCGGGTCGTCTTCTTAGGGCGAGGCTGTTGCAGACTCTCTTCTCTGGACGTTGGTGTATTTCTATCGTTCAGATGACTCTTCATTGTGACACTTCTTTGAATCTGCGACGAAAGATGACTCTCTTCTTGGCAAGAGGGAATCGGAGTTTCGATAGTGCAGGTTGAGGGAGTGGTACGAGTCACTTCCTCTAATGTTGATTCCTCTCCAGCAGTATCTTTGGGATGAAGTAAGAGTTGCCGACGTCCGTATACGCTGCTCGGCGGTGATCTTCTTGTAAGAGTCGATCGATTTGAAATCGACACGTCCATATTTATTGCGCTTGTTGATTCACCTGACGGCGGCGTTGCCATGGTTACGTTATTTTCACTTGTAGACGGCGTATCCATGGTTACGTTATTTTCACTCGTAGTTGTAGCCTTCAACTGCGCCGATTTTGATCTCGTATTCATAGGCATTTTTCCAGTTTTCTTGAACCCAGTCCGGCTTTCGAAGGACCAATGTTGACGCTCGTGTTTGTTTCTTGTTGTGTGTGGAGCGGGCTCGCTGGCGGGATGTCGACTGGCGAGAGTGTTCGGAGGCAGTAGGAGGAACTGGAGAGAGTGTTCGGAGGCAGCAGGAGGAACAAATAAAATCACTTCTTCAGAGTTTTCTTCTATTTATTCTTCTTGATAATACTTCTTGCACTGCTGGATTTGGAATGCCTTACTACAGAAAAACGGCCCTTTTTATACAATTCTCTTAGATAACTTTGACCAATCATAGGCTTTCAATGTTGCACACGGCACTAAGATTTTCTGCCTTGACCAATCAGAGTTGAGGTGCCTTTTGTATGAAAATCTTAAAATTGCTGTTTTTCTGCGGTAAAACACCCCTTACAATACTTTCCTATATTCTTAATTATAGGATTGACTTACTTTAATTATTTACATAAAAATCAGACTTGAAATCCTTATTTACACTTAAATATAATCAAAAATACTGAAACGGTCCCCTTTACGGTAAGTTTTCCTAGTACTTAATCTTACGTCACTATTATGGTACAAGTGGTGCCTCTAGTGGCTGGAATGCAAAACACAAAAGAAATGACACAATGAAAGACACTTTATACAAAGAAACTAAAACACTTAAATAATTATTTATCGTCGCTAATAGTATGTAATTAATAAGTTGTAATAAACATAGTTGGATCGTTATCGCAGTTTTCTTTGTCACAATATTTTCAAAATATTTTAATTATTATGGGAGTAACTATAACATTACTATTAAAAAAACAGGGGTAAATCAAATAGAAAATAAAAACAAGCAAACTTTCTGTTACACCAGACGATTGGAATCGAACTTGGGACCTCTTACTCGTCAGACATGTATCATACGCATTGCGCCACGGCGCCGATAACAGCAGTGGCCAATTTTTGCTGTATTTTCATGGTTGTGTACGGCTACTAATTGCTTTTTTGCAAGAGTGTGAGTGTAGAAACGAGTTACTTTGTAGCACACAACGATAATACCCGTTGTGTTTCACGCGCTAGCGTTTACGCACACATTTATAATGTTAGTGTGCCCTGCTACGCTAACTAAGTAACCGTGTGTACCTACTGTAATTTCTAGTAAATACTGAACAAGTGTGAACAAATAGAAAAATCGTGTTTTGAAACGCTTGGACGCAAGCGGCATAGTTAATAAAAAGTAACCTGAATGTTATGAATCTGGTAGATTCGTGTTGTATCACTGATCTATCACAACTTGATCATAGAATAGAATAGAATAAATTTTATTGTACACCAAAAGAAGTTATAAATTGTACAGAAACTTAAATCTATGGGTACAATGGCGGTCTTATCGCTGACAGCGATATCTACCAGACAACCTTAGGATGGATCGTAAGAAAAATAATGCATATTTAAAATAATTATAAGACAAATATATATATATATATGTAAATACACACATATAAATATGTATATACACATTATATTCAGCTACACAATTACATTTGAGAAGGAAAAACAAAATGAGGGAAAAAAGAGAATAGAGTTGATGGAAGAAATAAAGTAACTAGAACCAGGATAGAATTACAGAGAGAGGAAATGGTCTTTAACTAGGTTTTTGAAAGAAACTAGTGACTGGGCTTGCCTAACTGGCAATGGCAGCGCGTTCCACAAACGCACCGCCTGGACCGCAAATGACTTGTCACAAAACTTAGTAGAATGCGAGGGCATCGAAAGTTTCAAATTCTCCGATGATTTCAAGTGTCTAGAATGTGTATCATGAAGGAACTTAAAACGTTCTTTGAGATAAGAGGGGGTTGTAGGATTATAAATATCAGAAAACCTGCAGAACTTACTCCTCGGCTCTAATGACAACCATTCTATTTCCTTTCATTTGATTGTGTTTTGAATTTGGCGCTTACTAGATTTAAAATCACAGGGGCGGCCGTTGTGAAGAAACAAAAACTGTTGATGAAAATCCAAGAAGAGATAATTACAGAAAATCAAAAGAAGAATGAAGAATCAGTCGCAAAAGTTACCCAGAGCACCTCAAATATTTGTGTTGTTAATACTACTTTCGACACAAGCGGTCGTATTTTGATAAAACATGCTCCTATAGGCACTGGTGGAGCACATTACAAGTGTGATATTTGTCAGAGTAGTTTTAATAAAAACAATGTTTTTATACGACATATGCGAATACACACTGGTAAAAAACCTCACAAGTGTGATGAATGTCAGCGTAGTTTTAATTCAAATAGTGATCTTATACGACATATGCGAATACACACTAATGAAAAACCTTACAAATGTGTAGAATGTCAGCTTTGTTTTCGTGAGAAGGGTCATTTAACAAATCACATTCGTACGCACACTGGTGAGAAACCTTACAAGTGTAAGGAATGTCAGCGTTGTTTTAATCATAAGAGTAATTTAACAAATCACGTTCGTACGCACACTGGTGAAAAACCTTACAAGTGTGAAAAATGTCAGCGTTGTTTTATTCAGAAGAGTCAGTTAAATACCCACATTCGCACGCACACTGGTGAGAAACCTTACAAGTGTGAGGAATGTCAGCTTTGTTTTAGTGATAAGGTTAATTTAACAAGTCACGTTCGTAGGCACACTGGTGAGAAACCTTACAAATGTGAAGAATGTCAGCGTTGTTTTAATCAGAGAAGTACTTTAATGCGACACATTCGTGCGCACACTGGCGAGTAGCTTTACATATGTGAAGAATGTCATCTTTGTTTCAGTCATAAGATATCTTTGTTTTAAACATTCAATGCAGAGACGCTAGCGATAAAACATACAAGTTACAAGATATTTTGTTGGCGCAATTTTACTGAAAAAAGTTTTTTAACAAAAATATTGGTGAAAAACCTTTCAAATGTCTGAAGGAGTTGTTTTTGTGAGAAGAGTCATTTAACAATCATACAATATTGATGTATAAAATATATTTTATATACATACTAGCTGTTCCCTGCGGTTTCACCCGCATTTTTCATTACTGCTCCGCTCCCGTGGGTCGTAGCGTGACGGTATATAGCCTATAGCATTCCTCGATAAATGGGCTATCTAACACTGAAAGAATTTTTCAAATCGGACCAGTAGTTCCAGAGATTACCCCCTACATACAAACTTACAAACATACAAACTTACAAATTTTACCTCTTTATAATATTAGTATAGACAATGTAATGCAAAAAAATAAGTTATCCCGTCCATTTTGTCGTGTGTGAGCAATCTTGAAGTATATGGATGAAGAGAGAGAGAGGGGGGCCAAAGAAAAGATGGATGGATTGTGTGAGGAGCGATATGAAAGAAAAGGGAGTTAGTGATAGTGTGATGGACGATAGGACTGAATAGAAGAAGAAAACGTGTTGCGCTGTACTGTACCCCAAATAATATGGGGTAAGGGCAGGAAGAAGAAGAATCTTGAAATATTGATACCAGAAGTATGAATTAACGTAAGGGACATTTACCAAAAGTGTCCTTCACGACTATGGACGTAAGTAAAGGCCATTTACCCAAAACGTAAAAATGTCCCTTACGCTAATTCATACTTCTGGTATCGATATATCAAATGCTAGAAAAATGAATACAAGGTGATTTGTGTACTGCAAAAGCTAATAATAGGTATTTATCTGAATACGATTAGTGGGTTTAAGTCAGTAAAAGTCTGACACGCCCTCTCGCTCCGCCCAGAGCGGGAGAAGTCATTTTGATTAATCGCCACCTAAAAAAAACATATTCTTACATTTAGACATGAAAAATACTTAAAACAATATATAGATTTAAACACTATACTCCGTCGGTTTAGGTAGTTAACTAAAGGTAAAAAATCTTGGCATGTCTTTTTATCTAAAAGTTGTCTATAAATTGTATGTAAAAACACTTAAATTGTTACTAAATAATAAAAGAAATAATAAAAAATGTTTTTATTTTACATAGGCCTACATGGGCACTTGTAAAAAGTCGAAGCTAGTGCACGGTTCCAAATTGGTCGTTTCTTATGGAGAAGAACCGGGAAGAAACTCCATAGTTACTCTTTGAGTTTACAATATATTCACATTACAAAACAGACACATATGGAGGACAGTGTGATGACCAATCAATATTATAACCCAAATAAAAATAGAATCAATCAAAAACTGGGTTGAATTAAGTAGTAATTAAACTATTGGCACCACCTTCAATTCGATTGCAAAATAAAGTTTTTTTTTTAAGTTATATAAACTAGTGCTTGACTGCGTCCTGATGGTAAGTAGTGATGCAATCGTAGATGATGAGGCGCACTAGTTTATTAAGAGCCTATTCACTCTAACCTTGCAGACACCCAAATTATAATCGGACGGGAAGACCGCAGCAGGCAAATTATTCCAGTCCTTCGATGTACGCGGTATAAACGACCTAACTATACTTCGATATGCACCTAAATAGGTTTGGTAGGAAAATCCGATTTCTAGGCCAATTGTTGATAAATTTTAAATTATTTATTTTTCTTTAAAAGTGTGTTACCGAATTGGTCTCATATTATAGTCCGTCTAATGAAAGCGCGACCTGAGAAAAAGAGGTTAAATCCAAAAAAAATGTGTGTGGTATTACTAACTAGTAGGAGAATCATGTCTTGACACTTCAAATTTTTTTTATTTCATACAATTGCGGCTGAATAATGTTGCCAGCTAAAAAAAAAAAAAAAACTCCAGGTCGCGCTTTCATTAGACGCACTCTAGCAAAATTGACATCATCTGATGATGAACTTCGGAGATATGGAACGGAACTCTTCACAGGATTATAGCAGAACTGTCATAACACGCCCATTTTACATTATATCTAAATAAAAGTTTGTTTATTGACTTTATTTGTTTTATTGGTTTCCTTTGTATTATTTTACAATGTGTTGTTTTGAAAGTGTATGGCATTTCGGGATGTTGTAAAAAAAGTCACAAATAATCATATAAAAATACAATAATTGGTCAATAATCAATAATAAATTTTATTTTTTTAATTTTAGTTGGTTTTCAGAATAACTCCCTAAACAAACGTGCCGGAAGCGCTAGTGTGCTTTGGATGAATGAATTAGTGTTTGTGTGTGTGAAGGCGCAGTTATAGGGTGCGTATCAGACTAGCCGCGTTTTAATAAAGGTAGTTCACATGTACCGATTTCCATTTTATTATTGATTCGGGTCGAGTATCACTAACATACTTAATTATGTACCTCCCGAAATGCCATACACTTTCAAAACAACACATTGTATAGGTCCAACAACCAGGGCCCTATCCAATAAAGCTGACAATCCGACAAGTCCGACATATGTCAAAAAGTGACAACTCGACAATTTTTCTGTTTAATAAAACTTACAGGCGACAAAATTGTCATGGTGGAAAATTCACAAATATGTCGGACTCTTTTTTTTCTTGACATTTTTCTGTTTTATAAAACTTTTTTTTTTTTTTTTTTTTTTTTTTTTAATGGCAATTGAGCCGGTTGCGACTATTCTGCCAGTGTCATGTTGAGACGGCGACTCGGTGTGGTCCACCGTCGAACTTTTGACTTCGTGGTAGATGTTAGTCTATGCTGGAAGGACAAACACAGGTGTTAGTAAAGACATATAATCTAATTTACAATCTAATCTACGATATTATATATATATACATAACACCTTTACCACTATATACAAAATAATTACATATATATTACGCACCAATTAAAATTTAAGGTCATTTTCGTTCATAAATGTAGCCAAAATGTTTATTAATTTAGGGGAGAAGTGAGAGAGAAGGGAATGAAAATTGGTTGGGAGAGGGATTTTACACTTACAAATTTTTCGATACAGGTCGAAAGATTTGTTGTATAAGGGGCAGGAAAAGAAAATATGGTCTAAAGTACCATCCGCGAGACCACACTCGCATAGGGAACTGTCCCGAACATGTATCTTATTCAGGAACACCGGACTACAACAATGTCCGAGTCTCAGCCTACACAGTGACGAAACAGTTCTCTTCGCTAGTTTAGGGCATTTAAAGAACCAAGGCTTACGTTGGATTTCGGGCTGTATGGCTGCATAGTATCTACCCTTAGTTTTAGAGGTCGTCTTCCATGTTTCAGTCCACGAGCTAAATAGCTTGGGTTTGGCACCATTCCGCAAATCGTAGCTATGAACCACGTAGTGCTTTCGATCAACCGGATTCAATGTGGCATACTTTGCTAACGAATCAGCGCACTCATTGCCAACAATTCCCGAGTGACCGGGGATCCAGGCTATCTCGATGTCCAAACCGTTTTGGGAACAATCAAATAACAAGTTCTTAATATCTACAATAATTTGGCTATGGATTTTACTATGAAGTTGATTTTGCTTTAAGGCCTGTATACTACTAAGGGAATCTGAAAAAATTACTGATCTTGTTATTTGATGGGATTTGATATAGTGTATGGCTTCTAGAATACCAATACACTCTCCTGTAAACACTGATGCTTCTGGTGGGCATTGAAAGAGAAGAGCGATTCTAGAATTTTGGAAGTAAACTGCCACACCAGTATTTCCTGTTTCGGTCAACTTTGAAGCATCAGTGTAGAAAAAGTTCCATCCTACCCAGTAACGTTTGAGAGCTAACTCAAAATCGTCCTTCGCCTTCTGGGAGTTCCTGGATATACCGAGTCCCAAAACGGCTTTTGGTTCATAATGAATCGTCTCATATGCGGATGAGAAAACCGGGAGAGTTGGATATTGGCAAATAGGCGCAGGGAGTTGTTTAAGTTCTCTGTACCTATTTATCAATAGAGGAACGGTTTTATGGTTCCAATAAGGGGAGTTATTATAGGAGAGGTTGATTTGCTCTAGAATGGGGAGTAAGGGATGGGATGAAAAGGAGAAGACTTTGGATAGGAAACGATCTGCCAAATACTGTCTCCTATGATTCAGAGGCGGCTCTGCACATTCTACTTGAAGCGCATTAATAGGAGAGGATTTCATGGCTCCAATGACAGTTCTCAAGCATTTAGCCTGGATGCCGTCTAACCTTTTTAGCGCTTCTTTATTGCAGGGCTCAAGAAGAAAGCTGCAGTAATCCATAGCGCTTCTTGTCAACGCGTTATAGACAAGTTTAAGGGTATAGGGGTGAGCTCCCCACCATACCCTGGCCAAGGCCTTAAGGACCGAAACAGATCGTTCGCATTTTTTGACCGTGTTGTTTATGTGGTCGATCCCCGTCAATCTTGAGTCCAATATTACTCCCAGGAACCTAGCCTTATCCTTGACTGGAATAATTTGTCCATCTATATTAATATCTATTGGTGGAACAGAGCGTTTGCGGGTAAAAATGACAGCTGTACTTTTCGGCGCACTTAAAGACAAACCGTGATCGAGTAGCCATTGATTTAGAGAAGACAGAGAGACATTCATGGAATGTGCGGCGTCCTGAATGGAACTACCACAAACCATTAAAGCAATATCGTCAGCATACTGGAGGATGTCACAGTCAAAATTGAGAGATGAAGATAAGTCAGCGGTGTATATGTTGTAAAGTGGGGGACTCAGAACAGAACCTTGAGGTAATCCTCTCCAGACTGTTCTTTGGTCAGAGTCAGCCCCAGGGATTCTGAGTTGAATGGTGCGGACGGTAAATATACTACCAATGACGCGAGAGATCCTAGCCGGGATTCTCAGCTTTTGCCTGAGGTTAGGGAGGAGGACCGAGTCATAGGCAGCCGATATGTCCAAGAAGACAACAACCGCAGACTCATTCCTGCTGAGGGCCAGTCGGACCGCTGACGTGAGGATACCCACACTATCAGCTGTGCCCAGACCTTTCCTAAAGCCGAACTGAGTCGGCGGAAGCAGCCTCCCGTTCTCCACCAGCCACTCCAACCGATTTTTGACCAGATGTTCTAACAGTTTTATAAGTATGGACGATAAAGCAATAGGCCTATATGAACAATGATCACTAGGATCTTTGCCTGGTTTTAAAATTGGGATAACAACCTGAACCCTCCATTCTTTGGGAATGTAGCCGGAAGTAAAGCAGAAGTTAGCCAAATCCAAGTAATATTGGTGAGTTTTTGGGCCAGCTTTAGAGATAAAGGAGTAGGTGAATCCATCCACTCCCGGGGCGGAGTCTCTAACATAGGAAAGGACAGATTTTAATTCCTCTAGGCTAAATGGCATGTTCATTGGGTCGGCAGTGTTGTCTACATCATCCATGCCAACACTGCATTCCTCTTCGGATGGAACATAAGCCGGTGCGATTTTAGTGAAGAACTGGTACCCCAGTTCCTCTGTGACATTGTTAGAAGACGCAGGTGCTAAACTACTTCTAAAGCGCTTTAACTTTCGCCAGACTGTCGAAACCGGAGTGGACGGACTCAGCGAACTACAATACCTCGACCAGCCTTCACGTTTCTTTTTTTTTAAGAATTTCCTGGACTTGGCCAACATCTGCTTGAAGGCGATGAGGTTATCCAGGTTCATATTGCGGTTAACAGTCTTCTCAGCCTCATTCCTGGCCTTGATCATGTCAGTGCATTCCCTATCCCACCATGGCGGAGGAGGGAGTCTACCTGACGGGGTTTTTTTGGGCAGGAAGCAATCATCTGCTGTAGAGGAAATGGTGGAAGAAAAGGATGAGAAACATTCGTCAGCGTTATGGCTGTCGACTTTTGGAAGGGAGGACATTCTCAAGTCTAAAATTTTGGAATATAAATCCCAGTCTGCCATATTGAGTTGGTGTTTTAAAAGGGGAGGGGAGACTTTAGTGGGGATACTTTTAGAAGGGAATTCGATTATGATGGGATAGTGATCACTTCCATGGGTCATATCCAAGCGACGCCAAATGAGTAGGCTAGATATACCGGATGAACAGAATGTCAAGTCAACACAACTGCTACACTGTCCAGGTGCCGACCTGCGTGTAGCGCTGCCATCGTTGATGAGACAAAGGTCTAGATCATCCAATATATCAAGCAAACCTATGCCAAAGTTATCACAAGTGTCTGATCCCCAACGATAATGGTGACAATTAAAATCACCCATGACCAGTAATGGACCGCTAACATTAGATAGTAGGTTTTTTATTATTGGAAGATGTTCTGGTTTTGGGTGCGCAACGTAAAAAGAGAAAATATATATATCCTCAGCCTTAACAGCAACAACATTTATGTTGTCGCCTACGAAGGTTAGAGGAATCTGGGAGTATGATACCTTGCTATTGATGAGCAAGGCACATCCCCCATATCCATCAGTTCTGTCATTGCGAACACTACTGAAGCATGGCAACCTGAAATTGCTCCCAGGCAAGAGCCATGTCTCAGCAATGCCACAGATCGATGGTTTGTGTTTATTAATTAAATAGATAAGGTCAGATTTCCTAGGAGTAATACTCCTCGCGTTCCACTGAAGGAATTTCAGGGGATGAGACATTGTGGATAAAATTTACAATAGAGTTTAGTTTTGAGGCAACGTGGTCAGGTATTGAGTGGGTTGGGCTAGCTAAAACAGCCATTAACATATTGGTTATCAAGTTTAAGATGTTTGAAGAGTTATTCCCTTTTTTATACATTATTGGCTCCGTACATTCTGTAGGCAGAGCACATCCGTTTCCAGTAGGGGAGAAGGAATAATTTTGAGTAAGCTCCTGGTGAGCTTGCCTGTTGTAACCAGGGGAGAGAGGGGCGTGGGTTTTGGGTTTTAGGAAAACCGTTTTACGGTATGATTTTGGGGTATTAGGAATAGGACTCGAGGACTGGGACTGAGGTACATTTATCCTAAGCGTACGAGGCGTGGATTTAAAAACATCAGCGTAGGATCTGGAAACGGGTGGGAATACCCGACTTGCCTCCACATACGAGATCGATTTCTCCGACATCAGAGCTTTGATACTCTTCTGTCGGCCCAATTCAGGACAAGCACTGTCATTCGCGAAATGGTTGCCAGTACACGAGACACAGAAGCTCGATTCCTTGCTAATATCACATCCATCACCTGGATGGTTTTCTCCACATTTAAAACACCTTGGTTTTGACCGACACAAGGTGCGTGTGTGTCCAAAGCGACAGCAGTGATAGCAGAGGATAGTTGGATAGGTGTATCTCTCAACTGGAAGAGATGAATAGAAACTTATTACCCGTTTGGGTAAGACTTGTCCGTCAAAGGTCAGCACTACGGTTTGTGTTGGTTTCCATTCAGTAACTCCAGAGGAGGATACCTTGCGGCTCATCCTTCTGGCTTTGATAATTGGGCCACAGCCCTCTGGAACTTGGATATTGGCGATAACGTCATCCTCCGACCACTCAACCGGTATATCTCTGACTATGCCCATACGAGTTATATTAAATTGGGGAATGGCTGCAACATAATTGTTCTTGCTTAAAATCGAGTTGTTGAGGAAACTGTTTGCGTCCTGATGCGACTTGAATTCAACTGACACACGGTTTCTGCCTATCCGTTTGATCCCATCGAGACGTACATTACTGACGTTATTTTTCGTCAAAAACATACCAAACTTAATGGGTTGTAGTACGGTGCCTGAAGTCTGATCATTATTCAAGGAGACGTGGACGATATACGGTGGGTTATCTTTAATTGTGTACATAAGTCTACCGGTTACACTTTTCGGGATCTTTGGCGGTATATTAGAGATCGCAGGCGGTGAACCAGCGACTCTTTTCCGATTTGAGCTCTCGGTATCCATAATGGGATCTTGTGCGGGTATTTCAGTGGCATTAGGGAGTGATACGGTCAATACTGGGGAAAGGTCAAACAATTCGTCAGGGGGGTCGGGGTCAGGAGGCTTTTTTGAAGTCATGGTGGTGGTATACTGTACTAACTACTATAAAAAAGGGGACAAACACAAATAAAAACAAACCTTAACCGGGAACACAAACACTAGGAACAGTCTCGATTAAGTTTCACACAACAAAATTCACTAAAATCGAAAAAATTCGTAGCGCTGACAAAAGCACGTGTCGAGCCTTCACCACTACCAACAAAAGTCCTTTATAAAACTTTATATGCGACAGCTGACAGGTGACAATTTGTCGTGAAAAACTTGTCAAATCTGCTTTATTAAACAGAAAATTGTCGTGACATGTTGACATATTTGTTGAATTGTCCGACAATTCTGACAGGCGCGTTACCCTCTGTCGCGAAATCATATCGACGGGTTCCGGGCTAATTGTATGAAGCGACACTCTGAGCGATATAGACTTTTATACATATTTGGAATCAGCAAATTTTTCTGCGTCATTTGAGCTGGGTTTGTTGACTTTCGGAGCACTTTTTTGTCGCTTAATACAACCGCCGTAAATAAGGCCCAAAATGGTAAGTTTTCTGTGCATTTCCATCTTACACGCGATCATAACACAATCGAAGTTGCACTAGTGATTGTTTTATTCTTGTACTTTGATAATATCTTTTTCAATTTTAACCTCATCCAGCTTCATAAAACAAAATTCTTTGCAAATATATTATGTCAAAAGTCGACATAATTGTCACGACAATCCGACAATATTGTCACCGACAATTGTCAGAAATATTGTGACTGTGGTTTTTTGATATGTCGAGTTTTATTAAACATGTTTTTACAATAAAAATATGTCAAGATTTCACTTGTCGATTTTTGACATATTTGTCACGTTTATTAAACAGCTTAAGCGCGACAATTCTACAATTTTGTCATTTTTTGACATATATGTCGGATTGTCAGCTTTATTGGATAGGGCCCTGGTGAAGTGGCTTTAGGATTAAAAAAAATTAATGAATAAAACACAGTTTATAGTATATTTTTGACTAAGTATAGGTAGGTACGAGTTGTGCGTGTTTGGTGTACGGTGACATAATTAAAGCAAACGTGACTTAAATGAAATAAATGTCTTTGATTCCGATTCCACAATACTTCGTTATTACTAACTACAGTACGGCCGTTAAGTATAAGTTGGCGAGTCTGAAGTTAGGCTCTGTGAATTTTGGCGCTTGAAATATCGTACAAAAATAAAGGTTTAAAAAAAATAAATGCAATTTGCAGTTGTTATTGCTGTTAAAAACGCAGAGCCTAACCGCCGACTACAAGTGTGTCGAGGCAGGCCGCCGCGCCGGGCGGTGTAGTGTAACGTAAGCGAGAGGCGAGCGCTCGCGGTTCCATAGTTCGTCGTGAATGCTACTCATAACGGCCGACTACAAGTGTGTCGAGGCATCTTCACCTTGAAGATCGATCTGTGTTCTATTACTTACACTGAGCCACCAAATATACAGGAAAAGTTTTTAACCACTGCGTAATTTTTTTTGGTAAAAACTTTTCCTGTATATGGCGTCCGGTGGGCTTCTGAGGGCCAGCGCTGAGGGCCACCCGTTTGGTGCTGGGAAGCTGCGATTGCAGCCTCGGCAGCTTGGTAGGCCGCCCGCAGCGTGGCGGCGGCGTCCTGGGTCGACTGGTGGGGACGAGGCCTGGCGGACAGTCACCGGCGCTTTGGATCTGGGTTGGGGGGGGCTCTACTGCCTTCCCCCTCTTCTTCTTCTTCTTCTTGGGGGGAGAATCCCCCCTCGTCGTCGGCTTGTTGGCCAACGCCATCAGTGACACGCTGGGCGCCTCGGTACAAAGACGGGGCTCCTGCGGTCGCACGTTGGGTGGTCGCCTACACAGTTGGCGCAGGTGGCCGGCTCCGACCTGGGGCGTGGGTAGTCCCTGGCGGCGTGGCTCTCGCCGCAGCGAATGCAGGCCAGCGGGCGATGGCACCGGTGCGAGCTGTGTCTGAACTGCTGGCACCGGTGACACTGCGCGGGCCCACGCCTGCCTCACCACGCCTCCTCTTGGACACCACGCATTAGCAGGAACTGCGTGGTGTCGTAGATCTTGAAGACCCCTTGGGTCCTCTTCTGGACTGCATGGAATATGCAGCCGGGTCTCCCTCCGCGCGCCTTGATGTTGCACACGTACTCCGGCTGGTATCCTAGCTGCCTGAGCTCCTCCTCGATGTCTGCGGGCTCAGTGTCCGCAGGCAGGCCTCGAATAGCCACCTTCAGGCTCCTCTCCGTCGGTGGCGAGTAGGCGAACCATGACAGGCCGCAATCCTTCTCCTGGTCGGTGAGGTACCGCTGGAGCACCCTGGGGTGCCGCTGGGGTGGTCCCCGTGGGCTGCGTCCGGTCGTGCTGGCTGGTGGCACGTGGTGGGGGTGGCGAGCGCACCGCGTCGGCGAAAGTAGGCGAACCTAACTCGCGGTCGAGGCAGTAGCACTTCGCTTCCTCAGTTGCCTCGTCGTCCGAGCTGCGAGGCCTGCGCTGCGGCCTAGCATCGTAAGAGGTGCCCGGGTACTCCACGTCCATGTGGCCTGGGCCGCTGGGCGCGTCGTACGACACGTCCTGGGTCCCCAGGTCGGAGTCGTCCGAGTACGCCGACATGCCCAACCCCTGTCGGGACGAAGACGCAGATAGCGCCGCAGGGGAGTCCTGGGCGGAGCCCCGGGGTGGGGGTGGCGAAAAGAGTGGCAAGCTGGTACTTACCACTAATCTCCTGGCGGTCGCGCTTGCTGTGGTCGGACCCGCCAGCAAGCGGTGAGGAGCTTGGAGCTTGTACCGATGTCGTGTCTACGTCTTGCCGGCTAGTAGTGGGGCGCCCGGATTGAGCGGCGGGAGTGGGCAGCAGCGGTTGGCACGCTGCTGATGTCCCAGCGGCGGCGGCACTCGATGCGGCGGCGTGCTGTGGCGCGTGCTGCGCCTCGGGGCGCGCGGGTTTACCAGCGCAGGCTGTAGGCGGCACCATCGGACGGACCGGTGGCGCCGCGGTGCGGATCTTGGGCGCAACTGTGCGCCCCGATGACGCAGCTATGCGCGCGGCTGGCGCATGGCTGCTGAAGGCTGCTGGACCCGGTGCCAAGATAGGCACGGGGCGGAACGATGGCGGGCGGATTGGCACGGCCGGGTGGCGGCTCGACGACGGCGGCGGCGAAACGCGCGCAGTCGCCATCGGCGTGGGCGGGCCGGCAGCGGTCTTCCTCCCTGGGGCTGCTGGGCGGCAGATGACGGGCCAGGCCTCAAGCTGCCGAGGTGCGGCAGCGACGTCGTCCGATCCCCCATCCGACGCTCCAGAGGCGGGCTGGTGAGGAGGCGAGGCGAAAAAAAAAAAACGAGGCGCTCGAAGGAGCTACGCACACTCTTTTTCTTCTTCATAATTAAAAAAAATTAAAACTTAGATGGGGCACGTTGCCCTCGCGGCCACAACAATAAAATAGATACTGAGACTCAGTAGAGACGGCTTCACCCGCGTGCTACCGCAAGTGCTAGCCGGGGCCCACACTCACGACAACACAACGGGTTATGCCGACTGGGTACTGGGGTCCGTGCGAGCTGGATGGCAACTGGGCGAATCCAAAAGAGAGCATATTAGCGCGTTATTCACTTTTATAGGTAATGGCTGGCTGGCTGGCTGGCTGGCATGGTGGCAACGGTCACCTTCCACCTCCTTGGCCACGAGGTGGGACGTGACGTTGTGGCTTATGGCTTGCTGGCTGACATCGCAGTGGCGACATCTTTTGGCAGGCGGTACAATTATCGAAAAGTCTGTCTGCCGTTTTTAGCGGGATTTCTTCGAGTGAAGTTCAGTGGCTGTTTCAATGTTTCGCAAATTGATTCCTGGGGGATATTGCTGTGGACGATTGATGAAGTTTTGTATATTAGTGTACATTGCACTTACTACACGTTCATGTTGTAGGTATACTTACCTACAGTAAATCACTTTTAAGGGTTCCGTAGCCAAATGGCAAAAACGGAACCCTTATAGTTTCGCCATGTCTGTCCGTCCGTCCTCACGTAATCTCTGTAACCGTTAGCTCTAGAAAGCTGAAATTTGGTACCAATATGTATATCAATCATGCCGACAAAGTAGTAAAATAAAAATTGAATAAAAATGTTATTATGTAGCCCCCCTACATGTAAAGTAGAAAGTTTTTTTTTTAATTTCAACACTAACGTGCTATATATTGTTGGATAGGTATTCAGAAATTAAAAGGGGTTTACTAAAATATTTTTTTGATAATATCAATAACTTCGGAAATAATCGGTCCAAAAGTAAAAAACAATTGTTCCCCCCCCCCTCTAACTTTCGAACCATAAGTAAGCTTTATGAAGACTTTCTAGGAAAATTATTTTGAACTTAATGGGACGAACAGTTTTTGAAAAGTTGGGGACACTTATTGTGATGGACGGGAAACTACGGAACCCTACACTGAGCGTGGCCCGGCTTTTTAACTGGTAGCTTAGGTATAAATTATCATAGAATGTAGGAATTCAGAATACCTAAGGTCTATCGGTTTAGTTTAACCATTAACTAAATGTAAACAATCTTGGTAGGTATGTCTTTTTATCTAAAAATTGTATGTAAAAATCTTTGTGTATATTATATAAGACCTCTTTAATATAAAAAGACATACCAAGATTGTTTACCTTTAGTTAATGGTTAAACTAAACCGATAGACCATAGTTAAGAGTTTAGTTTTCGAAGAAACTAAAGGAGAAAACAAACGGTTTTCATAAAAGTGAAAAATTAGTCACTGTGTACGATGCGGGCGAAACAGTGGTTCGGAATCATTTCAACAGTGGATCAGGATCAGGATGATGCACAGAGAATACGTTGTAGAAATAAAACCAATTTGAATCGTAAATTAGTGTTTAATGTCCTTATTTTTACTTTCCTAGTATTTGCAATGAAAAGTACGTATTCGACTCGGGTTATAGATTTATTTATTCCCTTAAACTATTGTTATGTTGTTGTTTAACCCTGGAACTATGTCAAATAATTTAAAATTAGATAATGGTAAAAAAATAAATAAAGATTAGTCATTTATGGCGAAAGCTTCAAGGTAGCCACTTAAGTGTAGGAACGATTTTATCAAGGGCAAAAACGTTCCTACACTTAAGTGAGCTTGGAGGCTTGTAGTGATGATTTTTATTTATTTATTTTATTTTATGGAAGGCTTACAGACTAATAGTGTGAAATGGTATACAGATATTAATACATTCCAATGGCTAATTACAAGCCTCCACAAATAGATACAAAAACAAAAATCGATTTAAAAAAAAAACAATAAAAAAAAGTAACACTAACAGTCTTATATGTGTGTCTAGTGAGCAACTTCTCTGACTATTGAAAAACTTCTTTGCCATTTGGCGTCGTAAAGTCGTCACACTGGTACAGAACAAGTCGATATCAAGGTCCTTTGAAATTCTATTAAACTCCTGTGCTATGGTTATAATTATGTAACTAGTTACGTTTTACAGACGCTAAAGTATTTTTAACTTCATACAACCTACCACTGGCTTGCAAATTGCAAAAAAAGTAAGAAAATTTGAATTTCGCGGGCTAGCCTGAAGCTTCCCCCTTTACATCAATCAAAACTAAGTTTATTTCGACTACCGTAATTAGAAACATAATAGAAATACAATAGGTACGGACGCCGGCGTCCGCTCGGGGCTCAACAGATTAATCATAGCCTCTACTTACCTACCTAAAATACACACGAACTTTAAATTATTAAATAATTCTTAAAACTAAGCTATAGTCCATCTAATAAAAGCGCGACCTGAGAAAAAGAGGTTAAATCCTAAGAGGTTAAATGTGGTATTACTAATTAGTAGGAGAATCATGTCTTGACACTTCACAATTTTTTTTATTTCCTACAATTGCGGCTGAATAATGTTGCCAATTAAATTAAAAGAAAACTCCAGGTCGCGCTTTCATTAGACGCATTCTATATTTAAAATTAATTGTACAGAGCTAATAATTAATTAGTCTATATTATTGCCACATTAGACGCAGGTAACATACGAAACGCTGTAAATATATTTTTTACCATTCAATGGTTTCCTCTTGTGTACCAAAAGTTTGGCAATAACCAACGGTGCCCAAAAAACCCAGGCGTGTTTGTTCAACGCTACAAGGAGCCCCTACACCTTGGCTCCTGCTTTCCTTAATGTATTTCTGGAGTGTACCGACAGCCTTCTCCCCTTCAAAAAGGTAAAGTTTCTTTATTCTCATTTTGAAACTTTGTTGTTGTGAATTATTTGGTTCAATTTTTTTTTTTGATGCTTGCTTGACTGGCTTTTATCTTGGCCAGAGAATAAGCATTGCCATACAGCGTGGCAATGCTGCCAGCCTTTTGGGTACATTACCAGTCGACAGCGATGTGGAGGAGTTTTTCGATGCCATTTTTTAGTTTACTTTTAGTTAGTTCTTTAGGTTTTTTTATTTTATTTGGTGTAAATATATATTTGTAATGTTAGTACTTAATCTGTACATATAATAAAAAGTTTCTTTAGACCTTAACTTTAGACGGTCCATTGAGTCCAAAGTCAAGGTAGCTGTTAAGAAACTCGGCGTTCTTGCAAATTTACTTCACACCGGCACAGCTCCTATTATTATACAAAACACAGGTTTATTTCTATGTGGAGTATTGCAGCCACATATTGGATTATGCAGATTATATTTATGCAAATATTAGAACAGTGGTGGCCCAGTAACGGCCCCAACTTACGAGTTGTAGGGTCGCGGGTTCAAACCCAGCCAGGCGCATTACTCTGTGTAATTTATTTCATCACCGCTGCTCTCAAAACGATGAAGGAAAACATCGTGAGGAAAACGGCATGTCCTAGAACCAAAAATTCGAAGACATGTGACATCCACCAATCCGCAATGGGCTCGCGTGATGAATTAGGGCCCATTCCCTCTCCTAGAGAGGAGACCTAAGTCCCTACAGAGGGAACATTACAAGGCTGATAATGCAAATGCTAATGGGCTTATGGTGGCAAATACCATCCAGCAGCTTTTTACTCAGGGAAAGGAAACTAATGTCCAAACTACCTGGAGCACAGGTGTACTCAGCCTTTCGGTATTTTTTTCAGCATATTGAGACTGGCCTGTTGGTCTAGTGATAGTGGTTAGTGACCCTGACTGCTATTCCGGAGATCGTGGATTCGATTCCCACCCAGGACAAATGTTTGTGTGATGAGCACGATCATTTGTTCTGTGTCTGGACGTAATAATAACAATAATATTACTACATTTATTTAGAAATCTATAAGTATTAGCCTCCTGAGACCCGGGACTTACAAATATCTGATTAATGAAAGTTAATTTCTATGGATTTATATCACTTAGAGATACTAAAACTTAAGTCAAAAAAAATCTACCTTACGCCCATTTAGAGTAAGATAACGTATCTCCAATGATACCTTGGGTTCAAAGTGGTAATAAAAAAAGTAATTTGGTGAAAAAAGTAATCAATAAAAAATTCAAAAATCAATCATTGAAAGTTAAAGATGTACATATTAATTTAAATAACTGATAATTATATGATATTATAAATAAAAAAAGCAGTTTTGCTTAACATTAAAACGTAGTAAAATGTTGCATTTTCAAGCATTTTACAAATTTCAAGTTATTGTAGCCATTATTGCGACATATGGAACTATTTATTTAAGAACCCTTCGGAAACTTTGGTAAATGTTTTATTTTCTTCTATTTTTTCGTACGATGAGAAATGATACGACTAGTCTGTATTTCCTATCCAAATTATTTGGACTAACTTTTATTTCTGGTCCAATGGGATTAGGACTATTCCGATAGCTTCCACTATGGTCTACCGGGCTGCTGCGGTTTACCTGAGGGCTCAAAGGCGGCGGCCAAAAAGAGGCTGAGACCAAATAAGTTGAATATTATTCTAATTCTGGTTAGAAGCCCAAATATTGTGAAATATCTGTTCTCTGAAGTGTGGATTTTGCTGCTTCTTCTCTGTACTACCCCCATCTTACAGAGGCTGAGAATTATAAAAAAAATTAAAAATCGCTCTTGGTGTCTATTTCTCTGGTCTTCCCTGTATAACATACTGGCCGATAATATGTATAATCTAACAAATCAATGCCGCACATAAACTATTTATACGGTTTTACAGTAACTGGTTGAGGAATATCAAATTAAACTCCTCCTTTCTTGTTCCAAAGGGGACTTGCACCAGTGGTTGCACAGCAGTGGTTGATCACCTGTTTCTGCTTGCGTTTACCCGTGAATTGTATTATTTTTTCATCAATAGCAGTATGCTAGTCTCGTCTATTTGCTCTGAAAACCTTTTCTAAGCCAGAGACAAGAGGGCCCATTTTCCTTAAGTTTTTTTAAAACTTTGGTAAACAGCTTTATCATTTACAAGTGTCCAATTTGATTTTAAATGGAGAAAAAACGCTCAGGAGTAAAATCAAAGTATAACTTAAATTTCTTTCATACATGCTCACTACTAGAAGATTCATCATCAGATTCGTCCTAACTCTCTACTTTATTATTATTATTATCGGCCGTATTGTTTCATAATGACTTGATTAAAGATCACTTACAACGTCGCTACCTTCATCTTCAATATCAGACCTGTCAAAATCAATTGAGTCCTAATATCTTTTTCAGTCAAATGACTTGCAAAATAAAATAAAATAAGTACCCATTGCCCAAAGTATCCCCTGTGATACGTGCAGGAAAACATCGAAATGACTATTTGTGCTTGCAATATTTTATATTATTTAAACGAAAATACATAAAATACGTATTATATCACCGATCTAAAACAAAAAAACACCAAAATACTCAAAAATAATAATAAGTATCGTTACTTAAAGTTGACATGGCGGTAACAGCAAAATTGACGATTTTAAACTGACTGCAAATCGATGTAATTTGACAGCTATAGAAATGCTGATGTACTAGATATAAAAAAGGATATCCATACAAACCACCATAGAAAAAAGTTTTTCTGGATTCTTAAAAACATCTGTGAAATAAATTTTTAACTAAGTATATCATTAGTGATACCGGGGGTCTCAGGAGGTTAGAGTCCGACCGAAACTGGTTTTCCGGCTGAAACCGAAACCGAATGTTCGGCCGTGGCTTCAGTTTCGGCCGAAACCGAAATTCACGTGGTGAAATATAAAATTCCTTAAAATACTTAAAATTGGTGGATTTTACCCATTATTTTGCACTGTGTCTTTTTTTTTGAAGGGGTATCATCAGAGTAACTTCTCCCGAGTGGAATCTCTTGAGCGGAGCGGGTGGGCGGCTCTTACTGACAAAACCCCAGCCCGTTCCTTCGTTGCCTTCGATCTGGGGGACATGGACCTTTCGGAATTTCATTGTTTGGCTTCGGCCCTGTCGGACCCCTACAGTTTGCTGACATCTCAGACTCTTTGAGGCGCGCGTGGAACGCAACGCACTGTTGACGACTAGACTCGGTCCAGGTTATTACCAGACTGCTGGACGGCGAGCTGAACCCGCGCCTACGGTGGTCGGCAATTGGGATCGGGATCTCGGCGGCGGCGACGTGAGGGCCATTCCCTCACGCGCTCGCCGTCGGCAGCCTCCTTCGCTAGCATTCTGCTTCGCAAAAAGAGGCGACCACCCGCCACCCCTCCTCGCTCCGGACCATGGCCTGTACTAGAGACTTGTCGCGGCAGCGGAGTTTGCGGCGTTGCATCTCCACGCGTAAATCGTGCATGCGTGCAAGGGCTGTTGCCTCCAGATCCCACGGTGACAGGCCAGCAAGGAGGCTCGCCGCTTCACGGGAGATCATGCGGATGCATTGTCTTAATTTGTTAATAATAACAATACAAATTTACTGACTCATTATTAAGTTTAATTTCTCATTAAAGTTAAGAAACGAAACAAAAAGTTACATGTTATCATTTCCATCAAAACATAACCTCAAAAAAACGTTTTCGTCGGGCGATAACGCACTGATTAACTTGTGTTGCTGCAGAGCTATCCAAACGGCGCACGACCATTCCCGAACAGGGCCGCCAGCGTCCGCCAAAGCGTTGCCGCGAGAAACGAAGTTAGGCGAACGTGCAAGCCAACTTTTTAAATTAGTTTCGGTTTCGGCAAAAGTTTCGGCCAATTTTGGCCGAAACCGAAACTGCGGCCGAAACTCGATTTTTGGCCGAAACCGAAACCGAAATTTCGGTCGGACACTAATAAGTATGTTTATCAGTTGTCTAATACCCATAACACAAGCTCTGCTTAGCTTGGGACCAGATGGCGTTGTGAGAAAGTTGTGGAATATTATTATTATTGTGGTAGGAATTGGAGGACTTGTTTCCGATAACACAACGTACGACACGTATCTTCCCTTACGTTGTTGAAACCTTTATGGTCTAAACTAAACATTTCGCCTCGTCGTTTATACCGGCTAATAAGCTGGCAAGAAATTGACGTAATGGGGTTAATTTCGCGCATGATGCACAAAAAAGCGAATGAGCGAACGGGACATAACGCAGTGCGGAGGCAAAAGTCGACTAACGCACCAATCATAGACTACTATTATACTGCAGCAATCGCGCGCCGGATCGGCACTAACTCATACCTCGGGTCCTGCTTGACCACCAAATAGATCTAAAAAACGATTTCTGCGCAACTAACGACTCTTGCCAAGTTACGTGCCGCCGGTTATACTTTAATTTAAAGACAGGAACAATTTGGTTGCTGCGGGATTACTATTCGATTATAATTTAGGTGTCTTCAAGGCTAAAGTGAATAGGCTCTTTATAAATTAGCGCTTCTCACCATCAACAATTACATCACTGCTTACCATCAGGGCCCTATCCAATAAAGCTGACAATCCGACAAATATGTCAAAAGTTGTCAAAATTGTAGAATTGTCGCCCTTAAGCTGTTTAATAAACGTGACAAATATGTCAAAAATCGACAGGTGAAATCTTGACATATTTTTAATGTAAAAACACGTTTAATAAAACTCGACATATCAAAAAACCACAGTCACAATATTTCTGACAATTGTTGGTGACAATATTGTCGGATTGTCGTGACAATTATGTCGACTTTTGACATAATATATTTGCAAAGAATTTTGTTTTATGAAGCTGGATGAGGATAAAATTGAAAAAGATATTATCAAAGTACAAGAATAAAACAATCACTAGTGCAACTTCGATTGTGTTATGATCGCGTGTAAGATGGAAATGCACAGAAAACTTACCATTTTGGGCCTTATTTACGAAAGTAAAAATATACTTTTTAGGAAGTTTAGTGACCAACCCACGATGTAAAGATAAATGTAAAAGTAAAAGTACCATTTTTTTGTAATAAACTTTTTCATTACACTTTTTTACACCTTCAAAATTCTAAATATGATTTCGCGACAGAGGGTAACGCGCCTGTCAGAATTGTCGGACAATTTTACAAATATGTCAACATGTCACGACAATTTTCTGTTTAATAAAGCAGATTTGACAAGTTTTTCACGACAAATTGTCACCAGTCAGCTGTCGCATATAAAGTTTTATAAAACAAAAAAATGTCAAGAAAAAAAAAAGTCCGACATATTTGTGAATTTTCCACCATGACAATTTTGTCGTCTGTAAGTTTTATTAAACAGAAAAATTGTCGAGTTGTCACTTTTTGACATATGTCGGACTTGTCGGATTGTCAGCTTTATTGGATAGGGCCCAGGTGGGATCGTAGTCAAGAAATAATTTATATGTATTATTATTTAAAAATTAATAGTTGGTCGGCTTATCCTGACACAAAATTAACGTCGATACTGTACCGTAACTTGGTTGCAACTATACTCTATTTACTATAGTCCGTCTAATGAAAGCGCGACCTGAGAAAAAGAGGTTACATCCAAAAAAATTGCATGTGGTTTTACTAACTAGTAGGAGAATCATGTCTTGGCACTTCACAATTTTTTTTATTTCCTACAATTGCGGCTGAATAATGTTGCCAATTAAATTTAAAAAAGAACTCCAGGTCGCGCTTTCATTAGACGCACTCTATAACATAAGAAATATAATAAAACTTGTTTTACTGTCTGTTCAACCGATTTTGACTTTTATTGCGTTGGTGGCATGACAAATGACGGCTGCAGGTAATAGTTGGTATTGTAACCGCTTTTTTTTGCTTTTAATGTCATCGTTATGTCTACGGAATGAAACTCAAAATCGGTTGAACGGACGGTTTTCATGTTATAGTAAACAAAACGTGTTGATTTGAAAGTGTATGGCATTTCGGGAAGTAATTATGTTAGTGATACTGGACCCGAATCAATAATAAAATGAGTAGGTAATTTTTTGATTTATTTTTTCATTATGGAAATCGGTACGTGTGAACTACCTTTATTAAAACGCAGACAGTCTGCTACTCGCCCTATAACTGCGTTTACACACGCACAAACACTATTTCATTGATCCAAACACACTAGCACTTCCCGCACGTTTGTTTAGAGAGTTATTCTGAAAACCAACTAAAATAAAAAAATAAAATAAAATTTATTATTGATTATTGACCAAGTATTGTATTTTTATATGATTGTTACTTTTTTTTTACAACCTCTCGAAATGCCGTACACTTTCAAATCAGCACGTTGTAGAGTGTACATTTATAAAAATAATAATTACTAGCTTTTGCTCATCTTCGCCCGCGTACATAAAATATAGCCTATGTCACTCAGGAATACAGCAGCTTTCTATTGGTGAAAAAATTTTAGCAATCGGACCAGTACTTCCACAGATTACCTCAAACAAACAAAAAAACAAACTTTACCTCTTTATTATATTAGTATTTTGTAGATTTTAGAGCGTTGTATCTGATAGTTATAACGGCTTGTGTCCGACCAAAATGCTTTGTACAAGTATTCTTATAGCTAAAACTTATACCGGCCATTGCGGCTCAGTCTCGCCAGTGGGCGCACAAATGTGTTTTTTTAATTGTTGCTTGCGTCTAAAACACTGCTGACATTCTTCACATTTGAAAGGTTTTTCACCAGTGTGCGTAAGAATGTGCCTTAATAAAGTAGCCTTCTGACTAAAAGACAGCTGACATTCTGTACACTTGAAAGGTTTCTCGCCAGTGTGCCTACGAATGTGAGTTAATAAAGTAGACTTAAGACTAAAACAAAGATCACATTGTTCACATTTGTAAGGTTTCTCACCAGTATGCATACGAACATGTCTTATTAAATGAATCTTCTGACTAAAACAACGCTGGCATTCTTCACATTTATAAGGTTTTTCGCCAGTGTGGGAACGAATGTGATTTGTTAGATGAATTTTCTGGCTAAAACAAAGCTGACATTCTTCACATTTGTAAGGCTTTACGCCAGTATGCCTACGCATGTGTCTTGTAAAATCAGCAGGGTGACTAAAACAAAGCTCACATACTTCACATTTATAAGGTTTTTCGCCAGTGTGCGCACGAATGTGTCTTGTTAAACCATCCTTCTGTCTAAAACAGCGCTGACACTCTTCACATTTGTAAGGTTTTTCGTCAGTATGCGAGCGAATGTGTCTCGATAAAGAATCTTTCCGACTAAAACAAAGGTGACATTCTTCACATTTGTAAGGTTTCTCACCAGTGTGCGTACGAATATGATTTGTTAAATGACACTTCTGACTGAAACAAAGCAGACACTCTTTACATTCGTAAGTTTTTTCTCTAGTATGCGTACGAATGTCATTTGTTACATTAGGAGTCTTAATATTGTTAACACAACTTGTGTTAAAAGTAACACTATTACTAACTTGACTAACAAATCGCGTGTTAGCTAAAAATTCTTGAAATTTCGGAATAAGTTTGGAAGATGAACCACTTTGAATATTCTGGCTAACTTTCGTATCTGACTCTTGGTTCTTCTTTCTAATTTCTAAGATAACATCTTCTAGTTTTTTCCCTCGTGTTGGCGGATGACGTTTCTTCACAGCGACCGTCCCTGTGATAATAATCTGGTTAGCGTACAATTCAAAACACAGTCAAAAGGAATAGCAGGGTTCTCATTAAGGCGCTCTCTCAACGGGAGCATTCGCGTGTAATGTAATGTTACAGAGTCGAGCGTTACATCGGTGAGGGAGGATAACCGAGGATTACAGTGCGCAATCTGTAAATACAAAAAAATAGCTAAGAACACTCTCGACGGATATACCTTTCAAACAAAAAAAAACTCATTAAGCTCAAAAACGAATCTATAATGTTACATTGCATGCGAATGCTCCCGGTGAGGGAGAGCCTTTAGAGCCAAAGAGTGTTTTTTGTAGGTTTTAAAACATCAAGATCGAGCGCGTACAAAGGATTACCAACATGAGCTGTGTATTACAGCCGCAGACTGCATCAGTGCCATAAGCCAGTTTGAAGCCAGTAAATCTGACTCCAGTCTCGCCATGAAGTACCGTGTTATCCCAGTTAATGGGTTGTGGAGGTCTGGTAGGCAGCCGCTCCTCGTAAAATACTGGTATTCAGCAAAATCCGGCTTGACTGGAAGCCGTCCACAATGAAGTTGGGAAAAGGCTAGGCAGATGATGATCAGTGCACTAAGACAGGGTTATGACTGCAGTAGTCTATGTATGTTCTACCGGTAACCTGTACAATTACCTATTAAACCACCTTTATTAAAAAAGGTGTCGTTATTATGAACCTATATTTTTTTTGTTAACAGGTTAGATTATTGTTTTTTTTTTTCTTATATATTTTTTTTTCTTATATATATAGCTTCTCTCTTATAGTGTGAATGAAAGGGCATCGTAGACTACGGATTTTAATTACTACCTTTTTCAACCCAATTTTTTATTAATTTTATTTTTATTGTGTACAATGTTGTGTATTTTGTTTTGTGTATAAATAAATATTTAGATTTTTTAAATATATTCCGTCGATAAAATTAAGCATAGATTCACTAATTTCGATTATGCGCATTACAAAGATTCACACGGTATAATACCCGGCAAAAGTTGGCAAGTTTCGCGCATGGTGCACAAAACAGCCAATGAGCGAACGCGACGTAACGCTGTGCGAAGGTAAAAGTCGTCTAACGCACCAATCATAAACTACTATTATAATACTGCACTAATCGCGCGCCGGATCGGCGCTACCTCATACCCCGCGTCCCGCTTGACCACCAAATAGATCTAAAAAAAGATTTCTGCGCATTGCCAAGTTACATGCCGCCGGTTATATATTACAATGTAACTTCAGTCGTTTTTAAAATGCCACTCCACTTCCAATATGAGCATTAATCCAACCGGGTATGCTGAGTGAACTTTTAAAATATCGGCTAACCTTCTGAAAATATCTATTGTGTAATATCTGGCAGCAGGAGTGTGCTCTCCAGCGAGAGCAACTACTCGAGGTGTAGCAGTGTGTGTGTGCTGCTCAAGAGTGTACAGACAGGACGCCTGAAGTTGTTTTTGGTAAGTTCATGTTGTGAAACCAGTCGGCGTGTTCGCTCACACAATGATACACTAACTGATACTTACGTGTCGTGTCACTGGCTCTTCGTTGCTTCCCTGATGCTTCTTGTTCTTCTTTCACTTCCGTTTTGATCTTGACTATGGGCACATCATGTTCTGGACAAGGTTTGGACTGTTGTGCCGGTATATCTTCTGCGTCGGAATAGCTGTTGTTTAGAAGTTCCAGTTCCAGTTCTGTAATCAAATTCAAAATATTTCATTCAGATTAACAACGTTGATATTTTGTTAGTAGCAATAAAACTTAGCCTAATGTTAGTATTAAATTAAATTTAGTGTATCTGGACACTGATCATTGGAGGACGAGCGCAGGCGTGACATCATGGAAACGCAAAGCTCGCGAATGATCGCGGCAAACCCTCATTAATTCATGAATCCCCGACCGGTCCTATGAGACCGCGCTGTTATTGTTTTACTATTGTGTCTCGTTTTGCGGGTATGTGATAGGTTAAAATCGGATCATCCGTTTGGGAGCTACGATGCCACAGACGGACACATACAGATTTACACACACAGACATTATAAAGGGTGTAAAAAGACCCTTAACGAAAACGAAAACCCCATATTCTACTCATCACTAGGATTCTTTTTTTTTTCTAGACCATACCTGGGAATTCAGTGGTTCTGGAGATATTGAAGGTCAAAGTCAACATTTTTTTTTTCAAAATCGTATTTCAAGTATCATTAGTAAACTTTCTTCCGAACAAACTTTATCAAAATTATCAATTTTTCATAGTCAATTACGCATTTGAAGTTACTAAAATGCATTGAAAACTAAACACAACGAGCGCCTCACACGCACAAGCGTGCGGTCGGTTCAACGACCAAGCGCGAGCGGCCGAACGCGCAGCTGACCGGAATTATTATTATTTAATTATTTTTTAAAGATGAAAAAAAAAAGTTTTTTCCCAGCAATATTTTTTGGTCCAAGTTACTTAATTATACGTACAGAATGTGTAGTTATCGGTTTTGTGATCGGTCTTTTTACACCCTGTATATTATAACACCCCGTCGTTTTTGCGTCGGGGGTTAATAAAAATGCAATAAATTAAGCCACCAAATGTTCTACTACCGAAATGACGTAGTTTTTGAGATAGTAAGCTTTTAGACTGGCCTGTTGGTCTAGTGGTTAGTGACCCTGACTGCTATGCTGGAGGTCGTGGGTTCGATTCCCACCTAGGACAAATGTTTGTGTGATGAGCACGATCATTTGTACTGTGTCTGGGTGTTATTTATCTATAATATGTATGTATTTACAAATATATAAGTATGTTTATCAGACTACTGGTCTGATTTGAAAAATTCTTTCAGTGTTAGATAGCCCATTTATCGAGCAAGGCTATAGGCTATATATCATCACGCTAAGACTAAACTAACACTACACGCGGGCCAAGCCGCTGTCAGAAGCCAGTTATATAATAAACTAGCTTTAGCCCGCAGCTTCGCCCGCGTACATAAAATATAGCCTATGTTACTCAGGAATACAGCAGCTTTCTATTGGTGAAAAAATTTTAGCAATCGGACCAGTACTTCCACAGATTACCTCATACAAACAAAAAAAACAAACTTTACCTCTTTATTATATTAGTGTACTTAGATAAATGAAAAAATTAGGTTATTGAGACGATTCTGCTATTGATGGAGAAAATAATCGCAACTTCCGCTTAAGGGTCCGTTCACACAGACCGGCTCGGAGAGGAGAGCAGATTTTTATGACGTTGAAAATACAGTTTTAAGTATTTGTCGCAAGGTTTATTTTTGCATGTGCACTGTTTTGTCATAAAAAATGCTTGAACGCGCAGTGCACATGCAAAAATAAACCTTATAACAAATACTTAAAACTCTGTTTTCAGCGTGATAAAAAATCTGCTCTCCTCTCCGAGCCGGTCTGTGTTAACGGACCCTATCGAGTGGAAGTGCATTACACAGAAGGATGGATTGTACATGGAAAGTAGAATGGACAAAATCAGAAGTATCAGAAGGACAGAGCAGTAAGATATTATTAGTAGAACGCAGATTCCTAGCGCGTCGTTTATACCGCGTTCATCGAAGGACTGGAACAATTTGCCTGCTGCGGTTTTCCCGTCCGATTATAATTTGGGTGTCTTCAAGGTTAGAGTGAATAGGCTCTTAATAAACTAGTGCGCTTCACCATCGACGATTGCATCACTGCTTACCATCAGGTGGGATCGCAGTCAAGCACTAGTTAGCTAGCAATAAAACATATTACATTATTTATTTATTTTTTAAATCCGTTTATTACTTTTGTCTTCGAATGGTCGAACTCTCTCCGGTTTTGTTTGAGAGCTTCGCACCTAATCTTTTTAGTTGGTTTCCAGTATAACTCTCTAAACAAACGTGCGGGAAGTGCTAGTGTGCTTTGGATCAATGAAATAAGAGTTTGTGTGTGTGAAAGCGCAGTTATAGGGCGAGTATCAGACTGGCCGCGTATTAATATCATCATCTACCTAGCCTTTTCCCAACTATATTGGGGTCGGCTTCCAGTCAAGCCGGATTCAGCTGAATACCAGTATTTTACGAGGAGCGGCTGCCTGCCAGACCTCCACAACCCATTAACTGGGGTGACACGGTACTTCATGGCAAGACTGGAATCAGATTTACTGGCTTCTGATAATTATCCGTAACGACTGCCAAAGATCTTCAAATGACAGCCGGGACCAACGGCTTAACGTGCTTTCCGAGGCACGGAGGAAACTCGTTATGTTAAGATGGTCACCCATCCACAGACCAATCTAGGCAAGCGTTGCTTAACCTTGAAGATCGACCCGTGCGGCTGTTATTATCTAGCCACGAGCTCCTCTCTGGCCGCGTATTAATAAAGGAGAGAAAATATAAATAAAAATTACCTACTCATTTTATTATTGATTCGGGTTCAGTATCACTAACATAATTACCTCCCGAAATGCCATACACTTTCAAAACTGCACATTGTATTAACATGGTACATTATATTGATCAACTAGCTTTTACCCGCGGCTTCGCTCCCGTCAAATGACTACCCTACATATCCTACGCTACCCTACCCTACCTTCCCTACCTACCCTACACTAAACTACCTACCCTACTTTAATTAACTTTTTTTTTTAATTTTTCTCTCCGTAAGAACCATCACTGAACTTCAAGGAGATTTTAAAAAAAAAACAGCCAAATCGGTCAAGCCGTTTTCATGTTATGTCGTGACAACGGAAAACGGGTTTCATTTTTATATATATATATAGATAGATAGATAAATTAAAGGTTTTTAAAAACATACCATATTCAAAATGTTCCGTTCTAGGCTCATTGTTATCATCTTGTGTCTCACAGTCATCTGGCAATTCTTGTTTGATAGTAACACATTCAAAATGGCTGATGTTCTCCGCAGGAGTTGCTGCAGGCTCACTGAAAACCTTTTGCTCATCTCGGTTAAGAGGATTTGGCTGCAAAGAATTAAAACAGTATTATTACTTCACATTAGCATTATCAACCTTGTAATGTTCCCACTGCTGAGACTCAGGCCTCCTCTCTGGGAGAGGGAAAGGGCCATAATCCAACACGCTGGCCCAGTACAGATTGGTGGATGTCACATGTCTTCGAATTTTTGGTTCTAGGACATGCCGAGTTCAGTTCAGTTTCCTCAATAATCGCATACTAACTTATAATTCATTTCAACATGCATTTTTAGTAAATATTAAAAATCTAAATATGTTCTCTTCCCCATTTGCCTATCATGAACCTGAGCATGTATCACAACATGGATCCCCGGGTTGAGTAAAAAGTGCTATTGGTGGATTGCTCTGTAGCTACCTGGGGTTTGAGAGTTGGTGGTGTGTTACCCCCGTGCCCCGGAAAGCATGTAAAGCCATTGGTTCTGTGCTTGATCCCTCTCCGGTTCTGTCGGAATGCCGTCCCATCGGGCTATGAGAATAAAGGAACACGGAGTGCACCTGTGTTTGCACACACACTTGTGCACTATAATATCACTTGCGAACTTGGCTGATCTATGTTGAGATTGGCCACCGTGATCAGAATTCGGTCGGGGAAGATTATATTACATTTATGAGTACATTATGAACAACTAAAGTTCACACAAATTTAAGTCAAGCGGTATGGAATAGTTTTACACAAATTTATGATTTGATTACAACAAAAACCTAGACAATAGCACAAAATAACTGTTTACAAAAAACATATTTAGAACACCTCACCTCATTCATCATCTGAGCAAACAGCTCTTCTGCTTCCAGACATTTTCTCTGCAGTTGGCAGCATTGCTTTAGTTGAGCAAAGCACAAGAAACAAGTGAGCATCGGTCTTCTGTCTTCAGTTACAAACTGCAACATAACATATACCATTTGATTAACAATAGAATACTTCACATTCAATACATACTTGTTATGCTATCCCAGTAACACTGCCTACAGTTGATATTAAGTAGGGCTTTTGGAATACCTCCTACACACAGAAATATCCTAAAGCTTCAAAATAATCATTCTGGAGCACTGTACACGGGCCACCCTGGACATAGTCAGCTGTGAGCAGTCTAATAATCTATTATATGATATATTAGGATGCAAGGTACAACTTACTGGAATATCAGTCAGCGTTTCATACAGTTTTTGTAACTCCTTGTCGTCAACTATGTTCATGCGAACATTCTCCACTAAACATATTCTGCACATTGGCATTTTTTCCATCTTGGACATTAAAAGATTAATGTATTTAACATTTAAATTAGAAGAACAATGTCGAGTGTCTGCTGCTGGCACGGCTTCAACACTCCACGAGGTAAACTCAGTAAATATTGTGTGATCGTATGCACTTTTTTGTGGAACTCTTGTGGCAGCCGAAGCGATACTTAAGCTGTATATTCCTGGCCATCAAGGAAGTCTGTCTGTCTTTACACCGGTAGATGATACCAAAAATGTACTCTGTTTATCAAATTATATTTTTATACCCCCTATTATAATCAAAACAAATTCATAGCATAGCAATTAGCAATCATAAGTCACATAAAGCAACTTTTTTTTCTACGTCCTGTTTGGGCAGGCTAAGGTCTTGAAGCATATTACTTAGTATTCAGTAGAAAATATCTTTTTTGATTTGCTTTGTTACATTATAATACCGGTACGCATTTCAATGTTTTCACAGTATTTGGCAGCAAATATCAGTCAGCTTTCTTGAAAAATTTCACTTAGGTAATCAACACCACAATAGAAAAATTAATCTCAGCTCTATTTTATGGAGATCGCGTTTGTTTCAATAATTGCTATAGTCCATCTAATAAAAGCACGGCACGATCTGAGAAAAAGAGTTTGATAGTTGAAATCCAACAATTTTGTATGTGGTAGGTATTTTGACACTTCATAATTTTTTTATTCCCATACAATTATTGCGGATGAATAATGTTGCCAATTAAATTTAAAAAAAACTCCAGGTCGCGCAGGTTCATCAGACGGACTCTAGTTACGCAGAAACTTGAGATATAAAACTACACCAATCTTGTCTTATATCTCAATATTCACTAGGAATCATTTGCGTATAATTAAAGCAGCCACTGATATTTGCTTGAAGAAATCCCGCCAAACTCCTTATATTTTGACACCTGACCAATACTACAAATCTTTTTACATTATACATCTATATTCTATAGCTAAATAAACTGTTCATACACAACTTAACTTAAAGAACTTAGTTCCCAAGACAAAAACAAACGAAAAATAATTAAAGAATTGGCAATAATCAGTCAGCTGTCAAAATAAGTCGTGATATTGATCTGTTCGTTTCGTTCCATGTTCGTTCGTATCGTATCGTTATAGAATCTGTGAACGCTGTAAAGACTTTGATTTTTTTTTAAATCTTATAAACTCCCTAGACGGCCAGAACTATACGGCCACAAGAGTATCGAGAATGAAGTGCATACGATCTTACAACACTCATTTATATTTTTCTAATTTTTAAGTTATCTAAGTTTTTCTTTTAGATTCAAAGATGGAAAAGTTGCCAATGTGCAGAATATGTTTAGTAGAGAATGTTCCCATGTATATAGTTGTGGGCAAGGACTTGCATGAAATATATGAAACGCTGACTGATATTCCAGTAAGTACCTTATTCTAATATAATATTTTTAGGGATCAGATGTGAAACTAGGGTTGCCAGATCTTCAAACCGAAAAGCCGGACAAACCAGCCGGTTTAGCCGGACACCTCCAGTTGCCAACACGGCCTCACCTCCAGTTGCCAATTTGGAGGTAGTGGAACAGAGAGTAAAGTCCCACATACCCGCTCGATCGCTTCTTGCAACCACAGTTGCGAAGAAAAAGTTGTCAATTTTGCTTCGTGCAACCGTGGTTGCAAGGCGATGAAGTATTTTTAATTTAATTTAGTCTCTATACCAAACGCATAGGGTCGTATTAGTATGTATTTAAACCAAAGACAGATATATTTCTCATAGACGTATGCCCATATTACCAACATCACAGTAGAAAAATAACAAAATATCGTCAGTTGTGTTTATGTGAGTGAAGTGACGCTATAGTGTTTTCAAGGAGGTGATAAAACATGTCGTAAGTTTATTATTTTACTGATTTCTGCTGATGTTTATGTACTAAATTAATCTCTAACGTGTGTGTTTTTATATTAAAGTAATATTTTTAAGTACATTGTAAAACAACATTCAAAAAATCGTCATTTAACAACATACTCGCAGTGTCGTAGCCCTAAACTTAATTTTCTACTGCTATATTATCGTAAATATGATGTTTTTCTTAAACATACAATATTATTAATGATATTTGACTATAATTATTCAATTTAAGGTATTAAGTTGTGTAAATTGTTCTTCAGATTATAACAGATTACGAAAATTAAACCGCCCGGTAAGTTTTTACCTACTCAATTTGAAATTGCCACTTTGGTTGCACGAAGCAATATGTGTTTTGGCTTAGGGTTGGCGGTCGGTGTTTTTCGCTGGCTTGTTTTTATTTTATTTATTGGTGAAAGGCGACGAGTCATTTTTTTAACTCTAAGTTAAATTGTAATTCAAACGTAGAAAAACAAAAATGATTTAATTACACAATGTTGTTCTCTTAATTTAAGCAGTAAGTCGTAGTAATTGACAGCCCTAGTTCAGAATGGCCGCCATCTTGCGGTTCGGGCGTCAAATGCTTGATCTCAAGTCCCAGTCAAGTTACGTTTTTATTTAATTTTTTATTAATGTTAATAATACTTTATTTTTGAGATTTATGACGCTTTCGAAACGTCAGGATTTGCCCTATTTATTGTATTAGTAAATATGATTGCAATGGCGGTCTATATTTACAAATTTAGCGATTTAGGTAGGCAATGCAAATTGGCAAAAATATGTGCCGCATATTTTAATTTATAAATTTGACAAACATTTAAGAATAACCCATTTAAAGTATTATATTCATTTAAGAGTGAAGAAAATGACCTTTACAGAGGTGGTTATATTTTTGTTCTATGTACTTTAGTTTTAATGTAAAGTACCCTAAATGATACCTAAAAGAAGTTACGGTCTTTTACGCATCCGCGAATTCTGCACCTGTGTTTAACATAATATTTTTACTACATTCTTATATGTAAATTGTTTTCAAATACTATTAAATATGTATAGTAATAAACCTAGTTTCAGAATAAAATAAATAACTACATACTTATTGATCTATTTTTTTTAAAACCCCTATATTTTACAAAATGTTGCTAAAATGGGTGGTTCTCTTAATTTAAACACTGTAAAATATTATTGTAGTCATATTTTTAAAATAAAGCGATCACACATTCTTTCTTATCTCATGGACTACTCATAACAGTAAAAATATTTGAAGTGCTCCACTCGAGCAAGTCATAAATTAAGTTTTAGTAACAGCGGGCAGAACGCGCAGTAAGCGGTCCAAAGTAACTGGCAAAGTAAGGTACCCATTTTTTTTCGCGCAAGCGATCGAGCGGATACCTCCGTTGAAAAGGGAGGATCCTCCGACCGGACGGGTGTTACGTCCGGTGGGCTACTGCCCGATAGATGATTTCGGGCTGTTGTATCTATTCAAATCGCGCGGAGAACTTTGCTTGTGCGATGCAGAATTCTGTGACGTCATATTATGTAGTAGATCGTAGTCACTACATCACTCCCCTCCGGAGATCGGAGATCGATAGTCCTTGACGCTTCTTATGATGCGTGCCAGGCCAGCGGCAGGTTGATTGAACCCAATACCGCACAGTTCACAGTGAGTTGCTGTCTGAACTTTGTACTGCGGTAATACCCCAGTGAATCGGGGTGGTGTTGTCCCAGTGAGACGGGACGATGCTGCAAGCTCCAGTGAGTCGGAGTGATGCTGCTGGCTTCAGTGAGTCGGAACCGGTATCCGCCACCACCGTCATCATTAGTTGCCAACATGCCCTCCAGTTGTCAACACGTCCTCTCCTGACGCTCTGACGTCCTCGTCAGCTGCAAAGGACTGTCCTGCCTGTTCTGTAACAGTCTCTTCCTATAAGTCTTCATTGTCTCCTGTAATCGGACACATTACGCAAAAACATAATGCGCATTCATCATCATCATCATCTTAGCCGAAAGACGTCCACTGCTGGTCATAGGCCTCCCCCGAGCGTCGCCATAGCGACCGGTCCTGTGCGTCTCGCAAACATCGGATTCCCGTGACCCTCGCCCCTGCGCATTACACATAAAAATGTGACACTTAAAAATCTTAGCTATAGTCTTTTTTACATAGCATGAGTTGGGTGACAGCAGGACGAAAATATGCATCTTTAAGATGAGAGAAAAGGATAGATAGCTACATTGTATGAATCTGACAGCTGTCACCGAAACCATCCTATAACAAATTTAGTATAAGACACACCCAGTATTTACGAGTAACTCGCGTTGCAGAAAGAGGCACATTGTTAGAGTGTCTCTTAACGACAATAGGCATAAAGTGAGCATACCGCCCAGACTTTTATTCGTTTTTATTCAGTTTTTTTTTTATTATTTTAACTGGTCTTTGACACTTTAGCAGAGGTCCAAGCTCGAGGTTTGTCAGCGAGCCATAGAGCGCAGTATCCTGGGAGTCCGAATAACCGACCGCGTAAGGAACACAATACTGCGCGCCAAAACTAAGATACAAGATGCTACCCGAAAAGCTGCTACTCTAAAGTGGGATTAGGCCGAACATGTCTGCCGCATGTCAGACGAGCTGTGGGCTAAAAGAACTACTCATTGGACCCCATTAAACGCAAGGCGACATCGTGGCAGACCGAGGCGAAGGTGGAGAGATGAGTTGGACAACTATCGGAGGGACTGGCCTGCAATGGCTGAAGATAGGCGTGTGTGGAAAAGAGAGAGGGAGGCCTTCGCCCAGCCGTGGGACACAACAGTCTAACTAACTAATATTTTAAAAACTTTATGCACAACTGTACGTACAAAGGCGTTCTTAATGCGTTAAGCATTTTCTACCAGTCGACCTTAGGGTGATGCAGAAACAACATAGGTGCAACTTCAAGATATACAAGTAAATAGAAAACTAACACACAAATAAATATATACTTATATACGTACAAATAACCAAAATTAACGTTTGAATCCCCGACCGGTCCTATGAGACCGCGCTGTTATTGTTTTACTATTGTGTCTCGTTTCGCGGGTATCTGAGTAACTACAATGAGAAACGAATCCAACAACTCATCGCTGTGACGATTCTACCTACTTCTTACGAATGTGTTCACGTGCCATTACTTTAAAGGAGAACCGACTGGACGCCATCCTGATGTTCAACGGGAGCGTCTACCAGAGAGAAATCGCCTGAACATAGAAGGAGGAATTGATAAATCTAGAGCGATGAGAGGGACACCGTATTTGACGATTATTCGTAGAACGGAGATTCTTACTATGACCAGAGCAAAGGAATTGAATTTCAGAAGTCAGATAAGAGGAAGAACAATGTGTTGTGTCAAATGTATTGAAGAAAAAGAAAAGAAAATAGAGTATTAGTCAAGGCCCTTAGTGCTCTATGCTGACGAATAGGTAACAATTTTAAAAGCGAACGAAGTTCAGATACGTGATCATACTTACGAAGGTTGAAGACAAATCGAATGCAGTTAATCAGAAGCCGGACAAGTTTATTGAGGAGATCTGCATTCAGGTCATAGTAGCACACATCACCATATTCTTAATAGGAAAAATCAAAGACTGTACAAGCAATGCCTTTAAAGAAGATTTTTCAGTCGATAGAAAGATCGCAAAGTTCAGGTTACTTTCTTACTGACACTCGCTACTTGCTGGGCAGTCGAGGCAGGTGTCAACATGTAAACTCAGATCCTTAACCTCGGAGCTAAATGGAATGACCGTGCTGTAAAATATTACCGGTGGAACGGATAGGCCATCAAGTTTTCTCAAGCTATGGGGGCTCCCCACTATGATGGCCTGACATTTTAGTGGATTAACTGACACCCCAAAACGGTCAGCCCAGTTTTTATAGTTCTTAAGTCCTGGTTAAGCTTCTCGATCGCATCCGATAAGTTGTCAACACCTGACTGACAGTAGAGCTGCAAATCGTCGGCATAAAGATATACGCACACTGAAGCTACTAAGATAAAAGGGGGAGGGGGTTATAAGATAAATAAAAATGGAGAACAAAAGAGGAGATAAAATATCGCCTTGAGGGACGCCAGCTGAAAGGTCACACCACCTCGATGAGGAGTTACCAGCACGAACTGACTGCTGACGACCCTGAAGATAAGAAGAACTCTAGGACCTCCTAAGAGACCATAAGATAAGAAACAATGAATAAGAGGACTTCGTGACTGACTGTGTTAAAAGCGTTGGAGAAGTCGATTAACACTAACGGCCCGACTCAGGGACATTCATTAACGTTAATCATCACTTAAGAAATTGTCACATTGACAGTTTTACACAGTTTTTCAGTGAAGGTTTGACAATACTTAACTTTAATGGACGCTAATGAACCATTAGCTGGACTATGCGTTCGGCCGTAAGGTAAGTAGTAACCTTAGCATCTTCCATTCCCCGCCTGATATCGTCAGTCACTTTAAGGAGAGCTGCCGTGGTCCTGTGCCTGGGCCTGAACCCAGATTGAAATGGGCTGATGAGGGAGTTGCGATAATAAAATGAGAGAGTTGCTTATGAATACAGGCCTCGAGCACTTTGGACAAGAACAGAAGAATGGAAATAGGACGAAAGTGACTGGAAAGAGTAGGAATGGAAATCTTAGATAACGGGCGAACTTTAGGCTTTACGCCACAGGGAAGGAAAAACACCGTAGTAAAGTGAAAAGTTAACGATGTGGGATATAGCAGGAAGAAGTAGATCCAAAGACGATACGATCATATGACGACTAATATCATCGCAGCCCACGAAAGCCGTGGGCTGCGATGATATCAGTCGTCAATCCAAAGCGGATTTGATGGATAGGATAATCTTTTTGATCTCTCTCGAATCGACTGGAGTGAAAACAAATGGGATAATATTAGGGCGCGTGAGACCAGCAAGATAATCCATAGTTTGATTATATTATTATTATAGCTTAAATGAGTTCTTAACAAATTGACATTTTATAATATTAATATTATCAATATTATTTGAAGATAGACGCAATATAGTAATGTATAATTGTAGACTAATAAATAAATGAATTAATAATGAAATTATGACAATAATAATGTAATAATAAATCTTAAATAACTTCATCTACTCAATAATGCATGCAATAATAATTTAATTTATATTAATCAACAAAAATGTTGCGGTGCCCTAGCAGGGTTTATGTACGAAATTTATAATTTTGTAACAACACCTTGTATACGTCATGAATGCAATAAATAAGTCCCGGAAATCAGGATGGCGTGACGGTATTGCAGTTGAACGTGTCGTACAGCTCATCTGGCTAGCGTTAAAGAGCCGTTCATGTTTAGGATCAAACTTTTCGCGCAATAAATCGCCAAGGTGTGCATTCGCGTAGCGGAATTTTGTTGAATTTAAAGATTTTAAGTATGCAGATATTTAGTGTATGACGTCGTGTAATTGTGTATGGTAAAAAAAAAATTGTGCTTTCTGTCATAGTCAAATACATTTAAAAAAGTAGGTGTACGAAAATAAGTGACCTATAAATTATATCGAAACAACAATTGTGTTATCACCTATACCAATTCAATACCGGTATTATAGTGTAAATTTTGGAATGTTACCTAAATATATTGCACGGTCGCTTTTTTGTAGTCATCCGAACTTGGTCGGGTTATGTAGGATTTCGATGCTTCGTCAGTATTATAATTGTTTTTCTTTAATTACTGAATTTAATGACATGAAATTTTGCATAAGAATAGTTGAATGAATACACTAATTATTGACATACATTTTACCATGCAATTCCTTTAGAACGTCGTGATATTTGACTGCTTTGTAAACAGTGATCTATTCATGGTAAATTGTCCTATAACTCTTTAATTACTAACGGAACATCATTGATACTTGGCAACATGTTACAGACACTTACAAGGTTTGTATAAACGTGAAAATCTAGACCAAAAAGTGCATACTTTAAGAACTAAGACCTAATAAGCGTATTTTACGTTTATATTTTTATCTTTTAAGCCCTACGATTTTTTCTAAATCTGTTTTTTAAACAAATATAAACAAATTCAAAACAATGTATGTAAAAATCTACAGCTCTCTATGTAAGCGCTTTATATGAAAACTAGCTAATGGCCAAACGTTCGCGTAGCGGAAACTTGAATTTCTCCGAAGTTTATGCACACACATTACACACTAATTTTTGGATATATCTCTTTTCTTTTAAAGTCCATGGATTAAAAAAAGTTCCGCCAGGACAACGTTCGCCCAGCGGAATCAGTTTTTGGTTAATTTCTCCACAATGGCTGCGTGCACAATTTTTTTTTTTACCATACACAATTACACGACGTCATACACTAAATATCTGCATACTTAAAATCTTTAAATTCAACAAAATTCCGCTGCGCGAATGCACACATCGCCAAGAGTGACCGTCAGAAAGCCAAAACTGACACAGACACAGATTTCTACCAGCTCCGTAGGCATAGGCTCCAAGTTTGCTTACCTCCCAGCGGCTGTCGGCACAGACACAAAGTTACCATACCGCCCAGACTTCAAGAAAATACTTGCCTTCAAAAAATGCGACGCATGTCTCAGGAGTCCATTCACCTGCCTCCAGGGTTCCATGAACTGTGTAGCTGCGTATGCGGTCTTCCCGTAACCATCAGGCAGAACTTGCAACTCATGTAACGCCCGCGGGCCCAGACTCCAACTACACGGCAAGGTCCGCGCATACTAGGATCAAATTTAGATTGCGACGGATAGGCACGTAGACTCTGTCAGTCTTCATTGACGGCCGCAGCGGTTCACGGTTCCCACCTGTGAACGTTTCTCTAAAGCTTTCAACTTCGAGACAATCGTCTCAAGCGATCACCAGTGTAGCGGTGACGCAGGGCTGCGCGTCCTCACGCGGCTCCTACAATGATCCCAATCGCACCCGGAACGGCGTTCGCAATCCCGAGACTTGCTACGTGACCTTCTACTACGCATATGGCGGCCACGAGATCGCTTAGGACGCGAGGCACTTTTTGAACGTGAACGACTCGATCCATCTATTACCAACTACCCGCTTTTATGTTGAAAAAAAAAAGAACTTTAAAAAACGAAACTAGTTTTAATTTGTAGACGAAATGAATCTTTATTCCCACTTCAGATTTTAGGGACCAGACGTGAAACAGATTAGAAATAAAAAAAAAACAATCTTTAAAGGAAGCAGAAACACCCAACTCCTTCAAACTTCATCACCCCATCAGAACATCTACCCCCTGGAAGCGAATTACAGTGGCCAATCTGGAAATCTCTTAACCGACTGTGGACCCAGGTTGCCCACTGTAAAAACAATATGGCCAGATGGGGTTTCCTCGACCCATCCTTAACACAGAGCCAGTGCGGGGCAGCTACCCAGGACATGCAGCACTTGCTATGCTGACGGTCCTGCACAACCACCTGCACTTTGCAGGATCTAAACGAGGCCAATGCCAAAGCCATACAGGTTGCCAAATACTGGGCAGAAAAAATTTGATGAGAGCATTGATACGAAAAGAAGGAGAATTATAAAAATCTGAAGTAGGTGATCTTTCGAGTACCGTTACCGTAATTAGTAGTGATCGGCATAAGTAGTGCCATTTGGGGTCAATGAACTTGAATGTTAATGTTAACATGGATATGCCCCGGGATTCCCGGGATTCTGAAGAATGTTTTCTATGTATTTATTAAATGCTGTTGAACAATCGAGTAATATTAGTTCTTATTTTACATAAAGCGTATAAAATACATTAATGAAAAATTAGAGAACCGTTTTTATGGACATTTAAATATAATAAAAAAATATTTCCCGGAACTCGACGGCATATCCATATTAAGATAACAGTCACAAAATCCCGGGAATGGCACTACCTACGCCGATCACTAGTAATTAGAGACAGCAACAGCAAATTAATCAAATAAAATCACACGATAATGATCATGTAGCGAGACCGTCCTCAATGCCAACATTGCCAACCAAACGATAGAAGGGACGTGACCGCACCGCGTGCCTCCTTTTATTGACTGCGACGGCCACCAGCTGATGGCGAGACCTCACGATGCCGCCTCGCCTCCAGTTGCCAGCCATATTATACAACATGTGACATAATTAACGCACATCCTCTTGGGGGGTCATTGTACTCATCATTATGAACAACTTTTACTATGGGACCAATCCTGAAATCAAGAAAAAATAATCAGCTGTTGCGTACATTTATGTTCGCTTATTTCGTCAAAATGTTTGGGACACCTTAAATTTTTTCTCGATTTCAGGGTTGGTCCCATAGCTATAGTAAAAGTTGTTCATAATGAAGAGTACAATGAGCCCCCAAGAGGATGTGCGGTTATTATGTTACATGTTGTATATATTACACTAGCTTCCGCCCGCAACTTCGTCCGCGTGGAATTTACTTTGGCGTAACACTAACTTTAACCCGCGATATCGTTTATCTATACTTCTATACTAATATTATAAAGAGGTAAAATTTGTAAGTTTGTATGTTTGTATGTAGGGGGTAATCTCTGGAACTCCTGGTCCGATTTGAAAAATTCTTTCAGTATTTGATAGCCCATTTATCGAGGAATGCTATAGGCTATATACCATCACGCTACGACCCACGGGAGCAGAGCAGTAACGAAAAATGTGGGTGAAACCGCAGGGGACAGCTAGTGCTATATAATTATCATCACGCTAAGACTAAACTAACTCTACACGCGGGCGAAGCCGCTGACAGAAGCTAGTAACTAAATATAGGTGAGGTGCTCCGCTTCAATTAGTCTTAGCGTGATGATTTATAGCAGGGGTGGCCAACCAGTCGATCACGATCGACCGGTCGATCTCGGCTGTTAGTCCACTCGATCTGGGCACACATGTTTACTTTTAGGTCAAGAGGACTATGTCGCGATGCGGCAGAAATCAATAAGAATCTCTTGCCTTATTGTCGCCCCGTAACTTTTTGTTCCTCAAAATAAAATCGAAATTATAAGAGGCAGGTTGGTCAAATTTTTGAGCTCACTTGCTCTTTGTGAAATTGATCTTATTATGTAATTGGTAGATCTCACAAGGTCTTATCAGTAAACGGTAGATTGTGGGTCGAATCATGTTGGCCACCCTTGATTTATAGCCTTCCTTGATAAATGGGTTATCTAACACTAAAAGAATTTTTCAAATCGGAGTAGTAGTTCCTGAAATTAGCGCATTCAAACAAAACAAACTCTTCAGCTTTATAATATTAGTATAGATACATAGGCTGCTTACAGCTGACTATATACAGAATGTTCATCTATTCTGTATTATATAATATTACAGTACCTACCCTAGAAGAATGACTAGTTTGAAACTTCAGGATTTTTCTCTGTTTGAGAGTGTGATTTTAATAGATACGACAGCCCGAAATCATCTATCGGGCAGTAGCCCACCGGACAAAACATCCCGTGCGGTCGAAAGATCCTCCCTTTTTAACGGAATTATGTGGGACTTTACTCTCTGTTCCATATCCCCCCAAAAGAGCTTAACAGTGTATGTTTTAAACACTGTTTTAGGCTATCACGGTTTGTTTCATAATTTAAATTGTCACTTACGGGATATCTTCCGTGATTTTTATTTATTTTGAGTTCCCGATATGTTCCCGGATGACTGGAGAGTGCGGGTGGATGGAAAAAATTGCTACGAGCAGACAAATCTGTCTACCCTCTTTCTATGTCTGCTCTTAGCAATTTTTTTTCCATCCATTCGCACTCTCCAGTCATCCCGCGATCATGGCGCTTGCAACAGCGTCGAAATATCGGGAACTCAAAATAAATAAAAATCACGGAAGATATCCCGTAAGTGACAATTTAAATTAGTGTATGTTTTGTATGGAAAGTCTTGTATTGCTAAGTCAAATGGTAACTAACTAGGTATGTGTTATGTTGCAGTTTGTAACTGAAGACAGAAGACCGATGCTCGCTTGTTACTTCTGTTTTGCTAAACTAAAGCAATGCTGCCAACTGCAGAGAAAATGTCTGGAAGCAGAAGAGCTGTTTGCTCAGATGATGAATGAGGTGAGGTGTTCAGCAACTAGTACGGGTATTTAGCAAGTGTATAAGTTATACCTAGTGATACTAACTAGAGGTCACGGACTGCTCAGAATGTGTTGAACTTCTGAGGTATTACTATGTATTTAAGTATTGGCTGTTTTTATTGACTAAATAAAATGTATGATTTTGCGCAATAAAGAACAGCAGGACTGATTGCCTAATACTGTAACAACTGTTTACAGTCGCATCTTTCAGTAAACCGAGGCCAGCTTAAGTTTTTCGGTGGGCTTACAGTAACTCCTGTAGAGAACATCAGTATAGGTGATGTCAGCCATATTGAAAGCATTGCTGTCAAAGAAGAATTACCAGCTGTTTGTGAGGGACTAGATGATGTCATTGAGCCGGAGGAGGAACGACTAGGTGGACGTAAGTTTTTAAGATTAGATAGTAATTTCATGGTTAGAGGATTAAAATAAAATTATATCTTCTTCTTCCTGCCCTTGTCCCATATTACTTGGGGTTCGTGAAACACATTTTTTTATCCATTCTGTCCTGTCACCCGTCACACTATCACTGATTCCCTTTTCTTTCATATCATTAATCACACAGTCCATCCATCTTTTCTTTGGCCTCCCCCTTCCTCTCAATCCATCTACATGTAAACTCAGAATTCTTTTAGTGACATGCGTTTCACCCCTTCTTTTCACATGATTACAACACAAACGATTTTCTTTCAACTTTTCTGTGACTGGCGCCACTTTCAAACTTCCTCTAACTAATATACTTATTTCTCACTTTATCCATTCTCCTCACACCACGCGTCCATCTCAACATTCTCTTCTCTGCTACATGCAATCTTCTTGAATCCAACTTTTTCACAGCCCAACATTCTGATTTATGCGTCAAATCACGGATTTGTAGATTTTACCCTTTAGCTTAAAGAGCATCCGTGGCGTGGATCACAAGTTGTTCCCGTGACCTGTCGCCATTTCATCCATCCTGCGTTGATCCGATGTGTTACGTCGTATTGGTCTACTCCACCATACCCTTGGACTAGTAACCCGAGTTACCGAAAGCCGGAACAGATCGGTATGAGCTTTCCGATGGGCGCTAAAGGCACAGAATTGGAGAGACCGCCGAAATCGCCGAACAAGTGCTGTGTTTTGGATCTACAAAACTGGAAATTGATTCAGGCCAACACTTTGCAGTCTGTGCCAACACATCTTTAATCTGTTCTGGACCTTTAGGCCACTTTCAACAACCAGCACAATGTCATCCGCAAACAGCATACACCTGGGGGCCTCTTCCTGTATGTCCAACGTCAGATGTAAGCCGACTGCCACATTGAAACTACCACTGGTGCTCGCTGTAGACCGGACTTTGGTACTACACCGACTGTAAATCGCTCGGAACAACTGCACCTACTTCACAGGCACACCTTCCTCCTTAAGGGACCACCACAGAATCTCACGAGGTACCCGATCGTAAGCCTTTTCGAGATCAACGATCACCATGACCAAGTTTGTATGCGCACCTCTGTATTTTTCACACAGCTGGCGAATTGAAGATGGCATCCGTTGTGCACAGACCAGGCATATAATCGAATTGGTTTAGTGAAATTTCACTCTTTTGTAGTCTCAACCGCCTTTCAATATCATTCTCCTAGACTTACATAGTATGTGACATTAGCTTTATTACTATATCATTGTTGCACTCAAAAACAGCACCATTGTTTTTAAAGATGGGCACCAAAGAACTGTTGCACCAATCATCAGGTATGGCTTCTTCTGCAATAACTTATTGAAAAACAAAGCAACAGCTTACCACGTCCATCCATCCATTCGCAATAACTTCCACACTAAAACTAGTATTCCATCTGGACCAATGGCCATACCAATTTTTGTCGTATTCAGTTTAATCCATTGAATGCAATAGGCGCTTCATCAACATCATCATCATCTCAACTGAAAGACGTAAGCGCTTACAAACGAATAAATAATCAGCCACTAGAACACCAATGATGACTTTAAGCAACAAAAAGCAATAGAAAAAGGCACCTCCATATAGTAGTAGTGTAATAGTCATTCACTAGCATTTACTTTTTTCCTAATTTACAGATCTTAACCTGGAAAATGTACCCAAAGAAAAACATGTGGAAAATACATCATCACCATCATCGTCATCATCATCTGAATCAGATTCGGAAGATGATATCCCTTTATCCGGATTCAAAATAGAAGTGGAAGAACATGAAGTATTGAGTAAGAAGCGAGGAGCCAGTGACACGACACGTAAGTAACTATTAGTAATTGAGTAAGCTGTCGCCAATTTAATACATTTTGCGTTTTTCTTAAATAATAGGGTTTGTCCTTAAAACAGTAGATTTGTCGCCAAAATGTAGTGAGAGTAGTGACCAAACAATGTAAAATCAATTCCATAATAAATCACCTAAAATCATGGAGATATAGGGTCTAGTACCAAATAATTGTTTTTGTATATATTACAATAGGTTTGTCCTAATAAGCATTTAAGCAAACTAATTGAAAGAGATCACCAATAAACCATATATTATAATATTGTGTTAATAGAAAATTTCATAAAGTTCCTTCCAAAAAAATTAAGGGTTGTTGTCATCATCGTTTCAACCAAAAGAGTCTACTACTTAATTCCAAAACCATAACCCAACAGGTTTTTTTTTTCGGTATCATCAGAATGACTTCTCCCACTCTTGGGCGGAGCGGGAGAACGTGTCAGAAGTTTACTGTCTAAACCCCTATCCCATTCCTTCGTTGCCTTCGATCTGGGGGACACAGTGACAACCTTTCGGATTTTCCGTGTCCCCCAGAGGCTTCGGCCCTACCGGGCCCCTAAAGTTTGCTGACATCTCCTTGAGGCGCGCGATATTTTCAATAAAATTATAAATTGATGTATTAAGTTGGTAACGAATACTATTATTTTAATAACCGAACGAAATAAAATGTAACTACTGTATTGGTGACAAAATAACAAATAAAAAGGAGTTGCAGTCAGGGATCGATAATCGATTTATTTGGCGACAGATCTACCATTCTGAGTACAAAGCTATTAATTTTGTAATATAACTATTATTACAAGAAGGAACGAAGTTTATATTCATCTAATGCACAACTATTTTATAGGTAATCCATCTCCTATTTTACACATAAACTAACATTAATTAGATAATTCATACCTGGAAAATCTTTTTGTTTATCTGAGAACGAAAATATTTCGTGGCGATAGATCAATTTATTAGGTAATACAACTTGATGACAAATATAAAGTTTGGTGACAAAAAATATGGCTTTAGTAATTATTGTGTGAGCGAACACGCCGACTGGTTTGAATATATTAACTAAACAAAACAACTTCAAGCGTCCTGTCTGTACACTTGACCAGCACGCTCACCTCGAGTAGTTGCTCTCGCTGGAGAGCACACTCCTGCTGCCAGATGTCTCACAGCACATCTGCTTAAAGTACTGAACACTGATTGGTGGTAAAACAGAGAAGGTCTGTGCGTAGGATCACAGACGTTATCATCTACTTAGCTAGCTCTTTAGGTACAGTCATTTCTAGTAAATACTAGAGATGGGCTGAGTGATGATTTTTCTGTATCAATGATTGCATGACAATGACAAAAAAATATCGGTGACGGGAACAATGACAAAATCATCAATGATTTTTATCTATTAGATCTCGTCACTTCAATTGTGACTAGATACTGAAATGATCGCGGAACGGCTTAGTGAAATTATCATTAGTTATTTATGGTCGCGTAAATACGCACCTCTCCAACAAACAAGTAATATTCCAATCTTACCTTCATGCTTTTTCCAGGCTTAGGACTGGCACAGTAATAGTACTTAGTAGGTACTTACTTAATAAAAAATACTATCATTCTGCTTTTCTTTGGCGCATTTAAAAGATTGGTATATTTACAATGATCAATTATCAATAATTATTATTTATTTATTTTTTGTTTTCTTTTTGTTTTTTGTATTTTTTGTTTTTTTTTACTGTAGAAGTATTTAAGTAGATCGATAGAGTACTAAATGCTAGATAAAATTGCATTTGTTTATTTCACGCGCGAACGTAAACAAACATTTGTTGCCGTTCCGTGCGTGCACCCCGCTCTGTGACTTCAGTCAGTACCTATCGCCGATCGCGAAGTCTCGCAACGTCGCACCGGTCACACGTCACACCGCACCGAAGCGGCCCGAGCGAGACCGCCCGATCCGAATCACCGAAGCTCGCGTTCATTGTCATTCAAGAAATGATTTAAAAGCATTGATGATTTTGTCGTTGTCATTTCAAGATGACATGATTTTAAAATATCAGTGATTTTTACCTGTGACATGATATCGGACTCATCTCTAGTAAATACTGAACAAGTGTGAACAAATGGAAAAATCCTGTTATGAAACGCTTGGACGCAAGCGGCATAGTTAATAAAAAGTAACCTGAAGGTTATGAATCTGGTAGATTCGTGTTGTATCACTGACCTAGCACAACTTGATCACAAATATCAGAAAACCTGCAGAACTTACTCCTCGGCTCTAATGACAACCATTCTATTTCCTTTCATTTGAATGTGTTTTGAATTTGGCGCTTACTAGATTTAAAATCACAGGGGCGGTCGTTGTGAAGAAACAAAAACTGGACATACGAGGAAAAAACCTACAAGCTGTAATTACAGAAAAACAAAAGAAGAGTGAAGGATCAGTCGCAAAAGTTACCCAGAGCACCTCAAAAAATTGTGTTGTTGATACTACTGTCGACACAAGCGGTCGTAATAATATTAAAAAACGTAATTTGACAAAACATGCTCCTATAGGCACTGGTGGAGCACATTACAAGTGTGGTATTTGTCAGCGTAGTTTTAATAAAATGAGTTATCTTAGACGACATAATATGCGAATACACATGGTTAAAAAACCTTACAAGTGTGAAGAATGTCTGCTTTGTTTTAGTCAGAAGGATCATTTAACAAGTCACATTCGTACACACACTGGCGAGAAACCTTACAAATGTGAAGAATGTCAGCGTTGTTTTAGTGAGAGGAGTAGTTTAAAACGACACAGTCGTACGCATACTAGAGAAAAACCTTACGAATGTAAAGAGTGTCTGCTTTGTTTTAGTCAAAAAGTTCATTTAACAAGTCACATTCGTACGCACACTGGTGAAAAACCTTACAAGTGTAAGAATTGTGAGCGTTGTTTTAGTCAAAAGAGCGATTTAACAAGTCACATTCGCACGCACACTGGTGAGAAGCCTTTCAAGTGCGAAAAATGTGAGCTTTGTTTTAAAGATAAGAGTAATTTAAAAGGTCACATTCGTATACACACTGGCGAGAAACCTTACAAATGTGAAGAATGTCAGCGTTGTTTTAGGGAGAGGAATCATTTAGTACGACACATTCGTACACACACTGACGAGAAACCTTACAAATGTGAAATATGTGAGCTTGGTTTTGCACAGAAGGGTGTTTTAACAAAACACATTCGCACGCACACTGGTCAGAAGCCTTACAAATGCGATCAATGTCAGCTTTGTGTGGCGGATAAGGGTAGTTTAATACGACATATTCGTACGCACACTGGCGAGAGACCTCACAAATGTGGAAAATGTCAGCTTCGTTTTAAAGAGAAGGGTGATTTAACAAGACATATCCGACGTAAGCACGCTAGCAAATAACCATACAAGTAAGATATTTTGCTAGTGCAATTATTGTTCATAAAAGTTTTTAACAAAAATAGAGGAACATTGTCATGTCACATGTCTGTAGGAGTTAAGATTCAAAAGTAGGACAGTAGAATTTAAAAGTTATACCATCTCGATAGATGGCGTTGTATATTTTTTACTTATTGCTGCATCGCGGTGTTAAGATTCTCCGCGATTTCATGACCTTCCATGTAAAGTATAAATAAAGTCACTTATTCTGAGCTTGGTGTTTCATTCTGACGTAAATGTCTTGCAGGCTCTTCAAAATCTTTTAGGGAATTGTACCTTCGAGCCGGATAATAAATCGGTTGAATAAAGTTGGGCCATGCAGCGACATATAATAATAATAAAATATTTTATTCGGCACAACATAGGAACCATTTTTTGTTAGTATGCATCTTAGAAACTACAGCTTAAAACTAGGAACAGATTTTAATATTTTTATCCTATCCTACCCCTGTTTAATGTAATGCATGTTCAAAATAATATAATGAATGTTCAATTTAATGTAATGAATGTTTAATGATATAAGTAGGATAAGTTAGACTATAAGTCATTTTTATCCTATAAAATAATGTAATTTGTCCCCCTGTTTCATAACAGGGGGATAGGATAGAAATGTCATCAACATGTATTTATCAATGTATATTTCGATATAATTATCGAAAACTTAAACATTAACCTAAATAATAATCTCACTACAACAATATCCTGCTTAAATGATCATATTTATAATCAAATAAATCTATACTAATATTATAAAGAGGTAAAATTTGTAAGTTTGTATGTTTGTAAGTTTGTATGTAGGGGGTAATCTCTGGAACTACTGGTCCGATTTGAAAAATTATTTCAGTGTTAGATAGTCCATTTATCGAGGAATGCTATAGGCTTTATACCATCACGCTACGACCCACGGGAGCGGTGCAGTAACGAAAAATGCGAGTGAAACCGCAGGGGACAGCTAGTATTAAATAATAATAAAAAAATATATATACTCGTATACATAAGTTTAAATTATTATATCAATAATTACAAAAAAACTAAACTTATATCATTCCACCCTTACCAAAGAAGTCATCTAGACGTAAATTTCTCTATCAACAATCATAAATTAGAATTAGTAAACGAGTTTTCATTATTAGGTTTAACCATAGATACAAGTATTAATTGGAAATCGCACATTCAGAAAATAAAAACAAAACAACATTTTTGTACGCTTTTCGCGAAATTAAAAAGATCACAAACTTAGAGACTGCTCTGGCTACCTAATACGCATAAATGCTCAGTTATGGTGTTATGTGGGGTTACGTGGGGTAATAGGACTGACGCGCCAGCACTGCTTATTTATTTATTAAGGTAAAACCAAAAGCTTCTATGTACAGCATTTCTCAGGTTTAAAAAGACACTGCTTAGGTACAAGTCAAAAAAAGTTCATCCGTATTTTAGGTAATATTGCACAAACTGATAGCTGCGCCTGCAATCTTCATTTCGAAAAGCTAAATACTTTAACATTACCTTGTACTTATTTACATATTAGAAAACTAAATTTTGCACACATTCACCAAGACCTCTATACCGAACGAGAAGACTTATAGTCAAGAATCACACTCCGACACGAAACACGTCTAAACCTACCAACATCTCGCTTGAAAATGCAGTCATCTCTCCCACTTGTAATATCGATAAAAATTTATAATAAATTAGTTACTCGAGCTTTTACAAATAAATTAAAAAACTAATACTAAGTAGATGCTATTACAGCATATAAATGAATATTTAAATGACGAATTAATAAAGTAAAAAAAAAATAGAAAAAAAATACGAGAATGTATTATAATTTAAATGTTTAATAGAATATAATGAATAACGTTACGGATAGTCAGAAGCCAGTACATCTGACTCCAGTCTTGCCATGAAGTACCGTGTTACCCCAGTTAAGGGGTTGTGGAGGTCTGGTAGGCAGCCGCTCCTCGTAAAATACTGGTATTTAGCTTAATCCGGCTTGACTGGAAGCCGACCCCAATATAGTAGGGAAAAGGCTAGGTAGATGATGAATAGAATATAATGAATGTTTAATTTAATGTAATGCATGTTCAAAATAAAATAATGAATGTTCAATTTAATGTAATGAATGTTTAATGAAATCGTTAAATTAGGATAAGTTAGTCTATAAGTCATTTTAATCCTATAAAATTATGTAATTTGCTGTGCCCTACAGGGTCCACAATTGAGTGAACTAAATTTTGTACAGATACCATCTATTCATATGTACATTGTGGCATTCAATAAACGAATTTAATTGAATTGAGTTTTTGATTTTGGACCCAATTTCAGTTAAGTATAAAACTGAAAACACTGATTTATCTTTAGAATATTGACTTTGAAAAAATAGAAGCAACAAACGGGGAATCCATACGCCAGTTTTTTTACAGAAATGCTAAAAAATTTGAAAATTTTCATGAAAACGTTCACGGATTTGTGATTTTTTTGGGATTGGGATAATTTAACCAAAACTGGTTAAGATGGAATTTGTTTTGATTGTATCATAAGGGAGCAATGTAATATTTTTTGAATCGCGAAGCGTAGAGTAGAATCCCAAGCGCAGCGATGGGATCTTTAGTAGAATCCTGCACGTAGCGAGGGATTTAAAGTACGTCGCCCGAGCCAAAAATATATTTGCATCCGAGTCATACACTCTACTTTTCATCACCCTCTATAAGGAAATAAAAGACGCCTCATCATTTATCATTAGTCATTAATAATTTGGCTTAATTGAAACAATATTTGCGTTCGATTTCCTTGGCGCTAAACACTAAGATGTTCCAAATTCAATAAGTGCGCAGCAAAGTAAATTGCGGCGCACTTATTTTAACACTTTCAGCGGAGCATCTGGGTATTCAAGTTTTTGTTGCGCGGCGCACTATTTTCTCATACAAAATAAATGACGATTAGTAACGTTCTGTTTTTTTCACAAAAAAAAAACTAACCTGGAGTGGCGCTAGCAGTCCCAAAATTTAAAGTGATACGGCGCGATGAAATAGCTTGAAGGAATTTGTATAAGCCTCAGCTGTTCATAGACGTTCTTTGAAGAAAGAAATATTTTTTACTGACGTGATTAAACGTTGTGTCAAATAGCATTTTATAAAATTTTACGTATTATAACGTTGCTCCGCTCAAAGTGTTAAATAAAGAGGAATAAAAACACATTTACGCCCGCTAAAAGTTTCTTATAGAAAACACTGCCTTTGGGTGCACTTAAAGGCGAACAAAGTCGTCCTTTTCGAATAGATGGGATGAAAACGTAATTTGCGATTCAAGAAGATGCCAAAACTAAGTTGCAAAAAGCTAGACGTTTAATCATAAAAAATCTGTCATGTTTACAAAAAAAAACTGGCTGCCTGGAAAATGGAACAAGACGTCTATTATATCCAAATTGACCTTCGATATTGGTAAAATAAAGGCTCAAAATGTTCAGATACAGTCTTCTAATGCGGAATGTCTGAAATCAAATGATGTCTAAATAGAATATATTGAAAATAAAAAATCTTCGAAGTATTTAGCCTCCATGAATTAAAAATTCGAAGACGAAGAAGGAGATGAAGAAGAAGAAGAAGGAGATGGAAGACCTAAGAAAAGAGCGTCAATACTCAAGAACAATATAAATATTTTCAAAGTTTGCAACAAAAGATTCCAGATCTTCAGCGAAAGTCCCGACGCGACGCTCATACAATGAACTTTGTACTTAACATACCAAAGGAAACTTCGGAAAATATAGATTGTCTGACCAAAACCGTTTTTAGGTTTCCGTACCTCAAAAGGAAAAAACGGAACTTATAAAGTCAAAGTCAAAGTGGTTTTATTTCACATAGGCCTACATGGGCACTTATAAAACGTTGAAAACTAGTGCACGGTTCCAAATTGGTCGTTTCCTATGGAGAAGAACCGGCAAGAAACTCCATGGTTACTCTTTTCAAAAAACTATTGGGTCTACAATATTTCCATATTACAACACCGACACTTATGCGAGGACAGTGTAGACCAGTCAATATTGCACCGAAAAGCACAATAAAGATAAAATTAGTCAAAAACTGGGTTCAAAAAGATAGTAATTAAAATCTATAGTCTACAGTGCCCTCTCATTCACATTATACGAAAGAAAGGAGCTATATAAATATAAGAACAAAAAAAAAACAAGTAAAGGTTATAGGGATATAGGATCACTTTGTTGTCCGTCTGTCTGTTTGTCTGTCTGTCTGTCTGTCAAGACCCTTTATCTCGGGAACGCGTGAAGGTATCAAGTTGAAATTGAAACTATATACTCAAGTCCGCGGTCCCTTGAAACTGTGCAAAAACCAAACTTGCAAAAAACGTACATTTCCCGTTGACCTAGAATTTTGAAATTTGGCACACGAAGCAAGTTAATATAGCACAAATATAGGGGAAAGTCTGAAAACTGAAAAGAACAACAACCTTTCGGATTTTCCGTGTTACCCAGAGGCTTCGGCCCTACCGGGCCCCTACAGTTTGCTGACATCTCCTTGAGGCGCGCGTGGAACAGAACGCGCCTTGGCGACTGGGCTCGATACAGATTATTACCAGACATCCGGACGGCGAGCTACCCAGTGCTCGCCGTCTGCGAGCCGGCGCCTACGGTGGTCGGAAATCGGAATCGGGATCTCGGCGGCGGCGGCGTGAGTTCCGTTGCCTCACGCGCTCGTGGTCGGCAGCCTCCTTCGTTAACATTACTGCTTCGCAGAAGGAGGCAACCGCCTGCCAATCCACCTTGCTTTAGACCAGGGCCCGGCGTGAGAGGTCGCTGCAACCGATGACCCCCACAAAAACACTGCGGTGCCTCGTTCAAACGGTGCACACCTTTACCGTATGCTCCACCGTGTTCTCAGGACGATCCACATAATGGGTCACCATGAAGATGAAAACGCCCATTGGTTTATTCGTAAACCAATGCTAACGAAGGAGGCTGCCGACCACAAGCGCGTGAGGGCGCGGCCCTCACGTCGGCGCCACCACCGAGACCCCGATCCCGATTTCCGACCACCGAAGGCGCGGGCTCGCGGGCGGCGAGCTCTGGGTAGCTCGCCGTCCGGCAGTCTGGTAATAACCTGGACCGAGCCTAGTCGTCAACGGCGCGTTCTGTTCCACGCGTGCCTCAAGGAGATGTCAGCAAACTGTACGGCCGAAGCCTCTGGGAACACGGAAAATCCAAAAGGTGGTTACCGTGTCTCCCAGATCGAAGGCAACGAAAGAACAGGGTGGGGTTTAGTCAGTAAGAGTCTGACACGCCCTCCCGCTCTGCACAAGAGCGGGAGAAGTCATTCTGATGATTCCCCTTCCGAAAAAAAACACCGCTAATTAAGTGTAGATTACTTACATATGTAGGCTATAAATAAGTGCATTAAGTAGTTTTTAGTTGTCAAAATATATGAATGGTCAGCATAAAGCTGATCCTGAAGACAATAAAAGGTTTAGTATTTACCTCTTTTTTAACCGACGCAAAAACGAAGGGGTGTTATAAGTTTGACGTGTCTGTGTGTGTAAATGTGTATGTGTACAGACTGACACTGCCATCGTAGCTCCCAAACGGATGATCCGATTTTAATGAGGTTTTATTGTTTGAAAGGTATATCAGTCGAGTGTTCTTAGCGTTTGATGGAAATCGGTTCGGGTCTTCAAGGTTATCAGGACCTAAGAAGTGTAGAGTAGTTAGGGTTTTATTAATTACTCAGATACCCGCGAAACGAGACACAATAGTAAAACAATAACAGCGCGGTCTCATAGGACCGGTTGGGGATTCAAACGTTAATTTTAATTTTATTTATTTGAGGTAGTCAGAAAGCTCTAGGTGGAGCGATTGGTCTTTTGCGGACTACATTCCACCAGTGTTCCTTCAGTTGCCATTTACGTATCAGGGCCACTAACTTTTGCATGTCTCAGTTATTAGGTACTTCGGTAAATTCTCTCTTTAAAGAGTAGGTAACTACTAGTACAGAGGCGTCATGGCGTTCTCACTGTCAGCATAAAGGGGCGTCTAAACGGGCTATATTTTACGACAATTTGTGGCTGCAATTATTGGCAAACATTTCCCAGCCATCAAAAAAACATTTTAGTGCATTTTATGGCTGAGCAATCAATTGTAGGCAACATGTTGCAATATGGCTGCAATAGTATTCCTTTGATTCAGAACCCTTTAATGATAGACATTAATTAAGCAAAAATATGAGGCTATAATGCCGGGCCGTCCTTAAAATATTGCATAGTGTGGCTGGTATTGCTAGCAATGTTGCCGGCCACAGTATTGCAGCCACAAATTGTCGTAAAATATAGCCCGTTTAGACGCCCCTTTACGCAAGTACTAACCGAACATGAGTGTGTCGGGAGGTAGATATTTTGGATTCGGCAGGAAGAAAATTTCAGGTGTCACCATTCTGCGGAACGCCCGGAAAACACGCCAGACGTTACGGTCGAAGCCTACTCCGCTAGGCGGAGCACCGCTATACTGTTTTGGCGTCAGAATCAGAATCCTACTGCCCTAGTTTAGGTCATTGTATGGGGCAAGACCTCCTCTTGCCCTGCCAATGGAAAGCAGTTACCTCCTATAAAAATACCGTGAGAAAGACATCCTTAGGCCTCCTATTGTCACTTAGACATTTCTTAGGTGTCATTAGTCACAAAACGATTCCCGACGTTTTTACTTATTTAAATTATCCGTTTATTTAGGCAGATTTTTTACTTGGGGTGGTATTTGACTGACGCTTTAATACACCATACGGTGTTTTTTCTTCAGCGGGTACCACTTTACCGAGAGTTAACTTTGCAATTTAATTAACTCTTGAGTGCATGCATTTTTACTCAGCAGACTTCACATTATTGATGGTCAAACATGGTCAAACGCAATCTGTGGTGCGATTTTAAACGGGTAGAGTTTGCAGAGCTGTAAAAAAACCCACCATGTTCCTTCCGATGCCTTTTGCGAACAATTTCTCAAATCAATTCTATCTACCTATACTATGATACCACAATTCATAAGAAAGAGACTTCGCAACGGGCCGTGCTGCAGAAATCGTAATATTTTAATTTCGCCATAACTTCAAAACCAAACGTCCAATTTTAATCATTCAAAGACCAAATTATCTACATAAACTGTACTTGGGCGATTAACACACGGCACCGCGCACCGCCCCGTGGTAGGCGCTGAAGCGGATCTCAAGTCGCATTGGCCTCTAACAAATCTGTCGATGCCTCACACACGTACACCGCACGACCGCGCGGTCGAGCGGATAAAATTCCCTTAAAAGTCACCACCCACCGCGGCGATGCGCGGTGCCGTGTGTTAATGTGATGAAATAATTTATTTTGATAAGGATTAACAGCATGAGTAAAATAAATGCGTTTAAATGTAGACCAAAAAAATGTAAGATTTTTAGATAAAAAAATGGTTGTTGCGCCTCAATCGACATAGATAGGTATAGTGTTTCGCGGACTTTTTTGTAGATATTTATAAGATCTACAATTAATTAGAACATTGAATGGTTCTATCTTTTATAGTTTAGGCAGCGTTCGCAAAATAAGTATCTTTTCTGGTTGATTTTGTCCCAAAAACCTTACGGAACCCTATTTTTTTCCAAAATAAAATTTAGCCTATGTTACTCGAGGATAATGTAGCTTTCGAATGGTGACAGAATTTTTTAAAACGGTCCAGTAGTTTTGAAGCCTATTCATTACAATCAAACAAACAAAGTTTCCTCTTTATAATATTAGTATAGTAGGGTAAATAACCCAAACGCTAGCACTGCACCAAATAATCAGCACTCCGCATAAATAGTACAATTGTAAGGTTTTCATCAAATAATTTGGGTTATCACTTTAATAGATAAATAAGTAGATGTTTTTAGAATCCTACTTCTAGAAATAATAATACTTTCCAACTTCAAACTGGCGGTAATTTAGTGAAGAAACGTTCGTGTTCAGCAGTTGCTCTTATTTTTGCCTGTTCCTTGTGATCGAAGGTACTCGTAAATTCACGTGTTTATATTTTATCATATTTTAGTTCTTTTAAGGGCTTTATACTGAAACTTTTGATTTCTCTGATTTCTTAGATAGTTTATGAGGATAATTTGAAATGAATAGTTTGATGTTATGGTAATATATTGGTAAAAAATGTGGTGCTGATATATGGATCTAATATTTTACAAATTCTAAATTATCAGCACTGGAGCTGATAAATGATAAATATTACGTAAACACTAGTTCCATATATTTTTTTGATTAAAAACTGTGTTATTTTATACTTAGGTAGATAGAATTCACTATTTTTTTGGTAGGTAAAGGTAGTTTATATGTCTTCGGAATACAAATCTTAGCATGCTGCTGAAACCGCATTTGCAATTTGGCAGCAAAGTGCTGATAATGGATCAAAAGCATGCTGATAATTTGGTTCACGTAGCATTTCATCATTTTTCCTTTTTTCAGACCCACCTACCATGAAACCAAAGGAAGTAAATACACCAAATGAAAGAAAAAAAGTACACAAACGAAAATTTATAAAAAAGATTATAATTATTGATAAATATCGTTTTTATTTCATATAATTTCAATATCACTATCACAGTGCTGTTAATTAGTTCTCTGTATGCTTGTAATTGGTGGTGATGGTGATAATTATTATTTCATTTATTTAACATTATATCATATTTCTTACATGTTTAAATATTTTTACAAAAACTTAAAAAAAAAACATTTAAAAATATAAAAATAGTGGCCCACCGGCATCGGGAACAGGGTCCAAGCTACCGGCGGTCAGGGCTCCTGAGAGAGGAACCTCCGGACAATACGCGCCGTGTCCAAGAGTGCTGCTTTCTGGATCAAACCCTTGATCCAGCTGCCTAACGAGAGCCTCCTCAGGTGTTCGTCGAGGCTCTTGGCTATTAAGCCATTGGCCGTCACGACTATCGGCACAATGATTGCTGTGTCCACTTCCCACATGTCGACCACCTCGCGAGCTAAGTCAAGATACTTAGTTTTCTTTTCCTTCTCAGCTTTCACGAGGTTCTCGTCATGAGGGACCGCTATATCAACAATCATTGTGCGACGCTCTATTCGATCTATCACCACTATGTCAGGCTTATTGGCAACAATAGTCCTATCAGTGATGATAGATCGATCCCAATACAACGTGATATTGCCATTGTCGAGAACTGGGTCGGGCACATACCTATAGTACGGTACTTCTGACTCCACAAGATTGTATTTAAGAGCAAGTTGCTGGTGGATAATCCTGGCCACGAGGTTGTGTCTATGCAAATAGTCTCCGTTAGCAAGATGAGAACACCCAGAAATTATGTGTCGGATTGATTCTCCGGGCAGGTGGCATGCCCGACAGATGTCAACCGTACCATCCTTCACAATGTATTTCCGGTAGTTGTTCGTCATCATAACTTCATCCATAATTGCAAAGACAAAACCTTCGGTTTCTCCAAAGAGATCACCAAAGCGTAACCAGGATACGGACGCTAATAGATCAACATCGGGCCCATGTAAGGCCCGATAAAAGCGTCCGTGAAGCTCCTTACTCTGCCATACTTCCCTGCGGTCATTAGTATCCAGTACTATTGGTTTACACCAGTTCTCCTTAGCCAAGGAGAGCGGGGTTAGGCCGTTGTCCACCGCCACTACATCGCGATGCATACCCACGTCCACAGCCAGGAAATATTCCCTGAGACTGCATATCTCGCGGTTATGCAGGGTCTTGGCATTTAAAAAGCCACGACCCCCACACTTCCGCGGGATATACAGCCTCATCACCGATGACCGTGGGTGATGCATCCGATTTGCAGTAAGGAGTGAACGGACCCTCCTATCCAGGGCGTCGAGTTCCGTCTGAGTCCATTTAAGTATGCCGAAAGAGTACATCAATACCGGCATGACCCAACCGTTGAAGGCGCGCACCCTGTTCCCGCCTGATAAAAGACTATTCAGTACTTTATTCAGGCGGCCAAAGAAGCGCTCCTTCAACGATCGCTTCACGTCAGCAGCATTGATGCCTAACGCTTCCGACATACCCAAATATTTGTAAGTTTCGGTTGAACAGAGGGATCTAAGGTGTATGGAATCCGAGATTTGGGTTCCCACGGATTCCACAATCTCCCCTCGCTTTACATGCATGACTGCACATTTATCCACACCAAATTCCATCCTGATGGCACTACTGAAGGTTTCAGTTACCTTCAGTAGCTCCATCAGTTGCAAGTTGTTGGGGGCAAAGAGTTTTAGGTCGTCCATGTAAAGGAGGTGAGATATGACCTGACCACCTCTTTTCAACCGATAGCCTAAGCCCGAACCCTCTAGCAATATGCTGAGTGGGTTCAAGGCTAGACAAAACCACAGTGGACTCAGACTATCGCCCTGGAATATACCACGCTCGATCCTAATCGGTTCACCATTTTCTTGGATTTGTCGACATCCTGGATAGTGAAGAACCGTCCTCCACTGCCGCATACACGACATCAAGAAGGTGCGCAGAGTTGTATCAACTTTATACAGCTCCAGCACCCTCATGAGCCATGTATGTGGCACTGAGTCATAGGCCTTCTTATAATCTATCCAACATGTCGACATATTCTTTCGAAAACGGCGAACCTGTTGGCTAATGGCAACATCTATGAGGAGCAGCTCCTTAGTACCACGGGACCTGTTCCTACATCCATTCTGAGAAGCGGACATGATGGAGTTTGTCTCAATATGACTATTGATTTTGGTTCTCAGAATGGATGTAAGAACTTTATAGACCGTCGGTAAACACGTGATCGGTCTATAATTTTTAGGTTCCGCGGTACTACCTGACTTATGGAGCAGGTGGGTTATGCCTGTCGTTAGGAACTCGGGTAGCACTCCAGACTCTAGGGCAGATTGGAACTGAGAAGCCAAGCGGGCGTGCGATCCTGTGAACCACTTGATCCAGAAATTGTGCAGCCCGTCCGGCCCTGGAGATTTCCAGTTAGGCAACGGACGGACTGCACGAGCTACATCTTGGGGGCTGATGTAAATTGCCCCCATTTCTGGCACAAGATCACACGTACGTTCGACCTCTTGAATCCAATCACCCTCGGTGTGACTGACAGGCACCGACCAGATATTGCGCCAGAATGAACTCATGGCGTCATCATCCGGTAGGTGCGTATCAATCACACCTTGGACCGGTCGCTCCCAAGCCCTATAAACCCACCTTTCGTTGCTTTGGAACGTGCGATTCTGGGTGTATCGCTCCACTCGCCGCTTATACCGACGAATACGGCTTGCCCATGCATAGATTTTCTGCTTCAGGAAGTCGATACGCTCTGTGACGTAGGGCAGATAATCTCGAGGACCAATATCAGTCCCCGAGAATGCCCGCCTCACAAAACGCATCACCCTAGGGCGAGTGTTGCCCTCCCTGAAGCAGATAAGCTTGCCGATGAGTGCTCTAGCCTCACCGATACGACGCTCGATCCTGCACTGCCAAGCTGGTACAGCTGGTCGTGCAGCTCTGTCACTATTTGGGAATTTGACATGAGCTACACGACATGCCGCTACAGCCGCACAGTACAAGATCGAGTGAGTATCAGTAAGGTCTTTGCTGCTATCAAAACAGTTTGATAGCTGCGAATCTAGAGCACACACCAGCGCCCTATTTTTCTTGTGTATGGGCAAGCGAGGTAGTCGAGGTCTAAGCCCAGGCGGTGTGGAGCGGTACTCCCGGAATGCATCCTCCAAAGCGCTCCTCAATCGTTCGTTGCATTGGGTACTCACGGGTATAGTCGCGTCATCACCATCTTCACTGCCCTGGTCGGGTCGCGGTGACACAGTAGATTGAGATTGCACCGCGGCCGGAGGTGCAGCTTGTGAGACACGACTACTCCGTGATTCGAGTCGTAGTCTATCAAGTACGGCATCATCCAACATACGGTTACGCTGGATGACCCGTACCTGATCCGACAGTCGCTGGTCCGAAACGAAAAACCATAATAATAATAATAATAATTATTATTATTATTATTTCCTCTTTATTCATTTTGGTATATACATATAAATTACATTTTTAAATATTAGATATAAAAAATAAAAAACATTTAAAAATATAAAAAATAGTAGCCCACCGGTATCGGGAACAGGGTCCAAGCTACCGACAGTCAGAGCTGCAAAGAAAGGAACTTCCTGACAATACGATCCGTGTCCAGGAGTACCGCTTTCTGAATCAAGCCCTTGATCCAGCCACCTAACGCGAGCCTCCTAAGGTGTTGGTCGAGGCTCTTTGCTATCAAACCATTCCCTGACACGACTATCGGTACAATGATCGCCGAGTCCACTTCCCACATGTCGACAACCTCGCGAGCCAAATCGATATACTTATTTTGTTTATCTTTCTCGGCTTTCACGAGGTTCTCATCATGTGGGACGGATATGTCGACAATGATTGCACGCCTCTCGATTCGGTCCACCACCACTATATCAGGTTTGTTGGCCACAACAGTCCTGTCAGTGATGATAGACCGATCCCAGTACAATGTGATATGACCATTATCAAGAACTGGGTCGGGCACATACCTGTAGCGGCACTTCCAATGCCACAAGAGAGTATTTTAGAGCAAGTTGCTGATGGATAATCCTGGCTACAAGGTTGTGTCTATGCAAGTACTCTCCGTTAGCTAGACTAGAACAACCAGAGATTATGTGACGGATTGATTCTCCCGGATGGTGACATGCCCGACAGATGTCAACCGTGCCGTCCTTCACAATAAATCTCCGGTAGTTATTCGTCATGATAACTTCGTCCATAATTGCACAGACAAAACCTTCGGTTTCCCCAAAGAGGTCACCGAAACGTAGCCAGGCTACGGACGCCTCTTGGTCCACATCGGGCCCATTAAGGGCCCGGAAATAGCGTCCGTGAAGCTCTTTGCTCTGCCATACTTCCCTGCGATCGTTAGTGTCAAGCACTACCGGTTTGCGCCAGTTCTCGACAGCCAGGGAGAGCGGGGTGAGTCTTATGTCCACTGCCACTACATCTCGATGCATACCCACGTCAGCAGCTAGGAAATATTCCCTGAGATTGCATACCTCGCGGTTGTGTAGGGTCTTTGCATTTAAAAAACCTCGACCTCCACATTTCCGCGGGATATACAATCTCATCACTGAAGATCGTGGGTGATGCATTCGGTATGCAGTCAGCAGTGTACGAACTCGCCTATCCAGGGTGTCGAGTTCCGTTTGAGTCCATTTGAGTACGCCGAAAGAGTACATCAATACCGGCATGACCCAACCGTTGAAGGCACGCACCTTGTTTCCGCCTGAAAGGAGGCTATTGAGAACCTTTTTCAGGCGTCCAAAGAAGCGTTCCCTCACCGATTGTTTCATGTCAGTGATATTGATGCCTAGAGCTTCCGACATACCCAAATACTTGTAGGTTTCGGTTGAAGAGAGAGATCTCAGGTTTATGTACTCCGTGAGTTGAGTACCCACGGATTCCACAACCACCCCTCGCTTTACATGCATGACCGCACATTTGTCCACACCAAACTCCATCCTGATGGCACTACTGAAGTTTTCAGTTACCTTCAGTAGCTCCATCAGTTGCAGATTGTTGGGGGCAAAGAGCTTCAAGTCATCCATGTAAAGGAGGTGAGAAATAACCTGACCGTCTCTCCTCAACCGGTAGCCTAGACCTGAATTCTCCAGCAGTGTGCTTAGAGGATTCAAGGCTAGGCAAAACCAAAGCGGACTCAAACTATCACCCTGGAATATACCTCGCTCAATCCTTACAGGTTCGCTATTCCTTTGGATATATCGACATCCTGGATAGCTAAGGACCGTACTCCATTGCCTCATACATGACATCAGGAAGGTGCGGAGTGTTGTATCAATTTTATACAACTCTAGCACCCTCATGAGCCATGTATGAGGAACAGAGTCATAGGCCTTATTATTATTATTATTATGGTTTTTACGGTAAATTTTCTCAGGTTAAAAACCTGGTGTTATTTTAGAATCTCACGGGTACAAACCAAGGTGAGATCCTAATTATTTGTTTGAGATGGTAAGCCGCTTTGTGCTGCATTTAAATTATTGTCTAAGTCTAACTGTAAAAATTTTCTAACTATACGACAAGTGTTCAAAATGGCAGCTTTTTGTAGAGTTAAGTACGTGTATTTCGACAAATTGAGCACATTAAAACTATTGAATATTTGTTTAGGGATGACACCTGTAGTTGATATTACTATTGGGACTATTGTGACTCTATTCATTTTCCAGACTCTGGTGATTTCCTCTTGTAGTTCTGTGTATTTCCTAATTTTTTCCGTGATAGTTTTTTGGATATTATTAGTGTTAGGGACTGCTATGTCTATTATATATGTATGTCTGTTTTCTTTGTCAACAAGTGTTATGTCGGGTCTGTTGTTATATATAGTGTGATCTGTGATTATAGTGCGGTCATAATATATTTTGTAAAATTGGTTTTCTAAAACCGCTCTTGGTGAATATCTATACTAATATTATAAAGAGGTAAAATTTGTAAGTTTGTAAGTTTGTAGGTTTGTAAGTTTGTATGTAGGGGGTAATCTCTGGAACTACTGGTCCGATTTGAAAAATTCTTTCAGCGTTAGATAGCCCATTTATCGAGGAATGCTATAGGCTATATAGCATCACGCTACGACCCACGGGAGCGGAGCAGTAACGAAAAATGCGGGTGAAACCGCAGGGGACAGCTAGTTTGTAATATGGTGTGTATGGGTCTTGCGTGAGTTTATATTTTGTTGCGAGTTTTTGGTGTATGATGTTAACGAGTTGGTTATGTCGGTGAGTATAATCGTTCTGAGTCAATGTCGTACAAGCACCTGTAATGTGTTGTATTGTTTCAGGTTTGCTGTGACATTTTCTACATAAGTCATTCCTAACTGCCCTGTCTTTTATTATATATTTTCTATAATTTTTGGTATTAATGACTTGGTCTTGGATGGCCAACATAAAACCTTCTGTTTCAGGGAACAGCCCACTTAGTTCCAGCCACTTGTTAGAAGCTTCTTTATCTATATATGTTTGTTGCAAATCATTCGGGTGTCTTCCATGTAGTTCTTTTTGCTTCCATTTTGTATTTATGTTTTCTATATGTTTCGCTTTATCTAATGTTTCAATATTATTATTATCGCTAAGGTTCAGGGGTGTGTACTGTTTATCTATGTCTATAATTGTTTTGTGTAAATTACTACTGCTTTTCTTTCTCTGGAAAAATTGTTTTAGATTTATGACTTGTCTATTGTGAAGATGTGAAATTTCGATCAATCCTCTCCCTCCTTCTTTTCTGGGCATTATAATCCTTTCTATTGCAGATTTTGGGTGGTGATATCTATGTTGTGTTAGTATAGTTCTTGTTTTGACTTCAAGATTGTGTAGTTCTGTGTTAGACCATTTTATTATACCGAAAGAATAAGTGAGTATTGGTATCGCGTAAGTATTAATGGATTTGAATAAGTGTTTACTAGATAGATGCATTTTGCATAACGAATGTATTCTACTATAGTATTCTTTTTTTAGTTTCACTTTAATGGCCTTATGTTCTAAAAGTCTAGCTTGATTGTACCCTAAATATTTATATAGTTCTTCATCTTCAATTGCTTCTATTGTTTCATCGGTATCTGTCACGTAATTTCCGCTTACAATCCTACCTTTCTCTATATTTACTGTTCGGCATTTGTCTAGTCCAAAATCCATTCTTATGTCTTTAGAAAATGTACTTGTAATATTTAGTAAATCGTGTAAATCTGAACTTTTGTTAGCATATATTTTTAAATCATCCATATAAAGCAAATGTGTAATCTGGTGTAATATTGTCCTACCATTTTTAATATCAAAACCTAACTTAGAATCTATTAATGACCGAGAGAGTGGATTATTATTAGTCCAGTCAAAATAGACTATATTATTATTCAAGTTTGCATTAATTCCCAACAAGCTGGATTTTTGTGCAGGCCTTGAATACGTCATAACGAATGATATGTCAAAAGTCCCCATCGATCCCGCTTGTGCGTTGTTTTTTATTCGAGGTCAAAGGTCACAAATTAGCGTTTTTTGTGTATAACTCTGAAACAACGAGAGCTATCGAAACATGGTTCAGGCAAAGTTTGTAGATCGTATAATTGTCTACAAAAAAGATCTCGACACTTTTCTTCTATAAAGCATCGCTTTCGAGATATCATGACTTTAGACCGCAGGAAAGTCGTATTTTAAGTGTAACAATACACTGTAGTACTTAGCCTCAGCAACAACTAAGTCATATTCATACTGAAAGCGGGCAATGACACTACTTGCTAGCTTATGAGAACGAGTTTGAGCTTCCTTAAAGATGGTTTTCTTGAAGTCAAGGGTTGAAAGTTGAGGACACTCTTGGTCGATGATGCTGCGCTTTTTTTTATTTCAGCCGTTTTATCTGCTTCATTGCCACAGAACAAACAGTATTTCGTCAAAAAGACGATTCATTACCTCGTGCTAGTACGAGGAGGACTAATCCTAGATTTGGTAGCTATCTCCGCCTCATGCTGTCTTTTAGCTGCAGCGATGCTGCTCTTCCGGGTGTATGCTTTACGACACTGCTTATGTATCGTCACAGATGGTTTCTCATTCAAATATTCATCGAACCTAACATCCCTTAGTATGAGTGCAAATTCGTATTTTCTATGTTTAAAATAGCCATAATTCGAGAACAGTGCACCGTAGAAGAAAAAGTGTTGAATCTTTTTTGTAGACAATTTTACGATCTACAAACTTTGCCTGAACCATTTTTCGATAGCTCTCGTTGTTTCAGAGTTATACGCAAAAAACGCTAATTTGTGACCTTTGACCTCGAATAAAAAACAACGCACAAGCGGGATCGATGGGGACTTTTGACATATCATTCGTAATGACGTATTCAAGGCCTGCACAAAAATCCAGCTTGTTGGGAATTAATGCAAACTGGAATGTCTATTTTGACTGGACTATATTATTATTATTATTATGAGCCTGTCGTGTCCCACTGCAGGGCAAAGGCCTCCCTTCCACTCTTCCACACCTCTCTGTCTTGTGCCACTCCCGGCCATGATGGTGATAATAAATGATGCAATAGTCATTTTTTACTCTTACCCATCTAAAAAGAAATTGGATAAAGATAAACCTTTCTTTTTTTCAAATATCATCTTTCTGATTAAATATTAAAACTAGCAAACTCGTCATAACGGGTGAACGAGTATTTATAAATGAGATAAACGGGATTAAGTTAAGACTAACTCTTAAAGTGCTGATAATTGGGTCCTTACCCCTAGTATACTATAGAAGTATAGATGTATGGCGAGCGATATTTTTTTGCTATGTACTGTCATAAATACAAAATTGCATAGATAGTACAGGAAAAAAATCGTGTGAACTTGAAGCGAGAGCGAGTTGGTAAGGTTTAAATTTGGATGGGTGGGGTAAAGCAGCTATTGTTTAGGTCTGTATTTGGATGGGTGGGGTTAAGCAGCTATTGGTTAGGTCTGTATTTGGATGGATGGGGTTAAGCAGCTATTGGTTAGGTCAGTATTTGGATGGGTGGGGTTAAGCAGTTATTGGTGAGGTCTGTATTTGGATGGGTGGGGTTAAGCGGCTGTTGGTAAGATCGGTATTTGGATGGGTGGGGTTAAGCAGCTATTGGTTAGGTCTGTATTTGGATGGATGGGGTTAAGCAGCTATTGGTTAGGTCAGTATTTGGATGGGTGGGGTTAAGCAGTTATTGGTGAGGTCTGTATTTGGATGGGTGGGGTTAAGCGGCTGTTGGTAAGATCGGTATTTGGATGGGTGGGGTTAAGCAGCTATTGGTTAGGTCTGTATTTGGATGGGTGAGGTTAAGCAGTTATTGGTGAGGTCTGTATTTGGATGGGTGGGGTTAAGCGGCTGTTGGTAAGGTCGGTATTTGGATGGGTAGGGTTAAGCAGCTGTAGGTAAGGTCTGTATTTGGATGGGTGGGGTTAAGCGGCTGTTGATAAGGTCTGTATTTGGATGGGTGGGGTTAAGCAGTTATAGGTGAGGTCTGTATTTGGATGGGTGGGGTTAAGCGGCTGTTGGTAAGGTCTGTATTTGGATGGGTGGGGTTAAGCAGTTATTGGTGAGGTCTGTATTTGGATGGGTGGGGTTAAGCGGCTGTTGGTAAGGTCGGTATTTGGATGGGTAGGGTTAAGCAGCTGTAGGTAAGGTCTGTATTTGGATGGGTGGGGTTAAGCGGCTGTTGATAAGGTCTGTATTTGGATGGGTGGGGTTAAGCAGTTATAGGTGAGGTCTGTATTTGGATGGGTGGGGTTAAGCGGCTGTTGGTAAGGTCTGTATTTGGATGGGTGGGGTTAAGCGGCTGTTGGTAAGGTCTGTATTTGGATGGGTGGGGTTAAGCAGTTATTGGTGAGGTGTGTATTTGGATGGGTGGGGTTAAGCAGCTATTGGTTAGGTCAGTATTTGGATGGGTGGGGTTAAGCAGTTATTGGTGAGGTCTGTATTTGGATGGGTGGGGTTAAGCGGCTGTTGGTAAGATCGGTATTTGGATGGGTGGGGTTAAGCAGCTATTGGTTAGGTCTGTATTTGGATGGGTGAGGTTAAGCAGTTATTGGTGAGGTCTGTATTTGGATGGGTGGGGTTAAGCGGCTGTTGGTAAGGTCTGTATTTGGATGGGTGGGGTTAAGCGGCTGTTGGTAAGGTCTGTATTTGGATGGGTGGGGTTAAGCAGTTATTGGTGAGGTCTGTATTTGGATGGGTGGGGTTAAGCGGCTGTTGGTAAGGTCGGTATTTGGATGGGTAGGGTTAAGCAGCTGTAGGTAAGGTCTGTATTTGGATGGGTGGGGTTAAGCGGCTGTTGATAAGGTCTGTATTTGGATGGGTGGGGTTAAGCAGTTATAGGTGAGGTCTGTATTTGGATGGGTGGGGTTAAGCGGCTGTTGGTAAGGTCTGTATTTGGATGGGTGGGGTTAAGCGGCTGTTGGTAAGGTCTGTATTTGGATGGGTGGGGTTAAGCAGTTATTGGTGAGGTGTGTATTTGGATGGGTGGGGTTAAGCAGCTATTGGTAATGTCTGTATTTGGATGGGTGGGGTTAAGCAGTTATTGGTGAGGTCTGTATTTTGATGGGTTGGGTTAAGCGGCTGTTGGTAAGGTCGGTATTTGGATGGGTAGGTTTAAGCAGTTATTGGTGAGGTCTGTATTTGGATGGGTGGGGTTAAGCGGCTGTTGGTAAGGTCTGTGTTTGGATGGGTGGGGTTAAGCAGCTGTTAGTAAAGTCTGTATTTGGATGGGTGGGTTAAGCGGCTGTTGGTAAGGACGGTATTTGGATGGGTGGGGTTAAGCAGTTATTGGTGAGGTCTGTATTTGGATGGGTGGGGTTAAGAGGCTGTTGGTAAGGTCTGTGTTTGGATGGGTGGGGTTAAGCAGCTGTTAGTAAGGTCTGTATTTAAATGGGTGGGTTAACCGGCTGTTGGTAAGGATGACATTTGGATGGGTGGGGTTAAGCAGCTGTTAGTAAAGTCTGTATTTGGATGGGTGGGTTAAGCGGCTGTTGGTAAGGACGGTATTTGGATGGGTGGGGTTAAGCAGTTATTGGTGAGGTCTGTATTTGGATGGGTGGGGTTAAGAGGCTGTTGGTAAGGTCTGTGTTTGGATGGGTGGGGTTAAGCAGCTGTTAGTAAGGTCTGTATTTAAATGGGTGGGTTAACCGGCTGTTGGTAAGGATGACATTTGGATGGGTGGGGTTAAGCAGCTGTTAGTAAAGTCTGTATTTGGATGGGTGGGTTAAGCGGCTGTTGGTAAGGACGGTATTTGGATGGGTGGGGTTAAGCAGTTATTGGTGAGGTCTGTATTTGGATGGGTGGGGTTAAGAGGCTGTTGGTAAGGTCTGTGTTTGGATGGGTGGGGTTAAGCAGCTGTTAGTAAGGTCTGTATTTAAATGGGTGGGTTAACCGGCTGTTGGTAAGGATGACATTTGGATGGGTGGGGTTAAGCAGTTATTGATGAGGTGTGTATTTGGATGGGTGGGGTTAAGCAGCTATTGGTAAGGTCTGTATTTGGATGGGTGGGGTTAAGCAGTTATTGGTGAGGTCTGTATTTTGATGGGTTGGGTTAAGCGGCTGTTGGTAAGGTCTGTGTTTGGATGGGTGGGGTTGAGCAGCTATTGGTAAGGTCTGTATTTAGATGGGTGGGGTTAAGCAGTTATAGGTGAGGTCTGTATTTGGATGGGTGGGGTTAAGCGGCTGTTGGTAAGGTCTGTATTTGGATGGGTGGGGTTAAGCAGTTATTGGTGAGGTGTGTATTTGGATGGGTGGGGTTAAGCAGCTATTGGTAAGGTCTGTATTTGGATGGGTGGGGTTAAGCAGTTATTGGTGAGGTCTGTATTTTGATGGGTTGGGTTAAGCGGCTGTTGGTAAGGACGGTATTTGGATGGGTGGGTTTAAGCAGTTATTGGTGAGGTCTGTATTTGGATGGGTGGGGTTAAGCGGCTGTTGGTAAGGTCTGTATTTGGATGGGTGGGGTAAAGCGGCTGTTGGTAAGGTCTGTATTTGGATGGGTGGGGTTAAGCAGCTATTGGTAAGGTCTGTATTTGGATGGGTGGGGGTAAGCAGCTATTGGTAGTCTGTATTTGGATGGGAGGGGTTAAGCAGCTATTGGTAAGGTCTGTATTTGGATGGGTGGGGTTAAGCGGCTGTTGGTAAGGTCTGTATTTGGATGGGTGGGGTTAAGCGGCGGTTGGTAAGGTCTGTATTTGGATGGGTGGGGTTAAGCAGCTGTTGGTAAGGTCTGTATTTGGATGGGTGGGGTAAAGCGGATGTTGGTAAGGTCTGTATTTGGATGGGTGGGGTTAAGCAGCTATTGGTAAGGTCTGTATTTGGATGGGTGGGGTTAAGCAGCTATTGGTAAAGTCTGTATTTGGATGGGAGGGGTTAAGCAGCTATTGGTAAGGTCTGTACTTGGATGGGTGGGGTTAAGCAGCTGTTGGTAAGGTCTGTATTTGGATGGGTGGGGTTAAGCAGCTATTGGTAAGGTCTGTATTTGGATGGGTGGGGTTAAGCAGCTATTGGTAAGGTCTGTATTTGGATGGGTGAGGTTAAGCAGTTATTGGTGAGGTCTGTATTTGGATGGGTGGGGTTAAGCGGCTGTTGGTAAGGTCTGTATTTGGATGGGTGGGTTAAACGGCTGTTGGTAAGGACGGTATTTGGATGGGTGGGTTTAAGCAGTTATTGGTGAGGTCTGTATTTGGATGGGTTTTTTTTTTTTTTTTTTTTTCTGGTAGGGGAATCATCAGAATGACTTCCCCCGCTCTTGGGCGGAGCGGGAGGGCGTGTCAGACTCTTACTGACTAAACCCCTACCCCGTTCCTTCGTTGCCTTCGTTCTGGGGGGGACTCGGTATCAACCGTTAGGAATACCACATGTTCCCCCCAGAGGCTTCGGCCCTACCGGGCCCCTACAGTTTGCTGACATCTCCTTGAGGCGCGCGTGGAACAGAACGCGCCGTTGACGACTGGGCTCGGTCCAGATTATTTCCAGACTGCCGGACGGCGAGCTACCCAGTGCTCGCCGTCCGCGAACCCGCGCCTACGGTGGTCGGAAATCGGGATCGGGATCTCGGCGGCGGCGGCGTGAGGACCGTTCCCTCACGCGCTCGCGGTCAGCAGCCTCCTTCACGAGCATCACTGCTTCGCAGAAGGAGGCGACCGCATGCCAACCCTCCTCGCTCCGGACCATGGCCTGAACCAGGGCCCGGCGCGAGAGGTCGCCGCTCCCGATAGTCTCCACGAGGACACGGCGGTGCTCCGCCCAAGCGGGGCACACTTCTACCGTGTGCTCCACCGTGTCCTCCGGGCGGTCCACACAGTGGCGACACCCGGGCGTCCTCTCCTGCTTGATTCGATGCAGGAACCTCCCGAACTTACCGTGTCCGGTGAGGACCTGCGTCACACGGAAAGAGAGGACGCTGTGATCTCTTTCCAACCACTCCTCAAAGAGGGGACTTACCGCCTCAATGACGGCGTGCCCAGCACTGGGTTGCGACAGTCGCAGTCGCCATGCCACCCTGAGAGTATTTGGATGGGTGGGGTGAAACAGCTGTCGGAGAGGTATGAATTTTTGACTTTTGACTGGCGTGTTGGTCTAGTGTTTAGTGACCCTGACTGCTATGCCAGAGGTCGTGGGTTCGATTCCCACCCAGGACAAATGTTTGTGTGATGAGCACGATCGTTTGTTCTGTGTCTGGGTGTAATTTATCTATAATATGTATGTGTTTAGAAATATATAAGTATGTTTATCAGTTGTCTAGTACCTACCCATAACACAAGCTCTGCTTAGCTCGGGACTAGATGGCGTTGTGTGAAAGTTGTGGAATATATTATTATAATTATATTTGGATGGGTGGGGTTAAGCAGCTGTTGGTGAAGTCGGTAAAAAAAAGACAATTTTTATAAAAAATGTAGTCATCTAATTTGAATCAAGACACAGTTTAAGTCAAAGCCTCTATTTACCTACCTAAAATACATAATTATGGACTTTTATAATAACTTACATAGTAAATAATCCTTAAAACTAAGCTATAGTGCGTCTAATGAAAGCGCGACCTGGAGTTTTTTTTTTAAATTTAATTGGCCACATTTTTCAGCCGCAATGTGAAATGTCAAGACATGATTCTCCTACTAGTTAGTAATACCACATACAACATTTTTGGATCTAACCTCTTTTTCTCAGGTCGCGCTTTCATTAGCCGGACTATATTTTAAATTAATTGTACAAAGCTGATATTTAATAAACTCTGTATTATTGACATATTTGACGTAAAACATACGAACAGCTGTAAATATATGTATTTTTTACCATTCAATGGTTTTCTTGTTGTAACAATATTTTTTTTTTGTATTAGTCTGGGGGACTGATATAGTGCCTAAGTCTTGGAAGCTTGGCAACATGCAATCCTTGTCCAAAATAATTCTCGTACCGATCCTGTCAAACGAGAGGTTACACTGTAACAGTAGATTAGAGAGTACACTGTAACGCCCGTTTTCAATAAGCTATCTAACTACAGTTGCAGCTACTAAAGATAAACAAACCTATCCTTTTAGTCCTTACTTGCTTTCCTATAACCTACCGATGGATACCATTTCATACCAAGTTTTAGATTGATAGAATCTTACTGATTCTCGAGGATAACTTTATATCTATGAACTGCGGTAGGTTATTGAAAAAGGGCGTAAGACGGTAGGTATCTGACAGTTTTTCACAGTGTTAAGACTATAACTATACTAAAATTATTCATCTTCGCAAGGTGTCTCGCCAGTGTGCGTACAAATGTGCCTTGTTAATTGTTGCTTACGTCTAAAACACAGCTGACATTCTTCACATTTGTAAGGTCTTTCACCAGTGTGAGTACGAACGTGCCTGAATAAAGTAGTCTTCTGGCTAAAACAAAGCTGGCATTCTTTACACTTGTAAGGTTTCTCGCCAGTGTGCGTACGAATGTGACTTAATAAAGTAGTCTTAAGACTAAAACGAAGATCACATTCTTCACATTTGAAAGGTTTTTCGCCAGTATGCATACGAACGTGTCTTGTTAAATGGACTTTCTGACTAAAACAACGCTGACATTCTTCACATTTAAAAGGCTTTTCGCCAGTGTGGGCACGAGTGTGATTAATTAGATGTATTTTCTGACTAAAACAAAGCTGACATTCTTCACATTTGTATGGCTTTTCGCCGGTATGCGTTCGCATGTGTCTTGTAAAATCACCTTTATGACTAAAACCAAGTAGACATACTTCACATTTATAAGGTTTTTCGCCAGTGTGCGCACGAATATGTCTTGTCAAACTATCCTTCTGACTAAAACCAATCTGACATTCTTCACATTTATAAGGTTTTTCGCCAGTGTGTCCACGAAAATGTCTTGTTAAATGAACTTTCTGACTAAAACAAAGCAGACATTCTTCACATTTGTAAGGTTTTTCGCCAGTGTGCGCACGAATGTGTCTTTGTAAAGAATCTTTCCGACCAAAACGAAGCTGACATTCGTCACATTTGTAAGGTTTCTCGCCAGTGTGCGTACGCATGTGATTTGTTAAATGAACTTTCTGACTAAAACAAAGCAGACACTCTTTACATTCGTAAGGTTTTTCTCTAGTATGCGTACGAATGTGATTCATTAAATGATTATGCCGAGTAAAACAAATCTGGCAGACATCACATTTGAAAGGTTTTTCATCAGTGTGTATACGAATATCCTTTGTTACATTATGTTTTTTAATATTATTACGACAATTTGTGTTTGAAGTGACACTATTATTAACTCGAAGTGTTGTATTAGGAAACAGTTCTTGGAATTTTGGAATAAATTCGGATGAACCCATTTGTGTGTTCGGGATAACTTTTGTGACACTTAGCTCTTCTTTTTTCTTTTGAATTTCTAAAATTAACTCTTCTAGCTTTTTCCCTCGTGTTGGCAGATTTCGTTTCTTCACAGCGACCACCCCTGTGATAATAATCTTATTAGCGTCCAATTCAAAATACAGTCAAAAGAAAACGCATGGTATTTATTAAAGTAAGGAATATTGGTGATATGAGTAATGTGGAGATATTGTTTTCAAAACAGAACAACCACACAGTTCCATGCAACCACATTCATGAGACAGTACTAGCGGGTTGTTACAAGTGTGAGGAGGATAAATATTCTCATATTAGTAACACATTATGCATAGGGAACCGTATGGAGTTGTGTTTAAAAAATATCACTAAATCTATACTAATACAATAAAGAGGTAAAGTTTGTTTTTTTGTTTGTATGGGATAATCTCTGAACATCCTGATTCGATTACATAAATGTATATATAGATAGAAAGCTGCTTTCTTCCTGAGTGCTATAGGCTATATTTTATGTAAAAAAAGTACTTAGTTCCCGAGTTTCACGTGGGCAAAACCGCGGGCAAAAGCTAGTTAATTATATTATCAATATATCTCCCTTTACTATGCAGGTTTTCGAATATCATCAAGATCAAGAATTATACAAAGGATTGAACAAAATAAGCGAACGCGAAGCGATGCGGCGCGGGCGGAACTGACAATGTACAGTCTATTGCGGTGTTTACGTCATCATGCACACGTTGGTGCGGTGCGATAACTTGTTTTATACAGTCATCCACTTAGCCTTTTCCCAACTATATTGGGGTCGGCTTCCAGTCAAGCCGGATTTAGCTGAATACCCGTATTTTACGAGGAGCGGCTGCCTACCAGAGCTCCACAACCCATTAACTGGGGTAACACGGTACTTCATGGCAAGACTGGAGTCAGATTTACTGGCTTCTGACTATCCGTAACGACTGCCAAAGATCTACAAATGACAGCCGGGACCTACGTCTTAACGAGCTTTCCGAGGCACGCAGGAAACTCGGTATGTTAAGATGGTCACCCATCCACAGACCAACCTTGGCAAGCGTAGCTTAACCTTTTAAGATAGGCCCGTGCGGCTGTTATTATCTAGCCCCGAGCTCCTCTATTTGTTAATATGATCTCTGTTAAATACACTGAATTACTTGGGGGAGGCCTGTGTCGAGCAGTGGACGTCTTTCGGCTGAGATGATGATGATGATGACTGAACAAACCCAAATGGAAAAAGTCGTGTCTCTTTTTGCTGTGGAACGCTTGTACGGAAGCGGAACTGTAAATAAATAATCACTTGAGAGTTGTGAATATGCTAAGATTGGAAGCCGACCCCAATATTGTTACGCCGTAAAACTTGAGTACGCTATATCTTCGACGAAACCAAGAGTAGCATCAAATAATTAAAACGCATTGCTGTGCGAAGCCTCTAGAATAGGAGTACATACTCAGGCCTGGCAAATTCCAGAAAAGTCCGACATACACTATTATTATTAGATAAGATTCAGTAGGTAGTTATGTGGGTGGATAAGGGAATTTGTACCTTCCGGTATTAGCAATAGAGTCGAAATTCGCATGTAAGGTGGTAGATAAGTACCTACTTACGAGAGCAATAAAAATAATTTATGGCTTCCCGATGCGACTATTTTGTGCTAGAATGTCCTTGAAACGTCGGTATCGAGAAATTTCGATGACTTCGCATATAAATACGGGCCCCCGGCTAGAGGCGAGTGAGTTTGATTTCGTCAGCGATACAGAGCGAACTACCTAAGTGCTTGAAGTGATACCTAGCGACCTAAGCGATACTAAACGGAACTCTGAGTGTTTATAGTGATTGGTTATTTGTTGATTGGACTAATTTGTCATTGTTTGTGGTTAATAAAGTTATCTGCTAGTAAACCGGCATTTAATTACTCACGTTCGTAACAACTGGTGTCAGAAGTGAGATGCCATTACTACAGAGGGACGACGAACAGGGACCACGAACAAGGAGGCAAGTGGAGATGGATGCTGCACGTCAACGTCTGGAAGCGGAAGATCGGGCTGGTATGGGAGCAACGGCAGCTGCTGAGGCGCCAACAGGGCCATCCTCGGAAATGAACCTCGCCGCAGTGTTGGCCGCCATGCAAGCTAGTATGGAAGCTGCCCGCCGCGAACAAGAGGCTAACCAACGTAAGCTCCAGGATCTAATCGCGGCTAACCAGGAAGAAGCCCGCCGCGAACAGGAAGCTGCCCGCCGCGAACAAGAGGCTAACCAACGTAAGCTCCAGGATCTAATCGCGGCTAACCAGGAAGAAGCCCGCCGCGAACAGGAAGCTGCCCACCGCGAACAAGAGGCTAACCAACGTAAGTTCCAGGATCTAATCGCGGCTAACCAGGAAGAAGCCCGCCGGGATCAAGAGGCTAAGCAGAACCTGATACTCGAAAAAATCGATCACGGCCTCGTCACGTTGGGCGAAAAAGTGAAAAATCTCACCTTAGAGGTCAAGGAGGTTTCCGCCCGAGCTGATAGCCTCGAAACCAGAATTGATGGCCACGAAGATCGCCTGCTGGACATCAACAAAAAAATTGTTAAGCTCGAAGCACGCGAACCCGTTGCTGTTAGCGCACCATCGCACACCCACTGTGCATCAGCCGCAAAATTTGATATGCCGCGTTTTGATGGCACGTCGTCCTGGACGGCTTTTAAGTACCAATTCCAAACACTGGTCAAGACGAACCGCTGGGATGATGACCAGTCTTTCGCGGCGTTAACTTTGGCCCTACGAGGGGACGCTCTGCTGGTCCTAGAGAACCTTCCTTCAGACGGCAGGACGTTGGAGCGTCTAATGGAGGGACTAGACACTCGCTATGGTGACAAGCACCTCGAACATGTTTTCCGCGCGCAACTTCGCGAGAGAACGCAGAGGTCGAACGAGAGCCTTCAGCAGTGGGGAGTAGAGGTTGAACGGCTGGTCCGGCGGGCATACATGTCGATGACACCGGAGATGGTGGAAGTAAATCTGGTGCAAGCATTCATCGACGGTCTACGGGATACTGAAGTCAGGGCTACGGTGCGACTCGGACACCACCAAACTCTGAAGAGTGCGATGGCCCACGCTTTGGAAGTGGAAGCCGTACGACAAGACTCACGTACGCACAGAGTTCGGGAAGTGGTGGTCTCACCTTCAGTGCAACCACGTCACCGAGAAGTGGCTTCGTCGGCAAAGTCCCGCTATATTCCGACGTGTTATGGATGTGGAGAAAAAGGGCACATTCGTACCGATTGCCCCAAGAGGAAGAGGGGAAGTGTGGACTCCGGAACTCAAGTTAACGAGGAGTCGTTAAAACTAAATGTCGCCAGGGCCGCGGGGCGGGTGCTGGCTGGTCAACTAAAGGCCCCAACCATCACCATCAATCAAGTCCACAATGGAAATAGTTTGATCATCGAGGGAACGCTGAATCAACGTGCTTGCAATTTCACCGTTGACACCGGGGCGTCACGGACTATTATAAGACCTGAGTTGCTGAAACGCACCATCTTGTGGCAAACAGAAACCCCAGCCTACCGACTTCAGACAGCCACTGGCCAGCCAGTCTCCGTCCTCGGTGATACAGAAATCGAGTTTAAAATCGGTGATCAAGTGTACACCCATTCAGCGTTAATTGCGAATATTACCGACGATTGCATACTGGGTCTCGACTTCCTGCGGAATTACCGATGTGTTTTAGATATCGATAAAGGAGTATTGAAATTCCCAGACCAAGAAGTCTTCCTGCAAGGAATTAACACATGCAACCTCTATTGCTTAAAGTATACCACATTGGCTCCAAGAACGGAAACCTTAGTCGAAGTTAAATTTCCTAAGAAAATTAGGCAACGCAGATGTGTTATGGTTGAAGACATTGGCCGGCACCCGGAACTTATCACCGCGAGGACATTAGTTATGACGAAAGGAAGAACCATGGTCAGGATTGTGAATCTTGGGAAAAAGGAGATCCAGTTGAAGAAAAACAGTGTTGTTGGAAGATGTGAAGAAGTGAAGTATCTCCGCCAAATCAACACATCTTCAGTAAAACAAGACGCAATAAAAGGTGAACCTGATCACATCCAGCAACTTCTGGAAAATTCTAAGAACAATTTATCAGTTTCGGAACTACAGCAAGCCAAGGAATTTCTGCTACAGTTCCGGGATATCTTTGCAACGGGAAAAGATTGCGGAAGAACAGGTCTCGTCAAGCATGAGATAGATACTGGTGATGCTAGACCAATTAAACAGAGACCGCGCCGCATACCCTGGGCTAAAGAAACTGAGGTAGCAGAAATGGTAAAGGATATGGCTGATAGCGGAATAATTGAACCTTCTACGAGCCCATGATCTTCTCCTGTCGTTCTGGTGAAGAATAAGGACGGCAGTACCAGATTCTGTGTAGACTACAGAATGCTGAATGATGTAACGAAGAAGGACAGTTATCCCTTGCCTAGGATAGACGACACACTGGATATGCTCAGTGATATGAAGTGGTTTTCAACCATTGACTTGAAAAGTGGCTACTGGCAAGTGGAAATTAGCGAGAAAGATAAGGAAAAGACAGCGTTCAGTACAGGAATTGGCAACGGCCTGTGGCAATTTAACGTCATGCCTTTTGGGTTGTGCAACGCTCCAGCGACGTTTGAACGCCTCATGGATAGAGTCATGGTGGGCCTTCTTGGTGACGTCTGTCTGGTATATTTGGATGACGTCATTATAATGGGCCGCACTTTTAAGGAACACCTGAGGAATATGGAGAAAGTATTCACCAGGATACGGGGGGCTAACCTAAAACTAAGCCCAAAGAAGTGTGCCCTGTTCAAGAAGGAGGTCAGCTACCTAGGACATGTCATCTGCGCCGATGGAGTGAGAACCGATCCTGAGAAGATAAAGGCTGTCCAACAGTGGCCGGCTCCAAAGAACAAAACAGAAGTACGTGCATTTCTAGGGTTGTGCACATACTACAGACGGTTTGTTATGAGTTTTTCGGACATTGCAAAACCTTTACATCAGCTGACTGAGGATAAACGGGATTTTATCTGGGACAAGAACTGTGAGTCAGCATTCAACGAACTAAAGCAAAGGCTATGTGAAGCGCCTATACTGGGGTATCCGAGCAGAGATGGAAGATTTGTCGTCGATACCGACGCCAGCAACACAGGAATTGGTGGAGTGTTGTCGCAGGTGCAAGAAGATAGGCAAGCCGTGATCGCTTACTTCAGTAAGGCACTTTCAAAACCAGAAAGGAACTACTGCGTGACTCGACGAGAACTACTGGCTGTTGTAAAAACTTTGCAACATTTCCACAAGTACCTCATAGGGAGACAGTTTACGTTGAGGACGGACCACGCTGCATTGAAATGGCTTCTACAATTTAAAAACCCTGAGGGTCAAGTTGCAAGATGGCTAGAGCAGCTGCAGGAGTTCAACTTTGTGACGGAACATCGTAGTGGAAAAGGGCCTAACAATGCTGACGCCCTGTCGCGACGTCCATGTAATGAGGACTGTAGACATTGCCAGCAAAATGAAGCCACGTGAACTTAATTAGGGCTGAAGGCAACTTTAAGAAGTCCCAGGAAGAAGATGACGATATTCGACCTATACTGGACTGGAAGCGTAGTGGAACTAGGCCTCAGTGGAATGAAGTATCGTCACATAGTCCTGTCACAAAGAGTTACTGGGCACAGTGGGACAGTTTAGTCCTAGAAAATGACGTGCTTTGTAGGAAATGGGAATCGAACGATGGCAAGGAGGTGACCACACAAGTGATAGTACCACGACGTGAAGTGGTCCCCCTGCTTCAGGAGATACACGATGGCGCTTCTGGTGGACACCTGGGAATCAAGAAAACTCTACTGAAAGTGAGACAGCGGTATTACTGGCTCAATTGTAGAGAAGACATAGAGCAATGGTGTCGGAAATGTACAGCGTGCGCATCCGTGAAAGGACCACAGACTAGGAGCAGGGGCAAGCTTCAGTTGTACAATGTAGGAGCCCCATGGGAACGCATTGCCATCGACGTTGCTGGACCTTTCCCAGTGACAGATGACGGAAACAAATACATAGTGGTGATACAGGACTATTTCACAAAGTGGCCTGAAGTTTTCGCCATACCCAATCAGGAAGCGACGACAGTGGCGAAAAAGGTGGTCGAAGAAGTAGTATGTCGGTATGGCGCACCTTTGGAGATCCATTCCGATCAAGGCCGCAACTTCGAATCTGCGCTGTTCCAGGAAATGTGCACTCTTCTGGGGATTTACAAGACACGCACAACACCTGCGCACCCACAGTCGGACGGAATGGTGGAGAGGTTTAACCAGACCCTGGAGAATCACCTGGCTAAGGTTGTCGATGACCATCAGAAAGATTGGGACCGGTATATTCCACTATTTCTGATGTCTTATCGATCAGCAGTGCATGATAGCACGGGTCATACCCCAGCAAGAGTGAATTTCGGCAGGGAGATGAGACTTCCAGTCGATACCATAACCGGCGTGCCACCTGACAAGACTAAGCCAGTTACGGACTTCGTAAGTGACCTCCAAGATCAATTGGATGAAGTGCATAAACGAGTGCGTGAGAATAGCCTGCACACCAGCGTTAAAATGAAAACTAGATACGACCGCAATGCCAACGCCAAGGGATTTGAGGAAGGTGCACTGGTTTGGCTCCACAACCCACTTCGACGAAAAGGGAAGTCGCCGAAACTTCAAGCTCGATGGGAGGGACCCTACACCGTGATAAAAAGGATCAACGACGTTACCTACCGCATCAAGAAAGGGTTACGAGGGAAACCTAAGGTAGTCCACGTGGATAGATTGGCGCCGTATCACGGATCTAATAATGCTCGGGACGCATGACTAAGAGGGGGGCACTGTTACGCCGTAAAACTTGAGTACGCTATATCTTCGACGAAACCAAGAGTAGCATCAAATAATTAAAACGCATTGCTGTGCGAAGCCTCTAGAATAGGAGTACATACTCAGGCCTGGCAAATTCCAGAAAAGTCCGACATACACTATTATTATTAGATAAGATTCAGTAGGTAGTTATTTATTTATTTATTTATTGCTTTATGCACAAAAACATTGTACAAAGGCGGACTTAATGCCTTAGGCATTTTCTACCTGTCGACCTTAGGGTGGTGCAGAAACATGGCGTAGTAGGTGCAACAACAGTTCCGGTATTAGCAATAGAGTCGAAATTCGCATGTAAGGTGGTAGATAAGTACCTACTTACGAGAGCAATAAAAATAATTTATGGCTTCCCGATGCGACTATTTTGTGCTAGAATGTCCTTGAAACGTCGGTATCGAGAAATTTCGATGACTTCGCATATAAATACGGGCCCCCGGCTAGAGGCGAGTGAGTTTGATTTCGTCAGCGATACAGAGCGAACTACCTAAGTGCTTGAAGTGATACCTAGCGACCTAAGCGATACTAAACGGAACTCTGAGTGTTTATAGTGATTGGTTATTTGTTGATTGGACTAATTTGTCATTGTTTGTGGTTAATAAAGTTATCTGCTAGTAAACCGGCATTTAATTACTCACGTTCGTAACAATATAGTTGGGAAAAGGCTAGGCAGATGATGATTTTTATTAAGAGTAGAAGGAGTATATTCCCGGATTTGTCTCATACAAAAATTGTCATTATCTGATGATGAACTTCGGAGATATGGACGTGTTATGACAGCTCTATCATGATTCTATGAAGAGTTCCGTTCACTAACTAATACTTACGTGTAGTGTCACTGGCTCCTCGCTTCTTACTCGGTACTTCCAGCTCTTCTTCCACTTCCGTTTTGATCTCTATTATGGGTACATGAACTTCTGGACTAGGTTTAGACTGTTGTGCCGGTATGTCTTCTGCATCTGAATAGCCGTTGTTTAGACATTCCAGTTCTAGTTCTGCAAAAATAGTGAAGAGCTACTTGTTAATACATTCGCATAGACATGGATAAACCAACAAGTACGTATAGAATGAGATGTAACGTCTATAGCGTAAATAGTTTCGGAACTATTTATTTAAACTATGAAGTTTAAGTACAATAGTGGTACAAAGGTGGACTTAATACATCAAGGCATTCTCTACTCGTACCAGTCAACCTTTGGGTTAAAAAGACAATGTGGTAGGTCTGTACAATAAATAAATAACAGATACTTCAAATACATGTTTTATCGATGCACTAAGTTGTTAATAATTATAAATTACGTGTATACGAGTACATATGCTAATAATTATTATAAACTAATAAATACTATGATCGAGAGCAGTGGTTTTTTTTCTGGTAGGGGAATCATCAGAATGACTTCTCCCACTCTTGGGCGGAGCGGGAGGGCGTGTCAGACTCTTACTGACTAAACCCCTACCCCGTTCCTTCGTTGCCTTCGATCTGGGGTGGACTCGGTGTCAACCTTTAGGAATACCACGTGTTCCCCCCAGAGGCTTCGGCCCTGCCGGGCCCCTACAGTTTGCTGACATCTCCTTGAGACTGGGCTCGGTCCAGATTATTTCCAGACTGCCGGACAGCGAGCTACCCAGTGCTCGCCGTCCGCGAACCCGCGCCTACGGTGGTCGGAAATTGGGATCGGGATCTCGGCGGTGGCGGCGTGAGGACCGTTCCCTCACGCGCTCGCGGTCAGCAGCCTCCTTCACGAGCATTACTGCTTCGCAAAAGGAGGCGACCGCATGCCACCAGGGCCCGGCGCGAGAGGTCGCCGCTCCCGATAGCCTCCACAAGGACAAGGCGGTGCTCCGCCCAAGCGGGGCACACTTCTACCGTGTGCTCTACCGTGTCCTCCGGGCGGTCCACACAGTGGCGACACCCGGGCGTCCTCTCCTGCTGGATTCGATGCAGAAACCTCCCGAACTTACCGTGTCCGGTGAGGACCTGCGTCACACGGAAAGAGAGGACACCGTGACCTCTTTCCAACCACTCCTCAAAGAGGGGCCTAACCGCCTCAATGACGGCGTGCCCAGCACTGGGTTGCGACAGTCGCAGTCGCCATGCCACCCTGAGATCCTGCCGGAACTCTGTCCGCCATGCCGCGACTTGTCGTGGCAGCGGAGTTTCGCCCCGGCGTTGCATCTCCACGCGCAAATCGTGCATGCGTGCAAGGACTGTTGCCTCCAGATCCCACGGTGGCAGGCCAGCGAGGAGGCTCGCCGCTTCGCGGGAGATCGTGCGGTATCCCCGTACCATCCGGATGGCCATGACCCGCTTACCTAGCGACGGCGCCCAAACCGGCGCCCCGTAAAGGGCCATGGACCGAACGATCCCCGCGTAGAGCCTGCGGCAGGGGGCGTCTGGACCCCCTAGGTTGGGCAGGAGCCGCTTCAGAGCGGCCCCAGACCTGTCCAGTTTGGGGGCCAAACGTCGGAAATGCTCCTCGAAAGTCCACCGGCTGTCGAGGACGAGTCCCAGGTACTTCATCGTCGACCCGACGCCGATCGAGAGCAGTGGTGGCCCAGTGGAAACTGCCCCGACTTGCAAGTTGTAGGTCGCGGGTTCAAACCCAGTCAGGCGCATTACTTTGTGTAATTTATTTCATCACCACGCTCTCAAAATGGTGAAGGAAAACATCGTGAGGAAACCGGCATGTCCTAGAACCAAAAAATTCGAAGACATGTGACATCCGCCAATCCGTACTGGGCCCGCGCAATGGATTATGGCCCATTCCGTCTCCTAGAAAGGAGGCATGTGTCTCAGTGATGGGAACAAAGGCCAATAATGCTAATGCTACTAAAATACTTTTGGATGATCGAATTTTTATTCCACAACTTTCACACAACGCCATCTAGTCCCAAGCTAAGCAGAGCTTTTGTTATGGGTACTAGACAACTGATAAACATACTTATATATTTCTAAATACATACATACTATAGATAAATAACACCCAGACACAAAACAAATGATCATGCTCATCACACAAACATTTGTCCTGGGTGGGAATCGAACCCACGACCTACGGCATAGCAGTCAGGGCCACTGACCACTATACCAACAGGCCAGTCAAATATGAAGGAGTAAGTTTTTGGATGCTCGAAGGTTAAGATTATGTGAACTGCCCAATATTTTGAAATTTTGTTTTAAGTAGTCGGGAGCACAAGGATGGTTAATTATAGTGTAGAGCATGCAGAGGGATCTGAGGGATCTCCTGTGACGGATAGGCAGCCATTTAAGCTGAGAATGGAAAGAGAGATATGTGATCATATTTGCGATGGCCAAATATGAAACGAACACAGTTAGATAATGATGACTTCTTTTACTAAAAAGATTTTATGATTCTTTCTAACATTCATTACTTTTGTATATTTATACTAGAATCATATAACTTCGAAAGAATCATATCTTCTACCTGGCGTTAATCCCGGCCATTGCCAGGGTCCGCCTTCCTACTAAACTTTGTCCACTTTGCCCGATCTTCAACGTACAACTTGGCAATATATCTACTCTCGAACAAGTAATATATTGATCAATAAATTAAATGTTTTTAAAAACATACCATACTCAAAATGTTCCACTTTTGCTTCATCTTGTGTCTCACAAACATCTGGTAATTCTTGTTTGATAGTAACACATTCAAAACGGCTGATGTTCTCCGCAGGAGTTGCTGCAGGCTCACTGAAAACCTTTTGCTCATCTCGGTTCACTAAAGGATTCGGCTGCAAAAGATTAAAACAGTATTATACTCCGTCGGTTTAGGTAGTTAACTAAATGTAAAAAATCTTGGCATGTCTTTTTATCTAAAAGTTGTCTAAAAATTGTATATAAAAATCTTGATGATGATGTTAGCTAATAAACTAAATTTAAATAATCTTTGTGTATATTATTATATACGACCTCTTTAATATAAAAAGACATACCAAGATTGTTTACCTTTAGTTAACTACCTAAACCGACAGACCATAGGTAATCGTGATGTTCTTTACTGCACACAAACACAAACTATTATTGTTAGATTTAGCTTCACAAAGCCTCATAAATGGTAATACTTCGAGTCCCCTTCCCCATTCATCTATCATCTAGCGCTCGTTCTCAATAGGCTATCTATCTGAAGTTGCAGCTACTAAAGATAAACAAATCTATCCTTTTTCCCTTACATGCTTTCCTATAACCTACCGACGGATGGCATTACCTACCAAAAGTTGTGGATTGATGGATAGAATCGTGTCTATCAGGGATAGCTATCTATGAACTGCGGTAGATTATTGAAAACGGCCGTAACTGAGCATGGTTTAAATGGTTTTTGGTTCATCTAATGCATAGATTCCCAATGGGAGTGGTACCGTCCCCTAGTGGGCGCTGCAGCTTTTCGTAGGAGGCGGTAGAGGGTCCAAAAAGAGGGAGGAGGAAAGGAGAAGGAAGGAGGAAGGAAGGTGGAGGCTTTGTTTTGGGCAGTCGTATAAAAATAATTAACAAACACGACCCTTAGGACACTCGCCCACGGCGACTTTTTGAAGCGCGAAGTACAGTCGCATTTGAAAAAGGCGTCAGCTGTGCTACTAACGCGCTACTGCATCGCGACTGCAGCGCGGCTGCCGCGCGACCGTGTCAGACGACAGCGGGGAGAGGACGGAGGGAGGGTAGCACGTGAATAAACACAAAAGCAATCTACGCTACGCTACAAACGGTACACGGTCGCGCGTTAGCCGCGCTACAGTCGCGATGCAGTAGCGCGGCTGACGCGCGTTTACATCGCGACCGAGAATCGTGGCGTGGGCGGGGGTGAGCCGCTAGCAATTGTATCGCGGCTGTAGCGCTGCTAACGCGCGGCAGCCGCGCGCGTCGCCGTGGGCGAAGCCCCATAACACAACCACGAGTAGCACGATTACAAAAAGAGAATTCATTTTTAATTAGTACTTATAATATCCACATTTCGAAAGCATCAACCATACTGATGCCTTCAAAATTCTAGTTCAAAATTTCGCATTCCTATGGCCAGCAGTTTTGGCTGTATGTTCATATGTCAGTCAGAGCGCCTTCACATTACGTCGCAAGTAGTGCGGCAGCAGCGCGACACACGCGCTGTTCACAGGCGGCTAATTCCATACCAAAAAGAGCAGCGCGACACGTGATTGCCCATACTGGACGGCAGCGCGGCAGCCGCGTGCTGTCAGGCGACTTCGAGCCAGTGTTGCAATCATACGTACGGTAGAACATTATTACGATGCCTTAGTCGCGCGGCTGTATTTGTATTGCTATCGGCTGCCGCGCTGCTGCCGCACTGCTTGCGACGTAATGTGAAGGCGCTCTTAGTCATTTTCTACTTTTATATACAATGTGAAAACTGTGAATGTGTGTGAGGAGTATAACCTGCCTCTCTGCTTAGCGTTTGTGGATTACGAGAAAGCCTTCGATTCGATCGAGACTTGGGCTGTACTGCAGTCTCTCCAACGGTGCCAGATTGACTATCGGTACATCGAAGTGCTGAAATGTTTGTACAAAAACGCCACCATGTCAGTCCGACTCCAGGATCAGACCTCGAAACCTATCCTTTTACAGCGGGGTGTGAGGCAGGGAGACGTTATCTCTCCGAAACTGTTCACGGCCGCATTGGAGGATGTCTTCAAGGTTCTGGAATGGAGAGGGCGAGGCATCAATATCAACGGCGAGTACATCACTCACCTTCGGTTTGCCGACGACATAGTAGTCATGGCTGAGACTACGGAGGAGCTCAGTACAATGCTCGGTGATCTCAGTAGGGCTTCCGAAAGAGTGGGACTCAAAATGAACATGGACAAAACCAAAGTCATGGTAAACATCCATGTAGCTCCCACTCCTATCAAGATCGGAGACTCTACACTCGAAGTTGTGGACGACTACGTCTACCTGGGACAGACGGTCCAGTTGGGTAGATCTAACTTCGAGAAAGAGATCAATCGTCGAATCCGACTCGGCTGGGCAGCGTTCAGGAAGCTGCACGGTATCTTCTCGTCCAACCTACCGCAGTGTCTCAAGACAAAAGTCTATGACCAGTGTGTGTTGCCAGTGATGACATATGGCTCGGAAACGTGGCCGCTCACAATGGGCCTCATCAGAAGGCTTAAAGTCACCCAAAGAGCAATGGAAAGGGCTATGCTCGGAGTTTCCTTGCGCGATCACATCAGGAATGAAGAGATCCGCAAGAGAACTAAGGTTACCGACATAGCCCGAAGAATCGCCAAACTTAAGTGGCAGTGGGCAGGGCACATTGCTCGTAGAACAGATGGTCGATGGGGACGAAAGGTTCTAGAGTGGCGGCCACGTACCGGAAGACGCAGCGTCGGAAGGCCTCCCACAAGGTGGACCGACGACCTGGCGAGGGTCGCGGGAATCCGATGGATGCGAGACGCGCAGGACCGGTCGCTGTGGCGACGCTTGGGGGAGGCCTATGTCCAGCAGTGGACGTCTTTCGGCTGAGATGATGATGATGATGATGATGATGATGATGATATACAATGTAGATTTATGTACATTATTAAAAACTAAACTACATACAAAATAGCAGATTTTCAGAAGTGTTTACTGGAATAGTTTTTCACAAATTTATGATTTGATTTCAACAAAAACCTAAATAAATCCACAAGATATCTGGGTTTCCAAAATATTAAGAGAAAGAATAGATGTGTTCTGACACTGTAGTATCTATGACAAATAGTGAGAATGTATCTCTGGTTTTACACTCTTATAAATTTCAACACTTCCTGAGCAGTCCGTGACCTTTAGATAGTATTGACACTGAATAAATGACTTCTATACTTACTAAATACCCTTACTTTATGTAGATTATTATATGCAGAACACCTCACCTCATTCATCATCTGAGCAAACAGCTCTTCTGCTTCCAGACATTTTCTCTGCAGTTGGCAGCATTGCTTTAGTTGAGCAAAGCACAAGAAACAAGCGAGCATCGGTCTTCTGTCTTCAGTTACAAACTGCAACATAACATATACCATTTGACTTAGCAATAGATAACTTGATTATTATACTATCTGAGTAACAGTGCACAGTTAGCGTTGCCAGGCTGGTTGTTGGTTGTGTGTCCGGCCGAATTATGTGGAGTACGGCCTATCTGGCTTTTGTTAGGCTTTTTAAATTTGACCATTTTTTTGATTTTTCATGTGTTCTTGAAATTGCAGACCAGCAATGACTTGTTATTTCATTAGAACGTAAAAAGTAAAACATCCACGCAGGGCATAAAAAAAATTGACAGCCTTTTCACTCAAATGTCCGGCTAAACGGAGTGGTTTGTCCGGCTTTTTGGTTGGAATTGGCTAGGCACCCCTAGCCCCAGTTGATGGTAATTGTATACCTCTAATACAGAGAAGTGTAGTAGAGCTACAAAACAATCACTCTGGAGCACTGTACACAGGCCCTGTATAGTCAGCTATAAGCAGCTTATTTAAATCATCATCATCTACCTAGCTTTTTCCCAACTATATTGGGGTCGGCTTCCAGTCAAGCCAGATTTAGCTGATTACCAGTATTTTATGAGGAGCGGCTGCCTACCAGACCTCCACAACCCATTAATAGGGTAACACGGTACTTCATGGCAAGACTGGAGTCAGATTTACTGGCTATCCGTCTTATCCGTAACAACTGCCAAAGATCTACAAATGACAGCCTATTTATAAGTATATATTTGGATGGATATAAAAACTTACTGGAATATCAGTCAGCGTTTCATACAGTTGTTGTAACTCCTTGTCGTCAACTATGTTCATGCGAACATTCTCTACTAAACATATTCTGCACATTGGCATTTTTTCCATCTTGGACAAAAGAATAACTTAGTTAACATAAATATTTGAAAAAACAATGCCCGGCGCGCCGTTAACAGTCCACGAAGTAAACTCAGTAAATATCGTGTGATCGTAGGCACTTCTTTCGCGAAACTCTTGTAGCACCCAGAGCTATAAGCCATATATTCGTGTCCGTCAAGGAAGCTAATAGGAATTATTTTAATATTTTTAAATCAAAATATTTACAGTATTGACTGTCTTTATATCGGTAGATGACACCAAATTATATCATTGTAATAATGTAGGTAATCAAAACAAATAAATATCGCGATTCGCGACGTCGACGACGACTTATTTTGACACCCTACATTTCAATTTCAATGACAAATGACATGACAATAAAATTAGCGATGGGCGAGTCGATGATTAATCGAGATATTCGATTAATACGAGTAGCTTTTTCCTTTCTATTCGAAATGACGGAAAACCCCGCGTAAAGACTCGCAAGCCGACGACGACGACGCAAATCACGACGCCCAACAGGAATTATTTAGAGAAAGTTTTTTTTATAAAATAATCTTATTTCTTGTATTATAAATTTGACATGAATATGTATGTAAATCTAATCTTTGTGTAATTTATTTCATCACGACTACTCTCAAAACGGTGAATAAAAACATCGTGAGGAAACCGACATGTCCTAGAACCAAAAATTCGAAGACATGTGTGTGACATCCACCAATCCGCACTGGGCCCGCGCGGTGGATTACAGCACATTCCCTCTCCTAGAGAGGTGGCCTGAGCACCAGCAGTGGGAACATTAAGGCTGATAATGCTAAAAAAAATGTATCTAAATAAATAAACATAGGTTACATTAGATTGTTCCCTGTAAGTCCAGTTGATCGGCCTCAACAAGTGTTTGATAAACGCTAATTAATTCACTATTGAGCTGATTTGTTACAAAGAATTGAATCGGCACAGCGAGTTGCATGCATCGGTCTATCGAGTTTATTGAACATGAACGAGTTGAACTAACGAGCTGAGGAGGTTCGAAGGAAAGACTTGATTCGGCGAAAAGAGTTGATTCGGCCAACCGGGCTGGGCTGGGTTTTTGACGTGACAACGTCTTAAATTAGGTTGCGGCTGGGAGTCACTTATGAAAAAGTGTAACGCACGGTAACGTTACGATGAGTCACCGAACGAGAGAGAGGCCCGCCGAATGCCTTGCGTCTCTCTCCCACTCAACTATGATCGGTCTGCCGCGCGCGCAGCACTAAAGAATTTTAGTAAACAAAATATATTTCTATAGTTAAAATTTGTGCAATTCTTATTTTCATTCAATTCCTTGTTCCTATTGTGCAATTTAATTATATTCATATCAATAAATATTCTACCGAGAAAAAGACGTTGTCACGTAAAATCTTCGCCCGTAAAAACGATTTTACAGGCAACCATTTTTTCCCACTGATTCGAATCAATTACCAACCCAAATCGAATATTTTAACTCGAGTACCTAGTTGAGCAAATTACGTGTTGTGTTGTGTTCGTACATCACTAAAGACAATGACAATTTATCAGATTTTTGTTCTACTATACAGATTTTTGTCTTGGATACTAAGTTATTTAAGCCTCGTCTTCGTATGAATAATTCGCAAAATGATTCCTAGCCTAGCTGACATGGTAAGATATAATGTAGGTTTAGTTTTGATCTCAAGTGTCTGCACAACCGAGAAAAAAAACCCGGTAAACTCGGTAAAATGGAGCTGAGACTGAAAATTTTATTGTACCTAGTTTTGACTACCTCAACGAAATTTTCCAAGAAAGTAGACTCGACACATTTGCTGTTAAATACTGTGAAAATATTAGAATCTTTTGCACCGGTATTCTAATGTAACTCAAAAAAAGATATTTAATACTGGACTAGGTGATATGTTTAAAGACTTTAGCTTACCCAAACGGGGCGAACAAAAAACAAAGTTACTTTATGATTGTTATGAATTTGTTTTGACTACAATAGTATTATAATAAAATTTGATAAACAGTGTACATTATTTGGTATCATCTACCGGTTTATAGATAATAAATAGTGTAAAGATTTTAATTTAAAATTATACCTTTAAACTTTCTTGAGTGCAAGTAATATACGGCTTAGGTTTCGCTCCTGTTGCGACAAGAGTTCAATGAAATTAGTGCATACGATCACACAATATTTACTGAGTTTACCTCGTGGAGTGTTAAAGCCGCGCCAGCAGCAGACACTCGACATTGTTCTTCTAATTTAAATGTTAAATAAGTTAATCTTTTAATGTCCAAGATGGAAAAAATGCCAATGTGCAGAATATGTTTAGTGGAGAATGTTCGCATGAACATAGTTGACGACAAGGAGTTACAAAAACTATATGAAACGCTGACTGATATTCCAGTAAGTTGTACTTTTATCGTCATCTTCCTGCTCTTATCCTATTTTATTTGGGATCGCCGCAACACGTTTTTTTTCCCATTCTATTCTGTCACTCGTCACTACGCTAGTAATATATATGTCAATGCTCGTCACACTGTCACTAACTCCCTTGTACCTTATATCCAAATATGTAATATTATAAGTTGCTCCCAGCTAACTATATACAAGTTGGCCCATGTACAGTGCTCCAGAATGGTTCTTTTAATTCATGAATCCCCGACCGGTCTTATGAGACCGCCCTGTTATTGTTTTACTATTGTGTCTCGTTTTGCGGGTATGATTGTGATAGGTTAAATCAATATTCTTTGTATGAGAAGTATACCAAAAACCCCACTTACCATCAACTGTGATCAGTGTTACTCGGACACTATAACATCATCTACCTCATCATCTACCTAGCCTTTTCCCAACTATATTGGGGTTGGCTGCCTACCAGACCACCACAACCCATTAACTGGGGTAACACGGTACTTCATGGCAAGTCTGGAGCCAGATTTTACTGGCTTCTGACTATCCGTAACGACTGCCAAAGATCTACAAATTACAGCCGGGACATACGGAGGAAACACGGTATGTTAAGATGGTCACCCATCCACAGACCAACCTCGGCGAGCATTGCTTAACCTTTAAAATCAACCTGTGTGGCTGTTATTATCTAGCCATGAACTCCTCATTACTAGGACTAGGACACTATAATAATGTGTGAATTATATGGGAAGTTATCTATTGCTAAGTCAAATGGTATATGTTATGTTGCAGTTTGTAACTGAAGACAGAAGACCGATGCTCGCTTGTTTCATGTGCTTTACTCAACTTAACCAATGCTGTCAACTGCAGAGAAAATGTCTGGAAGCAGAAAAGCTGTTTGCTCAGATGATGAATGAGGTGAGGTGTTCTGTAACTAGAGTGCGTCTAATGAAAGCGCGACCTGCAGTGTTTTTTTAAATTTAATTAATGAATCCCTGACCGGTCACATAAGACTGCGCTGTTATTGTTTTACTATTGTGTCTCGTTTTGCAGGTATGTGATAGGTTAATTAGCAACATTAATCAGCCATTTTTGTAGATAAAAAAAATTGTGAAGTGTCAAAACATGATTCTTATACTATACTCCGTTGGTTTAGGTAGTTAACTAAAGGTAAACAATCTTGGCATGTATTTTTATCTAAAAGTTGTCTTAAAATTGTATGGAAAAATCTTTGCACACAGGTATTTACCTAAATCGATGTTAGCTAATAAACTAAATTTAATTACTCAGATACCCGCGAAACGAGACACAATAGTAAAACAATAACAGCGCGTCTCATAGGACCGGTTGGGGATTCAAACGTTAAATAATCTTTGTGTATATAATATACACAAACTCTTTAATATAAAAAGACATACCAAGATTGTTTACCTTTAGTTAACTACCTAAACCGACGGAGTATAGTTCGTAATACCACATACCAAACTTTTGGATCTAACCTCTTTTTCTCAGGTCGCTCTTTCATTAGACAGACTTATAGTAAGGATATTTCTATTTAGTAAGTGTAGAAGTCATATTCAGTGTCAATACTATCTAGAGGTCACGGACTGCTCAGGAAGTGTTGAAATTTATAAGAGTGTAAAACCAGAGATACTTTCTCACTATTTGTCATACTACAGTGTCAGAACACATCTTTTCTTTTTTTATATATTTTGAAAACACAGATGTCTTGTAAATCATGTAATCCATGGACTATATTTATATTGACGGAAGTACCGAATAACAAAGGAGTTTTCAAGTAACATCTCCCTTTTCTTGTCTTTGATCAAACATTGCGTTAGATGAACCAAAAGTATTTAAACCAGTTAGTTGATAGATGAATGGGGAAGGGGACGCGAAGTATTGTTATTTATGAGGCTTTTTGAAGAAGAAGAATATTTCAAAATATCTCTCTGTAAGAACACAAATTTTATTATCAAGTTATAAATACTGGAAAAAAATTGGAAACATTAATTTTTCATTCATCATTTTTGGTATTACAGAACATATCTCGTAAATTTCTCCCAAATTTCCAATAGTTTGTATTGCTATCACAGCAAGCAACTGTCAGTGTGTGTTGCTGTCACAGCAAGCAACTGTCAGTGTGTGTTGCTGTCACAGCAAGCAACTGTCAGTTTGTGTTGCTATCACAGCAAGCAACTGTCAGTGTGTGGATGATGACTTTACTCCAGTCAGTGTGTACAAGAATGGTTTATACTATCTGGATTGATTCCATCAACCTCAAAAACGTATTTTATTTTCGTCTCAACTCGAGATAGCGCGCGGTGCACGCCTCTTAATGAGAATTGTTTGTGTTTGTGTGCAGTAAAGTACATCAAGATTACCTAATACCATTTTAATCCTTTGCAGCCGAATCCTTTAGTGAACCGAGACGATCAAAAGGTTTTCAGTGAGCCTGCAGCAACTCCTGCGGAGAACATCAGCCGTTTTGAATGTGTTACTGTTAAACAAGAATTACCAGATGTTTGTGAGACACAAGATGAAACAAAAGTGGAACATTTTGAGTATGGTATGTTTTTAAAAAACATTTAATTTATTGGTCAATAAATACCTTGATATATTGCCAAGGTATTATGATTCTATGTTACATGATTTTAGTATAGACATACAAAAATAATAATAATAGGTAATAATAGTCCCCCGATCGAATTCCGATCACGGTGGCCAATCTCAGCTGAGATCAGCCAAGTATAATCTATATATATAAAAATGAAACCCGTTTTTCGTTGTCACGACATCACATGAAAACGGCTTGACCGATTTGGCTGATTTTTTTTTTAATATGTTCCTTGAAGTTCAGTGATGGTTCTTACGGAGAGAAAAATTCTAAAAAAAAAAAAGTTAGGTAAAGTAGGGTAGGTAGGGTAGTGTAGGGTAGTGTAGGGTAGTGTAGGGTAGTGTAGGGTAGTGTAGGGTAGTGTAGGGTAGTGTAGGGTAGTGTAGGGTAGTGTAGGGTAGTGTAGGGTAGTGTAGGGTAGTGTAGGGTAGTGTAGGGTAGTGTAGGGTAGTGTAGGGTAGTGTGGGGTAGTATAGGGTAGTGTAGGGTAGTGTAGGGTAGTGTAGTGTAGGGTAGTGTAGGGTAGTGTAGGGTAGTGTAGTGTAGGGTAGGTAGGGTAGTCATTTGACGGGAGCGAAGCCGCGGGTAAAAGCTAGTATAATAATAATAATATAGCCGTTTATTCCAAGATACCATAATTATTACAATTCAAATATTGTTAGTTTGTTAATAAGTTTTCCTTAAACTATGTTAGTATTTGTTAGTTCTTTGGTATCCGGACCCCTTTTTGGGTAAAGGCCTCCTCCAGGTTCTTCCACATGTGCCTGTCCTCGCCTAGGTCTAGCCAGTTCAGCCCACCTGCTCATTGGTCTATACCTTATTTCAGATAAGCTTGCAATAAAGTACATTGACCTTTTCCTTATATCTCTGCGATGGTACATGAAAAACAAACAATGAACTGTTTTTCATTAGTAGAAAACGTAAAGGATCGCAATAGATGTCGATTCAAGACAGTTTTATGTCATTATTTCCGTTTTTGAAATGAAGAATGTCAATAAATGTAGGTGGGTCAATGACTTTTATTGCACGTTTATCTGGAATGACCTTTACCAACATTCCTTTTCCCCTTTGGGCCCTTCCATCGTGTGATCTCGATTGTCCATCTTTTGTCGGTGTACCGTGACATGTGTCCTGCCTAGGGCTTGCAATATCCGCTCATTTTTACTATCCGGATAATACGGATAATGCGGATAATACGGATATTTTTATAAATAAAATTGTTAAGCCTTTGTAACAGGTTTTAATCCGTCTGTTGAGTTAAATGACAAAGTAATAAGAAACTATATCAATATTTTAAGTAACAATCTCATAAAAAAATGATTCATTTTTCAAAATTATACATTATAACACCAATACTGCACAAATAATTTGTAGAATGGACACAAGGGAACCAATATAATAAATATGGAAACCATACCCATGGCGGACACAAATGAAATTAGATGAGTGTTATGATATAAGGCTCGGATTTACTATGGCATTAGTCACATTACTGTGAGCTGTGAGCCACGGGAATCTTGAAAAAGTCAAGTGTTATAAACTGATATGAGGAATATGAATAAAATGCTAGTTCATTAAAATATTTTTACTCAATTTGATCCAAATCAAGCATAAGATCATTTAAGAAGGCAGCAAGTGCGTCTGTTGCTTCCTGATAGCTAACGAAAGACTGCGCAGAGGGCGGTGAGTCAGTGCGCGAGCGTAACAAAACTAGTTTGGCCTAACTAATGTGCGAAAGAGACAGCGTATACATGCCTCTAAATATCGGCTCATTAGTGCACCATGCTGTATGCTATCGAAATTCTTTTATGCCTTTAATGATGGAATCAAATCCTCTGAAACCGTTTGTTTTTTATTTTTTCAAACGATCCTGTACATTTTTCTCCATCGATTTTTAAATAAATTACTATATACAATGAAAGGTCATATTATTACCCTTAGTTTAAAACTATTTTAATTACCACTCTTCGCAAAGCGGGTTAGATACGCCCAATGACCTTTAATAGTATTTGTGTAGTATCAGTGTCAGTAAACAAAAACAATTCAAATTAAAAAGGAGATCTTACATTATTAAAACAAATAAAAATATCACTTTCCATAGTCTTAATAAAAGTAGTATGAATCAAATTATAAATCAAAAATGAACAAAATATTTCAGAGTAAACAAATAACCTTTTATAATAAAATATTAAGCAAAGCACAATCTCGAAAATTTGAACATTACATGTTCACTTTCTAAAATTATACAATTAACATCTATATATACAAATAATTTGTATCTTTTCAAACCAAAAACAATTCTAATGAAATAAAAATGATTGCAATTTGATATTGAATTTGATAAAAATGATAGAAATGATTGCAATTTTGTGATAAATTCACAAAATTGCAATCATATAAGATCAATGAGATCATATAAACCTATTTAAAAATAATAACATCACTTTTCTTATAAAATCAACTCAGTTATTAGGTAGGCAACAATAGTACAAATCAAATTTATAATACAACAATTGGCAGTAGCGGTAGTCTGCCAGGCAAACGCGTGTGCAGCTCGGCGGCGGGCGGCGCGGGTGCTGCGGGGAAGGACAGCGCGCTGGAGACAGTAAAGCGCTGATGTATGCGACGCATGGCGTAAACTAAAACACCTTTTGGGGGGAACGACAAATATCCGTAAAATCCGGATAGTCAGTCCAGTAAAATCCGGATTTGAAAATCGGCGGATATCCGGATAATACGGATATCCGGATATCCGGATTGCAAGCCCTAGTCCTGCCTGATTTTAGTATAGACACACAAAAATAATGTAGGTATAATACCTGGCAAATAAGTTGGCAAGTTTCGCGCATGGTGCACAAAAAAGCGAATGAGCGAACGGGACGTAACGCAGTGCGGAGGCAAAAGTCGTCTAACGCACCAATCATAAACTACTATTATAATACTGCACCAATCGCGTGCCGGATCGGCGTTACCTCATACCCCGCGTCCCGTTTGACCATCAAATAGATCTAAAAAACGATTTCTGCGCATTGCCAAGTTACGTGCCGCCAGTTATATGTGTGGTGTATGGACATAATATTAATTGTGTTACGAAAAACAGGGACGAAGTAGGATCGGTTCACACCGAGGCGCGACGCTACGCTGTGAGCACATTTTAAAAGAGCTACTCAAAATATAACTTTATTAACTACACGAAAAGATACACATTTCATTGTGAGAATCCAGAATACGTAGCATCACACAGCGCTGCGCCTCGCGATGCCTCGCGGCGTAGAGCGACGCATCAACTTGTCTTTACGTCCAGACTTCACAGACCAAGCGACTTAACTGCGTCAAGAATTGATGCAAAAATATATAATGATAGCCTGGGGTCTTGTTATAATCGGACGCAATGTAGAAGAGGAAGCGAAAGAAGAATGCAATAAACCAAATTAAACTTAAACTCTTTAAGACTCGTCATACAGATTAGTACAACAGGCTAAAATCCTACTCTAATGCCCGTTTTCAATAACCTACCACAGTTCATAGATAGATAGCTATCCCCGATAAACAGTAAGATTCTATCATCATCTTCTATCTATCAATTCACAACTTTTGGAAGGAAATGCTATCCGTCGGTAGGTTACAGGAAAGCAAGTAAGGGCAAAAGGATAGATTTATTTTTCTTTAGTAGCTGCAACTGTAGATAGCTTATTGAAAACGGGCATAAAGTACATGAAACAAGCGTGAGATGATTCTACAGTCTGCGATGCGTGCGTTTACCGTTATTTTATAGACGGATCCAATTTCTTCAAAAGGCCATCTCGGACACTAATCTGCATGGTTTACGTATGATTTGACCAATACATTGTGTATGGACTTTAAAAGAGACTTTGACCCCTGAGTTTGTTTCGGTGTTTCTTCTCAGGGTAGTTAGTCAGAAAACACCGGCCTCATCTAGTAAAAAGCCCAAAAAAAATTTACGTGTAAGTGTTTGAAAACCTATAGGTACCTAGTCCGTCTAATGAAAGCGCGACCTGAGAAAAAGAGGTTAAATCCAAAAAAAAATGTATGTGGTATAACTAACTAGTAGGAGAATCATGTCTTGACACTTCACAATTTTATTTCCTAGATTTGCGGCTGAATAATGTTGCCAATTAAATTACAAAAAAAATCCAGGTCACGCTTTCATTAGACGCACTCTATTTACAAAATAAATACAATTTCTAAAGAGGCCAACAAAGAAGTCACTTCGTTAGACTGCCTGACACAGCGGGAAACTACATAATTAAGCTATAGACGTGATATCTTATTCTATATTAAAATTTGTACGTACTTGTTGGTTTATACAGTAATCCCGCGCCTGTGTTAACAAGTAGCTCTTCACTGTTTTTGCAGAACTGGAACTGGAACATCTAAACAACAGCTATTCCGACGCAGAAGATATACCGGCACAACAGTCCAAACATGGTGAACCTTCAATTAAAATAAAAACGGAGGTGGAAGAAGAACCGAGTAAGAAGCGAAGAGCCAGTGACACGACACGTAAGTATTAGTTAGTGAATCACTATGTGAGCGAACACGCCTATCCTAGTTTCCGCACTTAGTCACGCTGGACCATTATGCGTGGGTCATCTGGCCTTTACTCCAACCAGCTCACCTCCTTCCAAAAGCAAACTAGCTTCTTAGGCTTGTTCAGGGTATCTGTCATTGACTTCGGTGTTCCCAGGATTTGTGTTTTCATGTCACTGACGGCTGTGCACTCTAGGAGTACATGCGTGACAGTTTCCTCTGCCTCCATGCATCCTCTGCACAGAGGACTGTCCGTAATACCCAGTGTGAAAAGTGCACGCCGACTGGTTTCACAACATGAACTTACCAAAAACAACTTCAGGCGTCCTGTCTGTACACTCTAGAGCAGCACACACACACTGCTACACCTCGAGTAGTTGCTCTCGCTGGAGAGCACACTCCTGCTGCCAAATGTCTCACATCACGTCTGCTTAAAGTACTCAACACTGATTGTAGTTACGATTAGACTATGTAATTGCAGCTGATTTTGTCAAATCCTTTGATCTTTCTTCATTCTTGATCTTGATTATAATTGAAAACCTGCAAAACGCAACTTTCAAAAACAATAAAATAAAAACCAATTCGTTTTGATTGTGCTTTGCCGGAGGTCGTGGCTTCGATTCCAACCCAGGACAAATGTTTGTGTGATGAGCGCGATCATTTGTTCTGTGTCTGGGTGCCTACCAGACCTCCTCAACCCAATAACTGGGGTAACAGGGTACTTCATGGCAAGACTGGAGTCAGATTAACTGACTTCTGACTATCCGTAATGACTGTAAATGACAGCCGGGACCTACGGCTTAGCGTGCTTTCCGAGGCACGGAGGAAACTCTTTATGTTAAGATGGTCACCCATCCACAGACCAACCTAGGGAAGCGTTGCTTAACCTTGAAGTCGACTTGTGTTCTATTACTTACACTGAGCTACCAAAAAAAAATTACGCAGTGGTTAAAAACTTTTCCTGTATATAAAAATCAATTGCTGTTCGTTAGTCTCGCTAAAACTCAAGAACGGCTGAACGGATTTATCTTATCTTGGTCTTGAAATATTCATGGAGGTCTAGGGAAGGTTTAAAAGGTGAAAAAAAATCGAAAAAACAAAGAAATTAGGCAGTACGAAGTCTGCCGGGTCCAGCTAGTTATTATTAAGTATAATATTATTGTGTTTAGAATTATATGTGTATAAAAAACAGAGGAGCTCGTGGCTAGATAATAACAGCCGCACAGGTCGATCTTCAAGGTTAAGCAACGCTTGCCGAGGTTGGTCTGTGGATGGGTGACCATCTTAACGTAACGAGTTTCCTCCGTGCCTCGGAAAGCACGTTAAGCCGTAGGTCCCGGTTGTCATTTGTAGATCTTTGGCAGTCGTTACGGATAGTCAGAAGCCAGTAAATCTGACTCCAGTCTTGCCATGAAGTACCGTGTTACCCCAGTTATTGGGTTGTAGAGGTCTGGTAGGCAGCCGCTCCTCGTAAAATACTGGTATTCAGCTAAATCCGGCTTGACTGGAAGCCGACCCCAATATAGTTGGGAAAAGGCTAGGCAGATGATTATTGTGTTTAGAATTGGATGTTTACTAGATTTATGATCACAGGTGCGGTCGAGTCGAAGAAACAAAATCTACACGTACGAGAGAAAAAACTAGAAGATGTGATCGCAGAGATTCAGAAGAAGAATGTAGAGTCGACAAAAGTTACCCAGAACACTCCAAGCGATTCGTTCACGCTTATTCCAAAATTCCAAGAACTTCTAGCCAATACAAAACCTCAAATTAATATAAGTCTGACCTTAGCCCCAAGTGGTAGTAATACTAGTAAAAAACGTAAAGCAACAAAAGATATTCGTATACACACTGACGAAAAATCTTTCAAATGTGACGTCTGCCAGATCAGTTTTATTCGGAAAAATCATTTAACGAATCATTTACGTACGCATACCAGGGAAAAACCGTTCGAATGTAAACAATGTCAGCTTAGTTTTAGCCAGAAGGTTCATTTAACAAATCACATCCGTATGCACACTGGCGAGAAACCTTACAAATGTGAAGAATGTCAACTTTGTTTTAGTCGGAAAGATTATCTAACAAGACACATGCGTGCCCACACTGGTGAAAAACCCTACATTTGCAAAGAATGTCAGCGATGTTTCAGTCAGAAAGTTCATTTAACAAGACATATGCGTACGCACACTGTCGAAAAACCTTACAAGTGTGAAGAATGTCAGCTTGTCTTTACTCAAAAGGGTCATTTAACAAGTCATATTCTTAGGCACACTGGCGAGAAACCTTACAAATGTGAAGAATGCCAGCTGTGTTTTGAGTGGAAGCAACAGTTAACAAGTCACAATCGTACGCACACTGGTGAGACACCTTGTAAAACTGAGGAAACCTGTTAGTATAGATTTAGTTGAGTAAAAAACATTTTGGTTGTAGACACGCTGGAGAAACTTAGATACCCACCATGGTAAAGTGTACTTAATTAATCTTTATGTATACAATATGTTGATTTGAAAGTGTATGGCATTTAGGGAGGTAATCATGTTAGTGATACTCGACCCGAATCAATAATAAAATGAGTACCTATACATATTTTTTTTTTTTGCATTATGGAAATTGGTACGTGTGAACTAGCTTTATTAAAACTCAGACAGTCGGATACTCGCCCTATAACTGCGCTTTCACACACACAAACACTATTTCATTGATACAAAGCACACTAGCACTTCCCGCACGTTTGTTTAGAGATTGTTCTGAAAACCAACTAAAATTAAAAAAATAAAATTTATTATTGATTAAGTGATGTATTATTATATGATTGTTTGTGACTTTTTTTTACAACCTCCCAAAATGCCATACACTTTCAAATCAACACGTTGTTTGTAGTTGCATCAAAGTATCGCTCCAACGTTGGAGTTACTTTTGTATCTAGATAAGCCGAACAATTGTTTTGTTAAGTTTATATTCTTGCTTGAGCTCGTGGCTAGATAATAACAGCCACACGGGCCGATCTTCAAGGTTCAACAACGCTTGCTAAGGTTGATTTGTGGATGGGTGACCATCTTAACATACCGAGTTTCCTTCGTGCCTCGGAAAGCACGTTAAGCCGTAGGTCCCGGCTGTCATTTGTAGATCTTTGGCAGTCGTTACGGATATTCAGAAGCCAGTAAATCTGACTCCAGTCTTGTCATGAAGTACCGTGTTACCCCAGTTAATGGGTTGTGGAGGTCTGGTAGGCAGCCGCTCCTCGTAAAATACTGGTATTCAGCTAAATCCGGCTTGACTGGAAGCCGACCCCAATATAGTTGGGCAAAGGCTAGGAAGATGATGATGATAATATTAATTGACGACTTCAAAAAAGGAGGAGCCTATATTACTTTTTAAGTATATCTAGCCACAGTTTCTCAAGATGAAATTCTATAACCAGCTTACAATGGGCCTCATCAGAAGACTTAGTCACCCAAAGGGCGATATGCACGGAGTGTCCTTGTGTGATCCCATCAGAGGTAAGGATATCTGCAAGAGAACCAAAGCTACCGACATAGCTTGAGCAGTCGCCTTTAAGGTGAAAGCGTCAGGGTAACCCGCGAAACTCAAATTTTCTTTCGTTTTTTGCAATTTGCAGGCCAGTGGTAGATTGTATGAAGTTAAAAATACGTGTTTGACCTTGAAAAAATCGTTCCTACACTTAAGTGAGCTTGGAGGCTTGTATTTTTGATTTTTATGGTTATAATTATGTAACTAGTTAAGTTTTACAGTCGCTAAAGTATTTTTAATTTCACACAAGACACAACCTACCACTGGCCTGGAAATTGCAAAAAACGTAAGAAAATTTGAATTTCGCGGGCTACCTTGACGCTTCCCCCTTAAGTGGCAGTGGGCAGAGCACATTGCTCGCAGAACAGATGGTCCATGGAGACGAAATCTTCTGCAGTTAAGCCCTCGCACAGGAAGACGCAGCGTTGAAAGGCCTCTCACTAGTCTCATCATAGAGCTCATCTGTCTGATGAGCTGGTGAGGTTCACGGGAATCGTATGTCATTGTTTTTTTTTTTACTTTCAAAGCAATCTCGCGTAAAATGTCTAGAGCATACTACACTTTGTAGGAAAAACACGTTCTCTGAGTGTTCGGCCACAAGGGAAGTGCGGGCGCGGCGCGGCCATTTCTAACATGTAGTGCTTCTACCTTAATCTGGTTTGGGGTATGTAGTCGTACACTGGCTCACTGACACACCAAGTAGCTATGCCCATCGCGTCCGGTTGCGCCGGCGCTCATCCACGCCCGGCGGCTGATCCCGCCCACCACTACTTGTGCGAGTGAGACAGCGTTAGTACCTCTTTGCACAGATACACAGACACTACAGTGTCCACAGAAAGCACGCGGGACGCGGGCGGGCGTCTCATTCCTTAGCTCGTCTGTACGAGCGGCAACCCGCGCAATCGCAACCAAAACCAAATGCCGCGTACAGACATAAGAAATGTAACACGCAATGAAAGAATTTGCCGTCCACATTGTCGCAACGTATAACCGGCGGCACGTAACTTGGCAAGAGTCATAGTTACGCAGAAATCGGTTTTTTAGATCTATTTGATGGTCAAGTGGGACGCGGGGTATAAAGTAGCGCCGATCCGGCGCGCGATTGCTGCAGTATTATAATAGTAGTTTATGATTGGTGCATTAGTCGACTTTTGCCTCCGCACTGCGTTACGTCCCGTTCGCTTTTTTGAGCACCATGCGCGAAATTACCCCCACTACGTCAATTTCTTGCCAACTTATTTGCCGGGTGTTGTATCATGCAATGTAACAAAATTCCCATAGTGTGGACGCCTTGCGCGCACGAACCGCGCACATTACGCGCGCGAACAGAGCATTACAACTCGTCCGGCATTTGTCGGGTTTTTCGCCGAACACAAAGGGGCGCGCAGTGTGGACGGGTTGTGTGTTTGTACTGAGCTATGTTGATCATCATCTGCCTAGCCTTTTCCCAACTATATTGGGGTCGGCGCTTCCAGTCAAGCCGGATTTAGCTGAATATCAGTATTTTACGAGGAGCTCGTGGCTAGATAATAATAGCCGCACAGGTCGATCTTCCAGGTTAAGCGACGCTTGCTTAGGTTGGTCTGTGGATGGGTGACCATCGTAACATATCGAGTTTCCTCCGTGCCTCGGAAAGCACGTTAAGCCGTTGGTCCCGGCTGTCATTTGGAGATCTTTGGCAGTCGTTCGTTCGTACCGTGTTACCCCAGTTAATGGGTTGTGGAGGTCTGGTAGGCAGCCGCTCCTCGTAAAATACTGGTATTCAGCTAAATCCGGCTTGACTGGAAGCCGACCCCAATATAGTTGGGAAAAAAGCTAGGCTGATGATGATGACGAGGAGCGGCTTCCTATCAGACCTCCGCAACCCATTAACTGCGGTAACACGGTACTTCATGGCAAGACTGGAGTCAGATTTACTGGCTTCTGACTATCCGTAACGACTGCCAAAGATCTAGAAATGACAGCCAGGACCTACGGCTTAACGTGCTTTCCGAGGCACGGAGGAAACTTGTTATGTTAAGATGGAGCTGTGCGGCGGTTATTATCAGTGATAGGAATAGGTAGTGCCCACTTGCCTAAACTTCGAAGAACAGAGACAAGAAACGGAGCCTTCCTTAGGACTACATTTTTTCCGAGACATATGTCCCGAAATTTCGAGACAACACTTAAATACATTTCAAAAAATTGTTATTTGGAATAAGTAATTCGTCTATATTTACCTAAAGTTTGCGACTTATTCTCTAGTAGAAAGAATTTATCGTTAAAAAAAACAGCCAAGAGCGGGTCGGCCCACGCTCAGGGTAGGGTTCCGTAGTTCCCCGTCCGTCACAATAAGTATCCCCACGTTTTCAAATACATTTCCAAAAATTTAAGTGTTGTCTCGAAATTTCGGGAGTCTCGAAAAAAAATGAGTCGTAAGGAAGTCTCCGTTTCTTGTCTCTGTTCTTCGAAGTTTAGGCAAATAGGCACTACCTATTCCTATCACTGGTTATTATCTAGCCACGAGCTCCTCCGGTACTGAGCTATGTTCGCCGCGCGCAACAGTGAAACCGATGCGAGCACGTCCTGCTCGGTTCGTGCGCGCAGTGCCGTAACTAGGGCGGTGCTAGCGGTGCCCAGGCACAGGGCGCAGACTCTGAAGGGGCGCAAAAATGTCATATCTTTAGCCCTTTTTGTTTGTATTGTACTTCTTTCGAGGGGCGCAGTTATAGAAGCTCGCACCGGGCGTATAAAAGACTAGTTACGGCTCTGCGTGCGCGCTCTGCGTCCACTCTTATGTAATGCTCCTTTCATGTTACATTGCATGATACGTTTCGCAAATCTGTACGCGGCACAAGGGGCCCGCAGTCGCGCTACAAGTGTGGCCGTGCACTGAGTGTTGCTATGATCAAAATTTCTTTCATCTTTAAGTCATCATCGTTGGGAAATCTGCAATTTTTAATACATACAAAATACTTACATGATTTTTTAAGTAATATACAGAGATCGGAATTAGTTAGTTATTTTTGTACTTAAAAGCCGCGCTAGATAAACTAGCAAGAAAGGTCATTGACCCACCTACATTCCCTGACATAATATCAAAAACGGACATAAAGCTGTCTTGAATCGACATCTATTGCGATCCTTTACGTTTTCTAGTAATGGAAAACAGTTCATTGTTTGTTTTTCATGTACCATTGCAGAGATATTAGGAAAAGGTCAATGTACTTTATTGCGAGTTTATCTGGAATAAGGTATACACAGTTCTTTTTTTTAATTGTTATAAACTAGTGCTTGACTGCGATCCCACCTGATGGTAAACAGTGATGCAATCGTCGATGGTGAGGCACACTAGTTTATTAAGAGCCTATTCACTCTAGCCTTGAAGACACCTAAATTATAATTGGACGGGAAAACCGCAGCAGGCAAATTATTCCAGTCCTTCGATATACGCGGTATAAACGACAAGGCGAAACGCTTAGTCCGGACCGTAGAGGTTTCTACAAAGATTTTGTATAGCGAAAGAATAAAGTGGATATGACTTAAAATGCTGTGATTAATTTTAAAGAGCAGAAAAAATATTAATCAACAAAAAAAGGATTTACTTGAACACAATTTAAACCATTGCACGCGCTGCTAAAGTTAGGTACATCAACAACATGGGATATCCAAAGTTGCAAAATCCTAATGCGAAAATATGCACAACAACTGTTGTATGTCTTTTAATATAAGGTTTCCTTTTTATAAATTGTAATCTTGGCGTACAATTAAGTTTAAATAAATATATAAACTAGGCATTCATTTTGGTTTTATTTGCTTTAGAATTAAAAGTAAGGGTCAGTTCACACCGAGACGCGACGCGACGATGCAGGAAGAGGCCAGTGATTTCGCGCTACGCCGCGCGCCGCATTGCAACGTTGCGAGGCGCATAGTAAAATCATTGGCAACACGACATCGTGAACGTAAAAACGTTCCGCTGCGCAGCGAGACGCCGCGCGGCGTCACGAGGCGCAGCACTGCATGAAGCAACGTATTCTAAATTCTCACAATGAAATGTGTATCTTTTCGTGTAGTAAATAAAGTGCTAAATTGAGTCACTCTATTAAAATGTACATGCAGCGTCGCCTCGCGTCGCGTCTCGGTGTGAGCTGACCCTAAACTTACAACTGCTGCAAATGGCGAAAAGGACATGGATAACCGACTGATCCAGCACATCCCCACGAATAGGATCTGACACTAACCCTTAGTATTTAAACATTCATTCATGCGACCCGCCCCGGCTTCGCACGGGTGCAAAATGATCAGTGTTTCCCTACTATACTGGGCGTGGGACAGCCCTCCACTAAGTTTAAGGGCTTGCTCAGTAGACGAATCTGAACATACTCCCACATTTTTTTTTAAAATAAATTAAATATATTAAATACTCCAACATCTTTTTGGTCCTTCGAGCCGGATTGGGTCATTTGGTCCTCACTGGTCCTTTTGATCCATCGAGCAACAAAAAAAGGTGAGTCGAATCAATATTTGAATCATCGAACTTACGAACCAGCAGAGATAACGTCTACTGCTAAAAACCTGCGGGGATTACGTCTACCGCTACCAACCCATAAACAAGGAATAATCTGCGGGGATAACGTCCACTGCGATTGAAACTACACAACACCTATAACCAACTACTATCTAGTAACAATGTCGAAAGAAGACTACGTCGAGTTTGTAGAACTTATAACCAAGCAACAAAGCAGCTACGAGAACATCAAGGCTCTGCAAACTAACTACAAAAAGGATTCTGCGAAGAGAAAGTCCATAGATTACCTCAACAAACGCATCGAAGCTTTGCAATCCCTCTGGGATGAATTTCGGACGAATCACGAGGTCTTGAAGAAGTACGAGTCTGTCCAGAGCGACCATGACTACTTCGAGAAGAACATTTTCGAAATAACAAGAAGCATGTTCAATGAAACAATGCAATCGATGAATCAACTACGAGACAACTTGTTAAACGAACCGGGATTTTCGGGTTTCTCAAAACCGAGAACCCCACAACCACAAGAAACCCCGCTGTCCGATACAGCTGGTGTAAACCAACAAAACGAGATGAACCAACGCGTATCAATGCTGTTACGTAACCAAACATGTAACTTCAACGCCTTGAAGCGAGCGGTCTCCAAAATGAATCTGGATGATATGAAAGAGAAGTGGCAACTTCAAGATCACCTAAACATACTGAGTGCTAAGTGGGAGTCTATCGACAAAATACATTGGGAGTTAAGCTACTTACTGCAAGGAAACGACAAGGATTATGAAGCAGAATATGACCATTGGGAACAAGTCTACGACAACCTAAAGGCAGATTTGAATAGAAAAATCTTTGAAACATCTCATTACGAAAAAACAACCCCACGGATGGAATTGCCGGAGTTCAATGGCGCTTTCAGCAACTGGATCTCTTTCAGAGATTTATTCATTGAGATGATTCATAACAATCCAACGCTAAACAAAACGCAGAAGATGAAGTTCCTAAAATCTAAATTGAAAGGCGAAGCAGAGAAGTTAATTAAACACCTACCTGTGAGTGCTGAGAACTACGACTCATGCCTCAATATAATCCAGCATCGCTACGACAATAAGCGACTACTTTTCGTATCATACGTGGACACACTTCTCAATCAATCATCTATCGATAAACCGAACTCGAGTAACTTGAAAAAGCTGTATGACACAACCAAAGAGTGTCTGAATGGCCTAGAGAACATTGACATCAACGTTCCAGTATGGGGTCCACTTATCGTACACTTACTGTCTTCCAAACTGGATGATGTCACCTACGGGGACTACATTAAAAACATGAAACATTCAAGAGAGCTTCCAGATTTAAATGAGTTTATGGAGTTCCTGGAATTACAATTTATGACGCTGGAAACATCGCGAACTAAGAAAAACGGTGTAAAACAAAATAATTCATCAAATAACCAACATAAAAATTATAATAACAATAAGTCAACGAACTTTAAAGACTCGGAAAAGTGGACAAAAACCTACCATGCATCGCTGCGGAAATGTCCACTCTGCAAAAATGATCACGCGCTAAGGCAATGTTCGACATTCCTGAACATGGATATCGCAACGCGAAACCAAACAACAAGTAAACTGAACGTATGCAAAAATTGTTTATTTAGTCACGGCGACAACAAATGCAACTCAACGAAAAGATGCCGCACCTGTAATTTTAAACACCATTCCCTTCTTCATGATGACAATCTGAAAGGGCAACAATCAAAGCCAACCACCTCAACGGCGGCTGAGCGAACATCTAACCACATCAACGGTGAACAAGAGATACTCTTAACGACTCTTCAACTCAAGGTCAAAAACAAAGAAGGAGATTACGTCATCCTTCGAGCGTTACTGGATCAAGGCTCTCAAGTTACCTTGATTACAGAAAACGCTGCTCAACGATTGAACTTACCCCGAAACAAAATGCACGCGGCTATCACTGGCGTGGGCACTATAATGGGTTCCAGTAAAGGGATGACTAAATTGGAATGTAAATCCATCCACTCAGAGTACACATTCCAAACGGAGGCATTAGTGATGAGTAAACTCATCAACAATCTGCCGAACTCCTCAATCGACACATCGAACTGGACACATCTGCACAATATTAAGTTAGCCGATCCAGACTTTAACATCTCAGGGCCCATCGATTTACTTCTAGGAGCAGATATTTACTCTGAGGTGATCTTAGAAGGAGTACTAAAACATAACAATAACTCTCCTGTAGCGCAACAAACCAAGTTAGGCTGGATACTGTGCGGTGCTACAAAGAAATTCAACTGTCTAGTTACTCTAACGGAGCTAGACAAAATAACAACCTTTTGGGAGATAGAAGACATTCCTTCAGAACCTGAAACAACAACGAAAGACGAATTCTGTGAAAAACATTACAAGGAAACAACAGAGCGATTGAGCAACGGGCGTTATGTCGTGAAGATGCCGATGAACACCGACTATGAACAAAACCTTGGAAAATCCAAGCCTCAAGCCATAGCACAATTTCTTCATTTAGAAAAGAAAATGGCGAAACAAGAACACTTTGCTAAACTGTACAAACAATTCATCCGAGACTACATCGAATTAGGTCACATGAAACCAGTGACAGAATCCGAGAGTCGAGTACAAGCCTACCTTCCACACCACGGCGTGGTGAGGGCTTGCTCTACTACGACTAAACTGCGAGCTGTATTCAATGCATCCATGAAGACAGACTCCGGCTACAGTCGTAACGATCTGATGGAAAAAGGGCCCAACCTTCAATAGGACATTTTATCTCTAATCATAAAATGGAGGAGCTATAAATATGTTCTAACGGCGGACATCGAAAAAATGTATCGTCAAATCCTTATTCATCAAGATCAACAACATCTACAAAGGATAATCTGGAGGAAATCCTGCAGAGAACCCCTTAGAGAGATGCAGCTGTGTACTCTTACTTACGGTACCAAAGTCGCACCATTCATTGCGATGCGCACTCTCCAACAACTAGCTGAAGATGAGGGCGACGCTTTCCCTTTGGCCCAAAAGGCGCTGCAAAACGAATTCTATATGGATGACGCCATCACTGGACACCATACCATAGAAACAACAAAGTTGCTGCAAAAACAGCTTAGCGAACTACTAAAGAAAGGTGGTTTTGTTTTACGAAAATGGTCCACGAATGAACCATCTATTCTTAAAGAACTACAGGGGGAAGAGAAAAATCTCAACAACGATTTTAACTTCAAGCAGCAAGAGTTCAGCAAAACACTCGGACTCACATGGAATGACTCAAGCGACACATTCCATTTTATTAGCGAAGTGCCTGCCAATAACAAAACTACACCATACACTAAACGCAGGCTTTTGTCAGAGATAAGCAAGATCTACGATCCGCTAGGATGGTTGGCACCAATGACCATCCAAGCTAAACTCTTATTTCAAAAATTGTGGAGTGACGACTGTCAAAATACTGGCTGGGATGAAAACGTACCCGATATCATCGAAAAAGAATGGCTGAAAATTATTTCCGATCTACCAAATATAAACAAAATCACTTTACCAGGATGGTTGAAGAACGTAAACAAAACGATCGAATTGCAAGCCTTCTGTGACGCGAGCGAGAAAGCCTACGCATGCGTTATTTACAGCCGAACTACGTCACCTACAGGCCACTACGTAACAACTCTACTCGCAGCAAAGACTAAGGTAGCACCACTCAAAAAGAAAACTACAATACCGAGGTTGGAATTATGCGCCGCACTTCTGCTAGCGAAGCTACTGGAAAAGATAACTAAGATCCTAGCAGATTACGATCTAAGGATACACTGCTGGACGGACTCTAAAGTAGTTTTAGCATGGCTTCAAGGAAGTCAATCAAAATATGAAAAGTATATAACAAACAGAACGACACAAATAACACACATCGTACCTGCGATAAACTGGGGTTACGTAAAAACAAACGATAACCCTGCCGACTGTGCGACAAGAGGACTTCCACCATCGAAACTGGTGAACTTTTCCCTGTGGTGGGAGGGTCCTAAATGGCTTAAGGAACAAGAAAAACAGGACAATAACTTAAAAGAAACTTATACTACAACTGAGGGTTTTCTAACAAACTGTTATGCGACAAATAGTACGGAACCCATACCAATTAAAAATGAATTAATCGATTCATTACTTGAGCGGCATAGCAACATAGATCGTATTACAAGAATACTCGCTTGGATAATACGTTTCGCCGATGTATTACGAAACAAAAGGAGGTCAAATGAGTGTAATGAACTAAACTTGTATGAAATAAATAACGCTACAGAAGTAATTATCAAGGCAGTACAAGGGAATTATTTTGAAAAAGAAATAAAATCTCTCCACGATGGGGGAAAACTTCCTACCAAAAGCACCATTTTGAAACTCAACGCATTTTTGGACTCTGCTGGCGTTTTACGCGTCGGTGGTCGTCTAAATCAATCAAACTTGCCAGTTGACACTAAACATCCCATCCTCATCCCGGGAGAGGGAAGACTCACTCAACTATTAATTGAAAAGGCACATCAACGGACACTACACGGTGGAGCAAGATTAACGCTAGCTTACACTAGAAAGAAATACTGGATCATCGGTGGCAATCGAACTGTCAAGAAGCGACTGCGGCAATGCATCCGTTGCCGTCGATACGCAACAACTCCAACTGAACAGCTAATGGGAAACCTTCCCAAAGAAAGGATCACACCGTCAAGACCATTTTCACATACTGGCGTGGACTTTACAGGTCACGTAGGTGTGAAGATAAACAAAGGCCGCGGAATAAAAACTTGCAAAGGCTATATAGCCATATTTATATGTATGTGGACGAAAGCAGTACATATAGAACTTGTTTCGGACCTATCAACGCAAACTTTCATCGCTGCACTAAAACGGATGTGTGCCAGAAGAGGCACCCCAAAGCATATGTATTCCGACAACGGAACCAACTTTGTAGGAGCAGCAAAGGTATTATATGAGGAGTTCCAAACATACAGAACAATGCTATCTTCAGAGTTCTTTAAAGAAATCAATGACCTTGAAATTGAGTGGCACTTCAACGCTCCATCGTGGCCATCGGCAGGTGGATTATGGGAAGCTGCTATACGCTCAATGAAAACACACCTGAAACGCGTAATCGGACAACAGAAACTAACCTACGAGCAATTTGCAACTCTTCTTACACAAATCGAAGCGTGCATGAATAGCAGACCACTGAGTCCGTTATCTGAAGATGTAGAAGATCTGGACTATCTCACTCCTGGGCACCTACTCACGGGAAGTCCGACGCTCACACTACCACTTAATGAACCTGAAGAAATGAAATCAATAGACATCAGGAACAATTGGAATCTCATAGAGCTTATGCGCCGCCACTACTGGGATCGCTGGTCGAAAGAATACCTTCATTTACTTCAAAACCGAAACAAATGGCAACGAACCAGAGATAATATACAAAAAGGGCAACTAGTTCTCGTCAAGGAAAATAATCTACCTCCGTGTAGGTGGGCTATGGACCGCGTCGTAGAACTGCACCCAGGCAACGATAACCTAGTGCGTGTAGTAACGCTCAAGACACAAAGTGGAATACTAAAAAGACCTATCATCAAACTAGCCCCGCTACCTATCAACGAGGCAAGTGAGGGCATGGATTCACAGAAAGAGATTCCTGAATCGAAGCAATGCAAGAAAACTAAAGGGGCCAGTAAAACCCAAAGAGGGGCTAACAGCTTGCTCATGGTATTACTAGTACTGTTTACAATGCTACCATGCGGACAAACAACACCCCTGCAACATTTCAAAATAACACAGTTAGCTGAAAATCAACCCATTTACTTCGATCCTGCTGGAAATATTCAACTTATACACGATGAATGGAAACTACTAGTATACTACAATCTGACAACATTCTGGCAAAGTACAACAAAGGTCGAGAAATTTGTGAATCGTTAGCTCAACTATGCGACACAATGCCCAACGAACCATGCCACTCGACGACAAAACAACTCCAGTACGAACTGAACCAGTTGAAGGAATATAACGTATTGTTACGTTCTCAACATCAACAACGAAGGCGTCGCGGCTACGTCAACGGCGTAGGAAACATTGCACGAGCCCTGTTTGGAGTCCTTGATAGCGATTTCGCCGAAAAATACTCTCAAGACATTCAAAAGATCCAAACAAACGAACAATATTTGCTGGAGCTGATAAGAAATCAAACATTGATCATCGAAGCAGAAAACAACATCATAAAGAAAAATGAAGACTTTGTAAAAACGCAACTAGAAGTAATTCAGCAATTTATGAACGAAACAAGATACAATACAGCAGTGATAGAAAACAGATTTCAAATCATGAAAACAATGAATGACGTCAACGCTGGAGCCCTGACTGCCAGCTTACTACTGACAGTATTGAGAAGAAACCAACAAATGCGGCTAAACGCATTGACAGACATCTACAGAGGCAATTTGGATATGGAACTATTCACACCGGCACAATTGTCTGAACAACTCCACTTCATTGCTGGAATTATATCGAAAAGATTAACGCTACCCATTACAAACAGAAATGGTGCAAATATTAAAGATATCTACAAGATCATTTACGTCAAAGCACGGCTCACAGAACAATACCTACTGTTCGAACTACACATCCCACTACTAAGCGATGACGAATATACATTATATCGCAACATACCTATACCTACACAGCACGCGACTAACCAATGTCAAGTGATAGCGATAACAACAAAGTACATCGGAGTGAACTTCGTAAAAAATACCTATATACAGATGGAAGAGGCTGATCTTCATCAATGTACGACAATGGGGGTGGACAACTACATCTGCCACGCCTACACAACTATTAGCAACTTACATGGAGCCACAGCATCTTGTGAAGCAAAAATGCTTAGTCAAAATGTAAACAATATCACTTGCGATTGGATACCACAGCAATGCTCTGACCAATGGATAAAACTTCAGAGACCAAACATATGGCTGTATAACTGTATCAAGGAGTGTACGCCACGAATGGTATGCGAGAATCGTATTACAACGCTGACGATTGCTAAGTCAGGACTCATGGCCCTAGGTCAGGATTGTGTACTACAACACAAAGACGCTACTATATACTCACACAACGTTTTTAGTAGCTATACAAATATTGGAATGACTTTAGAGGTACCAACTATTGATCCACCAAATGACATCTGGAAAACTCTAAAGAATACGAAGATTGTGCTACCGAAACTAAACTTATCTGATGAGCACAAACAATTGGACAACAAGATAACCGCACAAAAGGCACGAGAAAATCTGCCCAGCGAGCTGAGTATCCACGACATCGGCAACTATACTATAAGTTCTTTGCTGGTGGGAGGAATCGTCGTTGCTATTATAGTATGGCTCATAAGAAGACATCTTCCGTCGTGCAAGAAAAGCAACATTTCTACCAACACTAAGACTCAACAGATACTTTCATCAACACCTCCAGAGAAGAAGTTAGAAAGTATAGAACTGAAGGAAATTGCAAACAAATCTGAAACAGATGATGGTCATTCGAAGTACCCAATGGGAACTAGATTTAAACTATAATCATTTGTAACTTGAAACTTTGTTTTTACTTATTATTTTATTGTTTTTATATTTTACTTTGTACTCTCTTTAAAACTTGTAATCCAACGTTAGTGATCTGAGTACGCCTATTATCTTTCCCTCGGGAGCATGTACGAGCCAATAATGCTCATACAGCGAAATTCATTTTGCACAATAAACACAACATTTTAAATTAGTCGTAACTACACCTCCGTCACGCGGTATTGTGTCAGTAAATAATAAGTGCGGCTCAGATACCTAAACATAACTTTCGATATTGATAAATAAACATTTTAAAGTTACTAAGTGGTTTGGTGTTTATCCTATACAACCTACAATAACTACTGGAGAATCGTCAACGGCGAAATACTCCAACACATACATAGGGACAGAGAAAGCGACTTTGTTTAATACAAGTACTATGTAGTGATTTAGTGTTTAATATTTTATTATAACTTTCCTGAATTATTAAACAAAAAAGGTAAGGTAATTGTTTTTGGCTTGGTTTGACATGACAATATCAAGGAGTACTGCAAGCTAAGGAGGGGACATATGATATAATATATAAATCCCTTTTGTAGATATTTACTTAACCTTAGTGCGAAATAGCCAGTAAAAAAACACAAGTATCACTAAAAACTGTCTGACACATTTAAACACCTAGAGAAAAGTTCATAGCAATATCATTTGTTTGAAGTTTATTGTTCTTTTGCTGTAGGAGTTACACTTTTTTTCAGGATTATGTAGATATGAAAAGTTTCTGACACTTATTAAAGACAAAACACGAATGAATACATACGTTTTATTGTGGGATCAGAACTTCAATTTAGCCATATTCTTTCGCCGCATAACCTTAATAGTGCGTCTAATGAAAGCGCGACCTGGAGATTTAAAAAAAAATTAATTGGCGACATTATTTAGCCGCAATTGTAGGAAATAAAAAAATGTTAAGTGTCAAGACATGATTCTCCTTATAGTTAGTAATACCACATACAATTTTTTTGGGTGAACCTCTTTCTCAGGTCGCGCTTTCATTAGACGGACTATTATACAGGGTAGGGGCCCGAGCACACGATGCGTTGCGCCGCCGCACCGCAAGGATTTTACCGCAGCGGGTACGCGTTGTGGCGCCGTAGCAGTGCCGCCGACGCCCCATTCTGTTAATAATGTTCCCCTTTTTAAACAACTGAGCGTTGCTGCTCCGACGTCGCAACGCATTCACCCCTCCGCGCCTCGTTTTCGCGGTTGCAAGTCCGGTGCGCATCGTGTGACATGCCACAGATATTTCTAAGACGACGCAGCGACACCGCTCCGGCGGTGGTGCGGCGCTGAAACGTATCTTGTGCTCAGGCCCTACGTTAAGTGACCGCGTAGCGACGTACGCGCTCTCTATTGGTAGTTGTGCTACATACCCCTGAGGAACTCCAGCATTCGTCATCATATTATGCACCGATGAGCATCCGTCGACAACTCGAAGAGACCGTTCACTCGAGAACTCTTATCCAGCCAGAAGCTAAACACACCAGTGGAAATTCCGTACGCTGGAAGCTTACTCCAAAGGCGAGCGTGTCCTACCCTGTTGAAAGCTTTTGAGAGGTATTTTTTTATTGATAGGCTCGCGCTTGACCACTATCTCTCCTGATGGTAAGCGATGATGTATTCGACGATGGAGCACGCTTGCCTAGAAGTAACCTATTCACTCTTGATTTAAAGACCTATGGTTAGGGTAGTTACTTACGTTTAAGGAAACGGCAAGTCCTTCCCCATTCTCCTTGCCCCACAAGCGGATAGCATACTTCTTCTTCTTCCTGCCCTTATCCTGTATTATTTGTGGTCGGCGCAACATGTTCTTTTCTTCCATTCTATCTTGTCACCCGTCATGCTATCATCAACTCTCAAGTGAATGGCATACCTACACTATAGTCATTTTTACATAGCATGATTTGGGTTATTTATTAGCAGGACGAAAATATGCATCTATAACATTTTAGCTACATTGTATGAATTTGACAGCTGTCACCGAAACCATCCTATAGCAAATTTAGTATACCTAATAGTGTACCTACGCAAAACCCGTGCTGTCCGTCACTGAGGAAGTTACTTCCCAGGCAGCGATGCCAGACGTCCCGATTTTTTTATCAAAATTAATGCGCATGTCCTGCTCGGGACAGGCTCAGTCCCGCTTTTCGGAGATAACTCGACCGCACAGTGTTTCCTTTGATAAAAAATATCCCTCTGCTGTTTATTGTATTTATCGATCAAGAGATGCATTTAAATGCACAAGTAAAACACCCACGTGTCAATTTAAAATTCATTTTCCTTCTTGTAATGTTGAACTTTAGGTGACATTTTCAAGAAAAAAATTAAATTCTGAAAACGTAACTGTCCAAGATATACTACTCTGTCAAGAAAGTACCGGGAAAAGATCAATAAGTAATACAAATGTCTGTTACTCATCCAAATTTATTTTATCACCTTCAAAGTATGCTCCTTTAGAAACGATACACTTGCGCCAACGAATAATCCATTCATCAAAACATTTATTAAACGCTACTTCCGGAATTGAGTTCAGTTCTCGCCGCGAATTCTCCTTTATGTCTTCTATCGATTGAAAACGGGTGCCACGAAGTGGTAATTTGAGTTTAGGAAAAAGAAAAAAGTCAGCAGGAGCCATATCTGGTGAATATGGTGGTTGCTGGATGGTATTTGTTGAGTGTTTGGTCAGGATTCCGAGAACCTAATAACGTTAGTCGTTAACCGTAATATTTTTTTTTCTTTAGTCTTTATTTTTTTTCTTCCTAAAAACTCAAAAGTGCGACTTGTCACTAGCATAAAAATATTGCTCGTAACTGTCACTCATAAAACAACCACGTTGCACTATTGGCGTTTTTGGGAATAATAGGTACATGCTCTTGATATTACACTACATACACAGTGACATACTTCACACTTGTAAGAAGAAGAAAAAAACTACTTTCATTTATCAAAAACGCGTTTTATTTATTTTACATTCGTAAATTCATCAGGATACTGTTACGAACGTGAGTAATTAAATGCCGGTTTACTAGCAGATAACTTTATTAACCACAAAACAATGACAAATTAGTCCAATCAACAAATAACCAATCACTATAAACACTCAGAGTTCCGTTTAGTATCGCTTAGGTCGCTAGGTATCACTTCAAGCACTTGGGTAGTTCGCTCTGTATCGCTGACGAAATCAAACTCAACTCGTTTCTAGCCGGGGGCCCGTATTTATATGCGAAGTCATCGAAATTTCTCGATACCGACGTTTCAAGGACATTCTAGCACAAAATAGTCGCATCGGGAGGCCATAAATCATTATTATTACTCTCGTAAGCGGGTACTTATCTACCACCTTACATGCGAATTTCGACTCTATTGCTAATACCGGAAGGTACAAATTCCCTTATCCACCCACATAACTACCTACTGAATCTTATGTAATAATAATAGTGTATGTCGGACTTTTCTGGAATTTGCCAGGCCTGAGTATGTACTCGTATTCTCGAAGCTTCGCACAGCAATGCGTTTTAATTATTTGATGCTACCCTTGGTTCCGTCGAAGATATAGCGTACTCAAGTTTCACGGCGTAACAGTGCCCCCCTCTTAGTCATGCTCGTCCCGAGCATTATTAGATCCGTGATATGGCGCCAATCTATCCACGTGGACTACCTTAGGTTTCCCTCGTAATCCTTTCTTGATGCGGTAAGTAACGTCGTTGATCCTTTTTATCACGGTGTAGGGTCCCTCCCATCGAGCTTGAAGTTTCGGCGACTTCCCTTTTCGTCGAAGTGGGTTGTGGAGCCAAACCAGTGCACCTTCCTCAAATCCCTTGGCGTTGGCATTGCGGTCGTATCGAGTTTTCATTTTAACGCTGGTGTGCAGGTTATTCTCACGCACTCGTTTATGCACTTCATCCAATTGATCTTGGAGGTCACTTACGAAGTCCGTAACTGGCTTAGTCTTGTCAGGTGGCACGCCGGTTATGGTATCGACTGGAAGTCTCATCTCCCTGCCGAAATTCACTCTTGCTGGGGTATGGCCCGTGCTATCATGCACTGCTGATCGATAAGACATCAGAAATAGTGGAATATACCGGTCCCAATCTTTCTGATGGTCATCGACAACCTTAGCCAGGTGATTCTCCAGGGTCTGGTTAAACCTCTCCACCATTCCGTCCGACTGTGGGTGCGCAGGTGTTGTGCGTGTCTTGTAAATCCCCAGAAGAGTGCACATTTCCTGGAACAGCGCAGATTCGAAGTTGCGGCCTTGATCGGAATGGATCTCCAAAGGTGCGCCATACCGACATACTACTTCTTCGACCACCTTTTTCGCCACTGTCGTCTATCCTAGGCAAGGGATAACTGTCCTTCTTCGTTACATCATTCAGCCTTCTGTAGTCTACACAGAATCTGGTACTGCCGTCCTTCTTCTTCACCAGAACGACAGGAGAAGACCATGGGCTCGTAGAAGGTTCAATTATTCCGCTATCAGCCATATCCTTTACCATTTCTGCTACCTCAGTTTCTTTAGCCCAGGGTATGCGGCGCGGTCTCTGTTTAATTGGTCTAGCATCACCTGTATCTATCTCATGCTTGACGAGACCTGTTCTTCCGCAATCTTTTCCCGTTGCAAAGATATCCCGGAACCGTAGCAGAAATTCCTTGGCTTGCTGTAGTTCCGAAACTGATAAATTGCTCTTAGAATTTTCCAGAAGTTGCTGGATGTGATCAGGTTCACCTTTTATTGCGTCTTGTTTTACTGAAGATGTGTTGATTTGGCGGAGGTACTTCACTTCTTCACATCTTCCAACAACACTGTTTTTCTTTAACTGGATCTCCTTTTTCCCAAGATTCACAATCCTGACCTTGGATCTTCCTTTCGTCATAACTAATGTCCTCGCGGTGATAAGTTCCGGGTGCCGGCCAATGTCTTCAACTATAACACATCTGCGTTGCCTGATTTTCTTAGGAAATTTAACTTCGACTAAGGTTTCCGTTCTTGGAGCCAATGTGGTATCCTTTAAGCAATAGAGGTTGCATGTGTTAATTCCTTGCAGGAAGACTTCTTGGTCTGGGAATTTCAATACTCCTTTATCGATATCTAAAACACATCGGTAATTCCGCAGGAAGTCGAGACCCAGTATGCAATCGTCGGTAATATTCGCAATTAACGCTGAATGGGTGTACACTTGATCACCGATTTTGAACTCGATTTCTGTCTCACCGAGGACGGAGACTGGCTGGCCGGTGGCTGTCTGAAGTCGGTAGGCTGGGGTTTCTGTTTGCCACAAGATGGTGCGTTTCAGCAATTCAGGTCTTATAATAGTCCGTGACGCCCCGGTGTCAACGGTGAAATTGCAAGCACGTTGATTCAGCGTTCCCTCAATGATCAAACTATTTCCGTTGTGAACTTGATTGATGGTGATGGTTGGGGCCTTCAGTTGACCAGCCAGCACCCGCCCCGCGGCCCTGGCGACATTTAGTTTAACGACTCCTCGTCAACTTGAGTTCCGGAGTCCACACTTCCCCTCTTCCTCTTGGGGCAATCGGTACGAATGTGCCCTTTTTCTCCACATCCATAACACGTCGGAATATAACGGGACTTTGCCGACGGAGCCACTTCTCGGTGACGTGGTTGCACTGAAGGTGAGACCACCACTTCCCGAACTCTGTGCGTACGTGAGTCTTGTCGTACGGCTTCCACTTCCAAAGCGTGGGCCATCGCACTCTTCAGAGTTTGGTGGTGTCCGAGTCGCACCGTAGCCCTGACTTCAGTATCCCGTAGACCGTCGATGAATGCTTGCACCAGATTTACTTCCACCGTCTCCGGTGTCATCGACATGTATGCCCGCCGGACCAGCCGTTCAACCTCTACTCCCCACTGCTGCAGGCTCTCATTCGACCTCTGCGTTCTCTCGCGAAGTTGCGCGCGGAAAACATGTTCGAGGTGCTTGTCACCATAGCGAGTGTCTAGTCCCTCCATTAGACGCTCCAACGTCCTGCCGTCTGGAGGAAGGTTCTCTAGGACCAGCAGAGCGTCCCCTCGTAGGGCCAAAGTTAACGCCGCGAAAGACTGGTCATCATCCCAGCGGTTCGTCTTGACCAGTGTTTGGAATTGGTACTTAAAAGCCGTCCAGGACGACGTGCCATCAAAACGCGGCATATCAAATTTTGCGGCTGATGGTGCGCTAACAGCCACGGGTTCGCGTGCTTCGAGCTTGACGATTTTTTTGTTGATGTCCAGCAGGCGATCTTCGTGGCCATCAATTCTGGTTTCGAGGCTATCAGCTCGGGCGGAAACCTCCTTGACCTCTACGGTGAGATTTTTCACTTTCTCGCCCAACGTGACGAGGCCGTGATCGATTTTTTCGAGGATCAGGTTCTGCTTAGCCTCTTGATCCCGGCGGGCTTCCTCCTGTTCGCGGCGGGCAGCTTCCTGTTCGCGGCGGGCTTCTTCCTGGTTAGCCGCGATTAGATCCTGGAGCTTACGCTGGTTAGCCTCCATACTAGCTTGCATGGCGGCCAACACTGCGGCGAGGTTCATTTCCGAGGATGGCCCTGTTGGCGCCTCAGCAGCTGCCGTTGCTCCCATACCAGCCCGATCTTCCGCTTCCAGACGTTGACGTGCAGCATCCATCTCCACTTGCCTCCTTGTTCGTGGTCCCTGTTCGTCGTCCCTCTGTAGTAATGGCATCCCACTTCTGACACCAGTTGTTACGAACGTGAGTAATTAAATGCCGGTTTACTAGCAGATAACTTTATTAACCACAAAACAATGACAAATTAGTCCAATCAACAAATAACCAATCACTATAAACACTCAGAGTTCCGTTTAGTATCGCTTAGGTCGCTAGGTATCACTTCAAGCACTTGGGTAGTTCGCTCTGTATCGCTGACGAAATCAAACTCAACTCGTTTCTAGCCGGGGGCCCGTATTTATATGCGAAGTCATCGAAATTTCTCGATACCGACGTTTCAAGGACATTCTAGCACAAAATAGTCGCATCGGGAGGCCATAAATCATTATTATTACTCTCGTAAGCGGGTACTTATCTACCACCTTACATGCGAATTTCGACTCTATTGCTAATACCGGAAGGTACAAATTCCCTTATCCACCCACATAACTACCTACTGAATCTTATGTAATAATAATAGTGTATGTCGGACTTTTCTGGAATTTGCCAGGCCTGAGTATGTACTCGTATTCTCGAAGCTTCGCACAGCAATGCGTTTTAATTATTTGATGCTACCCTTGGTTCCGTCGAAGATATAGCGTACTCAAGTTTCACGGCGTAACAATACAATGTGAGGACCACAATACAATAATAAATCATTATGAATAACGTTTAGTATGGGACCAACCCTGGAACCGCGACAAAAAAGTAAGCAGTCTCGTACATTTATGTTTCCATAAGTCGACAAAATGTAGTCCTAGTCGTGCACTCTTGACAGAGTGGTCGTGGTCATGTTTCGCTGAGTCCTGCGCCACCGCCTCTCTCGCGATACGACGCCATGCAGCTCTGTGCTCGGCGGCTTGGGAGTTGTGATTTATGCTGCAGTGTGTAACCGACTTGATCTTTTGCCCTCAACTTTCCCTAGCACCACAAATCGTTCCATCGAGTCCTCGTTACGGGTGATATGCCTGAAGAACTTGAGGATTCGTATTTGCACAGACGACAATAATCTCTCTTTGACATTGAGTTCTTTCAGGATCGAAATATTGGTTCGGAGCGCGGTCCGTGGGATTCCAAGCAAGCGTCTCCAGCACCACATTTCCAAAGCGTCGATCTTGCGACGGGCTCACCGTGACGACGTGTAACGAAGGGACGGGGTGGGTTTAGTCAGTAAGAGTCTGACACGCCCTCCCGCTTCGCCCACACACGACTAAATGTACGGAACAGCTTATTTTTAGGGTTCCGTAGCCAATTGGCAAAAATGGAACCCTTATAGTTTCGCCATGTCTGTCCGTCCGTCCTCGCTTAATCTCTGTGACTGTTAGCTCTAGAAAGCTGAAACTTGGTACCAATATGTATGTCAATCACGCCGACATCATCTGCCTAGCCTTTTCCCAACTATATTGGGGTCGGCTTCCAGTCAAGCCGGATTTAGCTGAATACCAGTATTTTACGAGGAGCGGCTGCCTACCAGACCTCCACAACCCATTAACTGGGGTAACACGGTACTTCATGGCAAGACTGGAGTCAGATTTACTGGCTTCTGACTATCCGTAACGACTGCCAAAGATCTACAAATGACAGCCGGGACCAACGGCTTAACGTGCTTTCCGAGGCACGGAGGAAACTCGTTATGTTAAGATGGTCACCCATCCACAGACCAACCTAGGCAAGCGTTGCTTAACCTTGGAGATCGACCTGTGCGGCTGTTATTATTTAGCCACGAGCTCCTCAATGATGTCAATCACGCCGACAAAGTGCAAAAATAAAAATTTGAAAAAAATATTTTGTTAGGGTAGCCCCCCTACATGTGAAGTAAAAAGCGTTATATATTGAAAGTGTTATATATTGTTGGATAGGTATTCAAAAATGAATAGGGGTTTACTAAAATCATTTTTTGATAATATCAATAATTTCGGAAATAATCGCTCCAAAAGTAAAATACAATGTGTCCCCCCCCCTCTAACTTTTGAACCATAAGTTTAGAAAATATGGAAAAAATCTGGAAAGTAGAGCTTTATAAAAACTTTCTTGGAAAATTATTTTGAACTTGATGGGACGAACAGTTTTTGAAAAGTTGGGGACACTTATTGTGACAAACGGGAAACTACGGAACCCTACACTGAGCGTGGCCCGACACGCTCTTGGCCGATTTTTTTGCATTACATTGTACGAGTATGTATGTAAAATATATTTTATATATCAAAATTGTATAATATGAAAGGAGCTCGTGGCTAAATGTAATAAACAGCCGCACAGGTCGATCTTCAAGGTTAAGCAACGCTTGCCAAGGCTGGTCTATGGATTTAAGCTGACCATCTAAACAAAACGAATTTCCTCCGTGCCTCGGAAAGCACGTTAAGCCGTAGGTCCCGGCTGTCATTTGTAGATTGTTGGCAGTCGTTACGGATAGTCAGAAGCCAGTAAATCTGACTCCAGTCTTGCCATGAAGTGTTAATGGGTTGTGGAGGTCTGGTAGGTAGTCGCTCCTCGTAAAGTCAAAGTCAAATATTTTTATTTTATATAGACCTACACGGGCACTTATAAAACGTCAAAAACTAGTGCACGGTTCCAAATTGGTCGTTTTCTATGGAGAAGAACCGGCAAGAAACGTGGTTACTCTTTTCAAAAAAACTATTGGGTCTACAATATTTCCATATTACAACACAGACACTTATGCGAGGACAGTGTAGACCAGTCAATATTGCACCCAAAAGCACAATAAAGATAAAATTTGTAAAAAACTGGTGTCAAAACGGTAGTAATTAAAATCTGTAGTCTACAGTGCCCACTCATTCACATTATACGAAAGAAGCTATATAAATATAAGAACAAAAAAACACAATTATAAACCTTATCAACAAATCAGATGTTAACACAAAAAAAAATACACGACTTAATGAATTTAAGGTGATTGAGATCGAAATGATATAAAAATATTGCAAAAGCAATGGCTTGAGTAAATAGTAAATAAATAAAATAAAACAAACATGGAGCAGTTAATAGACATGTTTACACAATAATGCAGTTATTTATTTATTTATTAAATTCTTTATGCACTTACAAGTACAGAGGCGGACTTAATGCCTTAGGCATTTTCTACCAGTCAGTCAGTGTTAATGAGTTACCAGGGGGCCACATGTGCAGAAGCAGTTAATGCCAAGCAAGCGTGTCTTCGACGTAGTCTCTAAACTTGTAATATGCTTAATACTGTAAAATACTGGTATTCAGCTAAATCCGGCTTGACTGGAAGCCGACTTCAATATAGTTGGGAAAAAGGCTAGGCAGATGATGTATGATTGTTAAATGACTCTTCTCACCAAAACAACTCCTACACACATTTGAAAGGTTCTCGCCAGCATTTTTGTTAAACACTTTTTACAGTAAAATTGCGCCAACAAAATGCCTCACTCGTATGGTTTTTCACTAGCGTGCCTACATCGAATGTTTAAAAAAAAGTTATCTTAAACTAAAACAAAGTTGACATTCTTCATACTTGTAAAGCTACTCGCCAGTGTGCGTACGAATGTGTCGCATTAAAATACTCCTCCGATTAAAACAACGCTGACATTCTTCACACTTGTAAGGTTTCTCGCCAGTGTGTGTACGAATGTGACTTGTTAAATATCTTTTATATCCAAAACAAAGCTGACATTCGTCACACTTGTAAGGTTTCTCACCAGGGTGCCTACGAATGTGCACTGTTAAATTGCCTTTGTCACGAAAACTACGCTGACAAATATCACACTTGTAAGGTTTTTCATTAGTGTGTATTCGCTTATGCCGTATAAGATCACTGTTATAATTAAAACTACGCTGACAAATATCACACTTGTAAGGTTTTTCATTAGTGTGTATTCGCTTATGCCGTATAAGATCACTGTTTTGATTAAAACTACGCTGACAAATATCACACTTGTAAGGTTTCTCGCCAGTGTGTGTACGAATGTGACTTGTTAAATATCTTTTATATCCAAAACTACGCTGACAAATATCACACTTGTAAGGTTTTTCATTAGTGTGTATTCGCTTATGCCGTATAAGATCACTGTTATAATTAAAACTACGCTGACAAATATCACACTTGTAAGGTTTCTCGCCAGTGTGTGTACGAATGTGTCTTGTTAAATATCTTTTATATCCAAAACAAAGCTGACATTCGTCACACTTGTAAGGTTTTTCACCAGTGTGTTTACGAACGTGACTTGTTAAATTATTTTTATATCCAAAACAAAGCTGACATTCGTCACACTTGTAAGGTTTCTCACCAGTGTGCTTACGAATGTGCACTGTTAAATTGCCTTTCTCACGAAAACTACGCTGACAAATATCACACTTGTAAGGTTTTTCATTAGTGTGTATTCGCTTATGCCGTACAAGATTACCGTTATTATTAAAACTACGCTGACATTCATCACACTTGTGAGGTTTTTTACCAGTGTGTATTCGCATATGTCGTATAAAAACATAGTTTTTATTAAAACTACTCTGACAAATATCACACTTGTAATGTGCTCCACCAGTACGACCGCTTGTGTCGACAGTAGTATCAACAACACAAATATTTGAGGTGCTCTGGGTAACTTTTGCGACTGATTCTTCATTCTTCTTTTGATTTTCTGTAGATAACTCTTCTAGGATTTTCATCATCAGTTTTTGTTTCTTCACAACGCCCGCCCCTGTGATTTTAAATCTAGTAAGCGCCAAATTCAAACACAATCAAATGAAAGGAAATAAAATGATTGTCATTAGAGCCGAGGAGTAAGTTCTGCAGGTTTTCTGATATTTATAAACCTGCAACCCCCTCTTATCTCAAAAAACGTTTTAAGTTCCTTCATGACACACATTCTAGACACTTGAGATCATCGGAGAATTTGAAACTTTCGATGCCCTCGCATTCTACTAAGTTTTGTGACAAGTCGTTTGCGGTCCAGGCGGTGCGTTTGTGGAACGCGCTGCCATTGCCAATTAGGCAAGCCCAGTCACTAGTTTCTTTCAAAAACCTAGTTAAAGACCATTTCCTCTCTCTGTAATTCTATCCTGGTTCTAGTTACTTTATTTCTTCCATCAACTCTATTCTCTTTTTTTCCCTCATTTTGTTTTTCCTTCTCAAATGTAATTGTGTAGCTGAATATAATGTGTATATACATACATATATAGGGAATGCAAATCAGTCGTGTTTTATGAATCCGGATTTTTTTAAACGGATTTTTGGTCCAATCCGGATTCTCCGGATTTTACGGATTTTTCTTGAAAATTAAACAAACCTACTTATATTAGTTTATTAACACGATGTTTCCCTTCACACGATTACCCTTCGCCGTTTTGAGAGCAGTAGCTTTCAAAACGGCAAGGGGAAACATCGTGAGGAAGCCGGCAAGTCCTAGAACCAAAACTTTTAGGACAAGTAGCATCCACAAACCCACACTGGGCCCGCATGGTGGATTACGGCCTCTCCAAGAAGCTGTTTTCCCAACGTGTAAAGACAAAGAATGTATATATTTTTCATTTTTGGGTTGGAAATTATCCAATGACTTCTCCTGTTCTGGGCAGAGCGGGATATCAGATTTTTAGTGACTAAAATCCACTCCTCTTCCTTCTTTGTCTTCGTTCTAGGGCCCCGGGTTTCACTTTCACATAACCCATGGCAACAGTAGACTTCGACCCAGCTGGGCCACTACAATTTGTATCACCTTGAGACACACTACGTGCCGTGGCGGGGTCGATGAGCTACCCATTGCTCGCCATCCGCAAGCCTGCGCCTACAGTAGCTGGAAATCGGGGTCTGGATCCGGGAGCTGAATCATCAATCTGCCGGGAGTGAGGATCATTACCTCGCACATGCAGCCGCCTCCTTTGCTAGCATTACTGCTTCGCAGAAGCAGGCGACCGCCTGTCACATTCCTTAGCGCTCCGGTCCATGGGCCGTACTAGGACCCGGCGTGAGTGGCCATTACCCAAACGGAGTATACCTTTAATAATAGTCCTCCAGACCGAATTTTGATCACGGTGGCCTGATGCCTACTGAAACCTGGAAGCCTGATGTATACTGCAGATATTAATTTATATATATATTATTACACTGCGTACAAGTGTGTATGCAGACACTGGCGCACTCTCTGTTCTTTTAATCTTATAGTCAGATGGGAAGGCAATTCAACACGACCGGAGAGAGATCAGGTGCAGGACCGTTTCCAGGGTGGTTTCAGAGGCATGGGGGTATCATACCACCAACTTCCAAACTCCGGGCAGCTATAGAGTAATTCCTAATGAAAAACCTCTACCTCGACCTCTAGTTCGGCCCAGTACCCACGCTCAGCATTCGCCCTTACGAACCTAGTGTTCCGACAAGACAGGCAAACGTCACACCTTAACCATAAGCTCCACCGTGTCCTTCAGGCGATCGATCCGCACAATAATGACACCTGGACGTTTCTTTCGCACAAATCCGGCACAGAAACCTCTCGAACTTACCACGTCAGGTGAGGACCGGTGTCATGTGGAAGGTGAGGACGCAGTGACGTCTTTCTCCAACTACTTCTCAAAGAGGGGACTTATAGCCATAATTATGGCGTGCCCAAAGAATGTAGTAGGGTTGGTAATTAGTTGATACTTTCTTCTGTCACCATGATGACGCTTGGCGCCTTAAAAGACATTCAGTCTTTTTTTAGCATGCATGCATTGCAACTTTTCGTACATATATAGACCACGAATTATATTGGACCCACGTTACGATATTTTTTTTTCTGAATTTACTTGGTTATCCGTCTTCCCCGCGGGTGAAGCCACGGGCAAAAGCTAGTGCTAAACTAATACTAAAAGTAGATAATATCATCGCGAATTAAAATTTCTTAATGTTCAGAAAATTCGCGGATTTGATTTTCAAATCCGGATTTACAAGTCGAGTAAAAATGGGCGGATATCCGGATTTTTCGGATTACGGATAGTCCGGATTGCATTCCCTATACAATCATCAATACATCATTCTCTATATGTATTTATCTTATTATTAAATATTTGCTTCGTTTGAACGTTGTACGCCTCAGACTACCCCCTGCATTATTTTTCTTACGATCCATCCTAAGGTTGTCTGGTAGAATTCGCTGTCAGCGATAAGACCGCCATTGTACCCATAGATTTAAGTTTCTGTACCATTTATAACTTCTTTTGGTGTACAATAAAGTTTATTCTATTCTAATCTATTCAATGATCAATTTGGGCTAGATCACTGATACAACACGAATCTACCAGATTCATAACCTTCAGGTTGTTTTTTATTAATTATACTGCTTGCGTCCAAGCGTTTCATAACACGATTTTCCATTTGTTCAAACTTGTTCAGTATTTACTAAGAGCTGGCTAAGTAAATAAAAACGTCTGTGATCCTTCGTACAGACCTCTGTTTTACCTGCAATCTGTGTTCAGTACTTTAAGCAGATGTGCTGTGAGACATCTGGCAGCAGGAGTGTGCTCTCCAGCGAGAGCAACTACTCGAGGTGTAGCAGCGTGTGTGTGCTGCTTAAGAGTGTACAGACAGGACGCCTGAAGTTGGATTTGGTAAGTTCATGTTGTGAAACCAGTCGGCGTGTTCGCTTACACAATGATTCACTAACTAATACTTACGTGTCGTGTCACTGGCTCCTCGCTTCTTACTTGGTGCTTCTTGGTCTTCTTTCACTTCCGTTTTGATCTCTATTAAGGGCACGTCATGTTCTGGACAAGGTTTGGACTGTTGTGCCGGTATATCTTCTGCGTCGGAATAGCTGTTGTTTAGAAGTTCTAGTTCTGCAAAAACAGTGAAGAGCTACTTGTTAATACATGCACATAGACACAGAACATATAAAGGAAGTTAGAATGGCCTTGTAGGCGGGGCAGGCGTGCCTCAATGTACGACATTTTGTCATAGTTCAATTTTGGTTCAACCAAAATTTGATTGACATCGGTCGTCATTCGCGATCTTACTGTTATTGTGTATGAAGCTCCGTTAAAAATATCATTTATGCCGACTTGCGCTATCGCAACGTGTCGTAAAAAATACCAAGTGTGTAATGTAGCCCAAGAAGGGATTTCTTTTCACCGGTTAGTCTAAAAACCTTTAAATACAATTGATATTTATAATTATAATGATAATATTATGGAATTTGTACATTATAACGATAAAATCGCAATGACATGCAAAATTATACATTGTGTGCAATTCATTGGTATAATCTTGTACTGAGTAAACAAGCGCGCCATGTAATGTGTTCATTGCGATGTCACGTGTGGAGAACTATGTCTTGAATTTGACAACTTCACTCCATGGACATAGTGTTGTACCAAGTTGTAACTGTAACCATTATCTTCTTCTTCTTCTTCTTCTTCTTCTGCCTGGCGTTAATCCCGGCCATTGCCAGGGTCCGCCTTCCGACTAAGTCTCCTCCACTTTGCCCGGTCGAAAACATCCTCCCCAGTAAGGTCATTGGCTCTCATGTCAGACTTGACGACGTCCAGCCAGCGCTTGCGGGGGCGACCACGGGACCTAGCCCCAAGGACAGCCATATCCATGCATCCCCGACCAACGTACTCCCTAGGGCGGCGCATGATGTGGCCATACCATCGCAGACGACACTCTTGCAGTTTTTCCCCCACGTCACGGACACCAAGACTACCTCGGATGTATGAATTGCGCATGCGATCGGATCGCGTTACGCCGCTCATCCACCTCAGCATCTTCATCTCCGTGACGCGAAGCTCCTGGGTGTGTCTGCCCAGTGCTGGCCAACACTCGCCGCCGTAAAGAAGGACAGGCCGTATGATGCATTTATATATCTGCCCTTTGAGCTTCGGAGGCATTTTGCGGTCGCAAACAACGCCCGTAACCTCGCGCCACTTCGCCCAAGCCGCGCCTATGCGTGCTTGGACATCGTCGTCTACGTTGCCAGACTCGTGCAGCACGGATCCAAGGTACCTGAACTTATCGGACCTTGTGATCAGGTCCGAACCTATCCGGATGGTATTCGAATCCGTGCTGCCACAGGACATGTACTCAGTCTTCGCCACATTCAGTCTCAGACCACCGTTTTCCAGCGTGTCCTTCCAAACGTTGACTTTGCGCTCAAGTTGGGCTTTGTTCTGGTTAACGAGGGCTATGTCATCGGCATACATCATTAGCCACGGAGGCTGGTCTTGGATGTATGCCGTAACTACATCGAGCACAACGTTAAACAAGAACGGGCTGAGAGCCGAGCCTTGGTGAACGCCAACAGATATTGGAAAGACGTTGGATTCGCCAACCGCGGTCTGGACAGAGGACACGGAATCGCGGTACATGTCTCTGATAATGTCAATATAGGCCTCGGGCACACCCTTGAAGCGAAGTGCCCACCAGATGGACTGCCGAGGAATACAGTCGAAGGCCTTCTGCAGGTCTAAAAAGGCCATATGCAGAGCTCTCCTTCTCTCCCTGTACGCCTCAGTCAAAGTCCGCAAGGCGAACACTGCGTCCATGGTGCTGTTACCCGCCCGGAAGCCGTATTGACACTCAGAGACAGCACTCTCGGTACGGAGCCTTGTGTCAATTATGCGCTCGAAGAGCTTCATGGTGTGGCACATGATCTTGATACCGCGGTAGTTACTACAATCCTGTACGCTACCTTTGCCTTTGTAGATTGGAATGATCAGGCTAGATCGCCACTGGTTCGGCATTTCCTTGGTCATCAGGATGCGGTTAAATAGATCCGTCAGAAGGTCCACACCATGTGAGCCCATCGCCTTCCACACTTCAATTGGCACGTTGTCAGGCCCGACCGATTTCCGGTTCTTCATGTAGCGAAGAGCAATGCGGGTTTCGTCGGGGGAAATAGGGGAAATAAGTCCAAGGTTAGGAGGCGGTTCGGGAGGAAGGTTATGGGGATGCTGTTTGTTTGACAGCTCCGCAAAGTATGTACACCATCTCTCCTTAACAGAGGGGGCATCGTAGAGCAGCTTACCCTCGGCGTCCCTTACACAGAGACATTTGCTAATGTCCCGTGTAGCTTTTTCCCGGGCACGCGCCAGCTTAAAAATAAGCTTCTGCCCCTCCGCAGTTTCCAGCTTGTCGTACAAGGGCGACAAACTTTTGCTGCGGGCTCTGGCTACAGCTTTTTTGCAAGCGCGCTTAGCCGCTCCATATGCCTCCCTGTCCTCCGGAGAGTTGGACCCCTGCCACTTTTTAAATAAAGCCTTCTTCTTCCGGGTCGCCTCCTGAACCCCGTCATCCCACCACCACGTCTCCTTGTCTATGGTTCTACCACCACGAGAAGAGCCAAGGACGCGCTTACCCGCAGCAGTGATTGCAGAATGAATCCTACTCCATATCTCTTGAGCGGATTCATGCGGAGCACTGATCTCGAGATGCTCGACCTCCGCAATGAAATCCGACTGCTTAGGACCATTAAGCAACCACCACTTAGTGCGGGGTTTGCGTTTCTCGACCACTTTCTTCTTTGGTACAACTGCCAAGTCCAGGACAAGGAGGCGGTGTTGAGCCGTTAAGCTCTCCCCTGGGATGACTTTGCAGTTGGTAACCTTGCCAATATGGCACCGTCGCACCAGCAGGTAATCTATTTGGGTTGAGTAGGAACCACTACGATACGTAACAAGATGCTGGGGCTTCTTCTGAAAGAATGTGTTCGCGATGGCTAGGTCAGACACAGCGCAGGTCCTGAGTATACTAACTCCCTCTGCATTTACTTGACCATAACCAAAACCACCGTGAACACGTCCGTACTCTCCAGCAAACTGACCTACGTGACCGTTGAGGTCCCCCCCAACCAAAACATCTTCGGAATTCGGAATAGCGCGCAATACGTCCTCGAACTCATCCCAGAAGGCCTCCTTTTCAGACTCACAGCAACCAGTTTGAGGAGCATAGGCGCTGACTAGGTTCGTTACCGACCCTTCGATCAGCACCCTAACTCGCATCAACCGGTCGCTGTATCGGTTTACTTCAAGGAGTCCATCCTGAACGTCCTTAGACAGCACTACGGCCACTCCGTTCCTGCCCGATGGTGATCCGGCGTACACTAGCCGGTACCCCTGCCCGATGTCACGGGACTTATTCCCCTTCCAGCGCGTCTCCTGAAGGAAGGCACACTGGACCCGACGCTTCGCAAGTACGTCCGCGAGTTCTCTGCAACGTCCACTTAGAGAGCCAATGTTCCAGGTGGCAAAGCGGAACTTCCTTTTGGGTACTGACATCTTTAGCCGTGCCCGTACTTGACACGGTAGCCCTAGCCCACTTGTCGCAGGTTTAGGGCGGTGTGCCTGCGCGTCGTTATGCGGCGACGCCCTAGCCCGAGTACCCATTCGCTTATCCCTATCCATAATAATATGACTGATGTTGGTTTTACGTGGGGCGACCAGCCGTCTGACCCCCACAACCCTACGAGAGGGAAACCAGGGTCGCCAGAGCCTCGTCCGTTGAACAGCAGGGTGCACCGCTAGCAGGTGAGGTTGGCTTGGGTCCTTAGGATGTAAACGGACCCCAATCACCCCTGTAACTGTAACCATTATCGATCTATTAAAATAACTTGGTTTCTTGTAGCAGTTATTATTTTTTAAATATTTTATTATTAGAGCTATAATGTAGTGTAACGGTTTTGTCTCCCCTATTCGTCCTCGAACAGAGTTTTAACACTAATCAATAGGTTATTTTTTTTTATCTTATTAGCAATTTTTCATGCAATTTCGTCCAGTTTAATACAAATAAATTTTTTTTCACTTTGTGGTCTATGGCCGCCATTTAAGAATGCCCGTGATTTTTGGCGTGATATATTTGAGCGAAGTTTGGCGGCTGTTTTAATTATAATAACATACAACAAAAAACTAGTGCGCCTCACTATCAACGATTGCATCACTGCTTACCATCAGGTGGGATTGCAGTCAAGCGCTAGTTTATGGTATGTAAAAAAAATACATAGAAAATGTTACGATTTTATTCTATTGTCACTCTGAAAGACGTTAGGTAACATAAAAACTTTTTACGCAAGTATAAACGTAAGACTTTAAGGAGATGTCAGCAAACTGTAGGGGCCCGGCAGGGTCGAAGCCTCTGGGGGGAACACGGGGTATTCCTAAAGGTTGACACCGAGTCCCCCCCAGAACGAAGGCAACGAAGGAACGGGGTAGGGGTTTAGTCAGTAAGAGTCTGACACGCCCTCCCGCTCCGCCCAAGAGCCGGAGAAGTCATTCTGATGATTCCCCTACCAGACAAAAAAAAAAAGACTAGGTAATATAATCAAAAGACTATATCTTAATTTTGATGTACGCATAAGAAAACAAATTTCATTTTTTACCGCTATGTTACAATTCTTTATACTAGTTTTACTGTTGTGTACCTAATGTAATAGTTAGATAAATTGTTTTTTCTCACAAATGTGTTGAAAAACGTCGTATGATACATGTGAGTAATTGGTGATGGCCGTTCTTGGCTCTCTTGTGGTAATCAATAGTATTGTATTCAACACACTTGTATTTTTAGCAAAAAATATGTTTATCTGTTAATATACTACCTATATAGGCTACAACTTGTTTGACATAAAAAAGGCATGGTAATTGAGAGTTTGTTATGCTCACTCAAATGTCTCGGAGAGACTGGATCATTCCATTGCTTTAAAAAGGTTGAACAGAGTGTGCCTGAGCATGCGTCTTTTACTTTTTTTTAATTATTTATTTATATAATAAAAACCACAAAAGAGAGTAACCGAGATTACGGAGATACGGAGTTTCATCCACGTTCTTCTCCATAGAAATCTACACTTTGGAATATGTAATTAGCATCACTTCTCTGACTGAACAATTTTTTGATAAATAATTCAAAAGTGCCTGTAAGAGATTTTTCGGAACCAAATGTTTTAATTTTATAGTTTTGTTTTATTTTATTTTTTGTTCTTAATATAACATTTAAATTACTTTTATTTTAAATCCATCGTATTGGTACACCACCTTTAATTATAACGATAACTAGTCGACAATATTATCCGTTATTTTTAAATTTCATCGATATGAATTATCGACCTTTTAGTCGCCCTAAATTGCTTTTTTGTATGTGTGATACAACCAATAGCAAATTTGCGATCTAAGTGTGCGTTGTCTACTAGTGTGCGTAATGCGCGACCGTATAGATTTCTTGCCTGTAGTGGAGTTAAAGAGTGGGAGACAAACGGCGACACGCGTTCCGATACAAATCAGGAACTATTTCCTTTCTAACTTCCTTTATATGTTCTGTGCACATAGACATGAATAAACCAACAAGTCACGTCTATAGCGAAAGTAGTTTCCGAAATATTTATTTATTTAATCTTCATGTACAGTAGTGGTACATAGGCGGACCTAAGGCATCAAGGCATTCTCTACCAGTCAACCTTTGGGTTAAAAAGACAACGCTGTGATAGAACTGCACAATAAATAAATAACAGATACTTCAACTAGACTTTTTGCTCACACAATGATTCAATAACTAATACTTACGTGTCGTGTCACTGGCTCCTCGCTTATTACTCAATACTTCTTGTTCTTCCACTTCTATTTTGAATCGGGTTAAAGGCATATCATCTTCCGAATCTGATTCAGAATATTGGAGTGTTGATGTATTTTCCACATCAAAATTTTCTATGTCTACATTTTCCGGGTTAAGATCTGTATATTAAGAAAAAAAAGTCCGTAACTATTACCTTTTTCTCTTTGAATGTCACACGCAACTCATGGGAAGTACGCTCTCTGCGCCAAACATTTGATAATTTGTTATTAAATACCTACAAAATGCTAGTGAACGAATACTACACTACTACTACATGGAGGTGATTGTTTCTATTGCTATTTGTTGCTTAAAGTCATCATTGGTGCTCTAGTGGCTGATTATTTTTGTTTTTTGTAAGCGTCTATTGCATACAATGGATTAAACTGAATATGAATAAAATAGGTATACAAAAATATAAAATAATTTAAGTAATATAAACACTCATTTTGTTTTAATCGCATAACCATGAAATTATTATCTAATCGTAAAACTTACGTCCACCCAGCTGTTCCTCCTCCGGCTCAATGACATCATCTAGTCTCTCACAAACAGCTGGTAATTCTTCTTTGACAACAATGCTTTCAATATGGCTGACATCACCTATACTGATGTTCTCTACAGGAGTTACTGTAAGCCCACTGAAAAACTTTAGCTGGCCTCGGTTTACTGAAGTATTCGGCTGTAAGAGGTTATTACAGTATTTGGAAAATGTTCTTTATTGCACACACACACTAACAAGTACCAACAATTTTTATTTGTCCGTAATAATAAAGAAGTTCAACACATCCTGAGCAGTCCGTGGGCTTTAAGTATGACTTCTACACTTACTGAGTACCCTTACTAGTTGCAGAAGACAGGTATTTAAATCAATATCTGTATATTCCCTTTATTCAAACAAAATATTTCAATGATAACCCAAAAATACTGATTTGCAGACAAATTATGCACACTAAACAAATTAAATTAAATGTAGTTTAACTTGTCAAACCCTGTGCGAAAGCCGACGTTAGCTTGGTATTCAAAATAATGGATGCAGTGAATGATGTTAAAAACAATAAACACAGTTATTTCTTTTTTAAAAAAAAGATACAATTGAAAAAACTAATAATACTTAATGATTTATTCAAAACTGTTTTTCCATATTTCTTCTGTTTTGTAGGACATGATAGTTTAGTTAAAAAGCCGAGTTAGAGCTGCTAGCGTACGCCCAGATGTGCAGAGCTGGGCTATCAGACGCGCACCTTAAAGTCCTATCTTACACGTCCTCGCCACTGCTATGTCAAAGCGGTGGACCCACGTCCTCGTGGGTCGTCCCACACCCCGGGCAATGTCCTGGCCAAACAACGAGCTCTGCACACTCACACCTATCTCGTGGCCTTGATAGCAAAGTAAGAAGGGCAAAGGCGAGTCTTCGGCGCCTTAAAACCGAACATCTAGCTAAGGGAGACAACCCTGACAGAAAAACCAGCGTGCGACCCGAGAGGGCCGCCCCAGTACCGTAACCCTGTGGTATACATACTAAGGAACGGGGGTCTTAACTTCGCCGTTTGGACTGCGAGGAAGGTAAACCTCTGTAAAAAATCTCCTAATCCTACAGTGCGGGGCGCGCTAAAAGGATGAATGGCTGACAGGATAGTCAGCCGCTAGCGACCAACTCGACGTACTAGGCGACCCGTCGTAGTAATAGCCTTCTTTTGAGGATGGGCGTCACCTCATCAGCGACCGTATATTCGACCCTACTCGTGGGAACAACATGACTGATCCTTATAATGAAAATTTAATGCAACAACCTACTGTAACATCAATAAAACACGGAGGTCAACGACAGACTGGTATATTCATAAATCCCGCGAATAATGAACAACTGTCAAAAAGCCCGCCAAAACGCTTACAAGTGACCACAGATGTCACATCTCTCCCCGTCAAGTCTACAGGAAATCGAACTTACAACCAACAATTTTATACTATTTAATATCTTAATATTAGTTTACATTGCGGCCTTTTTCGCTCGGTTGATCGCACGCAGTGCGCGAGCTGACACACCCTGCGGTGGAGGTGATACTGGTAACGGAAGCCGTTCGGGTTGAACTCGCTGTGGAGGCGGATCTTCAGTATCCGCGCCACCGCTGGATGCGTCCTCAAACACCTCACCTTCGGCCCCGCTCTCGACCCCCGGGCAGGCTGCCCCAGAGCTCGCCGCATCGGCGGCGACTACGTCACTCACGCGCGATAATGAGAACCTATTCTTACTACTAGCTGGAATAATTTGGTCAGCATGTCTACGCCACTCAACCCCATTTCCTAGACTAACTTTGTATGAAATGGGCCCTGTTTTTTTAACAACCGTAGCTTCTGTCCACATGTCCCCCCTCGCCGAGTAATCGCGAGCAATTACCGCATCTCCCACATGGAATTCCCTATCGGTCCCCGGAGTGCGAGCGACCTGGCGCTCTTGCTTCGCCCGCACCGCTGCGGCTACGTCGGGCCGCAGTGCATCAAGTCGGCTGCGCAAGCGCCGCCCCTTCAGTGCCACTGCCGGTGAGACCCCTGTAGTTGCATGTTCACAATTCCGATACTGAAGAAGAAATTTGCTTAGCGGGACGTTGACGTCGTCGCCTTCGTACATCGCTCTCTTTATTGCCTTTTTTATAGTTTTAACTGCATTTTCAGCAGCGCCATTTCCCTGGGGCCTATACGGTGCCGAAGTTGTGTGCTTAATACAATTTTTTTCACAATAAAACTTGAACTCTTGTGAAGAGAATGGTGGGCCGTTGTCAGTTACGAGCTGCGATGGTAAACCAAAACGCGCAAACGTACTTCTAAAAACGTTAATAGTAGCGGCTGCATTCGTACCACGCATAGGCAAGGCCTCTATCCATTTAGAATGCGCATCTAAAATAACTAGGTATCGTACCCCGCCGCAGTCTGCGAAGTCCGCGTGCACGCGTTGCCACGGGTGCAGCGGAAACTCCCAGGGGTGCAGCTGCGCCCGCGGCGGCGCGTCTCGTACGACGCGGCACGCAGCACACGACCTACACACTTCTTCGATATCCCGATCTAAACTCGCCCAGTACACGTAGCTTCTTGATAAAGTCTTCATTTTGTTCATCCCTAGGTGGCCCTCGTGGACTTCCTCTAATATTTTCTTTTGCAGAACGTGAGGGACCACTATCCTATATTTATAAATAACACATCCTTGGTCTACAAAAAAATCATTTTTCCTAGCAAAGAATAGTTTTTCCGCGTCGCAGCTCGGGACTGTCGGCCAACCGAATAGTACATATCCTTTAATTTTACATAACAATGTATCACGTTCTGTCTCTTTTGCGATGTCCTTAAAACAAATAGGCAGTGACTCCTCTACTAAGTTTAAATAATCTATGGTGTCGACGGAGCGACCCTCCCGAGGTAACGGTAATCGCGACAACGCGTCAGCCGGACCATTGTCCGCCGAACGCACAAATTCAATTTTAAAATCATAAGCAGCCAGGCGTGCCGCCCATCTTTGTAGACGACTGGCAGCTGTCTGAGGGATTCCCCCTTCTTCTTCTTAGCGTGTCGATGGCAAAACCAGTCAGATACTTTGCCTGGCCCAGTACTCGGCCACGGCAATGCCGTCCACTGATGCTGTCATTAGGTCCTCGCGAGAACAAGCAACAGGGCATGTGGTGCAGGATGGAAGATGGGACATGGTCTGTGGAGAGACGCCGCACAAACACTGAAGATCAGAACCGTCCGAGAACCCCCATCTGTGGAGATTGTCTTTGCTACGGCCAACCTGGGTGCGGAGTCTGTTTAGGGTTTTCCAGGTTGGCCAAGGCGACTCGTGTCCAGGAGCGAGACTCTCCGACGGCTCGATAAAATCATAAGGAGGTGCAAACTTCTCCCGCCAGAGGTCACACCTCTCTGAGGAGGGGCCAGTTTGAGATGGGCTCACGCTTGCAACAAAACTTTTTCGACTCTTAAGTCTCAAGGGCACCAAGCTGTGATTGTGCATTGGATGGCGAGGATCGTTTTGTAGCTTTGCCCTTTCTATGCTGCTAGCCACTGCCCTGCGAATTTCTGGGGGTGCAATGCCAATTAGTGGATACAGCATTCGTACCGGTGAGCCCTAACACGACCCGCTTTCTGTATGCAGATGATCTGGCATTAACTTGCCAAGCCACTGATTTTGAGGAGATCGAGGCCAACCTTACCACCGCCCTCTCAGATCTTAGCCAGTACTATACTGCCAATGCGTTGGAACCAAATCCCTCAAAAACGCAGACGTGCGTATTCCACCTCCGTAACAGACAAGCGGCTCGAACACTTAACATCTTGTGGCAAGGGGTGCCAATCACCCATAGCTCCCATCCAAGATATCTCGGCATAATTTTGGACAGGTCCCTCAGTTACAGGAAGAATTGCGAGAACGTTAAGCAGAAGGGATTCCCCCTTTTCCCCCAAAAATATGAGTCAGAGGCTGATGGTCAGTGCTAGGGCTTGCAATATCCGCTCATTTTTACTATCCGGATAATACGGATATTGACATTTTTACTATCCGGATTATCCGGATAATGCGGATAATACGGATATTTTGACATTTCTTTATAAATAAAACTGTTAAGCTTTTGTAACAGGTTTTAATCAGTCTCTTGAGCTAAATGAAAAAGTAATAAGAAACTATATCAATATTTTAAGTAACAATCTCATAAAAAAATATTCATTTTTCAAAATTATACATTATAACACCAATACTGCACAAATAATTTGTAGAATGGACACAAATTTAATAGTATTTGTGTAGTATCGGTGTCACTAAACAAAAACAATTAAAATTAAAAAGGAGAAGGAGCTAATCCAGTGCGAAAGAGAGGCCATGGTAGAGCGTACGAATGACTCACTTCAGGCAGTCTCCAAGTGGGGCGAAGCCAATTTGGTGGGATTCAACACCGCCAAAACACAAGCGTGTCTATTCACCGCTAAAAGGAGCTCGTTCACCTTGGCTCCTGCTTTCCGGAATGTATCCCTGGTATGCACCGTCCGTCTTCAGCTCTTAGGAGTTGAAATTCTCTCCTCCTCCGACCTCAACTTTGGGCGGTTCATGGAGTCCAAGGCCAAGATAGCTGCTAGGAAACTCGGCATTCTGGCAAAGGTACTTCACATCAGAACAGCTTCTAATGTTGTACAAAGCACAGGTCCGATCGTGTGTGGAGTACTGCAGCCACATATGGGCTGGAGCTGCGAAATGCCTGGCAGCTTTAGACTCAGTGGAAAGGCGTGCGAAGAGGCTAATTGGAGATCCAGATCTGGTTAAGACCAATTTACAAAGCCTTGAGCACAGGCGTAGGGTAGCCAGCCTTTCGGTTTTCTACAGGATGCATTTCGGAGAGTGTGCGCGGGAATTGCATGAACTGATTCCAACATCCCGTTTTTACCATCGGCGTTTCGCTTCGTCGTTTATACCGCGGAGATCGAGGGACTGGAACAATTTGCCTGCTGCGGTTTTCCCGTCCGATTATAATTTAGGTGTCTTCAAGGCTAGAGTGAATAGGCTCTTAATAAGCTAGTGCGCCTCACCATCAACGATTGCATCACTGCTTACCATCAGGTGGGATCGCAGTCAAGCACTAGTTTATAACAATTAAAAAAAAAATGTTTACTCTGAAAAATTTTGTTCATAACCCTTTATAATAAAATATTAAGCAAAGATCAATCACGAAAAATTACATGTTCACTTTCTAAAATTATACAATTAACGTCCATATCCATATAGAAATAATTTGTATCTTTTTCAAACTAAAAACAATTCTGATGAAATACAAATGAGATCATATATGATTGCAATTTTGTGATAAATTCACATAATTGCAATCATATATACCTATTTAAAAATAATAACATCACTTTTTTATAAAATCAACTCAGTTATTAGGTAGGCAACAATAGTACAAATCAAATTTATAATACAACAATTGGGAGTAGCGGTAGTCTGCCAGGCAAACGCGTGTGCAGCTCGGCGGCGGGCGGCGCGGGTGTTGCGGGGAAGGACAGCGCGCGCGGCGTAAACTTGTAACACTTTTTGGGGGAACAACAAATATCCGTAAAATCCGGATAGTAAGTCCAGTAAAATCCGGATTTGAAAATCGGCGGATATCCGGATAATACGGATATCCGGATATCCGGATTGCAAGCCCTAGTCAGTGCGTAGCGTAAAACGCCTTCCATATAAAAATTGATGATGTTTAGTGACCCCGAACAGAATGGCCAGCGCTTCTTTATCGAGCTGGCTGTAGTTGCGCTCGGGCGCGCTCAACGTACGCGACACGCAGCTGACGGGGCGCTCACTGCCGTCCGAGTAGCGGTGCGCCAACACGGCGCCCAGGCCATACGCGCTGCTGTCCACTGACAGCACCAGCTCGCGTCCCTCCTCGTAATGTGCTAATACGCGCTCACTCAGGAGTAATCGCTTGGTCTCTACGAAAGCCCTATCACACTTGGAGTCCCATTTCCAGCCGCTATCCTTTTTTAACAAGTTGTGTAATGGGTGTAACAAGGCGCTCATATTAGGAATGAACCGCCCATAATAGTTAACCATCCCTAAGAAACTTTTTAATTGAGACACGTTTTCTGGTCTAGGTGCGCTGGAAATGGCTTCCAGTTTCTCGGGTCCTCAGTTACAGGAAGAATTGCGAGAACGTTAAGCAGAAGGGATTCCCCCTTTTCCCCCAAAAATATGAGTCAGAGGCTGATGGTCAGTGCGTAGCGTCAAACGTCATCCGATTCGTCGCTCACATAATTCTGCCGGCCACCACTACCGCGCACTTGTTTGCACATTACTTTTAAGTGTCCTTTTTTTTCACACTCATCACAACTGTAATTTTTAAACCGACACCTCTCGGCCAGGTGTGGCTTGCCGCAGCGCCAGCACGCCCGCGTGCGCCCCTCCGCCGAGCCGGCTCGCGTGCCGCCGCCGCCCGCGCCTCCTGCCGGCGCGGCTCCGTCGCCTCCGCCGAGCGCCCGCGACGCCCCGCGCGGCCGCGTCCGTGCGCCGCGCGCGTAATGCAGGCCTTCGCCCGCCTCGCCACCCGCCGACTTTCCTGAGTCTGTCGCCGCCATCGTCGTGGTGGTGCCGCTCACTTCGGCATGCTTCTCCGCTGCCTCGAGTGCCAGCGCCAACTCCACTGCCTCTTTGTACTGCACTTTTTTTTCTGCGAAAATCCTCGATCGCATGACGTCACTTGCTAGCCCCGACACAAACTGGTCGCGCAAATTCTCTTCGAGCGTCGAGTATGACTTGCATTTTCCGAAACTGCATGTAGCTGCCAGGTGTTTCAATGCCTGCAGGTATTCCGTGAGGGACTCGCCCGGACGCTGTCGGCGCAACCTGAACACGTGCCGTTCAGCGATCTCCGATCGTTGCGGTTCCAAGTGTTCCGTCACTAACGCTACTAATTCGTCATAAGTTTTGTTCTCCGGAAAACTAGGCGAACACAGATCACACATAAGCGCATACGTTTCTTCGCCTACGACCGTTATTAACATAGGCACTTTCAAGTCATTATCGATTTCGTTAAGTCTTACGTACTGATTTACCCGACGAATATATGCTGGCCACTGTTTCGAACTCAAATTGAATGGTTCAATTTTACCGATAGGCATCTTGACACACGCGAAACCAAGTAAATGAAAAAGAAATTTCACCAAAATCCCGTTCTCGTCGCCAATGTAACATCAATAAAACACGGAGGTCAACGACAGACTGGTATATTCATAAATCCCGCGAATAATGAACAACTGTCAAAAAGCCCGCCAAAACGCTTACAAGTGACCACAGATGTCACACCTACATTATCAAATATCACCCCTACAAGGGTGCTCACCCAACAGATATTCCATAAAGGAATGTTCGAAAATAGACCTCGCTCCTACTCCGCCAGCGAGATTCTAACAACTACAACGCAGCGACCCAACACGCAGAAACAGGTATCACCAAACACTTCGAAAGAAGGAACGGGGAAGAAAAGACTACTATCTAGCCCCGATAGTATGAAGGGACCATCCAAACAAAGCAAACTAAATACATATTGGCTATCCCAAACTCAACCAGTACCAACGTCTAACAGGTTTGCCCTACTGGAGAACGATGAATCACAAAAATCGAATCACGAACAAGTTGAGAAACCCATTAAACCACCACCAATATTTGTTGACAAAGTCGGAAACATACAACCACTTATCAGTCTACTGAATGAACATATTAGGGATAACTATGAGCTCAAAGTCCACCAAAATGATCAGGTTAAAATCCAACCTAAAACATCAGAAGCTTACAGGGATATAGTTAAACAGCTTGAAATAAAAAACACAGAATTTTACACATATAAGCCCAAACAAGACAGAAGCTTCAAAGTGGTCCTTAAAAACCTACATGCGTCCACCGATTTAACCGAACTCAGTCAAGCTCTATTAGACTTAGGCCACGAATGTGTTAATACTTGGAATATTAAACAAAGGAAAACTAAAAAACCGCTGCCAATGTTTATTGTCGAATTAAAACCTAGTGACAACAACAAAAGCATATATCAGGTAAAATATCTATTAAATTGTAGAATAACATTTGAACCTCCGCGGCCTAAGCGAGAGATTCCACAATGTGCTAAATGCCAACAGTACGGGCACACAAGAACTTATTGCCGTCGGAACCCCAAATGCATTAAATGTGCTGGAAATCACCTTTCATCAGATTGCCCTCGAAAGACTAGATCTGATCAAGTTAAATGCGTCCTATGTGATGGAAATCACCCTGCTAATTACAAGGGATGCCAGGTATACAGAGAGCTACAAAAATTTAAACTTCCCGGTAAACCAGAAACAGCAAAAACACGCTACACAACAAGACTTGAACCTTTACAGCAAAAGGAACCAACCCACCACAAGAAACATCTAAATCAAAAAACATACAGAGACGTTGTCAGGGAGAAACCAAAAACAACTGACAAACAAGATACTATCCCAGAAGTAGACTCTAGTAAAAGTGACACTCATGAATTAATAATAATGATGAAGCAAATGATGCAACAGCTTACTACAATGACCAACTTACTTCTAACACTCACGACAAGACTGACAAATTCAATGCCCTAAAAATTGTCATTTGGAATGCCAATGGGCTGTCCCAACATACCCTAGAGGTAAAAGCATTTTTAGAGATGAACCAAGTGGATATACTCTTAGTAACTGAGACTCACTTCACCAAGAAGAGCCATTTTAATATAAACTCTTATAAAATGTATCATACCATACACCCTGATGGCACTGCGCACGGCGGAAGTGCTATACTTATTAAAAACAATATCAGACACCACGAGACCACAAGCTATAGCACACCTGAGATTCAAGCTACAAATATAGTAGTTGAAGACTGGGCTGGTCCACTTACAGTCTCATTAGTGTACAGCCCGCCAAAACATAATATAAAACAGGACGAATATGAATTTTTTTTCACTACTTTAGGGCAACGGTTTGTAGTTGGCGGTGACTATAACGCTAAACACACATACTGGGGTTCAAGAACAGTGACACCAAAAGGTCGGCAATTGCTTAAGGCTGTAGAAAACTTAAATCTTAGCTGTATCTCATCCGGAGAACCAACCTATTGGCCAACCGATGTCAGAAAGATACCCGACTTGTTAGACTTCTTAATAGTTAAAGGTATAGCTAACACATACTTCACGTGCAGGTCAAATAATTATGAACTTTCATCAGATCACTCTCCTGTGGAAATCTTACTCAATAGGAAAGTTACGCAAATTACAAAACCATGTAGATTATACAATAGAAAAACAGACTGGAGTTGCTTCCGAGAGTTGGTGTCAAAATCCCTTAACATGAAATTACCACTCAAAACCGACGAAGACATAGAAGTAGCGATTGAGCATTTTAACTATTGCATCCAGAATTCTGCCTGGATTGCTACACCACAAAACCCAAACAAAGCCCCTAGTACAAAAACATACCCAATCAACATCAGGGAAATGATAGCCCAGAAACGCAAGGCTCGAAAATTATGGCAACGTACTCGATATCCTGCCGACAAAACCAAGTTAAACCTACTTACATCTCAGCTGAAACAATTAATAAATGAATATCAAAATGAAAATATACATACCTCACGGATTTGAGCCCCAGTGCTGCGACTGACTATTCGCTTTGGAAGGCGACAAAAAAGCTCAAGTGTCCAATAGTAAGACGTCCTCCTATACGCAAAACCGATAACAGCTGGGCAACTAATGATTCTGAAAAAGCACAAACGTTTGCGAATCATTTAAAGCAAGTATTCCTGCCAAACCCTGATCAAGGATCTACACAGATAGCTACAGTAGCTAAGCTCCTTAATGAAACTCACCAGTTAGATCTTCCAATAAGTAGCTTTTCTAAGCAAGAAGTAAAACAAGCAATTAGAAGACTCGATCAAAACAAAGCTCCGGGATACGATCTGATAACGGCGAAAGTACTACACGAACTACCTGAAGAAGCTGTGATACTTTTAACGTACATTTATAATTCTATCTTGAGGAGATCATCAGTACCGCGGCAATGGAAAGTAGCGCAGATCATAATGGTCCCAAAACCTGGTAAAAGCCCAGATGATGTTAAGTCCTACAGACCAATCAGTTTGCTTCCAATCACATCAAAAGTAATGGAGATCCTGTTCTTAAATAGATTAATGCCAATAATTAAAGCAAGAAATTTAATTCCCGATCATCAGTTTGGCTTCAGGCAAAAACACGGTACTATCGAACAAGTACATAGACTCGTTAATGCTATCCAAACAGCCTTTGAACGCAAGCAATATTGTACAGCAGCATTTTTAGATATATCCCAAGCCTTTGACCGCGTGTGGCACGACGGGCTTTTGTATAAAATTAAAAAAAATCTCCCAATACAATTTTACCAGTTCATAAGATCGTATTTGGGAAACAGACACTTTTTCGTAAAGCAAGGCGAAGAAGTTACAATGCTACACGAAATTCACGCAGGTGTACCGCAGGGTAGCGTTATGGGACCTATTCTGTACCTCCTCTACACTGCAGACCTACCTATCTCAGATGTAAACATAACTGGTACCTTCGCCGACGACACAGCAGTACTTTCTTCGGATGAACTCCCGGAAAATGCCACCTTAAAGCTCCAAAACAGTCTTGATGACATCGCAATTTGGTTAAGAGACTGGCGTATTAAGGCTAATGAATCCAAATCCGTACAAGTCACTTACACACTTCGACGCCAAACTTGCCCTCCAGTCAAAATAAATGGAGTACAAGTCCCTCAAGCTGATGAAGCTAAGTACTTAGGAATGTACCTGGACAAAAAACTTACATGGAGAAAGCATATTTTTACAAAACGCTTGGCATTGGGACAACAGCTCCGAAAAATGTATTGGATGCTAAATAGAAAGTCACAGCTATCATTGACAAACAAACTGCTACTCAATAAAGCCATACTGAAACCCATAAAGTGTTACGGATTGCAGTTATGGGGCACATCAGCAAACTCAAACATTGAGATCCTACAAAGGTTTCAGTCGAAAATGCTACGAATGATAGCAGATGCACCTTGGTATATAATGGAGACTATCGGGAGCGGCGACCTCTCGCGCCGGGCCCTGGTTCAGGCCATGGTCCGGAGCGAGGAGGGTTGGCATGCGGTCGCCTCCTTCTGCGAAGCAGTAATGCTCGTGAAGGAGGCTGCTGACCGCGAGCGCATGAGGGAACGGTCCTCACGCCGCCGCCGCCGAGATCCCGATCCCGATTTCCGACCACCGTAGGCGCGGGTTCGCGGACGGCGAGCACTGGGTAGCTCGCTGTCCGGCAGTCTGGAAATAATCTGGACCGAGCCCAGTCGTCAACGGCGCGTTCTGTTCCACGCGCGCCTCAAGGAGATGTCAGCAAACTGTAGGGGCCCGGTAGGGCCGAAGCCTCTGGGGGGAACATGTGGTATTCCTAACGGTTGATACCGAGTCCCCCCCAGAACGAAGGCAACGAAGGAACGGGGTAGGGGTTTAGTCAGTAAGAGTCTGACACGCCCTCCCGTTCCGCCCAAGAGCGGGGGAAGTCATTCTGATGATTCCCCCCTACCAGAAAAAAAAAAAAAAAAAAACCTTGGTATATAACCAATGAAAGATTACATCACGACCTTAATATAAAACGGTTAAGCAAGAAATAAAAACCAGAATGGAAACTTACACATCAAGAATCACACACCACCCCAATATACTTGCAAAATAGCTAATGCGCGACTCAATAACGCCACGAAGGCTAAAAGGAAAAACTCCACAGGATCTATTATTGTAGACTGTGACTGATATGAAGCAAATACCAAACTATTGCTGAATATCGCTTGGATAGATTGCAATATAGAAGGAAAAAAAAAAAAAAAAAAAAATTAGTTTCTTTGCACAGCATTCGTTTCTCTGGTATGCAATCCTGGTGTACCAAAAGATTATATAGATTTTTTTTTTTTTTTTTTTATGAGCCTATTCTGTCCCACTCCTGGGCAAAGGCCTCCTTCCAGGGCAGGACATGTCTGCCGCATGCCCGACAAACTGTGGGCCAAGGTAGCACAGGGTTGGTGCCCTGAAACAGTGCGGCGGGGTCGCGGCAGACCACGAAGGAGATGGCGGGACGAATTGGATAGATTCCGTCAGAACTGGCAGGAGGAAGCGCAGGCTCGCGAAAGATTATACAGATATTCATTTAAAAATATTCCATTGCAGAACACCTCACCTCATTCATCATCTGAGCAAACAGCTCTTCTGCTTCCAGACATTTTCTCTGCAGTTGGCAGCATTGCTTTAGTTTATCAAAGCGAGCATCGGTCTTCTGTCTTCAGTTACAAACTGCAACATAACATATACCATTTGATTAACAATAGAATACTTCCTATACAATACATACTTGTTATGCTCTCCTACAGAGAAACATCCTGGAGTTTCAAAATAATCATTCTGGAGCACTGTACATGATCCATTCTGTATATAGTCAGCTGTGAGCAGCTTATATATGTAATTTATATTATATTACGGTAAAGTGTAGTACTTACAGGAATATCAGTCAGCGTTTCATATAGTTCATGCAAGTCCTTGTCGTCAACTAAGTACATACGAACATTCTCTACTAAACATATTCTGCACATTGGCAATTTTTCCATCTTTGAACTTATGAGAAGAACTAAGTTAACATGTAAATTTGAAAAACAATGCTAAATCACGAGATAAACTCAGGAAATATCGTGTGATCGTAGGCACTTCTTTCGCGAAACTCTTGTAGCAGCCTGAGCAATAAGCCGTATATTCCTAGTTGTCAAGGAAGTTCATAGGAATTATTTTAATAATTTTTACAGAATTCACAGTCTCTATATCGGTAGATATGATTCCAAACTATATTATTTTAATCAAAACAAACCTATATCACGACTTATTTTGACACCTGACATTTTAATGACAATGACACATTTTTGCTTTTTATAAAAAAAAAATATTTTTGGCTTTGGAATCAAGTTCTTTAAGCTAGGTCTCCTTTATTCTTTATTGTACACAGATATTTTTATATTGTATATAATAGGACAAGTAAATAAAAAAAAAAAAAAAAAAGTAATGTACATAGGCGAACTTAACCCAAATCCAATTGGATTTGGGACTTCGAGTATACTCAATGAGTAGACACTCACACTTTCGTTTATATTTTCACAGATTAGCTTACATCTTGGTTTTTGCTTTTTAGTTCTGTTTTTGGCATGGCAGGTAAGGCTTGCGCGTAGGTCGGATCGCCGTTTTCAAAATCGTAGTACCCTCGATGATATTTGGTTTTGATTGCACTGTTTCTGTTACACTGTTTTGTTTTCACTGCTTCCAGTCAAGCCGGATTTGGCTGAATACCAGTATTTTACGAGGAGCGGCTGCCTACCAGACCTCCACAACCCATTAACTGGAGTTACACGATACTTCATGGCAAGACTGGCCCCACCTTAAAAGTAATAAAAAAAGAAAAATTATGTAAAGGGCAATTTCGTCTAAAATTAAACATCTGTGATGAATAACGTATTTATTTGGATAAAATGATCGATCACATAGCCGATAACTACACATTCTGTACATGTAATTAAGTAACTTAGACTTTAATTGGTCTAGGTTACTTTATTCAAAATAATAATAATAATGACTACTACTACTACTAATAATAATGAATACAAGATATTCTCATAATATACTGTGAGGGCACCCTCACAGTATATTTATGAGAATATCTTGTATAAGAATAAGAACATGTATAAAAATACAATTATATTCATAATTTTAATACTAGAAACAAACACTTTGTAGCTTTTTTTGAGCTTAGTTGCTTCCTGCAACTAAGCTCAAAAAAAAAGGGGGCTCATTTAGATGTCAATGTATACACTTGCATAATAAACTTCCTAGTCATATTCAAAAACTAAGCCCTAATAAATTTTATTTCATTTGTTAAGCGTAAACATTTGCCAAAAGGCTTTTTACATAGTAAAGGACTAGGTAAATCGAGGACAAAAGGCTTGGGATTGATACGCTCCAGTACTCGCTAAACTGTTGTCGTTTATTCTTTTGGATTTTTAATTGCACTCTTTTCAATTTGACATTGATGTTCTTTTTTTTACTATCTGACATTTTTTTTATACAATTCGAAGGTTTTCTTTTTTTTTATCTTTTTTTTGTGAATGTGAGGACTACGAGTGTAGAAAAGGTATTATAATATCTAATAAAATGTTATCTGTGAACATGTACTGGCCATCTATGATGGCTTAGTGGTATATTTAAAAAAAATAAATTGTTAGTTCTGTTCTGCACCAAATCATGTTGGTTTTATTATACTCGTATGTGAATTACTTCCTTTTCCTTTCTTTTCAGTAATTTTAACATAAGTCTGGCAATTTGAGTATTTTCTGCGGCCTAACCAAATGTCCTTTCCTTGGTATTGTTCGTCTAGTCGTTGAGCTCCTTAGTAGTCCTGAGTTTAGCTTTATGACGAATGATAAAAGCTTGCACTGACTGGACAGGTCCACTCAAATCTGCATGGTGCTTTCTTTAAAAGGCCATCTCAGACACCAATCTGCATTTTTCACATATGGTAAACCATACTATTGGTCAAATACCAATAGTATGGTTTTTTTTTAAGAGACTGTGACCTCTGAGTTTGTTTCGGTGTTTCTTCTCAGGGTAGTCAGGAAACACCGGACTCATCTATACTAATATTATAAACAGGTAAAATTTGTAAACTTGTAAGTTGAAATGAAATGAAAATGACAATTTTTTTTTGTTGTTTTATTCTAGACTAGCTGTCCCCTGCGGTTTCACCCGCATTTTTCGTTACTGCTCCGCTCCCATGGGCCTTGGCGTGATGATATATAGCCTATAGCATTCCTCGATAAATGGGCTATCTAACACTGAAAGAATTTTTCAAATCGGACCAGTAGTTCCAGAGATTACCCCCTACATACAAACTTACAAACCTACAAACTTACAAACTTTACCTCTTTATAATATTAGTATAGATGATTCCGTCTGGATGAGTAAATTGACGTGTGTTATCATTAAAAAATATTGCTGGGAAAAACTTTTTTTTTAATCTTCAAATTCACTCAATAATAATTCCGATCAGCTGAGCGTTCGGCAGCTCGCACTTGGTCGTTGAACCGACCGCACACTTGTGTGTGCTCATTGTGTTTAGTTTTCATTTCATTTCAAATGCGTAGTGTTATGAAAAATTGATGATGTTTGTTCGGAAGAAAGTTTACTAATGATACTTGGATTACGATTTTGAAAAAAAAAACGAAATAAAATTTGACTTTGGCCTTCAATATCTCCAGAACTAGTGAATTTCCAGATATGGTCCAGAAGAAAAAAAAACATCCCAGTGATGAGTTCAATATGGAGATTTCGTTTTCATTAAGGGTCTTTTTACAGGCCATATTAGTCAGAAATATAAGATTTGTATTTTATTTATAATAGTTGCAGCAGTTGCCTGGAGCGAATACAATACCCGTCTGGTAGAAGGATCCTTCATTTTCAACGGAGGTTTGCGGACTTTACACGGATTACACCCTGTTACACGTACCCACAAATGCTCTTGATGTTACACCACAGTGACATACTTCACACTTGTAAAAAGAAGAAAAAACTACTTTTATTTATCAAAAACACGTTTTATTTATTTTACATTCGTAAATTCATCAGGATACAATGTGAGGACCACAATACAATAATAAATCATTATGAATAACGTTTAGTATGGGACCAACCATGGAACCGCGACAAAAAAATAAGCAGTCTCGTACATTTATGTTTCCATAAGTCGACAAAATGTAGTCCTAGTCGTGCACTCTTGACAGAGTGGTCGTGGTCATGTTTCGCTGAGTCCTGCGCCACCGCCTCTCTCGCGATACGACGCCATGCAGCTCTGTGTTTGGCGGCTTGGGAGTTGTGATTTATGCTGCACACGTAACCGACTTGATCTTTTGCCCTCAACTTTCCCTAGCACCACCAATCGTTCCATCGAGTCCTCGTTACGGGTGATATGCCTGAAGAACTTGAGGATTCGTATTTGCACAGACGACGATAATCTCTCTTTGATATTGAGTTCTTTCAGGATCGAAATATTGGTTCGGAGCGCGGTCCGTGGGATTCCAAGCAAGCGTCTCCAGCACCACATTTCCAAAGCGTCGATCTTGCGACGGGCTCACCGTGACGACGTGTAACGAAGGGACGGGGTGGGTTTAGTCAGTAAGAGTCTGACACGCCCTCCCGCTTCGCCCACACACGACTAAATGTACGGGACAGCTTATTTTTAGGGTTCCGTAGCCAATTGGCAAAATCGGAACCCTTATAGTTTCGCCATGTCTGTCCGTCCGTCCTCGCTTAATCTCTGTGACTGTTAGCTCTAGAAAGCTGAAATTTGGTACCAATATGTATGTCAATCAGGCCGACAAAGTGCAAAAAAAAATTTGAAAAAAATATTTTGTTAGGGTAGCCCCCCTACATGTAAAGTAAAAAGCGATTTTTTTTTAAATTTCAACCCTAACGTGTTATATATTGTTGGATAGGTATTCAAAAATGAATAGAGGTTTACTAAAATCATGTTTTGATAATATCAATAATTTCTAACTTCTTTCCCTCTAACTTTTGAACCATAAGTTTAGAAAATATGGAAAAAATCTGGAAAGTAGAGCTTGATAAAAACTTTCTTGGAAAATTATTTTGAACTTGATGGGACGAATAGTTTTTGAAAAGTTGGGGACACTTATTGTGACAAACGGGAAACTACGGAACCCTACACTGAGCGTGGCCCGACACGCTCTTGGCCGGTTTTTTTGCATTACATTGTACGAGTATGTATGTAAAATATATTTTATATATCAAAATTGTATAATATGAAAGGAGCTCGTGACTAAATGTAATAAACAGCCGCACAGGTCGATCTTCAAGGTTAAGCAACGCTTGCCAAGGCTGGTCTATGGATTTAAGCTGACCATCTAAACAAAACGAATTTCCTCCGTGCCTCGGAAAGCACGTTAAGCCGTAGGTCCCGGCTGTCATTTGTAGATTGTTGGCAGTCGTTACGGATAGTCAGAAGCCAGTAAATCTGACTCCAGTCTTGCCATGAAGTGTTAATGGGTTGTGGAGGTCTGGTAGGTAGTCGCTCCTCGTAAAGTCAAAGTCAAATATTTTTATTTCACATAGACCTACACGGGCACTTATAAAACGTCAAAAACTAGTGCACGGTTCCAAATTGGTCGTTTTCTATGGAGAAGAACCGGCAAGAAACGTGGTTACTCTTTTCAAAAAAACTATTGGGTCTACAATATTTCCATATTACAACACAGACACTTATGCGAGGACAGTGTAGACCAGTCAATATTGCACCCAAATGCACAATAAAGATAAAATTTGTAAAAAACTGGGTTCAAAACGGTAGTAATTAAAATCTGTAGTCTACAGTGCCCACTCATTCACATTATACGAAAGAAGCTATATAAATATAAGAACAAAAAAAAACACAATTATAAACCTTATCAACAAATCAGATGTTAACACAAAAAAAAATACACGACCTAATGAATTTAAGGTGATTGAGATCGAAATGATATAAAAATATTGCAAAAGCAATGGCTTGAGTAAATAGTAAATAAATAAAATAAAACAAACATGGAGCAGTTAATAGACATGTTTACACAATAATGCAGTTAATGAGTTACCAGGGGGCCACATGTGCAGAAGCAGTTAATGCCAAGCAAGCGTGTCTTCGACGTAGTCTCTAAACTTGTAATATGCTTAATACTGTAAAATACTGGTATTCAGCTAAATCCGGCTTGACTGGAAGCCGACTTCAATATAGTTGGGAAAAAGGCTAGGCAGATGATGTATGATTGTTAAATGACTCTTCTCACCAAAACAACTCCTACACACATTTGAAAGGTTTTCGCCAGCATTTTTGTTAAACACTTTTTACAGTAAAATTGCGCCAACAAAATGCCTCACTCGTATGGTTTTTCACTAGCGTGCCTACATCGAATGTTTAAAAAAAAGTTATCTTATAACTAAAACAAAGTTGACATTCTTCATACTTGTAAAGCTACTCGCCAGTGTGCGTACGAATGTGTCGCATTAAACTACTCCTCCGATTAAAACAACGCTGACATTCTTCACACTTGTAAGGTTTCTCGCCAGTGTGTTTACGAACGTGACTTGTTAAATTACATTTATATCCAAAACAAAGCTGACATTCGTCACACTTGTAAGGTTTCTCACCAGTGTGCCTACGAATGTGCACTGTTAAATTGCCTTTCTCACGAAAACTACGCTGACAAATATCACACTTGTAAGGTTTTTCATTAGTGTGTATTCGCTTATGCCGTATAAGATCACTGTTATAATTAAAACTACGCTGACAAATATCACACTTGTAAGGTTTCTCGCCAGTGTGTGTACGAATGTGTCTTGTTAAATATCTTTTATATCCAAAACAAAGCTGACATTCGTCACACTTGTAAGGTTTTTCACCAGTGTGTTTACGAACGTGACTTGTTAAATTACATTTATATCCAAAACAAAGCTGACATTCGTCACACTTGTAAGGTTTCTCACCAGTGTGCTTACGAATGTGCACTGTTAAATCGCCTTTCTCACGAAAACTACGCTGACAAATATCACACTTGTAAGGTTTTTCATTAGTGTGTATTCGCTTATGCCGTACAAGATTACCGTTATTATTAAAACTACGCTGACATTCATCACACTTGTGAGGTTTTTTACCAGTGTGTATTCGCATATGTCGTATAAAAACATAGTTTTTATTAAAACTACTCTGACAAATATCACACTTGTAATGTGCTCCACCAGTACGACCGCTTATGTCGACAGTAGTATCAACAACACAAATATTTGAGGTGCTCTGGGTAACTTTTGCGACTGATTCTTCATTCTTCTTTTGATTTTCTGTAGATAACTCTTCTAGGATTTTCATCATCAGTTTTTGTTTCTTCACAACGCCCGCCCCTGTGATTTTAAATCTAGTAAGCGCCAAATTCAAACACAATCAAATGAAAGGAAATAAAATGATTGTCATTAGAGCCGAGGAGTAAGTTCTGCAGGTTTTCTGATATTTATAATCCTGCAACCCCCTCTTATCTCAAAAAACGTTTTAAGTTCCTTCATGACACACATTCTAGACACTTGAGATCATCGGAGAATTTGAAACTTTCGATGCCCTCGCATTTAAGTTTTGTGACAAGTCGTTTGCGGTCCAGGCGGTGCGTTTGTGGAACGCGCTGCCATTGCCAATTAGGCAAGCCCAGTCACTAGTTTCTTTCAAAAACCTAGTTAAAGACCATTTCCTCTCTCTGTAATTCTATCCTGGTTCTTTATTTCTTCCATCAACTCTATTCTCTTTTTGTCCCTCATTTTGTTTTTCCTTCTCAAATGTAATTGTGTAGCTGAATATAATGTGTATATACATACATATATATATTGATCTTATTATTAAATATTTGCTTCGTTTGAACGTTGTACGCCTCAGACTACCCCCTGCATTATTTTTCTTACGATCCATCCTAAGGTTGTCTGGTAAATTATATCGCTGTCAGCGATAAGACCGCCATTGTACCCATAGATTTAAGTTTCTGTACAATTTATAACTTCTTTTGGTGTACAATATTTATTCTATTCTATTCTATGATCAAGTTGTGCTAGATCAGTGCTACAACACGAATCTACCAGATTCATAACCTTCAGGTTATTTTTTATTAATTATGCTGCTTGCGTCCAAGCGTTTCATAACACGATTTTCCATTTGTTCAAACTTGTTCAGTATTTACTAAGAGCTGGCTAAGTAAATAAAAACGTCTGTGATCCTTCGTACAGACCTTCTCTGTTTTACCTGCAATCTGTGTTCAGTACTTTAAGCAGATGTGCTGTGAGACATCTGGCAGCAGGAGTGTGCTCTCCAGCGAGAGCAACTACTCGAGGTGTAGCAGTGTGTGTGTGCTGCTTAAGAGTGTACAGACAGGACGCCTGAATTTAGTTTTGGTAAGTTCATGTTGTGAAACCAGTCGGCGTGTTCGCTCACACAATGATTCACTAACTAATACTTACGTGTCGTGTCACTGGCTCCTCGCTTCTTACTCGGTACTTCTTGTTCTTCTTTCACTTCCGTTTTGATCTTTATCATGGGCACATCATGTTCTGGACAAGGTTTGGACTGTTGTGCCGGTATATCTTCTGCGTCGGAATAGCTGTTGTTTAGAAGTTCTAGTTCTGCAAAAACAGTGAAGAGCTACTTGTTAATACATGCACATAGACATGGATAAACCAACAAGTCACGTCTATAGCGAAAGTAGTTTCCGAAATATTTATTTATTTAATCTTCATGTACAGTAGTGGTACATAGGCGGACCTAATGCATCAAGGCATTCTCTACCAGTCAACCTTTGGGTTAAAAAGACAACGCTGTGATAGAACTGCACAATAAATAAATAACAGATACTTCAACTAGACTTTTTGCTCACACAATGATTCAATAACTAATACTTACGTGTCGTGTCACTGGCTCCTCGCTTATTACTCAATACTTCTTGTTCTTCCACTTCTATTTTGAATCGGGTTAAAGGCATATCATCTTCCGAATCTGATTCAGAATATTGGAGTGTTGATGTATTTTCCACATCAAAATTTTCTATGTCTACATTTTCCGGGTTAAGATCTGTATATTAAGAAAAAAAAGTCCGTAACTATTACCTTTTTCTCTGTGAATGTCACACGCAGCTCATGGGAGGTACTCTCTCTGCGCCAAACATTTGATAATTTGTTATTAAATACCTACAAAATGCTAGAGACTGAATACTACACTACTACTACATGGAGGTGATTGTTTCTATTGCTATTTGTTGCTTAAAGTCATCATTGGTGCTCTAGTGGCTGATTATTTTTGTTCTTTGTAAGCGTCTATTGCATTACAATGGATTAAACTGAATATGAATAAAATAGGTATAGAGAAATATAAAATAATTTAAGTAATATAAACACTCATTTTGTTTTAATTGCATAACCATGAAATAATTATCTAATCGTAAAACTTACGTCCACCTAGCTGTTCTTCCTCCGGCTCAATGACATCATCTAGTCTCTCACAAACAGCTGGTAATTCTTCTTTGACAGCAATGCTTTCTATATGGCTGACATCACCTATACTGATGTTCTCTACAGGAGTTACTGCAAGCCCACTGAAAAACTTTAGCTGGCCGCGGTTTACTGAAGTATTCGGCTGTAAGAGGTTATTACAGTATTTGGCAAATGTTCTTTATTGCACACACACACTAACAAGTACCAACAATTTTTATTTGTCCATAATACTAAAGAACTTCAACACATCCTGAGCAGTCCGTGGGTTCTAGGTAGATCACTAGGTATCACTTCTACACTTACTGAGTACCCTTACTAGTAGCAGAAGACAGGTATTTAAATCAATATCTGTATATTCCCTTTATTCAAACAAAATATTTCAAAGATAACCCAAAAATACTGATTTGCAGACAAATTATGCACATTAAATAAATTAAATTAAATGTAGTTTAACTTGTCAAACCATGTGCAAAAGCCGATGTTAGCTTGGTATTCAAAATAATGAATGCAGTGAATGATGTTAAAAACAATAATCACAGATGTTTCTTTTTTTTAAAAAAAGATACAATTGAAAAACGAATAATACTTAATGATTTATTCAAAACTGTTTTTCCTTAATTCTTCTGTTTTTGCATGCCATGCAAATAATTCACGATAGCCGAGGAGTTATTGGTATTTGCGGAACTGTTTTACTGAACCAACAACTATTATCCTGTTTCTTGTGTACGCATAGGACATGATAGTTTAGTTAGTCAATTAGTTTCTTTGCACAGCATTTGTTTCTCTGGTATGCAATGCTGGTGTGCCGAAAGATTATACAGATATTCATTTAAAAATATTTCATTACAGAACACCTCACCTCATTCATCATCTGAGCAAACAGCTCTTCTGCTTCCAGACATTTTCTCTGCAGTTGGTAGCATTGCTTTAGTTTAGCAAAGCACAAGAAACAAGCGAGCATCGGTCTTCTGTCTTCAGTTACAAACTGCAACATAACATATACCATTTGATTAACAATAGAATACTTCCCATACAATACATTTTTGTTATGCTCTCCTACAGAGAAACATCCTGGAGTTTCAAAATAATCATTCCGGAGCACTGTACATGATCCATTCTGTATATAGTCAGCTGTGAGCAGACTATATATGTAATATATATTATATTAAGTACGATAAAGTGTAGTACTTACAGGAATATCAGTCAGCGTTTCATATAGTTCATGCAAGTCCTTGTCGTCAACTAAGTACATACGAACATTCTCTACTAAACATATTCTGCACATTGGCAATTTTTCCATCTTTGAACCTATGAGAAAAACTAAGTTAACATGTAAATATGAAAAACAATGCTGAATCACGAGATAAAGTCAGTAAATATCGTGTGATCGTAGGCACTTCTTTCGCGAAACTCTTGTAGCAGCCTGAGCAATGAGCCGTTTATTCCTGGTTGCCAAGGAAGTTTATAGGAATTATTTTAATAGTATTTTACAGTATTCAGTCTCTATAACGGTAGATGGTAACAAAATTAATAATATTAATATAATTATTGTAATCAAAACAAATCCATATGACTTATTATTATGACATCTGACATTTTAATGACAATGACATATTTTTCCTAATTCTTTATTTTTGGCTTGGAAACTAAGGTCTTTAAGCTAAGTCATAGAGTATAGTATTTATAGCTACAGCTTGGTCAGAAGGAGTAGAAAAAAAATTGAGGTCAAAGTCAAATATTCGCTACTATCGTTTAGATGGTATCATTTATTCTACTCCATAAACGATCTTGATACTTTAATATTTTTTTTTTAAATGTGAGAACAAGGAAAATCATTAAACTAGAGGTGTCTAGTTTTATAATTGACTAGCTGTCCCCTGCGGTTTCACCCGCATTTTTCGTTACTGCTCCGCTCCCGTGGGTCGTAGCGTGATGATATATAGCCTATAGCATTCCTCGATAAATGGGCTATCTAACACTGAAAGAATTTTTCAAATCGGACCAGTAGTTCCAGAGATTACCCCCTACATACAAACTTACAAACATACAAACTTACAAATTTTACCTCTTTATAATATTAAGTATAGATAAATAAAAAAGCTTTGGAAAGTTTAAACATCTTAATTACTAGGGCTGCCCTTTAAGTTATGTCGTTTGAAATAATAACGGACAATTTAATAGATTATTACCATTTATTGTTTATTTTTTTTCAATTAATTTAAATATTTCGCCCAGAAATAGCGTAGGTAGCGGGGTTCCGTCGACCGCGCCCTACCTTAAGACTTGGTTAGGTTAGAAGGAATAAACACAGGCCCTGCCAACTACTTTGAGGTTATTATTTTCAAACCATCCAAAAGTAGGAGCCCCGCTTGGCACCTTTTAAGCAATGTTTGAGTGTTTTGAGGTTAGGTTACAAAAGATCGTTTTTCTCGGAAACGGCGAGTTAAATATAAAGATAAAATTATTTGTCAAAACATGGGTAAGTATACATTTTAGCATGCAGGTTGTTATAAAATAATTTATCTGTCCATGTTTCACCCTAAAGGTAGCCTTTCGAAGCGAGCGTCTATAGCGTCAGTGACGCCGCGACTGTGACGCCGCGACAGATAGATGTTCTATGCAAATGTATGAAATTCTAGGGAACGACTTTCGAACCCAGCGATACTAACGCGGCGTCAGGGACGTCACAGACGCAGCGTCTATAGCGTCACCAACGCCGCGTCACTGACGCCGCGGCAGAGACGCTTTGGTAACTTTGGATACCCACGACAGACGCACAGTCGCATCACAGTTTTGCCGCGCGCCGCCCCAACCGGATTGATCTATTAAGCAGTCTTATCATAAAACATTATGGATTTACAACTTGTTTTGCTAGAAAATGAAGAAGATGATGATCTTTTACTTTTGTTAAAAAGTAACCTCAAAATACAGTACATTGCAAGCGCGACCAAGCGACTGTCGCGGGCGTCTGATAACGGGGTTACAGCGTCACTGTGACGTCATTGACGCCGCGTTAGTGTCGCTGGGTTCGAAAGTCGTTCCCTAGAATTTCATACATTTGCATAGAACATCTACCTATCTGTCGCTCAGTCGCGGCGTCACTGACGCTATAGACGCTCGCTTCGAAAGGCTAGGTATGTACCTTAGGGCGTGAAAATTTAAAGTTTACAATCATCACAATCATTTATCAACATTACAAATGGCATTTCAAATAAGTGAAACCAATTAATCAAGAAAATATATTAAAAAATCATCTGAATTAAATAAAAAATAACAAATCTCCATTAAATCATTGACAAAAATAAAAATAAAACAGATAATAATAAAATCATATTGTCAATAAATTAATTTAAAAAATGTTAGTATAAAAAAATGTCTTTTGATTATCATTAAAACGCAATAATACATTAACAAAAGTCAGAGTAAAATAAAAAATGTCAGGGGTACATAAATTTATAACAAAATAATTAAGGATTATCATAACAATTAAATCAATATAATGTCAAATAGTGTCAGTCAAAAAGTCACATATACTGTAATAACACTAAACTTGTCTGTTAGTAAATCTCGAATCTTCTTTTTGAACAAGTTTATTGGTAATGTTTTATATGATTGAGGTATCCTACTAATATTATAAATGCGAAAGTTTGTGAGGATGGATGTATGTTTGTTACTCTTTCACGCAAAAACGGCTGGACCGATTTGGTTGAAATTTGGTATGTAGTTAGGTTATACCCTGGATTAACATATAGGCTATAGAAAAAAAAAAGAAGCGTGATCTTATTTATTCTTCGATTTTGTTGTTGCGGGCGAAGCCGCGGGCGGAAGCTAGTATATTATAAATGCGAAAGTTTGTGAGGATGGATGTATGTTTGTTACACTTTCACGCAAAAACGGCTAGACCGATTTGGTTGAAATTTGGTACGTAGATAGGTTATACCCTGGATTAACATATAGAATACTTTTTATCCCGGTCAAAAGGAAAAAAAAATGAAACTTAATCTTATTTATTCTTCAATTTTGTTATAGGCTGCTTTTTATCAACACACCACACGGGTGAAGCCGCGGGCGAAAGCTAGTTTTATTATAAATTTTAGGAGCCATACAGAAAACGCTTTTGCTCATTAACGCAGTCTTTGATGAATGCGAACAAAGTTGATAATTGTCACGTCTGTTACGAGGGAAGATGTCAGCTAGCCGTGGAAATAGATACTGGTTTAATCACAAATGTCGCAATTTCAAAAATATACAGCGATGGTAATGTCAACAATTTGTGTTTTTTAAATAATGGCATACAGCTGTCGGTCGATTTCAAATTGAACATCGCCCGGATGCATCTCTTTTGGGCCTTAAATGCTATTGCTTTATCTGTGGAGTTTCCCCAAAATATAATACCGTACCGCAATAACGACGCTACTAGACCATGGTACGCGGTTACTAAGGCATCTGTATTTAGCTCTGGGGCCAATTTATATAAGGCGTACGCAGCAGAGCTTAGTCGTTTACATAGATATTCAATGTGTGCCTTTCAGTTCAATTTAGCGTCAATAATAATTCCTAGAAATTTTGTAGCGTCGACTATGTTAAGTGCAGTGTCCTCGTAAATTGCGTTAATGTCTAATCCAGTCTGGGTCCGTTGCCTAAAATGCATAATAGTTGTTTTATCAAGATTTATTTTTAGGTTGTTCCTGCTTAACCATGATATTATTGATGTCAAAGATTCGTTTATGTCAATCCCATATTCGTGTTTATTTTTACATGCTATAGTCTTAGTGCTGTCGTCAGCAAAGAGAGTCATGGGGTGGTCAATAGGGCATCGAGAACCGGCCCTATTTTGAGAACCGGTTCTTTCGGTTCCAAACTCAAGCCAGAACCGGGTACCCGGTTTTTTCGGTTCTTTCGGGTCTTTTTGTCCCGTGAATTTTCACGCGTTGTAGTTGAGCTAGACTCGCGTACGAGGGGTCAATAGACGCGTCTCCGCCAGCCCTAGCCAACCGCGCTGAAATTGATTGAAAAAATAAATTTAATTTGGAAAACTAAATTTGGGTTCGCGTAATGCTAGCCAGAATGTAAGTCAGTGGGTTGGGAAGTTAGGCTGAAAAAAGAAATCGAAATAGACTAAAGGTTTTAAAGATAAAATTGTGAAAAAATATAATTTTGGTGAAAATTCAAATTGTACCGGGAGGGGAAAATTGCGCTGCGGGAAATGGTATTTCTCGTCAAATATTATGGGAACTAGCCTATCTTAGGTCGCTAGCGCAAAAAACCGCACCAAAATAACCTTTCTAGAAAATGAGTTATCGCGATTGTACTCCCCGTCGCCCTAAGGTGGATTTCTATGCTAAGTCAACTTCAACTGATGTAATTTCTGCCGCGCTAGCGATATGAGCAGTAAGTATGTTTTGCGTAGTTTTGAGTAAGTAATTGACGCGCAAAGTTTTTGTTACAAATTTTGTTTATATCAATTGTGATGGTTGAAACGTACTTATAGCCCAAATAAAGCGCTTTTATATTCTTCAATAAGGTTGTATATATATTTGAATAGTTTTAGATGACGAATTTCCTTTTATATTTAGTGTTAGTTGAAGCAACTGAAATAGAGCTACCGTTATTTTAAACGAAATTTACTGGTTCCCGATAAGCTATCAAAACAGGTGTCAGCACATCTGGTAGAGCTCATTGCGCTGATTCGGGATCAATATTTAACACATTTTGTCAAAAATTTGACTTACTGCTAATATCGCTAGCGCGGCAGATTTGGTGACTAAAGTCATGATAGACTATTCAAAAATTATATTCTTGATAATGTGAAGATAAGAAATGTGTATGATTTGAATGTTTTTATTAACGTTTGAATCCCCGACCGGTCCTATGAGACCGCGCTGTTATTGTTTTACTATTGTGTCTCGTTTCGCGGGTATCTGAGTAACTACATAAAGTGAAAAAGGATCTACAAATGATGTACCTATCGCCGAGTGGCGGGAGAAAAAGTAAGAGAGAGCGGATAAGCATTGTGATTTTTTTTCTAATGAATCAATGGATATTCTGGAGCATTTACCTTAATTCATGAATCCCCGACCGGTCCTATGAGACCGCGGTGTTATTGTTTTACTATTGTGTCTCGTTTTGTGGGTATGTGATAGGTTAATGTTGCCGAATACCTTAAAAAATCGTTAACTTGCTAAAGATTCATCAGTAATATTAAAATTATAAGGTTATTTATTAATATAGTGAAATAATAGTATTTATTCTGTTTGGATTATAAATTCAGATTATAACTTCATATTTAGCATAAAGAGTAGTATAAAGTATAGAGATAATCTTATTTCTAAATTTATTTTAAGAGAGAACCGAAAGAACCGAAAGACCCGGTTCTCCATTTTACAGAACCGGTTCTTTCAGGGTCCCTCAGAACCGGGAATTCCCGGTTCTTTTAGAACCGGGAAAAACCGGTTCCGATGCCCTAGTGGTCAATAGCACTAGGCAGGTCATTGATGTATATTATAAAGAGTAAAGCCCCGAGTACGCTACCTTGGGGAACACCGTATGTAGGAGTGCGTTCACTAGATACATAAATTACTTCTTTCTTTGTCTTAACATTAATTCTTTGAATTTCTGTATACTGTTTTCTATTAGTAAGGTACGAGTTAATAAAGTTTAGTACGTTTCCCCTAATGCCATAAGCTTCTAATTTCTGTAGTAAAATACTGTGGTCAACGTGATCAAAAGCCTGCGTCATATCGCAGTAAACAGCACACACTGGGATTCTCTTGTCCATATTTGTCATAACTGTACTTAAAAAATCATAAATGGCCTTACTGGTTGACATTTTTTGCCTAAACCCCTTTTGCTCATTACTAAAAACCTTTTTTTCCTCGAGGTATGAGTGCAGTTTTTTGTAAAGATATGTTTCAAAAATTTTGGACATTATCGGAATTAATACAATTGGTCTGCAATTAGCCATGGTTTCCCTATTGTTTTTCTTAAATAGGTTTTACTATTGAAACTTTTAAAGCATCGGGATATACATCTGAGCTGATGCACAAGTTTATTAGGTAGCTTGTATGGCTCAGAGGTAGTTAATCACTTACAGTTGAGTTGTTGGATGTGAGTTGACGAAAACCACAGAGTTCACAATAATTGAGTTTATTCGTAAAAGTTACACTAAAGATTATTTAGATGCTAATCCGCGGTAATAGCGCTACGGCAGCTATTGGTCAACTAAATATATTATAATTACAATTATAAAAGTAAACAAAACGAGTAGTAAAAAGTAGGTCGCGGCGGCGTTAGCGATTTGCCTGTACGTGAACCGTACATGCTCCCGAGGGAAAAGTGGGATGAGCATCTATTACATAGCAAAAAATACCTAATATAAAAAATGTAAAGTAAATAGTAAACAATCGTAAATGTGTATAAGTATAAAAGTAAAAGTATACTTATTGGTCACTCAATTCACATCGTCAAAGTGAAATGCTTTCTTCGGCTGTCTTGCTTCGCTGTAAAAAGGCTCCGCTGCTGTCGAATGTATTTCACGTAGCTCAATGTCCTCTTTCAAGTTATTCTTTCCTCTAGGAGTCACTCCTGTTGTGGCGCCTCTCTTTGTTTTGCACCGTCGTTTCATAATGACATAGAGGGCAAGCACAGCGATTCCTCCCAAAAACAAAGAAGTGACGGAGTAGAGATAGATGTCTTGACTTGACAAGCCAGACTCGGACACCTTTGGTAATATTTCTCTGCTTTTTTGGAATTCCAACTGCTGGTCTATTTTTCTTATTTCTATTGCAGTTGGCGCCCCTTGTTCCGTTATGTTTAATTTTGCATTCTTCCAGCCGAAGTCGAAGATGTGGTTTATTGTTGAATTTATCGTTGGTATTTCTATGTCTGGTTCCATGTTATAAATACTTCCCAGCTAATTTTGTGTAAATATTGTGGCGTCCTTTTTCTGTAGTATGCACTTTGATTGCAAAGTAATGACTCCAGTCCCGTTAATGACCGCCGGCGTAACTTGATCGTTACATATGACGCGCATCAGCTGTTTTCCGCATAATGTAAATAGCCACATATTCGGTTTGTGGAGCTTTGTCCAGGTTTCCTTGCATGTTACGTCATTGAGGACGCATGATAAAGACTCTTGTTGGTTGAAGACTTGGGCCTCGCATGGGGCGTTTTTATCGTGCATGTTGTACACAGGATTGCGTTGCGTGAGATACAGATAAATTCGTCTTCTCCGTATGACGTACATTGGCGCATGTCTTGATCTTCCATTGTAATGTAAGAGTTTTTTCTGAAGTTTATTGCGATGAAACTTGAAGTTGGTTGCATGAGTTTTAAATGTCCGTATCTAAGGAACGGTATCGGTATGACTCGATATATCTTGTAGTCTTCATCGCTCAGCAATGGGATGTGTATTCCAAATAACATATAGCTGTTTGTTATTCGAGCCTTCACATGGATGAGGTCATAGATGTTTTTCAAATCCCTTTGAATGTCCTTTACAGGTAATGACAGTCCCTGTGGTAACCTTCCGGATATGATGTTTAGCTGCTCGATCAGTTGGTTAGCCGGGAATAAATGGGTATCTAAATGTCCTCTGTAAATGTTGGTGAGGGCATTTATCAACATATCCAATATTCGGTTTAAATCACTTATAATTAAAGTTGACGTCACGGCAGCGGAGGTTATGTCATTCATCGTATACAGCATTTGCGCTCTGTTCTCTATTTTAGTGATTTCGCTGCAAGTTTCGCTCATATAGACACTCAATGTCTTGAATTGTTTCTCCATGAAGGCGGTATTTCTTTTTATTATATTGTTTTCAGCTTCTACAATTAATGTTTGGTTCTTCATAAGTTGTAGTAGGTAGTAGCAGAGAAATATTACCAAAGGTGTCCGAGTCTGGCTTGTCAAGTCACGACATCTATCTCTACTCCGTCACTTCTTTGTTTTTGGGAGGAATCGCTGTGCTTGCCCTCTATGTCATTATGAAACGACGGTGCAAAACAAAGAGAGGCGCCACAACAGGAGTGACTCCTAGAGGAAAGAATAACTTGAAAGAGGACATTGAGCTACGTGAAATACATTTGACAGCAGCGGAGCCCGTTTACAGCACTCCATCATGACGTCGTGAAGCGTCCGTATGTTTGCAGCGGTTGGTTGCTGGATACTAGGTTGATTCAGGAGCGTGTTCAAGTATGACGTGAATAACAGCCATTTGTTGTCGTAGCGGTGGGTCAGCATCTCCCAACAAGAGGCGTAGTTCTCCGCACTGATACCAAGATGCTGAACCAGTTTCTCTGCCTCACCCTTCAGCTTTGTTTTCAGGTGTTGCATTTTTTGTGCTTTCGAAAGTGTCGGATTGTTGTGTACGCTTTCAACGTAGAAGTCTCTAAAGGTCAACCACTGATTATAGTTTCCATAGAAATCCGGTATTTGAATTTTCGGCGTAGATTTTTCGTAATGCGAATTGTTCCAGATGTTGTGTTGTAGTTTCCTTTTTAGGTCATCATAACAGTTTTCTGCTGTAGCGTATTTCTGTTGATAAACTGAGTCCTCATCCTGCAGTATGTAGTCCAGTTCCCAATTTACCTTTTCGATGTGTTCCCATTTGGTTTTCAGGGTGCTTAAGTTATCTTCTAATTCCCATTTTTCCATTGGAACTGCTAACGCTAAGCGTATCTTCTCCACAGTGCGTTGAAACGCCCTAAAGTTGCAATATTGTTGACGCAAAAGATCTTGTTGTTTTTCCGTCGACTCGCTAGTTTCTCGAGGAGGTACGTGGAATTTGATATCGTCAAAAGTAAATTTCGATTGCTCCATACCTTGCTTAGGCATCGCAGGTGGTTTTTCTATTTTGCTAGTAGATGCGGACGGCAATTCTGCTTTACGTTTCAACATATCTTGCAGCACTTCTTCATACATCTTCTTCGTACTGTTGAAAATGTCATCGTTGAAGTATTGAAGGTCCGTTGCTCCGGACTCTTCGAGTAGTTGATGGTTGTGAACAAACTTCTCCCAGTTGTTGTTCAGTTTAGAAAGACGTTCTTCCAGGTACGTCAAGTTCTTCCTGGTGGAGCTATCCTTCTTGTAATTGCTACAAATAAGCTTCAAGTCCCTGAAGATGGTTTCTTGACGGCTTATCAGTTCTGTTACGCTCTGAACCATTGTTGTTAGTTATTGGCTTGACCGTTGGTAGAGTAGATATATCTCCGCAGGTACTAGTTCACCAAAGTTGCAAAGTTTCCGCAAGTTTTGGATATTGAGTGCGTCGTCACCCTCTTCGATCGCGATCCGCTTTTCTGTGACACCAGCTAGACCGATTCGCTAATGTTAATAGAGACAATACGCACCTGTTATCCGGCTCGAAGGACCACTTTTATGTATGGCTCAGAGGTAGTTAATCACTTACAGTTGAGTTGTTGGATGTGAGTTGACGAAAACTACAGAGTTCACAATAATTGAGTTTATTCGTAAAAGTTACACTAAAGATTAGTTAGATGCTAATCCGCGGTAATAGCGCTACGGCAGCTATTGGTCAACTAAATATATTATAATTACAATTATAAAAGTAAACAAAACGAGTAGTAAAAAGTAGGTCGCGGCGTTAGCGATTTGCCTGTACGTGAACCGTACATAGCTTAAGTGGGTACAAATAGTCTCAGACACATATTTTATAACCTTGGTTAAGTTTACCTTTTCGTGGGTGTGGTACTTGGGGGCCGGGGACACCCCCCCCTCCTCCCAGACTACCAACCCGTACCACCAACCTACCCCCCACTCCTGCGACCAAAAGTTATACCAAAATCTCTCAGTTGGGCTGGTTTCCTCACGTTGTTTTCCTTCATCGGTTTCAGCAAGTCAAATAATTAAATTATTTTGTTGATTAATTACGGAGATCCGAAATTTCCTTTCGGGGCCATAATCATGATCAGGTCACCATTTTCAACATCAGAACCATTATGTACCTAATATTTTTTTTTAAGTTACTATAGAATTTATTAACCTGTGGGGCCTCGGGGGGACCGCCATCTACCTAACCTTTTTCCCAACAATATTGGGGTCGGCTTCCTGAGGAGCTCGTGGCTAGATAATAACAGCCGCACAGGTCGATCTTCAAGGTTAAGCAACGCTTGCCTAGGTTGGTCTGTGGATGGGTGACCATCTTAACATAACGAGTTTCCTCCGTGCCTCGGAAAGGACGTTAAGCCGTAGGTCCCGGCTGTCATTTGTAGATCTTTGGCAGTCGTTACGGATAATCAGAAGCCAGTAAAAACTGACTCCAGTCTTGCCATGAAGTACCGTGTTACCCCAGTTAATGGGTTGTGGAGGTCTGGCAGCCGCTCCTCGTAAAATACTGGTATTCAGCTAAATCCGGCTTGACTGGAAGCCGACCCCAATATAGTTGGGAAAAGGCTAGGCAGATGATGTCTATGGTGACGTGTGTTACTTTGACCTGAACGCGGTTTTGTTGGATAAGCTAGACAGACTGCTTAACAACTGCATCCGGTTCATATTTAACCTGAGGAAATATGACCATGTTTCGAACTTCAGGTTGGAACTCAACTGGTTGCCTATTCGCCAGAGGAGAAATTTGCGCGCTCTGACTACTCTTTTCTCTCTACTCAATTTTCCCACGCCCCCAGCCTATCTCATCACTCATTTTCAGTTCCTATGCTCTTCGCACGCTAGGAATCTGCGTTCTACTAATAATCTCCTACTGCTCTGTCCTTCTCATACTTCTGATTTTGTCCATTCTTCTTTATTCTTTATTCTTTATTGTACACAGATAATTTACATACATTAAAAGTAGGACAGGCGATGTACATAGGCGAGCTTAACCCACAATTGGGTTTTCTTACAGCAAACCTTATAAATACGTTAAAAGAAAATTTTGTTAATGAGGATAACACATAATAGTGCACAACAAACTTAAGCAGCCATTATTATGCTTAAAACTAAAAATAAACTCACAAAATACATAATAATACTATTGGATGAATTTATTGTGCGTAGTGGTGGTACTGACCGATTCCTATAAAAGCTAGCGCTCTAGAGTAAATCGCTCTTTTTCTGCTCAGTCGTCGGACGGTAAGGTTGTCAGTACCTACCTACGCTACGTACAGTAAGTTCGTTCCATATTTTATTCAGTGGGTTTTATTGCTTTTGTTGAGGCCAACATTATTTTGTGTATTTCTCTTGTGTTGAAAGTTAACGGTTGTTTGTGATTGCTTAAGTTATAGTGAATTATTGAACTATTGTTAAAATTTAGTTTATTTTGTAATAAATCAGTTTTTAGGTTATTTGAAGTTGTCTTTTTTTATTGTTTATAACTTCTGGTCGCTAAAATCAGAAGTGGGATTCAGCTTATTTGCCCACAATTATTAGCCTTGATATTTACACAAACAACCGTTAATTTCAAATAAAAATGCCACGTGAAGAGCTAGTTACGAAGTCGCCTCGTTCTGGGGGTAGGCGTAGCCGTCGCGGTGAATCACGACATGTTTCGCGATCGCCTCCCGACAGATCATATTCGCGCCGTGTTAGCACTCGTTCACGATCACGCCATGGTAAAAATCGTTCGCATTCGAATCGTAAAAGGAATCACTCGCGTTCACGATCACGTCGCAGTCACTCACGCAATAGTGACTATAATACGCCGCGAGAACGGTCTAGGTCACGTACACGTCAACGTCGCCGTAGATCGCGATCCCGCTCTCATGATGTTTCCGTGAAAAAAGTGATAGGCACTATTATGTCGCGATTGACTGCTATTGAGGAAAGCACTGCCAGCGGTTCGCGTATTACGCCGCCAGTTCGTGACAGCACAACACCCCCATTGGATAAAAGTCAACTTTCCACGACCCAGGCGTTTGTTGATGCACTGGGATTATTAACAAGAAACAAGTGTAACAATTATTACGTTTCGAATTTTGACCCAGCTAAAAACAATTTCGAGGTGTGGTGCAACGAAGTGGACAGGGCTAGGCATGCGAACCATTGGGATAATTCCGAGTGTTTCTCGCGTGTGGCTCATTGTTTGAAAGGTGATGCCAAGGCCTGGTTAAACGAGTGGGCTACTAATGATCGTTCATGGTCCAACTTACAACAACGTTAGGGAGTTCAAATCATTGTGTCCGCAGAAGATTAATTACGCACAAACTCTTCATGAAGTCATAAACACGACGTCCGATAAGTTTCCGACATACGCCGAATATGCGCGCCGTTCGTTATTAAAATTACGTTTAGTAAAAGTGTTAAGCGAAGAACTTGTGGTCCAAATAGTGGTTCACGGTATCAGTGATGTACAGGTACGCGCAGCAGCTATCAATGCTGACCTAACGTCAGAAAACCTAGTTTCCTTTTTAGCTACCTATATAAAGCCTGTCCGTAAGTTTGATAACCGTAACCCAGAAAAATCTGCGTCATCCAGTAATACAACTAAAAAGCGTAATTTTAATGGCTCTAGTAGAACTGAAAACAAGTGTTTCCTTTGCGGTCAAACAGGGCATTATAAAGACAAATGCCCCAAAAATAACAATGTCAATAATAAAGACGGTAGTAGTAACAACTCTAAACCTATTTGTTCTTTCTGTAAGAAGGCAGGACATAAAGAGAGTGACTGTTTCGCTAAGGCTCGGACTGAGTCCCAAAGCAAGAACAACAATCATCGTAAAGTTAACTTGTGCAGCGCCTTTCAACCGCGAAGGATACCAACGATATTAGCACCGCCGTGATACAGGGTGTACCTGTTGATATTCTGATCGATAGTGGTGCACTCAATGTATCGTTGATATCATCAGCGGTGGTAAATCACTTCACCGGTCCGCGTAAACAAATTAAGTGTTCCTTAAAAGGAATTAGCGATACAGAGGTTGCCACTAACGAGTACATCACTCTAACGGTCGAGTTTAGTAATATCGCTCTCGAAGTTGATTTTGTCATAGTACCCGCGTCGTGTATGAATACACCCGTTATAATAGGGACTGACGTACTAAACCGCGATGGTGTTACCTTCATTCGTACTAAAAATGGACAGTACCTGACTCGTACACCGGATAGGGCACTAAAAGCAAACGCAGTAAATGTCAACGAACCAGACAAAATAAATACGCCTCTCATAGGTGCGGAACTAGTTAAGCTGATGGCTGTTTTGAATGAATTCTCTCCGTTTTTAATATCTGGAACCGCCACCACTACGGTGAAAACTGGCAAGATGCACATCAGACTGACTAGTGACGTTCCTGTGGCATACCATCCATATCGTTTATCGTACCAAGAGAAACTCAAGGTCCGCGAGATATGTCAGGATTTATTGGAGAAGAGCATTATTAGGGAGTCTAGTTCCGAGTACGCAAGCCCTGTCATATTGGTAAAAAAAAAGGATGGTTCAGACAGAATGTGCGTAGACTTTCGTGCACTAAATCGCGTCACTGTTAAGGATAGGTACCCCCTACCCTTGATTGATGACCATATTGACCGGCTTGGGGGCTCAAAATTTTTCAGTTCTTTAGACATGGCATCAGGCTTCCACCAAATTCCAATTGATGAGAATTTGATCCATATGACGGGCTTTGTAACAACGGAAGCTCACTATGGATATTTAAAAATGCCGTATGGCTTATGTAATTCTCCCACCGTGTATCAGCGTATAATCAATAACACCTTGCGCAAATTTATAGAAGCAGGGACTGTCCTGGTGTATATTGATGACGTATTAGTACTGAGTTTGACAGTTGATGAAGGTATCGCTTTGTTACGCGATGTTCTGAAAACTTTAACGGAGGCCGGATTCTCAATTAACATGCGCAAGTGTTCTTTTCTTACCACCAAAGTAGAATACCTAGGTCGCGTTATTAGTCATGGTCAGGTTAGGCCGAGTCCGCACAAAATCGAGGCACTGGTCAATACGCCTGTCCCTAGTAATGTCAGACAAGTACGCCGATTCTTGGGCCTCGCGGGTTACTTTCGGCGTTACATCGAATGCTACGCGACAAAAACCGCATGTATCTCGCGTCTCACAAAGAAGGACGTAAAATTTGAATGGGGACCCGATCAAGATCAAGTCCGCCAATATCTAATAAGTCGGTTAACTAGCGAGCCTATTCTTGCGATTTTTGATCCGAGCCTTCCTACAGAGCTGCACACTGACGCCAGTAGTGCAGGATATGGTGCCGTACTTATGCAAGTACATGTAGACGGTGGTAAACGGGTGGTAGCCTACTTCAGCAGAGTTACTCAGGGAGCGGAAGCAAAATATCATTCGTATGAATTGGAAACGTTGGCGGTTGTCAAGGCACTGCAACACTTTCGCCATTATTTGATCGGCATAACTTTTAAAATCGTGACCGATTGCAATGCCTTGAAAGCCACCGAACGTAAGAAAGATCTCCTTCCACGAGTTGCACGCTGGTGGATGTACCTGCAGGATTTTAATTTTGAAATTGAATATCGAAAGGGCGTGTTAATGGGTCACGCGGATTATTTAAGCAGGAACCCACCAGCGTTGCAAGTTAATAACATTGATAGACCGTTAAATTGGGCACAAATAGCCCAGTCGGCTGATTCCGAGACAGCTGATCTCATCCAAAAACTGAGTGATGGTCTCTTGGACTCTAGTCGGTATGCGTGTCAGAACGATGTGCTCTACTATCGATACTCGCCTGTTGGTGAGGAGTCTCGCTTACTATGTTATATCCCTAAGGGGCACCGCCTCAGCTTATTACGTGTGTTTCACGACGAACACGAGCACATCGGGGCTGATAAAACTTATGACCTTATTTTAAAACATTTCTGGTTCCCTGGTCTAAAACAATTTGTAAGGAAATATATCTCCCATTGTCTAATTCGTATTTCTAAGAAACGTGTCCCAAGAGCTCCGCGTCAGCCTATTACGTCATGGGAAAAGTCTGACATTCCCTTCGAGACAATTCATGTTGATGCATTAGGTCCTTTACCCGAGTCCAACGGATATGAGTTTTGTGACATCTGTGGTCACTTGTATGCGTTTTGGCGGGCTTTTTGACAGTTGTTCATTATTAGCGGGAATTATGAATATACCAGTCTGTCGTTGACCTCCGTGTTTTATTGATGGCGACGAGAACGGGATTTTGTTGAAATTTCTTTTTCATTTACTTGGTTTCGCGCTTGTCAAAATGCCTATCGGTAAAATTGAACCTTTCAATTTGAGTTCGAAACAGTGGCCAGCTTATATTCGTCGGGTAAATCAGTACGTAAAACTCAACGAAATCGATAACGACTTGAAAGTGCCTATGTTAATAACGGTCGTAGGCGAAGAAACGTATGCGCTTATGTGTGATCTGTGTTCACCTAGTTTTCCGGAGAGCAAAACTTATGACGAATTAGTAGCGTTAGTGACGGAACACTTGGAACCGCAACGATCGGAGATCGCTGAACGGCACGTGTTCAGGTTGCGCCGACAGCGTCCGGGCGAGTCCCTCACGGAATACCTGCAGGCATTGAAACACCTGGCAGCTACGTGCAGTTTCGGAAAATGCAAGTCATGCTCGACGCTTGAAGAGAATTTGCGCGACCAGTTTGTGTCAGGGCTGGCAAGTGACGTAATGCGATCGAGAATCTTCGCTGAAAAAAAAGTGCAGTACAAAGAGGCAGTGGAGTTGGCGCTGGCACTCGAGCCAGCGGAGAAGCATGCCGAAGTGAGCGGCACCACCACGACGACGGCGGCGACAGACTCAGCAAAGTCGGCGGGTGGCGAGGCGGGCGAAGGCCTGCATTACGCGCGCGGCGCACGGACGCGGCCGCGCGGGGCGCCGCGGGCGCACGGCGGCGGCGGCGACGGGGCCGTGCCGGCAGGAGGCGCGGGCGGCCACGGCGCGCGAGCCGGCTCGGCGGACGGGCGCGCGCGGGCCTGCTGGCGCTGCAGCAAGCCTCACCCGGCCGAGAGGTGTCGGTTTAAAAATTACAGTTGTGATGAGTGCGGGAAAAAAGGACACTTGAAAGTAATGTGTAGACAAGGGCGCGGTAATGGCGACCAGCAGAATTATGTGAGCGACGAATCGGATGACGGTATGTTCAACTTGGACATCGCAGCTCGAGGTAACAAACCATATTTTATTAAAGTGACGGTTGATAACATTGCTATAGAATGTGAAGTGGACACAGGTAGTCGTATATCAGCAATAAGTGAGGTGATGTACCAATGCATGTTTCCGCATAAAAAGATTGTACCAGATAATTTAATTTTACGTTGTTACTCGGGTTCAAGAATTAAATCACTCGGTTACATTGAGGTGGACGTTTGTCTAGGCGAATTGAAAGCTAATTCATTACGATTATACATTATTAAGGATGGGGCGCGGCCTTTGTTAGGACGAGATTGGATGCGCGCTTTAAAGATAACGCAAATAAACCTCAATGAAATCGTAGATGATGAATTGGTGAACAAATTATGTAATGAATTCCCAGAAGTATTTAGCGATAAATTGGGTACATGTAAACAGCCCATACGACTACAGCTGTCTGATAAAGAACCGGTGTACGTGCGAGCGCGACCCATGCCGCTGGCAATGCGCGCGCGCGTCGAGCGGGAGTTGGAGCGGCTCGAGGCCGACGGCTCCATCTACCGCGTCGACTACTCCGACTATGGGACGCCTATAGTGCCCGTGGTCAAACAGAACGGAGACATACGCATCTGTGGGGATTATAAAATAACTATCAATCCAAAGTTAAAGAGAGATTATTATCCATTGCCACGTATCGAGGAGCTATTTGCAAACCTTAGTGGGGGAGATAAATTCACAAAGATTGATTTAAAACATGCGTATGAACAGTGTATGTTAACGGATGACTCGCAACCCTACACAGCTATAACTACGCATATGGGTACTTTTGTGTATAGACGTACGCCATACGGGTTGTCAGTTATTCCGGAAAAGATCCAAAAAATTATGGAAGAGACGCTGCGCGGAGTGCCAGGGTGTGTAGTGTTTTTAGACGATATTAAATTTGTGTGACAGGATCTAACACTCTTGATCACATAAAGAATCTGAGAACCGTACTAGAAAGGTTACGTAACATGGGACTTACTGTTAAACTAAACAAATGCAATTTTTTACAAGATAGTGTGAAGTATTTAGGATTTATTATTAATAAGGAAGGTTTACGACCGAATACCGAGAAACTGGAGGCCATTTCCAGCGCACCTAGACCAGAAAACGTGTCTCAATTAAAAAGTTTTTTAGGGATGGTCAACTATTACGGGCGGTTCATTCCTAATTTGAGCACCTTATTACAACCATTGCACAACTTATTAAAAAAGGATAGCGGCTGGAAATGGGACTCAAAGTGTGATAGGGCTTTTGTGGAGACCAAGCGATTACTCCTGAGTGAGCGCGTATTAGCACATTACGAGGAGGGACGCGAACTGGTGCTGTCAGTGGACAGCAGCGCGTACGGCCTGGGCGCCGTGCTGGCGCACCGCTATTCGGACGGCAGCGAGCGCCCCGTCAGCTGTGTGTCGCGCACGCTGAGCGCGCCCGAGCGCAACTACAGCCAGCTCGATAAAGAAGCGCTGGCCATTCTGTTCGGGGTCACCAAACATCACCAATTTTTATATGGAAGGCGTTTTACGCTACGCACTGACCATCAGCCTCTGACTCATATTTTTGGGGCAAAAGGGGGAATCCCTCAGACAGCTGCCAGTCGTCTACAAAGATGGGCGGCACGCCTGGCTGCTTATGATTTTAAAATTGAATTTGTGCGATCGGCGGACAATGGTCCGGCTGACGCGTTGTCGCGATTACCGTTACCTCGAGAGGGTCGCTTCGTCGACACTGTAGATTATTTAAACTTAGTAGAGGAGTCACTGCCTATTTGTTTTAAGGACATCGCAAAAGAGACAGAACGTGATACATTGTTATGTAAGATTAAAGGATATATACTATTCGGTTGGCCGACAGTCCCGAGCTGCGACGACGAAAAACCATTCTTTGCTAGGAAAAATGATATTTTAGTTGATCAAGGATGTGTTATTTATAAATATAGGATAGTGATCCCTCACGTTCTGCAAAAGAAAATATTAGAGGAAGTCCACGAGGGCCACCTAGGGATGAACAAAATGAAAGCTTTATCAAGAAGCTACGTGTACTGGGCGAGTTTAGATCGGGATATCGAAGAAGTGTGTAGGTCGTGTGCTGCGTGCCGCGCCGTGCGAGACGCGCCGCCGCGGGCGCAGCTGCACCCCTGGGAGTTCCCGCTGCACCCGTGGCAACGCGTGCACGCGGATTTCGCAGACTGCGGCGGGATACGATACCTAGTTATTGTAGATGCGCATTCTAAATGGATAGAGGCTTTGCCTATGCTTGGCACGAATGCAGCCGCTACTATTAACGTTTTTAGAAGTACGTTTGCGCGCTTTGGTTTACCATCACAGCTCGTGACTGACAACGGCCCACCATTCTCTTCACAAGAGTTTAAATTTTATTGTGAAAAAAATTGTATCAAACACACAACTTCGGCACCATATAGGCCCCAGGGGAATGGCGCTGCTGAAAATGCAGTTAAAAATATTAAAAAGGCTATAAAGAGAGCGATGTACGAAGGCGACGACGTCAACGTCGCCCTGAGCAAATTTCTCCTTCAGTACCGGAATTGTGAACATGCAACTACAGGGGTCTCACCGGCAGTGGCACTGCAGGGGCGGCGCTTGCGCAGCCGACTGGATGCACTGCGGCCCGACGTAGCCGCAGCGGTGCGCGCGAAGCAAGAGCGCCAGGTCGCTCGCACTCCAGGTACCGATAGAGAATTCCACGTGGGAGACGCGGTAATTGCTCGCGATTACTCGGCGAGGGGGGACAAGTGGACAGAAGCTACGGTTGTTAAAAAAACAGGGCCCATCTCATACAAAGTGAGTTTAGGGAATGGGGTTGAGTGGCGTAGACATGCTGACCAAATTATTCCAGCAAGTAGTAAGAATAGGTTCTCATTATCGCGCGTGAGTGACGTAGTCGCCGCTGAGGCGGCGAGCTCTGGGGCAGCCTGCCCGGGGGTCGAGAGCGGGGCCGAAGGTGAGGAGTTTGAGGACGCATCCAGTGGTGGCGCGGATACTGAAGATCCGCCTCCACAGCGAGTTCAACCCGAACGGCTTTCGTTACCAGTATCACCTCCACCGCAGGGTGCGTCAGCTCGTACACTGCGTGCGATCAACCGAGCGAAAAAGGCCGCAATGTAAATAATATTAAGATAATAAATAGTTTAAAATTGTTAGTTGTAAGTTCGATTTCCTTTTGTGATTAGTAGACTAGACGGGGAGAGATGTGACATCTGTGGTCACTTGTATGCGTTTTGGCGGGCTTTTTGACAGTTGTTCATTATTAGCGGGAATTATGAATATACCAGTCTGTCGTTGACCTCCGTGTTTTATTGATGTTACAAGTTTGTACTTGTTTTGGTCGATTCTTTTACCAAGTTTTGCTTGCTCTATCCTATATACAGACAGGATGCAAGCGAATTAAAACGAGTCTTCAATAGCGCCCTATCTTTATTTGGGACACCCAAACAGATAGTTTGTGACCGTGGTCGCATGTTTGAAGCGTCAACTTTTACCAAGTGGGTATCCGATATGGGTTGCGAAATCCATTACATAACGCCCGAGATGCATCATTCCAATGGGCAAGTCGAGCGTTATGTGAGAACTGTCCTTAATATGATTCGTGTCGAATCTAGTAATAAGAATTCCACCTGGTCTGATAGCTTATGTAAAATTCAATTAGTCTTAAATATTACCAAGCAAAAAACCACTGGATATTCTCCTTTGTATCTGTTAATCGGTAGTAGTGCGACCACTCCTGTGATTCGTGCGTTGATCTGCGACATGGCAGCTGAAAAGTCCAGTCCAAACCGAGAAGCCATGAGGGAACTTAGCAGGAGCTCTGCTAAAGCATCTCTTGACAAAAATCAAGATAGCCAAGACATTCGGGTAAATCGTCAAAGACACCCGCCGAGAGTTTTTCAGGTTAACGATCAAGTATTTGTCATAAAGTACTCTCAGTCCGCTGGGAAGCTTGACCCTGGTATGAGGGGTCCATACCGTGTAACTAAAGTGTTACCGAGTGATCGTTACGAGCTGAAACTGCTGAGTGGAGCTAGAGGCAAGACGACTCAGGCCGCAGCTCAGTACATGGTACCCTGGAAAGGCGAGTGGTGTCCTGAGAGCTGTGCTGCATATTTTGAAAGTAAGTCGCGTACTGTGTATGCGCATCGGGTGTTGTCCCGGAAGTCGCGTACTGTGCATGCGCATCGGGTGTTGTCCCGGAAGTCGCGTACTGTGTATGCGCATCAGGTGTTGTCCTGGAAGTCGCGTACTGTGTATGCGCATCAGGTGTTGTCCTGGAAGTCGTGTTCTCTGAATAGGCAACAGGTGTTGTCCTGGCAGGCGCAGTCCTGGTGAACTTATAGAAGTTCAAGTATGAGTAATCAATCAATCAATCAATCAATCAATCAATCTTTATTTGTGAACATAGGTATTACAATAAAGGTCTTATATAAACATTTTAGTCGTGCTCTATGTCCTACCAATGAGATTGGTGTACAAATATATTAGTTTTTTTAGTAAAATATAAGTCTGAATCCATATAAAGCAAAATTAAGTTAGTATATTAATAAGGACAATTAAAGGTAATATTAATAACAATAATGAATAAAATGTCAATCATAATTAGTGTCATAAATTAATAAAATGTCAACAAATTAGTGTCATAAATAATAATTAACAAAATGTCAACAAATTAATGTCATAAATCATAATTAACAAAATGTCAACAAATTAATGTCATAAATCATAATTAACAAAATGTCAACAAATTAGTGTGATAAATCATAATTTAACAATAATTAATGTCATATAGTATAAATAAACGATTTATAAATTATAATCTACTTCAAATAAGTGTCAATGGCAAAAATTAAAGGGCGGCTAATGTCATATTTTATCATTTAAAAATTCTTCAATAGTGTAATAGGTCTTATCTACTAAAAACGAAAACAATTTACTTTTGAATTTGCGAACATTATCTTCACTCCTAATGCATTTTGGTAATTTATTATAAACCCTTGGAGCCATAACAAAAATACTGTTTTTGTATAGTGCAGTACTAAATCCTACTGTTTGCAACTGATCACAACGGCGCTGACTAATCACTCGAGCAAACCTATGCAGATTCCTTTTGACGAACATAGATGTTTCATATATGTACAAGGAAGGCGTAGTTAAGATTTTCGTATTTTTAAAAAATGGTTTGCAGCTGTCTGTTGTTTGCAAATTGTATATGGCTCGTATGCACCTTTTTTGGCATTTAAATACCATATCTTTACCTGTGGCATTTCCCCAAAATATGATTCCGTATCTCAATGTTGAGGCTACTAAACCATGATACGCTGTTAAGACTGTTGCTCGATTGGCCGTTTTACTTAACATGTGCAAGGCATAGGAATGTTGGTTTAGCTTACTGCATACATGGTCAATATGTGAATTCCATTTTAAATTATTTTCAATTTTTAGTCCAAGAAATTTAGTCACACTGGTTTCATTAATAATTTTGTCATTGTAATTAATATTTAAGTCAAGATTATAGTTTAGTCTTTGTCGAAATTTCATTAGCACTGTCTTGTCAAGATTTATTACTAAATTATTGTTTTGCAACCAATTTACTACTGACTCTAAGGTAGAATTAATTTCAGTCTGTAATGTGCTTGTATCGTCAATATTGAAAAGTATTGTACTGTCATCTGCAAACATTGTCATCGGATATGATGATGCTGTTGGAAAGTCATTAATATAAACAACGAATAGAGGCGGCCCGAGTACACTACCTTGTGGTACTCCATAATTTACAGTACTTTTGCTAGATGTATATGTTATTAAGTGTTTGTTTGAAATTTTACTAATTGTCGTTATTTGCTGCCTATTACAAAGATAGGATTCTATTAATTTAGATATATTTCCTCTAATTCCGTATGCGTTAAGCTTGCTAATCAATCTTTTATGATCTACGCGATCAAAAGCTTTTGACATATCCATATAAAGCGCCAGAGCTGGTAGTTTCTTATCCATTCTGCTGCTAACTAAATGCAAGAAATCGTAGATGGCCATGTCAATCGATCTATTTTTCCTAAAACCTTTCTGATTATCAACGAATATATTATTTTTCTCAAAGTACGAAGTAAGCTGATAAGATATTGCTTTCTCGAATATTTTTGAAAAAATCGGTACTAGCGCTATAGGTCTGTAGCAGGACATGTCGTCTCTGTTATCTTTCTTGAAGAGAGGCTTTATTACTGTTATTTTTAATTCGTCTGGAAAGTAACCATGGAAAATGCACATATTGATAAGATGACTTAATACAGGAGCAATTATTGTGGATACCCGCTTAACAATTTTAGTACTTATTTCGTCATACCCAGTGCTAGATGTATTCTTTAGTGACATAATAATTTGGTGAATTTCTTGTGGTAATGTGGGTGACATAAACATAGAAGTAGATCTATTATTGATTTTATGTTTGCTTTCGGTAATATCCAAATTAGCAACTGGCTTTCCTTGGTTTACAAAGTAATCATTAAAAGCTTGTGCTATTTCAAGAGGATTAGTTAAGGTTTTGTCGTTTAATTTGATTTTCATTATGGTTTCGTCTGGCAAATTATATTTATTCTTATTTTTATTTATTACTTTCCATGTTGCTTTGCACAGATTATGGGCTGAATGTATGAACTTATTATTATGGGCTCTCTGTGTGAGATTTATAACTTTCTTCAGTCGATTTGCAAGCTTTTTAAAATTCGCTTTATTTTGTTTATTTGGTAATGACCGGTATTTCCACAGCAATTCTCTTTTTCTCTTACTACAAACTCTAATACCACGACTAATCCATTTTGCTTTTTCTTTGGTTGATATCCGTATTTTTATATTTGGAAAGCACAAGTCATATAACAACTTAAACAGGTCATAGAATAATTTAAATGCTTTAACGGGATCCGTTTCCTCGTATACATCAGCAAATGAGAGAGCTTTGATACTGTCTATGAATTTCTGTACATTCTCTTTTGAGTAATCTCGTTTAGTTGAGAACCAGTAATTTAATAAACATGTTCGCCGAACTGGACATTGCAAAAGTTGCGCCGAATGATCAGACACCGCCAGTTCTAAAACTTCCCCTTTTGATCCTCGCATATTATGAATTATATTATCTATGCAAGTCCCGCTGCCTAATCTAGTTGGACCTTTTATTTCGAATTTAAGATTGTAACCCGTTATAAGGTGTTTGAATTGCTCCAAACATGTTGTCTTTTTTAAAAGATCAATATTAAAATCACCGCATAGAATAAGTTTTTTGTTAGTGTGTAATGCAAAAGACTTTAAGAGAATATTTAAATTATGAAAAAATATCTCAAGTTTACTTTTTATGTCCTTACTATGTGGGCTTCTATAGACACACATCACAATGATGTTGTGGTCTGTGAGTTCTACTGCACAACATTCGATTATATTAGAAACACAGTACTTTCCCACTGACTCCAAAGGTCTATACTTAATTCCATTTCGTATCATTATACATGTACCACCATGTCGGGATTTCCGAGTGAAATGTGCAGCAAGTGTAAAATTAGGAATATCTAACAAGTTAAGTATGAGTGAGACTTGGATGTATGCAGATGTATGCATCCTCCTGAAAGCGAAGTGTTTTAGTTTGGGTTGTGAAAGTGTATCTTTGTATGAGGGCCTTGTATGCGTGATGAATGACAGAATAGGCAACAGTGTTTGTCGCCACGCATAATTAACCACTTGTTTCTCATGCAGATTATGACGATGACCCCGACGTCACTGGCGAACCTCTAAGCGCTCCTGCTAGTTCGACTGGCGCCTCGAGTACAGATAGGACAAAAGCAGACAGAAACGCCGATCAAACTTCCGCCGTATCTGCCAGCGCTTCCGAAGGAGTCCCAGGTGCCGCCGAGGACGTCGCACGATCAGGAGAGGCCGTATTGGATGAATTTATTGCGGGTAGTGGTGGTACTGACCGATTCCTATAAAAGCTAGCGCTCTAGAGTAAATCGCTCTTTTTCTGCTCAGTCGTCGGACGGTAAGGTTGTCAGTACCTACCTACGCTACGTACAGTAAGTTCGTTCCATATTTTATTCAGTGGGTTTTATTGCTTTTGTTGAGGCCAACATTATTTTGTGTATTTCTCTTGTGTTGAAAGTTAACGGTTGTTTGTGATTGCTTAAGTTATAGTGAATTATTGAACTATTGTTAAAATTAAGTTTATTTTGTAATAAATCAGTTTTTAGGTTATTTGAAGTTGTCTTTTTTTTATTGTTTATCACTTCTGGTCGCTAAAAATACTATATACAATATACAAAACATATACATACATATATACATGGGTCATGTTGACAGGAAATGTTCCTTAATTCTCCCTTTGAAGACATCCAACGAGGGGCTAGCCCGTATAGTGTGTGGAAGAGAATTCCATAGGCGCACAGCTCGGACAGTGAAAGATCCAGTGTAACGACTGGAGGAGTGGGAAGGAAAACGAAGGAGAAGGGAGGATGATGAGCGACAAGGTTTTCCTCTCGGAACAAGATACTCAAAGCGTTCCTTAAGATACAAGAGGAAGTTGGGATTATGAAGAACAGAGAAGAGAAAAGAAAGAGTGTGACAATCCCGACGTTGCCGAATAGGTAGCCACTTCAGTTGTCGTCGAAATGCCGACACATGGTCGTACTTTCGAAGGCCAAAAACGAAGCGGATGCACACATTCTGCAGACGCTCCAGCTTGTCAAGAAGTTCCTCAGACGCATCAAGGAAGCAGACATCAGCGTAGTCTAGAAGAGGTAGAAGTAGAGACTGAGCAAGAGTAACTTTAGCTGAGAAAGGTAGGAACTTCTGGAGACGTTTGAGAGACTGAAATGAGCAAAACACCTTCCTGCTTACTTCCGCAATGTGGACATTCCAAGAAAGGTTACAATCTAGGAAAACACCTAAGTTTTTCACTTTTTTAGAGAAGGCTATAGGAACAGCGTCGTACAAAACAGGTGGGAGAGACTGGTTATTCAGCAAATTTATGAAGTATCTGCCACCAATAATGAGAGCTTGTGACTTATTTGGATTTTTCTTCTTTCTATATCCAGTCCATCCTTCTGTGGAATGCGCTTCCTCTCGATATCAAGACGGCCGAAAGTCGATATGCATTTAAGCGGAAATTGCGGAATTATTTTCTACACTAATGGCTAAATCGTCTCAAAATTTGCATTTCCTAACTTCTTATTAGTATATGTATTTATTATATTAAATATATATGTATGTTTATTTTAATTCTATTATGTATACTCCTTATACTTACCTACTCTGTTTCTACTTACATTTTCTTTTTATGCACCTACCATATTATCTCTTCACCACGCTAGGTTGACTGGTAGAGAATGCCTATGGCATTAAGTCCGCCTTTGTACATTGAGTTGGATGAAGACTAAATAAATAAATATAATATTTATTTCGAGGAGTTCCCTCGATTCCTCACACATCCCATAATCGGTACTAGTTTTTGAAATACAGATATTTGTAGCAAACGAGACGTAGTGCCGAGGTAATAAACAGATTAAAAAATGATGACAAAAAAGAAAAAAAGAATTGAGAATAAGTAATATACTTATTTTTAAAGTCAGTTATAACGTGCGTTTGTTTCGCCGCAGTGCGCGGCGCCGTCCGTTTATTCCACTAAGCGATAAAATAAACGCAGTATGCGCTAGGCCCAATTCTTTATCGTAGCCTATTTTACATACAAGCTCTCCACTAGTGAAATTTTCGTGAAAATCAGTCCAGCTGTTTCGGTAATTTTCTGGATTAGATTCGCGCTTGACCGCTATCTCACCTGATGGAAAGTGGAGATGCGGTCGACGATGGATCGCGCTTACATAGAAGTAACCTATTCACTCTTATTTAAATCACTTCATTTCATTGTTCAGACGTTTTATTTATATATACAGTAAATAAAACCATTAAAATATTGAATAGGCCTTTGCCTAGCAGTGAGACAGTACAGGCTAGGTATAATAATAAATTATTGAAAGCACCTATTATTTCAACTGGTCTCTTGGGCCCCGTGGGGACCGCCATTATTTTTATATTTTAATATAAATAATATTAAAAAATTAATATTAATAATATAAACTGTTATTGCTCCGTTTTTGTTGCTTCTCTATCTAAACTTCTACTATACAAGTACAGTTTCAATCGGTCCCCAGACCCCGGACCGCTGGCACAAATTTGTGAAAGTCACAAAGTAATCTCCTCAACCTCAAAGGTAATAAACTATTAAACCTATTTGTTTACTGGCACGTTTTCGTGCCACGGGGCTCAAGAGGTTTTACAATAATTGATATTAAAAAAAAACATAAATAGAATAATACTAATATTATTTTTATAATAAAAAGGAATTCAATAAAAACATAATAAAGTGGCAACATTACTTCGCGTCCTGCCATTGGATGCGATACAAAGGAGACGGGAAAGGATATGACGTTTGATGACGCTACGCCATTGCGAATGCGATAAGACTCAACACTGTCTGGCAATGGAGATTTAAAAGCAAACAAAAGTAGTGTGAGATGTTTGTTATAAATTGTGTTTTATGTGTTTGTGTCGAAATATACAAGTCATGGACTGAAAAGCCGACCTTGAGGACAGATAATATGTGATTTAGTGATCACCCGATTGTTTTTCAATTGTGGAAAGTTTTCCCAGAACATACAGCTAAAAAAAAAGTTTTATGAAACGGTAATTACTACACTTGAGAGTAAAAAAATCGCACATGGATTGTAATTTGGTTTAATACCGATATTTCCTTAAATCCAAAGACATTGATAATTTTTTAGACTAAATCAAAGGATGTAAGGTTAGCTTTACAAAAACACAATATTAAGATCATTGACTTTCACGTAATTCACAAAAACCAATCGTACAGACAATTTCCCAAATTCCTTTTTGTGCAACAAAAGGGGTGTTTTTTTTTTATTTTTACTCATTATCCGTCAACGTGATATGTCCCTACTGGAAGCAGATGGATTTACCACAAAAATATGGGTACCACGCCCGCAGAAGCGGTTCAAGTTATTACCTTGCCCAAAACATGCCATAAACCAAATGAAGTTGCTCGACAGCAAAATTTTAGCCGCTTCCCAGATCTTCGGATAAACCAAAGGTTTCAAGAGACCAGTGAGCACATTCGGCGACTAGGACCTGACCGGTAGCGCGTAGGATCAGGGCGTGATGATCGCTTTGTTGTAACAATTACTTTGAGAAATCGGCTATCGAATGCGATTGAAGTGAGACAAAAGCTTTAAGAAGTTCGCAATGTCAGTATAAATCAGTGGACATTTAGAAAAGGATTGGATGAAGCAGTTCTGACTGCACATCATCCAGCAAATGGTGCCAAACTGACCACAGCTCCAAAACAAGCCCGGTGACAATTTGCCACGGTACACTTAAATTACGTGTATGACTAATGGCAAACTGTAGGGTTTTTTGATAACTGCAGAATGACTTACATGACCATGATGGACGCTTTAGGATCCACAGAAAGTCATCAGACTAATTTTAACACTGCTGCATAAGCAATCATGTTGCTTTTGGAGGCGTTTTGGGGTGGCATAATGTTGTACGGTAAAACTGACTTGTATTCATACACTGGGACAAATACCTGTCCGATATCGAGAGGGTTGATGGCTCTACGATACGTCAAATCAATCAATCAAACAATCTGTGAAGCTGCTCGTGTTACATATGGTAATTTTTTTTTTCTAAATGCTCGATAACACCAGATCGCATGTCGCTAGAGCAGTTGGACACTACATGGAAAACTTTGGAATCATCGTGATAGTGAGGCTAGTGCGTAGACCTGGAATTACCTTAAAAGAAGAGTTAGGGCAAAAAACCCGGTTCTTCGCGACTCTAAGAGGGTCAATTTATCATTGACGAGGAGTGGATGGTTATACCATACAATTTCATGATAAAATTAATACGGTCCATGAAAAATCGATTAACAGCTGTAATTAAGGCTAAGAGAGGGGAATACACTCTATTAATGAACTGGTTAACCAACAATTTTAAGTTTAACTCTCATTCTTTCATAAGCGAAATTTGGTAATTTTACCCTTAGGATATTGTGCTCTCAAACTTTTCAAGGATATTTTTTTACACTGTATTACATATCATTAGAAAGATAAAGAAATGGTCTTTCAACTTGTGTATGCATTTCTTTCGAAAGCTATTCACATTCATGACAAAAACTGTCTTAACATAACAAGTCATCATGTGCGAGTTTTTTGCTCTCGAGTGTATATCTACGCATATTGTTGCTATGTAAATAAATTATATTCAATGTAATTTGATTGAAATAAATGTAATACTTACAAGAAAAAACAAAATAAACTTGATATTATTGCTGATATTATATTATTATGTTATGTTAATTAAAATTGACTATGATTAATGTGTTTTACTTTACAGATTTATGCATAGTACGGAAAACCAGTGTAAAAAACACAAAAATAAATAAAAAATAAATCATTCCTATTATTAAAACTATGCTGGCTATGATGGCTACTGGCAAGTGTGCGCACGAATATGACGTGTTAAATTAGCCTTATTACTAAAACAAAGCTGACATTCCTCACATTTGAAAGGTTTCTCGCCAGTGTGTGTACGAATGTGACTTTTTAAATCGCTCTTTTGCCTAAAACAACGCTCACAATTCTTACACTTGTAAGGTTTCTCGCCAGTGTGTGTACGAATGTGACTTATTAAATAGCTCTTTTTACTAAAACAACGCTGACATTCTTCACACATGTAAGGTTTTTCACCAGTATGCATACGAACGTGACTTTTTAAACTACTCCTGTGACTGAAACAACGCTGACATTCTTCACACTTGTAAGGTTTTTCTTTAGCGTGTATTCGCTTATGCCGTATAAGATCACAGTTTTGATTAAAACTACGCTGACAAATATCACACTTGTAAGGTTTTTCACCAGTATGCATATGAACGTGACTTGTTAAACTACTCCTGTGATTGAAACAACGCTGACATTCTTCACACTTGTAAGGTTTTTCATTGGTGTGTATTCGCTTATGCCGTATAAGAATACTGTTTTGATTAAAACTACGCTGACAAATATCACACTTGTAAGGTTTTTCACCAGTATGCATATGAACGTGACTTGTTAAACTACTCCTGTGATTGAAACAACGCTGACATTCTTCACACTTGTAAGGTTTCTCACCAGTGTGCGTACGAATGTGATTTGTTAAATGACCCTTGTCACGAAAACAAAGCTGACATTCTTCACACTTAAAAGGTTTTTCATTAGTATGTATTCGCATATGCCGTATAAGACCACTGTTTTTATTAAAACTACGCTGACAAATATGACACTTGTGATGTGCTCCACCAGTGCCTATAGGAGCATGTTTTGTCAAAATACGTTTTGTAATATTATTACGACCGCTTGTGTCGAAAGTAGTATTAACAACACAAATATTTGACGTGCTCTGGGTAATTTTTGCGACTGATTCTTCATTCGTCTTTTGATTTTCTGTAATTACCTCTTCTAGGATTTTCATCATCAGTTTTTGTTTCTTCAAAACGGCCACCCCTGTGATTTTAAATTTAGTAAGCGCCAAATTCAACACAATCAAATGAAAGAAAATAGAATGGTTGTCATTAGAGCCGAGGAGTAAGTTCTGCAGGTTTTCTGATATTTATGATCAAGTTGTGCTAGGTCAGTGATACAACACGAATCTGCCAGATTTATAACCTTCACGTTACTTTTTAACTATGCTGCTTGCGTCCAAGCGTTTCATAAGACGATTTTTCCGTTTGTTCAAACTTGTTCAGTATTTATTAGAAATGACAGTACCTAAAGAGCTGGCTAAGTAAATGAAAACGTCTGTGATCCTACGCACAGACCTTCTGTTTTACCTGTAATCTGTGTTCAGTACTTTAAGCAGATGTGCTGTGAGACATCATTCTGGCAGCAGGAGTGTGCTCTCCAGCGAGAGCAACTACTCGAGGTGTAGCAGTGTGTGTGTGCTGCTCAAGAGTGTACAGACAGGACGCCTGAAGTTGTTTTTGGTAAGTTCATGTTGTGAAACCAGTCGGCGTGTTCGCTCACACAATGATTCACTAACTAATACTTACGTGTCGTGTCACTGGCTCCTTGCTTCTTACTCGGTACTTCCAGTTCTTCTTTCATTTCCGTTTTGATCTCTATTAAGGGCACATCATGTTCTGGACTAGGTTTGGACTGTTGTGCCGGTATATCTTCTGCGTCGGAATAGCCGTTGTTTAGATGTTCTAGTTCTGCAAAAACAGTGAAGTGCTACTTGTTAATACATGCACATAGACATGTAGGGTTGTTCCCGTTCGTCCACACCCCGTCGTCCACACTGCGGACGACTGGAAATGATGCGTTCTGTTCGTTCACAGTGTAGACGAACAGAACACAACATTCCCAGTCGTCCGCACCACGTTTCATGTTTAGTGTAAGAGACAGTTTAAAGAAATTTAGTGCAAAGACTATCTTTTGTTGGATGATCGACAGGATGCAGTTATAATAGTTGAGTATATCCCGGCGATTGTAACTTTAAAACTTTTTATACATTAATTGCATTTAAACTGATATTGATACAATACCCAATGTGTAAAATTAAAATGTGAAACATTCTTATGCTATACTAAATACTTGCTAGTCTAGAATAAAACAACAAAAAAAAATTGTCATTTTATTCTAGACTTGCTGTCCCCTGCGGTTTCACCCGCATTTTTCGTTACTGTTCCGCTCCCGTGGGTCTTGGCGTGATGATATATAGCCTATAGCATTCCTCGATAAATGGGCTATCTAACACTGAAAGAATTTTTCAAATCGGACCAGGAGTTCCAGAGATTACCCCTTACATACAAACTTACAAATTTTACCTCTTTATAATATTAGTATAGATGATTCCGTCTGGATGAGTAAATTGACGTGTGTTATCATTAAAAAATATTGCTGGAAAAAACATTTTTTTTAATCTTCAAATTCACTCATAATAATTCCGATCAGCTGAGCGTTCGGCAGCTCGCGCTTGGTCGTTGAACCGACCGCACACTTGTGTGTGCTCATTGTGTTTAGTTTTCATTTCATTTCACTTCAAATGCGTAGTGTTATGAAAAATTGATGATGTTTGTTCGGAAGAAAGTTTACTAATGATACTTGGATTACGATTTTGAAAAAAATAACGAAAAAAAAATTCACTTTGGCCTTCAATATCTCCAGAACTAGTGAATTTCCAGATATGGTCCAGAAGAAAAAAAAACATCCCAGTGATGAGTTCAATATGGAGATTTCGTTTTCATTAAGGGTCTTTTTACAGGCCATATTAGTCAGAAATATAAGATTTGTATTTTATTTATAATAGTTGCAGCAGTTGCCTGGAGCGAATACAATACCCGTCTGGTAGAAGGATCCTTCATTTTCAACGGAGGTTTGCGGACTTTACACGGATTACACCCTGTTACACGTACCCACAAATGCTCTTGATGTTACACCACAGTGACACACTTGTAAAAAGAAGAAAAAAATACTTTTATTTATCAAAAACACGTTTTATTTATTTTACATTCGTAAATTCATCAGTATACAATGTGAGCACCACAATACAATAATAAATCATTATGAATAACGTTTAGTATGGGACCAACCATGGAACCGCGACAAAAAAATAAGCAGTCTCGTACATTTATGTTTCCATAAGTCGACAAAATGTAGTCCTAGTCGTGCACTCTTGACAGAGTGGTCGTGGTCATGTTTCGCTGAGTCCTGCGCCACCGCCTCTCTCGCGATACGACGCCATGCAGCTCTGTGCGCGGCGGCTTGGGAGTTGTGATTTATGCTGCAGTGTGTAACCGACTTGATCTTTTGCCCTCAACTTTCCCTAGCACCACCAATCGTTCCATCGAGTCCTCGTTACGGGTGATATGCCTGAAGAACTTGAGGATTCGTATTTGCACAGACGACAATAATCTCTCTTTGACATTGAGTTCTTTCAGGATCGAAATATTGGTTCGGAGCGCGGTCCATGGGATTCCAAGCAAGCGTCTCCAGCACCACATTTCCAAAGCGTCGATCTTGCGACGGGCTCACCGTGACGACGTGTAACGAAGGGACGGGGTGGGTTTAGTCAGTAAGAGTCTGACACGCCCTCCCGCTTCGCCCACACACGACTAAATGTACGGGACAGCTTATTTTTAGGGTTCCGTAGCCAATTGGCAAAAACGGAACCCTTATAGTTTCGCCATGTCTGTCCGTCCGTCCTCGCTTAATCTCTGTGACTGTTAGCTCTAGAAAGCTGAAATTTGGTACCAATATGTATGTCAATCAGGCCGACAAAGTGCAAAAATAAAAATTTGAAAAAAATATTTTGTTAGGGTAGCCCCCCTACATGTAAAGTAAAAAGCGATTTTTTTTTTAATTTCAACCCTAACGTGTTATATATTGTTGGATAGGTATTCAAAAATGAATAGGGGTTTACTAAAATCATTTTTTGATAATATCAATAATTTCGGAAATAATCGCTCCAAAAGTAAAAAACAATGTGTCTCCTCCCCCTCTAACTTTTGAACCATAAGTTTAGAAAATATGGAAAAAATCTGGAAAGTAGAGCTTTATAAAAACTTTCTTGGAAAATTATTTTGAACTTGATGGGACGAACAGTTTTTGAAAAGTTGGGGACACTTATTGTGACAAACGGGAAACTACGGAACCCTACACTGAGCGTGGCCCGACACGCTCTTGGCCGGTTTTTTTGCATTACATTGTACGAGTATGTATGTAAAATATATTTTATATATCAAAATTGTATGATATGAAAGGAGCTCGTGGCTAAATGTAATAAACAGCCGCACAGGTCGATCTTCAAGGTTAAGCAACGCTTCCCTAGGTTGGTCTGTGGATGGGTGACCATCTTAACATAACGAGTTTCCTCCGTGCCTCGGAAAGCACGTTAAGCCGTTGGTCCCGGCTGTCATTTGTAGATTGTTGGCAGTCGTTACGGATAGTCAGAAGCCAGTAAATCTGACTCCAGTCTTGCCATGAAGTGTTAATGGGTTGTGGAGGTCTGGTAGGTAGTCGCTCCTCGTAAAGTCTAAGTCTAAAAAACTAGTGCACGGTTCCAAATTGGTCGTTTTCTATGGAGAAGAACCGGCAAGAAACGTGGTTACTCTTTTCAAAAAAACTATTGGGTCTACAATATTTCCATATTACAACACAGACACTTATGCGAGGACAGTGTAGACCAGTCAATATTGCACCCAAAAGCACAATAAAGATAAAATTTGTAAAAAACTGGGTTCAAAACGGTAGTAATTAAAATCTGTAGTCTACAGTGCCCATTCATTCACATTATACGAAAGAAGCTATATAAATATAAGAACAAAAAAAAACACAATTATAAACCTTATCAACAAATCAGATGTTAACACAAAAAAAAATACACGACTTAATGAATTTAAGGTGATTGAGATCGAAATGATATAAAAATATTGCAGAAGCAATGGCTTGAGTAAATAGTAAATAAATAAAATAAAACAAACATGGAGCAGTTAATAGACATGTTTACACAATAATGCAGTTATTTATTTATTTATTAAATTCTTTATGCACTTACAAGTACAGAGGCGGACTTAATGCCTTAGGCATTTTCTACCAGTCAGTCAGTGTTAATGAGTTACCAGGGGGCCACATGTGCAGAAGCAGTTAATGCCAAGCAAGCGTGTCTTCGACGTAGTCTCTAAACTTGTAATATGCTTAATACTGTAAAATACTGGTATTCAGCTAAATCCGGCTTGACTGGAAGCCGACTTCAATATAGTTGGGAAAAAGGCTAGGCAGATGATGTATGATTGTTAAATGACTCTTCTCACCAAAACAACTCCTACACACATTTGAAAGGTTTTCGCCAGCATTTTTGTTAAACACTTTTTACAGTAAAATTGCGCCAACAAAATGCCTCACTCGTATGGTTTTTCACTAGCGTGCCTACATCGAATGTTTAAAAAAAAATTATCTTAAACTAAAACAAAGTTGACATTCTTCATACTTGTAAAGCTACTCGCCAGTGTGCGTACGAATGTGTCGCATTAAAATACTCCTCCGATTAAAACAACGCTGACATTCTTCACACTTGTAAGGTTTCTCGCCAGTGTGTGTACGAATGTGACTTGTTAAATATCTTTTATATCCAAAACAAAGCTGACATTCGTCACACTTGTAAGGTTTCTCACCAGGGTGCCTACGAATGTGCACTGTTAAATTGCCTTTGTCACGAAAACTACGCTGACAAATATCACACTTGTAAGGTTTTTCATTAGTGTGTATTCGCTTATGCCGTATAAGATCACTGTTATAATTAAAACTACGCTGACAAATATCACACTTGTAAGGTTTTTCATTAGTGTGTATTCGCTTATGCCGTATAAGATCACTGTTTTGATTAAAACTACGCTGACAAATATCACACTTGTAAGGTTTCTCGCCAGTGTGTGTACGAATGTGACTTGTTAAATATCTTTTATATCCAAAACTACGCTGACAAATATCACACTTGTAAGGTTTTTCATTAGTGTGTATTCGCTTATGCCGTATAAGATCACTGTTATAATTAAAACTACGCTGACAAATATCACACTTGTAAGGTTTCTCGCCAGTGTGTGTACGAATGTGTCTTGTTAAATATCTTTTATATCCAAAACAAAGCTGACATTCGTCACACTTGTAAGGTTTTTCACCAGTGTGTTTACGAACGTGACTTGTTAAATTATTTTTATATCCAAAACAAAGCTGACATTCGTCACACTTGTAAGGTTTCTCACCAGTGTGCTTACGAATGTGCACTGTTAAATTGCCTTTCTCACGAAAACTACGCTGACAAATATCACACTTGTAAGGTTTTTCATTAGTGTGTATTCGCTTATGCCGTACAAGATTACCGTTATTATTAAAACTACGCTGACATTCATCACACTTGTGAGGTTTTTTACCAGTGTGTATTCGCATATGTCGTATAAAAACATAGTTTTTATTAAAACTACTCTGACAAATATCACACTTGTAATGTGCTCCACCAGTACGACCGCTTGTGTCGACAGTAGTATCAACAACACAAATATTTGAGGTGCTCTGGGTAACTTTTGCGACTGATTCTTCATTCTTCTTTTGATTTTCTGTAGATAACTCTTCTAGGATTTTCATCATCAGTTTTTGTTTCTTCACAACGCCCGCCCCTGTGATTTTAAATCTAGTAAGCGCCAAATTCAAACACAATCAAATGAAAGGAAATAAAATGATTGTCATTAGAGCCGAGGAGTAAGTTCTGCAGGTTTTCTGATATTTATAATCCTGCAACCCCCTCTTATCTCAAAAAACGTTTTAAGTTCCTTCATGACACACATTCTAGACACTTGAGATCATCGGAGAGTTTGAAACTTTCGATGCCCTCGCATTCTACTAAGTTTTGTGACAAGTCGTTTGCGGTCCAGGCGGTGCCTTTGTGGAACGCGCTGCCATTGCCAATTAGGCAAGCCCAGTCACTAGTTTCTTTCAAAAACCTAGTTAAAGACCATTTCCTCTCTCTGTAATTCTATCCTGGTTCTAGTTACTTTATTTCTTCCATCAACTCTATTCTCTTTTTTTCCCTCATTTTGTTTTTCCTTCTCAAATGTAATTGTGTAGCTGAATATAATGTGTATATACATACATATATAGGGAATGCAAATCAGTCGTGTTTTATGAATCCGGATTTTTTTAAACGGATTTTTGGTCCAATCCGGATTCTCCGGATTTTACGGATTTTTCTTGAAAATTAAACAAACCTACTTATATTAGTTTATTAACACGATGTTTCCCTTCACACGATTACCCTTCGCCGTTTTGAGAGCAGTAGCTTTTAAAACGGCAAGGGGAAACATCGTGAGGAAGCCGGCAAGTCCTAGAACCAAAACTTTTAGGACAAGTAGCATCCACAAACCCACACTGGGCCTGCCTGGTGGATTACGGCCTCTCCAAGAAGCTGTTTTCCCAACGTGTAAAGACAAAGAATGTATATATTTTTCATTTTTGGGTTGGAAATTATCCAATGACTTCTCCTGTTCTGGGCAGAGCGGGATATCAGATTTTTAGTGACTAAAATCCACTCCTCTTCCTTCTTTGTCTTCGTTCTAGGGCCCCGGGTTTCACTTTCACATAACTCATGGCAACAGTAGACTTCGACCCAGCTGGGCCACTACAATTTGTATCACCTTGAGACACACTACGTGCCGTGGCGGGGTCGATGAGCTACCCATTGCTCGCCATCCGCAAGCCTGCGCCTACAGTAGCTGGAAATCGGGGTCTGGATCCGGGAGCTGAATCATCAATCTGCCGGGAGTGAGGATCATTACCTCGCACATGCAGCCGCCTCCTTTGCTAGCATTACTGCTTCGCAGAAGCAGGCGACCGCCTGTCACATTCCTTAGCGCTCCGGTCCATGGGCCGTACTAGGACCCGGCGTGAGTGGCCATTACCCAAACGGAGTATACCTTTAATAATAGTCCTCCAGACCGAATTTTGATCACGGTGGCCTGATGCCTACTGAAACCTGGCCTGATGTATACTGCAGATATTAATTTATATATATATTATTACACTGCGTACAAGTGTGTATGCAGACACTGGCGCACTTTCTGTTCTTTTAATCTTATAGTCAGATGGGAAGGCAATTCAACACGACCGGAGAGAGATCAGGTGCAGGACCGTTTCCAGGGTGGTTTCAGAGGCATGGGGGTATCATACCACCAACTTCCAAACTCCGGGCAGCTATAGAGTAATTCCTAATGAAAAACCTCTACCTCGACCTCTAGTTCGGCCCAGTACCCACGCTCAGCATTCGCCCTTACGAACCTAGTGTTCCGACAAGACAGTCAAACGTCACACCTTAACCATAAGCTCCACCGTGTCCTTCAGGCGATCGATCCGCACAATAATGACACCTGGACGTTTCTTTCGCACAAATCCGGCACAGAAACCTCTCGAACTTACCACGTCAGGTGAGGACCGGTGACATGTGGAAGGTGAGGACGCAGTGACGTCTTTCTCCAACTACTTCTCAAAGAGGGGACTTATAGCCATAATTATGGCGTGCCCAAAGAATGCAGTAGGGTTGGTAATTAGTTGATACTTTCTTCTGTCACCATGATGACGCTTGGCGCCTTAAAAGACATTCAGTCTTTTTTTAGCATGCATGCATTGCAACTTTTCGTACATATATAGACCACGAATTATATTGGACCCACGTTACGATATTTTTTTTTCTGAATTTACTTGGTTATCCGTCTTCCCCGCGGGTGAAGCCACGGGCAAAAGCTAGTGCTAAACTAATACTAAAAGTAGATAATATCATCGCGAATTAAAATTTCTTAATGTTCAGAAAATTCGCGGATTTGATTTTCAAATCCGGATTTACAAGTCGAGTAAAAATGGGCGGATATCCGGATTTTTCGGATTACGGATAGTCCGGATTGCATTCCCTATACATATATATATATATTTATCTTATTATTAAATATTTGCTTCGTTTGAACGTTTTACGCCTCAGACTACCCCCTGCATTATTTTTCTTACGATCCATCCTAAGGTTGTCTGGTAGAATTCGCTGTCAGCGATAAGACCGCCATTGTACCCATAGATTTAAGTTTCTGTACAATTTATAACTTCTTTTGGTGTACAATAAAGTTTATTCTATTCTAATCTATTCAATGATCAATTTGGGCTAGATCACTGATACAACACGAATCTACCAGATTCATAACCTTCAGGTTGTTTTTTATTAATTATACTGCTTGCGTCCAAGCGTTTCATAACACGATTTTCCATTTGTTCAAACTTGTTCAGTATTTACTAAGAGCTGGCTAAGTAAATAGAAACGTCTGTGATCCTTCGTACAGACCTTCTCTGTTTTACCTGCAATCTGTGTTCAGTACTTTAAGCAGATGTGCTATGAGACATCTGGCAGCAGGAGTGTGCTCTCCAGCGAGAGCAACTACTCGAGGTGTAGCAGTGTGTGTGTGCTGCTTAAGAGTGTACAGACAGGACGCCTGAAGTTGGATTTGGTAAGTTCATGTTGTGAAACCAGTCGGCGTGTTCGCTCACACAATGATTCACTAACTAATACTTACGTGTCATGTCACTGGTTCCTCGCTTCTTACTCGGTGCTTCTTGGTCTTCTTTCACTTCCGTTTTGATCTCTATTAAGGGCACGTCATGTTCTGGACAAGGTTTGGACTGTTGTGCCGGTATATCTTCTGCGTCGGAATAGCTGTTGTTTAGAAGTTCTAGTTCTGCAAAAACAGTGAAGAGCTACTTGTTAATACATGCACATAGACATGGATAAACCAACAAGTCACGTCTATAGCGAAAGTAGTTTCCGAAATATTTATTTATTTAATCTTCATGTACAGTAGTGGTACATAGGCGGACCTAAGGCATCAAGGCATTCTCTACCAGTCAACCTTTGGGTTAAAAAGACAACGCTGTGATAGAACTGCACAATAAATAAATAACAGATACTTCAACTAGACTTTTTGCTCACACAATGATTCAATAACTAATACTTACGTGTCGTGTCACTGGCTCCTCGCTTATTACTCAATACTTCTTGTTCTTCCACTTCTATTTTGAATCGGGTTAAAGGCATATCATCTTCCGAATCTGATTCAGAATATTGGAGTGTTGATGTATTTTCCACATCAAAATTTTCTATGTCTACATTTTCCGGGTTAAGATCTGTATATTAAAAAAAAAAAGTCCGTAACTATTACCTTTTTCTCTTTGAATGTCACACGCAACTCATGGGAAGTACGCTCTCTGCGCCAAACATTTGATAATTTGTTATTAAATACCTACAAAATGCTAGTAAACGAATACTACACTACTACTACATGGAGGTGATTGTTTCTATTGCTATTTGTTGCTTAAAGTCATCATTGGTGCAGGCTCTAGTGGCTGATTATTTTTGTTTTTTGTAAGCGTCTATTGCATACAATGGATCAAACTGAATATGAATAAAATAGGTATACAAAAATATAAAATAATTTAAGTAATATAAACACTCATTTTGTTTTAATCGCATAACCATGAAATTATTATCTAATCGTAAAACTTACGTCCACCCAGCTGTTCCTCCTCCGGCTCAATGACATCATCTAGTCTCTCACAAACAGCTGGTAATTCTTCTTTGACAGCAATGCTTTCAATATGGCTGACATCACCTATACTGATGTTCTCTACAGGAGTTACTGCAAGCCCACTGAAAAACTTTAGCTGGCCTCGGTTTACTGAAGTATTCGGCTGTAAGAGGTTATTACAGTATTTGGAAATTGTTCTTTATTGCACACACACACTAACAAGTACCAACAATTTTTATTTGTCCGTAATACTAAAGAAGTTCAACAAATCCTGAGCAGTCCGTGGGCTCTAGGTAGTATCACTAGGTATCACTTCTACACTTACTGAGTACCCTTACTAGTTGCAGAAGGCAGGTATTTAAATCAATATCTGTATATTCCCTTTTATTCAAACAAAATATTTCAAAGATAACCCAAAAATACTGATTTGCAGACAAATTATGCACACTAAACAAATTAAATTAAATGTAGTTTAACTTGTCAAACCCTGTGCGAAAGCCGACGTTAGCTTGGTATTCAAAATAATGGATGCAGTGAATGATGTTAAAAACAATAAACACAGTTGTTTCTTTTTAAAAAAAAAGATACATTTGAAAAAACTAATAATAATAATAGTTTAATAATAATAATAGTTTATTCTGAATTAAAATGTGGTAAAATAGTTACATAAAATCTTAAAAATAATTACAAAGGTATGAGTATGTTATGTGCCTGTACTAGGATAAACCTGTATCACAGGCAATAAAAGCTCTTATAATATAGTTTTGTAGAACAATAAAATCACTATCAATATTTAAAATTTAAAGTCTCTAAATAATGGAAAAAAAAATTAGATTATAATGTTATAAACCTAGTTTACTTAAATACTAAAGAACACAATAAAACTGTTAGGTACTTGCACTTTATTCTCTAGTAAACACATACGATTTAGCGTCAGCAGAATTAATAATAGGGTTAAAGTCGAGGTTGCGTTAATACGGAAGAGTTACATTGAACAATTTTGCTTAATTATTAAAAACACGATGGTTAGTAGGTCAACCTACTGGAATTTTGAGTCAGTAGTAAGTGTCACACGGAAGTCTGGCCTTGAGTAATGACGCACTAGGCGCCCTCATAATCGATGGAGTTTATGTATCTCAATTCTGCCATTTTTCTAGCCGGACACTCTGCGTCTCCCGATTTATGGTTCGCGGGTTTTTTAAAGCGCGAGCAAGTTGCACATTTTGGTGAGTCCGCTTTCTTTGTGCACTCGGACATCGAGTGTCCTGTCTCACCGCAGTGGCCACACGTCGAGTTGACCTCTCTGCAGGTTTTGGCTGCATGCCCATACTGATGGCATTTGAAACATCTTGTAACCAGGGTGAAGTCCCTAACAGGGCAGGATGTCCAATTATAAAAATCCTTGACTGCGAAATAAGGGCTTTTCGTATGTTGGCTGGAACTTCAACTACGTAGTTACAAGTCTGCGAATCTTTCTTTCCTGATTTGTGACTTAACTTAATCAAGGTCATAAAGGACTCCATAGAAATTGTTGGGAACTTTTCGGCTACATTCTGCTCGTAAATGTACCTGAAGACTTCAGTTTCAGTCAAAGAAGACGGCACTCCTACAACCACAATCCGGGGTTTGCGCTTCCTGGGTTCGTCGGCGGTTAGTCCGGATGCAGATTGCTGAATTGCGTGCTTAATTTTTTCTGCGTCATCTTTAGTCTCTGTACTGATTATAACGCCTCCGTTTTTAGTCCTACGGACTCCACGTATATGCAGCTTTTCTTGTTCTGGTCGTATCATCTGTTGTACAAGGACTTTTGTCTCATCACTGGACTTTAAATTATTGTTAGGGTATATGGCCACGGAGTTTAAATTCTTCGGTCGGACGAAATCATTTGACCCCTTCTTTACCATGTCGGCAAACGAAGCAGTGCTAGAGTCCTTGATTGTCTTCGTGAGATCTAAAATGTGGTCTGTCAAGTTGCACTTTTGCATTAGATCTTCATTGAGGATGCGCGCTTGGATAGCTTTCTGTTTGAGAGATTGGTATTGGACTGCCATCTCTGAGGTACCATTTCCTACTTTACGGCACAACGTTGAAATTTTCAATTTCTGCTCCGAGTTGAGTTTACCATCCGAGGCGATAGTACAAATCTCGCTTAAATACTGCTCAATGGTTGACATCCATCTTTGTATCTCAGATGTTGATACAACTTCCATCGTTAGATCAGTTTGGGCTTGAGTTTGCGGCGTCGTCTTCGCAGGAGAGGCAGAGAGATTCACCCGGTCTCTTGAGAAGGGACTGTTCTCCATTTTATTTTATAACTAGTTCACTTATTCTAAGTTTCCATTATGTTTACTAAAATACACACTAGGCAAAAAAATTATGCACAAAAGAAGGTCACTGATATTATTTTATGAATTTAAATATTGCTACTGAGCACGTCTGTATGCTACGAGCGCACAACGAATGTGATTCTAATAATACTTAATGATTTATTCAAAACTGTTTTTTCATATTTCTTCTGTTTTGTAGGACATGATAGTTTAGTTAGTCAATTAGTTTCTTTGCACAGCATTCATTTCTCTGGTATGCAATCCTGGTGTACTGAAAGATTATACAGATATTCATTTAAAAATATTCCATTGCAGAACACCTCACCTCATTCATCATCTGAGCAAACAGCTCTTCTGCTTCCAGACATTTTCTCTGCAGTTGGCAGCATTGCTTCAGTTTAGCAAAGCACAAGAAACAAGCGAGCATCGGTCTTCTGTCTTCAGTTACAAACTGCAACATAACATATACCATTTGATTAACAATAGAATACCTCCCATACAATACATACTGGTTATGCTTTCCTACAGAGAAACATCCTGGAGTTTCAAAATAATCATTCTGGAGCACTGTACATGATCGTCATGATAGTCAGCTGTGAGCAGCTTATATATGTAATATATATTATATTACGGTAAAGTATAGTACTTACAGGAATATCAGTCAGCGTTTCATATAATTCATGCAAGTCCTTGTCGTCAACTAAGTACATACGAACATTCTCTACTAAACATATTCTGCACATTGGCAATTTTTCCATCTTTGAACTTATGAGAAAAACTAAGTTAACATGTAAATATGAAAAACAATGCTAAATCACGAGATAAACTCAGTAAATATCGTGTGATCGTAGGCACTTCTTTCGCGAAACTCTTGTAGCAGCCTGAGCAATGAGCCGTATATTCCTGGTTGTCAAGGAAGTTTATAGGAATTATTTTAATAGTTTTTTACAGTATTCAGTCTCTATAACGGTAGATGGTAACAAAATTAATAATAATATTAATATAATTATTGTAATCAAAACAAATCCATATGACTTATTATTATGACATCTGACATTTTAATGACAATGACTTATTTTTCCTAATTCTTTATTTTTGGCTTGGAAACTAAGGTCTTTAAGCTAAGTCATAGAGTATAGTAAGTATTTATAGCTGCAGCTTGGCCAGAAGGAGTAGAAAAAAAATTGAGGTCAAAGTCAAATATTCGCTACTATCGTTTAGATGGTATCATTTATTCTACTTCATAAACGATCTTGATACTTTAATTTTTTTTTTTTAATGTGAGAACAAGGAAAATCATTTAACTAGAGGCGTCTAGTTTTATAATTGATAAATAAAAAAGCTTTGGAAAGTTTAAACATCTTAATTACTAGGGATGCCCTTTATGTTATGTCGTTTGAAATAATTACAGACAATTTATAAGATTATTACCATTTATTGTTTTTCAAAGAATACTCCACGATATTTAGTACAATTTTACATGCGTCCGAAACAGTTTTTAAAACATTTATTCCACTCTGAATTGGGGGTAGTCAAAATGACCACCCCCACTACACCAAAAATGAAAACCGCAAAACCACCGCCGCCTGTGCCCCCTAAATGTTGCATGAAGTTCAAATAAATAAATAAATATATAGAAGCTGTTGACGAATATTCTTCTTGGATCTCCGGTTATAACAATACCACTCTTTTTACAAGGTATTGTCTAATTTACGAAAGATTTACAAAATAAGTTTCTAACCTCTAATCCCATTAGACCGTACAACGGAACGTTAAAATGGGCACTTGATGACAACTAATTTAAAGCTGTCACAATTTATTGCCTATAGTGTAATATATTGTGCTACATCAGTAGAACGGAATGTAAAATGGATGGCCAGTGGCCGGCGAGCCGGCCGGCTGCGCCCGCGGCGAGCGCCTCTCCCCGCGACCGCTGCTTCCGCCCGCTCACTCCCGGCGCGTAGTGATGTCTGCACGCGTCGCGTCGTTAGAGATGTCCAAACAGTGTCACTGTCTTTCGTTTCGGTCATTCATTCAATCAAACCATCCAAAAGTAGGAGCCCCGCTTGGCACCTTTTAAGCAATGTTTGAGTGTTTTGAGGTTAGGTTACATTTGTTACAAATGATCGTTTTTCTCGGAAACGGCGAGTTAAATATAAAGATAAAGGACAATGGGCAAAAATGTATGGGACGTGGTACAGCTTGGCCAGAAAGAGTAGAAATTAAATAAATATGAACTAAAATTTTCCACATATAGCAACTCGAAAAACAATGTCAAACAACAGTCAAAATACCAAAACAAAGAAAGTGATTTGTGAGTTATTGCGATTTTGTTGGATATTATACGTTTTAGTCAGTGAATTGTTATTAAAAATGGGCAAGACGATAAAAAATGGTGCCAGAGAAGTAATTTACAATGTTTTTAAACGATATTTGGCGGAGTATCGTGCCGGAAAACTTCTAACCGAGTTGGACAATCTTTACAAACGAGTTGCTGATATGCCAGGTATTTATTCACTCTAGTTTTATATAATATATATAGTTCATGATCCAAGTTACTGTTAACGTCAGTTAGGCCTTTAAAAAAATCCATATCATCAACGTTTTTTACGGATTTAACATAACATTAGTTGTTTGTTTACATTTGGAAATATCTTTCACAATGACTTAATTTTTATAGAGCGATTGCATTTTTTGATCGTCACCTACGTCATTCTAAATTCAGGTTTTATTTTGATTCCAGGAAAATCAGAAAGCGGTGTCCGACGCATAATAAACGGAAGTAATAAAAACGATGGCAAATTTACAACACCAGCTTAGCAAAATGACAAAATTTTAGATCACACGTCTTAAACCTCTGGCTTGAGCCCTAACGAATTTTTTACATTCCCCAAAATCAAGCAGTCTTCGTGGTCAAAGTTTCAGCTCACCCGAAGAAGCTGTTGACGAATATTTGTATTCGTCAACAGCTTCTTCGGCCACTTTGACTATCCCCACTTCAGAGTGGAAAAACTGGTTTTGGACGCACGCAAAAGTGTAATATAGTGGAGAATTCTTTGAAAAACAATAAATGGTAATAATCTATTAGATTGTCTGTACTTATTTCAAACGACACAACAAGGGCAGCCCTAGTAATCAAGATGTTTAAACTTTCCTAAGCTTTTTTATTTACCAATTATAAAACTAGACCTTACCACTAATTATGCATCTGATTTTCCGTACCTATTCTCACATTTAACAAAAATGCTTAAAGTATCAAGATCGTTTATGAAGTAGAATAAATGATACCATCTAAAAGCATCTAAACGATAGTTGCGACCTCAATTTTTTTCTACTCTTTCTGGCCAAGCTATACCCGCTCCAATAGTCATTATTAATATATCATTGAAAAGACATTTTGATGCACAAAAACGTCTACCTTGGCGCTTGTCGCTATTCGTTTGGGAAGCAGTAATCTCCCTGAGTTTTATAAATGAGATTCAGATTTAGATTTATTCATTTGTAAACATAGGTTAGATACACATGTGTGAGATGTTACATTTTTGTTGGTTCTCTATGCTTTGCCATTAGGCGTACAAATATTAATATTTATTTAAGATATTTAAAAATTATAAAAAGTACTGCAGTATTAAACAGAACACCATTCATCTGACAAAAACAAATATAAATTATAATGTCAACTTAATTCATGAATCCCCGACCGGTCTCATTGGACCGCGCTGTTATTGTTTTACTACTGTGTCTCGTTTCGCGGGTATTGATAGGTTAAATAACACCAAACTATTATAATATTTAAAAGTGTCAATCATGCAGAAAAATTGATTTAATTTAATTTAAAATGTCAAGACAAATATTAAATTATAGAATTTTCGAAGATGTTAATTACATTTACCTACAATGTCAGAATTATACTAATTTAATATTTCAAAAATGTCGCTAATCTTACTTGAAACTGAAATGTCAAAAAATAAAATTATAAAATGTCAATCCAAACTAACAGAATATTTCAAAATGTCATTAATAAAAATCTTAGTCAAAAAAAAGAAATGTCAAAAGATAGAAAAGATGTCAATTAATGAAACTAATACAAAAAATGTCAAATAAAAGTAATAAATCACTTAAATACAAAACTTAAGGTCAAACGGGTAATAAAAAAAATATATTAAATAATAATAATATAACATTGTACTATGTCGGCAGTATAACTATTGTAATGTCAATTAATAATAATTATGGAATAAATGCGTCAGAATGTCAAAATTATTTATATTTTAAAATTATGTACGCTTATTATTATTATTATCATTTTCAATTACCTAAAGGAGAGATTATAGAATTATCGTCAAAGTAGTCTTTTAATGAATAATAACACTTATCAATTAAAATCTTCATGAGAGCAATTTTGAATTTGTCCAGATTTAATGACTTTAATGTTTCAGGAAGCTTGTTAAATATTTTTGTGTCCATACAGAACTTACTTTTGTTCATTAGGGCAGTTCTACCATGTGTTACTTCGAGATCTAGCTTATTTTTGTCTCGCAACCTTCTATAGTAACTTTTGGGAGCCATTTTATATTGCGAGATGTGTGTTTTGACAAATACATTCGTTTCGAAGATGTACAATGAAGGTAGTGTAAGAATTTTTAGGCTTTTAAAAAACGGTTTACAACTATCGGTGCTGTTTAGGCCACACATAGACCTTATGCATTTTTTTTTGAGCTCTAAATACGAATTCCCTATCGACCGAATTACCCCAGTACATTATGCCATACCTAAGTGTTGATGCAACATAGCCATGATATGCCATCAGTACCGCTTCTAGGCTGACAGTCTTTGATAATCTGTACAGAACATATGCAAATTTACTCATTTTTTTACAAATTTCGTCGGTCTGAGCTTTCCAGGTCAAATTTTTATCGATTGTGACACCAAGGAATTTTGTAACAGTAGTTGACTCTATTTGAGTCCCTTGATAACAGATTTCAGGAATTTTACTCGGAACTCTTTGATAAAAATGCATAATTTTAGTTTTTTCTAAATTTATAATAAGATAATTATTTTTGTCAATCCATGATATAATTGTTTTTAAAGTCATATTTATTTCATTTTCATACGTCATAGGGTCGTCACATTTAATTACTACTGTGCTGTCGTCAGCAAACAATACCATAGGGTGGTTTATATGGCTGGGGAGGTCATTAATGTATAGCAAAAAGATGGGAGGTCCTAGTACGCTACCCTGTGGTACGCCGTATTTTACTGTCCTACACCTTGAGCGATATTTCTTCTCATAACCACCATTTTGCTTTGTGCAAATTTGTGCGATTTCAACAAATTGTTTTCTGTTTGTCAAATAGGATTCTAATAGTTTAAGTATATTTCCCCTAATACCATATTTTTCAAGTTTCCTTAGCAAAATTTCGAAATCTACATAATCGAAAGCTTTGGTTAGGTCCGTATAAATAGCACAGACAGGATTTCTTTTATCCATATTTGATAATATAGGAAAGAGAAGATCATGAATGGCCATATTAATAGTATTTTGTTTACGAAATCCCTTTTGTTCCTTGACTAATATATTTGACTTCTCAAGATATGCATACAGAGATTTATAAATAACTTTCTCGAATATTTTTGAGAAGACAGGTATCAAGGCAATAGGTCTGTAGTTTTCCATAAATTGTTTATCCTGTTTTTTGTGTAACGGTTTAATTATGGAAGTTTTTAGCCCGTCAGGAAAGATTCCATTAAATATACTCATGTTAATGATGTGACTAAGATGAGGAGCTATATATTGAGCCACTTCTTTTACAACTTTTGTGCTAATTCCGTCATAACCAACACTGTTTGTATTTTTAAGTGAGTTTATATGGCATACTATATCTTGCGGTATTGTTGGTTCCATAAATAAAGAATTAGAGATTTTTGTTGACATTGGAACTGATATTGCCTTATTTTTAGGTTCAATAACTTGGTCAACGTAGAAATTGTTAAAAGAATCGGCTATTTCTAGTGGGTTTGTTATTTGTTTTGTGCCTGTTCGTATTTTTGTTATTGGCTCTTTAGGTAAGAAGGTTTTAGAATTATTGATAACTCTCCATGCTGCTTTTGGTTTGTTTTGGGAAGTTTTAATATAATAACTGTTTTGAGATGAGAATTTACTAAAAAATATTTATATTAGTAAAAGGAAGCTAGGATAAGATTGACTTAGACGATGATGTAACACACTTAGGATTTTATTATTAAAAGAAATAAGAAAACAAGCGTTCTTCAAATAAAAATCATATATTTTAGCAATAAGTGAGTAGATTTAAAACATTACATATCGCCATCAACTATAACAGCATTAACGTTTGAATCCCCAACCGGTCCTATGAGACCGCGCTGTTATTGTTTTACTATTGTGTCTCGTTTCGCGGGTATCTGAGTAACTACGGAAAGATGCCTCGCATAGCCTAGGTACCATACGATGGACACTATGTGTGCACAAGTGGCCGTCGTACGTCACCCGGTTAAACATGTGCAATATTGTTGCACAATAGTATTTGCACTGTTGATCGATATGTAACAAAAATATGTATTTACACGGACATGTCGCGACTTGATTCGTCCACGCAAAAACCAGGCATCTTCGTGTATACCTTAGTCTGGAAGATCTTCAAGTAGGGAGCACTTGTACTTGTACACTCTGTACGTTTCAATTATATACAGACCATTTGATAAATGCTCGGCACAGTAAGATCTTGCCAGCTTGAGTTGGTATGTACCTAGCACTAGTAGAATTATATCCTCCTCCGTCACTGAAGGGAAGTTTTCTATCTGGCTCGCTTCTATCCTCTGAAAATCTATTCTTCTGTAATTAAGACGTTTTCTCTCTACATACATATGCAGAAGATTCGAGGTATCTATTTTCTGCCTTATAATATTGACGAATTCGTCTGCGTGTATGCTATCCACGATGGGTTGGTGGAAGTGGTTCGTCATAGCTGCGGCTATCTTAAAATCGGTGAACATATTGGGCAGTGACTTATTAAAATATTTTTGTCGCAAGAGCTTAAAATCACGCTTAAACCGGCCGTTTAGCACTTCCACAACCCACCGGCATAGCGTTACCGATCGAGCTTCGTTGGATTGTTCAGTGGTTCAGTGGTAAAATCGAGTTATGAAAGCACAAAAGAAACTCAAACAGCAGCTAAACGCCGTCACAAGCGCAATACGAACGATCGACTGACGCGGACACCGACGCCTCCCTCACTGCTCCTGCGCACACCCCACGCTCAGGAGCAGCGGGGCTCGAGTTAAAAGGAGGCCGGGTGCATGGTGAAGTCTTACATAAAAGCATTATTAATAGAAAACATGAACGGAAAAATGCAGAAAATATTATCTTGGTACCTACTAATTTTTTTAAGTAGAGTAAGTGGTACCTAATATACTCGTATATGTATGTTTATCGCCGGGGGCATGGGACTGTCTAAACAGGTTACCGTGACCCGGGAACGCAAATGGCAACCGAAGGAATAGGGTTTTTATTAGTTAGTAAGACTGTCGTTTATCTCCAAACGCAATCAGATTTGAGACTGGCGGCTACAGTAAATATTGTTCCTCTTGGTAAGACCTTTTAAACGACACTACAACCATATCTATTGGAGCCGGGTACCATTTTGCTCATTCTCCTTTATTTGTCAAAACATGGGTATACATTTTAGCATGCAGGTTGTTATAAAATAATTTATCCGTCCATGTTTCACCCTTAAGGCGTGCAAATTTAAAGTTTACAATCATCACAATCATTTATCAACATTACAAATGGCATTTCAAATAATTGAAACCAATTAATCAAGAAAATATATTAAAAAATCATCTGAATTAAATAAAAAATAACAAATCTCCATTAAATCATTAATAAAAATAAAAATAAAACAGATAATAATAAAATCATATTGTCAATAAATTAATTTAAAAAATGTCAGTATAAAAAAATGTCTTTTGATTATCATTAAAACGCAATACTACATTAACAAAAGTCAGAGTAAAATAAAAAATGTCATACATTAACAAAATAATTAAGGATTATCATAACAATTAAATCAATATAATGTCAAATAGTGTCAGTCAAAAAGTCACTTATACTGTAATAACACTTGTCTGTTAGTAAATCTCGAATCTTCTTTTTGAACAAGTTTATTGGTAATGTTTTATATGATTGAGGTATCCTACTAATATTATAAATGCGAAAGTTTGTGAGGATGGATGTATGTTTGTTACACTTTCACGCAAAAACGGCTAGACCGATTTGGTTGAAATTTGGTACGTAGATAGGTTATACCCTGGATTAACATATACAATACTTTTTATCCCGGTCAAAAGGAAAAAAAAATGAAACTTAATCTTATTTATTCTTCAATTTTGTTATAGGCTGCTTTTTATCAACACACCACACGGGTGAAGCCGCGGGCGAAAGCTAGTTTTATTATAAATTTTAGGAGCCATACAGAAAACGCTTTTGCTCATTAACGCAGTCTTTGATGAATGCGAACAAAGTTGATAATTGTCACGTCTGTTACGAGGGAAGATGTCAGCTAGCCGTGGAAATAGATACTGGTTTAATCACAAATGTCGCAATTTCAAAAATATACAGCGATGGTAATGTCAACAATTTGTGTTTTTTAAATAATGGCATACAGCTGTCGGTCGATTTCAAATTGAACATCGCCCGGATGCATTTCTTTTGGGCCTTAAATGCTATTGCTTTATCTGTGGAGTTTCCCCAAAATATAATACCGTACCGCAATAACGACGCTACTAGACCATGGTACGCTGTTACTAAGGCATCTGTATTTAGCTCTGGGGCCAATTTATATAAGGCGTACGCAGCAGAGCTTAGTCGTTTACATAGATATTCAATGTGTGCCTTTCAGTTCAATTTAGCGTCAATAATAATTCCTGAAATTTTGTAGCGTCGACTATGTTAAGTGCAGTGTCCTCGTAAATTGCGTTAATGTCTAATCCAGTCTGGGTCCGTTGCCTAAAATGCATAATAGTTGTTTTATCAAGATTTATTTTTAGGTTGTTCCTGCTTAACCATGATATTATTGATGTCAAAGATTCGTTTATGTCAATTCCATATTCGTGTTTATTTTTACATGCTATAGTCTTAGTGCTGTCGTCAGCAAAGAGAGTCATGGGGTGGTCAATAGCACTAGGCAGGTCATTGATGTATATTATAAAGAGTAAAGCGCCGAGTACGCTACCTTGGGGAACACCGTATGTAGGAGTGCGTTCACTAGATACATAAATTACTTCTTTGTCTTAACATTAATTCTTTGAATTTGTATACTGTTTTCTATTAGTAAGGTACGAGTTACTGGTAATAAAGTTTAGTACGTTTCCCCTAATGCCATAGGCTTCTAATTTCTGTAGTAAAATACTGTGGTCAACGTGATCAAAAGCCTGCGTCATATCGCAGTAAACAGCACACACTGGGATTCTCTTGTCCATATTTGTCATAACTGTGTTTAAAAAATCATAAATGGCCTTACTGGTTGACATGTTTTGCCTAAACCCCTTTTGCTCATTACTAAAAGTAAAAACCTTTTTTTCCTCGAGGTATGAGTGCAGTTTTTTGTAAAGATATTTTTCAAAAATTTTTGGACATTATCGGAATTAATACAATTGGTCTGTAATTAGCCATGGTTTCCCTATTGTTTTTCTTAAATAATGGTTTTACTATTGAAACTTTTAAAGCATCGGGATATACACCTGAGCTGATGCACAAGTTTATTAGGTAGCTTGTATGGCTCAGAGGTAGTTAATCACTTACAGTTGAGTTGTTGGATGTGAGTTGACGAAAACCACAGAGTTCACAATAATTGAGTTTATTCGTAAAAGTTACACTAAAGATTATTTAGATGCTAATCCGCGGTAATAGCGCTACGGCAGCTATTGGTCAACTAAATATATTATAATTACAATTATAAAAGTAAACAAAACGAGTAGTAAAAAGTAAGTCGCGGCGTTAGCGATTTGCCTGTACGTGAACCGTACATGCTCCCGAAGGAAAAGTGGGATGAGCATCTATTACATAGCAAAAAATACCTAATATAAAAATGTAAAGTAAATAGTAAACAATCGTAAATGTGTATAAGTATAAAAGTAAAAGTATATTGGTCACTCAATTCACATCGTCAAAGTGAAATGCTTTCTTCGGCTGTCTTGCTTCGCTGTAAAAAGGCTCCGCTGCTGTCGAATGTATTTCACGTAGCTCAATGTCCTCTTTCAAGTTATTCTTTCCTCTAGGAGTCACTCCTGTTGTGGCGCCTCTCTTTGTTTTGCACCGTCGTTTCATAATGACATAGAGGGCAAGCACAGCGATTCCTCCCAACAACAAAGAACAAGCACACATAGTTATATTGCTCTATAATTCAATAATTAATTAAAATAGTTAATTGTTATTATTTTATAACATTTATGTAATTTTTGGCTTTTAAACCCACCTTCGCTTCACATTATCTCTCACATCTCAGTATTTACAATCAGAACACTTCATTTCCTCAAGAAGTATGGACAGCAAGCTTCTACACAGCATGGCGGAGCTCGAAAAGCTGGTTAGCTCCCGTATGAGTGCATATGAAGACAAGCTGCAGCGTGCTGCAGCCGGAACAGGTACCACTCACTCTGACCTTGCGTCACTATCAAATGATTTTGCTGATTTTAAGTCCTTTGTCTGCCAAACACTCTCGCACTTCAAGACACAAATAGAATACCTATCACTAGGCCTTGATAGTCATGAGACAACTATGAGGAGGAAAGTCTTGCTGTTCCATGGTATCCCGGAAAAGTCCAGTGAGAAGCTGAGTGACACCATTCTTCATATAATCTCTAAGTCACTGCACATTGGAGACTTTAAAATGGAGGACCTAAATGTGTGCCACAGACTAGGAACCCCCATAGGCGGCAAAACCAGACCGGTGTTGGTGCGGTTCAACGATATAGGGCATCGTCGGTTGGTGTGGGATGCTAAAACTGCACTCAAGGGCAGTGGGGTCACCTTATCGGAGTTTTTGACTAGAACACGACATCAAGTTTTTATGGCCGCCCGCAAGCACTTTGGCATCAATAGTTGCTGGTCTGCTGAAGGAAAGATTGTGGTCTTGACGCCTGACAAGTCTAGACGGAAGATAGCATCTATGGGTGAGCTTCATCCGCTGATCGCGCTATTCCCCACCGTCGCCGGCGCTGCTGCATCGCGCGACCGCGGCCCGACTACTTCAACCTCGCCTGCAGGTGCGGCTTCATTGCCTACAGCTACACCGAAAGGAAAGGTTTTGAGGAGGGTCCGCCGCTGAGTCCTTATACGAACTACGGTGTTTTTCATTGAGACTATTTTGCACTGCTGTAGTTGGTACTGTCGGTACAGTTCTTTTGTGTCTACCCATATTACTGAATAGTTTATTGTGCCTTTTTATTTTTTGTTATCTTTATGAATTAGCTGTCGGTAGATTTTTCGTATTATTTTTGTTTTACTTTGACACTGTACATTATGACATGACATTTGACGTCTGTCAAACCTTTTTACCTCCATGTTACGTTTTGTTGTACCATCGTAATGTTAATTTAGTCTGCTCTCGTTAAATTGATACTGTTATTCTCGTTGGCTTACTTTTTTTTTTTTTGGTATCATAATTACTTGTGTGTAAATTGTGGTCAAATCTCTTCCATCATAAGCGAATGGTGGTTTTAATGGCTAAGCGTAATTGGTAATAATTTTAATTGCTTTTTTTTTTTTTTTTTGGTTATCTTATCTTTATATAATATATTTATTATTATTTTTATTTATAGTATTTTGCAAATATGATGGATGGCAACTTGGATGATGACTTCTTCTCTTGTTCTTCCTCGCCAAGTAGCTTTCTTAGTGCGGCGAGTGGTTCTTCCCCTCCTTTGAATCTTTGTGATCAAATCTCCTCTCTGTTTTCTCCCTATCCCAATAACCTCAATATAGCTCACATCAATGCTCAGAGTGTTCCATACCATTACTCTGATCTTCTGGCTTCCATTAACTGTGCACACTTAGATGCTCTACTGATTTCAGAGTCTTTCCTGAAACCTTCTCTCTTGTCAGTTCACTACTCCCTCCCTGGCTTTGTTCTTGTTCGCAACGACAGAACGGGCAAGGGTGGTGGTGGTGTTGCTTTGTATCTGCGTGCTGGTATTCCTTTTAAGATTATCAGTGCTTCACCATCTTCTTACTCGGGGTCAGCAGAGCATCTTTTCTTAGAAATTACTTTACACCATGTTAAAATGCTTCTTGGAGTAATGTATAGCCCTAACCTTAGTGTCGATTACTTTGAGTCTTTCGAATCACTCTTAAATAATTTTTCTCCTACCTATGATCACGTGGTCTTGATGGGTGACTTTAATACGTGTCTCCTTAAGAACGACTCTCGTTCACGCAAACTTCAGTCTCTCGTATCTTCTTTTAACCTCAATATTCTGCCTCTCTCTGCTACTCATCATTTTCCTAATTGCTCCCCTTCTCTTTTGGATCTTATGTTAGTTTCTAAACCCAGTAACGTTTCTGTCCACGGCCAGCTTACCGCTTGCTTTTCCTATCACGACCTTATATTCTTGTCATACAAGATTCGCCCTCCTAAGCGCAGGCCACAATATATTCAGCTCCGGAACTACAAGGGCATAGACCTGGAGGCATTGTCGCGTGATGCTGCTGGCATTGACTGGACGGATGTTCTACATGGTTCCTCTATCGACGACATGGTTATTTGTTTTAACAGTAAAATCCTTAACCTGTACGATCATCACGCCCCCATTCGTCGTGTGAAGGTTAAATATGTTCCAGCTCCCTGGCTCACTCCTGCTATTAAGGATGCGATGGCTAGTAGAGACCGTACCAAAAGGAGGTTGAAGCGCTGTCCTTCCGAGCGCAACCAGAGTGTGTATAAGGAGCTGCGTAATCGCTGCAGTCGGATGTGTAGAGATGCAAAGAGACGCTACTTCCATAATTCTCTTGACAACCGGAACTCCTCGGAGGTTTGGAAGTTTCTGAAGACTGTCGGCATTGGTAAGTCTCCTGTCGCTGCTAGCAACGATACTGACGTGTGTGCTCTCAACAAACATTTCTCACTTCCTCCCGTTACCATAGATCCACACGTCAAATCAGCGACACTAAATAAATTGTCCTGTTTACCTATGCCGAAGTGTTCCTCTTTCGAATTTCGTCCTGTGAGTGAAAATGATGTCAAGAAATCTGTCAATGCCATCTCCTCTTCTGCTGTAGGTAATGACAACGTTTGCTCAAGAATGATTTCTCCTATTCTTCCTGCACTACTTCCCGTCTTGACCCACATTTTTAACTTCTCCTTGTTTTCGGGCGCTGTTCCTGGTGTCTGGAAACAAGCCCATATTATTCCATTACCCAAAATCCCTAACCCGGCCTCACCGACCGACTTCAGGCCAATTTCCATCCTTCCTTACCTCTCCAAAGTTCTTGAGCACATTGTCCATCAGCAACTCTCTCTTTTTCTGTCTAGTAATGATCTTCTTAACCCTTTCCAATCCGGTTTTCGGCCTGGTCACAGCACTGTCACAGCTCTTTTAAAGGTTACTGATGACATCCGCTGGGCTATGGACCACAAATCTCTCACGTTACTTGTTCTACTTGATTTCAGCAGTGCTTTCAATTCTGTTGACTTCGATATCCTTCTTGGAATCCTTAAATCCCTAAACTTCTCTTCCTCTACTATTACTTGGTTTGACTCCTATCTCAGTGGCCGCTCGCAGCGGGTACGCCTTGATGAGTCTTCTTCGGATTGGTGTTGTCTTACTGCGGGTGTGCCTCAGGGTGGCGTTCTCTCTCCTCTTCTCTTTTCTATCTTTATTAACTCTGTCACCAGAGTAATTTCCTCCAACTTCCATCTCTATGCAGACGACTTGCAGCTCTACCATCACTTTCGTGGTGAAGATGCAGAAGCCGCCGTGTCCGCTGTAAACAGTGACCTGGAGCTGATAGGGGAGTGGTCGCAGTCTTTTGGGCTGAAAATAAACCCCAAGAAGTCCCAGGCCATGGTCATTGGCGGCAGGTATATGCGGAACAAGCTCAATGTTGCGTCGCTGTCTCCTCTTAGGTTGAATGGAGTACAAATCGACTACGCGAAGACAGCCAAAAACTTGGGGGTGATCATGGACTCTCATCTGTCGTGGACTGCCCATGTCGCTGAAGTCAGTCGCAAAGTGCACTACACTTTTCATTCGTTGAAATGCCTTCAGAGTTTCTTGCCCTTGAACACCAAAATTTCCCTCGCCCAGACACTAATTCAGCCCATCATAGACTACGCTGACGCATGTTATTTGGATGCCACCGAGGAGCTTTTAAATAAACTTGAGCGTTTGCAAAATATTTGTATTCGTTTCATTTTTAATCTTAAAAAGTATGATCATGTCTCCGGCTTTCGCAAGGTACTCAAGTGGCTCCCTATTCGACTTCGCAGGAACTCTCGATTGTTATGTCTGCTATTTAACATCCTTCACAACCCGAAAATGCCTTCCTATTTGCGGGAAAGATTTTCCTTTTCACGTCCTTCCGATGCACCTTGCAGGTCGCATCTAAAGAATCTCCTTAAATCCCCTCCCCACTCCACCGATTTCTATTCCTATTCCTTTACTTCGCACGCCGTACGTTTGTGGAACGCACTGCCGCCTGACATTAGAGGCTGTCAAACCCTAGCTCTTTTTAAGAGTAGAGTGAAAGAACACTATCTGTCAATTTCATCATAGTTGCAAATAAGTATGTATTTTTATAGTATTATTTAGTATGTATTTTTGTATTATTTATTATAATATGTATATAATTATTATATATATATGTATCTTTAATTGCATGTTTTATCATTTTATTAATAACTATTTTTGTATAATATATTTACTGTCATTTTACTGTCACACACGGTGTCTACTTCTCTTTCTCTTCCAACTCTCCTTTCGCGGTATGCTGGAAGAGATTTCTTTAGAAATAAGCATTACCGTTGTACCTATTGTCTGTCTCCTTTTTCTTTTATAATTCTTTTGTGTGTACATAAACCGTTAAATAAAAAAAAAAAAAAATAAATAAATAAAAAATAAAAGAAGTGACGGAGTAGAGATAGATGTCTTGACTTGACAAGCCAGACTCGGACACCTTTGGTAATATTTCTCTGCTTTTTTGGAATTCCAACTGCTGGTCTATTTTTCTTATTTCTATTGCAGTTGGCGCCCCTTGTTCCGTTATGTTTAATTTTGCATTCTTCCAGCCGAAGTCGAAGATGTGGTTTATTGTTGAATTTATCGTTGGTATTTCTATGTCTGGTTCCATGTTATAAATACTTCCCAGCTAATTTTGTGTAAATATTGTGGCGTCCTTTTTCTGTAGTATGCACTTTGATTGCAAAGTAATGACTCCAGTCCCGTTAATGACCGCCGGCGTAACTTGATCGTTACATATGACGCGCATCAGCTGTTTTCCGCATAATGTAAATAGCCACATATTCGGTTTGTGGAGCTTTGTCCAGGTTTCCTTGCATGTTACGTCATTGAGGACGCATGATAAAGACTCTTGTTGGTTGAAGACTTGGGCCTCGCATGGGGCGTTTTTATCGTGCATGTTGTACACAGGATTGCGTTGCGTGAGATACAGATAAATTCGTCTTCTCCGTATGACGTACATTGGCGCATGTCTTGATCTTCCATTGTAATGTAAGAGTTTTTTCTGAAGTTTATTGCGATGAAACTTGAAGTTGGTTGCATGAGTTTTAAATGTCCGTATCTAAGGAACGGTATCGGTATGACTCGATATATCTTGTAGTCTTCATCGCTCAGCAATGGGATGTGTATTTCAAATAACATATAGCTGTTTGTTATTCGAGCCTTCACATGGATGAGGTCATAGATGTTTTTCAAATCCCTTTGAATGTCCTTTACAGGTAATGACAGTCCCTGTGGTAACCTTCCGGATATGATGTTTAGCTGCTCGATCAGTTGGTTAGCCGGGAATAAATGGGTATCTAAATGTCCTCTGTAAATGTTGGTGAGGGCATTTATCAACATATCCAATATTCGGTTTAAATCACTTATAATTAAAGTTGACGTCACGGCAGCGGAGTTTATGTCATTCATCGTATACAGCATTTGCGCTCTGTTCTCTATTTTAGTGATTTCGCTGCAAGTTTCGCTCATATAGACACTCAATGTCTTGAATTGTTTCTCCATGAAGGCGGTATTTCTTTTTATTATATTGTTTTCAGCTTCTACAATTAATGTTTGGTTCTTCATAAGTTGTAGTAGGTAGTAGCAGAGAAATATTACCAAAGGTGTCCGAGTCTGGCTTGTCAAGTCACGACATCTATCTCTACTCCGTCACTTCTTTGTTTTTGGGAGGAATCGCTGTGCTTGCCCTCTATGTCATTATGAAACGACGGTGCAAAACAAAGAGAGGCGCCACAACAGGAGTGACTCCTAGAGGAAAGAATAACTTGAAAGAGGACATTGAGCTACGTGAAATACATTTGACAGCAGCGGAGCCCGTTTACAGCACTCCATCATGACGTCGTGAAGCGTCCGTATGTTTGCAGCGGTTGGTTGCTGGATACTAGGTTGATTCAGGAGCGTGTTCAAGTATGACGTGAATAACAGCCATTTGTTGTCGTAGCGGTGGGTCAGCATCTCCCAACAAGAGGCGTAGTTCTCCGCACTGATACCAAGATGCTGAACCAGTTTCTCTGCCTCACCCTTCAGCTTTGTTTTCAGGTGTTGCATTTTTTGTGCTTTCGAAAGTGTCGGATTGTTGTGTACGCTTTCAACGTAGAGGTCTCTAAAGGTCAACCACTGATTATAGTTTCCATAGAAATCCGGTACTTATTTGAATTTTCGGCGTAGATTTTTCGTAATGCGAATTGTCCCAGATGTTGTGTTGTAGTTTCCTTTTTAGGTCATCATAACAGTTTTCTGCTGTAGCGTATTTCTGTTGATAAACTGAGTCCTCATCCTGCAGTAGGTAGTCCAGTTCCCAATTTACCTTTTCGATGTGTTCCCATTTGGTTTTCAGGGTGCTTAAGTTATCTTCTAATTCCCATTTTTCCATTGGAACTGCTAATGCTAAGCGTATCTTCTCCACAGTGCGTTGAAACGCCCTAAAGTTGCAATATTGTTGACGCAAAAGATCTTGTTGTTTTTACGTCGACTCGCTAGTTTCTCGAGGAGGTACGTGGAATTTGATATCGTCAAAAGTAAATTTCGATTGCTCCATACCTTGCTTAGGCATCGCAGGTGGTTTTTCTATTTTACTAGTAGATGCGGACGGAAATTCTGCTTTACGTTTCAACATATCTTGCAGCACTTCTTCATTCATCTTCTTCGTACTGTTGAAAATGTCATCGTTGAAGTATTGAAGGTCCGTTGCTCCGGACTCTTCGAGTAGTTGATGGTTGTGAACAAACTTCTCCCAGTTGTTGTTCAGTTTAGAAAGACGTTCTTCCAGGTACGTCAAGTTCTTCCTGGTGGAGCTATCCTTCTTGTAATTGCTACAAATAAGCTTCAAGTCCCTGAAGATGGTTTCTTGACGGCTTATCAGTTCTGTTACGCTCTGAACCATTGTTGTTAGTTATTGGCTTGACCGTTGGTAGAGTAGATATATCTCCGCAGGTACTAGTTCACCAAAGTTGCAAAGTTTCCGCAAGTTTTGGATATTGAGTGCGTCGTCACCCTCTTCGATCGCGATCCGCTTTTCTGTGACACCAGCTAGACCGATTCGCTAATGTTAATAGAGACAATACGCACCTGTTATCCGGCTCGAAGGACCACTTTTATGTATGGCTCAGAGGTAGTTAATCACTTACAGTTGAGTTGTTGGATGTGAGTTGACGAAAACCACAGAGTTCACAATAATTGAGTTTATTCGTAAAAGTTACACTAAAGATTAGTTAGATGCTAATCCGCGGTAATAGCGCTACGGCAGCTATTGGTCAACTAAATATATTATAATTACAATTATAAAAGTAAACAAAACGAGTAGTAAAAAGTAGGTCGCGGCGTTAGCGATTTGCCTGTACGTGAACCGTACATAGCTTAAGTGGGTACAAATAGTCTCAGACACATATTTTATAACCTTAGTTAAGTTTACCTTTTCGTGGGTGTGGTACTTGGGGGCGGGGACACCCCCCCCCTCCTCCCAGACTACCAACCCGTACCACCAACCTACCCCCCACTCCTGCGACCAAAAGTTATACCAAAATCTCTCAGTTGGGCTGGTTTCCTCACGTTGTTTTCCTTCATCGGTTTCAGTAAGTCAAATAGATAATAGATTAAGTAATTACGGAGATCCGAAATTTCCTTCCGGGCCATAATCATGATCAGGTCACTTCTACCATTTTCAACATCAGAACCATTATGTACCTAATATATATTTTTTTAAGTTACTATAGAATTTATTAAACATAGATCTACCTAACCTTTTTCCCAACAATATTGGGGTCGGCTTCCTGAGGAGCTCGTGGCTAGATAATAACAGCCGCACAGGTCGATCTTCAAGGTTAAGCAACGCTTGCCTAGGTTGGTCTGTGGATGGGTGACCATCTTAACATAACGAGTTTCCTCCGTGCCTCGGAAAGCACGTTAAGCCGTAGGTCCCGGCTGTCATTTGTAGATCTTTGGCAGTCGTTACGGATAATCAGAAGCCAGTAAAAACTGACTCCAGTCTTGCCATGAAGTACCGTGTTACCCCAGTTAATGGGTTGTGGAGGTCTGGTAGGCAGCCGCTCCTCGTAAAATACTGGTATTCAGCTAAATCCGGCTTGACTGGAAGCCGACCCCAATATAGTTGGGAAAAGGCTAGGCAGATGATGTCTATGGTGACGTGTGTTACTTTGACCTGAACGCGGTTTTGCTGGATAAGCTAGACAGACTGCTTAACAACTGCATCCGGTTCATATTTATCCTGAGGAAATATGACCATGTTTCGAACTTCAGGTTGGAACTCAACTGGTTGCCTATTCGCCAGAGGAGAAATTTGCGCGCTCTGACTACTCTTTTCTCTCTACTCAATTCTCCCACGCCCCCAGCCTATCTCATAACTCAATTTCAGTTCCTATGTTCTTCGCACGCTAGGAATCTGCGTTCTACTAATAATCTCCTACTGCTCTGTCCTTCTCATAATTCTGATTTTGTCCATTTTTCTTTCTATATCCAGTCTATCCTTCTGTGGAATGCGCTTCCTCTCGATATCAAGACGGCCGAAAGTCGATATGCATTTAAGCGGAAATTGCGGAATTATTTTCTACACTAATGGCCGAATCGTCTCAAAATTTTCATTTCCTAACTTCTTATTAGTATATGTATTTATTATATTAAATATATATGTATGTTTATTTTAATTCTATTATGTATACTCCTTATACTTACTCTGTTTCTACTTACATCTTCTTTTTATGCACCTACTATATTATCTCTTCACCACCCTAGGTTGACTGGTAGAGAATGCCTATGGCATTAAGTCCGCCTTTGTACATTGAGTTGGATGAGGACTAAATAAATAAATATAATATTTGAGGAGTTCCCTCGATTCCTCACACATCCCATAATCGGTACTAGTTTTTGAAATACAGATATTTGTAACAAACGAGACGTAGTGCCGAGGTAATAAACAGATTAAAAAATGATGACAAAAAAGAAAAAATGAATTGAGAATAAGTAATATACTTATTTTTAAAGTCAGTTATAACGTGCGTTTGTTTCGCCGCAGTGCGCGGCCCCATCCGTTTATTCCACTAAGCGATAAAATAAACGCACCGCCTTCCACGGCAACAAGGCAGTATGCGCTAGGCCCAATTCTTTATCGTAGCCTATTTAACATACAAGCTCTCTACTAGTGAAATTTTCGTCAAAATCAGTCCAGCTGTTTCGGTAATTTTCTGGATTAGATTCGCGCTTGACCGCTATCTCACCTGATGGAAAGTGAAGATGCGGTCGACGATGGATCGCGCTTACATAGAAGTAACCTAATAACTCTTATTTAAAATCACTTCATTTAATTTTTCAGACGTTTTATTTATACAGGGTGTTTGGTTCATCGTGTGCCGAATTGATATGGTCGACTGGAGGGGTCATCTGCTATCCTTTCAGACCCCCAAACACTACCTATGTCCAGGGGAATTTTTTTCATCGACTTTTTAAAGTTTTTTGAAAAAAAGACCCGATTTTTACATTCAAATATAAATATAACAAAATGTATAAGACGTCTACGTCTTATACATTTTGTCTTATTTGTCTTATACATTTTGTCTTATAAAATTAAAATTGAGGCTCTAGCCTCAATTTTAATTTTATTAAGATGTATATTGTACAAAGGTATTTTTGAATACAAAATTAGTGATATTAGACTTCTAGATTTTTTTAAATTTACCCGCTAAGTGTCGGACTTAAATTAAAGCTGTTCATGTTACAGCTATTTACATGGCTGCAAAAAAAGAACCAAAAGAGACTAAGATCTTCAAACTCTCTCAATAATTCTCTAGTCTATCCTCTTGCTAGTGATGTGCCACATGACAAAAAAATCTTATTACAACTATGTGAAATCGCCAGTTTTGTGAATCGAGTCGGATAAAATTACCATTCAAAATTGTGAATTTTAAAATTATTTTTGCTAAAATGGTATTTGAAACACCTACTTTATCTGTTATATCACTCTTAGAAGGTGAAATCTGTCTTGTATATCACTTTTCGTTGGTTTTACTTGAAACAAAAAAATAAAATTCCGTTATTTACAACAATTTCATAATTTTTACAAATACTGCTCAAATTTTGGCATCTGTTGCAAGTGCAGGCCCGACATCTGTTTTGTATTTCGTCACTTAGTTGTTGTACTAAGTCATTTTCCCTCTTAAATTGTATTCAAAGCCGTTCCAATGCTTTAAACTACCTGCCGGAGGCTCTACGCGGGGATCGTTCGGTCCATGGCCCTTTACGGGGCGCCGGTTTGGGCGCCGTCGCTAGGTAAGCGACCGGCGGCCAAGCTGAACGCTTGCCAGAGGGTCATGCCCATCCGGATGGTGCGGGGATACCGCACGATCTCCCGCGAAGCGGCGAGCCTCCTCGCTGGCCTGCCACCGTGGGATCTGGAGGCAACAGTCCTTGCACGCATGCACGATTTGCGCGTGGAGATGCAACGCCGGGGCGAAACTCCGCTACCGCGACAAGTCGCGGCATGGCGGACAGAGTTCCGGCGGGATCTCAGGGTGGCATGGCGACTGCGACTGTCGCAACCCAGTGCTGGGCACGCCGTCATTGAGGCGGTTAGGCCCCTCTTTGAGGAGTGGTTGGAAAGAGGTCACGGCGTCCTCTCTTTCCGTATGACGCAGGTCCTCACCGGACACGGTAAGTTCGGGAGGTTCCTGCATCGAATCAAGCAGGAGAGGACGCCCGGGTGTCGCCACTGTGTGGACCGCCCGGAGGACGCGGTGGAGCACACGGTAGAAGTGTGCCCCGCTTGGGCGGAGCACCGCCGTGTCCTCGTGGAGACTATCGGGAGCGGCGACCTCTCGCGCCGGGCCCTGGTTCAGGCCATGGTCCGGAGCGAGGAGGGTTGGCATGCGGTCGCCTCCTTCTGCGAAGCAGTAATGCTCGTGAAGGAGGCTGCTGACCGCGAGCGCGTGAGGGAACGGTCCTCACGCCGCCGCCGCCGAGATCCCGATCCCGATTTCCGACCACCGTAGGCGCGGGTTCGCGGACGGCGAGCACTGGGTAGCTCGCCGTCCGGCAGTCTGGAAATAATCTGGACCGAGCCCAGTCGTCAACGGCGCGTTCTGTTCCACGCGCGCCTCAAGGAGATGTCAGCAAACTGTAGGGGCCCGGTAGGCCGAAGCCTCTGGGGGGAACATGTGGTATTCCTAACGGTTGACACCGAGTCCCCCCCAGAACGAAGGCAACGAAGGAACGGGGTAGGGGTTTAGTCAGTAAAAGTCTGACACGCCATACCATAAAAAAAAAAAAAATGCTTGAAACTAGTACTTACTTCCCTAGTTGGAACCTCCGTCGCATATACCAGCTCTTTGGCAGGTTCCCCAGACCCTTCGTACAAGACGTGTAGGCCTAGAAAAACTGAGTGTCAAAATACGGAACAGGTGTCGGGTCTGCAAATGCAACAGAGACCAAAATTTGAGAAGGATTTGTAAAAATTATGAAATTATTGTAAAAGATGCTTTTTTTCTTTTCTTGCGAGTAAAACCCATAAAAAGAGGGTGTTACGAAGCAGGTTTTACTTTATATGAGCGATTAAACAGATTAAATAGGTGCTTCAGATACCATTTAAGCATAAATAATTTTTCAAATCATAATTTTGAATGTTAATTTTATGTGACTCGACTTACAAAACTATCGATTTCACATAGTTATAGTAAGATTTTTATGACATGTGGCACATCACTAGCAAGAGGATAGATAAGAGAATTATTGAGAGAGTTTGAAGATCCCAGTCTCTTTTAGTTCTTTTTTTGCAGCCATGTAAATAGCTGTAACACGAATAGCGTTAATTTAAGTTCGAAACTTTGCGACTAAATTTTAAAAAATCTAGAAGGCTGATATCACTAATTTTGTATTCAAAAATAGCTTTGTACAATAAACATCTTAATAAAATTAAAATTGAGGCTCTACGTCTTATACATTTTGTTATATTTATATTTGAATGTAAAAATCGGGTCTTTTTTTCAAAAAACTTTAAAAAGTCGATGAAAATAATTCTACTGGACATGTGTAGTGTTTGGGGGTCTGAAAGGATAGCAGATGACCCCTCCAGTCGACCATGTCAATTTGGCACACGATGAACCAAACACCCTGTATATACAGTAAATAAAACCATTAAAATATTGAATAGGCCTTTGCCTAGCAGTGAGACAGTACAGGCTAGGTATAATAATAAATTATTGAAAGCACCTATTATTTCAACTGGTCTCTTGGGCCCCGTGGGGACCGCCATTATTTTTATATTTTAATATAAATAATATTAAAAAATTAATATTAATAATATAAACTGTTATTGCTCCGTTTTTGTTGCTTCTCTATCTAAACTTCTACTATACAAGTACAGTTTTAAATCGGTCCCCCGACCCCGGACCGCTGGCACAAATTTGTGAAAGTCACAAAGTAATCTCCTCAACCTCAAACGTAAAAGGTAATACCTATTTGTTTACTGGCACGTTTTCGTGCCACGGGGCTCAAGAGGTTTTACAATAATTGGTTTAAAAAAAAAAACATAAATAGAATAATACTAATATTATTTTTATAATAAAAAGGAATTCAATAAAAACATAATAAAGTGGCAACATTACTTCGCGGACGCGAAGTAATGTTGCCACTTTATTATGTTTTGGCACTTTATTATGTAATGGCAGGACTGCCATTGGATGCGATACAAAGGAGACGGGAAAGGATATGACGTTTGATGACGCTACGCCATTGCGAATGCGATAAGACTCAAGACTGTCTGGCAATGGAGATTTAAATAAAATAAAAATAAAAATCATTTAATTCAGGCAACCAATAGCACCCATACACATAGAAATAACAAAACAGAACACAAACAAAAGACATACATATAATTCGGTTATCGGACACAGCCAGCAACATGTCTGCTACAGCCAATGATATTTTAAGTAAAAAGGTGTAGATAGGTTACATAAACAACATTCGATCTTCAAAAACGGCACACTAACGCACACACGAATAACTAAATATTGCAATTACACACTACAGTACGATTACACGTAAAAACGGGATTGCATGATTCAATTTAGCGAGTGAAAAAGAGACAAATATAATTTGCAACAGTGCGTCGTCCAGTGCATTAGAAATGATGTAGAATAAATTAATCAGATATGACATTTTACCTTACAACGTGATTTATGCCTAAAAATGGGATTCACTCATGAGTTCATGTAGTAAAAGTAATAAAGTAGTAGAAATGCATTGAAAGTAGGTAAATAAAAAGTATAATTGACTTTATTAAAAATTTAATATCAAACAAAGCGCTGTAATAAACTTATTTCTAACGACATCAGTGACCTTCAAATAAATTTAACTTATTTCTTTTCTGTCTTTTTGATTTTTTGTTTAACTCGGGGTTATTCTTATGTTCAGAGTGAAGACGGACATTCACATACTTCTCTATAACAGCTTTCAATAAAAGCATACGGTGGTTTAAAGTGGGTGTTTGTGCTATGGCATGGTCGTTCAATTCACTAAATATATTAGAGTCGACAAATGATTTTAAAATACGATTTTTTACAATGACAATGTCTTCATTTCTCGTAAAGTATAGCCCATTTTCTTTTATGTAAGCTTTCAAAATGTATTCTGATTTTAAACAAACAGTAAACACACTTTCCGTCGAGTAGCACAAGCCACCCATGTCTTTAATCGAGATTAATTTGTGAAACCACAGTTTTTTGGACGTAAATAAAGATTTTATACACACTTCACATTTCAAAACGCTAACCATTTTTCTTGCAATCCAGCCTGAAATATAACCCACTATCTGTTTGAGATGTTCCGGTACAGATTCGTTGTTGAGCACCTGCGCAAATGTATTAACATTTTCAAGTGAAATCTTGTCACTTTGCATTTGGGGGCTTTTTTCAGGTTCAAATTCAAAATCAATTGATGCTCGTTTGCCGGAAGACCAGTTGATATTTTGAATAGCGGAAGAACAATTCAAGATAGGAACACATTCTAATGGTACGCAATTGCCACTGAAACCACTACGTAATTCTAAATGATTTAAAATCTTTTTATAAATTCCCTTGAATTGAATCACGTTCGGGTTATTATTGTAGCCCCCATGCTTTCGAATAATACCAAATAAGGTTTCAATATGATCTTGACTCAATCTATCTCAGTTGCAATGTATCTCAGCAAGGAATGGTTTACAACTAATGATTTATAGAGATGTTTCAAAGACTCGATACAAATGAGAAATCCTACAAACCCAGATTTGCATTTACAGTCAACTAAACGTTTTTTGCTGATTGTGAATATAATTCTACGTTTTACCACCCTCTTAGTTTTGCTGTAAATTTTTAATGACAATATATATTGTTTTGCTTTATCGAGAAACTGTATAATTTCAGTGGCATTTTGTGAGCAAATAGGCTTCTTAAAACCAAAAATTTCGAACGATCTTGAGTTAAATATATCAAAGAGGTTATTAAAAATTTCGATGAATTCCACTGTGGCCGCTGTATCATTAAATCGTGAAGAAACTAATAACTGTTCACACAGCTCTAGTGCTTTAGCAACACTTTTACTCAGCAACTGTGTTGCCAATTTAACCTTCATTATTTCATTTCTGAAGTTAATATGACGCTCTGAAAGTTTATTGGCAAAATTTAAGCCTTGGTTTTTTTGAAGATTATGTAAATTTACCAATAAGTGCCACTTTATTTCTTTCTCCAACTCATTGAAGATAATTCTTTTTGATTCAAAAGTGTTCCTAACTAATTTAAGCATGTGGCAAGGGTCAAATAACACTGCTACTTCTCTATCACAATTGGGGTGCTTGAATGTGGTTTTTAAATTGTTTGGATCTTTCAAATGACAACCCATGATATTTGCAGCAGAAAAATTTGCTTGACAAGCATCGAAAGTAACTGCAACAATATCCACTCCGGACTCAAAGCACTTCTGCAAACAAGAAGTAATTAAGTGTGCTCTTGTTTCACCACTGATTCCTTTGACGAAAAAATATCCTACAGGGAGTTTCCAGTTTTCATTTAATGCGACTAAAAGAAAAACATAAGCTTCTGTTGCAATTACTTTGCTATCGGTAGTGCCGCCAAAGTCTACCACACCTTCTGTCTTTTTTCCGGTCCATTTTGATTGGTGTCGAAGTGCCATTTCGTCAACCACCAGAGTGCAAATCATTCTTTTTTTTGTTAATTCATTTTTCTTTCTAAGCATATCAAATGCTTGCGTAGTGAATCCCGGTGAGACAGTACTATTCTCATACCACTTACCCAATACTCTAGGGTGTGGCAGAGCACTGTGAAGAATTTTCCTTACATATTTATACGCAGCTAGCGAATAAAAATTTAAAGTAAGTGCGAATTTTCGCAGTGTTGGCGGATATTTTTGACGAAAAGATTTCTTACTTCTTTTCTTACATAAAATTCTATTAAATAAAGTCATAGTTTCTTCATTCAGGTTCAATTCAGTAAATTGTTCATCGGATATGTATTTCTTTGTTTTTAAATGTTTTAATATATCACTTAACTGCACCACACGTTTTTTTAACCTTTTGTTTTGGTTTTTTAAATTTCTGTTTTTATTTATCAATTTTTCTTTCTGAAAACTTATTTTTTTGACGCATTTTTTAAGTGCAGCCTTTCGAGGGGTATCAAAAATTGACTCCAAATCGGATAACTTTTCTTCGGTAAGGCTGTTAGGACTACCGGGTATTGATTGTGCACGAGGTAACTGCAACAATTTTTTTCTGATTAAGATAAAATATTCAAGTAAACGAACCCGCTATAAAAATGCATTTAAAAAAAAAACATAAATAAATTACCTCTAAAACAGGAAGCGCGGATTTTTTTAGTAAAGTGTATCCCTTGCCAGACAAGTACTTATCTTCGACTTTAAAATGAATGGAGCATATTTTACTCGATTTAGTCGGTTGCCAAAATTCTTCATTTCTCTGTTTGCGGACAATATCCACCCACCGGATGCACCTTAGTTCATTTGTTGGAAATCTGGAAACATTTAATTAATTTAATATTTATAACAAAAGATAACATTTTTACTTTACGATACACTAAAATTTATATTTTGATTTCAATTTATTAATATAATATTTTATTTATGCTCCCTCACCATAACAAAAAACGAAGTTTAAATAAAAATAATGTGCCAGCATTTTACCTACTGTCAGGCAACTGACCTATCTGTTTCTTAGGCTTAATTTTACTCTATGATCGGTAATGACGTTTGACGTTTACGACGCCATATTTTAGGAATACAATATTGAATATTTGATTTGTGAAAATAATAGGATAAACAGTGTACTTACGAATGATATGTGATTCCTTGACTTTTAGAAGTTTTGCTTGTATAATTTGAGCAATATCTCATTACACACGACGGCATTTTCTGTGACTTTGGGACACTTTTAATTTTAATGTACTCGGTACTACGTAACGTGCGTCTGTTGACGGCGCAACGTGACACTGAGGTCAAATGTGGCTAATTAGCCACATTTTAACGTGTCACTTGCTGAGCGCTTATAACCTATCTACACCTTTTTACTTAAAATATCATTGGCTACAGCAGTGTCCAATATAAGGGCAATCAAGCCTGCCGGCAATCATCGCCAGACTAGTATTGGAGCTGCCCCTCACCCTGCGCACCAAGGACGCGCACCGCTTGCGCATGGTGGTGTGAAAACAATCGGTGCGCGCTTCCGCAAACATGCCCGAGGCACTACAGAAGCGGGGCAGCCCCATTACAGCTCTGAACGCGTTGTTGTACTGGATACGGAGGGCACTGTAAACCGCTTGTGTGTAGGACACCCATAGGCTGCACGTGTACAATGAGGTGCAAAAAGCTTTAAAAAGTGTAATTTTGACCTCACTTGAACACCGTGCAAACCTACGGGCTATCATATTTGCTCTTTTAGACAGTGCCCTTCGCTCCCTTTCGATGTCGACATGGTCCCTCAGGTCAGCTGTTACCCAATGTCCCAAGTATTTAAATTGGTCCACCCGTTCCAGAGCGACATCATTCAGGCGAATGGGAGGTACCTGTTGGGAGCATTTAGAACCAGCCTGAAAGACCATGTATTGACTCTTCACGACATTGTACAAGAGGCCGTGACTACAAGCATACTCCTCACACACTTTCAATAGTCTACGTATGCCACAGACCGACGCACTCAGTAGTACCATGTCGTCTGCATAACTCAGGTTGTTAACACAGACTCCATCAACGTAGCAGCCAACATGGAGACCACTGAGAGCGACGATGAGTGCATCCATGTACAGATTAAACAGGGTGGGTGAAGTCAACCCACCCTGTCTCACTCCACATTCAAGCCTGTACGGCTCCGACATCACGCCCGCCCATCTGACACTGTTAACCTGGTGTGCGTACCAATACTTGAAGATGTTCACAAGTTCAAGAGGCATGTTTATGTCTTCAAGCTTTTGCCACAACACGTTATACGACACCAGGTCAAAGGCCCTGGACAGGTCGAGGAAACAAGCGTAAACAGGTGTTTTACGATCCGTATAGTATCTGATGGTATGCTTGAGACACAGTATTGCACTATCAGTAGACAATTTGGGTCTAAACCCAAATTGATTATCGTGCAATGTCACGTGTTTATTTAACTGTGCATCCAGCAAACCATCAAACACTTTAGCTATCACAGTGGCTAGGGAGATAGGCCTGTAGTTAGCCTTATCGGCTAGATCACCCGTTTTGTTTTTAACTACAGGCACTACCACTGTAAAGCAAACAAAAGTAGTGTGAGATGTTTGTTATAATTTTTTTTTTGTGTTTGTGTCGAAATATACAAGTCATGGACTGAAAAGCCGACCTCGAGGACAGATAATATGTGATTTAGTGATCACCCGATTGTTTTTCAATTGTGGAAAGTTTTCATGCAAAAATCGCACATGGATTGTAATTTGGTTTAATACCGATATTTCCTTAAATCCAAAGACATTGATAATTTATTAGACTAAATCAAAGGATGTAAGGTTAACTTTACAAAAACACAATATTAAGATCATTGACTTTCACGTAATTCACAAAAACCAATCGTAGGTACAGACAATTTCCCAAATTCACTAATTTGCATTTCTCAACTTTCACCTTGATCCTGAGCAACAAAAGGGGTGTTTTTTAAAATTTTTACTCATTATCCGTCAACGTGATATGTCCCTACTGGAAGCAGATGGATTTACCACAAAAATATGGGTACCACGCCCGCAGAAGCGGTTCAAGTTATTACCTTGCCCAAAACATGCCATAAACCAAATGAAGTTGCTCGACAGCAAAATTTTAGCCGCTTCCCAGATCTTTGGATAAACCAAAGGTTTCAAGAGACCAGTGAGCACATTCGGCGACTAGGACCTGACCGGTAGCGCGTAGGATCAGGGCGTGATGATCGCTTTGTTGTAACAATTACTTTGAGAAATCGGCTATCGAATGCGATTGAAGTGAGACAAAAGCTTTTTAGAAGTTCGCAATGTCAGTATAAATCAGTGGACATTTAGAAAAGGACTGGATGAAGCAGTTCTGACTGCACATCATCCAGCAAATGGTGCCAAACTGACCACAGCTCCAAAACAAGCCCGGTGACAATTTGCCACGGTTCACTTAAATTACGTGTATGACTAATGGCAAACTGTAGGGTTTTTTTGATAACTGCAGAATGACTTACATGACCATGATGGACGCTTTAGGATCCACAGAAGGTCATCAGACTAATTTTAACACTGCATAAGCAATCATGTTGCTTTTGGAGGCGTTTTGGGGTGGCATAATGTTGTACGGTAAAACTGACTTGTATTCATACACTGGGACAAATACCTGCCCGATATCGAGAGGGTTGATGGCTCTACGATACGTCAAATCAATCAATCAATCAATCTGTGAAGCTGCTCGTGTTACATATGGTAATTTTTTTTTTCTAAATGCTCGATAACACCAGATCGCATGTCGCTAGAGCAGTTGGACACTACATGGAAAACTTTGGAATCATCGTGATAGTGAGGCTAGTGCGTAGTTCTGATCTTAATTCAATTGTTCATACCTGGAATGACCTTAAAAGAAGAGTTAGGGCAAAAAACCCGGTTCTTCGCGACTCTAAGAGGGTCAATTTATCATTGACGAGGAGTGGATGGTTATACCATACAATTTCATGATAAAATTAATACGGTCCATGAAAAATCGATAAACAGCTGTAATTAAGGCTAAGAGAGGGGAATACACTCTATTAATGAACTGGTTAACCAACAATTTTAAGTTTAACTCTCATTCTTTCATAAGCGAAATTTGGTAATTTTACCCTTATGTTGGATATTGTGCTCTCAAACTTTTCAAGGTTATTTTTTTACACTGTATTACATATCATTAGAAAGATAAAGAAATGGTCTTTCAACTTGTGTATGCATTTCTTTCGAAAGCTATTCACATTCATGACAAAAACTGTCTTAACATAACAAGTCATCATGTGCGAGTTTTTTGCTCTCGAGTGTGCATATTGTTGCTATGTAAATAAATTATCTCTCTTTGCCTAGCCTTATCCCATTTCATTTGGGGTCGGCTCTCCTCGTCATTCTTCGCCAGACATTTCGGTTCTGGGTCGTCGAGTCATCTATTTGGGCTTTCTTTAGGTCATTGCTGATTACAGACATCCAAGTTAGAAGGGGTCTACCACGCTTTTTTGGACCAGTGCTGATGTGTAGGACTTGCCTAGTCATATGATCTTCAGACCTTCTCATTACATGGCCATACCATCTAAGTCGCATCTCACTGAGTTTCTCTTCAATTGGGCGGATCTTGAAACTTCCACGGATGTGTTCGTTTCTAACCCTATCGTTGAGAGTGACACCTCCTGCCCATCTCAGCATCTTCATCTCTGTCGTGTGCATTTTTGTGGCATGGGTTTTTTTCAATGGCCAACATTCCGCACCGTAGGTTAGTGCCGGGCGGACGGCAGTTTTGTAAACCTTTCCTTTGACACGTACTGGCATTCTGCTGTCGCACAACACACCTGAAAGCTGACGCCACTTCATCCAGCCAGTGTTAATACGATGGGTTACATCAGCGTCTATCGTGCCGTTATTGGAGATCACAGAGCCTAGGTATTTGAAATGGTCGACTTCCTTCAGCCTGTGATTTTGAATTTTCACAGAGGTTTGCTGGTTGGTTGTGGGATAGCAGCACGGTAGATACTCTGTTTTGTCCCGGCTGATTCTTAGGCCTGCGGTCTCCAATGCGTACCTCCAGCTCTCGAGAGCTCCTTCCAGTTCAACGGGGGTGTCTCTGATGAGGACGATATCATCCGCGTAAAGTAGGTCCCAAGGTGGTTCCTTCTGTATACTTGCAGTGAGGTAATCCATTACAAGATTAAAAAGAAGGGGGCTCAGAGCTGATCCCTGGTGTACACCTACTCCTACTTCAAATTCATCGCTGGTTCCTGCCGAGCTCTTTACCTTCGTTGTGACCTTATGGTACATATTGGAAATAATGTCAACATAGTATTCCGGTACATTCTGAGATCTTAGAGACTGGTAGATAAGCTCTCGCGGCACACGATCAAATGCCTTTTCAAGGTCGATAAAGGCTAAGTGAGAGTCTTTTTTTATGTCTCTTCGCTTTTCCAGTAAGATTCTCAAGCAGTGCAGCGCATCTGTTGTGGATTTTCCAGTTACAAAACCGCATTGATTCTTGGACAGACTTGTTAATCGTACTAGTCGGTTATTGATGACTCGCTCCCATACTTTTAGAGTGTGTGACATGAGCTTTATGGCACGATAGTTTGCACACAGCCTAATATCACCCTTGTTTTTAAAGAATGGGATAAGAAAACTCTTTCTCCATTCTGCAGGAATTCCTTCGCGAATGATTTTATTAAAAAGTCTGGTCAAAAATAGGATACCGCTTTTTCCCAGTCTTTTCCACAGTTCCACGGGGATCTCATCGGGGCCAGTAGCTTTGTTGTTCGACATTTTCTTGACTGCAATCTCCACCTCTTCAGGGCAGATCTCCTGTATTGGACCTTCAGTGGCCGCTAGGTTCTCCGGTGTCACAGAGGGGAAGGTCTCGTTGAGAAGTTGGGAATAATATTCACGCCATCTTGCATTTATATCAGCATTTGAAGTCAGTAAGTTACCATCTTTGTTTTTAATATATTTGGTAGAGCGGACATCCATGCTGTTTGTGAATCGTAGCCTAGCGGTTCTGAAAAGTTCTCGGTCTTCCTTGGCCTTCTCTAGTCTGCTATAAAAATTTTCATCATGTTGTGCTCTGGCACGTGCAACTTCTCGCTTTGCAGCTTTCTTGGCAACTCTGTATCTTTCGAGGTCTTCATTGCTACTGCTCCGTTGCCAGGTCTTGAAGAGATCTTTCTTTTCTTTTACTTTATTTTCTACCTGCGACTGCCACCACTTTGCCTTCTTGTTGTTCTTTAGCGGGCCTTTGGATACACCTAGCTCTTTAGATGCCCTTTGCGTACAGTGGTCCTGGAAACTGTTCCACATTGTTTCTGCTGTGTGATTGTCCGACTCTAGTTCTTTGTTCACGTAATCCAGCATTTCTTCAATCAGGCGATCTCCTTCCATTAGTGGTAACTTGTGCCAGCGGATTCTGTGTGTGATTTCCTTATGGGTTTTGATTGGCTTTGGCATGATGAAGTCAGAGACTAGCAGTCGATGTTGTGAGGTGAGAGGCTCGCCAGGTATTATCTTACAATCCCTGAAAGTGTGTAGTTTGGAGCGATCGGCGAGTACGTAATCTATTTGAGAGCTTGATCTTCCGCTCTTATAAGTTATCTTATGCCTATCTGGTTTTTTGAAAAAGGTATTAATTATTGCCATGTCATGCGTAACCGCAAAGTCCAGGATACTAAAACCCTCCGCATTCTGCATCCCATAACCTTGACCTCCATGTACTCTTTGGTGATATGGTGAGGATGTCCCCACGTGACCGTTGAGGTCTCCTGCAATGAACTTGGTTTCTTCGGGTGGGAAGGATTGCAGTAAATCGTTTAAATTATCCCAGAAACTTGACTTCTCCGCATCGCTGCAACCCACCTGTGGTGCGTACACTGATACTACGTTCATGCAAGGTTGCTCATCCAGTGCCAGTTTTATAGCAATAATGCGGTCAGTAACGCGGTTAATTTCTACTGTGCGTTCTTGCAGGTCTTCGTCAATTACAATGCCGACGCCATTTTGTTTCGCTGTTGTGCCATGATAAATGAGTTTGTATCCGTTTCCGATGTTCCTAGCCTTCGAGCCCTTCCACTTGGTCTCCTGTATGCAGCAGATATTAACCTTGCGTCTTAGGAGTACTTCACTTAGCTCGGCGCTGCGTCCGGTCATGGAGCCCACATTCCAAGTTGCTATACGCATTTTTGGCTTTTGTCGGTGTGCGTCCGTGACTTTACCGTCGCTTTGGGGGTACGCCCTAGTATTTTTATCGCCCTTAGTACCGTCGTCGCTTCTGGGGGACGCCCTAGTATTTACTCTTGCCCTTTTATTATTCTTCGTATTCATGATGAGGAGTGGTTGGTATGGCTTGTAGTTTTACGGCCGGTTGCCACCTGACGCCAAGACAGTGACCCCTCTTGCTTACTGAGGCTTAGGACGCCGCCGTTGACCCAAGTGGTTCGTCCGCCGCCGTCCTCTACACGGCACCCTGCCTGCCGCCGCTGCTCTCTGTCAGCCCGTGGCCAGAATATGCCTGGTCGGCCTGACAAAGAGGTACCTGTTGGTCCGCGGGAGGTATTTTATTTCCCTCCTACCCTGCATATCTGCCGAGTTTTCTCCTATCCGCCACCTGGAGACGCGTTCTCTAGGGGTCAGGCTCCCCCGAGAACTATGTAAATAAATTATATTCAATGTAATTTGATTGAAATAAATGTAATACTTACAAAAAAAACAAAATAAACTTGATATTATTGCTGATATTATATTATTATGTGATGTTAATAAAAATTGACTATGATTAATGTGTTTTATTTTACAGATTTATGCATAGTACGGAAAACCAGTGTAAAAAACACAAAAATAAATAAAAAATAAATCATTCCTATTATCAAAACTATGCTGGCTATGATGGCTACTGGCAAGTGTGCGCACGAATATGACGTGTTAAATTAGCCTTATTACTAAAACAAAGCTGACATTCGTCACATTTGAAAGGTTTCTCGCCAGTGTGTGTACGAATGTGATTTGTTAAATCGCTCTTTTGACTAAAACAACGCTCACAATTCTTACACTTTTAAGGTTTCTCGCCAGTATGCTTACGAATGTGACGTGTTAACTGACTCTTTCTACTAAAACAAAGCTGACATTCGGCACATTTGAAAGGTTTCTCGCCAGTGTGTGTACGAATGTGACTTATTAAATCGCTCTTTTTACTGAAACAACGCTGACATTCTTCACACATGTAAGGTTTTTCACCAGTATGCGTACGAATGTGACTACTTAAATCACTCTTTTTACTAAAACAACGCCGACATTTTTCACACATGTAAGGTTTTTCACCAGTGTGCGTACGAATGTGACAAGTTAAATGACCCTTATTACTAAAACAAAGCTGACATTCGTCACATTGGAAAGGTTTCTCGCCAGTGTGTGTACAAATGTGACGTGTTAAATAACTCTTATTAATAAAAAAAAGCTGACATTTGTCACATTTGTAAGGTTTCTCGCCAGTGTGTGTACGAATGTGACTTGTCAAATGACTCTTTTTACTAAAACAACGCTGGCAATTCTCACACTTGTTAGGTTTTTCACCAGTGTGCGTACGAATGTGACTTATTAAATTACTTTTGTATCTAAAACAAAGCTGACATTCGTGACATTTGTAAGGTTTCTCGCCAGTGTGTGTACGAATATGTCTTGTTAAAACAGCCCCCGCTCTAAAACAACGCTGACATTCTTCACATTTGTAAGGTTTTTCACCAGTGTGCGTAAAAATGTGTCGTAATAAACTACCCTTAACACGAAAACAACGCTGACATTCTTTACATTTGTAAGGTTTCTCACCAGTGTGCGTATGAACGTGACTTGTTAAACTACTCCTGTGACTGAAACAACGCTGACATTCTTCACACTTGAAAGGTTTTTCATTAGTGTGTATTCGCTTATGCCGTATAAGATCACTGTTTTGATTAAAACTACGCTGACAAATATCACACTTGTAAGGTTTTTCATTAGTGTGTATTCGCTTATGCCGTATAAGATCACTGTTTTTATTAAAACTACGCAGACAAATATCACACTTGTGATGTGCTCCACCAGTGCCTATAGGAGCACGTTTTGTCAAAATACGTTTTGTAATATTATTACGACCGCTTGTGTCGACAGTAGTATCAACAACACAAATATTTGAGGTGCTCTGGGTAACTTTTGCGACTGATTCTTCATTCTTCTTTTGATTTTCTGTAATTACCTCTTCTAGGATTTTCATCATCAGTTTTTGTTTCTTCACAACGGCCGCCCCTGTAGTTTTAAATATAGTAAGCACCAAATTCAAAACACAATCAAATGAAAGGAAATAGAATGGTTGTCATTAGAGCCGAGGAGTAAGTTCTGCAGGTTTTCTGATATTTGTGATCAAGTTGTGCTAGATTAGCGGTAAAACACGAATCTACCAGATTCATAACCTTCAGGTTACTTTTTATTAACTATGCTGCTTGCGTCCAAGCGTTTCATAACACGATTTTTCCATTTGTTCAAACTTGTTCAGTATTTACTAGATATGACAGTACCTAAAGAGCTGGCTAAGTAAATGAAAACGTCTGTGATCCTACGCACAGACCTTCTCTGTTTTACCTGCAATCTGTGTTAAGTACTTTAAGCAGATGTGCTATTTAACATCTGGCAGCAGGAGTGTGCTCTCCAGCGAGAGCAACTACTCGAGGTGTAGCAGTGTGTGTGTGCTGCTCAAGAGTGTACAGACAGGACGCCTGAAGTTGTTTTTCGTAACTTTATGTTGTGAAACCAGTCGGCGTGTTCGCTCACACAATGATTCACTAACTAATACTTACGTGTCGTGTCACTGGCTCTTCGCTTCTTCCTCAATACTTCTTGTTCTTCTTTCACTTCCGTTTTGATCTTTACTATGGGCACATCATGTTCTGGACTAGGCATAGACTGTTGTGCCGGTATATCTTCTGCGTCGGAATAGCTGTTGTTTAGAAGTTCTAGTTCTGCGAAAACAGTGAAACTTGTTAATACATGCACATAGACATGTATGATATGGATAAACCAACACGTCACGTCTAGAGCGAAAGTAGTTTTTGAAATCCTTCGTGGTTATTTTTTATAAACCATACAGAAATAGGAGCCTCGTCGGTCTATGTATCTGTCTATGTTTTCATCATATTAGATCAAAAAAGTTTTATATCTTTTGAGTGGTATGTCAAACAATTTTATCTATACTAGTTGTATGTAGGGGAGAATCTCTGGAACTACTGGTCCGATTTGAAAAATTCTTTCAGTGTTAGATAGCCCATTTATCGAGGAATGCTATAGGCTATATACAATCACACTACGACCCACGGGAGCGGAGCAGTAACGAAAAATGCGGGTGAAACCGCAGGGGACAGCTAGTATTTAATATATCTTTATAAGTATATTACACTTATAAAAATTACTTACTTTATAATTATATCAATCGTTCATTAATCGCTTAATTAAATAAAATTATAGGTTCCGTTGTTACATGTTGTTACTATTAGAGATTTTGTTGTTTTATCATCTACTAGCTTTAGCCCGCAGCTTCGCCCGCGTACATAAAATATAGCCTATGTCACTCAGGAATACAGCAGCTTTCTATTGGTGAAAAAATTTTAGCAATCGGACCAGTACTTCCACAGATTACCTCATACAAACAAGAAAACAAACTTTACCTCTTTATTATATTAGTGTAGATTAAGTACTTACCCACTTCCAGTTCCGTTTTGATCTTTATCATGGGCACATCATGTTCTGGACTAGGCGTAGACTGTTGTGCCGGTATATCTTCTGCGTCGGAATAGCTGTTGTTTAGAAGTTCTAGTTCTGCAAAAACAGTGAAGAGCTACTTGTTAATACATGCACATAGACATGGATAAACCAAACAGTCACGTCTATAGCGAAAATAGTTTCCGAAATATTTATTTATTTAATCTTCATGTACAGTAGTGGTACATAGGCGGACCTAATGCATCAAGGCATTCTCTACCAGTCAACCTTTGGGTTAAAAAGACAACGCTGTGATAGAACTGCACAATAAATAAATAACAGATACTTCAACTAGACTTTTTGCTCACACAATGATTCACTAACTAATACTTACGTGTCGTGTCACTGGCTCCTCGCTTCTTCCTCAATACTTCTTGTTCTTCCGCTTCTATTTTGAATCGGGTTAAAGGCATATCATCTTCCGAATCTGATTCAGGATATTGGAGTGTTGATGTATTTTCCACATCAAAATTTTCTATGTCTACATTTTCCGGGTTAAGATCTGTATATTAAGAAAAAAAAGTCCGTAACTATTACCTTTTTCTCTTTGAATGTCACACGCAACTCATGGGAGGTACACTCTCTGCGCCAAACATTTGATAATTTGTTATTAAATACCTACAAAATGCTAGTGAACGAATACTAATCTACTACTACATGGAGGTGATTGTTTCTATTGCTATTTTTTGCTTAACCCCACAAAACGAGACACAATAGTAAAACAATAACGGTCTCATAGGACCGGTCGGGGATTCATGAACTAAAGACATCATTGGTGTTCTAGTGGCTGATTATTTTTGTTCTTTGTAAGCGTCTATTGCATACAATGGATTAAACCGAATATGAATAAAATAGGTATACAGAAATATAAAATAATTTAAGTAATATAAACACTCATTTTGTTTTAATTGCATAACCATGAAATTATTATCTAATCGTAAAACTTACGTCCACCTAGCTGTTTCTCCTCCGGCTCAATGACATCATCTAGTCTCTCACAAACAGCTGGTAATTCTTCTTTGACAGCAATGCTTTCAATATGGCTGACATCAACTATACTGATGTTCTCTACAGGAGTTACTGTAAGCCCACTGAAAAACTTTAGCTGGCCTCGGTTTACTGAAGTATTCGGCTGTAAGAGGTTATTACAGTATTTGGAAATTGTTCTTTATTGCACACACACACTAACAAGTACCAACCATTTTTATTTGTCCGTAATACTAAAGAAGTTCAACACGTCCTGAGCAGTCCGTGGCCTCTCTAGGTAGTATCACTTCTACACTTACTGAGTACCCTTACTAGTAGCAGAAGACAGGTATTTAAATCAATATCTGTATATTCCCTTTCAAACAAAATATTACAAAGATAACCCAGAAATACTGATTTGCAGACAAATTATGCACATTAAACAAATTAAATTAAATGTAGTTTAACTTGTCAAACCCTGTGCGAAAGCAGACGTTAGCTTGGTATTCAAAATAATGGATGCAGTGAATGATGTTAAAAACAATAAACACAGTTGTTTCTTTTTTAAAAAATGATACAATTGAAAAAACTAATAATACTTAATGATTTATTCAAAACTGTTTTTCCATATTTCTTCTGTTTTGTAGGACATGATAGTTTAGTTAGTCAATTAGTTTCTTTGCACAGCATTCATTTCTCTGGTATGCAATCCTGGTGTACCGAAAGATTATACAGATATTCATTTAAAAATATTCCATTGCAGAACACCTCACCTCATTCATCATCTGAGCAAACAGCTCTTCTGCTTCCAGACATTTTCTCTGCAGTTGGCAGCATTGCTTTAGTTTAGCAAAGCACAAGAAACAAGCGAGCATCGGTCTTCTGTCTTCAGTTACAAACTGCAACATAACATATACCATTTCATTAACAATAGAATACCTCCCATACAATACATACTTGTTATGCTCTCCTACAGAGAAACATCCTGGAGTTTCAAAATAATCATTCTGGAGCACTGTACATGATCCATTCTGTATATAGTCAGCTGTGAGCAGCTTATATATGTAATATATATTATATTACGGTAAAGTATAGTACTTACAGGAATATCAGTCAGCGTTTCATATAGTTCATGCAAGTCCTTGTCGTCAACTAAGTACATACGAACATTCTCTACTAAACATATTCTGCACATTGGTAATTTTTCCATCTTTGAACATATGAGAAGAACTAAGTTAACATGTAAATTTGAAAAACAATGCTAAATCACGAGATAAACTCAGTAAATATCGTGTGATCGTAGGCACTTCTTTCGCGAAACTCTTGTAGCAGCCTGAGCAATAAGCCGTATATTCCTAGTTGTCAAGGAAGTTCATAGGAATTATTTTAATAATTTTTACAGAATTCACAGTCTCTACATCAGTAGCTATGATTCCAAACTATATTTAACTATATTATTTTAATCAAAACAAACCTATATCACGACTTATTTTGACATCTGACATTTTAATGACAATGACACATTTTTGCTTTTTCTTATTTTTTTTATTTTTGGCTTTGGAACCAAGTTCTTTAAGCTAGGCTTCCTTTATTCTTTATGGTACACAGATATTTTTACATTGTACATTAAAATAGGACAGGTAATGCACATAGGCGAACTTAACCTACAATTGGATTTGGGACTTCGAGTATACTCAATGAGTGTCTACTTTCGTTTATATTTTCACAGATTAGCTTACATCTTGGTTTTTGCTTTTTAGTTCTGTTTTTGGCATGGCAGGTAAGCCTCGCGCGTAGGTCGGATCGCCGTTTTCAAAATCGTAGTACCCTCGATGATATTTGGTTTTGATTGCACTGTTTCTGTTACACTGTTTTGTTTTCACTGCTTCCAGCCAAGCCGGATTTGGCTGAATACCAGTATTTTACGAGGAGCGGCTGCCTACCAGACCTCCACAACCCATTAACTGGGGTTACACGATACTTCATGGCAAGACTGGCCCCACCTTAAATGTAATAAAAAAAAGAAAAATTATGTAAAGGGCAATTTCGTCTAAAATTAAACATCTGATCACATAGCCGATAACTACACATTCTGTACATGTAATTAAGTAACTTGGACTTTAATTGGTCTAGGTTACTTTATTCAAAATAATAATAATAATGACTGTGCCCTCACAGTATATTTATGAGAATATCTTGTATAAGAATAAGAACATGTATAAAAATACAATTATATTCATAATTTTAATAAAACAAACACTTTGTAGCTTTTTTTGAGCTTAGTTGCTTCCTGCAACTAAGCTCAAAAAAATAGGGGGCTCATTTAGATATCAATGTATACACTTGCATAATAAAGTTCCTAGTCATATTCAAAAACTAAGCCCTAATAAATTTGGGGTGCCGCGACAGAAAACCTCCACGCGTGCTCGCGGGCTGGAATTCCCTAACGGATTCTTTACTTCTGCCCAAGGAGTCTCGATGGCCGTCTGCGAATGTTCTGTCTGAAGGAGCGCTTCAACGCGTGTCCCTCTGCTTCAGCAGAGGGCACAGTGGCGAAGCAAGAGCGGGCTCGGTATGCACTTACCCTGCTGCCGGGCAGGCAGGAGGAAGACTCGCTCCTCCTCCTGCCACCGTTAGTCTCGTAGCCCCATTGATTGTCCAAGGTCATGTTTCTGACTTTTGGTGGGGGTCGAGGGTCCTGGCTTAACCGCCCGGGCCACGAGGAAGACAACCTCTATAAAAAATTACCCCAAACCTCCAAGCGGCGGCGCACCGTGAGGGAGGTTGTTAGCTTGACTAATGGGTAGCTAAATTAGTCTCTAGTGCGGACCACGCATTTTGAGCAGGTACACAAAGTAAATACTCGTGGGACCTAACATGAAAACTTTGAAAAAAACAACACAACCAAAAAGTGAGAAGGAGAAGAGCGATGCGCGGTCGGAGTCCGACGCGGCATCGCGGAAGGGCTCGGAGAGCTCGGGGGAGGAGATGGGGAGCGACTCCGGAAGCGTGCGCAGCTCCCGGAAACGCTCTCTAGGAAGAGAGGGGTCGGACGAGGAGTCCGACAGCTGAAGGGGCTCGGCTCGAAAAATCCCCACCGCTCGGCGGGGAGCGAGCCAAGCCCGCGGCAGAGGGAGGGTGCTGACCTCCAAGGAGGCTGCCGAGAGGGCTGGGAAGCTTGCCGCGGAGGGACGCCATCCCGGAGTACCCAGCCCCGGTCCCTCGGGGCCGTCTGGCGGTGAGATTGACGACGGGGGATGCTCCGCCGACGAGGCTCACCAGGAGGTCTGCGACCTGGTCGTAGAGTCCTTGCGGCTGGTGGCCAGAAAGAGCACCCCGAAGGGCAGGTCTTCTGCCGTCGCCGAGGCCGTGCCCCCTATTCTGGAGGCCTTCCAGAAGGCCCTGGACAAACGGGGTGCGAGGACCCGGAGGGAGGTCCTGGAAGCCGCCGCCCCTCCGAGGGAAGTCTGCTCCCAGCAGCCTCCAAAGGCGGGGAGCCCGCAGGGGCAGGTGTCGGCGCAGACCCAACCCCAGCACGAGCCAGAGGGACAGGCTCTGACCCTGCTGCGGCAGGAGCTAGCTGCCTTCCGGCAGCAAATGCTGCGGCAGCAGGAGCAGTTCCAGCGGCAGTTGTCCCTGCTGGAAGGGATGGTTCTGCGTCCCCCACTCGCGGGCTCCGGTCGCAGACCGGAGGCGTCGTACGCCGCCGCAGCTGCGCCTACGGCAGCTGCCGCGCCTAAGGCTGGCCCGTCAGGGCAAGCCGGGCGTGGGGCCGTGACGGCAGCGGCTGCGACCGCTAGGCAGGCCCCGGTGACGAAGCAGCAGGGGAGGGCAGCTCCTGCCCTTGCCCCTCCTGCGAAGGGCAAAGCGGCGCCCACCGCTAGGGCGGCGCCCACCGCTAGGGCGGCGCCCACCGCTAGGGCGGCGCCCGCCGCCAATGCGGCGGGTGCTCCAGCCGCTGTGGTGGCGAACGGGTGGCCTCGGCTGCCCCCGCCTGCCGATTCTCCAGCTGGCGCCGAGTGGTCGGTCGTCGGCGCCAAGAAGCAGGCGGGCAAGGCGGCCAGGGCCGCCAAAAAGAGGGAAAGGCGGCAGCAGCGCAAAAAGCGTGCCGTGGCGAACCGGCTTCGCGCCCCGGGCGCCGCGGCTGTAGTGATCACACTACAGCCGGGCGCGGAGAAGAGGGGCGTTGACGTACGACGCCGTGATGGAGAAGGCCAAAAAGGCGGTACTCCCTCACCTGGACGAGTACGGGGCCTCGAAGGGCTTCCGCATGCGGCGCACCGTGACCGGTGCCTGGATGCTGGAGGTTCCCGGCAAGGACAGCGGTCCTGCCGCGGACGCCCTGGCTGACAAGGTCAGGGCGTCTGTGAACGAGGAGGACGCCCGAGTATCCAGGCCCACAAAGTGCATCGATATGCGCATCATGGGCCTGGACGACTCCGTCAAGGTGGAGGAAGTGGTGGCCACCGTCGTTGAGGCGGGAGGGTGCACGACCGACCAAGTGCGGGCGGGCATCATCCGCCTTGACGGCACGGGTATGCGAGCCGTCACGGTGAGCTGCCCCGTGTCGGCGGTCAAGGCCATCACGGCGGAGGGCCGAAGGCTCTTGGTGGGCTGGGTGTCAGCCCAAGTCAAGGTGCTGGAGCCCAGACCGCTGCGGTGCTTCCGTTGCCACGTGGGGCACCACGTGGGAGCCCGTTGCGCCGCGGAGGTGGACCGCAGTGACCGCTGCTTCCAGTGCGGTCAGCCTGGTCACAGGGCCGTCGAATGCCGTGCGTCGCCGCACTGCTACGCATGTGCGGCGGCAGGCAAGGCTGCCGACCACCGGGCTGGGAGCAGGTCCTGCGACCCCCCCGCCAAAGCCAAGGGTAAGGTCCGGAAGGGCCCTCACCCCAACGCCAACACCGCCGCAGCCAAGGCTGACGCTGCTGCCGCCATCGCCGCGGCAGAGCCCTCAAGGGGGGCTCCGGAGGAGACCGTAATGGACTGTCAGTGATGGCCCCATTACGTCTCCTCCAGGCGAACATCAACCACTGCGCCCCCGCTCAGGATCTGTTGCTCCAGAGCATGGCGCAGTGGTCGATCAATATCGCCGTGGTCTCCGAGCCGTACTTTGTCCTGCCCAGGGAAGACTGGGTCCAGGACCTGAGCGGCTCGGTGACCCTAATTTCGTCGGCCGCCGCCGGTACCCCCGCCTCTCGAGTCCATCACGAGACCCGTGCTGCCACGCAGCCCCGCCTGGCTGCGTGGCAGCACGGGTCGGGGACATTGCAGTGGTAGGCGTCTACCTGTCCCCGAACCGAGATCTCGCCGATCTCCACAACTCCCTCATGGAGCTGAATGCCGTCGTCGCTGGGTTCGGGTCCCTTCCCGTGGTCGTCTGCGGGGACTTCAATGCCTGGAATCTGGCTTGGGGTTCCCGGCTGACGAACCGACGGGGTCGGATGGTGGAGGACTGGGCTCTGGAGACAGGCCTGGTCGTCCTAAACCGGGGTTCTGTCCCCACGTGCGTGCGGATGCGGGGTGAGTCGGTTGTGGACCTCTCGTTCGCCAGCCCCGCTCTGTCGCCGCGCGTCGTCGACTGGCGCGTAATGGAGGGGGTGGAGACGTATTCCGACCACCGGTACATCCGGTTTGACGTCTCCGCCCGGATCTCGACCGCGCCGGTCAGGGAGCAGACCCCGTGTGGTCCGCGGTGGGCGCTGAGGCAGATGGACCGGGACGCTCTCCTGGAAGCCGCGAGGGTACAGGCCTGGGTGCAAGCACCGGACAGGCCTATCGAAATTGACCCGGAAGCAGAGTGGTTCCAGGAGGCAATGTCGCAAATTTGCGACGAGGCGATGCCCCGAGTCCATCCAGGACGTGCTCGGCGCCAGGTGTACTGGTGGTCGCCGGAGATTGCGGCTCTGCGCGAGGCGTGCACCGCCGCGCGGCACCGGTACGCCAGGTTCCGCAGGCGCCGCACCCGCCCGCCGGATGCGGAGGCCAGAGAGGCGGAGCTATACGAGGGGTACAGAGCGGCAAGGCGCACCCTCCGAACAGAAGTAAAGCGGGCCAAGTTGGAGGCCCGCAATGTGTGGCTGGGGACTCTGAACAGGGACCCATGGGGACGCCCTTACCAGGTGGTGCGGGACAAACTCCGCCCAAGGGCTCCCCCTCTGACTCAGAGTCTCCGGCCCCAAGTTGTGGAGGGTGTGGTGGCCAATCTGTTCCCTGAGCGAGGGGAACACTCTCCCCCGCTCATGGCTCCGCCACCTGCGGTACCCGTAGCGGACCACACCAGCGACGACGAGGACGACGCTCCAGAGGTGACCGAGGTAGAGATGAGGGCGGTGGTACGAAGACTCAGTCTCAAGAACACCGCCCCAGGACCCGACGGCGTGCACGGCAGGGTATGGGTCCTGGCCATGGAGGCTCTCGGGTCTCGATTGCGAGGGCTCTTTAGCGCATGCATGGAGAGAGGACAGTTCCCCCTTCGCTGGAAGACCGGGAAACTGGTCCTCATCGCGAAGCCGGGGCGCCCCGCGGACTCTCCGTCCGCGTACCGGCCCATCGTGCTGCTCGACGAGGTGGGCAAACTCTTTGAAAGAGTAATTGCAGACCGCCTCGTCGGGCATCTTGCGCGGGTGGGGCCGGATCTCTTGGACGGCCAGTTCGGCTTTCGCAGGGGGCGTTCCACGGTGGACGCCATCATGCGCGTGAGGGCTCTCACGACGGGGGATGCGGTGAGTCGGGGCAGGGTCGTCTTGGCGGTGTCTTTGGACATCGCCAATGCCTTCAACTCCCTGCCCTGGAGTTGCATCGGGGCGGCACTTCGGTACCACGAGGTGCCCGCCTACCTCCGTCGTGTGATCGAGGCCTACCTGTCGGATAGGTTCATCATCTATCCCGGTCACCAGGGAGAGTGGAGACGGCGAGAGATGTCGTGCGGTGTTCCGCAGGGATCGGTACTAGGACCGCCCCTGTGGAACATCGGATACGACTACGTGCTGCGCGGCGACCTCCCCGACGGGGTCAGCGTGGTCTGCTACGCAGACGACACGCTGGTCCTGGCGCGGGGAGAGTCGTACCAGGCGGCGGCCGAAACAGCGACACGCGGGGTTGCGACAGTCGTGGAGAGGATCCAGCAACTGGGACTCAAGGTGGCATTGCACAAGTCCGAGGCCATGTGCTTTCATGGCCCTCGGTACGCGCCACCTCCGGGTTCCCAAATAACGGTAGGGGGGGTCCACATCGGCGTCGGGTCGGCGATGAAGTACCTGGGACTCGTCCTCGACAGCCGGTGGACTTTCGAGGAGCATTTCCGACGTTTGGCCCCCAAACTGGACAGGTCTGGGGCCGCTCTGAAGCGGCTCCTGCCCAACCTAGGGGGTCCAGACGCCCCCTGCCGGAGGCTCTACGCGGGGATCGTTCGGTCCATGGCCCTTTACGGGGCGCCGGTTTGGGCGCCGTCGCTAGGTAAGCGACCGGCGGCCAAGCTGAACGCTTGCCAGAGGGTCATGGCCATCCGGATGGTGCGGGGATACCGCACGATCTCCCGCGAAGCGGCGAGCCTCCTCGCTGGCCTGCCACCGTGGGATCTGGAGGCAACAGTCCTTGCACGCATGCACGATTTGCGCATGGAGATGCAACGCCGGGGCGAAACTCCGCTGCCGCGACAAGTCGCGGCATGGCGGACAGAGTTCCGGCGGGATCTTAGGGTGGCATGGCGACTGCGACTGACGCAACCCAGTGCTGGGCACGCCGTCATTGAGGCGGTTAGGCCCCTCTTTGAGGAGTGGTTGGAAAGAGGTCACGGCGTCCTCTCTTTCCGTATGACGCAGGTCCTCACCGGACACGGTAAGTTCGGGAGGTTCCTGCATCGAATCAAGCAGGAGAGGACGCCCGGGTGTCGCCACTGTGTGGACCGCCCGGAGGACACGGTGGAGCACACGGTAGAAGTGTGCCCCGCTTGGGCGGAGCACCGCCGTGTCCTCGTGGAGACTATCGGGAGCGGCTAGTGATTAATAAACATTCGTACAAAATGAAGAATTCAAATACACAATATAGTGATCTGCCGTGTTCGTTTGGACATTATCTTAGTAGCGGTATAGAAAAATTTAAAAATGGGCACCACGCAAAGTAACACGAAAGAAGAAGTAGTTATCGCGCAAACAGCAGCTGGGAACGGCCAAAATTCTGCAAAAACTGAACAACTCCTGTATCATGCAAGTACCACCAACATAATACTACTAATTATTGCACTACTCCTGGGTATAGGAGGCATTTTTATGGTATATAAAATGTACCGGCGATGTCACGCAAAATTGGTGGAGAGACACGTGAACGAATTGGTATTGAGAAGATATGCGAGTTTGCTTCGGGGTCAGCGTAAAGGGACGCAGCCGGGAGAAATCGCGTGAAGGGAAGCAGCCGGGAGTACTTAAAGCTAAAACACGCCAACAAAAGTGCATAGTGCAGTGAAAGTGCGGAAAAAAAAAGTGCGTAATCGTAAATCGTAGTATAAACCGCGGCAGTGAAGTACCCGTGTAAAATGAACATTAGACTTTATTTTTAAGAGTAATATCATAGTGTCAGTATCGGTAGTATGCAGTAATATTGGTATGTATTATTAAATAACTTGTATGTAAGATTAACTAATAGCAATATTACTTTTATGGCGGACTTTATCAAAGAATTACATAATGATTTATTGAAAATTCGAACATACTTAATTAAAATTGGCCCCAGTAGGAGGCAAGAAGATATATGTCGTAAAAAACTAAGTGAGGCTAATATTTTGTATAACCAATACACTAATTATATAGAAGAAATAAAAAGAATAAAGGAATTTAAAAGTGTGTCAGAAATTGAAGAAATAGAAAACTGTGGAGCTAAGATTTATAATTTGTACTTAGAGATTACTAATTTATGTAAAAGTGAGTCACTAATTTCAGCCACGATGTCTAAATTCGATTTAAAGATAGCGCTGAGCTTACTACCAGTAATGAATGATACTGAGTTAGTTACAAAACAATTGATAGATGGAATAGAATATTACGATTCAGTTTTAGAGGACACTTCAAAGAATGAGTTAATGCAGTTTGTACTAAAAAGTCGACTATCACAGTTCGCAAAATTAAGACTAGCTAAAAAATATAAGAACGTTTCCGAATTAATACACGATATGAAGATACATTTACTACCTAAAAAATCATACACGGCTTTATCAAGTAAACTACAGTCGATTAAGCAAAACGAAAAAACAATAATGGACTACGGCCAAGAACTATCGAGTATATTTGTTGACCTTACGATTTCGCAGTCCGAGGGGCATGAAGACAGTTATGACTCTTTAAAACGCGTAAATGAAAAGCTTGCAATAAAACGTTTTGCCGACGGGTTGCGAAACCGTAGGTTGAGCACAATTATAGCTGCCAGAAATTATGACTCCCTAAGTGATGCCATACAGGCAGCGATAGATGAAGAAACTTCATCATCAGATTATATTTCATCAAATATTATGTCGATGAGGAAGTCTAACGGACAAAATTACAATAATTATAGGGGCAATCAAAGAGGTCACTATTCAGCAACGAGAGGTAAGTATTATCATAACAGCAGCCATCCACGCGGCGGCAACAGACGAGGATTTGGAGGATACAACCACCAGCGCGGAGGTGCGCGAGGCAGGCAGGAACCCTTCCGAGGAGGGAATCCTTCAGGACGTGGACATCGAGGTCAGTCCAGTAATAGTTATTACAATAATAAAAGTTCACAGAGAAATCAGAACCAACGGGTGATGACGACGAATAAAGATGATGACGTTGCCAAGGAAAATGTTTTACAATTTTTTCGAGACTAAAAGTAAATACATTTTTTCCTACGATAATTCATTAGTTGCTAGGCTATCCTTAAACGGATTACAATATACATGGTTAATTGACACTGGAGCATCGATTTCAGCCGTTACCTATAGTGGGATTATAAAACAAAACATTCCAATACACAAATGGAGAACTTCAATAAATGGTATTGGGGGCAAAGTCGAAGCAATCGGATTCGTTTATTTACAGTTGGAGACACAGGGACACTATTTTAGTCACAAGTTTTATGTTTTTAATTCCTTACCATGTAAGGCAGATGGCATAATTGGGTATGACTTTTTAAATAAGTTTAGATCAAGCATCAATTTAGAACTTAAACAATTGCATCTAAATACTTCAACAAATATTAGGATACATTTAAATATAAGTAGTCAGGAAAAACAAACTTTTAAGATACCGTCGAGGTCGGAATCTATACATTATATAGAAACAAATGAAAATGACGAGTGCGTAGTCTGTGCGACAGAGCTATGCAAAGGTGTCTTTATAGCTAGTAGTATAGGGTCACCAGTTAATGGCAAGATCCCAATAAAAATATTAAATACAACTGAAAATTCACAAACATTTAATGAAATTAAACCAGCTATACATAAGCTCAGTGAATATAATATGTGTACATTTGATAGTTGCGTACGTAATGCAGAGCGCGTAAAGTCTTTGTTATCTCAGCTAAACTTAAAAGATTTAAATTCGGAAGAACAGATTTCAATACAAAAATTATGTGCTAAATATGCGGATATTTTTTATTTACCAGGAGACACCTTGACCACTACACCAATATACAATCATAACATTAAACTAAAAGAAAATGCTGACACCGTTTATGTAAAACCATACAGATTGCCACACTCTCAAAAATCGGAGGTTCAAAAACAAATAAAAGACATGTTGTCTCAAAATATAATAGAGCCCTGTAAAAGTGAGTGGTCTAGTCCAGTATTGCTAGTACCCAAGAAACAAGACGCTTCTGGGGAAAAAAAATGGCGTTTAGTCATTGACTACAGAAAATTGAACAATTGTATTAAAGATGACAAGTTCCCACTGCCGAATATTACAGACATACTTGATTCTCTTTCAGGATGCGTTTATTTTACACATTTAGATCTATACCAAGGATTCTTTAATGTTAACCTTGATAAAGACAGCCGAAAGTATACAGCTTTTAATTCCGGACAATACCAAATGACCAGAATGCCAATGGGACTCAAAACAAGCCCAAATTCGTTCTCAAGAATGATGAACATAGCCATGGCTGGTCTAACATATGAAAAATGTCTTGTATACTTAGACGATTTGATTGTTTATGGAAAAAACTTAGACTCAGCAATAAAAAACTTACTAGATGTATTTGAACGGTTACGAAAAACCAACTTAAAATTAAATCCAATTAAATGTAATTTTTTGAGGAAGGAGATGTTATATTTAGGCCATGTTATATCGTCAGAGGGTGTTTTACCCGACCCGCAAAAATTAGAAGTTGTAAAAAATTATCCAAAACCAAGTAATTCAGATGAGGTCAAGCGATTTGTCGCATTTGCCAATTATTACAGGAAATTCATTAAAAATTTTGCTGCAATTACACAACCTTTAAATAATTTGTCGAAGAAGAATATACAATTCGAGTGGTCAGAAAAATGCCAAAAAGCATTTGATTTATTAAAACAAAAATTAATATCACCACCAGTACTACAATATCCTGATTTTTCAAATAAAAATGAGTTTGTCCTTCAGACAGACGCATCTGGGTTAGCGATAGGAGCTGTTTTAGCTAACCAAAACGGGAAACCTGTAGCATACGCTAGCAGAACTTTAAATAAAGCGGAAAAACTTTACCCAACAATTGAGAAAGAGTTACTAGCGATTGTCTGGGCTGTAAAACATTTTAGACCATACCTTTATGGTCGCAAATTTAAAATTAATACCGATCATAAACCTTTAATATACTTATTTAATATAAAAGAGCCATCCAGTAGGTTACTAAAATTTAGATTATCAATAGAAGAATACGATTTCAGTGTGGAGTATGTTAAAGGCTCGGACAATGCAGCTGCAGACACATTGTCTCGAGTTGTCATAACATCAAAAGATTTGCGAGATATGCATGAAAGCATGATGAATGTGATGACGCGAGCACAGAAAAGAAAGTTACTTCCTACACAAGACACTTCGGATACTATAGTCTCTACTGATGACTGGTCTGATCAACCAAGCGTTGTGGAAACTCATAGTAAACCAAAGATGTCTATAGAGCTTAGATTTATAAATAATCAGACTTTACATAAATTAAGGAAAGAAGGAATGATAAAGGAGGAAAATGAAACTTTTATGTTTGTGCCGAAACAAATGATTATTTACATACAACCAGCTACTCGATCGCAACTGACGCCAGACGCTTTTGCGAGAGAACTGGAAAAGTTTTGTAAAGAAATAAATACAAATGAAGTGTATATTATAAGAGATAAAATAAATAATCATTTTATAGATAAACTTACACAAGCTATAAAAACAATCAGTAGTTGGACCGGTCCCCGTTTATGTGTATTAAAAGATCAGGAGAGGATAGAAGATAAAGACGAGAAAAGAGTAATACTCAACGACTTTCATCTGTTACCTACAAGTGGCCACGCAGGTATCAGACGAATGGTCAATAATATAAAAAAATATTATTTCTGGGCTGGGCTAGAGCGTGATGTTACACAATTTATAAAGAGTTGTGATAAGTGTCAAAAACAAAAGCATTCAGCGCGTATTAAAGAACCAATGGTAATAACAACCACAGCCCACACTGCTTTTGAAAAATTGTTTCTAGACATAGTAGGCCCATTAGACCAAGATATACATAATTCGTCGTATATATTAACGCTTCAGTGTGAATTAACCAAATATGTAGAAGCATATCCGTTAGTAACCAAAAGTAGCACAGAAATCGCAAAAACCTTCGTGAATAACTTTGTATTACGTTATGGCATCCCCAAGGAAATAGCAACTGACAGAGGAGCTGAATTCATGTCTGCCACAATGAAAGAGGTATGTAAATTACTTAATATAAACAAAATTAATTCAACAGCCTACCATCACGAGACCATTGGTGCACTCGAAAACACACATAAAAATTTAGGTGCGTATTTGAGAATACATACAGATAATCATCCCGAGTCATGGAGCAGTTGGCTTCCTTACTGGAGTTTTAGTTATAATACATCAGTTCATTCCGAGACTAAATATACACCATTTGAACTAGTATTTGGTAAAAAATGTAACTTGCCCAGTAGTCTAACGAAAACAATAGAACCACTTTATAACCATGATAGCTATCCATTAGAACTAAAATATCGATTACAGGTGTCTTTGAAAGAAGCTCGTGAAAATTTAATTAAATCCAAAATATTACGAAAGGTAAAATATGACAAAAAATCTAATCCCATTAAATATAAAAAAGACGACTTGATTTTAATACGAAATGAAACTGGTAACAAATTATCCAATATCTATTTAGGTCCATACCTTGTTTTGAAAGATGAATCACCAAATGTACAAATATTAAAAGACGGCAAACCCGATACTGTACACAAAAACCGTACAAAATTGTATATTCCAAATAAAAGCTAGTAAAGACATATAATAATTATAAAATTGCCAATTATTAATGAAGTACCAAATTGTGACAAATTCAAGGATCAATTTTATTGTTAATGTTAAGAAATAAGAATTTATATTAAGTGACATTGTAATCAATTTAGTATTAAGTTTAAAAAATAAAATAAAACCACATAAAATGGTTTATTTTATTTTTCCTTAAGGAGGGAGATGTAGTGTATAAGCATATACCTATAGATCAACTGATGTAACCAATATAAGCAATGTATAATCCTCAATAAAGTTAGTATCTTTTCATACGAGCTTGTGTTTGAATCGATCCTCGATCCCAACATTATAGAGGGTTGGCATGCGGTCGCCTCCTTCTGCGAAGCAGTGATGCTCGTGAAGGAGGCTGCTGACCGCGAGCGCGTGAGGGAACGGTCCTCACGCCGCCGCCGCCGAGATCCCGATCCCGATTTCCGACCACCGTAGGCGCGGGTTCGCGGACGGCGAGCACTGGGTAGCTCGCTGTCCGGCAGTCTGGAAATAATCTGGACCGAGCCCAGTCGTCAACGGCGCGTTCTGTTCCACGCGCGCCTCAAGGAGATGTCAGCAAACTGTAGGGGCCCGGTAGGGCCGAAGCCTCTGGGGGGAACATGTGGTATTCCTAACGGTTGATACCGAGTCCCCCCCAAAACGAAGGCAACGAAGGAACGGGGTAGGGGTTTAGTCAGTAAGAGTCTGACACGCCCTCCCGCTCCGCCCAAGAGCGGGGGAAGTCATTCTGATGATTCCCCTACCAGAAAAAAAAAAGCCCTAATTTTAAATAATTTGTTAAGCGTAAACTTTGCCAAAAGGCTTTTTACATAGTAAAAGACTAGGTATGTCGAGGACAAAAGGCTTGGGATTGATACGCTCCAGTACTCGCTAAACTGTTGTCGTTTATTCTTTTGGATTTTTAATTGCACTCTTTTCAATTTGACATTGATGTTTTTTTTTTACATTTTTTTTATACAATTCGAAGGTTTTCTTTTTTTTATCTTTTTTTTTGTGAATGTGAGGACTACGAGTGTAGAAAAGGTATTATAATATCTAATAATATGTTATCTGTGAACATATACTGGCCATTTATGATGGCTTAGTGGTATATTTAAAAAAATAAATTGTTAGTTCTGTTCTGCACCAAATCATGTTGGTTTTATTATACTCGTATGTGAATTGCTTCCTTTTTCTTTCTTTTCAGTAATTTTAACTTAAGTCTGGCAAATTAAGTATTTTCTGCGGCCTAACCAAATGTCCTTTACCTGGTATTGTTCGTCTTGTCGTTGAGCTCCTTCGTAGTCCTGAGTTTAGCTTTATGACGAATGATAAAACCTTGCACTGACTGGACAGGTCCACTCAAATCTGCATGGTGCTTTCTTTAAAAGGCTATCTCAGACACCAATCTGCATTTTTCACATATGATTTGACCAACAGTATGGTTTTTTTTTTAAGAGACTGTGACCTCTGAGTTTGTTTCGGTGTTTCTTCTCAGGGTAGTCAGGAAACACCGGACTCATCTACTATACTAATATTATAAAGAGGTAAAATTTGTAACCTTTAAGTTTGTATGTAAGGGGTAATCTCTGGAACTCCTGGTCCGATTTGAAAAATTCTTTCAGTGTTAGATAGCCCATTTATCGAGGAATGATAGCATTCCTCGATAAATGGCTCCCGTGGGTCTTAGCGTGATGGTATATAGCCTATAGAGGCTATATACCATCACGCTAAGACCCACGGGAGCGGAGCAGTAACGAAAAATGCGGGTGAAACCGCAAGGGACAGAGTGTAGAATAAAATGACAATTTTTTTTTGTTGTTTTATTCTAGATGAGTCCGTCTGGATGAGTAAATTGACGTGGGTTATCATTAAAAAATATTGCTGGGAAAAACTTTTTTTTTAATCTTGAAGATTCACTCATAATAATTCCGATCAGCTGAGCGTTCCGCAGCTCGCGCTTGGTCGTTGAACCGACCGCACACTTGTGTGTGTGAGGCGCTCATTGTGTTTAGTTTTCATTTCATTTCACTTCAAATGCGTAATGTGTTATGAGAAATTGATAATTATGATAATGTTTGTTCGGAAGAAAGTTTACTAATGATACTTGGATTACGATTTTGAAAAAAATAATGAAATAAAATTTGACTTTGGCCTTCAATATCTCTAGAAGTAAAGAATTTCCAGATATGGTCCAGAAGAAAAAAAAACATCCCAGTGATGAGTTCAATATGGAGATTTCGTTTTCATTAAGGGTCTTTTTACAGGCCATATTAGTCAGAAATATAAGACTTGTATTTTATTTATAATAGTTGCAGCAGCTGCCTGGAGCGAACACAATACTCGTCTGGTAGAAGGATCCTTCATTTTCAACGGAGGTTTGCGGACTTTACATGGATTACACCCTGTTACACGTACCCACAAATGCTCTTGATGTTACACCACAGTGACATACTTCACACTTGTAAGAAGAAGAAAAAAACTACTTTTATTTATCAAAAACACGTTTTATTTATTTCACATTCGTAAATTCATCAGTATACAATGTGAGGACCACAATACAATAATAAATCATTATGAATAACGTGAAGTATGGGACCAACCATGGAACCGCGACAAAAAAATAAGCAGTCTCGTACATTTATGTTTCCATAAGTCGACAAAATGTAGTCCTAGTCGTGCACTCTTGACAGAGTGGTCGTGGTCATGTTTCGCTGAGTCCTGCGCCACCGCCTCTCTCGCGATACGACGCCATGCAGCTCTGTGCTCGGCGGCTTGGGAGTTGTGATTTATGCTGCAGTGTGTAACCGACTTGATCTTTTGCCCTCAACTTTCCCTAGCACCACAAATCGTTCCATCGAGTCCTCGTTACGGGTGATATGCCTGAAGAACTTGAGGATTCGTATTTGCACAGACGACGATAATCTCTCTTTGATATTGAGTTCTTTCAGGATCGAAATATTGGTTCGGAGCGCGGTCCGTGGGATTCCAAGCAAGCGTCTCCAGCACCACATTTCCAAAGCGTCGATCTTGCGACGGACTCACCGTGACGACGTGTAACGAAGGGACGGGGTGGGTTTAGTCAGTAAGAGTCTGACACGCCCTCCTGCTTCGCCCACACACGACTAAATGTACGGGACAGCTTATTTTTTGCATTACATTGTACGAGTATGTATGTATGGCTAGGTCCCGTGGTCGCCCTCGCAAGCGCTGGCTGGACGTCGTCAAGTCCGACATGAGAGCCAATGGCCTTACTGAGAAGGATGTTAAAGATCGGGCAAAGTGGAGAAAACTTAGTCGGAAGGCGGACCCTGGTAATGGCCGGGATTAACGCCAGGCAGAAGAAGATTGTACGAGTATGTATGTAAAATATATTTTATATATCAAAATTGTATGATATATAATAATAATACAATTTTATTATTCCATAAAGCCAGATACAATTTATCCATCTCAATCGAATATGGAAACAATGAAGGACAATACAACGCTATACAACACTTGAGACAGAGTGAACGTCTGTGTCCGTGCTAGTGTAAACTGTGTTACAGACACAGGCGCCTTCCCCTTACAGTTCATTCACAAAGCTGTGTTTTGTAGGAGTTCTTAAAATTTTGTTCAACATCAAAAACTCATTTAAATAAATGCAAACAAAAAATGGATGTGTGTGGAAGTGTGTGGTGTGGTGTATGTGTGTGTAGTGTGTGGTGTATGGGTGTGAAGTGTGTGGTGTATGTGTGTGTAGTAGGGAATGCAATCCGGACTATCCGTAATCCGAAAAATCCGGATATCCGCACATTTTTACTCGACTTGTAAATCCGGATTTGAAAATCAAATCCGCGGATTTTCTGAATAATAAGAAATTTAGAATAATTCGCGATGATATTATCTACTTTTATTATTAGTTTAGCACTAGCTTTTACCCGTGGCTTCACCCGCGTGGAAGACGAATAACCAAGTAAATTCAGAAAAAAAATATCGTAACGTGGGTCCAATATAATTCGTGGTCTACCCGTATGACAAGTTGCAATGCATGCGTGCCCAAAAAAGACTGAATGTTTTTTAAGGCGCTAAGCGTCATCATTATGACAGAAAAAAGTATGAACTAATTACCAACACTACTACATATTTTGGGCACGCCATAATTATGGCTATAAGTCCCCTCTTTGAGAAATGGTTGGAAAGACGTCACTGCTTCCTCACCTTCCACATGACACAGGTCCTCACCGGACGTGGTAAGTTCGAGTGGTTTCTGCGCCGGATTTGTGCGAAAGAAACGCCCAGGTGTCATTATTGTGCGGATCGATCGCCTGGAGAACACGGTGGAGCTTATGGTTAAGGTAAGACGAGACTGTCTTGTCAGACGAACACTAGGTTCGTAAGGGCGAATGCTGAGCGTGGGTAATGGTCTCGAACTAGAGGTCAAGCAAATAGTGCTATTGGGTTTTTCCATTAGGAATTACTCTATAGCTGCCCGGAGTTTGGAAGTTGGTGGTATGATACCCACATGCCTCTGAAAACACATCAAGCTGTGGGTCCTGCACCTGATCTCTCTCCGGTCGTGTTGAATTGCCTTCCCATCTGACTATAAGATTAAAAGAACAGAGAGTGCGCCAGTGTCTGCGTATACACTTGTGCACTATAATATCTACAGTATACATCAGGCTTCCAGGTTTCAGTAGGCATCAGGCCACCGTGATCAAAATTCGGTCTGGAGGACTATTATTAAAGGTATGCTACGTTAGGGCAATGACCACTCACCGCCGGGTCCTGATACGGTCCATGGACCGGAGCGCAAAGGAATGTGACAGGCGGTCGCCTGCTTCTGCGAAGCAGTAATGCTAGCAAAAGGAGGCAGCTGCACGTGCGAGGGAATGATCCTCACGCTTCAGCTCCCGAATCCAGACCCCGATTTCCAGCTACCGTAGGCGCAGGCTTGCGGATGGCGAGCAATGGGTAGCTTATCGACCCCGGCACGGCGCGTAGTGTGTCTCAAGGTGATACAAATCGTAGTGACCCAGCTGGGTCGAAGCCTACTGTCGCCATGGGTTATGTGAAAGTGAACCCCGGGGCCCAAGAACGAAGACAAAGAAAAAGAAGAAGGAAAAGGAGTGGATTCTAGTCACTAAAAATCTGATATCCCGCTCTGTCCAGAACGAGAGAAGTCATTGGATAATTTCCAAACCAAAATAAAAAAAAAATATACATTCTTTGTCTTTACATGTTGGGAAAACGGCTTCTTGGAGAGGCCGTAATCCACCAGGCAGGCCCAGTGTGGGTTTGTGGATGCTAAATGTCTTTAAAGTTTTGGTTCTAGGACTTGCCGGTTTCCCCACGATGTTTCCCCTTGCCAGCGAAAGGCGAAGGGAAATCGTGTGAAGGGAAAAAAAATATTTAAAAAAAATTGTTCGGTTTAAAATATCTTTATTCTCACTAAAACACAATTGTCACTTACATGAGAACATTAAATTTAACAAAAAAAGTAATAATATTGTCCCAGTGTGGGTACACGAAAAATACATTATTAGTTGTCGTCAAGTTAGAAGAAGCGAATTCACTGCATTCCTGAGATAAGGTTGTGGTCCAAGTTAAAAGATCTTAGTACTAATTGAAAATCATTTGTAAAATGATAAAATTGCATTAATATAGTGTATCATTATTGCAAATATGGTTAATTAATTTATTTTTAAAACTAGTTATTGAAGTCGCTTCTTTTACATTTTTTGGAAGTTGATTAAATAACTCTGCTCCCCCATAAGTTAAGTTATTTTTACCATAATTTGTTCTAGTTCTAAATAATACAAGGTGACTAGCTCGACGGGACGAGTATTTGCGCGTTTGACCTTTGAAAATGTTGTGTGACCGTGAACGTGATTTTTGAGTGAATGAGGTTATGAGTTATTTTATAAATAAGAATGCATGTGTTATATATAAATAGTTGATTAATGTTTAGTAGTTTGGTCTCTTTATAGATAGTTCTCGAAGGCGTTAAGAAGTCGTAATTGTACCGGATTTTTATTATTTTATTTTGTAAGGTTTGTATAGGTTTTATATTTGATTTGGATGCGTTTCCCCATACTTCAATAAGGTACAATAAATGAGGTTTTACTAGAGCGTTGTAAGTATATGAGTAGTCGTACCTTTTTTGGGATACAACGAACAATTTTATGCAGCATTGTTAATAAACTAATATAAGTAGGTTTGTTTAATTTTCATGAAAAATCCGTAAAATCCGGATAATCCGGATTGGACACAAAATCCGTTTTAAAAAATCCGGATTTTCAAAACACGACGGATTTGCATTCCCTAGTGTGTAGTGTGTGGTGTATGTGTGTGTGCTTTATATTTACGTCTGTTTAGACACGGCGTGCGTAACATCTTCCCGTAAAAAGGTTTTCAGTCTCATCGTAGGTTAACTTTTGGAGGAAACTACTAACTACAGTTTTATATTTAAATTTAGGTAAACGATACACATTGCAAGCTTCGTTTATAGTATTATAAAGGTGGCTGCTAAGACTTAGGTAGCTTCGCCTCGCCAGGGCAGTCTTGGTGATGACCGGTGGACATACAGGATCTTTACGTCGTTTATTTTGCTCTAGTAGCTTCGGATCACAAACTAATGATGAGTGGACACGTAATGTCATGTTAATTCATGAATTCCCGACCGGTCCTATGAGACCGCGCTATTGTGTCTCGTTTAGCGGGTATGTGATAGGTTAAGTGCACAAAGCTGTCGGACAGTGAGTACAGATATATCTTTATAGAGTTGGGTAGTCGGGTACAGATAAGGTTTGTGAAGCATGACTTTTAAGACAGCTCTCTGAGCTCTCTCAAGGCGAAGTAAATATGTTTTATATGTACCACCCCAGACAGATGTGCAATAAGTAAGCAGTGACTGAGCTAGTGCAAAATAAATAATTTTTAATAGTCGGTCAGCAACTACTCTTCTTATTTTTTCATGGGAAACATTAGTTTACGAACGCGCATAACCGTCACACTAATATGCTCCTTCCAGCTCAATGTGTTATCAATGTGCACCCCCAAGTATTTCACACAAGAGCTTTTATTTATAGTACAGCAACTGCAAGAGGTCAATTCGGGGTGGCAGCTATGGGCTTTAATGTCTGGCATACTAGGCTATGTAGCAGAGTTCGCTGAGAAGGGAACATAGTGAGTTTTAGAGACATTTACCGTAAGAAAATTTAATGAAAGCCAATCCATAACCACACGAAGAGCATTTTCAGCTGCTTGGTGAGCAGATTCCCATGTTTCTCCACTGATGATAAGTGCAGTGTCGTCTGCATATACAAGAATTGTACAGTTTGGGATTGACAGCTGACACAATCTGTTTACAAATACAAGGAACAGGGTGGGACCCAACACGCTGCCCTGTGGTACGCCAAAAGTCAGATTCACATCGTCACTGATGTAATTGTCCACCTTAACTCTTTGGTTACGGTTAGTGAGATAGTCACGGAAGAGGTTTAGAGAAATTTCTCTTATTCCTAAGCTTTCTAAACTACGTAGAAGGATGGGAGTAGAGACCGTATCGAAAGCTTTGGCTAAATCTAGAAATATACCTATGGTTTTAGTCCTAGAATCAAGATTCGTGACAATTTGGTTTGTCAGCTGAAGAACAGCAGTTTCTGTTGATACGCCTCTCCTAAAACCATATTGATTTGGCGCAATGATGTTGGAATCGAGATAGCTAAGCAGTCTTTTGTTCAGCACCTTCTCCATAATTTTGGACAGAGTGGAGAGTACAGATATAGGCCTATAGTTCTCGACACGGTCACTATCCCCGCCCTTAAATATTGGTGTGACCAATGCCTTCTTAAAAGTGTCGGGAAAAATACCTTTTGAGATAGACAAATTACAAACATGCGTTATTGGTGGAACAAGAACATGTTTGGCAGATTTAATGACCCAGGCTGGTATTCCATCGTGACCCACTGCACAATTATGTTTCAATCCAACAATTATATTATCTATCTCTGTGAAATTTGTTATATATATGAGAGGAGCTCGTGGCTAAATAATAACAGCCGCACAGGTCGATCTTCAAGGTTTAGCAACGCTTGCCAAGGCTGATCTATGGATTTAGGGTGACCATCTAAACATAACGAATTTCCTCCGTGCCTCGGAAAGCACGTTAAGCCGTAGGTCCCGGCTGTCATTTGTAGATTGTTGGCAGTCGTTACGGATAGTCAGAAGCCAGTAAATCTGACTTCAGTCTTGCCATGAAGTACCGTGTTACCCCAGTTAATGGGTTGTGGAGGTCTGGTAGGCAGCCGCTCCTCGTAAAATACTGGTATTCAGCTAAATCCGGCTTGACTGGAAGCTGACTTCAATATAGTTGGGAAAAAGGCTAGGCAGATGATGTATGATTGTTAAATATGACTCTTCTCACCAAAACAACTCCAGCACACATTTGAAAGGTTTTCGCCAGCATTTTTGTTAAACACTTTTTATAGTAAAATTGCGCCAACAAAATGCCTCACTCCTATGGTTTTTCACTAGCGTGTCTACATCGAATGTTTTAAAAAAAGTTATCTTATAACTAAAACAAAGTTGACATTCTTCATACTTACAAAGCTACTCGCCAGTGTGCGTACGAATGTGTCGCATTAAAATACTCCTCTGATTAAAACAAAGCTGACATTCTTCACACTTGTAAGGTTTCTCGCCAGTGTGCTTACGAACGTGACTTGTTAAATTATTTTTATATCTAAAACAAAGCTGACATTCGTCACACTTGTAAGGTTTCTCACCAGTGTGCCTACGAATGTGATTTGTTAAATTGCCTTTCTCACGAAAACTACGCTGACATTCTTCACACTTGTAAGGTTTTTCATTAGTGTGTATTCGCTTGTGCCGTATAAGATCACTGTTATAATTAAAACTACGCTGACAAATATCACACTTGTAAGGTTTTTCATTACTGTGTATTCGCTTATGCCGTATGAGATCACTGTTTTTTTTAAAACCACGCTGACAAATATCACACTTGTGATGTGCTCCACCAGTGCCTATAGGAGCATGTTTTGTCAAAATACGTTTTGTAATATTATTACGACCGCTTGTGTCGAAAGTAGTATCAACAACACAAATATTTGACGTGCTCTGGGTAACTTTTGCGACTGATTCTTCATTCTTCTTTTGATTTTCTATAATTACCTCTTCTAGGATTTTCATCATCAGTTTTTGTTTCTTCAAAACGGCCACCCCTGTGATTTTAAATTTAGTAAGCGCCAAATTCAACACAATCAAATGAAAGAAAATAGAATGGTTGTCATTAGAGCCGAGGAGTAAGTTCTGCAGGTTTTCTGATATTTATGATAAAGTTGTACTAGGTCAGTGATACAACACGAATCTGCCAGATTTATAACCTTCACGTTACTTTTTAACTATGCTGCTTGCGTCCAAGCGTTTCATAAGACGATTTTTCCGTTTGTTCAAACTTGTTCAGTATTTATTAGAAATGACAGTACCTAAAGAGCTGGCTAAGTAAATCAAAACGTCTGTGATCCTACGCACAGACCTTGTGTTTTACCTGTAATCTGTGTTCAGTACTTTAAGCAGATGTGCTGTGAGACATCATTCTGGCAGCAGGAGTGTGCTCTCCAGCGAGAGCAACTACTCGAGGTGTAGCAGTGTGTGTGTGCTGCTCAAGAGTGTACAGACAGGACGCCTGAAGTTATTTTTGGTAAGTTCATGTTGTGAAACCAGTCAGCGTGTTCGCTCACACAATGATTCACTAACTAATACTTACGTGTCGTGTCACTGGCTCCTCGCTTCTTACTCGGTACTTCCAGTTCTTCTTTCATTTCCGTTTTGATCTCTATTAAGGGCACATCATGTTCTGGACAAGGTTTAGACTGTTGTGCCGGTATATCTTCTGCGTCGGAATAGCCGTTGTTTAGAAGTTCTAGTTCTGCAAAAACAGTGAAGTGCTACTTGTTAATACATGCACATAGACATGTATAATAATAATAATATTCCACGACTATCACACAACGCCATCTAGTCCCAAGCTAAGCAGAGCTTGTGTTATGGGTACTAGACAACTGATAAACATACTTATATATTTCTTAATACATACATATATTATAGATAAATTACACCCAGACACAGAACAAATGATCGTGCTCATCACACAAACATTTGTCCTGGGTGGGAATCGAACCCACGACCTCCAGCGTAGCAGTCAGGGCCACTAACCACTAGACCAACGGGCCAGTCAACAAGTATGATAACAAACATCTCCGATCTTCGAATAATCGTTTGCTGCGGTGTCCCTCACATCGCTCTGGGTTTATTAAGTCCTCCTTCTTCGTACAGGCGACATTTCTTTGGAACGCGCTCCCGTTGAACATCAGGATGGCATCCAGTCGCCTTTCCTTTAAATAATGGCACGTGAACACATTCGCAAGAAGTTGGTAGAATCATCACAGCGATAAGTTGTTGGATTCGGTTTTCATAACAATTGTGGTTATATGTATGTATTTATATAAGTACTAGCTTTTGCCCGCGGCTTCGCTCCCGTCAAAGGACTACCCTACCTATCCTACCCTACCTTCCCTAAACTACCCTACTACACTACCCTACCTACCCTACACTACACTACCTTACACTACCCTGCACTACCCTACACTTAGTAGCGATGCGTACCTCACAACTTTGTTAAGTATTACATTTTGTGAATTTTTATTGTTATCTTTTTTTGTGAATGTGAGGACTACGAGTGTAGAAAAGGTATTATAATATCTAACAAAATGTTATCTGTGAACATGTACTGGCCCTTTGGCTCAGTGGTATATTTAAAAAAAAAAAATTGTTAGTTCTGTTCTGCACCAAATCATGTTGTATAGCGTGCCTACAGCGCTCCACTGTGCGCGTTATCTGTCCTTCCCCTCACACATCTACACCGAGGCGGCGATCGGGTTGCACACACGCAGCGCGGGCCCCGCGCCCGCGCCGCGCTGCCATATAGTTGTGTCTCGCTCAACGAGAGTCCGCGACGAGAGCCCGACCGGCATAGACGTGCGCACGCGTGACCGCGCGCCGCCTCGACCGCGATCGATAAAGTAATCGTTATTGTACTTTTTGTGTTTACGATCACCTGCGTTTGTATATTGATTATACGTCTGTTCAAGTGCAACCAGTGACTTTTAAATCTACTGTGCTTTTAATTCCCGCTTACACACCACCCCTATAACTGGCAGCCCAACGTGGAGCAGAACTTTAGAGAACTTTCTCGGTCATTATTTATGTGTGCGTGTGTGTGTAAGCGCGCAGTGGTCAGTGTCGGTCATGTTTCGTTACCTACGGATGTGATATCTAGGTTTTGTGGCAGGTACGTAAAACCTGAACCTAGGTATCTTATAGGACCCGTAGTGAAAGTGTTTTCGTCGAACAATAACACGTGATAACTAGGTTTTGTGCCAGATACGTAATACCTGAACCTAGGTATCTTATAGGACCCGTAGTGAGTGTGTTCATCGGGCAGTGCGTGATAACTAGGTTTCGTTCCAGGTACCTAATACCTGAATCTAGGATATCCTACGGACCTGAACAGTGTAGTTTGTTTCGGACGTTCGCGTGTTGTGATTAGGTTTTGTTGCAGGTGACGAATACCTGAACCTAGATTAAGTACTGTTAATTTCGGACTTTGGTACTTTTGATAAACTTTACGTTATTCTATTTTATAAGTGTCGTGTTACATAACTTTATAAACTTTGTTGGTGGACATTTAAGTATTAGAATTAAGAACCTATTTTGTGTGGTGACTATTTAGATCGTTAATCGTGTACAGTATGTAGTGTTAGGATAAAACCTAAAATACCTTAGTATAGGCTTCACTTTTTTTCGTACGCGTTTTGAACTATTCTGTGTAGTGACTATTGACTATTGTAAGTTTAGTGTGACTGTAAATATTTTAGTGTTAACGTAGAACTTAGGAAACCTACTTATTGCGTTTGTTTAGTGTTATCGCGTATTGTGGACTTTTTACGATGGTGCTAACACGATCGCGTACTACGAGCCCGGCTTCGTCGGCCGCCCCGTCTAGGGACGTGGCGCCGCCGCAAGCGCTCGCGCCGGACCTGAGTCCGCGCGGCGCCGACACCTGTGCCGCTGAGGCGGTAAGGGTGGATCCACAGCCTGCTGCTGGTGCTGCAGCCGCTCCGATCATGCTGTCGAATGATCAGTTTATGTTGCTGATAAACAGGTTAAGTTGCAGCGATCCTGTAAGTACGCCATTACCATCTTTTCATGGCCACTTTGCCAAATGTACGTCACGTTTTGATGGTGAGAAGACCAGCGACGTCCTCGCTTTTATCGATGCCGTAGAAACGTACAAAGAATGTGTACGAATCGACGATAACAACGCGCTTCGTGGGTTATCTATGTTATTAACGGGTCCTGCAGCCACCTGGTGGCAAGGGGTGAAGGATACCACCGCTACCTGGCAAGCCGCTGTAGAGTCACTAAAGCAGACGTTTGGACCTCGGTTACCGCCGCACAACGTTTATAGGAAGATGTTCGCCCGAGAACAAAGAGAAGACGAACCGACGGATTTGTTCGTCTGTCATGTCAGAGCGCTAATCGCCCAGCTCCCACCTTGTTCTCTGAAAGAAGCTGTGCAGCTAGACATGACCTACGGGTTGCTGCACCGATGTATACGTGAGAAGGTTCCACGTTCCGCTTTTATTACCTTCGCGGAACTGCTGATAGAAGCGCGCCGCGTCGAAGAGATTCTCAACGAAAGTGATTCGCAGGTTTCAGTAGACATAAAACCTGTAGTTAAACACACGTCACCAACTACATCCACTGCTGCACCACTACCTCAGTCGCCGACCGCGCCTGTTGTTAAGACCACGTCGCTATCTACGTGCACTGCCGCACCGCTACCGCGGTCGCCGATCGCGCCTGTTGCTAATAGGTCGCCTCGTGCTTTATGCAATTATTGCAAACGGTTTGGACACCTGAAGAAGGACTGTCAGCGCCTTGTGAAACCAAAGATCACCACGTCTACCACCAAGAACACCGCTACGAAACGGGAGCCAGTCGTCTCTGCGGACACGCCACGTGTCACGTGCTTCGGGTGCGGAGCGCCTGGTGTAATCCGCTCGAACTGCCCGATGTGCAAGGAGAAGAAAACTGTAGTGTCTTCAGTGTTCCAATCAGTGTCCGCGAGTGTCGATACTATTGATTCGCGTGTGCGTCCCGTAATTGATATCGAGATTTACGGAGAAGTAGGTAAAGTGCTTATAGACACTGGTGCTAAACATTGTATAGGTAGCATGTCATTACGGTCCCATTTAGTAAATAATGGACATAGGTTTGACAGTGTATTTACTAAGCTAAAATATGCGGACGGACGAATGTGTGCGCAAAATGTTGAAATAGCGCACGTTAACGTTAAGGTACGAGCGGTGACGCTAAACGTTAGTTTTATTATGTTACCTAACGCAACTGAGAGTTTGTTAGGCATAAACTTCATACAGGACGTTGGCATGGTGTTGGATTTCGAGTTTCGACCGTTGTATATGGTTTGTGAGACGGGATAGGACGCCTATGCCCATTCTCTTTGAATCCAAAGCAGTGAACTCCCCTGCGTGTTCGTCCGTGGGTCTTCGTGAGGACGAGGGATCCCATCTTGTTTCGGACGAACGAAAGCGACTGTCCAACCTCCTGAATATCCATCAGGATATTTTTGCGCCAGGGGGAGGACCTACTGAGTTTGCTGTCCACCGCATCGATAATGGAGATGCCGCACCGATTACTAGTCCGCCGTATAGAGTTTCTACCGCCAAGAAAAAGGTATTCGCACGCGTCCTTCAGGACGTGAAACAGCGAGTGGAGGAGCAACAAGATGCTCGAAAGCCTACAGAGGATCAGCACAGATGGAAGATTCCTTCTTATAAGGTGGGAGATCTGGTCCTTGTGGAGACCCACTTTGCCAGTAACGCAGAAAAGAGTTTTAACAGAAAATTTGTGCCCAGGCGGGAGGGCCCGTATCACGTCTCACAGATCATTAGCCCCACGTCGTTTATAATCGCTGATAGCGAGGGTAGGGTAAAAGGGAAATACCATGCCAGCGCTCTGTGTCCTTATGTAGGGTCTAAGTCTGTAATCGTTCGTCAGCGTCGACGTGGGAGGCCAGCCAAGTCACAGACGGGACGTTCTTGTGACTTGGAGGGGGAGGATATAGCGTGCCTACAGCGCTCCACTGTGCGCGTTATCTGTCCTTCCCCTCACACATCTACACCGAGGCGGCGATCGGGTTGCACACACGCAGCGCGGGCCCCGCGCCCGCGCCGCGCTGCCATATAGTTGTGTCTCGCTCAACGAGAGTCCGCGACGAGAGCCCGACCGGCATAGACGTGCGCACGCGTGACCGCGCGCCGCCTCGACCGCGATCGATAAAGTAATCGTTATTGTACTTTTTGTGTTTACGATCACCTGCGTTTGTATATTGATTATACGTCTGTTCAAGTGCAACCAGTGACTTTTAAATCTACTGTGCTTTTAATTCCCGCTTACACACCACCCCTATAGTTGGTTTTATTATACTCGTATGTGAATTGCTTCCTTTTCCTTTCTTTTCAGTAATTTTAACTTAAGTCTGGCATTTTGAGTATTTTCTGCGGCCTAACCAAATGTCCTTTCCTTGGTATTGTTCGTCTTGTCGTTGAGCTCCTTAGTAGTCCTGAGTTGAGCTTTATGACGAATGATAGAAGCTTGCACTGACTGGACAGGGTCCACTCAAATCTGCATGGTGCTTTCTTTAAAAGGCCATCTCAGACACCAATCTGCATTTTTCACATATGATTTGACCAATACATTATGTATGGTTTTTTTTTTAAGAAACTGTGACCCCTGAGTTTGTGTCGGTGTTTCTTCTCAGGGTAGTCAGGAAACACCGGACTCATCTATACTAATATTATAAAGAGGTAAAATTTGTAAGCTTGTAAGTTTGTATGTAGGGGGTAATCTCTGGAACTACTGGTCCGATTTGAAAAATTCTTTCAGTGTTAGATAGCCCATTTATCGAGGAATGCTATAGGCTAAGACCCACGGGAGCGGAGCAGTAACGAAAAATGCGGGTGAAACCGCAGGGGACAGCAAGTCTAAAATAAAATGTCAATTTTTTTTTGTTGTTTTATTCTAGATGATTCCGTCTGGATGAGTAAATTGACGTGTGTTATCATTAAAAAATATTGCTGGAAAAACTTTTTTTTTAATCTTCAAATTCACTCATAATAATTCCGATCAGCTGAGCTTTCGGCAGCTCGCGCTTGGTCGTTGAACCGACCGCACACTTGTGTGTGTGAGGCGCTCATTGTGTTTAGTTTTCATTTCATTTCACTTCAAATGCGTAATGTGTTATGAGAAATTGATAATTATGATAATGTTTATTCGGAAGAAAGTTTACTAATGATACTTGGATTACGATTTTGAAAAAAATAATGAAATAAAATTTGACTTTGGCCTTCAATATCTCCAGAACTAGTGAATTTCCAGATATGGTCCAGAAGAAAAAAAAACATCCCAGTGATGAGTTCAATATGGAGATTTCGTTTTCATTAAGGGTCTTTTTACAGGCCATATTAGTCAGAAATATAAGATTTGTATTCTATTTATAATAGTTGCAGCAGTTGCCTGGAGCGAATACAATACCCGTCTGGTAGAAGGATCCTTCATTTTCAACGGAGGTTTGCGGACTTTACGAGTACATGGATTACACCCTGTTACACGTACCCACAAATGCTCTTGATGTTGCACCACAGTGACATACTTCACACTTGTAAGAAGAAGAAAAAACTACTTTTATTTATCAAAAACGCGTTTCATTTATTTTACATTCGTAAATTCATCAGTACACAATGTGAGCACCACAATACAATAATAAATCATTATGAATAACGTTTAGTATGGGACCAACCATGGAACCGCGACAAAAGAGTAAGCAGTCTCTTACATTTGACTTGACTGGCCTGTTGGTCTAGTGGTTAGTGACCCTGACTGCTATACCGGAGGTCGTGGGTTCGATTCCCACCCAGGACAAATGTTTGTGTGATGAGCACAATCATTTGTTCTGTGTCTGGGTGTAATTTATCCATAATATGTATGTATTTACAAATATATAAGTATGTTTATCAGTTGTCTAGTACCCATAATACAAGCTATGCTTAGTTTGGGACTAGATGATGTTGTGTGAAAGTTGTGGAATATTATTAAAAAAAAAATATGTTTCCATAAGTCGACAAAATGTAGTCCTAGTCGTGCACTCTTGGGGTGTATGGGGTTCATTAACATCTGAAGGACCCAAGCCAACCTTACCTGCTAGCGGTGCACCCTGCTGCCTGCACCCTGCTCTGGCAAACCTGGTTTCCCTCTAGTAGGGTTGTGGGGGTCAGACGGCTGGTCGCCTCACGTAAAACCAACTTCAGTCAAATATTTATGGATAGGAATAGGATTGATTTAGGTACTCGTGCTAGGGCGTCGCCGCATAACAACGCGCAGGCACATCGCCCTAAACCTGTGACAAGTGGGTTAGGGCTACCGTGTCAAGTACGGGCACGGTTAAAGAGGTTAGTACCCAAAAGGAAGTTCCGCTTTGCCACCTGGAACATTGGCTCTCTAACCGGACGTTGCAGGGAACTCGCGGACGTACTTGCGAAGCGTCGGGTCCAGTGCGCCTTCCTTCAGGAGACGCGCTGGAAGGGGAATAAGTCCCGTGACATCGGGCAGGGGTTTTTTTTTTTTTTATAATACCATAAACTAGTGCTTGACAGCAATCCCACCTGATGGTAAGCAGTGATGCAATCGTTGATGGTGAGGCGCACTAGTTTATTAAGAGCCTATTCACTCTAGTCTTGAAGATACCCAAATTATAATCGGACGGAAAGACCGCAGCAGGCAAATTGTTCCAATCCTTCGATGTACGCGGTATGAAGGACGAAGCAAACCGCTTTGTCCGGACCGTGCAGGTTTCGACAACGTAAGGATGGATACTCGCCGTGCGACGGTTTGTCCGATGGTAAAAGCGAGATGGCGGAATTAACTCATGTAATTCCTGCGCACACTCTCCGAAATGCATCCTGTAGAACACCGATAGGCTGGCTACCCTACGCCTGTGCTCTAGGCTTTGCAGATTGGATTTAACCAAATCAGGGTCTCCAATTAGCCTCTTCGCACGCCTTTCCACCGAGTCCAAAGCCGCTAGATGGCATTTTGCAGCGCCAGCCCATATGTGGCTGCAGTACTCCACACACGATCGGACCTGTGCTTTGTATAGCATAAGAAGCTGTCCCGGTGTGAAGTACCGCCGGACCTTTGCCAGAACGCCGAGTTTTTTTGCAGCCACTTTGGCTTTGGACTCAATGAACCGCCCAAAGTTAAGGTCTGAAGAAACTTCAACACCCAAAAGCTGAAGACGGTCGGCGCACTCCAGTGACACATTCCGGAAAGTAGGAGTCAAGGTGAACGGACTCCTTTTTGCAGTGACTAGACACGCTTGTGTTTTGGCAGCGTTGAATTCTACCAGATTGGCTTCACCCCATTTGGAGACTGCCTCGAGGGAGACATTCACACGCTCTACCATAGCCTCTCTTTCGGACTGGATTAGCTCCTTACTAGCCCGAGCACCCGGCAGGTATCTCTCTACAACTGTGCTGTCATCTGCATACCCATAGATACCGGGCATTAGCAGATCGTTGATATGCAGCAGAAAGAGAGTTGCAGAGAGAACAGACCCCTGAGGAACCCCGGCATTCGTTGTCATGGGTTCCGATGAACATCCATCGATAACGACTCGGAGAGACCGTTCACTCAGGAAGTCTTTTACCCAGGTAATCAGACCAGGAGAAATGCCATACGCTGGAAGCTTACTCAAAAGGCTTGCGTGCCATACCCTGTCGAAGGCCTTCGAGACGTCTAAGGAAACGGCAAGACCTTCCCCATTCTTCTCGAGGGCCTCGCCCCACAAGTGAGTGGCATACACTAGTAGGTCCCCAGTAGACCGATTGTGGCGAAACCCGTATTGTCGGTCACTGAGGAGATCGTTACCTTCCAGGTATGCCATGAGGCGCGAGTTCAATACACGCTCCATAATCTTGCAGAGTATGGAGGTAATTGAAATCGGCCGATAGTTGGCAGGATCGGCACGACTGCCCTTTTTTGGCACGGGTTGCACGTTGGCAAGCTTCCAGGACTTGGGCACTATTCCAGTCCTATATGAGAGGCGACACAAGCGTGTCAGAACAGGAGACAACTCGGGCGCACAAGCCTTGAGAACTATCGCTGGTACACCATCTGGGCCACTAGCTTTATTCACGTCTAGACGACACAGCGCTCTCAGGACCTCTTTATTCCTTATGCGAACTTCGGACATTGAAGAGTCGCAATGAGGAAAACTCGGTGGAGTAGCACTGCTAGTGTCAAGACGCGAATTATGGGCGAAGAGAGATGCAAAGAGACCTGCCTTCTCTCTCGCCGTATGAGCCAGTGTTCCGTCAGGTTTAACCAGCGGAGGCAGTGTGGGTCGACAGAAGTTCGCTTCGACCGATTTGGCAAGGGACCAGAATGCTCTGCTACCACACGGCTGTGCAGAGAGTTTTTTGCCAATATGAGTAATACGATCGAAGCGAGCCCTCCTTAGTGCCTTTTTGGAGGACTTGGCAGCATGGTTAAAGGCTCTCTTCTTTGAGCTCAGATCCGGAGCTTTACGATCACGAGCGTCCGCCCAGGCAAGAAACGCCGAATGCTTACGCTTTTCAGCTTCAGCACAATCGGCGTTGAACCATGGGTGAGCTGAGCCACCGACGGGTACGTCACTATAAGGAATGTAATACTCCATAGCTTGACGCACCACGTCGGATATAGCATCCGCACAGCTCGACGGATCTTCTGAAGAGAAGCAGACCTGCTGCCAAGGATAAGACGCAAAGAAATGTCGCATCTCATCCCAATCTGCTGATTTGTATCGCCACATTCGCCGCTCACCGCGAGAGTCGCAGTCAGGTGGGGAGAAGGTCGACACAGACTTCACCAGACAGTGATCTGAAGTTCCTATAGGCGAGGAGACTGTTACAATACACCTGTCCGGGTCGGTAGTCAACAGAAGGTCCAGACAATTGGCGGTATGACCAACTACATCGGGCACCCTGGTCGCTTGCTTAACCAGCTGGGAAAGGCCCATCGCTACTGCAAAGTTTCGCGCTTCCCTCCCAGCGTGGTCGGTCCTCTGGTATGGGAAAAGCCAGTCTGTACCGGCTAGTGTACGCCGGATCACCATCGGGACGGAACGGAGTGGCCGTAGTGCTGTCTAAGGACCTTCAGGATGGCCTTCTTGAAGTAGACCGATACAGCGACCGGTTGATGCGAGTTAGGGTGCTGATCGAAGGATCAGTTACGAACCTAATCAGTGCCTACGCTCCTCAAACTGGTTGCTGTGAGTCTGAAAAGGAGGCCTTCTGGAATGAGTTCGAAGACGTATTACGCGCTATTCCGAATTCCGAAGATGTTTTGGTTGGGGGGGACCTCAACGGTCACGTAGGTCAGTTTGCTGGAGAGCACGGACGTGTTCACGGTGGTTTTGGATACGGCCAACTAAATGCAGAGGGAGTCAGTATACTCAGGACCTGCGCCGTATCGGACCTAGCCATCGCGAATACGTTCTTTCAGAAGAAGCCCCACCATCTTATTACGTACCGTAGTGGTGCCTACTCAACCCAGATAGATTACCTGTTGGTGCGACGGTGCCACATTGGCAAGGTTACCAACTGCAAAGTCATCCCTGGCGAAAGCCTAACGGCTCAACACCGCCTCCTTGTCCTGGACTTTGCGGTCGTCCCAAGGAAGAAAGTTGTTGAGAAACGCGAACCCCGCACTAAGTGGTGGTTGCTTAATGGTTCTAAACAGTCGGACTTCATCGCGGAGGTCGAGCATCTTGAGGTGAGTGCTCCGCATGAGTCCGTTCAAGAGATCTGGAGTAGGATCCATTCAGCAATCACCACTGCGGGTAAGCGCGTCCTTGGCACTTCTCGTGGTGGCCGCGTCATAGACAAGGAAACGTGGTCGTGGGATGACGGGGTTTAGGAGGCGACTCGGAAGAAGAGGGGTTTATTTAAACAGTGGCAAGGGACCAACTCTCCGGAAGACAGGGAGGCATATGGAGCGGCTAAGCGCGCTTGTAAAAAAGCTGTAGCCAGAGCCCGCAGCAAAAGTCTGTCGCCCTTGTACGACAAGCTGGAAACTGCGGAGGGGCAGAAGCTTATTTTTAAGCTGGCGCGTGCCCGGGAAAAAGCTACACGGGACATTAGCAAATGTCTTTGTGTAAGGGACGCCCAGGGTAAGCTGCTCTATGATGCTCCTTCTGTTAAGGAGAGATGGTGTACTTACTTCTCGAAGCTGTCTAATAAACAGCATCCCCACAACCTTCCTCCCGAACCACCTCCTAACCTCGGACTTATTTCCCCTATTTCCCCCGACGAAACCCGCATTGCTCTTCGCCACATGAAGAACCGGAAATCGATTGGGCCTGACAATGTGCCAATTGAGGTGTGGAAGGTGATGGGCTCACATGGTGTGGACCTTCTGACTGATCTTTATAACCGCATCCTGACCACCAAGGAAATGCCAAACCAGTGGCGACTAAGCCTGATTATCCCGGTCTACAAAGGCAAAGGTAGCGTACAGGATTGCAGTAACTACCGCAGTATCAAGATCATGTGCCACACCATGAAGCTCTTCGAGCGCATCATTGACACAAGGCTCCGTAGCGAGTGCACTATCTCTGAGTGTCAATATGGCTTCCGGGCGGGTAACAGCACCATGGATGCAGTGTTCGCCTTACGGACTCTGTCTGAGGCTTACAGATAGAGAAGGAGAGCTCTGCATATGGCCTTTTTAGATCTGCAGAAGGCCTTCGACTGTATACCTCGGCAGGCTATCTGGTGGGCACTCCGCTTCAAGGGTGTTTCCGAGGCCTATATTGACATTATCAGAGATATGTACCGCGATTCCGTGTCCTTTGTCCAGACCGCTGTTGGCGAATCCAATGTCTTTCCAATATCTGTTGGCGTTCAACAAGGTTCGGCTCTAAGCCCGTTCTTGTTTAACGTTGTGCTTGATGTAGTTACGGCAAACATCCAGGATTAGCCTCCATGGCTAATGATATATGCCGATGACATCGCCCTCGTTAACCAGAACAAAGCCCATCTTGAGCGCAGGGTCAACATTTGGAAAGACACGCTGGAAAACGGCGGTCTGAGACTAAATGTGGCGAAGACTGAGTACATGTCCTGTGGTGGCACGGATTCAAGTACTATCCGGATAGGGTCGGATTTGATCACTAAGTCTGATAAGTTCCGGTACCTACCTTGGATCCGTGCTGCACGAGTCTGGCAGCGTGGATGACGATGTCCAGGCACGTATAGGCGCGGCATGGGCAAAATGGCGCGAGGTAACGGGCGTTTTATGTGACCGTAAAATGCCTCCGAGGCTCAAAGGGCAGATATATAAATGCATCATACGGCCTGTCCTCCTGTACGGTGGCGAATGTTGGCCAACACTAAGCAGACACACCCAGGAGCTTCGCGTCACGGAGATGAAGATGCTGAGGTGGATGAGCGGCGTAACGCGATCCGATCGCATACGCAACTCATTCATCCGAGGTAGTCTTGGTGTCCGTGACGTGGGGGAAAAACTGCAAGAGTGTCGTCTGCGATGGTATGGCCACATCATGCGCCGCCCTAGGGAGTACGTTAGTCGGAGATGCATGAATATGGCTGTCCTTGGGGCTAGGTCCCGTGGTCGCCCTCGCAAGCGCTGGCTGGACGTCGTCAAGTTGGATACAAGGATGTTAAAGATCGGGCAAAGTGGAGAAAACTTAGTCGGAAGGCGGACCCTGGCAATGGCCGGGATTAACGCCAGGCAGAAGAAGAAGAAGAAGTCGTGCACTCTTGACAGAGTGGTCGTGGTCATGTTTCGCTGAGTCCTGCGCCACCGCCTCTCTCGCGATACGACGCCATGCAGCTCTGTGCTCGGCGGCTTGGGAGTGGTGATTTATGCTGCAGTGTGTAACCGACTTGATCTTTTGCCCTCAACTTTCCCTAGCGACACAAATCGTTCCATCGAGTCCTCGTTACGGGTGATATGCCCGAAGAACTTGAGGATTCGTATTTGCACAGACGACGATAATCTCTCTTTGATATTGAGTTCTTTCAGGATCGAAATATTGGTTCGGTGCGCGGTCCGTGGGATTCCAAGCAAGCGTCTCCAGCACCACATTTCCAAAGCGTCAATCTTGCGACGGGCTCACCGTGACGACGTGTAACGAAGGGACGGGGTGGGTTTAGTCAGTAAGAGTCCGACACGCCCTCCCGCTTCGCCCACACACGACTAAATGTACGGGACAGCTTATTTTTTACATTACATTGTATGAGTATGTATGTATGGCTAGGTCCCGTGGTCGCTCTCGCAAGCGCTGGCTGGACGTCGTCAAGTCCGACATGAGAGCCAATGGCCTTACTGAGAAGGATGTTAAAGATCGGGCAAAGTGGAGAAAACTTAGTCGGAAGGCGGACCCTGGCAATGGCCGGGATTAACGCCAGGCAGAAGAAGATTGTACGAGTATGTATGTAAAATATATTTTATATATCAAAATTGTATGATATATAATAATAATACAATTTTATTATTCCATATAAAGCCAGATACAATTTATCCATCTCAATCGAATATGGAAACAATGAAGGACAATACAACGCTATACAACACTTGAGACAGAGTGAACGTCTGTGTCCGTGCTAGTGTAAACTGTGTTACAGACACAGGCGCCTTCCCCTTACAGTTCATTCACAAAGCTGTGCTTTGTAGGAGTTCTTAAAATTTTGTTCAACATCAAAAACTCATTTAAATAAATGCAAACAAAAAATGGATGTGTGTGGAAGTGTGTGGTGTGGTGTATGTGTGTGTAGTGTGTGGTGTATGTGTGTGTAGTAGGGAATGCAATCCGGACTATCCGTAATCCGAAAAATCCGGATATCCGCACATTTTTACTCGACTTGTAAATCCGGATTTGAAAATCAAATCCGCGGATTTTCTGAATAATAAGAAATTTAGAATAATTCGCGATGATATTATCTACTTTTAATATTAGTTTAGCACTAGCTTTTACCCGTGGCTTCACCCGCGTGGAAGACGAATAACCAAGTAAATTCAGAAAAAAAATATCGTAACGTGGGTCCAATATAATTCGTGGTCTACCCGTATGACAAGTTGCAATGCATGCGTGCCCAAAAAAGACTGAATGTTTTTTAAGGCGCTAAGCGTCATCATTATGACAGAAAAAAGTATGAACTAATTACCAACACTACTACATATTTTGGGCACGCCATAATTATGGCTATAAGTCCCCTCTTTGAGAAATGGTTGGAAAGACGTCACTGCGTCCTCACCTTCCACATGACACAGGTCCTCACCGGACGTGGTAAGTTCGAGTGGTTTCTGCGCCGGATTTGTGCGAAAGAAACGCCCAGGTGTCATTATTGTGCGGATCGATCGCCTGGAGAACACGGTGGAGCTTATGGTTAAGGTAAGACGAGACTGTCTTGTCAGACGAACACTAGGTTCGTAAGGGCGAATGCTGAGCGTGGGTAATGGGCTCGAACTAGAGGTCAAGCAAATAGTGCTATTGGGTTTTTCCATTAGGAATTACTCTATAGCTGCCCGGAGTTTGGAAGTTGGTGGTATGATACCCCCATGCCTCTGAAAACACATCAAGCTGTGGGTCCTGCACCTGATCTCTCTCCGGTCGTGTTCATCGTTCGTCATCTGACTATAAGATTAAAAGAACAGAGAGTGCGCCAGTGTCTGCGTATACACTTGTGCACTATAATATCTACAGTATACATCAGGCTTCCAGGTTTCAGTAGGCATCAGGCCACCGTGATCAAAATTCGGTCTGGAGGACTATTATTAAAGGTATGCTCCGTTAGGGCAATGAGCACTCACGCCGGGTCCTGGTACGGCCCATGGACCGGAGCGTAAAGGAATGTGACAGGCGGTCGCCTGCTTCTGCGAAGCAGTAATGCTAGCAAAAGGAGGCAGCTGCACGTGCGAGGGAATGATCCTCACGCTTCAGCTCCCGAATCCAGACCCCGATTTCCAGCTACCGTAGGCGCAGGCTTGCGGATGGCGAGCAATGGGTAGCTCATCGACCCCGGCACGGCGCGTAGTGTGTCTCAAGGTGATACAAATCGTAGTGACCCAGCTGGGTCGAAGCCTACTGTCGCCATGGGTTATGTGAAAGTGAACCCCGGGGCCCAAGAACGAAGACAAAGAAAAAGAAGAAGGAAAAGGAGTGGATTCTAGTCACTAAAAATCTGATATCCCACTCTGTCCAGAACGAGAGAAGTCATTGGATAATTTCCAACCCAAAATGAAAAAAAAAAATACATTCTTTGTCTTTACATGTTGGGAAAACGGCTTCTTGGAGAGGCCGTAATCCACCAGGCAGGCCCAGTGTGGGTTTGTGGATGCTACATGTCTTTAAAGTTTTGGTTCTAGGACTTGCCGGTTTCCTCACGATGTTTCCCCTTGCCAGCGAACGGCGAAGGGAAAAAAAATATTTAAAAAAAATTGTTCGGTTTAAAATATCTTTATTCTCACTAAAACACAATTGTCACTTACATGAGAACATTAAATTTAACAAAAAAAGTAATAATATTGTCCCAGTGTGGGTACACGAAAAATACATTATTAGTTGTCGTCAAGTTAGAAGAAGCGAATTCACTGCATTCCTGAGATAAGGTTGTGGTCCAAGTTAAAAGATCTTAGTACTAATTGAAAATCATTTGTAAAATGATAAAATTGCATTAATATAGTGTATCATTATTGCAAATATGGTTAATTAATTTATTTTTAAAACTAGTTATTGAAGTCGCTTCTTTTACATTTTTTGGAAGTTGATTAAATAACTCTGCTCCCCCATAAGTTAAGTTATTTTTACTATAATTTGTTCTAGTTCTAAATAATACAAGGTGACTAGCTCGACGGGACGAGTATTTGCGCGTTTGACCTTTCGTTGTGAACGTGATTTTTGAGTGAATGAGGTTATGAGTTATTTTATAAATAAGAATGCATGTGTTATATATAAATAGTTGATTAATGTTTAGTAGTTTGGTCTCTTTATCTATAAAGTTAAAGTAAGTTCTCGAAGGCGTTAAGAAGTCGTAATTGTACCGGATTGTATTATTTTATTTTGTAAGGTTTGTATAGGTTTTATATTTGATTTGGATGCGTTTCCCCATACTTCAATAAGGTACAATAAATGAGGTTTTACTAGAGCGTTGTAAGTATATGAGTAGTCGTACCTTTTTTGGGATACAACGAACAATTTTATGCAGCATTGTTAATGAACTAATATAAGTAGGTTTGTTTAATTTTCATGAAAAATCCGTAAAATCCAGATAATCCGGATTGGACACAAAATCCGTTTTAAAAAATCCGGATTTTCAAAACACGACGGATTTGCATTCTCTAGTGTGTAGTGTGTGGTGTATGTGTGTGTGCTTTATATTTACGTCTGTTTAGACACGGCGTGCGTAACATCTTCCCGTAAAAAGGTTTTCAGTCTCATCGTAGGTTAACTTTTGGAGGAAACTACTAACTACAGTTTTATATTTAAATCTAGGTAAACGATACACGTTGCAAGCTTCGTTTATAGTATTATAAAGGTGGCTGCTAAGACTTAGGTAGCTTCGCCTCGCTAGGGTAGTCTTGGTGATGACCGGTGGACATACAGGATCTTTACGTCGTTTATTTTGCTCTAGTAGCTTCGGATCACAAACTAATGATGAGTGGACACGTAATGTCATGTTAAGTGCACAAAGCTGTCGGACAGTGAGTACAGATATATCTTTATAGAGTTGGGTAGTCGGGTACAGATAAGGTTTGTGAAGCATGACTTTTAAGACAGCTCTCTGAGCTCTCTCAAGGCGAAGTAAATATGTTTTATATGTACCACCCCAGACCAGACAGATATGCAATAAGTAAGCAGTGACTGAGCTAGTGCAAAATAAATAATTTTTAATAGTCGGTCAGCAACTACTCTTCTTATTTTTTCATGGGAAACATTAGTTTACGAACGCGCATAACCGTCACACTAATATGCTCCTTCCAGCTCAATGTGTTATCAATGTGCACCCCCAAGTATTTCACACAAGAGCTTTTATTTATAGTACAGCAACTGCAAGAGGTCAATTCGGGGTGGCAGCTATGGGCTTTAATGTCTGGCATACTAGGCTATGTAGCAGAGTTCGCTGAGAAGGGAACATAGTAAGTTTTAGAGACATTTAGCGTAAGAAAATTTAATGAAAGCCAATCCATAACCACACGAAGAGCATTTTCAGCTGCTTGGTGAGCAGATTCCCATGTTTCTCCACTGATGATAAGTGCAGTGTCGTCTGCATATACAAGAATTGTACAGTTTGGGATTGACAGCTGACACAATCTGTTTACAAATACAAGGAACAGGGTGGGACCCAACACGCTGCCCTGGGGTACGCCAAAAGTCAGATTCACATCGTCACTGATGTAATTGTCCACCTTAACTCTTTGGTTACGGTTAGTGAGATAGTCACGGAAGAGGTTTAGAGCAACTTCTCTTATTCCTAAGCTTTCTAAACTACGTAGAAGGATGGGAGTAGAGACCGTATCGAAAGCTTTGGCTAAATCTAGAAATATACCTATGGTTTTAGTCCTAGAATCAAGATTCGTGACAATTTGGTTTGTCAGCTGAACAACAGCATTTTCTGTTGATACGCCTCTCCTAAAACCATATTGATTTGGCGCAATGATGTTGTTGGAATCGAGATAGCTAAGCAGTCTTTTGTTCAGCACCTTCTCCATAATTTTGGACAGAGTGGAGAGTACATATATAGGCCTATAGTTCTCGATACGGTCACTATCCCCGCCCTTAAATATTGGTGTGACCAATGCCTTCTCAAAAGTGTCGGGAAAAATACCTTTTGAGATAGACAAATTACAAACATGCGTTATTGGTGGAACAAGAACACGTTTGGCAGATTTAATGACCGAGGCTGGTATTCCATCGTGACCCACTGCACAATTATGTTTCAATCCAACAATTATATTATCTATCTCTGTGAAATTTGTTATATATATGAGAGGAGCTCGAGGCTAAATAATAACAGCCGCACAGGTCGATCTTCAAGGTTAAGCAACGCTTGCCAAGGCTGATCTATGGATTTAGGGTGACCATCTAAACATAACGAATTTCCTCCGTGCCTCGGAAAGCACGTTAAGCCGTAGGTCCCGGCTGTCATTTGTAGATTGTTGGCAGTCGTTACGGATAGTCAGAAGCCAGTAAATCTGACTTCAGTCTTGCCATGAAGTACCGTGTTACCCCAGTTAATGGGTTGTGGAGGTCTGGTAGGCAGCCGCTCCTCGTAAAATACTGGTATTCAGCTAAATCCGGCTTGACTGGAAGCTGACTTCAATATAGTTGGGAAAAAGGCTAGGCAGATGATGTATGATTGTTAAATATGACTCTTCTCACCAAAACAACTCCAGCACAAATTTGAAAGGTTTTCGCCAGCATTTTTGTTAAACACTTTTTACAGTAAAATTGCGCCAACAAAATGCCTCACTCGTATGGTTTTTCACTAGCGTGTCAACATCGAATGTTTTAAAAAAAGTTATCTTATAACTAAAACAAAGTTGACATTCTTCATACTTACAAAGCTACTCGCCAGTGTGCGTACGAATGTGTCGCATTAAAATACTCCTCTGATTAAAACAACGCTGACATTCTTCACACTTGTAAGGTTTCTCGCCAGTGTGTTTACGAACGTGACTTGTTAAATTATTTTTATATCTAAAACAAAGCTGACATTCGTCACACTTGTAAGGTTTCTCACCAGTGTGCCTACGAATGTGATTTGTTAAATTGCCTTTCTCACGAAAACTACGCTGACATTCTTCACATTTGTAAGGTTTTTCATTAGTGTGTATTCGCTTGTGCCGTATAAGATCACTGTTATAATTAAAACTACGCTGACAAATATCACACTTGTAAGGTTTTTCATTACTGTGTATTCGCTTATGCCGTATGAGATCACTGTTTTTTTTAAAACTACGCTGACAAATATCACACTTGTGATGTGCTCCACCAGTGCCTATAGGAGCATGTTTTGTCAAAATACGTTTTGTAATATTATTACGACCGCTTGTGTCGAAAGTAGTATTAACAACACAAATATTTGACGTGCTCTGGGTAAATTTTGCGACTGATTCTTCATTCTTCTTTTGATTTTCTGTAATTACCTCTTCTAGGATTTTCATCATCAGTTTTTGTTTCTTCAAAACGGCCGCCCCTGTGATTTTAAACTTAGTAAGCGCCAAATTCAACACAATCAAATGAAAGAAAATAGAATGGTTGTCATTAGAGCCGAGGATTAAGTTCTGCAGGTTTTCTGATATTTATGATCAAGTTGTGCTAGGTCAGTGATACAACACGAATCTGCCAGATTTATAACCTTCACGTTACTTTTTAACTATGCTGCTTGCGTCCAAGCGTTTCATAAGACGATTTTTCCGTTTGTTCAAACTTGTTCAGTATTTATTAGAAATGACAGTACCTAAAGAGCTGGCTAAGTAAATGAAAACGTCTGTGATCCTACGCACAGACCTTCTGTTTTACCTGTAATCTGTGTTCAGTACTTTAAGCAGATGTGCTGTGAGACATCATTCTGGCAGCAGGAGTGTGCTCTCCAGCGAGAGCAACTACTCGAGGTGTAGCAGTGTGTGTGTGCTGCTCAAGAGTGTACAGACAGGACGCCTGAAGTTGTTTTTGGTAAGTTCATGTTGTGAAACCAGTCGGCGTGTTCGCTCACACAATGATTCACTAACTAATACTTACGTGTCGTGTCACTGGCTCCTCGCTTCTTACTCGGTACTTCCAGTTCTTCTTTCATTTCCGTTTTGATCTCTATTAAGGGCACATCATGTTCTGGACTAGGTTTGGACTGTTGTGCCGGTATATCTTCTGCGTCGGAATAGCCGTTGTTTAGATGTTCTAGTTCTGCAAAAACAGTGAAGTGCTACTTGTTAATACATGCACATAGACATGTAGGGTTGTTCCCGTTCGTCCACACCCCGTCGTCCACACTGCGGACGACTGGAAATGATGCGTTCTGTTCGTTCACAGTGTAGACGAACAGAACGCAACATTCCCAGTCGTCCGCACCTCGTTTCATGTTTAGTGTAAGAGACAGTTTAAAGAAATTTAGTGCAAAGACTATCTTTTGTTGGATGATCGACAGGATGCAGTTATAATAGTTGAGTATATCCCGGCGATTGTAACTTTAAAACTTTTTATATATTAATTGCATTTAAACTGATATTGATACAATACCCAATGTGTAAAATTAAAATGTGAAACATTCTTATGCTATACTAAATACTTGCTAGTCTAGAATAAAACAACAAAAAAAAATTGTCATTTTATTCTAGACTTGCTGTCCCCTGCGGTTTCACCCGCATTTTTCGTTACTGTTCCGCTCCCGTGGGTCTTGGCGTGATGATATATAGCCTATAGCATTCCTCGATAAATGGGCTATCTAACACTGAAAGAATTTTTCAAATCGGACCAGGAGTTCCAGAGATTACCCCTTACATACAAACTTACAAACCTACAAACTTACAAATTTTACCTCTTTATAATATTAGTATAGATGATTCCGTCTGGATGAGTAAATTGACGTGTGTTATCATTAAAAAATATTGCTGGGAAAAACTTTTTTTTTAATCTTCAAAATCACTCATAATAATTCCGATCAGCTGAGCGTTCGGCAGCTCGCGCTTGGTCGTTGAACCGACCGCACACTTGTGTGTGCTCATTGTGTTTAGTTTTCATTTCATTTCACTTCAAATGCGTAATGTGTTATGAAAAATTGATGATGTTTGTTCGGAAGAAAGTTTACTAATGATACTTGGATTACGATTTTGAAAAAAATAACGAAAAAAAATTTCACTTTGGCCTTCAATATCTCCAGAACTAGTGAATTTCCAGATATGGTCCAGAAGAAAAAAAACATCCCAGTGATGAGTTCAATATGGAGATTTCGTTTTCATTAAGGGTCTTTTTACAGGCCATCATCATCTGCCTAGCTTTTTCCCAACTATATTGGGGTCAGCTTCCAGTCAAGCCGGATTTGGCTGAATACCAGTATTTTACGAGGAGCGGCTGCCTACCAGACCTCCACAACCCATTAACTGGGGTAACACGGTACTTCATGGCAAGACTGGAGTCAGATTTACTGGCTTCTGACTATCCGTAACGACTGCCAAAGATCTCCAAATGACAGCCGGGACCAACGGCTCTTTTTACAGGCCATATTAGTCAGAAATATAAGATTTGTATTTTATTTATAATAGTTGCAGCAGTTGCCTGGAGCGAATACAATACCCGTCTGGTAGAAGGATCCTTCATTTTCAACGGAGGTTTTCGGACTTTACATGGATTACACCCTGTTACACGTACCCACAAATGCTCTTGATGTTACACCTAGAGATGGGCAGTGGGTTAAAACCCATTCAATCCATTTGGGTTAAAACCGGGTTAAAACCCAAATCACCCGGTTTTAACCCATTATCAACTATTTTAGTGGGTGAAAATAGAGGAACATGCGATATGATTGTTACACGCTTGAGAACTGAACGTAAGCTGCGAAATTGAAAAAATAAGTCGCTTTGAAACACTATTTTGACGAGAAATCACTACCGCAAAGTAATAAATTATAAAAATCTAAGATTCTATATGAGAAGGCTATCTTTTTTGTTTGTTGTGATTTCTATTCTATAAGTGAATTTTAATGAAACTCAGTTTAGGTCAGGAAAACTGCACCACTATGTTGTAAACGATAACAATCTAAGATGATTGATGTACCTACACCTACCGACTTAGTATGTATATTTTATAATGGCAAAACTTCTATGGCTTGACTTATAATGTCCCTTTTACAAATGTTTTGTTGCTATAAGTAACAATTATATTTATCTTATTAGGTATCTTTAATAAGATAATATATTATTAAATGCAGTATTTTAAATTCTTTTCGGGAGGAAAAAAATAATTAATAATGCCAACCCCGGCATCCCTCCTCCCCCTCAGGGGTCTGTTCTCTCTGCAACTCTCTTTCTGCTGCATATCAACGATCTGCTAATGCCCGGTAACTATGGGTATGCAGATGACAGCACAGTTGTAGAGAGATACCTGCCGGGTGCTCGGGCTAGTAAGGAGCTAATCCAGTCCGAAAGAGAGGCTATGGTAGAGCGTGCGAATGTCTCCCTCGAGGCAGTCTCCAAATGGGGCGAAGCCAATCAGGTAGAATTCAACGCTGCCAAAACACAAGCGTGTCTATTCACTGCAAAAAGGAGTCCGTTCACCTTGACTCTTACTTTCCGGAATGTGTCACTGGAATGCACCGACCGTCTTCAGCTTTTGGGTGTTGAAGTTTCTTCAGACCTTAACTTTGGGCGGTTCATTGAGTCCAAAGCCAAAGTGGCCGCAAAAAAACTCGGCAAAGGTCCGGCGGTACTTCACACCGGGACAGCTTCTTATGCTATACAAAGCACAGGTCCGATCGTGTGTGGAGTACTGCATCCACATATGGGCTGGTGCTGCAAAATGCCATCTAGCAGCTTTGGACTCGGTGGAAAGACATGCGAAGAGGCTAATTGGAGACCCTGATTTGGTTTGGTAGCCAGCCTATCGGTGTTCTACGGGATGCATTTCGGAGAGTGTGCGCAGGAATTGCATGAGTTAATTCCGCCATCTCCCTTCTACCATCGGACAAGCCGTCGTACGGCGAGTATCCATCCTTACGTTGTCGAAACCTGCACGGTCCGGATAAAGCGGTTTGCCTCGTCGTTTATACCGCGTACATCGAAGGATTGGAACAATTTGCCTGCTGCGGTCTTTCCGTCCGATTATAATTTGGGTATCTTCAAGACTAGAGTGAATAGGCTCTTAATAAACTAGTACGCCTCACCATCAACGATTGCATCACTGCTTACCATCAGGTGGGATTGCAGTCAAGTACTAGTTTATGGTATATAAAAAAAAAATCAAAATCAGATACTCGTTTATTAATAAGAAAAGTATTTTGTAATTATCATTTTAAATTTGTATGATTATTTCGTTAATCGTCATCATCACTCGATGGAGAAATTCGGTCGCAATCTAAAAAATGAAAATTTTGAGTGCCTGATGTAGATGGTTCTGAAATCGTATTTGGTGGGGTAGTGCTTGACGTAGATGGTTCTGGGTTGATCGCATGGGGCGGTGTACTGTCGATTGTAGGTGGTCGATATTGGCATTTTACTACAACTCTATTGCGAGACCACTGACTGATCATTAAGAATTAGCAGATTACGAAATTTTGGTCAAATGACAATGGGATCATGTTGGAATGACAATTTTATAAAAATAGCAGACTCAGGCCCCTGGTGTTGTTCTATTCAATTTATTTAGGTTACAGTATTTTATTCATGTTTTACAAATGTTTACTACAAGATTTGCTTGCTTAAATAATAAGAAAAACATGTTTTAGTTTTAACCCAAGCTAATGGGTTAAAACCGGGTGATAACTGGGTTGAAATCAGGTTTTAACCCACAGATGGGTTTTAACCCGGGTCGTTACCCATCTCTAGTTACACCACAGTGACATACTTCCACTTGTAAGAAGAAGAAAAAACTACTTTTATTTATCAAAAACACGTTTTATTTATTTTACATTCGTAAATTCATCAGGATACAATGTGAGGACCACAATACAATAATAAATCATTATGAATAACGTTAAGTATGGGACCAACCATGGAACCGCGACAAAAAAATAAGCAGTCTCGTACATTTATGTTTCCATAAGTCGACAAAATGTGGTCCTAGTCGTGCACTCTTGACAGAGTGGTCGTGGTCATGTTTCGCTGAGTCCTGCGCCACCGCCTCTCTCGCGATACGACGCCGTGCAGCTCTGTGCTCGGCGGCTTGGGAGTTGTGATTTATGCTGCAGTGTGTAACCGACTTGATCTTTTGCCCTCAACTTTCCCTAGCACCACCAATCGTTCCATCGAGTCCTCGTTACGGGTGATATGCCTGAAGAACTTGAGGATTCGTATTTGCACAGACGACAATAATCTCTCTTTGACATTGAGTTCTTTCAGGATCGAAATATTGGTTCGGAGCGCGGTCCATGGGATTCCAAGCAAGCGTCTCCAGCACCACATTTCCAAAGCGTCGATCTTGCGACGGGCTCACCGTGACGACGTGTAACGAAGGGACGGGGTGGGTTTAGTCAGTAGGAGTCTGACACGCCCTCCCGCTTCGCCCACACACGACTAAATGTACGGGACAGCTTATTTTTAGGGTTCCGTAGCCAATTGGCAAAAACGGAACCCTTATAGTTTCGCCATGTCTGTCCGTCCGTCCTCGCTTAATCTCTGTGACTGTTAGCTCTAGAAAGCTGAAATTTGGTACCAATATGTATGTCAATCACGCCGACAAAGTGCAAAAATAAAAATTTGAAAAAAATGTTTTGTTAGGGTAGCCCCCCTACATGTGAAGTAAAAAGCGATTTTTTTTTAAATTTCAAGCCTAACGTGTTATATATTGTTGGATAGGTATTTCAAAATGAATAGGGGATTACTAAAATCATTTTTTGATAATATCAATAATTTCGGAAATAATCGCTCCAAAAGTAAAAAACAATGTGTCCCCCCCCCCCCCTCTTAACTTTTGAACCATAAGTTTAGAAAATATGAAAAAAATCTGGAAAGTAGAGCTTGATAAAAACTTTCTTGGAAAATTATTTTGAACTTGATGGGACGAACAGTTTTTGAAAAGTTGGGGACACTTATTGTGACAAACGGGAAACTACGGAACCCTACACTGAGCGTGGCCCGACACGCTCTTGGCCGGTTTTTTTGCATTACATTGGACGAGTATGTATGTAAAATATATTTTATATATCAAAATTGTATGATATGAAAGGAGCTCGTGGCTAAATGTAATAAACAGCCGCACAGGTCGATCTTCAAGGTTAAGCAACGCTTGCCTAGGTTGGTCTGTGGATGGGTGACCATCTTAACATAACGAGTTTCCTCCGTGCCTCGGATAGCACGTTAAGCCGTTGGTCCCGGCTGTCATTTGGAGATCTTTGGCAGTCGTTACGGATAGTCAGAAGCCAGTAAATCTGACTCCAGTCTTGCCATGAAGTACCGTGTTACCCCAGTTAATGGGTTGTGGAGGTCTGGTAGGCAGCCGCTCCTCGTAAAATACTGGTATTCAGCTAAATCCGGCTTGACTGGAAGCCGACCCCAATATAGTTGGGAAAAGGCTAGGCAGATGATGATGATCTAAACAAAACGAATTTCCTCCGTGCCTCGGAAAGCACGTTAAGCCGTAGGTCCCGGCTGTCATTTGTAGATTGTTGGCAGTCGTTACGGATAGTCAGAAGCCAGTAAATCTGACTCCAGTCTTGCCATGAAGTGTTAATGGTGTTACAATTACCCGCCATCTACCGGCTAATAAAGATACCTGGTGTACTAGAAGCCCAATCCATATAGACAATCTTTATAAACTTCAATAGAGCGCCATCTATCAATTCATTGAGACACTGTTCAGATAATTGTATATTCATAATAGTTATTTTAAATACTTAATTCTCTTGACATTAATTAATTACCTTGGAAATATTACTGTTAATCACGTCTGATTATAATATTTTAGGTTGGTACACCAACACCTGTTTTTACCTTAATTTGTTTTATAATGTTGTCAATTTATGACCTATTGAAATAATTCGTGTGACATTAAAAAAGGGTTGGTATTTTGACTTCCGAGAGTTTGGTTAGATTGTTTTGAGCGACGCTTGAAAAGTAGCTGGAATTTGAGATAGCGTGAATTTGTGTAAAAATATAAGAAAACTCGAATGATGTTACTTCGTTTGATTTCCCACCTGAACTCCCATCACAGTTCAGAAGTGGGATTGAAGAATTCCACTGCCCATATCATCGCGGCTTGAGAAAATCACCGAGTGTGAAGTCGGAAGAAAATGGTGGACGCCGCGCGAGAAAAAGTTCCATTTTTTTTTTCTCTTCTCGGTTCTTACTCCAGTCTAACCTACCAACAAAATACCAGAGAAAACTTACTTGGATACAGAAACCATTCCTAAATTCGAACCCTTGAATAAAATTATTGACTTGCAAAGGTGGCTCCACAGAAACGACCAACTTGGATAAAATCTTTAATAAGGAACAAGTGACTGATTTTTGCTACGCAGACTCGCCTACGCGGCGCGGTGCTCATCTGGTACCTATGACGACCTGAAGGATTACAACGTCACGAGGGAATACTTGGGTGGGAACAATGGCTGACGATGTTATTTCCGCGTACCACCAATTTCGTCGATCGTTGGTCATGTTAGCACGTCAAGATGGTGAACACCCGAGAGAGCTACGAATGAAGAAAACGTACAATGAAGTGAAACCGACGACTGTGAAGTGAAGACGCCGCTCCAACCAGAAGCCGAACAGGTGGACTTGTCAACGAGGCTCTGCAGGGAACCTGGCTCCGAAAGTGTGTGCGACTGGCGACGACGGGGTCGTGAGGCGTGAGAATTGCGGAGCTACAGTGACTGTACGCTGCCAGGTCTACCAGCACCTGGAACACGCCGCCAACACCTGCTGGTATGCAGCCGGGAGTAGCTAGCGGGATGCGCCACCGCCACTCCAAAGATATCATCAGGTAGAGTACATTATTTTATCACTTTGTTACAGAAGTGATTTCCGACTTTTACCAATTAGGTACGTAAGGAGCAATCGAAGGTCACGATTAAATATTTTACCAGTAAAGAGGCTTTGGCAGTATGCTTGGAAATGTTTTAAAACAAACCACTGATGATGGAAGGGTAAATACAAACAGGACGGAGATTGATAACCTTAACAAACGTTAATCTGTATGATATCAATTTAATCTTCGAGTAGAGTAGATTCATAACTGGGACGTAAATCTTATTAAACCTCTAAATCCGTGGAATGAATATAAAATAATTAAACGATGAATGAGTGCGACATTTAATTACTCGTTAAATATGACTATCAATCAGACGGGACCAAAAATTTCCATTCATAATTATTCGTTTGATCTAATGTCAACGTTAGTTTTGCTAGAGGACCCTCCGCTTTCGAGCACCTGTACATACATAGGTTTAGGTACGCGTCTACACGTAATTTATTTAGGTAACGTCAACTGACATATCTACTCGTTACCAACTCAAGATTATTCTGTTCGATGAATTCAACAATATAGGTTCCTTCCAAAAATTATCTTAGAAAGTAGACCAAAATTAATTTGGAGATCATTATCTATACAAAATAGTAGGTAGGTACAATAACAATAAACAGTTGCATAAGTACATCCGTCCGAACAAGACATTTTATGGTCTGATCTAGTTATTTACCAATTGTTAGTGATGTAGATGAAAATTTTCTAAATTAGAATTAGACTTACTAAAGAAGTACCTATAGTTAGAATGCTAGTTAAAAAGTAGCAATGAATATTGAAATGCATATTGCAACCTAATCAGAAGTTGCTATTGTTTTGTAAGGCGTACAGCAGGACCCTGTGAAATTGAACAGGAAAGGGTGAATGACCTTTGACCGAGGCGACCTACCTAAAAGGTGCGAGGAATTAAACAATATTTACAAAATTATTATTATATTTAAAAAAAAAAAGGCTTAATCGAAAAGCTTTAGATCCTGAGGTAATTCACGTAAAGTGACGGTACCTATCTAATAAGTACATATACTACTTATTATACAAGAAGGTATAAAGTTATATAAAGACTAGTAGATGTTCCACGCGATTTCGAATCCTGTGCTCATGGAAAATTATAGCTTATGCTTAGTGAAAGAATTTAAAAATTCAGTTTAGTAGTTTTTGAGTTAAATCCTAACATACATACAAAAAATAGTCAAATCTTTCCTCCTTTTATTATTGGTTTAATATAACTTCTTTCTCATGCTAATTAGGTCATAAGGTCACTGATGGGCTCTGTACGAACAGTTAATCCACTATAATTAGTGTTATTAATTCTAGGGAAGTACATGCAGGTGGGAGGTGCATGAAACATGTTGATCAATCAATTCAATGTCGTATTCTTAAGTCACTAGAAAAGTAAAGAACCATACCCAAGATATTTACAGAATTCAGAACAAGAATATTCTTCCAGCTTTCTAAAATACACATTGGCTGACGCCCTGTTCTGGCAATGTATGACTCGCATAGTGAAACTCCATTCTAAAATTAGTAAAAAACAAAAGAAGGGTTTCTCAGTTATGATAAACACCTAATGTATGTTACAAGGAACCATGAAAAAAAAAGGGAGCCCTTGCCTAGTCCGATTGAGGTTCACAATCCAGGATTTTGATATCAAGATCATCTAGTGACCCAGCGACTGTATCAAAATTCTGTTGTCTTCTACATACCTAGTGATAATAACTGTAATTATTGAGTCCTTTACAGAATTGTTTGTCTGGGCTGTTAAAGATATTCTTTTTAAGGGATTTAAACAAAAAGTAATAAAGAAAAAGAAGGAAAGGAAAATATTTGTCGACACACAGACACACAATGTAGAAACAACAAATAATTTTTAAAAAAAAAAGGTAAGAACTAACATGGCTGCGCTAAATAGGTCCAGTTCAGCAAAACAAAGCCAAACAATACATGGCAGTTGCCGGATGCTGGTCTTAAACCTTATTTTACTGGAATTTTATTCTATTATCAACGGAACCTTATTTTGAGTGAATGGTTGAAAATAGCTCTACAAGTTTAATTATTGGTAACAATTTTAGGATGTATAATGACATATATATATAATAATGACATATGACATAAGTAGTGCAGGTGCAACATAATTTTACTATGTACATTTGGCAATCTCCGCAGAATATTGTATAGAAGAGAACACTCACAAGTCAGTTTTCAGATATTTCCAATTATATACATTTGCCTGTCCTCATTTAAATTATCATTTGATTATGGAATACAGAATTATTGTAAATGGCCTCAATAATACCATTGAATGTGAATGCACATAGGTTGAGAAATTTTCAGATGTGGTCTAGGATGTAAATAACAATCATGTTTTCCTGCATGAATATCAACATTATCAACCCACAATAGCAGTTACTTAAATGTACACTACTTAAATGTGCAATGCAAAGTCACTCCTAGATATGGCGATTACAATAAGTAGATATAAAAAAAGATACATGGAAGAATTGGTTTATTGGAAGGAAGAGTTTATCGTAACATAATGCGGTTTGAATCGCCCCAGTTAATTGGTGTAGGTACATGCAATGGATAGTTTCATGGGGTCTTGAGAGATATAAAAAGTTCAGCATTGTTTTACTGATGTTAATTATGACGAGTTATAAAACAGTAACACACAGGGAATGACGTCTTCTTTGGAAGTCTCATCAGCGGTCTTCCAGCTGAGATGGTGACTATGAAGATGAACACAGAGACGGACGAGACGTCTCGTCTGTGGAAGGCTTTCGGATGATAATGAAGTTGTTGGACCTTAAGAGCTGTATACGGATGCGCTGGCGCTGAGGGTTATGGTTCAATACTAATGCAGCGAGTCGATGGCAAACTGCATGTAGTTGAATATTACAGCCGCCGAACTTCAAGTGCGCCACGCCTGCAGTGGTGAACGCTGTCAAGCATTTTCGTCACTATTTCAGGGTAGAAGGTTTACTGTGTTTTATGTTCCATTAGAGTTAAGTGGCGGATTAGAAATCCAAACCAACCAATTTGATACAGAATGTGCCAATGACGGCGATGGTAAGTAATTACGTTTCCTTTCAATTGTACTTAGTAGCCTGTGTGGCAAAGAGTAGCCTGTGTGGCAATGAGTAGCCTGTGTGGCAATGAGTAGCCTGTGTGGCAATGAATAGCCTGTGTGGCAATGAATGGCCTGTGTGGCAATGATTAGCCTGTGTGGCAACGACTAGCCTGTGTGGCGATGACTAGCCTGTGTGGCAACGACTAGCCTGTGTGGCGATAACTAGCCTGTGTGGCAATGACGAGCCTGTGTGGCAATGAGTAGCCTGTGTGGCAATGAGTAGCCTGTGTGGCAATGAATAGCCTGTGTGGCAATGAATGGCCTGTGTGGCAATGATTAGCCTGTGTGGCATCGACTAGCCTGTGTGGCAACGACTAGCCTGTGTGGCGATGACTAGCCTGTGTGGCAACGACTAGCCTGTGTGGCGATGACTAGCCTGTGTGGCAATGACGAGCCTGTGTGGCAATGACTAGCCTGTGTGGCATTGACTAGCCTGTGTGGCATTAACTAGCCTGTGTGGCGCTGACTAGCCTGTGTGGCATTGACTAGCCTGTGTGGCACTGACTTGCCTGTGTGGCACTGACTTGCCTGTGTGGCGTTGCCTGATTGGGAGTCAATTTGAGGGGTCAGGGAGACCGAACGGAGTCTACTGTAATGGACTATGTCTTCGGCTTACAGATGAGAGCGATACACACGAGGACGTGTGATGAATATCTATACTGCTCTACTGTGTGTTCAGCAGATACATCTGTGTGATGAATATCTATACTGCTCTACTGTGTGTTCAGCAGATACATCTGTGTGATGAATATCTATACTGCTCTACTGTGTGTTCAGCAGATAGATCTGTGTGATTAATATCTATACTGCTCTACTGTGTGTTCAGCAGATACATCTGTGTGATGAATATCTATACTGCTCTACTGTGTGTTCAGCAGATACATCTGTGTGATGAATATCTATACTGCTCTACTGTGTGTTCAGCAGATAGATGTGTGATTAATATCTATACTGCTCTACTGTGTGATTAGCAGATAGATCTGTGTGATGACTATCTATACTGCTCTACTGTGTGTTCAGCAGATACATCTGTGTGATGAATATCTATACTGCTCTACTGTGTGTTCAGCAGATACAACTGTGTGATGACTATCTATACTGCTCTACTGTGTGTTCAGCAGATACATCTGTGTGATTAATGTCTATACTGCTCTACTGTGTGATTAGCAGATAGATCTGTGCGATTAATATCTATACTGCTCTACTGTGTGATTAGCAGATAGATCTATGTGATTAATATCTATACTGCTCTACTGTGTGATAAGGCAGATAGATCTGTGTGACTATCCTGCTACTCCATAAGAAAAACTATTCTGCTATACTGTGCCATTTAGATCTATGTGAATACTACTACTGATCTGCTATGCTGCATCTGAGTCTGAGTGAATATCTTTCTAACTAGACTTTATTAATCCTCAGGCTGAACACATCCATTGATGTGAGATGTCTCACTAATCTCATTAGGAAAATTAAAATATACCTTGTTGTCATCAGAATTATAGCTACTAAATAAATAGATATGAATGGTATGGTATAAAGAAATGCTACAGTAGTAATAGAAAAGGTCAAATGTGATTTATGAATATAATAATAAATAAAAATAAAAAACTCACAAGCTGAGACTTGTACCTACATGAATGGTACCTATAGGATAAAGAATTTATTATGTAGCTGTAGTGATAGAAGATTTATGTGATAGATACAAAAAAAAAACTTTACTTTACTTGTATGTGAATGTGTGTATAATGATCAAAATCTATCTTGCAGTTATTATAATAAGAGCAAAATTTAAAAAATACTTAGTTAGGTTGTTATTTATATCAGTATACTGTGGGCTTGTTCTTCTTTTCCAGATATCACAAAAGATATTCTGATATCTCTACCACTGCTGAGGGAGCGGGAGCTTAACTTCGTGGAGGACCACGATGTGAACAGGATGGCCGAGTGTTACAATTACCCGCCATCTACCGGCTAATAAAGATACCTGGTGTACTAGAAGCCCAATCCATATAGACAATCTTTATAAACTTCAATAGAGCGCCATCTATCAATTCATTGAGACACTGTTCAGATAATTGTATATTCATAATAGTTATTTTAAATACTTAATTCTCTTGACATTAATTAATTACCTTGGAAATATTACTGTTAATCACGTCTGATTATAATATTTTAGGTTGGTACACCAACACCTGTTTTTACCTTAATTTGTTTTATAATGTTGTCAATTTATGACCTATTGAAATAATTCGTGTGACATTAAAAAAGGGTTGGTATTTTGACTTCCGAGAGTTTGGTTAGATTGTTTTGAGCGACGCTTGAAAAGTAGCTGGAATTTGAGATAGCGTGAATTTGTGTAAAAATATAAGAAAACTCGAATGATGTTACTTCGTTTGATTTCCCACCTGAACTCCCATCACAATGGGTTGTGGAGGTCTGGTAGGTAGTCGCTCCTCGTAAAGTCAAAGTCAAATATTTTTATTTCACATAGACCTACATGGGCAGTTGGGCACTTATAAAACGTCAAAAACTAGTGCACGGTTCCAAATTGGTCGTTTTCTATGGAGAAGAACCGGCAAGAAACGTGGTTACTCTTTTCAAAAAAACTATTGGGTCTACAATATTTCCATATTACAACACAGACACTTATGCGAGGACAGTGTAGACCAGTCAATATTGCACCCAAAAGCACAATAAAGATAAAATTTGTAAAAAACTGGGTTCAAAAAGGTAGTAATTAAAATCTGTAGTCTACAGTGCCCACTCATTCACATTATACGAAAGAAGCTATATAAATATAAGAACAAAAAAAACACAATTATAAACCTTATCAACAAATCAGATGTTAACACAAAAAAAAATACACTACCTAATGAATTTAAGGTGATTGAGATCGAAATGATATAAAAATATTGCAAAAGCAATGGCTTGAGTAAATAGTAAATAAATAAAATAAAACAAACATGGAGCAGTTAATAGACATGTTTACACAATAATGCAGTTAATGAGTTACCAGGGGGCCACATGTGCAGAAGCAGTTAATGTCAAGCAAGCGTGTCTTCGACGTAGTCTCTAAACTTGTAATATGCTTAATACTGTAAAATACTGGTATTCAACTAAATCCGGCTTGACTGGAAGCCGACTTCAATATAGTTGGGAAAAAGGCTAGGCAGATGATGTATGATTGTTAAATGACTCTTCTCACCAAAACAACTCCTACACACATTTGAAAGGTTTTCGCCAGCATTTTTGTTAAACACTTTTTACAGTAAAATTGCGCCAACAAAATGCCTCACTCGTATGGTTTTTCACTAGCGTGCCTACATCGAATGTTTAAAAAAAAGTTATCTTATAACTAAAACAAAGTTGACATTCTTCATACTTGTAAAGCTACTCGCCAATGTGTGTACGAATGTGACTTGTTAAATATCTTTTATATCCAAAACAAAGCTGACATTCGTCACACTTGTAAGGTTTCTCACCAGTGTGCCTACGAATGTGCTTTGTTAAATTGCCTTTGTCACGAAAACTACGCTGACAAATATCACACTTGTAAGGTTTTTCATTAGTGTGTATTCGCTTATGCCGTATAAGATCACTGTTATAATTAAAACTACGCTGACAAATATCACACTTGTAAGGTTTTTCATTAGTGTGTATTCGCTTATGCCGTATAAGATCACTGTTTTGATTAAAACTACGCTGACAAATATCACACTTGTAAGGTTTCTCGCCAGTGTGTGTACGAATGTGACTTGTTAAATATCTTTTATATCCAAAACAAAGCTGACATTCGTCACACTTGTAAGGTTTTTCACCAATGTGTTTACGAACGTGACTTGTTAAATTACATTTATATCCAAAACAAAGCTGACATTCGTCACACTTGTAAGGTTTCTCACCAGTGTGCCTACGAATGTGCACTGTTAAATTGCCTTTCTCACGAAAACTACGCTGACAAATATCACACTTGTAAGGTTTTTCATTAGTGTGTATTCGCTTATGCCGTACAAGATTACCGTCATTATTAAAACTACGCTGACATTCATCACACTTGTGAGGTTTTTCACCAGTGTGTATTCGCATATGTCGTATAAAAACATAGTTTTTATTAAAACTACTCTGACAAATATCACACTTGTAATGTGCTCCACCAGTACGACCGCTTGTGTCGAAAGTAGTATCAACAACACAAATATTTGAGGTGCTCTGGGTAACTTTTGCGACTGATTCTTCATTCTTCTTTTGATTTTCTGTAGATAACTCTTCTAGGATTTTCATCATCAGTTTTTGTTTCTTCACAACGCCCGCCCCTGTGATTTTAAATCTAGTAAGCGCCAAATTCAAACACAATCAAATGAAAGGAAATAAAATGATTGTCATTAGAGCCGAGGAGTAAGTTCTGCAGGTTTTCTGATATATTTTATAATCCTGCAACCCCCTCTTATCTCAAAAAACGTTTTAAGTTCCTTCATGACACACATTCTAGACACTTGAAATCATCGGAGAATTTGAAACTTTCGATGCCCTCGCATTCTACTAAGTTTTGTGACAAGTCGTTTGCGGTCCAGGCGGTGCGTTTGTGGAACGCGCTGCCATTGCCAATTAGGCAAGCCCAGTCACTAGTTTCTTTCAAAAACCTAGTCAAAGACCATTTCCTCTCTCTGTAATTCTATCCTGGTTCTAGTTACTTTATTTCTTCCATCAACTCTAGTCTCTTTTTTTCCCTCATTTTGTTTTTCCTTCTCAAATGTAATTGTGTAGCTGAATATAATGTGTATATACATACATATATTTATATTGATCTTATTATTAAATATTTGCTTCGTTTGAATGTTGTACGCCTCAGACTACCCCCTGCATTATTTTTCTTACGATCCATCCTAAGGTTGTCTGGTAAATTATATCGCTGTCAGCGATAAGACCGCCATTGTACCCATAGATTTAAGTTTCTGTACAATTTATAACTTCTTTTGGTGTACAATAAAATTTATTCTATTCTATGATCAAGTTGTGCTAGATCAGTGATACAACACGAATCTACCAGATTCATAACCTTCAGGTTATTTTGTATTAATTATGCTGCTTGCGTCCAAGCGTTTCATTACACGATTTTCCATTTGTTCAAACTTTTTCAGTATTTACTAAGAGCTGGCTAAGTAAATAATAACGTCTGTGATCCTTCGTACAGACCTTCTCTGTTTTACCTGCAATCTGTGTTCAGTACTTTAAGCAGATGTGCTGTGAGACATCTGGCAGCAGGAGTGTGCTCTCCAGCGAGAGCAACTACTCGAGGTGTAGCAGTGTGTGTGTGCTGCTTAAGAGTGTACAGACAGGTCGCCTGAATTTGGTTTTGGTAAGTTCATGTTGTGAAACCAGTCGGCGTGTTCGCTTACACAATGTGTCACTAACTAATACTTACGTGTCGTGTCACTGGCTCCTCGCTTCTTACTCGGTGCTTCTTGTTCTTCTTTCACTTCCGTTTTGATCTTTATCATGGGCACATCATGTTCTGGACAAGGTTTGGACTGTTGTGCCGGTATATCTTCTGCGTCGGAATAGCTGTTGTTTAGAAGTTCTAGTTCTGCAAAAACAGTGAAGAGCTACTTGTTAATACATGCACATAGACATGGATAAACCAACAAGTCACGTCTATAGCGAAAGTAGTTTCCGAAATATTTATTTATTTAATCTTCATGTACAGTAGTGGTACATAGGCGGACCTAATGCATCAAGGCATTCTCTACCAGTCAACCTTTGGGTTAAAAAGACAACGCTGTGATAGAACTGCACAATAAATAAATAACAGATACTTCAACTAGACTTTTTGCTCACACAATGATTCAATAACTAATACTTACGTGTCGTGTCACTGGCTCCTCGCTTATTACTCAATACTTCTTGTTCTTCCACTTCTATTTTGAATCGGGTTAAAGGCATATCATCTTCCGAATCTGATTCAGAATATTGGAGTGTTGATGTATTTTCCACATCAAAATTTTCTATGTCCATATTTTCCGGGTTAAGATCTGTATATTAAGAAAAAAAGTCCGTAACTATTACCTTTTTCTCTTTGAATGTCACACGCAGCTCATGGGAGGTACGCTCTCTGCGCCAAACATTTGATAATTTGTTATTAAAAACCTACAAAATGCTAGTGAATGAATACTACACTACTACTACATGGAGGTGATTGTTTCTATTGCTATTTGCTGCTTAAAGTCATCATTGGTGCTCTAGTGGCTGATTATTTTTGTTCTTTGTAAGTGTCTATTGCATACAATGGATTAAACTGAATATGAATAAAATAGGTATACAGAAATATAAAATAATTTAAGTAATATAAACACTCATTTTGTTTTAATTGCATAACCATGAAATTATTATCTAATCGTAAAACTTACGTCCACCTAGCTGTTCCTCCTCCGGCTCAATGACATCATCTAGTCTCTCACAAACAGCTGGTAATTCTTCTTTGACAGCAATGCTTTCAATATGGCTGACATCAACTATACTGATGTTCTCTACAGGAGTTACTGCAAGCCCACTGAAAAACTTTAGCTGGCCTCGGTTTACTGAAGTATTCGGCTGTAAGAGGTTATTACAGTATTTGGAAATTGTTCTTTATTGCACACACACACTAACAAGTACCAACAATTTTTATTTGTCCGTAATACTAAAGAAGTTCAACAAATCCTGAGCAGTCCGTGGGCTCTAGGTAGTATCACTAGGTATCACTTCTACACTTACTGAGTACCCTTACTAGTTGCAGAAGGCAGGTATTTAAATCAATATCTGTATATTCCCTTTTATTCAAACAAAATATTTCAAAGATAACCCAAAAATACTGATTTGCAGACAAATTATGCACACTAAACAAATTAAATTAAATGTAGTTTAACTTGTCAAACCCTGTGCGAAAGCCGACGTTAGCTTGGTATTCAAAATAATGGATGCAGTGAATGATGTTAAAAACAATAAACACAGTTGTTTCTTTTTTAAAAAAAAGATACATTTGAAAAAACTAATAATACTTAATGATTTATTCAAAACTGTTTTTTCATATTTCTTCTGTTTTGTAGGACATGATAGTTTAGTTAGTCAATTAGTTTCTTTGCACAGCATTCATTTCTCTGGTATGCAATCCTGGTGTACCGAAAGATTATACAGATATTCATTTAAAAATATTCCATTGCAGAACACCTCACCTCATTCATCATCTGAGCAAACAGCTCTTCTGCTTCCAGACATTTTCTCTGCAGTTGGCAGCATTGCTTTAGTTTAGCAAAGCACAAGAAACAAGCGAGCATCGGTCTTCTGTCTTCAGTTACAAACTGCAACATAACATATACCATTTGATTAACAATAGAATACCTCCCATACAATACATACTTGTTATGCTCTCCTACAGAGAAACATCCTGGAGTTTCAAAATAATCATTCTGGAGCACTGTACATGATCGTCATGATAGTCAGCTGTGAGCAGCTTATATATGTAATATATATTATATTACGGTAAAGTATAGTACTTACAGGAATATCAGTCAGCGTTTCATATAATTCATGCAAGTCCTTGTCGTCAACTAAGTACATACGAACATTCTCTACTAAACATATTCTGCACATTGGCAATTTTTCCATCTTTGAACTTATGAGAAAAACTTAGTTAACATGTAAATATGAAAAACAATGCTAAATCACGAGATAAACTCAGTAAATATCGTGTGATCGTAGGCACTTCTTTCGCGAAACTCTTGTAGCAGCCTGAGCAATGAGCCGTATATTCCTGGTTGTCAAGGAAGTTTATAGGAATTATTTTAATAGTTTTTTACAGTATTCAGTCTCTATAACGGTAGATGGTAACAAAATTAATAATAATATTAATATAATTATTGTAATCAAAACAAATCCATATGACTTATTATTATGACATCTGACATTTTAATGACAATGACATATTTTTCCTAATTCTTTATTTTTGGCTTGGAAACTAAGGTCTTTAAGCTAAGTCATAGAGTATAGTAAGTATTTATAGCTGCAGCTTGGCCAGAAGGAGTAGAAAAAAAATTGAGGTCAAAGTCAAATATTCGCTACTATCGTTTAGATGGTATCATTTATTCTACTTCATAAACGATCTTGATACTTTAATTTTTTTTTTTAATGTGAGAACAAGGAAAATCATTTAACTAGAGGCGTCTAGTTTTATAATTGATAAATAAAAAAGCTTTGGAAAGTTTAAACATCTTAATTACTAGGGATGCCCTTTAAGTTATGTCGTTTGAAATAATTACAGACAATTTATAAGATTATTACCATTTATTGTTTTTCAAAGAATACTCCACGATATTTAGTACAATTTTACATGCGTCCGAAACAGTTTTTAAAACATTTATTCCACTCTGAATTGGGGGTAGTCAAAATGACCACCCCCACTACACCAAAAATGAAAACCGCAAAACCACCGCCACCTGTACCCCCTAAATGTAGCATGAAGTTCAAATAAATAAATATATAGAAGCTGTTGACGAATATTCTTCTTGGATCTCCGATTATAACAATACCACTCTTTTTACAAGGTATTGTCTAATTTACGAAAGATTTACAAAATAAGTTTCTAACCTCTAATCCCATTAGACCGTACAACGGAACGTTAAAATGGGCACTTGATGACAACTAAAGCTGTCACAATTTATTGCCTATAGTGTAATATATTGTGCTACATCAGTAGAACGGAAAACCCTAAACAGACTCCGCACCCAGGTTGGCCGTAGCAAAGACAATCTCCACAGATGGGGGTTCTTCAGTGTTTGTGCGGCGTCTCTCCACAGATCATGTCCCATCTTCCATCCTGCACCACATGCCCTGTTGCTTGTTCTCGCGAGGACCTAATGACAGCATCAGTGGACGGCATTGCCGTGGCCGAGTACTGGGCCAGGCAAAGTATCTGACTGGTTTTGCCATCGACACGCTAAGAAGAAGTAGAACGGAATGTAAAATGGATGGCCAGTGGCCGGCGAGCCGGCCGGCTGCGCCCGCGGCGAGCGCCTCTCCCCGCGACCGCTGCCTCCGCCCGCTCTCGCCCGGCGCGTAGTGACGTCTGGCTCTGCACGCGTCGCGTCGTTAGAGATGTCCAAAGAGTGTCACTGTCTTTCGTTTCGGTTATTCATTTAATTTAATTTTGTGAATCAATTTTTTTTTTCAATTAGGTAATTTAAATATTTCGCCCAGAAATAGCGTAGGTAGCGGGGTTCCGTCGACCGCGCCTTACCTTAAGACTTGGTTAGGTTAGAAGGAATAAACACAGGCCCTGCCAACTACTTTGAGGTTATTATTTTCAAACCATCCAAAAGTAGGAGCCCCGCTTGGCACCTTTTAAGCAATGTTTGAGTGTTTTGAGGTTAGGTTACAAACAAATGATCGTTTTTCTCGGAAACGGCGAGTTAAATATAAAGATAAAGGACAATGGGCAAAAATGTATGGGACGTGGTACCCGCTCCAATAGTCATTATTAATATATCATTAAAAAGACATTTTGATGCATAAAAACGTCTACCTTGGCGCTTGTCGCTATTCACGTTTGGGAAGCAGTAATCTCCCTGAGTTTTATAAATGACAATTTACTAAAAAATATTTATATTAGTAAAAGGAAGCTAGGATAAGATTGACTTAGACGATGATGTAACACACTTAGGATTTTATTATTAAAAGAAATAAGAAAACAAGCGTTCTTCAAATAAAAATCATATATTTTAGCAATAAGTGAGTAGATTTAAAACATTACATATCACCATCAACTATAACAGCATTAAGGAAAGATGCCTCGCATAGCCTAGGTACCATACGATGGACACTATGTGTGCACAAGTGGCCGTCGTACGTCACCCGGTTAAACATGTGCAATATTGTTGCACAATAGTATTTGCATTGTTGATCAATATGTAACAAAAATATGTTTTTACACGGACATGTCGCGACTTGATTCGTCCACGCAAAAACCAGGCATCTTCGTGTATACCTTAGTCTGGAAGATCTTCAAGTAGGGAGCACTTGTACTTGTACACTCTGTACGTTTCAATTATATACAGACCATTTGATAAATGCTCGGCACAGTGAGATCTTGCCAGCTTGAGTTGGTATGTACCTAGCACTAGTAGAATTATATCCTTCTCCGTCACTGAAGGGAAGTTTTCTATCTGGCTCGCTTCTATCCTCTGAAAATCTATTCTTCTGTGATTTAAGACGTTTTCTCTCTACATACATATGCAGAAGATTCGAGGTATCTATTTTCTGCCTTATAATATTGACGAATTCGTCTGCGTGTATGCTATCCACGATGAGTTGGTGGAAGTGGTTCGTCATAGCTGCGGCTATCTTAAAATCGGTGAACATATTGGGCAGTGACTTATTAAAATATTTTTGCCGCAAGAGCTTAAAATCTCGCTTAAACCGGCCGTTTAGCACTTCCACAACCCACCGGCATAGCGTTACCGATCGAGCTTCGTTGGATTGTTCAGTGGTTCAGTGGTAAAATCGAGTTATGAAAGCACAAAAGAAACTCAAACAGCAGCTAAACGCCGTCACAAGCGCAATACGAACGATCGACTGACGCGGACACCGACGCCTCCCTCACTGCTCCTGCGCACACCCCACGCTCAGGAGCAGCGGGGCTCGAGTTAAAAGGAGGCCGGGTGCATGGTGAAGTCTTACGTAAAAGCATTATTAATAGAAAACATGAACGGAAAAATGCAGAAAATATTATCTTGGTACCTACTAATTTTTTTAAGTAGAGTAAGTGGTACCTTATATACTCGTATATGTATGTTTATCGCCGGGGGCATGGGACTGTCTAAACAGGTTACCGTGACCCGGGAACGCAAATGGCAACCGAAGGAATAGGGTTTTTATTAGTTAGTAAGACTGTTGTTTATCTCCAAACGCAATCAGATTTGAGACTGGCGGCTATAGTAAATATTGTTCCTCTTGGTAAGAGCTTTTAAACGACACTACAACCATATCTATTGGAGCAGGGTACCATTTTGCGCATTATCCTTTATTTGTCAAAACATGGGTATACATTTTAGCATGCAGGTTGTTATAAAATATCCGTCCATGTTTCACCCTTAAGGCGTGCAAATTTAAAGTTTACAATCATCACAATCATTTATCAACATTACAAATAAGTGAAACCAATTTATCAAGTAAATATATTAAAAAATCATCTGAATTAAATAAAAAATAACAAATCTCTATTAAATCATTAATAAAAATAAAAATTAAACAGATAATAATAAAATCATATTGTCAATAAAAAATGTCGGTATAAAAAAATGTCTTTTGATTATCATTAAAACGCAATAATAGTACATTAACAAAAGTCAGAGTAAAATAAAAAATGTCATACATAAAGAAGATTGGCGAGCTGGGTATCACATCAAAATCCAAACATACACAAATCTAGTTATATGCAACTTATGGGTCATATATCGTTAGTTATTTTCCAAACTAAAATACAATATTAGCAGTCCGGAGTAATTAAAAAACCATGATTTTAGGGTACAGTCCCGTTACGGAAACAAAACGCAATAATGCAATAGTACCTCGTCCTTTTTGTGAAGTCGGTAAAAACAAAACGCATAAAATAGGCTTATTGCGTCAGCTGTTACTTAGGTATGTCAAATACAAAAAAAATATAAACTGTCATGATATTTTTGTTTGACCCTGCCTAAACATAATTCGTCGTTCGTGTTATTTGTAATGTTGTCTGCATCTATAAATGAAGTGTGAACTCTTATTTTGTGCCGCCACGTTACTTTAGTACATTACAATTTGCGTTTAGTGTATAAACCTGCGCAGGACTGAAATAGGACTCTTATTTATTCTGTGAATGTTTTTCATGCTGTAGTTACTCAGGTACCCGCGAAACGAGACACAATAGTAAAACAATAACAGCGCGGTCTCATAGGACCGGTTGGGGATTCAAACGTTAACAATGTCAGCAGTTGATCTTCGGTGTATAAACTGTTATGTGCGCTTATCACGCCTTCGCCGATGTGTCTTGATTTGATCAGTTTAAAGGAGAAAACCGAAGCCATTATCGGCTACTGTTGTAATTGTAAAGTATGACTCAGAACCGTGGGCTGTTGTTCACATGTCATGAGTGTAGTCTGGTATTTATCTTACGATCGACACGAAGGAACAATCTCCCTGCGGTATTCCTTGACAATGTATTGTTACAATTATAATAAAAAAATGTTATAAATACTATGGTTTTGTTTTTTACCTGTTACGAGATGCCGCGTCATCACGAGGGGCAGCGCTGCATGAAGCAACGTATTCTAAATTCTCACAATGAAATGTGTATCTTTTCGCGTAGTAAATAAAGTTATATTTTGAGTCACTCTATTAAAATGTGCGCGCAGCGTCGCGTCTCGGTGTGAGCTGACCCTAACCACGTACGATTGAACGATGTGATTAAACACACATTCTTTAGAATGTCCTAATAGAAGCTTGTAAATCATCGCGCGAGCACAGGGTTTCGTCGATAAAACTAATCTCATCGTGCGACGAAATCACATCGTTCAATCGTATGATAGTTAGCTAAATAGGACGACGCTTAAGGGTCTGCCTTAAAACCTTGTCCAGAAGAAACGAAACGTTTCTTCTGGACAAGGTTTTAAGGAAGTTTAGAAACGTTTCGCGCGCTAGTAATATACTAGTAAGATACTAGCACAAATACGTCGCGTCTACAAGTATCGCGCGAATTCCAAATACGCGCGTAAATCGCGTGCACAACGCCAGACCCTCAACTCGCGCGTATTACACGCGAGTCGAGATACTAGGGACACCTTGTTGCGTCCAGTTAAACGCGCGAACTCCAGAGCGAGTGCACATATCCAGGGAAATTGAGCACCTACATTTGATACGGAATTGTTGAATGCTCTAGCGTTGATACGCTCTTTCTGGGCGCAACGGTCGCGCGTGATACGCACCAGAGAATCGCGATGAATTCGCCCCTTCTGGTCAAGCTCTAAGTTACATAATTAGGTAGGTACCTTGTATTATTTTTGGTGGTCCATTTTGAGGTTATGTCTATAAATCATTTTATATCCCCAACTCTAATGTAAGTCTTACCATTACATATTTTGTTATACTCTATTGTAGCATTCTAATCCATATATTCATTCTATTGAATGTTAAGCCTGTATGTGATACTGAAAGTACATGGGGTTTTGCCAATCTTCTTTATAACAAAATAATTAAGGATTATCATAACAATTAAATCAATATAATGTCAAATAGTGTCAGTCAAAAAGTCACTTAATTATACTGTAATAACACTTGTCTGTTAGTAAATCTCGAATCTTCTTTTTGAACAAGTTTATTGGTAATGTTTTATATGATTGAGGTATCCTACTAATATTATAAATGCGAAAGTTTGTGAGGATGGATGTATGTTTGTTACACTTTCACGCAAAAACGGCTAGACCGATTTGGTTGAAATTCGGTATGTAGATAGGTTATACCCTGGATTAACATATAGGCTATTTAGTTTTTATTTTTATTTCTTTCGGGCGAAGCCGCGGGCGGAAGCTAGTCCTACTAATATTATAAATGCGAAAGTTTGTGAGGATGGATGTATGTTTGTTACTCTTTCACTCAAAAACGGCTGGACCAATTTGGTTGAAATTTGGTATGTAGTTGGGTTATACCCTGGATTAACATATAGGCTATAGGAAAAAAAAAGAAGCGTGATCTTATTTATTCTTCGATTTTGTTGTTGCGGGCGAAGCCGCGGGCGGAAGCTAGTATATTATAAATGCGAAAGTTTGTGAGGATGGATGTATGTTTGTTACTCTTTCACGCAAAAACGGCTGGACCGATTTAGTTGAAATTTGGTACGTAGATAGGTTATACCCTGGATTAACCTGTGGCGCCCCGTGGGGACCGCCATTTTTTATTTTTTATTATTTATTTATTTATTTAATATTAATAAATTAATATAAATAATATTAATAATATAAACTGTTATTGCTCTGTTTCTGTTGCTTCTGTAATTATACTACTAGAGCATAATTTTTAATCGGTCAGGTTTTGGTGGCACAATTTTTTTCCAGCGGTTCTCAAAGTTAAAAGGTAATTACTTGTTTACTGGCACGTTTTTGTGCCACGGGGCTCTACAAGTTAACATATAGGATACTTTTATCCCGGTCAAAAGGAAAAAAAAAATGAAACTTAATCTTATTTATTCTTCAATTTTGTTATAGGCTGCTTTTTATCAACACACCACGCGGGTGAAGCCGCGGGCGAAAGCTAGTTTTATTATAAATTTTAGGAGCCATACAGAAAACGCTTTTGCTCATTAACGCAGTCTTTGATGAATGCGAACAAAGTTGATAATTGTCACGTCTGTTACGAGGGAAGATGCCAGCTAGCCGTGGAAATAGATGCTGGTTTAACCTAACAAATGTCGCAATTTCAAAAATATACAGCGATGGTAATGTCAACAATTTGTGTTTTTAGGGTTCCGTACCTCAAAAGGAAAAACCGGGCAAGTGCGAGTCGGACTCGCGCACTGAGGGTTCCGTAGTAACTTACCTATAAAAACAGTTCAATCGAACAATTCGACAGTCTCGAAATGTACGTTTTTTGCAGTATAAACGGACGAATCTTTTTTTCCCGTCACTTTACCAATTGAATTGAAAATTGATTTTTGCACAGCTTCAAGGGACCACGGACCCAATTATATTGTGTTAATTTCAACTCAATACCTCTAACTTACCTATGAATAAAGTTCTATTCTCGAATCGAGCGTTGAAGATTTTTCAAAAAAATAATTCTTGTGACGTAACAACAAATTTTCAGTTTTCAGACTTTTCCCTATATGAGTGCTATAAAACGTTGCTTCATGCCAAATTTCAAGATTCTAGGTCGACTGGAAGTACCCTTTAGGTTTTGATTCCCTTGCGAGTACTTGCGAGTTTCAAAATATGCAGCTTAAATTGCTGTTTCTTTTGATTGCGTTGACATAGAAGTTTGATTTTGTTACAGCTTAAAGGTATTATAGACCTGAGTATTTGGTATGAATTTCAATTTAATACCTCTACGCGTTTATGAGGAAATGGGTAGTAAGTTTAAAATTATTAAAAAAAAATATATTATGTGATGTAACTAAAAATTTATGGTTTTCGTAATTTTTCCTTTATCTATGCTATAAGACGTTGCTTCGTACCAAATTTCAAGATTCTGAGTTCACGGGAAGTACCCTGTAGGTTTTGATTCCCTTGCAAGTGTCGAAAATTTGCGGCATAAACGGCTGTATCTTTTGATTGCGTTGGCTTAGAAGTTTGCTTTTTTCACAGCTTCAAGGGACAGTAGACCTGAGTAATTGATATAATTTTCAGCCTCATACCTCCACGCGTTCCTGAGAAAAAGGGTCTTGACAGACGGACGGACAGACAGACGGACAACAAAGTGATCCTATAATAAGGGTTCCGTTTTTTCCTTTTGAGGTACGGAACCCTAAAAAACGGAACCCTTATAGGATCACTTTGTTGTCCGTCTGTCCGTCCGTCTGTCAAGACCCTTTTTCTCAGGAACGCGTGAAGGTATCAAGTTGAAATTAAAACCATATATTGAAATCCGCGGTCCCTTGAAGTTGTGCAAAAATCAAACTTGTAAGTTGACGGGAAAAAAAGATACGCCCGTTTATGTTGCAAAAAACGTACATTTCGACACTGTCAAAGGAATCAAAACTCATAGGGTGCTTCCCGTTGACCTAGAATCTTGAAATTTGGCACGAAGCAAGGTATTATAGCACTAATATTGGGAAAAGTCTGAAAACTGAAAATTTTTAGTTACGTCACAAGAAAAAAAAATTGAAAAGTCTTCAAGACTCGATTCGAGAATTAAACTGTTTTTATAGGTAGGTTGGTACGAAACCCTCAGTGCGCGAGTCCGACTCGCACTTGCCCGGTTTTTTATATAATGGCATACAGCTGTCGGTCGATTTCAAATTGAACATCGCCCGGATGCATCTCTTTTGGGCCTTAAATGCTATTGCTTTATCTGTGGAGTTTCCCCAAAATATAATACCGTACCGCAAACAACGACGCTACTAGACCATGGTACGCGGTTACTAAGGCATCTGTATTTAGCTCTGGGGCCAATTTATATAAGGCGTACGCAACAGAGCTTAGTCGTTTACATAGATATTCAATGTGTGCCTTCCAGTTCAATTTAGCGTCAATAATAATTCCTAGAAATTTTGTAGCGTCGACTATGTTAAGTGCAGTGTCCTCGTAAATTGCGTTAATGTCCAATCCAGTCTGGGTCCGTTGCCTAAAATGCATAATAGTTGTTTTATCAAGATTTATTTTTAGGTTGTTCCTGCTTAACCATGATATTATTGATGTCAAAGATTCGTTTATGTCAATTTCATATTCGTGTTTATTTTTACATGCTATTTAGTCATAGTGCTGTCGTCAGCAAAGAGAGTCATGGGGTGGTCAATAGCACTAGGCAGGTCATTGATATATATTATAAAGAGTAAAGCCCCGAGTACGCTACCTTGGGGAACACCGTATGTAGGAGTGCGTTCACTAGATACATAAATTACTTCTTTGTCTTAACATTAATTCTTTGAATTTGTATACTGTTTTCTATTAGTAAGGTACGAGTTACTGGTAATAAAGTTTAGTACGTTTCCCCTAATGCCATAAGCTTCTAATTTCTGTAGTAAAATACTGTGGTCAACGTGATCAAAAGCCTGCGTCATATCGCAGTAAACAGCACACACTGGGATTCTCTTGTCCATATTTGTCATAACTGTATTTAAAAAATCATAAATGGCCTTACTGGTTGACATTTTTTGCCTAAACCCCTTTTGCTCATTACTAAAAACCTTTTTTTCCTCGAGGTATGAGTGCAGTTTTTTGTAAAGATATTTTTCAAAAATTTTTGGACATTATCGGAATTAATACAATTGGTCTGTAATTAGCCATGGTTTCCCTATTGTTTTTCTTAAATAATGGTTTTACTATTGAAACTTTTAAAGCATCGGGATATACACCTGAGCTGATGCACAAGTTTATTAGGTAGCTTGTATGGCTCAGAGGTAGTTAATCACTTACAGTTGAGTTGTTGGATGTGAGTTGACGAAAACCACAGAGTTCACAATAATTGAGTTTATTCGTAAAAGTTACACTAAAGATTAGTTAGATGCTAATCCGCGGTAATAGCGCTACGGCAGCTATTGGTCAACTAAATATATTATAATAACAATTATAAAAGTAAACAAAACGAGTAGTAAAAAGTAGGTCGCGGCGTTAGCGATTTGCCTGTACGTGAACCGTACATAGCTTAAGTGGGTACAAATAGTCTCATGCCCGTTTTCACCAACAGCCCCTAAAATTTAAGTGTCTCTTACGCCAATATAATCACGGTTTTTGCATATTATAAAGTTATTATTCTGAATCAAAGTATGAAATCGAACACTTTTAAAGATGTCATACTTTAATTCAGAATAATAACTAATTAATAACTTGCAAAAACCGTGATTATATTGGCTTAAGAGACACTTAAATTTTAGGGGCTGTTGGTGAAAACGGGCATCAGACACATATTTTATAACCTTAGTTAAGTTTACCTTTTCGTGGGTGTGGTACTTGGGGGCGGGGACACCCCCCCCCTCCTCCCAGACTACCAACCCGTACCACCAACCTACCCCCCACTCCTGCAACCAAAAGTTATACCAAAATCTCTCAGTTGGGCTGGTTTCCTCACGTTGTTTTCCTTCATCGGTTTCAGCAAGTCAAATAGATAATAGATTAAGTAATTACGGAGATCCGAAATTTCCTTCCGGGGCCATAATCATGATCAGATCACTTCTACCATTTTCAACATCAGAACCATTATGTACCTAATATTTTTTTTTTAAGTTACTATAGAATTTATTAAACATAGATCTACCTAACCTTTTTCCCAACAATATTGGGGTCGGCTTCCTGAGGAGCTCGTGGCTAGATAATAACAGCCGCACAGGTCGATCTTCAAGGTTAAGCAACGCTTGCCTAGGTTGGTCTGTGGATGGGTGACCATCTTAACATAACGAGTTTCCTCCGTGCCTCGGAAAGGACGTTAAGCCGTAGGTCCCGGCTGTCATTTGTAGATCTTTGGCAGTCGTTACGGATAATCAGAAGCCAGTAAAAACTGACTCCAGTATTGCCACGAAGTACCGTGTTACCCCAGTTAATGGGTTGTGGAGGTCTGGTAGGCAGCCGCTCCTCGTAAAATACTGGTATTCAGCTAAATCCGGCTTGACTGGAAGCCGACCCCAATATAATTGGGAAAAGGCTAGGCAGATGATGTCTATGGTGACGTGTGTTACTTTGACCTGAACGCGGTTTTGCTGGATAAGCTAGACAGACTGCTTAACAACTGCATCCGGTTCATATTTAACCTGAGGAAATATGACCATGTTTCGAACTTCAGGTTGGAACTCAACTGGTTGCCTATTCGCCAGAGGAGAAATTTGCGCGCTCTGACGACTCTTTTCTCTCTACTCAATTCTCCCACGCCCCCAGCCTATCTCATAACTCATTTTCAGTTCCTATGTTCTTCGCACGCTAAGAATCTGCGTTCTACTAATAATCTCCTACTGCTCTGTCCTTCTCATACTTTTGATTTTGTCCATTCTTCTTTCTATATCCAGTCTATCCTTCTGTGGAATGCGCTTCCTCTCGATATCAAGACGGCCGAAAGTCGATATGCATTTAAGCGGAAATTGCGGAATTATTTTCTACACTAATGGCTGGATAGTAGGGTAAAATTGGGGGACCTGGATCAAGTAGATCCAGGTTCCCCCAATTTCACAATCATTTCATCCATACTCTCTATTCAAAAATGATATTTATATTCAGAAATCTCTCTATTCGAAATGATTTTTCTATTCAGAAATCTCTATTCGAAATGATTTTTCTATTCAGAAATCTCTACTAAAAATGATAATTCTATTCAAAATCTGTATTCAAAACGTTGCATCTACAGTATTCTTAAAATAATTTTACTGAACCAAGCATTGTAGATAGTATCTACTTAATTATATTTTTGTGATGAAATTACAAAATCTCTTCCTTTCACAGCGTTCAAATAAAAACATTGAGGATAATGTATAGCATGTTGCATCCAAGGATCGTCATAAATCTCCCAATCTTCTATAAACCCTCCACATGAAAAACATGCCGCTTTATCATTTATACCATTTCCAAAATAAAAGAATCCAGCGTCAGTCATTTCCATTACTAATCTTTTCTTTGAATTAATCGTCCCCCAGTAGTAATTAAATGAAAATTGACGCATTTTATGCGTGTTATACATGTCATATCGGGGTTTGTATTCATTTTGATACATGTTATATTTCGTCAATTCCTAGTTCTGGATACAGATAATTCTAAACGTATAATGACATCGTCCCAGCTGTTGTACCGACAACTTATAATGATTGGACAGGACAATGATTGGGAGGGGATACACATAAAACTCATAGATATATCTTAACTGATTATATAAATTAAACAAGAAAATATTGATTTTAATATTTTATTATCACAGCACCATTTCTTTAAACACAATACATTCTTCAAAGCACATACATGGTCATGATAAATACAGTTATACAAATCTTCAGAACATTTATATTGATCATACAAACTTATCAAACTAGAACAACCTTTATCTTCTAAATTAAAAATATTACTATTACTATTTTCTAAAATATGCTTTAACCACACAACTTTTTCTGAGCCTTTGACGTAAACACATTTATTCCTTAACATTTCCGTAATCAAAGTCTGATAATTGGAATATGACACAAATCCTTCACGCCAATGTATCTTTCTGTTACGTTCAATCCAACTAACTTGCTTTTTTTCTGGGTTCGTTAAATTGTTAAATGGAAATGGCGGCTTAATTAAAAATACTTGTATTTTTTTATTATACAAGATAGCGATTTCTTTTATTATAAATTCATTTGCTTCTGTTTTAAAGCCTTGAATATCAACAATAGCAATCATGATAGCCTGCGCACAATGTTGCTGAGAGGTTTGTATTCCACAAGTCGATCGTTTATAATTAAACAATATGCAGTCGTCTTATCTGGTATTGTTGTAGAACATTCAATTTCCAACCGCACGTCCACTGGACCAGTTTTTAGACTATCGTTTTGCCTTGAACAGTCTAATACAAAGAGGGGTGCTTTTTCCTTAAAGTCCTTTAAGTTAAGCAACGGGTCTGCTGGACAGTTGTAAAACGACTGACGAAATTTTGCATACATTTCGTATAATATACTGTATTTGTTCTCAGAAAACTTTAAACCCAAAGGTTCATATGGATAATACTGCGAATTCAAAAAGAGCGTTACGTTTGTCACTTCACAATGATCAAATAGTGAACTATCTTTAGTTTTATTATTTTTTCTATTAGTTTGTAAGCAAAAAATTACATATCTGGGTTTTTCCAATTGTGAAGCAGTCTTTACTGACCAAGAATGCTTTGTGGTTTTTGGTAATAAAGGATACTCATATAAATCCCAATTTCTGAAAGCCATCTGAATAGGTTTATCTCTTTCTAAATGTTTTAAAAGTGTCAGTCGCTCTCTATCTGATACTTTTATATGTGGCACTCTCCACTGAACTCTTTGTATATCTATTTGGAAATGTGCAATATCATCATTAAGGATAACACTGTTTAAGTTAGAGTTACTTCTATTCAATATAAGTTCATGTTTGCAATTTATGACAATTTTATTGTAATCCTCTGCAAACCCTAATACTTTATTTAATGGAATAACAGCACTAAAATGGCCATCACTTTGAAACCCCTCTAAGTTCCAGCCCCATAAGCCAGCAACTTTATTTTCTGCTTCATTTAATGAGATGTATGATTTTATTGTTGACGTTATTCCCGAATTTTTTATACGGTCTATTTCAATGCCATTCATTTCGTACCTGATGTCTTGAAACAAAGACATAACAGAGTTATTAGTGAACGTAACAGTTTTTTTGATTGGATTCCCATCTTTGCCGAAGAACTTTGCTTGTCCTTCGACATAAATTGAACTGGCTGATGGTAGCACGTATATGTCTTGCTGGTGTATGGGAATTCTGATTTCATCGTTTTCTCTAAAGCTGTTATTGTAGGGATTGTATGAATGGACTTCATAACTTTCGATCGATGTGTCAAAGGACGGCAATTCAGTAATCTGTAGTATATTCATACTTTTAACCCTAAAGCTTTAAGAAAATGTTTATTTGCTTCAGTTAATTTCTTAACTTTTTTTTTACGTCTTTGCACCTTGACAATCGCAGAAGAACTAAGACGTTTGGTTTTCACTAGAGTATTTTTATAGTATACAATCATTTTACTTTTCTTAAATGAAGACGTAATTGAATATGTTCTTCTCCAAAGTTAATACAGTGACCAAATTGATCAACAATCTTAACAGATATAGATGAAATTATGTTTTTGTTTACTGGAAAGTAAATAACGTTTTGCGGTATTTCCACACACCGATGATTTATTAGAGCAGTATCAGATACAAATTCATGAATGAAATGAGTCGGTAATCCGTTGCAGTACGAACCGTGAACAAGATCACATTCGATTCTAATCACAGATAGACTGCTGTTAATAATGGGAATATTTTGTCCTGAATGTAATACTGAAAAGTATAACAAACCGCACTCGTATTGATCAGCTAAATGTAGTGGTGGTTGAAAATATGTAACCAATTCCGATTTATTACCAGAGATGGTAACCGTAGTAGACATGCTTGCATACTGGACGCTTTTGTAAGATTCTGTTTATTTTATTCTTGCGCTATACCAGAAATTCTTCAAAAAATTTAAACAAAGGTGTCCGCAAATAAAAGGGTGATCACGTTGAATATTGTCATAATTATAGTGAACTTTGGAACCCACGTATTTTATAAACTCCTTAGGAGGTTTTAGATTTCCATAGCTGTCAAAATATTCAATATAATCATTGCATTTTCCATAGGCTACCCAATGAGAACCTGGATTTTTGGAGCTATCTAAATTAATAACTCCACATTCTTTTTTAAATGGTTGTTTAGGGAGCTGATCTCTCATAAAGACACCTCTAAAATAGGGAATATTATTTCCATAATTCAAAATGTCTAAATTAGTCAATGCTCGTTTGGGTAGCCGGCTTATTAGTTTTTTTCTTTCGATACAAAAATTCCGAGCCCATCTTTATGTGGTTTAAGGTGAAGTCCTTTTCCAATGCAGAGAGCCTCCATCTTTTCGTTGTGTCTTTTTGATTCAGCATACAACTTTTTTGCCATCTTGAATTCATTTATGGTTTTAGCTATACCAGCTGCACCGCCTGCTAAGGCTCCCGCCGCAGATAATCCCGCAAAAATAGGAATCAAAGGTAATACTCCACCAGATTTTGGTATAGGAATAACACGAGGAAGTTTAATGGATGAATCATTAGCTAGCTCTCTGGCAGCGGCCATAGCTAATTCTATTGCCACTTTTTTGCATTTCGGTTTTAATTTTTTCATATGTCTTTTCGTTCTGTTGATAACATTTTTTAATTTATTTTTCAACCCTTTTCCGGATGCAGTTTTTCGCAAACACTTTCTGGCACTTTTTTTAAGACCAGAACCAGTTTTAATTTTTGCTGAGATAGCACTGCTTACTAAACGTGCTGCCAGTTTTTCTCCTACACTCGCGTCCGGGGCAACTGCTCGCTCTTTTGCCATATTTAACAAAACTAAATCTGCCTTGAGACGATCTTTTAAGTTTGAAGACTTGTGATAGGCAATGTCGTGTTCCTTGCAATATTCGTCTAATTTATTAACACCTTGATCTCCACGTGTAAGCCTTTTAATTAATTTAGTGCCAGGTCCACAATAATTATATCCTGGTAAATGTAATTCAAATGGTAAATTGTTTATAAGACAATTTAGAAGACTGCTCTCTCCAATACCCATCATAAGACTGATGCATCACGAGTTGAACATTTAATAAATATTCGATTTTTCAATCCAACTGTTTTCAGAAGAAGACAAACCTAGCCATTTTACTAAAACTCTATTTCCTTTACTTCTGAGAACTTTTTCGACTAGATATAAATTGGGATGTTTTGTCTTTTGCAGCTCTTGAACATAAAATGCACCTAAAATGGGTTGGCTTCTGATTGCATCTTCAATTAAATAAGTGACAGGAGTTGTATTTTGTAGTTTTCTAATTTTAAATATTTCGGTCGACCAGTTGGGAGTATAACCTTTTTCAAACGTTCCTTTGTACTTACTGATACGTACATAATCACCCACTTTAAACTTACTTTTTATACTATCGGTTTTTAACAACCTGAAATATCTCTCCAATATGCGTTTTTTATTAAAATTATCCACGTTTGCTGGAATTTCATCAATAGTCCGATGATAGGTGTGATTGTATTTATAAACAACATTATCAAGAGTACTATCTATCCAATTATAGTTACCTTTTAAACTAAATTCCTTATACAGTTTAGACTTTAAGGTTCTGATAAATCGTTCCACTATTGATGCCTTTTTTGTTGAAAAGGTTGAATAATGGTTTATATAATAAGATTTCATAACTTTTTGGAACGTATTATTATAAAATTCGGTTCCATTGTCCGTTTGCAGATTTTTGGGAACACGCCCTTTTTTTAACAAAATCTTGAAAGAGTTGCATACAACATCTTTGGTTTTACTTTTCAAAGGATAGGCCCAAGCGTATTTTGAAAATGTATCAATGACAGTAAGAATAAATCGATAATTTTTATTTTCTTTAGAAATTGATTGCATATCAATCAAGTCTGCCTGCCAAAGGTCATCTATATCTATCATAATAACATGTCTTCGTGGAAAGTTTACCCTCGCATTTTTGTGAATTTCATTTACCACATCGGCCTTACTCATATTCAGAATTAAGCATAATATGAACATGTGTCTTGAATCCAGCAATGATACTGAATGAAAATTATGTTATTGCAACTATTTATTCTTTGATTATGTCAGCTTCTTTTAATTCTTCAATTATCGATAAAATTTCATTATCATGGTTTGTATTGCCAGCATCCCTTGAAGCAACTAATAGTTTCAGTCTCTCAACCAATTCGTTAGGATCGTCCCAATATACCAGGTCAGTATTATTTTTATATTTCTTTAAGATTGGCAAGTATCCCCCAAGTTTAGTGTGAATATTATCATTTAACGTTTCGGAAAATAATGGTTTGATTATTTCACGATATTTTATTCCTTTATCACCCTTTATTTGGCCTCTAGGATTGAAGTCTCTCTTATGAGCATTTGTATAATGCAATATATCCTTGTAGACAAGTTTATCTCTGCTGGATATTAGTTTTAAATCAGGTTTTTTTCTTAGTAAAAGTTCTTTCAGACCAGGAGTTAAATTGTAGGATTTATCGCCGATTTTAAACAAAATTACATTATCATTATTCAAACTGTCAATTTTAGAAAACGATACTACTGAATTTCCCATCAAAAAAATTTTGTTTTCACTTCTTATTCCAAACGGTATATTTACGCCGTCATAAATATCATTGATATCCTGACCCTCTAATGAAATTTCTAAATCATCTGGTAATTCTATTATAGAAGATTTTTTAACCAATCGTGCAGAATTTAGTTTCGGCTCGTAACAGTCCTCAAACTTTGTAGATGAGCTAGTATTAATTTCATCTAATTCAATATCTCCAGAATTAGTGAGTGTTGTATTTTCTAAATGTTTTATTTTTTCCATAGTTATATTCGAATCAACTAGAGTTTTAAGAGGGTCTGTGACAGGCTTTAGCATTTTATCGAGTGATAAGTTCATTGAGTGTTCCTGGTCCTTCATTTGTTTTATTTTATTCTTTATGGAGTCTACAGACTTCATTAATTCTATTTTAATATTTTTCTCCATGTTATATTATGCCAACTGTGTTCAGCTAAAGAACAAATTACACTGAATTTAATTTTGCATGTTAAGTACTTATAAACCATCAGTCAAATTTAATAAATACATCAAAATTCTGTCTGTACCTTCCGTTATTTAAGGACGATTCTTTATTAATAAGTAGAAAATTGAAAGGTATACTCCAAACTGTTTGACAAATATTTCTGAATTCTTTCCATTGTAAATCAGAACTAACATGCTCTTCATAAATATGTTTTAAATTCACATCATCTTGTTTGAAAATAATAAGAAAATTAACATTGTCACGCAACAATTGCTTCGGAATTTTAGAATAGGTTTGAGATAAATAGAAACAATCTATATGTTTATGTCTACCCATACAAAAATAATTGCGGATATTTAATTGATTTTCACACGCAATATCATCAAAAACAAACACAGAATTTGTTAAAGCTTCACTCAGAGAAATAACATCTTTATCATCACTGAACTAGTAAAAGTCAATCTGTGGCACTCTTTTTAATACTTCGGTCAAGAAACGGTATTTTGGTTGAAAAGAAGTTTTAGAGTAAAGATAAAGATTTTTAAATTTGAGCCCATTTTCATGTAGCAGTAAACTAATCATAACATTCGTTTTACCACAGTTTGATGGACCACATATTATACAGCGAATGGTATTTGGCAATAATGCGCTATGTCTGATGTGGTGAACAGAGTCACTTAATCTTATATTATTAATACTGAGAGATATGGGTTGTTTGATCAACTTCATTGTGTATATTAATCTAATTACCACCTAACGTACACTTATATACTCGTTACTAACCTCATCATAGAGCAAGCATAAACGTTTAGGAAATTGAACACGTTAGAATAAAAGTCCATTGTTTGAGACATATTATTTTAATATAACTTTTAGTATGCATACAAAAATCGTAATAGTAGCGTAATATATTTATTTATAGTACATACCTTATCCTTAAGTAATTATCATACATTTCTTTACAATACATTAATTTATTCTTATTTTTGTATTTTAAATCATATATTTCAAATGAATGTAATTTAGAACAGTGGTTGTCAAGATGTAGATTATATAATAATTATAATAATAATTTGTGCTCCATTTAACATAATACGATCAATAAAAAGTTTAACGAACAGTTTTTAGATCATCGCATCACAATACCCCCAAGGCAAGGTGTGAATGTGATCTGAAAGTATCTGAACTTTGTCATCGTTTCTATTTAAGACTTGCTTACTAACTTGTTGTGAGTACAATATATGTTTGACAGATCTTATAATATTCATTTTTAAAGATTGAGTTTTATCTAATAACAAAGAATCATTGTAATTACTTTGTTTTAAATGCTTAGTAACGGATTTAGACATACCTTTCGCTTTTGTTATCCGTGTGTTTAAACTGCTAATGCAATACAGTTTTGCTCGTAAACCTGTAAATTCTGTTATTACGTCACCCCCCATTTCGTCCTTAAATAAGCCAGGGATTTTTGAGTTCATTCTTGGTATGTTATATTGATTATCTATTGAGAAATTACTAGTATCAAAATATGTTAAATTTTCTTGCATATCATGATAAAAGTCATCTGTATGAATTAAATAAAGTAAACTATCGGTATCTGTATAACATAATTCAATTTTATCCCCATATTTCTTTTTTATAAAATCATAATGAAATTGATATAAATGTTGTTTGGCGTACTCCAAAACTGTAAATCCGATGTAAATTGGTCGGTCTAATATTATTTTATCCCGATTTAATTGTATAGCTGCAAAATCCTCTGCAAATATGGACACACTATTAAAATTAGGTTTTGAAATCAATTTTTGTGCACAAAGTTTCTTATTCGTGAAGTTTTTCTTATCATCCCATTTGGTTACTAGTTTTATGTCAACTTGTTTCCTCTTATTTTCTATAGTTTTGCCAAATATAGCATTATTTAAAAGTTTAAAAAAATCTTTTTCAAAAGAAGTTTTAGATGCCATACGCCGATTGGTATTAAGATCTATGTATTTTTTTAAGTAATCATCTTGTCTAAAACTTAGTATGCGATGAACTTTTTTTAAAATCAAGCCATTTTTTATGCATTGTTTTAAATGTATGTAATGAATAACATAATTTAATTTATCATAAAGATTAGCAATTAACTTAGCTGATTTCCCTCCTAGAGGTACAAATTTCTCTGCAGCAAATGGTAAGTCTTTATGCCGATCGTGAATACAATCTGGGTAATATAAATCTACTTCTAAAATAAAACCATAAAAACTGTCATCTGATACATGCAATACATTAAAGCTGTCAATTTCATGCTGAGTTAAAAATCTGAATTCTGAAATAGGCAGTTTTTTAGTCATTGCATAACCGTAAAGATTATTGCAATCTAGATACATCAAATAACTCGAGGGTTTTAAATCATTATAATGAGGTAAATACTTATTATTTGCCTTAGCATGACGGAGGAAACATTGTGCCAAGCCCCCTCGTATACCTTTTTCAATAAATGTATAAATTTCTAAGTCACTAATGAGCTCTAATTCAACGTTAGTGCATAGAAGCATAGCGTCCCAGCTCAGACTAGGTGAAGTCACGTAGTGAGCAGGATCCAGTTTGTAAAAATTTAAACTCGTGTCTCTGAATTTTTCAAATATATCGCATAACAACAAAACATCGCATTTCAAATACAGATCACTGTATTCACCAAGCGTTGTGATCTTAAAATTGTTCCAAATATCTTGGGCGTGAGCATATTCATCATCTGATAGAGATTCCATAGTTAAACTATTATAAAAACTGGACTTTGGGGGTAGTTGATTTTCATCAAATTTTGACCAGTCGTTCATATAATCATATGGATAAATACCTTTCTTGCATAATAAATTAAGTTTAGTTTTATCCGTAAATTCTCTTGATAAATAAACAAAATCTTTTTCTGACAAGCTTTTACTTAAAGAATCTAAGCTTGAGCTAAGAAAATGAAATGAATCAATAAACTTAATCTGTACTGAACGAGTACCTTTCTTTGTCTCAATTAGCTTAGTTATTGTAAGATATTTTTCTTTAGTTTTTGGGATTAGTTTAATTGAACTTTCATATTTAGCCAACTCTCTTATAAATATATGCGAGTCATAACCACTTAGATTATGAAATACTACCGGTATGAATGGACACACTTTATACATCAAATTACAATGTGAGTGCGCTGCCCCTCGATACTCGGAAGTAATATGATCATGATCTTGAACTTTATCTCCGGACAATGACTTATTACATATATGACACTTAGTCGCATTTCGATATTCTCGTTCTTGATTATAAGTTAAAGGTTTCATTGATAAATGAGTAAACAAAACTTTGTTTACTCATTTTTTTACGTCTTTTACTAAACGTTTAATAAAGATTTCGACGCAATCTATGCCTCTGTACGTGACTAACTTGTTAAGTTTGTTGTCATGACAACAACATATGTAATAAGCAAAACTTGAAGGTTGATGCATTTTTAGTGTCTTAGTATTTTTAGAAATATTTTCATTACAGTTTATTAGCAAACTCTCAAAATCAGCATAAATAATAAAATTAATTTTCAGTTTTCTTTCATAATGTTTAAATTTCAATATTGTATTTTTTTCCGGTAGTATAGTTAGTATTTTGGAGCAAGTGTGAGAAACATATTTCTTTTCATTTGTAAAAAATTGTAAACAAGAATCGCATAAAAAAACTTTGCCATGATGATGAGTAACCTGGCGTCGCACTAATCGTATAAGATCTTTTATTAAACAGTAATGTCCTTTACTATTCCGTTCAAAGTATAATAAATTAACATGTTTTTCTTTTTTCTTATTCGTCATGTATAACGGGCCAGTAACAATGTATTTGTTATCTAGCCCATAAATGGTAACGCTTATTGTAGGATTTAACCGTTCAAAAAGTTTGATGTCATTTTGTGAAGGAGGAAATAACATTCCTTGAATATTGAGAACTTGGCTATAATGAGGATAGGATGTCGTTCTGCACACATTATTTGCACGAGGAAATAATGCGGCTACGACGCACCATAAGAAACAATGCTCGTCATTATTACGTAAATTCAGACAACTTTTAGTATTTTTTATTACTGAGGGCAACTCTATATACGTGCCGCCTCTCATGGGGCAATATTTACATATATTAATCTCAATATGACTTAGCGAAAGATATGTCCATCCTGACTGTACATGTTCAAATTCAGACATTTTGTGCATAAGTACATATACTTTATTCAAAAAGAAATCATGTATATTAGTATTTTTATAAATAATATCATACTTAGTGTTAAAAGATTTCAGTTCTATTTGTTCTTCGTCAGCTTTTAGCAGAATAAACTTAGCAAAAAGCTCAAAATTTACTTTTATGCAATCATACTTTTTCAATATCATAGTTATTAATTTATCAATATCTGGATGTACAGAATTCAGGATCGCCTCAGGAGTGAGGTGCTCGTCATCCCGAGGTGTACATATGTGAGTATTACTCAGGATCGCCTCACGAGTGAGGTGCTCGTCATCCTGAGGTATACATGTCTGACTATTACTCGGGATCGCCTCACGAGTGAGGTGCTCGTCATCCTGAGGTATACATGTCTGACTATTACTCGGGATCGCCTCACGAGTGAGATGCTCGTCATCCTGAGCTAAGTTCAGACGAAAAGTTACTATTCTATTTTTAAATGCTGTTGTTACAATAAAAATATTTTTAAATTCAGTACTCAATAAGCTATTTTTCTTGTGTATATTAGTTCTCTTATGATATGCATACTGATTTCGTGGTATTTCAGTTTCACATTTAGTACAATTCACAATTTTACTAAATGGTCTTGTTGATGGTGTTCTGTGATCTCTGGACTGTACAACTGTGAAAATAATACATTGGATTTAAATAGGATAATATTTTATTTATTAATTGATTATATTTAGGTACAAGTATTCAGATATTATAAAAGATTACTAATAATATTATATGTATAGCAGTTATTCTGTAATTTACAAGTATTTTTACATATGTTTGTGTAAAAACAAGTTAGAATACACAGTGAGTTCTAATAATAGGAATTTATAAGGGTAGCTGGACAATTATGAAAATCTTTTTCAACTGAGGACGTAAATCCTTTTAGATGGCGCCACATCACCGTTTCCGCATCAACTTTTGTTTTAATCGTAACTATTGAATGGCGCCACCTATTTATTGGTGGTACGTCTACGATTTCATTACAATTATATATTTTTACTTCTACGTAATACGGTCCCTGCTTTGTTTCGCTTATTTATCTAGCATAGCCTTTGCTAACCCTCTTAGTAAAATAAGAATGAAGAGGAGACGGTGTTTTACCAGTTGATGTGGTCGGATTCACAGATGAATCCTCTTCATCGCTCTCACTACCGAACAGGTCCCGAGCAGTTAGCTTGTTGTTGGTTAACGGCACCGGTTGTATTCTTGGCTTCTTAGATCCATGCGTTTTAGATCTATCGATTCGATCAGTTTTGGGTCGCTTGTTTGCGGTCGATTTTTCGAGTCGAGTCGAAGAAGATGACGATTTCTGCTGCTTTGACTGCGTCTCGATTTCTGACTCTTCATCTGACGAAAACAGTTGAGGCAACGTAGATGAAGTTGACTTGGACCTGAAACAATATAATTTAAAATATTACATTAACCTGATATATGGAGATGGAGAAGGATATGATAAAACTTAATGGAGGATTTATTTATGTCACTCCGTTAAACTTGGAATTCAAAATATAAAATTAACATTAGAAACACGGGGAGTATCTAATTTATAGATTATGAGATTCCACCAAAAGCCGGATAAGAAAAAGTTTGTATCATTCATTAATTTATTTTCATTCAATCATTCATTCAATCATTGTATTTTTTTTTTCATATGTCCGTTCAATCTTTCATTCACTTATGCATTCATACATTCAATAATTACAACCATTCAATTATTTATTCAATCATTCCCTCCATCATTTGTGCATTCATTCGTTTATTAATTCATTCATATATACATTCGATCATTCACTCATGCATGCATTCATTCAATCATTCGCTCGTATATTCATTCATTCATTCATTCATTCACAGAATAAACCTCGTGATGACACATTTAAACACATCAAAATAACATAAAATATTAATTATGAACTACTTACATTTTGCAGATTTCTGATTCTGGTTGAAGCGTAGATGTTGGTAGCGTTGAAGGTGATGACTGTTTCCCTCGGGAGAGCAGTTTGTGATTTTGTCTGGCATCGATGCACTTTATATACAGCAAAATTATGACGATGTACTACCAAATATGTCGTCTAAAAGATGTATGCTTATATTGCAAAAACAAGATATCATATTAGTTATTGATTATGTTATACTATTCAAGTACCATGGCTTCACTCGTTCTAATTATTTATCGTACCTGCTTTGCTTTTCATACAATAAAAACTTCAACAAACAAACAAATCTACTGACACCATAATCAATATAGTGACTTACTTTTAGCATCAAGTAATAGTAGAACTCTGTCAGCATTTTGTCCAAATACAGATTCATTAGGCTAAGAACTCACGGAGCGATTTTCGCCCGCGACCGCCGCGGTCGTGGAACTGCGGTTTTATTTCAAAACTCACGAGAACGGTTATTTGCGTGGTTACGCAGCCGCCGCGGTTGCGATCATCGCCCGCAGACGTGGCGGGCGATGACCGCAAGATGGGCGGTTGCAAAATAGTGTTGGATTTCTGTACCTCCAGCCGCCCGCCGGCCCCCGCGGTCGCCCGCCAACCGACCGCAGAGCGCGCGGGCGCCACCCGCCGAGGCTGCGGGTGACCGCGACCCGCACGTCTACTAGTTGCCCGCCGGCACAGCGGGAACCGCAAACAACCGCGTACACCGCGGGCGTAAAACGCGTCGTGAGTTGTGCTTTAGTTTTTTACATATGTATCTGCATTCTATAGAAGCTGCGGGCCCGCAACCGCGGCGGCCGCGGGCGAAAATCGCTCCGTGAGTTCTTAGCCTTAGGGTAAGAGCACACATTGTTGGCTACATTTTTTTTTTTTAATCAATTACTTTATTGTATTACATTATTAATGTGTAATAAGTAAGGCTGACCAGTGTAAAAACACCCTAAATTGAAGTGATACATACTATTATATTCAACTCAGCATTACGTTATTTTGAACTCTATCAACAACGAAATATTTTATATATAAATCGGGTAAAATAAGAAAAAAAATCATTTCAGTTCTTCCATTCTTTTAGCGTGCTACTGCTACTGTTATATTTTACAATGTCTGTAAGTACCTAATTTTACAAAATATTTTACTTATAATTATATAGAATATACTTAATAATAAAAAATAATGTATTCTGTTTCAGATACCGGGTTGGGTTTATTCACCAATTTCACCACCGTTAATGATAGAACCTGATGCGATTGATAAAGTTGTAAATTACTTGGATGAGGAAGAACGACAACGAAACCCGTGTGATACAAATACAACTAATAATAAGGAGTTGATAAGTTTTTACAAAACGGTTTCGACCGGTGGCACTAAAGTTATACGGATCGAAATTTACGACGCAAACCAATTAAAGAGTAATTCTATGTGCCAGTGCAGTGCTGAAAGGACCATGGGGGATTTTATATGTACCCCGTCCCCACCCTTCAACAGTCATGGGATGTGTCTTGATTTGTTCACTAGGACCCAGAAAAGTCTAAAGTACCTGTGTTAGTTTCAAAATCAATTGGGTTTATTTAAAAAAAACACCAAAAAATATATTTTATTTTTCAACTAAAATAATTTTTTTCTACAAACAAAAAGCATATTTTCACGTAAACAAATGACGATTCTATACAAAAAAAATATATTTGGTTCTCAAAGGAACATCTTTGAGTAATCTCAAAGATTTTCACTCAAAGAGTTTTTACTGCGTTACGTTACTGAATTTATACTGCAACAAAATGCACTAGGTGTTCATTCTAGATAGCTCTCGGTAAAACCTCTTTTAAAAGATTTCTAACTTAGGTTAGGTTGGAAAAACTCTTTTTTTCTCTTGACTCCTGGAGCAGATTTTGAAACGCTTCGGTTTTCTAAGTAGTATTGGCCTGAGGAACAAAATGCACTAGGTGTTCATTCTGGGCAGCACTTGGTCGAAGTTCCCTTAAAAGATTTCTAACTTAGGTTAGGTTAGGTTGGAAAAACTCTTTTTTCTCTCTTGACTCCTGGAGCAGATTTTGGTACGCTTCGGTTTTCTGATTAGTATTGGCCTGAGGAACAAAATGCACCAGGTGTTCATTCTGGGCAGCACTTGGTCCAAATTCCATACAATGATACAAAGATTGGCAATGTCCTTACACTTGTTTCAATTCTGTTGGATGGTAGGTACGTTTCCTTTAATTGAAAACATTATTATGATCGCCATATTCTAACCCTATTTATTGCACACTAACGAAATGTGTACATAAAAGAGAAAAAATATATAAAAAACAATATATTATAAAACCCTATAAAACCTAAACCCCACGCATTTGACATATGTCACCGTAGTAAAAAGTTCTCTATTCTAGTAGATCTTTCAAATGACACGTGTTTCGAATCTGTTGGTTGGTGGGGACGTTTCTTCCCATGGTCCTTTGTGTTCAGCATATTGTAAAGAGCATTTACACTGATAACATCTACTTACGTGTCAAAGACATGCTACCATACTTAAACAATACTTTTTATCAATCCTTGTAAAAAGAAAAACGGATCACCTACGAGCTTCTGGATTTCCTACTGCATGTGTTATTTCTAATTATTTTGTTGAATTATTGTAAATATTTTGTTTATTTCATTTGTAATAATTATATGAACTAATAAATACTTGCTTATTCATTGCAATAACGTAGTTTCATTACAGAAGCTGTAAAATTAAATCATCGTAAGAATCTAAGTACCTTTATTCTCATTATTTTAATGTCATTCACTAAATAATGTCCATTGAAAAAAAACCGTTAGTCATTAAAGCAAACATTGTGTTATAAATATCATGTAGCAACAATGCTCGTCCATTCATGAGATCATAGCTGCATTGAACAGATCGAGTATCTAATTTTGCTAACTAAAATAATATCAGGTACTCGAAACTGAGCACATGTGTAAATGATTGAGTTTAATGAATATAAAGATTACCAATTAGAATAGAAAGTATGAAATAATATTTGAAAGTTGACAATAGAGATTTCTGAAGAGAAATATCGTTTCGAATAGAGAGATTTCTGAATATAAATATCATTTTTGAATAGAGAGTATGGATGAAATGATTGTGAAATTGGGGGAACCTGGATCTACTTGATCCAGGTCCCCCAATTTTACCCTACTCTGGATCGTCTCAAAATTTTCATTTCCTAACTTCTCATTAGTATATGTATATATGTATTTATTATATTAAATATATATGTATGTTTATTTTAATTCTATTATGTATACTCCTTATACTTACTCTGTTTCTACTTACATTTTCTTTTTATGCACCTACCATATTATCTCTTCACCACCCTAGGTTGACTGGTAGAGAATGCCTATGGCATTAAGTCCGCCTTTGTACATTGAGTTGGATGAAGACTAAATAAATAAATATAATATTTGAGGAGTTCCCTCGATTCCTCACACATCCCATAATCGGTACTAGCTTTTGAAATACAGATATTTGTAGCAAACGAGACGAAGTGCCGAGGTAATAAACAGATTAAAAAATGATGACAAAAAAGAAAAAATGAATTGAGAATAAGTAATATACTTATTTTTAAAGTCAGTTATAACGTGCGTTTGTTTCGCCGCAGTGCGCGGCCCCATCCGTTTATTCCACTTAGCGATAAAATAAACGCACCTTCCACGGCAACAAGGCAGTATGCGCTAGGCCCAATTCTTTATCGTAGCCTATTTAACATACAAGCTCTCTACTAGTGAAATTTTCGTCAAAATCAGTCCAGCTGTTTCGGAAATTTTCTGGATTAGATTCGCGCTTGACCGCTATCTCACCTGATGGAAAGTGAAGATGCGGTCGACGATGGATCGCGCTTACATAGAAGTAACCTATTCACTCTTATTTAAATCACTTCATTTCATTTTTCAGACGTTTTATTTATATATACAGTAAATAAAACCATTAAAATATTGAATAGGCCTTTGCCTAGCAGTGAGACAGTACAGGCTAGGTATAATAATAAATTATTGAAAGCACCTATTATTTCAACTGGTCTCTTGGGCCCCGTGGGGACCGCCATTATTTTTATATTTTTATATAAATAATATTAAAAAAATTAATATTAATAATATAAACTGTTATTGCTCCGTTTTTGTTGCTTCTCTATCTAAACTTCTACTATACAAGTACAGTTTCAATCGGTCCCCAGACCCCGGACCGCTGGCACAAATTTGTGAAAGTCACAAAGTAATCTCCTCAACCTCAAACGTAAAAGGTAATACCTATTTGTTTACTGGCACGTTTTCGTGCCACGGGGCTCAAGAGGTTTTACAATAATTGGTATTAAAAAAAAAACATAAATAGAATAATACTAATATTATTTTTATAGTAAAAAGGAATTCAATAAAAACATAATAAAGTGGCAACATTACTTCGCGTCCTGCCATTGGATGCGATACAAAGGAGACGGGAAAGGATATAACGTTTGATGACGCTACGCCATTGCGAATGCGATAAGACTCAACACTGTCTGGCAATGGAGATTTAAAAGCAAACAAAATTAGTGTGAGATGTTTGTTATAAATTGTGTTTTATGTGTTTGTGTCGAAATATACAAGTCATGGACTGAAAAGCCGACCTTGAGGACAGATAATATGTGATTTAGTGATCACCCGATTGTTTTTCAATTGTGGAAAGTTTTCCCAGAACATACAGCTAAAAAAAAAGTTTTATGAAACGGTAATTACTACACTTGAGAGTAAAAAAATCGCACATGGCTTGTAATTTGGTTTAATACCGATATTTCCTTAATTACTCAGATACCCGCGAAACGAGACACAATAGTAAAACAATAACAGCGCGGTCTCATTGGACCGGTTGGGGATTCAAACGTTAAATCCAAAGACATTGATAATTTATTAGACTAAATCAAAGGATGTAAGGTTAGCTTTACAAAAACACAATATTAAGATCATTGACTTTCACGTAATTCACAAAAACCAATCGTACAGACAATTTCCCAAATTCCTTTTTGTGCAACAAAAGGTGTGTTTTTTAAAATTTTTACTCATTATCCGTCAACGTGATATGTCCCTACTGGAAGCAGATGGATTTACCACAAAAATATGGGTACCACGCCCGCAGAAGCGGTTCAAGTTATTACCTTGCCCAAAACATGCCATAAACCAAATGAAGTTGCTCGACAGCAAAATTTTAGCCGCTTCCCAGATCTTCGGATAAACCAAAGGTTTCAAGAGACCAGTGAGCATATTCGGCGACTAGGACCTGACCGGTAGCGCGTAGGATCAGGGCGTGATGATCGCTTTGTTGTAACAATTACTTTGAGAAATCGGCTATCGAATGCGATTGAAGTGGGACAAAAGCTTTAAGAAGTTCGCAATGTCAGTATAAATCAGTGGACATTTAGAAAAGGACTGGATGAAGCAGTTCTGACTGCACATCATCCAGCAAATGGTGCCAAACTGACCACAGCTCCAAAACAAGCCCGGTGACAATTTGCCACGGTACACTTAAATTACGTGTATGACTAATGGCAAACTGTAGGGTTTTTTTTTAACTGCAGAATGACTTACATGACCATGATGGACGCTTTAGGATCCACAGAAGGTCATCAGACTAATTTTAACACTGCTGCATAAGCAATCATGTTGGAGGCGTTTTGGGGTGGCATAATGTTGTACGGTAAAACTGACTTGTATTCATACACTGGGACAAATACCTGCCCGATATCGAGAGGGTTGATGGCTCTACGATACGTCAAATCAATCAATCAATCAATCTGTGAAGCTGCTCGTGTTACATATGGTAATTTTTTTTTCTAAATGCTCGATAACACCAGATTGCATGTCGCTAGAGCAGTTGGACACTACATGGAAAACTTTGGAATCATCGTGATAGTGAGGCTAGTGCGTAGTTCTGATCTTAATCCAATTGTTCATACCTGGAATGACCTTAAAAGAAGAGTTAGGGTAAAAAACCCGGTTCTTCGCGACTCTAAGAGGGTCAATTTGTCATTGACGAGGAGTGGATGGTTATACCATACAATCTATTTTCTATTTCTATTTTTTATATTATAAAGAGGTAAAATTTGTAAGTTTGTATGTAGGGGGTAATCTCTGGAACTACTGGTCCGATTTGAAAAATTCTTTCAGTGTTAGATAGCCCATTTATCGAGGAATGCTATAGGCTATATACCATCACGCTACGACCCACGGGAGCGGAGCAGTAACGAAAAATGCGGGTGAAACCGCAGGGGACAGCTAGTTTCATGATAAAATTAATACGGTCGATCGATTAACAGCTGTAATTAAGGCTAAGAGAGGGGAATACACTCTATTAATGAACTGGTTAACCAACAATTTTAAGTTTAACTCTCATTCTTTCATAAGTGAAATTTGGTAATTTTACCCTTATGTTGGATATTGTGCTCTCAAACTTTTCAAGGGTATTTTTTTACACTGTATTACACATCATTAGAAAGATAAAGAAATGGTCTTTCAACTTGTGTATGCATTTCTTTCGAAAGCTATTCACATTCATGACAAAAACTGTCTTAACATAACAAGTCATCATGTGCGAGTTTTTTCCTCTCGAGTGTATATCTATGCATATTGTTGCTATGTAAATAAATTATATTCAATGTAATTTGATTGAAATAAATGTAATACTTACAAGAAAAAACAAAATAAACTTGATATTATTGCTGATATTATATTATTATGTTATGTTAATTAAAATTGACTATGATTAATGTGTTTTACTTTACAGATTTATGCATAGTACGGAAAACCAGTGTAAAAAACACAAAAATAAATAAAAAATTAATCATTCCTATTATCAAAACTATGCTGGCTATGATGGCTACTGGCAAGTGTGCGCACGAATATGACGTGTTAAATTAGCCTTATTACTAAAACAAAGCTGACATTCGTCACATTTGAAAGGTTTCTCGCCAGTGTGTGTACGAATGTGATTTGTTAAATCGCTCTTTTGACTAAAACAACGCTCACAATTCTTACACTTGTAAGGTTTCTCGCCAGTATGCTTACGAATGTGACGTGTTAACTGACTCTTTCTACTAAAACAAAGCTGACATTCGTCACATTTGATAGGTTTCTCGCCAGTGTGTGTACGAATGTGACTTATTAAATCGCTCTTTTTACTGAAACAACGCTGACATTCTTCACACATGTAAGGTTTTTCACCAGTATGCGTACGAATGTGACTACTTAAATCACTCTTTTTACTAAAACAACGCCCACATTCTTCACACATGTAAGGTTTTTCACCAGTGTGCGTACGAATGTGACTAGTTAAATGACCCTTATTACTAAAACAAAGCTGACATTCGTCACATTGGAAAGGTTTCTCGCCAGTGTGTGTACGAATGTGACGTGTTAAATAACTCTTATTAATAAAAAAAAGCTGACATTTGTCACATTTGTAAGGTTTCTCGCCAGTGTGTGTACGAATGTGACTTGTCAAATGACTCTTTTTACTAAAACAACGCTGGCAATTCTCACACTTGTTAGGTTTTTCACCAGTGTGCGTACGAATGTGACTTATTAAATTACTTTTATATCTAAAACAAAGCTGACATTCGTGACATTTGTAAGGTTTCTCGCCAGTGTGTGTACGAATATGTCTTGTTAAAACAGCCCCCGCTCTAAAACAACGCTGACATTCTTCACATTTGTAAGGTTTTTCACCAGTGTGCGTAAAAATGTGTCGTAATAAACTACCCTTAACACGAAAACAACGCTGACATTCTTTACATTTGTAAGGTTTCTCACCAGTGTGCGTATGAACGTGACTTGTTAAACTACTCCTGTGACTGAAACAACGCTGACATTCTTCACACTTGAAAGGTTTTTCATTAGTGTGTATTCGCTTATGCCGTATAAGATCACTGTTTTGATTAAAACTACGCTGACAAATATCACACTTGTAAGGTTTTTCATTAGTGTGTATTCGCTTATGCCGTATAAGATCACTGTTTTTAATAAAACTACGCTGACAAATATCACACTTGTGATGTGCTCCACCAGTGCCTATAGGAGCACGTTTTGTCAAAATACGTTTTGTAATATTATTACGACCGCTTGTGTCGACAGTAGTATCAACAACACAAATATTTGAGGTGCTCTGGGTAACTTTTGCGACTGATTCTTCATTCTTCTTTTGATTTTCTGTAATTACCTCTTCTAGGATTTTCATCATCAGCTTTTGTCTCTTCACAACGGCCGCCCCTGTGATTTTAAATCTAGTAAGCGCCAAATTCAAAACACAATCAAATGAAAGGAAATAGAATGGTTGTCATTAGAGCCGAGGAGTAAGTTCTGCAGGTTTTCTGATATTTGTGATCAAGTTGTGCTAGATTAGCGGTAAAACACGAATCTACCAGATTCATAACCTTCAGGTTACTTTTTATTAACTATGCTGCTTGCGTCCAAGCGTTTCATAATACGATTTTTCCATTTGTTCAAACTTGTTCAGTATTTACTAGAAATGACAGTACCTAAAGAGCTGGCTAAGTAAATGAAAACGTCTGTGATCCTACGCACAGACCTTCTCTGTTTTACCTGCAATCTGTATTAAGTACTTTAAGCAGATGTGCTATTTAACATCTGGCAGCAGGAGTGTGCTCTCCAGCGAGAGCAACTACTCGAGGTGTAGCAGTGTGTGTGTGCTGCTCAAGAGTGTACAGACAGGACGCCTGAAGTTGTTTTTCGTAAGTTTATGTTGTGAAACCAGTCGGCGTGTTCGCTCACACAATGATTCACTAACTAATACTTACGTGTCATGTCACTGGCTCCTCGCTTCTTCCTCAATACTTCTTGTTCTTCTTTCACTTCCGTTTTGATCTTTACTATGGGCACATCATGTTCTGGACTAGGCATAGACTGTTGTGCCGGTATACCTTCTGCGTCGGAATAGCTGTTGTTTAGAAGTTCTAGTTCTGCGAAAACAGTGAAACTTGTTAATACATGCACATAGACATGTATGATATGGATAAACCAACACGTCACGTCTAGAGCGAAAGTAGTTTTTGAAATCCTTCGTGGTTATTTTTTTATAAACCATACAGAAATAGGAGCCCCTGACAAGCGGGGCTCCGTCGGTCTATGTATCTGTCTATGTTTTCATCATATTAGATCAAAAAAGTTTTATATCTTTTGAGTGGTATGTCAAACAATCTTATCTATACTAGTTGTATGTAGGGGGTAATCTCTGGAACTACTGGTCCGATTTGAAAAATTCTTTCAGTGTTAGATAGCCCATTTATCGAGGAATGCCATAGGCTATATACCATCACGCTACGACCCACGGGAGCGGAGCAGTAACGAAAAATGCGGGTGAAACCGCAGGGGACAGCTAGTATTTAATATATCTTTATAAGTATCACACTTATAAAAATTACTTTATAATTATATCAATCGTTCATTAATCGCTTAATTAAATAAAATTATAGGTTCCGTTGTTACATGTTGTTACTATTAGAGATTTTGTTGTTGTATCATCTACTAGCTTTAGCCCGCAGCTTCGCCCGCGTACATAAAATATAGCCTATGTCACTCAGGAATACAACAGCTTTCTATTGGTGAAAAAATTTTAGCAATCGGACCAGTACTTCCACAGATTACCTCATACAAACAAGAAAACAAACTTTACCTCTTTATTATATTAGTGTAGATTAAGTACTTACCCACTTCCAGTTCTGTTTTGATCTTTATCATGGGCACATCATGTTCTGGACTAGGCATAGACTGTTGTGCCGGTATATCTTCTGCGTCGGAATAGCCGTTGTTTAGAAGTTCTAGTTCTGCAAAAACAGTGAAGAGCTACTTGTTAATACATGCACATAGACATGGATAAACCAAACAGTCACGTCTATAGCGAAAGTAGTTTCCGAAATATTTATTTATTTAAACTTCATGTACAGTAGTGGTACATAGGCGGATCTAATGCATCAAGGCATTCTCTACCAGTCAACCTTTGGGTTAAAAAGACAACGCTGTGATAGAACTGCACAATAAATAAATAACAGATACTTCAACTAGACTTTTTGCTCACACAATGATTCACTATAGTGTAGCCATTAGTGCTGTGCACTCCCTGAGGTATGTGCGCGGCGAGACGGGGGGGGAGAATTGACTGCTGCGCTCTGTCAGTGCGCCGTCAACGCTCGTGGCGGCAGGTAGTGTTATCTGTATCGGACTGTCTATGTCAGACGCACATGGGATAAATATTCAAAGATGGGTCGTGCGTTATCTCGTGATATAAAGACTGCCATTTTTAAGGTGGCTGAATATTTTATGAAAAGAAAAGCAGACAAAGAAAGCTTTGAATTTAAAAATGATGTGAATATTGCCAAAATCGTTGCGGAGGCTACGGGGTACAGCAAAAGAACCGTGCATAATGTGATTTCTGCGGGTTATTTATCAATTGAAAATTCAAGCCAATTAAAATTTCAATTTCCAAAAAAACCAAAAGTTCTAAAGAAAAAACACGTTGTGGATGATTTTGACCTTGGAGTTATCAGAAGAAAAATTCATCAGTTTTACGAAGTTGACAAAAAAATACCAAGTGTCCGTAAGTTACTATCAAGTTTGAGAAAGGATGGCATATTGACTTGTGGACGGGAATATTTAAGACAGCTTTTACACAAAATGGGCTACCGTTTCAAAAAATGCAAATCAAAGAGACTTCTTCTTATAGAGCAGCCTAATATTACAGTGTGGCGGAAAAAATATCTAACACAAATCAGAAATTACAGAACGCAAAACCGCAACATATATTTTCTTGATGAAACATACATCAACGCCGGTCACCATGCCAGCAAATGTTGGCAATCATCGTCAGAACCCGGAATTCATGCTGATATTAGGAAAGGACGGCGATTGGTAATTCTTCACGCTGGTTGTCGAAATGGCTTATTGGATGATGCATTGACTATATTCAAATCAGATGCTAGAACCGGTGACTATCATGGAGATATGAGCGGACCTACTTTTTATAAGTGGGTAGATGAAAAGTTAAAAGATAAGTTGCTGCCGAATTCTGTAGTTGTAATGGACAACGCGTCTTACCACAGCGTTCAGGTTGAGAAGAAACCAACTATATCAAGCCTCAAAAGTGAAATGCAGAACTGGTTGCTACGCCATAATGTAGAATTTTCAGGAACCATGACAAAGGCTCAACTGCTACTTCTTATCAAAAATACACAAAAAGAACCCGTGTATAGAATTGACGAACTCCTGAAAGCCAGTGGACACACTGTTCTGCGTTTACCTCCGTACCATCCGGATTTAAATCCAATTGAGTTGGTCTGGGCTGATATTAAAAACAACATAGCCCAAAACTATATTAATTCTTCTCTAGACGAAAAAATAATCTTATTGGATAAATTGTTTTCGGAATTCACGGCGGAAAAATGGCAGAGATGCGACGATCATGTCCAGAAAAATGAAAACGATTACTGGAGTTGCGATAGTAGGTTCGATAATGTTATCGATTCATTCATAATAAATTTGCAAGACTCTGATTCAAGTTCCGGTGGCGAAGTGGAAGATGAAGATGATGACGAAATCGAAGATGAAGTTGAAACGGAATCTATGTCAGAATAACTTTCGTTAGAATATATAATTGTTTGTTAATATAAAAAAGTCCTGCTTTGAATTATAAGTTTAGTTCTTATTTGTCACCTGCACATTTTTAATAAAATAGGAGTATATTTGGGTTATATTTTAATCAACTAAGTAAGTATAATATATTACAGATAGCCTCCGACCGTCGTCCCGCCCCAAGTCTTGCTTTAGAAATGCACACTGAAATCGTAAGATCTGTCCGACATGTATCGATCTCATGTGAACTCATGCACTTTTTTCTTCGCCTCCCACCTCGCCGCGCATACCTCAGGCAGTGCACAGCACTAATGGCCACACTATAACTAATACTTACGTGTCGTGTCACTGGCTCCTCGCTTCTTCCTCAATACTTCTTGTTCTTCCGCTTCTATTTTGAATCGGGTTAAAGGCATATCATCTTCCGAATCTGATTCAGAATATTGGAGTGTTGATGTATTTTCCACATCAAAATTTTCTATGTCTACATTTTCCGGGTTAAGATCTGTAAATTAAGAAAAAAAAGTCCGTAACTATTACCTTTTTCTCTTTGAATGTCACACGCAGCTCATGGGAGGTACACTCTCTGCGCCAAACATTTGATAATTTGTTATTAAATACCTACAAAATGCTAGTGAATGAATACTACACTACTACTACATGGAGGTGATTGTTTCTATTGCTATTTGTTGCCTAAAGTCATCATTGGTGTTCTAGTGGCTGATTATTTTTGTTCTTTGTAAGCGTCTATTGCATACAATGGATTAAACCGAATATGAATAAAATAGGTATAGAGAAATATAAAATAATTTAAGTAATATAAACACTCATTTTGTTTTAATTGCATAACCATGAAATTATTATCTGATCGTAAAACTTACGTCCACCTAGCTGTTCCTCCTCCGGCTCAATGACATCATCTAGTCTCTCACAAACAGCTGGTAATTCTTCTTTGACAGCAATGCTTTCAATATGGCTGACATCAACTATACTGATGTTCTCTACAGGAGTTACTGTAAGCCCACTGAAAAACTTTAGCTGGCCTCGGTTTACTGAAGTATTCGGCTGTAAGAGGTTTTTGGAAATTGTTCTTTATTGCACACACACACTAACAAGTACCAACAATTTTTATTTGTCCGTAATACTGAAGAAGTTCAACACATCCTGAGCAGTCCGTGGGCTCTAGGTAGATCACTAGGTATCACTTCTACACTTACTGAATACCCTTACTAGTTGCAGAAGGCAGGTATTGTGTACAAATTATGCACATTAAATAAATTAAATTAAATGTAGTTTAACTTGTCAAACCATGTGCAAAAGCCGGCGTTAGCTTGGTATTCAAAATAATGGATGCAGTGAATGATGTTAAAAACAATAATCACAGATGTTTCCTTTTTATTAAAAAAAGATACAAGTGAAAAATTAATAATACTTAATGATTTATTCAAAACTGTTTTTCCTTATTTCTTCTGTTTTTGCATGCCATGCAAATAATTCACGATAGCCGAGGAGTTATTGGTATTTGCGGAACTGTTTTACTGAACCAACAACTATTATCCTGTTTCTTGTGTACGCGTAGGATATGATAGTTTAGTTAGTCAATTAGTTTCTTTGCACAGCATTCATTTCTCTGGTATGCAATCCTGGTGTGCCGAAAGATTATACAGATATTCATTTAAAAATATTCCATTGCAGAACACCTCACCTCATTCATCATCTGAGCAAACAGCTCTTCTGCTTCCAGACATTTTCTCTGCAGTTGGCAGCATTGCTTTAGTTTAGCAAAGCACAAGAAACAAGCGAGCATCGGTCTTCTGTCTTCAGTTACAAACTGCAACATAACATATACCATTTGATTAACAATAGAATACCTCCCATACAATACATACTTGTTATGCTCTCCTACAGAGAAACATCCTGGAGTTTCAAAATAATCATTCCGGAGCACTGTACATGATCCATTCTGTATATAGTCAGCTGTGAGCAGACTATATATGTAATATATATTATATTACGATAAAGTGTAGTACTTACAGGAATATCAGTCAGCGTTTCATATAGTTCATGCAAGTCCTTGTCGTCAACTAAGTACATGCGAACATTCTCTACTAAACATATTCTACACATTGGCAATTTTTCCATCTTTGAACTTATGAGAAAAGCTAAGTTAACAAGTAAATTTGAAAAACAATGCTGAATCACGAGATAAAGTCAGTAAATATCGTGTGATCGTAGGCACTTTTTTCGCGAAACTCTTGTAGCAGCCTGAGCAATGAGCCGTTTATTCCTGGTTGTCAAGGAAGTTTATAGGAATTATTTTAATAGTATTTTACAGTATTCAGTCTCTATAACGGTAGATGGTAACAAAATTAATAATATTAATATAATTATTGTAATCAAAACAAATCCATATGACTTATTATTATGACATCTGACATTTTAATGACAATGACATATTTTTCCTAATTCTTTATTTTTGGCTTGGAAACTAAGGTCTTTAAGCTAAGTCATAGAGTATAGTAAGTATTTATAGCTACAGCTTGGCCAGAAGGAGTAGAAAAAAAATTGAGGTCAAAGTCAAATATTCGCTACTATCGTTTATGGTCTAAGATCCGAAGAAGAATTTTATACCTGATCTGTTATTTGATTATAATTAACATTATATGCTAGATAATGCTTAAATTGATACATTGCGAATAGGTTGCCGAACTAAATTTGGTGCGAATGGTGTTAAACAATAAAATATGTAATCAAAAATTTTTCATCAACATACCTCATTTGTTATTTATAAAAGTCGAGCATTAGCTGCAAGAATGTGTCCCAAGGAACTAAAAAAATAGAAGTTGCCGTTTTGTTTTTGGTGCAAACTATGGAGTTGCCTTGCATAAAGAGCTAAGTAAAAGTTGATAACATACCCACATCTGTTATTTAATCGTGTTATATATCAAATTAAAGGCAATTTTATTCCTAATCCAACCGTATGCAGTTGCCTTACCAAAAGTGGTGCGAATCCAGAGTTGCCTATATTTAAGATGTTAAATTTTCTAAGTCTGATAGAAAAGTATTGCAACAATTTCCCACACTCAAATGTATTTATATAATTGTGAATTAATAAAAAGTTCCGTTCAAAATGTACCTCGAGATTTTTTCTATCACGCAAACGCAAATTAAATACTGACAAAAGAAAAAAGAAAGATTATGATAAACTTTAGGGTTAGATAGGGTTGTTTTGTATCTACTTACAAAAATACTATAAGTAGTACATACTTACGACAGACGATTTTTTTTTTACCGAAGATTTGTGTTTATTATTATTGGCCCCTCTGCCATACATAGAATAACTTATAGAGAAATATTTGATGTTGTGAAGATTAAAAAAGACAAATATTATAATAAGTAATCAGAAATACCGAGACTTACTTCATTTATATAGTGCGGATGAAATTAAGGAAATAAAACGTAAAAGAGAATGCCCAAACCCCATATTCATTCACTCAGCATTAAAAATATCATAAAATGATATGAAATGAAAGAAAAACTTGCCAACAGCGTGTCGGGCCACGCTCAGTGTAGGGTTCCGTAGTTTCCCGTCCGTCACAATAAGTGTCCTCAATTTTTCAAAAACTGTTCGTCCCATCAAGTTTAAAATAATTTTCCTAGAAAAACTTTATAAAGCTCTACTTTCCAGATCTTTTCATATTTTCTAAACCTATGGTTCAAAAGTTAGAGGGGGGTGGGGGACACATAGTTTTTTACTTTCGGAGCGATTATTTCCGAACTTTTTGAAATTATCAAAAAATGATTTTAATAAACCCCTATTCATTTTTAAATACCTATCCAACAATATATCACACATTAGGGTTGAAATTAAAAAAGAAATCACTTTCCACTTTACATGTAGGGGTAGCTACCCTAATAAAACATTTTTTTTCAATTTTTATTTTACTACTTCGTTGGCGTGACTGATATACATATTGGTACCAAATTTCAACTTTCTAGTGCTAACGGTCACAGAGATTAAGCGAGGACGAACGGACAGACATGGCGAAACTATAAGGGTTCCGTTTTTGCCATTTGGCTACGGAACCCTAAAAAGAAGGATTATGATATACTTTTTTTATTAAATACAATATTACGTATCTGTATCTGTCAATGTTTAGATGTTTGTCCTCTATGCGTCCCCAAACCATTATCAGATTGTTGTAAAACAGTATGCAACTTATGTCAATTCTTATAATCACAGACACTGTTAGTATCATTATCATCATCATCATCATCATCATCATCTCAGCCGAAAGACATCCACTGCTGGACATAGGCGTTCCCCAAGCGTCGCCACAGCGACCAGTCCTGAGCGTCCTGTTAGTAAACACAGAATTATTACAGAGTTCGAGTGCCTACGTGCCGGCTTCTTCCTCCTTAATTTAAAAATAAATATTCAAAATCGGTTCACAATTGATAGAGAAACCAGTACATTAAAAAAAAAACTTTTTTGAATTCGGTAACAAAATATTATAATGTGTAGTTACACAGCCTACTTTGATGGGATTTTCCCAGAATAAAGCATCAATAATATTTTTTTTTCACTTAGGCATACTTACATGAACACAAAGCACAAGCTAGCGCACGGTTCTAATTGGTCGTTACCTTTGGGTATAACGTTTGAATCCCCGACCGGTCCTATGAGACCGCGCTGTTATTGTTTTACTATTGTGTCTCGTTTCGCGGGTATCTGAGTAATTAAAAAAAAAATACTATAACAATATTTTCACATTTTAATATTAATAGATATAAGAGGACAATGTAGACCCATCAGCTTTGTACCCAAAAGCATTATAAAATTGTAATCTTTGATATGCAGCGGAGTCTACAATGTTCTCACGTTTACATTACAAAAAAAAATTGGCAATAAATGATAGATGTATACAATAATAAGTAACTAGTGCAATTAAGTTGGCTGTGGTTTAAAAGAATTTAATTATAAAATATTGCAAAAACACTATCAACAACAGACGGGAAAAAGTATGAATATAAATAATGAATTTAAAACAATGCAGTTAATAGATGACTACACGATAGTGTAGGTGTACTGCCAGGGAATCCATTGCCAAACCAGCTTGTCTTCAACGTAGTCTTTAAGCTTATAATACGCCTTTTTGGCAAGGGCACACTTAGTATGGTTTTAAACTAACTCTCGCTCAGTTCGGTAAGCGACTTTGACAATTTGTTGTAAAAACGTTTGCCTTGCTAACCTCCATTTTAGTATTAATATTTCTTGTTTATTACGCGTATTAATATTACGTTAATCGCTTCTAAATTTAAAGTCTTAAGTTTTTAGCAACATAAGATTAATACTTTCTAAGATATAGAGAGATGGCAAAGTCATTCTATGTATGGCAGAGGGGCCAATAATAATAAAAACACATCTTCGGTAAAAAAAAAAATTTCGTCTGTCGCAAGTATGTACTACTTATAGTATTTTTGTAAGTAGATACAAAACAACCCTATCTAACCCTAAAGTTTATCATAATCTTTCTTTTTTCTTTTGTCAGTATTTAATTTGCGTTTGCGTGATAGTAAAAACCTCGAGGTACATTTTAAACGGAACTTTTTATTAATTCACAATTATATAAATACATTTGAGTGTGGGAAATTGCTGCAATACTTTTCTATCAGACTTAGAAAATGTAACATCTTAAATATAGGCAACTCTGGATTCGCACCACTTTTGGTAAGGCAACTGCATACGGTTGGATTATGAATTAAATTGCCTTTAATTTGATATATAACACGATTAAATAACAGATGAGGGTATGTTATCAACTTTTACTTAGCTCTTTATGCAAGGCAACTCCATAGTTTGCACCAAAAACAAAACGGCAACTTCTATTTTTTTAGTTCCTTGGGACACATTCTTGCAGCTAATGCTCGACTTTTATAAATAACAAATGAGGTATGTTGATGAAAAATTTTTGATTACTTATTTTATTGTTTAACACCATTCGCACCAAATTTAGTTCGGCAACCTATTCGCAATGTATCAATTTAAGCATTATCTAGCATATAATGTTAATTATAATCAAATAACAGATCAGGTATATTTTCTCATACATTTCGTCTATCGGATCTCGTACTATTAGATGGTATCATTTATTCTACTTCATAAACGATCTTGATACTTTATTTTTTTTTTTTATGTGAGAACAAGGAAAATCATTTAACTAGAGGCGTCTAGTTTTATAATTGATAAATAAAAAAGCTTTGGAAAGTTTAAACATCTTAATTACTAGGGATGCCCTTTAAGTTATGTCGTTTGAAATAATTACAGACAATTTATTAAATTATTACCATTTATTGTTTTTCAAAGAATTCTCCACGATATTTAGTACAATTTTTTCATGTGCGTCGTGGTCTGTGCATGCGTCCGAAACAGTTTTTAAAACATTTATTCCACTCTGAAGTGGGGGTAGTCAAAATGACCACCCCCACTACACCAAAAATGAAAACCGCAAAACCACCGCCGCCTGTGCCCCCTAAATGTTGCATGAAGTTCAAATAAATAAATAAATAAATATATAGAAGCTGTTGACGAATATTCTTCTTGGATCTCCGATTATAACAATACCACTCTTTTTACAAGGTATTGTCTAATTTACGAAAGATTTACAAAATAAGTTTCTAACCTCTAATCCCATTAGACCGTACAACGGAACGTTAAAATGGGCACTTGATGACAACTAAAGCTGTCACAATTTATTGCCTATAGTGTAATATATTGTGCTACATCAGTAGAACGGAATGTAAAATGGATGGCTAGTGGCCGGCGAGCCGGCCGGCTGCGCCCGCGGTGAGCGCCTCTCCCCGCGACCGCTGCTTCCGCCCGCTCACTCCCGGCGCGTAGTGATGTCCGCACGCGTCGCGTCGTTAGAGATGTCCAAACAGTGTCACTGTCTTTCGTTTCGGTCATTCATTCAATTTAATTATGTGAATCAATATTTTTTTTAAATTAATTTAAATATTTCGCCCAGAAATAGCGTAGGTAGCGGGGTTCCGTCGACCGCGCCTTACCTTAAGACTTGGTTAGGATAGAAGGAATAAACACAGGCCCTGCCAACTACTTTGAGGTTATTATTTTCAAACCATCCAAAAGTAGGAGCCCCGCTTGGCACCTTTTAAGCAATGTTTGAGTGTTTTGAGGTTAGGTTACATACAAATGATCGTTTTTCTCGGAAACGGCGAGTTAAATATAAAGATAAAGGACAATGGGCAAAAATGTATGGGACGTGGTACCCGCTCCAATAGTCATTATTAATATATCATTGAAAAGACATTTTGATGCACAAAAACGTCTACCTTGGCGCTTGTCGCTATTCACGTTTGGGAAGCAGTAATCTCCCTGAGTTTTATAAATGAGAATTTTCTAAAAAATATTTATATTAGTAAAAGGAAGCTAGGATAAGATTGACTTAGACGATGATGTAACACACTTAGGATTTTATTATTAAAAGAAATAAGAAAACAAGCGTTCTTCAAATAAAAATCATATATTTTAGAAATAAGTGAGTAGATTTAAAACATTACATATCGCCATCAACTATAACAGCATTAAGGAAAGATGCCTCGCATAGCCTAGGTACCATACGATGGACACTATGTGTGCACAAGTGGCCGTCGTACGTCACCCGGTTAAACATGTGCAATATTGTTGCACAATAGTATTTGCACTGTTGATCAATATGTAACAAAAATATGTTTTACACGGACATGTCGCGACTTGATTCGTCCACGCAAAAACCAGGCATCTTCGTGTATACCTTAGTCTGGAAGATCTTCAAGTAGGGAGCACTTGTACTTGTACACTCTGTACGTTTCAATTATATACAGACCATTTGATAAATGCTCGGCACAGTAAGATCTTGCCAGCTTGAGTTGGTATGTACCTAGCACTAGTAGAATAGCCTAGCACTAGTCTGGCTCGCTTCTATCCTCTGAAAATCTATTCTTCTGTGATTAAGACGTTTTCTCTCTACATACATATGCAGAAGATTCGAGGTATCTATTTTCTGCCTTATAATATTGACGAATTCGTCTGCGTGTATGCTATCCACGATGGGTTGGTGGAGGTGGTTCGTCATAGTTACGGCTACCTTAAAATCGGTGAACATAGTGACTTATTAAAATATTTTTGCCGCAAGAGCTTAAAATCACGCTTAAACCGGCCGTTTAGCACTTCCACAACCCACCGGCATAGCGTTACCGATCGAGCTTCGTTGGATTGTTCAGTGGTTCAGTGGTAAAATCGAGTTATGAAAGCACAAAAGAAACTCAAACAGCAGCTAAACGCCGTCACAAGCGCAATACGAACGATCGACTGACGCGGACACCGACGCCTCCCTCACTGCTCCTGCGCACACCCCACGCTCAGGAGCAGCGGGGCTCGAGTTAAAAGGAGGCCGGGTGCATGGTGAAGTCTTACGTAAAAGCATTATTAATAGAAAACATGAACGGAAAAATGCAGAAAATATTATCTTGGTACCTACTAATTTTTTTAAGTAGAGTAAGTGGTACCTTATATACTCGTATATGTATGTTTATCGCCGGGGGCATGAGACTGTCTAAACAGGTTACCGTGACCCGGGAACGCAAATGGCAACCGAAGGAATAGGGTTTTTATTAGTTAGTAAGACTGTCGTTTATCTCCAAACGCAATCAGATTTGAGACTGGCGGCTATAGTAAATATTGTTCCTCTTGGCAAGACCTTTTAAACGACACTACAACCATATCTATTGGAGCCGGGTACCATTTTGCTCATTCTCCTTTATTTGTCAAAACATGGGTATACATTTTAGCATGCAGGTTGTTATAAAATAATTTATCCGTCCATGTTTCACCCTTAAGGCGTTTGAGGAGTGGTTGGAAAGAGGTCACGGCGTCCTCTCGTTCCGTATGACGCAGGTCCTCACCGGACACGGTAAGTTCGGGAGGTTCCTGCATCGGATCAAGGAGGAAAGGACGCCCGGGTGTCGCCACTGTGTGGACCGCCCGGAGGACACGGTGGAGCACACGGTAGAGGTGTGCCCCGCTTGGGCGGAGCACCGCCGTGTCCTTGTGGAGGCTATCGGCGGCGGTGACCTCTCGCGCCGGGCCCTGGTAGAGGCCATGGTCCGGAGCGAGGAGGGGTGGCAGGCAGTCGCCTCCTTCTGCGAAGCAGTAATGTTAGCGAAGGAGGCTGCCGACCGCGTGAGGCAACGGAACTCACGCCGCCGCCGCCGAGATCCCGATCCCGATTTCCGACCACCGTAGGCGCGGGCTCGCGGATAGCGAGCGCTGGGTAGCTCGCCGTCCGGCAGTCTGGTAATAATCTGGACCGAGCCTAGTCGTCGACGGCGCGTTCTGTTCCACGCGCGCCTCAAGGAGATGTCAGCAAACTGTAGGGGCCCGGTAGGGCCGAAGCCTCTAGGGAACACGGTATCCGAAAGGTTGTCACCGTGTCCCCCAGATCGATGGTAACGAAGGAACGGGGTAGGGGTTTAGTCAGTAAGAGTCTGACACGCCCTCCCGCTCCGCCCAAGAGTGGGAGAAGTCATTCTGATGATTCCCCTACCGGAAAAAAAAAAAAAAAAACCCTTAAGGCGTGCAAATTTAAAGTTTACAATCATCACAATCATTTATCAACATTACAAATGGCATTTCAAATAAGTGAAACCAATTAATCAAGAAAATATATTAAAAAATCATCTGAATTAAATAAAAAATAACAAATCTCCATTAACGCATTCACTGCTGAATTATTAGCGAACTTTATGCAAATGCTAAAAAATCTCGTATTTCGTGTGGTGCTATAAATCATTAATAAAAATAAAAATAAATGAGATAAAAATAAAATCATATTGTCAATAAATTAATTTAAAAAATGTCAGTATAAAAAAATGTCTTTTGATTATCTATACTAATATTATAAAGAGGTACATTGAGTTGGATGAAGACTAAATAAATAAATATAATATTTGAGGAGTTCCCTCGATTCCTCACACATCCCATAATCGGTACTAGTTTTTGAAATACAGATATTTGTAGCAAACGAGACGTAGTGCCGAGGTAATAAACAGATTAAAAAATGCTGACAAAAAAGTAAAAATGAATTGAGAATAAGTAATATACTTACTTTTAAAGTCAGTTATAACGTGTGTTTGTTTCACCGAAGTGCGCGGCCCCATCCGTTTATTCCACTAAGCGATAAAATAAACGCACCGCCTTCCACGGCAACAAGGCAGTATGCGCTAGGCCCAATTCTTTATCGTAGCCTATTTAACATACAAGCTCTCTACTAGTGAAATTTTCGTCAAAATCAGTCCAGCTGTTTCGGTAATTTCTGGATTAGATTCGCGCTTGACCGCTATGAGCTATCTCACCTGATGGAAAGTGAAGATGCGGTCGACGATGGATCGCGCTTACATAGAAGTAACCTATTCACTCTTATTTAAATCACTTCATTTAATTTTTCAGACGTTTTATTTATACAGGGTGTTTGGTTCATCGTGTGCCAAATTGATATGGTCGACTGGAGGGGTCATCTGCTATCCTTTCAGACCCCCAAACACTACCCATGTCCAGTGGAATTTTTTTCATCGACTTTTTAAAGTTTTTTGAAAAATAGACCCGATTTTTACATTCAAATATAAATATAACAAAATGTATAAGACGTAGAGCCTCAATTTTAATTTTATTAAGATGTATATTGTACAAAGGTATTTTTGAATACAAAATTAGTGATATTAGACATCTAGATTTTTTTAAATTTACCCGCAAAGTGTCGGACTTAAATTAAAGCTGTTCATGTTACAGCTATTTACATGGCTGCAAAAAAAGAACCAAAAGAGACTAGGATCTTCAAACTCTCTCAATAATTCTCTAGTCTATCCTCTTGCTAGTGATGTGCCACATGACAAAAAAATCTTATTACAACTATGTGAAATCGCCACTGACGTATAAATAATATGGACTTGAAATGTTTGACTATAGAAAAAACAGTTATACAAATATGTGGCTTATCGACGCCAAAATCATAAAAATATTGCCATCTCTTTTTAACTCTCTTAATTTTGCATAAGTGAAAAGGGATAATAGTGTTTTTGAGAGTTACTATGATGGCAACTCTTAGTTCCTAACGTCATTGAAATACCTGTTTGCGGCCGGTCGCCATTACAATTTCTCGCTGTTTAGTACCAAAGTTGGGTACGTCAACTGTCAAATGCTCTTGAGCTCTGGATAAAAATTGTGAATTTTGAAGGAATTTGCTGTGTTATTGTGTTTGAACTCGGTTCTATAGTGGAAATCGTCTATAGCAAGATGCCCAATTGCAATATAATCGGATGTGGCATCAAAAGAAGCAGAAATCGCCCGAACATAACTTTGCATCAGTACGTACCTAATTTTATTTGAAATATCTTAAGATTTAGTTAATAAACAAAAGATTCTGCATTCGTTGAAGAGTTTCAACAGTAAAACATTCATAATTTCCCTTTTGCTTGTATTTTCAACATGTATTTCATGAAATTATTTTCTTGTTATTGAAGGGATAGAGTAGTACATTAGACATTTTTATATTTATCGATAATGCCATATTATGGTTTTTTATTTGTTTTATTTTACTTTAAGGCTGCCGACTAATAAAGAAAAAAAGAAAATTTGGCTGGAAGCAATTGGTGTTGAAAATTTAAAGATGTCAACAAAAACCATTAATATTTGTTCTCTTCACTTTGAAGAATCATGTTTCAACCGAACACTGAATAAAGTAACATTGCGTGACGATGCTTTACCTACACGAACTTTATTGGTAAGTAACATTCTGCCGTCCAGCCCCTAAAGCGCAGTAAAAAAGTGTAAAAAATCCATGTTTTACAGCGCTTTAGGGCCTGGACGGCAGCATTGTATGTTATAAATTTATCCAACATGATTGCGTAGTGGTTGTTATACATATTATGATGATGTCCTCATTATTGCAACACTTCTCTAATAGACACAAAGAGTGATGTAAAGAATGTGTTCGAGTGTGATCTTTAGATTTATTAATTCATGAATCCCCGACCGGTCCAGTGAGACCATGCTGTTATTGTTTTACTATTGTGTCTCGTTTTGCGGGTATGTGATAGGTTAAAAATCTTTTTAATAAAATCGAGAAACATCAAAAATACTAATAATTTTATTTCTTGTTTACAGCCTGCCGTTCAATCCAACATGTTTGGCATTTTACTTGAAAATGATACAAAGGTAACAAACTCACAATCATTATCTGGATGTGGTGCTCCTAATAAGGTATTTTTTTTTTTTGTAATAAAAACATTAAGATCATCTACTGTTTTTGAAGTCATAAAATTTTTGAGTATTTGTTTTTCTATTTTTATTAATATTTATGTTACTAATAAAGAACGGTTTTCAGGTTGAAGCTGTTGGTGTGCCTACCATTCGAAATCAACCTGGAGAGATTTTAAAAAGGAGTAGCATAGATTTAGCATCTAGCACAACCCCTATGCTAGATTTAGTCACCAGCACCTCCGCTGCGCCATATCTGGCCGCTAGAGCCTCTGATGTGCCAGATTCAGGTGCTAGCACCTCCGCTGCGCCAGATTTAGCCGCTAGCACCTCCTTTGCGCCAGGTTTTGCCGCTAATACCTCCACTACCACCTCCGCTACGACAGATTTATCGGTATGATTAGCTTCAGTTTTTCTTGTTATCATTATTTGCGAATTTTATCTCAGTGATAAAAGTCATCTCATCAACTGAATTGAGACTGCGTGGGAGATAACTCTCGCTTGTCTTCAATATCTATTAAAGCTTACTTTTATTTTATTTTATTTCAGATACACACATCTAAAGTGATAAAGAAATTAAAGGACAAATGTCAAAAACAGTCTAAGAAGATAAAGAGACTTAATGAGAAAGTTAGAAGACAGACGAAAAAAATCGCTCATTTTAGTAACATAATCAAAGATTTAAAGGAAAGAAATTTATTAAATTCAGAATCCCAAGCTTTGCTTGCCGAATGTGCAGGACCCCAAGACTTCTTAAAACGACAAGTTGCTAAATCAAAAGGTTTAAAAAGTTTTTTACACAGTTGTCACATTGTCTTCCACATCCACGTACCCTAAGTAAATGGTATCAACACGTAAATGCTGAGCCCGGCCTCTGCAGTGAAGCATTTGACACTTTAAAAGCAAAAGTTAAAAGTAGTAATTTGCCAGTACTATGTGCATTAATGTTCGATGAAATGGCAATAAGAAAGTCGCTGTGCTGGGATCCGCAAACAAAAAAATATTATGGAGATTATGAACATGATACGAATCATAAATACTTGTTAATTAAAAGTGTAATTGAGGTGTACATGAATTTGAGGTACAGATATTATGGGAAGAAATCTACTGAGAGAATTTCACATAGAAATTACTTGAACAAAATTGTATTGTTCAGAAATGAATGAAATCTCATTTTGTTTATTTGATTGTGTCAATTTGATTTGTTTTATATATATACATTTTTTTAAATATATATACTATTATTTACTATTGTTGACTTTTAATTAAAGCCCATTAACATCTACATGTTAGAAAAAGTAAGTGTTGGAAACTTAACATCAATAAAATATGAATCATGTTGGTACCCATCAAATACATATAGCCCGAGAAATTCAAGTTTTCATAGGTTTTTTTGCAAATTCCAGCTCTGTCTTTTGTTGATCATAATGTGATACGCGACAACAATTTAATTAACAGGTAAGACAAGAAGCTTTTTAGAGTTCCGTTGCCAAATGGCAAAAAACGGAACCCTTGATAGATTCGTCATGTCTGTCTGTCTGTCTGTGCTTCCGTATGTCACAGTCACCTATTTCTGAAACTAAAAGAGCTATAGTATTGAAACTTGGTAAGTAGATGTATTCTGTGAACCACATTAAGATTTTTATACAAAATTAGAATAAAGCAATAAATTTTGGGTGTCCCCATACTTAGAACTGAAACTCACATTTTTTTTTCATCAATTCCGTACGTGTGGGGTATCTATGGATAGGTCTTCAAAAATGATATTAAAGTTTCTAAACCATTTTTTTTAAACTGAATAGTTTGCGCGAGGGTCTTCCAAAGTAGTAAAATGTGCCCCCCCCCCCCCGTAACTTCTAAAATTAGAGAACGATACAAGTGAAAAAATGTATGATGTACATTGCTATGCAAACTTCCACCGAAAATTGGTTTGAACCTGATCTAGTAAGTAGTTTTTTTTAATACGTCATAAATCGTAAACCGCAATTAAGTTGGTACGGAACCCTTAGTGCGCGAGTCCGACTTGCACTTACCCGGTTTTATTCATTTAGTTAACACCAACCAGTGTCAAATCGATTTTTCTTCCAATTTCATGCTTGCCAAAAAAATTCAGAGATTTTCGACTATCATATCAATAAAGAAAAAAAATATTATATTTTAATTACCATCAGCGACCAATTGACGGAAACACCTTTACGGTCCCTTTTTTTCCTGTGCACACTCGGCTTTTACAGTGAAGATCAATTTTGAACCGCTGCTGTACCCTTGGCCGTGAAACACTATCAAATTAAATAAACAGGGTGTCAATAAGTAAAATCTTACAATTTTTAAAATGTAGGTCCTGTAAGACCTACTTATTTTAAGTATATACAAAATAAATACTGTACGTAACATCAAGGTTACAGTACAACCTAGGGTAAACAAGAAAAACCGGCCAAGACCGTGTCGGGCCACGCTCAGTGTAGGGTTCCGTAGTTTCTCGTCCCAATAAGTGTCCCCAACTTTTCAAAAACTGGTCGTGCCAACAAGTTCAAAATAATTTTCCTAGAAAGTCTTTGTAAAGCTGTTCTTTCTAGATTTTTTTCATACTTCCTAACGTTTGAATCCCCAACCGGTCCTATGAGACCGCGCTGTTATTGTTTTGCTATTGTGTCTCATTTCGCGGGTATCTGAGTAACTACACTTATGGTTCAAAAGTTAGAGGGAGGGACACATTAGCGCCCTGCACACGTACAGTTCCGACCGCAGGAAACAGCACGCGCTGTGCCATCCCTCGCTCCGAACTGTACGTGTAGATGTGCACGTCTAACAGTCCGATCTGGCGCATTGACGCGAGCTCCTGTCTCACAGTTTTATGCGCGCATCACGTGTAAATGTAAATTACAAGAATGGCGGTTTGGAGCGTCGAAGTTATCACAGAGTTAATTTGTTTGTTCCGTGAACATCCGTATTAAAATCATCACTATCCATTCTTAGGTAATTTTTAAAATCTTCCGGATGACACTGTCGTAATTCCATTAACATCGGTAAATGTCCATATCTTTTTCTGTGTTCCTTTACCCACACTCATCGTTTTTTTCGGCTATTTAAGCTAACTACAAATCCAGCTAACGCTATGACCAAACGATCGTCCATTTTTCTCACTACTGTGTAAAACACTTTTAAAAGTTATAACGTTCCACGCGCCAGTCCAAACTGTAGTCCAAACTCTTGAAAATCAATTTACACGCACAGTTCGGAACGTTTGTCTAGATTATGTCAGTTTCGTCCGCATTCCAAACCGTGAATGCATTTTTAATCGTAATGAGCAAAACAGTTTGATCCGCGGTCCAAACCGTACAGATTTAACTGCGGTTTGGAACGCAGTCCAAGATGCGCGGTCCGAACTGTACGTGTGCAGGGCGCTATTGTGTTTTACTTTTGGAGCGATTATTTCCGAAATTATTGATATTATCAAAAAATGATTTTTGTAAACCCCTATTCGTTTTTTAATACCTATCCAACAATATATCACACGTTAGGGTTGAAATAAAAAAAAAAACACTTTTCACTTTACATGTAGGGGCTAAAATAAAAATAGGAAAAATATGTTTTATTAAAACATATTTTTCCTATTTTTATTTTACTACTTTGTAGGCGTGATTGATATACCTATTGGTACCAAATTTCAGCTTTCTAGTGCTAAACTGCTAACTGGACGGACGGTCGGACAGACATGGCGAAACTATAAGGGTTCCGTTTTTGCCATTTGGCTACGGAACCCTAAAAAGGGTCCACGGTTTAGCCGTGAAAGAAGGACGAACCAACAAACAATTTATTTATGAAAGAGTGAAGTTACAAAACTTGAAGTATTTTTACCCGTAGAATTGTACCGTCAGTACGTGACACTAAGAAAACATTCTCACAATTTTATATCGATTTTATTTTATAGAAATATCGATAGTTAGGGGCTACTCTATTAGCCGCCATTTTATCCTCTCAGTAAAGTGTAGGTATACACGTTTTTCTTGTAGGTATGCCAAGTCCATATTATTTATATGTCAGTGGAAATCGCCAGTTTTGTGAATCGAGTCGGATAAAATTAACATTCAAAATTGTGAATTTTAAAATTATTTTTGCTAAAATGGTATTTGAAACACCTACTTTATCTGTTATATCATGATTACTTTATCCATAATCATGATCAGGTCACTTCTACCATTTTCAACATCAGAACCATTATGTACCTAATATATATTTTTTTAAGTTACTATAGAATTTATTAAACATAGATCTACCTAACCTTTTTCCCAACAATATTGGGGTCGGCTTCCTGAGGAGCTCGTGGCTAGATAATAACAGCCGCACAGGTCGATCTTCAAGGTTAAGCAACGCTTGCCTAGGTTGGTCTGTGGATGGGTGACCATCTTAACATAACAAGTTTCCTCCGTGCCTCGGAAAGCACGTTAAGCCGTTGGTCCCGGCTGTCATTTGGAGATCTTTGGCAGTCGTTACGGATAGTCAGAAGCCAGTAAATCTGACTCCAGTCTTACCATGTAGTACCGTGTTACCCCAGTTAATGGGTTGTGGAGGTCTGGTAGGCAGCCGCTCCTCGTAAAATACTGGTATTCAGCTAAATCCGGCTTGACTGGAAGCCGACCCCATTATAGTTGGGAAAAGGCTAGGCAGATGATGACTCCCTTCCCACAAAAAAAATGTAATTGCCATAGATTTCACCTTTTTTATTTCTTATGTTACATACAATCATTATGACAATTTACATTAGAAAAATATTAACTATTAATTAAGTAAATAAAAATATTAAAAAAATAATATAGAATCAAATGAGAAAAAATCAACATTACGTTTCCTTTGATAGCTACAATCACAGATTATAAACTTTTATTAATACTAATCGTATAATCACTAAGGGTAAAGTTACACGTGCTTATTAGTCGCATGCTTATTTGAAATCGAAGGAAGGAATTGTAGCAAATGTAACCCCCCCCCCCCCCCCCGGTGACAACTGGGAAAAAAACTTCCCATTTGTCCCCTCTAGTCAGTTTTCAAAGGGGACAAATGGCACAAATTGTCACCCCGATGACTACTGGGAAGAAAATTCCCAGCTGTCACCCCGGAGGACAGGGCTAGAGAGGACAAATGGGAATAATTCGTCTTAATTAGTACTTCAGCATTAGAATATGAATGTGCAGCTTGTCAAAAAAGACGCTCAGGCGCCACTGTCCTGTTTGTATGGCAGCCCGCTGCAACCGCTTAGCGCACCAATCGAATCTTGATACATAGCCGATTTTTTTTTTCACACATTTTTTATTCTCACTTTATTCATTTTTCAATTTGTAGTTGTTAATGTTTTTTTTAAATATGTAGTTCAGTACCTATTCAACATTCCCAAAATGTAACCACTGCATAAATAGAAAAATAACGAATAAAACCATTCGAATTGCTGGCAGGGAGGTTATTTACAAGGTTTAAAGGCTTAGAGCATTTAACCTATGGAGATGGCAAGGAATGAATTTCTGAACGAATTATTCTGCCACTTTTTGCGGGAGGCGAGGTAAACACGTATAGCACACTAGGAAAATGTGACATTACACATAGAGATGGGTTGTAACAGGTTAAACACGATATCTGTTATAACTGTTACTGTTACAGAAAAATAACAGATCCAAATACCTGTTAATAAATAACAGCCTGTTATTTTTGTACGACCTGTTATTTCAGACGATAAAAACGTATTTAAATCTCAGTTGAATATCTTCTTTATTTAGTACTCTTGAAAGCCGAAAATGGTATAGAAAATAGATAATTTTGAAAGTACAATACACGAAAGTGTTGACTTTCGTTCTAGATAATGAAATAAGAAAAAATCAAATTTTCAAATTAATTCAACATTTTAAATATGCCTACAAACAAATAAGCTAAATAACTTTCAATTGAAAGTCAGCTTTATTACCATAGCATTAAAGTCGTAAATACTTAAAATATTTTACAACCAATCCCATCAAATGTCAAACCAAAGATAATAAGGGAGTCCTAACACAATCAATCAATCAATATTATTGTTTGTGGTTACCGTGCAAATCTAAAAAAAACATTAATGTTTATATAATATTATTTTGTCAAAACATACCAATTTTGGGCAAATTACTTTTACTCTTACTAGATTTATTTATTGGCTGGCCAAAAAGTAAAATCGTAAAACTCAAATTTTTTAAACACGAATTCTGTTAAATCAAAGAATTAGTTACATTATAGATAGATATGATCAAAATTTCACTTTTTTTAAGTATTCAATTCTTTATTGCGTTCGTGTTACGTGTTGTTGGCTGGTCTAAAACAATTTACTGTTCAATATGGACCTATTATTTTTAGACTAAATATGAAATTGCAATAGAGAAAATAAAATAAATTATACGTATTTTTTACAATGGTCACTGGTCAGTAACAGGCCATTTATCAGGTAAATACAACTAAATTTAGAAGTCACTTTTTCCTTACTATTTGTTCTTGCAAGACCACCGACTATATTTTAGGACTAATAAATACTAACTGCTTCTCTTTTTAGCGTTGTTTAATCGCTTTAGTAAGAGTGAGAAGTAAACATGTTCCGAAATAAATAATAGGTGTGTCTCTTTTCGCAAAGGTCATTCGTTAATGAGGAAAAGAGAGATTGAATACGTATGTGCAAGGAAGTAACAGCCGTACGTAGTAACCTATGGTAACAACTAACAGTAACAGTCTGTTTGTATATGGACTGGTACAACGAATAACAGTAACAGCCGCGGTAACAGTGTTTGAGGATCTGTTATTAAATTAACAGATAAAATATGTTGGTAGTAACAATTGTTATTAGTTATTTGTAAATATCTGTTACTTTTATCTGTTACGATAAATATGCCTCACTCCTAATTACACACAAATGCATGCTTCCTATTGCAATAAACGCATACTACAAAAAATAATCACTCTTGATTGAAACACCATACACATATCGACAATTATAGTGTATTTATACAACTATCGTATGAGAACAAACATAAAATGCCAGTGACATGACACAAACCAGACCGAATTATTTCATTCATCAGGAACAAATGAACGAAATGTAACAATTGCTTTTATTTTATGTACAAATTTTGCAATTAGGTTCACATTGACATGTCAATATTTTTCATTAAAAACTAAAGTACGGAAGGCAGACATAAAATCCACAGTATCCTTTATTATCGAAGCCTAGAATTATTAATTTCTATCACTGATTACCTAAATGAACCAGTTTTTTATAAACATATTTGACACATTTTTGTGAATCTACAGATTTGTTAAAATGGATAGACGAACATTTGTGTACTTTTATATAATTTAATCCGCTAATTAAAATCTATGGGTTAATAATCCGTTATCATATGCATGATACGCTAAATCCGTATGTTTTGAGAAAATCGCATGTAACACCAATATAACTCCTTCATACTTGTCTGCTTGCCTGCGCTGAAATTTTGAATTGGGCTGCCATGACATTTTTCTATCGTAATGGTATAGGTGGGTTAGGTAAAGTTAATTTCGACAATGTACTTAACCTGTTGGACCCCGTGGCATAAAAACTTGCCAGTAAACAAGTAATTACCTTTTAACTTTGAGAACCGCTGGAAAAAAATTGTGCCACCAAAAGCTGACCGATTAAAAATTATATTCTAGTAGTATAATTACAGAGGCAACAGAAACAGAGCAATAACAGTTTATATTATTAATATTATTTATATTAATTTATTAATATTAATTATATTAAAATGTAAATAAATAATGGCGGCCCCCCGGGGCTCCACAGGTTAAATAAAACTATATTGGCGCGTCACGCATACTTATATTGTGATAAGAAACATCATGATTTTGTAGATTTGAAGTAACAGATTGTTTTTTACAGCTGGAAACTGCACAATTAACCTTTTTTGGAGATAACTTTTTTGCGACACAATGCGATACACCTAAGCATTACCTGTGTCAATTTAGCCTCAGGGTATAAAAAACAGACTTTAGTACCTATATAGGTATTTTGATACATAGGTACTTACATATAAGATTGGTATACTTTTGTATCTCAAGTGTTTGCGCAACTGGATAAAAAAATATTAGAATGTGTGGCACTGCACCCGTATTCTAATGAAACTCAAAAAGCGATATTCAGACTGGGCGGTATGGTGCTAGATCTTAACCTGCTCAAACAAGGCAAAGAAAAAGAAAGTTGCGCTATGAATTTGTTCATAGTGACATAGATTATCTATGTACTATATTTAATTTGTTTTGATATTAGTAGGACAGAGTACTTTTTTATTAGTAGTGAGTAGTATAATTTTAAAACAGTAAATACTGTAAAGAGTTTGATTTAAAATGATTAAAATAATTCTTATTAATTTCCTTGACGTCCGCGAATATATAGCTTATCGTTTCGGCTGCCACAAGAGTTCCTCGAAAGACTAGACTTATACATAATATATTTCATCGAATGTTAAACCCGCGTCAGTAGCAGATATTCAAGTGTTTCTCTAATATACTTAAATATAAACTAAGTTATTATTTTATGTTCAAAGATGGCAAAAATGCCAATGTGTAGAATATGTTTAGTTGAGAATGTTCGCATGAACATAGTTGACGATAAGGAGTTACAAAAACTATATGAAACGCTGACTGATATACCAGTAAGTTGTACCTTTTAACCAAATAAATAATATTACTTAAATAGGCTGGTCACAGCTGACTATATATAGAATGGATCATGTACAATGTTCCGGAATGATTATTTTGAAACTCCAGGATGTTTTACTATAGAAGAGTTATAACAAGTATGTATTGTATGGGAGGTATTCTATTGTTAATGAAATGGTATATGTTATGTTGCAGTTTGTAACTGAAGACAGAAGACCGATGCTCGCTTGTTTCTTGTGCTTTGCTAAACTAAAGCAATGCTGCCAACTGCAGAGAAAATGTCTGGAAGCAGAAGAGCTGTTTGCTCAGATGATGAATGAGGTGAGGTGTTCTGCAACTAGTAAGTGTAGAAGTGATACCTAGTGATACTACCTACAGGGTATGGTGTGCTCAGATGGTGTTGAAGTTCATAAGAGTGTACAAATTCAGATACATTTTCACAATTTGATGATAAATGATATTTATTTCTGCAAATAGGTTTGTCAAAAACACTTTTATACATTTTTTTTTGTCAATACAGCTTAGATGAGCTTGGTGTTTCCTATGGTCTATCGGTTTAGGTAATTAACTAAATGTAAACAATCTTGGCATGTCTTTTTATCTAAAAGTTGTCTTAAAATTTGATGTAAAAATCTTTGCAACTACGTATTTACCTAAATCGATCGATGTTAGCTAAAAAACTAAATTTAAATAATCTTTGTGTATATCATATACAACCTCTTTAGTACATGAATCCCCGACCGGTCCTATGAGACCGCGCTGTTATTGTTTTACTACTGTGTCTCGTTTTGCGGGTATGTGATAGGTTAATATAAAAAGACATACCAAGTTTGTTTACCTTTAGTTAACCACCTAAACCAATTGACCATAGTTGATTTACCCTGAGAAGAAACACCGAAATAAACTTCGAGCCCTGAGTCTATTTTGAAGTCTGTTCAGTAACATGTAATGATCAAATCCTATTGAACCATGCAGAATGCAGATTAGTGTTAGATTGTCTTTTAATTACTCAGATACCCGCGAAACGAGACACAATAGTAAAACAATAACAGCGTGGTCTCATAGGACCGGTTGGGGATTCGAACGTTAAGAAAGAACCACACATATTTGAGTGGACCTGTCCAGCCAGTGCAATCATTTTCAGTAGTTGAAAGTTGAAGTAGTTGAAAACTCTGGACTACTAAGGAGCTCAACGACTTGACGAACAATACCAAAGACAGGACATTGGGGTAGGCTGCATTAAGGTGACATGTGAATTATCCACACAAAAGTAATACTAAAATCATTTGTAGTTTAAGCATATTTACACCATAATATGATGTTATTTGGATTCAGACAATATTTATCTATGTTCCTAAGTCATCTTTTTCACAGCAATAATGTCATGTCTTCTTTTTGTTTTTTTTATATTATAAACAAAAACAAAAAATATCTCTGTAAGAACACAGATATTATTATGAAGTTATAAATACTCGAAAAAAAATTGGAAACAATAATTTTTAATTCATCATTTTTGGTATTATGGAGCATATCCAAATTTCTCCCAAATTTCCAATAGTTTGTATTGCTATCACAGCAAGCAACTGTCAGTGTGTGGATGAAGACTTTACTCCAGTCAGTGTGTCCAAGAATTGTTTATACTATCTGGATTGATTCCATCAACCTCAAAAACGTATTTTATTTTAGTTTCAATTTGATAGCGTGCGGTGTACGGTGCCCTCTTATGTACTCAAAACTGTTAGACATTGTGTTTAAAATTACTTTTTTAAGAAAAAAGTAATACTCATAGTTCCCACTTTTCACATTTGGTATATAATTGTGTTGGTACACATCTTTTTTTAGAAAGAGGCGTTTGTGGCTAGATAATAACATCCGCACGCGTCGATTTTCAAGGTTAAGCGACACTTGCCTACAGTGTATTCACCGGAGCTTGAGCCACAAGGTAAAAAAAACATTTTTTCAATATGGCGGGTTTAACCCGACCGATGACAAAACGTCACGTTTTAATGTAAAATGTTCCCAGTATCTGTGGTCTACAACTTAGTAGTATTAAAATGTCATTTTAGGTTCTTTTACATGTGAACTATTTAATGCATAATTAATAAAAAATATGAAAATAATTTAAGGCATTTATAATGTTTGATTTCAAATAAATCTGAAAGGATAACGTAAGTTCCACAGACATCATTCTAAAATATAATATCTAATGTTGTCAGTGTAGTTATTAATTCCATACTTATTTTTATATGTTCATTACATCAATCGTGACATATAAAGAACCCTTTTTATGGTTTGTTTACCTTTTGGCTCAACCCTCGTTGAATACCCTATAGGTTGCCACCGCAACCCAAACTTCATAATTGGCCATCGTTGTTACTTGTGTTGGGAGCATGCGCTGACAAACTTACAGCTTTTATAAAATAACGTAGGTCTGTCATGCTTTTATCTTATAAAAACTTATTTGTGTTTCAATTAAAGAAAGAAAGAAAATAAGTTTATACTACACCTGCTCGGAAAGTACCTTGATACTTTATCAAATTTACGGTAGAAAATACGTCATTGCATATCGAACAAATATGCGGCGAGAAAACGCATCTGAGCGGGAGAGAAAAGTGTATGAAAATCCATTTCTTACGTGGTTTTTCTTTTTTATTTTTGGGTAAGACTATGCGCTGGTAACCTAAATATCAAAAGCCAAAAAGTTTTTACAGTGAGTTTTTATCTTCAAGTTCGCAAAATGACACTGGCCACTAGCTGTGTGTTGGATGGTGTCAAACAATTTGAAAAAAGAACATGTGAAAATTGCAGACGCCATTGGCGCCATTTTCAATTTGTGTGTTGTTTGAGGATTCAGTTTTCGTAGAAATTTATTTTCCTCGTAGGTGTAGTATAAAGCACTATGTATCACTCGAGAGAAAGTGCGATTCCCGATCTCGGGTGTTTCAAACGACACCCTCGACGGTAATCGGTCACTTTCTGCTCTCGGTGAACAATGTACTATTATTTTACCTGAATGGACGCACAATTTAATACATTGAACTGTCGGGCCCAATGTGTGGACCGGGCTTAACCTGTAGGTCCTCGGTGGCACGAAAACGTGCCAGTAAACAAGTATTTCCTTTTAACTTTGAGAACCGCTGGCAGAAATTTGTGCCACCAAACTCCGACCAATTTAAAACTGTACTCTAGTAGTATAGTTATAGAAGCAACAGAAACGGAGCAATAACAGTTTATATTATTAATATTATTTATATCAATTTATCAATATTAAATAAATAAATAAATAAATGATAATGAGGGGGGGCACGGGGCCCCACAGGTCTTATAGCACCAGCCAAAAGACAGTTATATTACGTAATTACGTATTTTAACCCAACCCTGGAAATCTATACTAATATTATAAAGAGGTAAAATTTGTAAGTTTGTATGTAGGGGGTAATCTCTGGAACTACTGGTCCGATTTGAAAAATTATTTCAGTGTTAGATAGCCCATTTATTGAGGAATGCTATAGGCTATATACCATCACGCTACGACCCACGGGAGCGGAGCAGTAACGGAAAATGCGGGTGAAACCGCAGGGGGTAGCTAGTATTCAATAAAATGATATTACTGAATGGCCATAGAGTTTTCAGGTGTTATGTCTCTTTTCATGTTACCTTCTTACCAAATATTGCATTGGATGAACTAACAGTCTTTATGACTATTGTCGAATGTTGACTACTGATATTAATTACTACTTATTTCAACCCAGTTTTTGATTGATTATATTTTTATTGTGCTTTGGGGTACAATATTGATTGGTCTACACTGTCCTCGCATATGTGTATGTATTGTAATATGAAAATATTGTAAACCCAATCATTGTTTTTCTTAGAGTACCTAACCATGGAGTTTCTTGCCGGTTCTTCTCCATAGGAAACGACCAATTGGAACTGTGCACTAGCTTCGACTTTTTCTTAGTGCCCATGTAGGCCTATGTAAAATAAAAACATTCATTATTATTATTTTATTATAATGGGGGCCCTCTTACGTATTGCTATTTTTGAGGCTCTTAGCCGAATCTAACGTACCTATATTGTTTGCGTTTGTCTGCAATAAAGAACATCAGGATTACCTAATACTATAATAACTTTTTGCAGCCGAATTCTTCAGTAAACCGAGGCCAGCTAAAGTTTATCAAAGGACTTACAGTAACTCCTGTAGAGAACATCAATATAGTTGATGTCAGCCATGTTGAAAGCATTTTTATCAAAGAAGAATTACCAGATGTTTGTGAGAGACTAGATGATGTTGTTGAGCCAAAAGTGGAACATTTGAAATATGGTATGTCTTTAACAACTTGTATTGAAGTGATCAATCTATAACTTGTTAATATATGTACGCAAACATCATAAATGTTAGGAACAATCAACATCTTTTAAATACCAGAGGCGATGGACACAATTGTGACTAGAAACAGAGAGCAATTAGGCTTAGTTCACGCCGAGACGCGACGCGACGCTGCTTCTGCGAAGCAGTAATGCTAGTGAAGAAGGCTGCTGACCGCGAGCGCGTGAGGGAACGGTCCTCACGCCGCCGCCGCCGAGATCCCGATCCTGATTTCCGACCACCGTAGGCGCGGGTTCGCGGACGGCGAGCACTGGGTAGCTAGCCGTCCGGCAGTCTGATAATAATCTGGACCGCGCCCAGTCGTCAACGGCGCGTTCTGTTCCACGCGCGCCTCAAGGAGATGTCAGCAAACTGTAGGGGCCCGGCAGGGCCAAAGCCTCTGGGGAACATGGGAAATCCGGAAGGTGTACACCGTGTCCCCCAGATCGAAGGCAACGAAGGAACGGGGTAGGGGTTTAGTCAGTAAGAGTCTGACACACTCTCCCGCTCCGCCCAAGAGTGGGAAAAGTCATTCTGATGATTCCCCTACCAGAAAAAAAAACCCGGTCAAACTATCGGCCGATCTGTCTGCAGAATAAAAAGTCGTGGGTTCAAACCCAGCCAGGCGCATTACTTTGTGTAATTTATTTCATCACACAGAGCAGCTCTCAAAACAGTGAAGGAAACCGGCATGTCCTAGAACCAAAAATTCGAAGACATGTGACATACACCAATCCGCACTGGGTCCGCACGGTGGAACAATACCCTCTCCCTCTCCTAGAGAGGAGGCTTGAGTCTAGGGAATGGGACGGGTCATAACGAGAGATTGGAATTAGGTAGAGTTATTTTTGTACTTATTTATTTATTTTTACACCACTTGCTCGATAATGACCCTATTATGTATCATGTAACCTGCACTTAAGGGGGAAGCTTCAGGGTAGCCCGCGTAATTCAAATTTTCTTACGTTTTTTTGCAATTTGCAAAATTTGCTCTTAAAGCAAGTTGTCATCACTGAGGGAGATAAAGCAGTATGATCTCTCTCTGCCGTAATGAAAATAAATCATTAGATTAAAGAGAAAATGCCTAAATGACATTATTCTAGATAATATGCTGCCGAAGTAAAAATTTGACCAAATGAAAATTTTCAAACTAAAATTATTCCATATATTGCATTTGTAAAAAAAAGGTTTCGAAAATTGGTTTGGGTAATAAAAATTTGACAAATTCTTGTCGGCAAAACGGCAGGCTCCCAGTTAAACCACTACACGCGCGACGCTGGTAAAATATCAACGGCATCGACGCGTGATGTAGTTCGCACAACATAGCTTGCAAGAACAGAAGAATATATCTAAGTAATGTATTGACAAGTTTTTTTTTTTTATTACAAGGTGCCTATTTCACCGCCGCTGCGGCTGCGGAGAACCTCAAGCGGCGAAAATATAATAACCTTGTAGGAAGATATATTTTCGAACCGTTTGGATTCAGGTTCATTTAATCATTGGGGTTCAAACTCTTGGTTCGTGGGGTCCGAGTGCTCACAAGCTGTATAAGTATCTTTCGAAGCGCATTGTTGACACTTCGCGTGGCCCAAGGGCTGGCTTTTACCAGGCCTCCGTCACTCCATGTACTTGCGCGCTATAAGTGCCTACCGCCCAGCCGAGCGGTCTCGGTCCGCTTGCGGATCAAATTCAGTGCGGTTTTCGCAAGCGAAGCGCGCTCACGCTGTTCAATTTTAATAGTGCTGTTCGTTCGTACGCGTATTACGATGCCGTGTGGTGCCTTATGTGGTGCCTTATGTGCTTCAAAACACTAAACCGTAAGAAATAATTTCTTCTTTGATGTCGGTGCTTTTTCGATTCGTAATTACGAGCTGTTAACACTAACATAAAAAGAAAAAAAAATATTTCTTACGGCTTAGTGCTTTATTTGAAGTCGGTTCTCTTTTTTTAAGTCTATTTTTTTCATTTCTAGTGAACTAAGAAGTATTATACTTATTTTAAAACGTTCTCCTAAACGTAACAAATCCTTTTCTGAAAACCGCATCGATATCGGTTTAGCCAAACGCGAGATTATCGCGCACAAAAATACATACCTACAAACCATACAAGTCAAACTTCTCAGTTTGGCCTGTATGTCTGATCACCTCTATTTTTTTAAGTTGCTTAAATATTTTATAAATGATAAAATTTTTAACTGCCACATAAAAGTATAAACATATTCACAGTTCTCAATAACATAGATAAAAAGTTATGTTAGTTTAATTTTTTCGAAGAGGCAGCCCTGCGATTACTATGGAATCGCGCGGTGCGAAGCAATCACTGCTGTACGCTTGAGCATTTAGGCGCATTTTAGCATACAGTGGTTGCTGACGCGAGGGAGTAGGCAATTATCGTAATAGGTATTGGAAATTTTCTACTGAGTGAAGTATCTGTTACGTAGTAACTATTCAGTAATCTGTGCTTTTACTTCGGACAGAAGATACGCATTGCCACACAGCGTGGCAATGCCGCTATAGTTATAATTAGTTTAAATTTTTTGTTATACTGTAATTGATATAAATTAGATAGTAAAGAAATTGACAAGTAGCTCTTCACTGTTTTTACAGAACTAGAACTGGAACTTCTAAACAACGGCTATTCAAATTCGGCACAACAGTCTAAACCTCATTCAGAAGATGATGTGCCTTTAATACAGATAAAAACGGAAGTGGAAGAAGAACGAGAAGTACCGAGGAAGAAGCGAAGAGCCAGTGACACGACACGTAAGTATTAGTTAGTGAAAGCAAGTGTGCTCCATCGTCGGCCACATCATCACGTGAGATAGTGGTCAAACGCGAGCCCTATGCATAGTAAAAAAACAGACTTTAATCAAGCTTGATCTTGATGATATTCGAAAACCTGATTGAAATAATATCTTGAATTTGCAAGCATTGCTACTAGGTATGTTGTTTCTGCGTCACCCTAAGGTCGACTGGTAGAAAACGCCTAACCCATTAAGTCCGCCTTTGTACGTTAAGTTGTGCATAAAGTTTTTAAAATAGATAAATAAACAACTCTTTGGCTGATAACTAGATTCTCGTTTTGTAATCACAGGGGCGGCCGTTGTGAAGAAACTAAATCAGCACATACGAGGAAAAAAGCTAAAAGACGTAATTACAAAAAATCAAAAGAAGGATGAAGAGTTGGACACAGAAGTTGCCCGGGACATTGAAAGTGGTTCATCCAGACTTGTGGATGACGACTCTTGTCCAAGTGGTTCGACTAAACTTATTCCGAAATTTCAAGAAAATTTAAGTAACGCAACACCTGGAGTAAATGTTGATGTTACTTTAGACACAAATAGTTGTAATACTATTAAAAAACGTGCTAAACGCACTCGTAGACCCGCCAGTGAAAAGAATCAACCTTACAAATGTGACGTCTGCCACATTTGTTTTATTCGGAAAGATCATTTAACAAATCACGTTCGTACGCATACTAGAGAAAAACCTTACGAATGTAAAGAATGTCTGCTTCGTTTTAGCCAGAAGGTTCATTTAACAGGTCACGTTCGTACGCACACTGGCGAAAAACCTTACAAATGTGAAGAATGTCAGCTTGGTTTTAGTCGGAAAAGTTATTTAACAAGACACATTCGTGCGCACACTGGCGAAAAACCTTTCAAATGTGAAATATGTGAGCTTTGTTTTAGTCAGAAAGATTATTTAACAAGACACATGCGCTCGCACACTGGCGAAACACCTTTCAAATGTGAAATATGTCAGCATTGTTTTAATAATAGGAGTGATTTATCGCGACACAGTCGTATACATAAAGATGAAAAACCGTACAAGTGTCAAGAATGTCATGCTTGTTTTCGTCAGAAGGCTCATTTAATAGGTCACATTCGTACGCACACTGGCGAAAGACCTTACCAATGTGAAATTTGTCAGCGTAGTTTTAAGCTAAAGAGTGATGTAAAGAAACATAACAATCGTGTTCACACCGGTGGTCCACACAAACCATACAAGTGTGATATTTGTCAGCACATATTTAATTACAAGGGAAATTTAATAAAACATATTCGTGTACATTTCGAGCTCAGTGGCTTGGAGGTTACACCTGAGATTGTCACTGGAACTTAAACTAGGACACCCATGGCACTGCCAGGGCAATCAGTGCAATATTTGTACTTGTTACTGATAGGTACAAACATCATACTCTATTTACTATAAGAAAAGAAATTTAAAGAAACTTGTTTTACCGTCCGTTGAACCGATTTTGACTTTTATTGCGTTATGTCATGACAAACGCTGCAGAAAAAATTGGTATTGTAACCACTTTTTTTGCATTTAATGTCATCCTTATGTCTACGGAATGGAAGTCAAAATCGGTTGGACGGACAGTAACATCAGTTTCTTTTGTTTTCTTACAGTAAATAGAGTATAGTACAGGTCTCCCTAAGTGATAATGCGCATAGAAATCTTCGTCACTTTTCGGCAACGGTCGTATCTCCCGAGCGTCGGAAGACGATATGTAAATATATAGAGTGGTTAAGTGTTTTTTTTTTCATGCATAATTTAGTAGAATTATGTGTTTTGTGTTTCCGGCAATACAACAATTAGCCAAGATTTTTTAGCATTAGCATTATCGGCCTTGTAATTTGAGGAGCTCGTGGCTAGATAATAACAGCCGCACAGGTCGATCTTCAAGGTTAAGCAACGCTTGCCTAAGTTGGTCTGTGGATGGGTGACCATCTTGACATAACGAGTTTCCTCCGTGCCTCGGATAGCACGTTAAGCCGTAGGTCCCGGCTGTCATTTGTAGATCTTTGGCAGTCGTTACAGATAGTCAGAAGCCAGTAAATCTGACGGCAGTCTTGCCATTAAGTACCGTGTTAACTCAGTTAATGGGTTGTGGAGGTCTGGTAGGCAGCCGCTCTTCGTAAAATACTGATATTCAACTAAATCCGGCTTGACTGGAAGCCGACCCCAATATAGTTGGGAAAAAGGCTAGGCAGATGATTATCGGCCTTGTAATGTTCCCACTGTTGGGACTCAGGCCTCCTCTCTAGGAGAAGGAATGGGCCGTAATTCACCACGCGGGCCCATTGCGGATTGGTGGATGTCACATGTCTTCGAATTTTTGGTTCTAGGACATACCGGTTTCTTCACGATGTTTTCCTTCACCGTTTTGAGAGCAGTGGTGATGAAATAAATTACACATAGTAATGGGCCTCATCAGAAGGCTTAAAGTCACCCAAAGAGCAATGGCATAGCCCTATATGCTCGGAGTTTCCTTGCGCGATCACATCAGGAATGAAGATATTCGCAAGAGAACTAAGGTTACCGACATAGCCCGAAGAATCTCCAAACTTAAGTGGCAGTCGGCAGGGCGCATTGCTCGTAGAACGGATGGTCGATGGGGACGGAAGGTTCTAGAGTGGCGGCCACGTACCGGAAGACGCAGCGTCGGAAAGCCTCCCACAAGGTGGACCGACGACCTGGCGAGGGTCGCGGGAATCCGATGGATGCGAGACGCGCAGGACCGGTCGCTGTGGCGTCGCTTGTAGGAGGCCTATGTCCAGCAGTGGACGTCTTTCGGCTGAGATGGTGAATGCGCCTGGCTGGGTTTGAATCCGCGACCTGTGACCTGTAAGTCGGGGCAGTTACCACTCGTCTACGACTGCTCGAGAGAAGATCTGTATGCGCATTATTAATTTGGGAAATGTACTTGGTTTTAAAACTATGATGAGATATGAAATTGAATAATATATTTAAAAAAATGCTTTATTTGTGTTTTAGACAATTTTACATCTATACTAAAAAAAAAGGTAAAGAGGTAAAGTTTGTTTTTTTGTTTGTTTGAGGTAATCTGTGGAAGTACTGGTCCGATTGCAAAAATTTTTTCACCAATAGAAAGCTGCTGTATTCCTGAGTGACATAGGCTACCTATATATTTTATGTACGCGGGCGAAGCTGCGGGCTAAAGCTAGTAACTTATATACTTCTGCCAAACTGCGTAGCAGTTTGTTGGCAGACGTAACTCCCGCGTAATTAAATTATTGACATTGTCATTATACAAATATCATATTAAATTCATTACAATATAATATAATTTCTACTAATATTAATTTAAACTAATATAATTTCATTACTTAATTCAATTCAATACACTTAAAATTCAATTTACATTATAAAATATTTGCTTTTATTATATTTTAAGAATCTATTATGTTTTCACTGAGTTCACTTAAGAAATAATTCGTCGTTTTATATTTAGTAAATCTGACTCCAGTCTTGCCATGAAGTACCGTGTTACCCCAGTTAATGGGTTGTGGAGGTCTGGTAGGCAGCCGCTCCTCGTAAAATACTGGAATTCAGCTAAATACGGCTTGACTGGAAGCCGACTCCGATATAGTTGGGAAAAGGCTAGGCAGATGATGACAGTAATGATCCAGTGCAACTAATAGCGCTACCCTCTCATGTACCCGCAGGATTTAAATTCCACAAACAATTTCTCATAGTTAGTTCTTTTACACCGCAGTTTGGTTTTATTTTCAGCTAATCTATACTAATATAATAAAGAGGTAAAGTATGTTTTTTTGTTTTTATATAGTATAAGAAAGCAAATCATTCATTTATTAAAGTTATAGAGTAATAATTGTGATGTCAAAATGTTGTTACCTAAGTATGTATTCATAATAAAAACAATATCAATAGGTATCCTATAACTTTAATAAATGATTTTTTTTTGAAAATCGAAATCTTATTCCTAAGTCCCTGGCGTGACATTTTGCAAAAGAGACATTTTACGACCTGGGGGACATTTTGCGAAAGAGACGTTTTGCGCCTGAGTCTCAGAGGTATGCGGTACTGGGTGCACAGATAATAATATAGTCCTGCAAGCCTCCGTGGAACAGGGAGGACGACGTGTCTGCTCCGATTGTTGGATTTCGGACTGCCTGGACTTTGTATACAGACTGTGTCAGATGTCGACGCAAAAACAATACCTTAGATCCAGTACGACGAAACATTCCGCCACTGGGGGGAGGTCCAGGGGTGAATAGGAACAAAACTTTGATTAGGATTTTTACTTTGGTTACATATTTTGTAAGGAGTTCTATCTCAGCATTGACTTTTTATACAATTAATGAATAAACAAGAGTACCTACTTCAATTCTAAGAAAATCGGTTAAATAACGAGAAAATCCACTTCAAATTTTTGTTTCTATTCACCCTTGAGTTCCTATTCACCCCATTTTACGGTACAGTAGGTAAGGCCGTTATAAGTTGGCGAGTCTGAACTTAGGCTCTGCGATTTTAGCGTTTGAAAACTCGTATAAAAATGAAAGTAAAAAAAAAATAACTGCTAATAACAGTTTACAGCAATAACAACTGCAAATTGCATTTATATTTTTAAAACCTTTATTTTTGTACGATATTTCAAGCACCAAAATTCGCAGAGCCTAACTTCAGACTCGCCAACTTATAACGGTCTTACTGTAGGTACTGGATCCCTGGGTACTCGTTCGTGCGTCGATGCCGGACCCACCCGATATATTGTAATCGCGATACAACTGTATTGTTAATGACAGTAAATGCTATTAAAAAATACTTGTTTTTTTTTCTGTTCAACCTTACGAAGTATGATCTTGTGCTCACACTCGTTGTGACACTGATTCCAGCACATGTATGGCCCTCAGGGTTGGCCTGGCTGCGTACAGACAGCATTGAAATCATTATCTGAATACTTTTTCTACCTGGCGTTAATCCCGGCCATTGCCAGGGTCCGCCTTCCTACTAAGCTTTCTCCACTTTGCCCGATCTTCAACATCTTTCCCAGTAAAGCCATTGGCTCTCATGTCGAACTTGACGACGTCCAGCCAGTGCTTGCGAGGGCGACCACGAGACCTAGCCCCAAGAACAGCCATATCCATATCTCTGACCAACGTACTCCCTAGGGCGGCGCATGATGAAATAATTATCTGAATATTATACAGGGTTATTGGTAAAACACTAGCAACCTCTCCGAACTATGTTACTATCATCATGAACAAAAACTGTTGTTCTATGACTTAAAAATGTATCATGTTTTAACACAAAAATAAAAATATTTAAATCGAACCTTTTAAATGTTACGAAGTCTAAGCGAAGCAAGTGATAGTACGATAGCGCGGGAGCGGGGACGAGAAGAGTGCGCGAGAAGCAAAGTTAGGTACATCAAAATTCAGAGTTGAAATGTGTTAAAACAACGAAATCTCGAAGATTTGTTTTTGGTTAAAGTATTGTTTTGCAAAAAGTCATAGAACAATAGTAGTTGTTTAAGTGTCCTGCAAGGTTGATAGTGTTTTACAAATAACCCTGTATGTTCCTTAAAACTAAGTTTGAGACTTTCAAGAATAGAGGAAAGTAACCAAATATGGAACAGTGTCCCAATATGGAATAGGTATATCAGCTAAATCCGGCTTGACTGGAAGGCGACCCCAATATAGCGAGGCGGAGGAAACTCGGTATTTTAAGATGGTCACCCATCCACAGACCGTGTACCTACTATTTTGTACCGGGTAAAACGGGGTGAATAGAAATGCAGGGGTGAATAGGAACAAAACTTTGATTAGGATTCTTACTTTGTTTACATATTTTAGACGGATTTTTATCTCAGCATTGGCTTTTTATACAATTAATGAATAAATAAGAGTAAGTACTTAAATTCTGGAAAAATCGGTTAAATAACGAGAAAATCCACTTCAAATTTTTGTTTCTATTCACCCCATTTTACGGTATTTTATTTTAAAATGTAATATTAACTATATCCTATTATTATTTTATAACCTATTCATTTAGACAGAATATAAACAAAAGTAAACTTGTTACTGAATATATTTGATTGATGAGTGATTGAAAAAACTTATTCTATCAATAATTCATTCATATGCCCTGTACAGTACGGCCGTTATAAATTGGAGAGCCTGAAGTTAGGCTCTGCCAAATTTGGCGCTTGATATATATAGGTATATAAAAATGAAATCCGTTTTCCGTTGTCACGACATAACGAGAAAACGGCTTGTCCGATTTGGCTGATTTTTTAAAAATGTTCCTTGAAGTTCAATGATGGTTTTTACGGATAGAAAAATTCAAAAAAAAAAATGTTAGGTAAAGTGGGGTAGGTAGGGTAGTGTAGGGTAGGGTAGCGTAGAATATGTAGGGTAGTCATTTGATGGGAGCGAAGCCGCGGGTAAAAGCTAGTATCATATAAAAATAAAGGTTTTAAAAAATAAATGCCTATAATTGTTTTTAACAGCAATAATTAATAATACAGCACAGTACGGCCATTACAACTTGGCGAGTCTGTTATTGGCATTTTTTTTAAATACCTTTATTTTTGTACGAGTTTTCAAACGCTAAAATTCGCAGAGTAACTTCACACTTGCCAACTTATAATGGCTGTACTGTGCTGATGGAGAGGCAGTATAGTTTGAGATCTTAGACTATTCTAGCCGGGCGAAAAGAAAAAGCTTGATTGTGAGTTGTTTGTTGTGACTCTTGTGACAGTGACATTTTAACGTGTTCGGAAATCGTCTTGTTTACTTCAACAAAAATATATTTATTGTATTTAAAGTAAACAATTTTAACCGCTATACTTACATATTTAGTAAGAAAAAGAAATGGAAAAGCTACCAATGTGTAGGCTATGTTTAGCGGAGAACGTCCGCATGTATGTAGTGGTAAACAAAGACTTGCATGACCTGTATGAGAGGCTGACTGATAACCCGGTAAGTTTATTTAATTTATTTATTTACTGAATCGTAGGAGAACCGACAGCCTTTGAGTCAATTACAGGTTCTCACGGCTAGACATAGAAAAAGTAATAGAAAACTTACACTAACAAACACGATAAAAAAGAGTATAATGTTAACTTACCGGATTCATAATCCGGTAAGTTTTATCCTGGACTGATATTAATAAGATGAAATGCACCCATCTACCTCGACGAATAATCAACCCTTTTCCGTGTGAATAGAGACGTATGGAAAGTAGTACTAATCTTTAACTGTTGTCCTGAATGGATAGCATTATTCCCTCGCTTTTTTCTCAATGTATTTGTGTTCTGCGCAACATGTTATGTTCCACACATCTATATGAGTCGGTATCTCAGTAGTTTTGCTCTTTCCATAGGATAATTATCATCTTTCTTTTTTCGTCCATTCATCATTTCTGAGGTTGATCCACTATACTCCGTCGGTTTAGGTAGTTAACTAAAGGTAAACAATCTTGGTATGTCTTTTTGTATTAAAGAGGTCGTATATAATATACACAAAGATTATTTAAATTTAGTTTATTAGCTAACATCGATTTAGGTAAATACCTATGTGCAAAGATTTTTACATACAATTTTTAGACAACTTTTGGATAAAAAGACATGCCAAGACTGTTTACCTTTAGTTAACTACCTAAACCGACGGAGTATAGTAAGTAACGTTCTTTTGTAACTGTGACCGCAAAAGAACTTTACTTATCTACCATGCTTATGTTAGTGAGTCAATTGAAGTCCCAACAAGTAGAGTGAGGGGTCAGTACAAATCATGAGAGATATAGTTGGCTGGTTTAAGTAGAATAAAATATAAGTTTTATTAACCTATCACATACGTCGTTCTAAATGGATACACTTCTAGGCCTATATTTGTCCCCTCAGGAATTCCACAGGGATCGCTACTGGAACCCTTATTGTTCAACATCTTCATCAATGATGTCTCTTCATGTTTCTCTTATTCATCGGTTCTTTTATTCGCGGACGACATGAAGATTCTGTGTGAAATTGGAACTGAGGAAGATGCAGAATATCTCCAACAGGATTTGGACAGATTTCAAAATTATTGTGTTGCCAACCGCTTAGATTTAAATGTCTCTAAATGTTATTTATGTATGTTTACTCGTAAACCTAAACCTATTATTTACGACTACAAACTAAATAATATCTCAATAGCCAGAGTTAGAACGATCAGAGACCTAGGCATCACTTTTGATTCAAAACTACTTTTTGACGCACACATTGATGATATTATTAAAAAAGCTTCTAAAGCACTAGGTTTCATTTTGAGAATATCAGCTGATTTCAAAAAGATTAAAACACTTAAAATTCTTTATTGTGCTTTTGTGCGTAGTCATCTCGAATATTGTTCACCGGTATGGAACCCTATTTACAATTGCTACATTCATCGCATTGAAAATATCCAAAGAAAATTTTTAAGGTACATTCAGTATAGATCTAAAACTTATCTGCCTGACTATCATAGTCGTTGCAGGAAGTTTCACATTCTTCCACTAACTGAGCGTAGAAAAATTGCTGACATGGCATTTTTGTTTAATATAGCCAATGGTTCAGTCGACTGCTCGGAACTGATTGGCAAGCTTGGCCTGCTTGTTCCATCTTTTACTTTTAGGAATCATAGACCTCTATATGTTCCGTCAGTGCGTTGTATTTACAGGAAAAATTCCTACATAATAAGAGCTAGTAGATCATACATCGCACTGTGTGTAAGTGTTGATGATGATCTGGATTTGTTCTCCACTAGCGTCACTAAACTGAAAAATATAATGTGCAAACAATTTTTCAATGTTCATTGAACATGATAAACAGTACTTGCTCCGAGCGCCTTCATTTCTTTCTTTCTTTTTATCTGTCTACCGTCTCTTGTTCTACTCTAAAACTATCTGTGAAAACTTGTAATTGGCCTTCTTTCAATATTTTTCAACTATCTGTATCCTAGCTGTAAGTTTTCCGAAAACAATAAAATAAAATAAAATAATATAATAAAATAAAATACCCGTGAAACGAGACACAATAGTAAGACAATAACAGAGCGGTCTCATGCAACGGGTCGGAGATTCATGAACTAAATACCAAGCTAACCCCAGCTTTTTTCGCACAGGGTTTGACTTCACATTTAATTTAATTTATTTAATGTGCATAATTTGTCTGCAAATCAGTATTTTTGGGTTATCTTTGAAATATTTTGTTTGAATAAAAGGGAATATACAGATATTGATTTAAATACCTGTCTTCTGCAACTAGTAAGGGTACTCAGTAAGTGTAGAAGTGATACTACCTAGAGCGTACGGACTGCTCAGAAATAATTTTAATTTCATTTTAATTCATTATGACATGAAAATATCACAAGAACTCAGGTGTTGGATAAACCGAACAAGCAGAAACTTATACTTACATAAAAACGATCTGTTCTATAAAACTGAAGACTCTTTTATTCAAACAGCATATTGTTGTTGCGACTATAAGAACTCTTAAGTGTAAAATTCAACTTTATGAGAAAATCGATAAACACCGTCTATTGAAAAAAATTAATGGAACTAACAAAAAATATGGGTACCAGATATATCATCGTCTACTTCTAATTTTGTTTTAATTTTGTAGTCTGCAAAATTCAAATTTTCTTACGTTTTTTGCAATTTGCAAGCCAGTGGTAGGTTGTATGAAGTTAAAAATACTTTAGTGACTGTAAAACGTAACTATACTCCGTCGGTTTAGGTAGTTAACTAAAGGTAAACAATCTTGGTATGTCTTTTTATATTAAAGAGGTTGTATATGATATACACAAAGATTATTTAAATTTAGTTTATTAGCAAACATCGATTTAGGTAAATACCTATTTGCAAAGATTTTTACTTATAATTTATAGACAACTTTAAGATAAAAAGACATGCCAAGATTGTTTACATTTAGGGCCATGTGCACCGACATAAGTTTAAGATAACCATCTGATTAACGTCAATAACCGACGATAAGGAACAGGAAATATTGCTAAAACAGGCGTTTTAATATTAAAACAGTCGATTTGGTGTCGGTGCACATGGCCCTTAGTTAACTACCTAAACCGACGGAGTATAGTTACATAATTTTAACCATAAAAATCATCAATATAAGCCTCCAAGCTCACTTAGTTGTAGGAACGTTTTAGACCTCGAAAAATTCGTTTCTGCAACTAAGTGAGCTAACTAAAAACAGTAGGTATGACAATAAAAATCAGTTTAAGTTGATACACAAGAGATTTTAAGCACCAACATTTTATTACGAAGAAGATTTTTCAACAAATGACGATTCAATCGTCGTATATAAATGAGAGTTTTTGGAGTCTATGGAGGAGCTCGTGGCTAGATAATAACAGCCACACGGGTCGATCTTCAAGGTTAAGCAACGCTTGCCAAGGTTGGTCTGTGGATGGGTGACCATCTTAACATAGGTACCGAGTTTCCTCCGTGCCTCGGAAAGCACGTTAAGCTGTAGGTCCGGGCTGTCATTTGTAGATCTTTGTTAATGGGTTGAGGAGGTCTGGTAGGCAGCCGCTTCTCGTATCTTACTGGTATCCAGCTAAATCCAGCTTGACTGGAAGCCGACCCCAACATAGGGAAAAAGACTAGATAGATGATACAAATGAGGTTTGTTTATTCAATAGATCTTTAAAGTATGAAAAAGTCTGGCGTAAAAAAGTGATTGACAGATTGACACATAAGAGGTCTCAAAGTCGCAACGACGTTAAGATTTGTCTATACCACATTTCACTGTAATCATCATTTATCCAAAGAGAGGAACTAACAAAGAGTGACAACTAGGGCTTTCAAATAACGGATTTTTTCAATACCGGTATCAGTACCGGTATTGGAATACTTAAATACCGTGATCACGTGATCACGGTATTGAAATCAAGATTTTTGTAAAAAAAATAGTTTTTAATCTAGAGCTTCTTCTTCTTCCAATCATAATAATATTTAAATAAATAATGAAATTATTGGTTAAAAACAAAATTTTATTTTTTTGTTTCCAATGAAAGCCACGAAAAGAGAGATACGAGACAGATTTTACCTTATAAGAATGATATAACGGATTAAATAGGTGTTTCCATTTAAGCAAAAATATTTTTTCAAATCATCATTTTGAATATAAAATTTATGTAACTCGATTCACAAACCCAGCGAATCCACAAAGTTGTAAAAAGATGAAAGCATAGCATTTAGCATGTGGCACATCTCTAGCAAGAGGATAGAGTAGAGAATTTTTGAGAGAGTATGAAGATTTAGTCACTTATGGTTCTTTTTTGGTGTAAATAGCTGTAACATGAACAGCTTCAATTTAAGTCCGAAACTATGCGAGCAAATTTTAAAAATCTAGATGACTAATGTTACTAATTTTGGATTTAAAAGTACTCTTATACAATACACGTCTAAATAAAATTAAAATTCAGAGTCTACGCCTTATTTTCTAATATTTGAATTGTAAAACTTTGGTCTATTTTTCAAAAAACATTAAAATGTCGATGGAAAAATCCACAAGGCATGGGTAGTGTTTAAGGGGCCTAAAAGGATAGCAGATGACCCTTCCAGACAACCATTTTAATTTGGTACACGATGCACCAACATGTGTGCGTCAGAATGGCTGGTTGTCTGTGGCGTTGGTTTGAAAGTTGATTCGAAAATCGCTACATACAATTCGTCCGTTATAAGTTGGCGAGTGTGAAGTTAGGCTCTGCGAATTTTGGCGCTTGAAACATCGTACAAAAATAAAGGTTTTAAAAAAAGTTTATGCAATTTGCAGTTCTTATTGCTGTTAAAAACAGTTATTGGCATAATTTTTTTTTATATAAATTGTAAATGTATTTAGAAACAAAATATTTTTTTTTACTAGCAATCCTGACGTTTGGTTGGCTGGTCACCTTCTTGTTTTAAGTCAAACATACAGAGTTTCCCGAAATGTATTGCGTCAATATTTTTTTTAATAATATAATAATAATAATTGCTATATATTTACTTCATTAGTCTAATTTAGTTTTAACTTCAAACATATTATGTTAAGTAAAGGATGTTATTTAGAGCAATAATTTATTATATCTATGTAGCAATTTGCGAATCAACTCTCATAGACAAACGCCATATACAACCAGCCGTTCTGACGCACACCCAAACAACCTGTATATTAAATATTGTAATACCGTAATCACGGTATTGGCTAGTCAATACCGGTATTGAAAAAAGACCAAAATATATCCGTGATCACGGTATTACGGGATCCCGTAATACCGGTATTGAAAGCCCTAGTGACAACACAAGGCTCAGCCGTAACTACTTCTCTACAACACATTCACTCCCTAAAACGAGGAAAGGGGGCTTCAAAGTTAGTATGGAGAATTGTACTTTGATGCGTGTAAAGCTATTGGCAGAAGCTAGTATACTCTTAGAAACAAAGTAGTTATAGACAAGTTTTGTTGCAGTTTGTAACTCAAGACAGTAGACCGATGCTCGCTTGTTTCATCTGCTGCACTAAACTGAAGCAATGCTGCCAACTGCAGAGAAAATGTCTGGAAGCCGAAGAGCTGCTCACTCAGATGATGAATGAGGATTATGAGGTGAGGCATTTGTTGTGCACCTTTACAGCGACAGGAACAATCTCGGGAGACTTTGCTTCACTTGAATAATTGCTAATTGTATTCATAGAATTGCAAAAATTGCAGTCAGAAGAAGAAAACAGGCAATTTACTGTTTCATGTCATTCCTCTACCCAACTCTGAAATCCAACTTGTATAGATATGATGCGGGACCAACACTGATGTCCGGATGGGGCTAGGTATGTATTACATGTTGACTTATACTTAAGTTATCTTTTTGCAGCTAAAGCCCCCTATAAACCGAGACCACTTCGGGTGTTTTAATGAGTTGATTATATCGCCCATGGTGCACGTAAGCGTAGAATCTGATGATAAATGTCAAACAGAATGTGATGCTATCAAAGAAGAATTACCAGATGTTTGTGAGAGACTAGATGATGTCATTGAGCCAGAGGAAGAACTTCAAAGTGATGGTATGTAACTAAGAACAAGAAATTCAATGATCTATCTAAACTACTTTCGCAACCTTTTATGAACTACTGCCCCCTTTACAAGAAAATCAAATTCCAAAGTCCCCTAAACTAATATATATTTAATCTATTATTTATTAATAATCACAAATTTAAAAAATAATTCTCTCTGTAATATGTTACTTGAGTTTGTGGTTGAGGGACGTGATTAATAATTCTTTTTAAAACACTCTCTGTTTGCCTTTGGACCCGCTACCGCCCACCATGGAAATCTCCAGCGCCAACTTGACGATGGTACCGCCCCTGTTGGTAATCTATGATATAAACCAATATTCTGGAGGACTCACTGGTCCCATTAGTTGAATACTTTCAGTGATAGTCACTGAGAGGTAAGAGGACTTGTTTGTCCCAGATAATGCATGCTGTGAGGCAGGTTACTAGGGTGCATGTGAGATGTTATTTATTGCTAACTAGCTTTAGCCCGCAGCTTCACCCGCGTAGATAAAATATAGCCTATGTCACTCAGGAATACAGCAACTTTTATTGGTGAAAAATTTTAGCAATCGGACCAGAACTTCCACAGCTTACTTCATACAAACAAAAAAACAAACTTTACCTCTTTATTATACTAGTATAGATATAAATATTTAATATAATAATTGTATTTCTTTGTATTTTGTAAAAGTATTTTTATTTTGTAAAAAAATCTACTACGGTCCAGTCATGTTAAAAACTAATTAGCTCTACCATAATATTCCCTTCACTGATGCACTGCAGTAGATAGTGAATTAAACTATAATAATATATTTATATGGATGCATATGATGTAATTGTTGGTTACCATAACAAAATAGTATTAAAGGAATCCTTGTAGACTTGTTTCATCAGTCTGTGTGACACAGCTACTACGCCAGCTTACAACATACAAAACAATCGCTCTTATTGGAGACATAAATATAAACATCATGCCAACCAGCCTCGATTCTAATGCTGATGAATATTTAAACATTGCGGCATCACACGGAATGCTTCCAGCACATACTTTCCCCACCAGACTCGCAAATTGTCTCGACCATGTATTGCTGAGATCTCCCCACACAGCCACTACCCTGGTACTTGACAGCCCTATAACAGATCATTTCCCTTTACTACATTTCTGTCACTTTAACACGACAACTAGTACACCCAAAAAAACAATCTCAAAAATCGACATCCCGGAGGTTATCAACGATATGGAAAATGCAGATTTTTCTCCTATTTTACAGTGCAATAACCCAAACATAGCAGCTGAACTTTTCGTCTCTCTTCTGTCTACATCCATAAAAGTGCACACTCACTCCTCAATATTTCCTAGCAGACTGCGTATTAGGAAACCGTGGATTACTCCTGGCCTTTTAAGATGTATACGACATAGGGATAAACTGTCTAGGATTTTTCTGAAAGATCCTGATAATGACTCACACAAGTTAGTCTTCCACCGATATCGAAATCATTGCAATAATCTCCTAAAAAAATTAAAAGAAGACTTTGAAACTTCCGAGTTCCATAAGGCCAGGAATAACCCAAAAGAGACATGGCGTCTTATCAAGCAAGTAACGAACCTAAATCACAGTAACAAAGAACCCGCCTTGGAGTTGCTTAATTGTTGTGACGATCCCTCCCAATCAGTTAACGAGGTCAACCACTACTTCGCTAGTGTCGGAAGTAATCTAGCATCTAAAATCCTGCAAACTACCCCTTCCGCGGTCAATGTAGATACTCAATCTCCACCCATAGTACCGAGCTCTGTCAAGCCGCCCCCATCCGGTTCAATGGTTCTGTATGACGTGGACTGTGATGAAGTGGAAAAAATTATCCAAAATTTGAAAGACAAATGTGCTGTCGGTCATGATGGTATCTCGGCGTCCGTTGTTAAAGCTACTAGGCACACTATCATCCCCATTTTAGTACACATCTTTAATCTGTGTCTTTCCTCAGGTGTTTTTCCGGATGTCTTCAAAACCGCTATAGTTCATCCTATATTCAAAGCTGGGGACAGGGACGGTGTCTCTAACTATAGACCTATATCTGTCCTTACTACTTTGTCCAAAATCTTTGAAAAAATTATTAACAACAGACTTGTAAGCTTTCTTACAAAAAATAATATTTTAGCTTCCAATCAGTTTGGCTTCAGAGCTGGAAAATCTACGGATGATGCAGTTTTGGAGCTTACAGATACAATAATTGGCCATCTAAATAACAAACAAAAAGCTCTTGGTATCTTCCTGGATTTATCCAAGGCTTTCGACACCGTTTCTGTCCCCTTACTAATTTCTAAGCTGGAGAGCATTGGAATCCGCGGTATTGCTGGCGACGTCTTCCGTAGCTACCTGACAGATCGCCGGCAGGTAGTTAAAATTGAAACCTTTACCAGTGAAGAGGAGATGGTTACTTTTGGTGTGCCTCAGGGTAGTGTCCTTGGACCTACTCTCTTCCTCATTTATGTGAATGAACTCTGCCAACTATCTCCCCTAAACTGTAAGATCATCACATATGCCGACGATACAGCGCTTATCATCCACGGCAAGGACTGGTCTGAAACCTTCAATAAAGCGGAGATGGCTCTCAGCGTGGTCATGTACTGGTTAAACACAAACCTTCTCACGCTAAATATCACCAAAACCAAGTTAATACCCTTTACCCCAGGCATTTTAAGCCAGCCACCCTGTTCCCTCAAAATTAAAGCTCACGTATGCACACTTATTGATTTTTCTGCTTGCAACTGCACACCTATCGAACGAACTGATGATATTAAATATCTTGGAGTTATCATAGACAGTCACCTTAAATGGAAAAAGCAGATTGACTCTACAGTGAAACGTGTGCGAAGATTAATTTATATATTTAAAAAACTTAGGGGGGCTGCTGGCTTCAAGTGTCTGATAACTGTCTACCTTGCTCTCGCTCAATCAGTCCTTGGGTATTGCGTTACCACGTGGGGAGGAGCGCACAAAACTACCATGCTGCGTCTAGAAAGGGCGCAGAGGGCTGTACTAAAGGTCCTATCAAAGAAGCCAATCCGCTTTCCGACTTCTGACCTCTTTTCAGTTTGCAAGGTCCTCACAGTTAGGCAGCTCTTCGTACTGCAGACTATACTCAGAAAACACAAACAGATGCATTACGACCCAACTTATAGTACTTCTGTACACCTCGCTAGCAGAGTCTGTAAAAATCTACCCTGTAGAACAGCAGTTGCGAGAAGACATTTTAGGTTTATCGGCCCCAAGCTTTATAACAGGATTAACAAGACCTTAAATATTTATCACTTATCCCGTGGTCTCCTGAGAAGGAAGTTGACTGAGTGGTTGAAATCATTTTCATATGATGAAACTGAAAAAATTGTGGAAACCTAACAAGCACAAATACTGCCACACCTAAACTCTTACATACACTCTCACATACACCCACACTCTACACCTGCACACGCACTCACACACTACCACACACCCTCACTTTTCTAATACAGTTTACCCCTATGTTTACCAAACTATAAAAATTAGTTTTAAGTCTGGAACAATTGTTTTCCTGTTTGGGCGTTGATAGCTGCGACACAGTTTCAAATTTTTGTAGCTATCATCGTTTTCTCTGTAACTGAGCCTATTGTCTATGTTCCAAAATAAAAACTTATTACTAAAACTTATTACAGCTGGATATTTCAGTAGCTACTGCCATACATTTGAAATATTATCGAATATTTATAGTAAATTGTGTAATTCTCTCTTTAGGTTTCTGTTTAATTACAGACCTGAAACTGGAAAATCTCTACAGTAGTTTCTCGGATGCAGAAGATATACCAGCACAACAGTCTGAGTCTGATTCTGAAGATGATGTACCCTTAATAACGATCAACACGGAAGTAGAAGAAGAACAAGAAGTACCGAGTAAGAAGCGAAGAGCCAGTGACACGACACGTAAGTATTAGTTAGTGAATCATTGTGTGAGCGAACACGCCGACTGGTTTCACAACATGAACTTACCAAAAACAACTTCAGGCGTTCTGTCTGTACACTGTTGAGCAGCACACACACACTGCTACACCTCGAGTAGTTGATCTCGCTGGAGAGCACACTCCTGCTGCCAGATGTCTCACAGCACATCTGCTTAAAGTACTGAACGCTGATTGCAGATATACAACAGAACAGTTGTGTGTGTGATATCATAACCCTTGCTTTTGGCTCTGCCATAGTCGGGTAATTATAGCTTATTTTGATACAATATACCTACTTTGATAATGCATAATCAGTAATATTTCACTATGGATTTCCAACAAGTACACATTAAGTAATAACAGTAACACAAATCTTCAACCAAATACAAACTCCGCACTCATTATCATGTGCTTGGAGTATAAACTCAAATACAGGCTTGAACTACATAAGTTAATAAATATCTACATAATTATACAACATGCCCCAAAATTCATCAATACAATATAAATGATAACAATTCTTCAAATATTTAGACTTTTTATTGTATTTTTCACTGCCTTGATCACAATTTTTGGAGATCTGTACCTCAAAAGGAAAAAACGGAACCCTAATGGAATCACTTTGTTGTCTTCTTCTTCTAACTGGCGGCTATTGCCAGGGTCCGCGTTCCGGCTTAGCTTCTTCCACTTTGCCCGATCTTCGATATCCTTTTCAGTCAGGCCATTGGCTCCTATGTCGGACATGACGACGTCCAGTCAGCGCTTGCGAGGGCGACCACGGGACCTGGCCCCAAGGACAGCCATATTCATGCATCGCCGACCAACGTACTCCGTAGGACGGCGCATGACGTGGCCATACCATCGCAGACTACACTCTTGCAGTTTTCCCCCACGTCACGGCCACCAAGACTACCTCGGATGAATGAGTTGCACGTGCGATCGGATTGCGTTACGCCACTCATCCACCTCAGCATCTTCATCTCCGTAATGTGAAGCTCCTGAGTGTGTCTGCTTAATGCTGGCCCGCACTCGCCGCCGTGCAGGAGGACAGGCCGTATGATGCATTCATATGTCTGCCCTTTGAGCTTCGGAGGCATTTTGCGGTCACATAGAACGCCCGTTACCTCGCGCCATTTTGCCCAAGCCGCGCCTATATGTGCTTGGACATCGTCATCCACCATCAAAGCCATCCACCATCCTTCCAAATGTTGACTTTGCGCTCAAGATGGACTTTGTTCTGGTTAACGAGGGCGATGTCATCGGCATACATCATTAGCCATGGAGGCTGATCTTGGATGTATGAAGTGCCCACCAGATGGACCGCGAAGGTATACAGTCGCTCATCCCAGAAGGCCTCCTTTTCAGACTCACAGTGACCAGTTTAAGGAGCGTAGGTTCATAACCGATCCTTCGATAAGTACCTTAACTCGCACCAACCGGTCGCTGTATCGGTCTACTTCAAGGAGGCCATCCTGAAGGTCCTTAGACAGCACTACGGCCACTCCGTACCTTCCCGATGGTGATCCGGTATACACTAGCCGGTACCCCTGCCCGATGTCACGGGACTTATTCCCCTTCCAGTGCGTCTCCTGAAGGAAGGCGCACTGGACCCGACGCTTTGCAAGTACATCGGCGAGTTCTCTGCAACGTCCGGTTAGGGAGCCAATGTTCCAGGTAGCAAAGCGGAACTTCCTTTTGGGTACTAATACTAACCTCTATAACCGTGCCCGTACTTAACACGGTCGCCCTAGCCCACTTGTCGCAGGTTTATGTAGATTGTGTATTTTTTCTATGGGCCTTAGATGCCTGACAAGTGACAATACAGGATATTATTACCTTTATTCATTACTTAACGAACGACGAATAGTTCAAAAAGAACCACATCTGTGGATGGGGAGAATGTACAATATGTCCAAGAATATCTCTACTTAGGCCAAGTGGTTTTCTTCCAGGCAAGGCAAGATAAAGAAATAATACGCCGAACAGAAAACGCCTGGAAGAGCTACTGGTCCATGAAAGAACTATTTAAAGGCAACTTGCCTTTATCACTTAAGCGTAAGCTAATGGACATGGGCATTCTCCCCATCCTCACCTATGGTGCACACACTTAGTCTCTGACTAACATCCAAAAGTCCAAACTGAATGTTTGCCAACGTGCCATGGAGCGCATTATTCTAGGTGTTAAATTAACGGATCGCGTTGGAAACACTATACTGCGCTCCAAAACGCAGATCATTGACGTGGCTCAGAAGGCTGCCAAGCTTAAATGGGACTAGGCCGGACATGTCTGCCGCATGCCGATCGAGCGGTGGGCCAGTAAAACACAAGGTTGGTGCCCTGAAATCGCACGACGGGGTCGCGGCAGACCACGAAGGAGATGGCGGGCGACTTGGATGTCTTCCTTAAGAATTGGCAAGAAGTAGCTCAAAGCCGGGAACGATGGAAGGAATGGAGGGAGGCATAGGCTAGATATAATAAAACATTTAAGTAATGTTTTATTTTTACAAAAACATACAAAAATAGAAACATTTAAAAATATAAAAAATAGTAGCCCACCGGTATCGGGAACAGGGTCCAAGCTACCGGTGGTCAGGGCTTCAGGGAAAGGAACCACCTGACAATGCGAGCCGTGTCCAGGAGTAACGCTTTCTGAATCAAGCCCTTGATCCAGCCGCCTAACGAGACCCTCCTAAGATGTTGGTCGAGGCTCTTGGCTATTAAGCCATTAACGGACACGACTATCGTGATCGCTGAGTCCACTTCCCACATGTCGACAACCTAGCGAGCCAAGTCAATATACTTAATTTGTTTATCTGTCTCGGCTTTCACGAGATTCTCGTCATGCGGTTTTATCAACAATCATTGCACGCCTCTCGATTCGGTCCACCACCACTGTATCAGGCTGGTTGGCCACAACAGTCCTGTCAGTGATGATGGGCCGATCCCAGTACAATGTGACATGACCATTATCGAGAACTGGGTCGGTAGTATGGCACTTCCGATTCCACAAGAGAGTATTTCAAAGCAAGTTGCTGATGGATTATCCTGGTTACAAGGTTGTGCCTATGCAAGTATTCCCCGTTAGCAAGACGAAAACAACCAGAGATAATGTGGCGGATTGATTTACCCGGACAGTGACATGCCCGACAAATGTCAACCGTACCGTCCTTCACAATAAATCCTCGGTAGTTGTTCGTCATGACAACTTCGTCCATAATTGCACAGATAAAACCTCCAGTTTCCCCAAAGAGGCCACCGGCACGCAGCCAGGCTACGGACGCTAATTGGTCTACATCGGGCCCATGGAGGGCCCGGTAGAAGCGTCCGTGAAGTTCCTTACTCTGCCATACTTCCCTGCGATCGTTAGTGTCAAGCACTATAGGTTTGCGCCAGTTCCCTTTTGCCAAGGAGAGCGGAGTGAGTCCTTTGTCCACTGCCACTACATCTCGATGCATACCCACGTCGGCGGCTAGGAAATATTCCCTGAGACTGCATACCTCACGATTGTGCAGGGTCTTAGCATTTAAAATGTCTCGACCCCCACACTTTCGCTGGATATACAGCCTCATCACCGACGAGCGTGGGTGATGTAAAATGTAACTTCTTACATAATTATAACCATAAAAATCATCAATACAAGTCTCCAAGCTCACCTAACTGTAGGAACGATTTTTTCGAGGTGAAAATCGTTCCTGCAACTAAGTGAGCTTGGAGGCTTGTATTGATGATTTTTATGGTTATAATTATGTAACTAACAAAAAAGTGTGAAGTAAATGCAGCTATTAACCTATCACATACCCACAAAGCGAGACACAATAGTAAAACAATATCAGCGTAGTCTCATAGGACCGGTCGGGGATTAATTTTTCGGTAAAATTAAATTCGAACAAAAAGTTTTCAGAAAACTGATCGGGGCCCATTGAAATAATAATGATAATATTGTCTGGAGGTTCCTCTCTCAGGGGCCCTGACTGCCGGTAACTTGGACCCTGTTCCCGATGCCGGTGGGCTACTATTTTTTATATTTTTAAATATTTTTTTTTTAAATTGTTTTTAAAGAAATATTTAAAAATATGTAAAATATTTGTCACTCAAACGTCCAAGCCGCGCGGCGATTCGGCGGCCCACAAGTCCGCGCATGAAATGTTAATTGCTTTTTTACGACCAAGCGTGACTCTCTCAACAAAAACGATTATTACTGAAAAACTACAATAGCTACATTCGAATAAAAAATACTCACGGAAAGCTCAAAGAACGTAAAATTTCATTTGATTAAAAGTAAATTACTTTAATTAATAATAAGGAATGAAAATAAAGTGTAAAGTTAAGGATATCAAAAAAAAAAATATATCGTATTTATTTTCTATTCAGAGTTTTACAAGAAAAATATAGTGGTTACTGGTAACAATGTTTTTTTTTATTATATTAGTACAGGATATACTCTTTAAAATGGGTACCTTCCATTTGGCAGAATCTTGATACTCCGAATTTCATTTGGCATAACACACTTGGCATAATCTTCTTTAATCGAATATTTTTAAAGCATAAAAATGATGCTGCGTAACTATTGATTGGCAGAATATTTACATGTCCGAATTTGCAACGGCATACTTTTAACATGGCAGAACTTGGCATAGTTACGATTGCCATAATAATACGGCTTGACTTTAGTTTAGTGTCGCAGGATATGGAGCAGGAGCAGGTGGTTTGAAGGCCACTTGTGAGGTTAGCCGGCCAAGCCGGTCAGCAAGCCGAAACTGCGGTGGTGAGCGTTGAAACCTGTGGTTGAAACCATCTGCGATGTTAAGCTCGCGTGGGGCCGCCCAAACCCCGCAGCGTCGGAGCCGTGGCAGAACGACGCTTGCTGCATGCTGCATGCCTGCTTGCGTACTGCATGCCTGCTTGCATAATGCATACCAGTTTGCATGCTGCATGTCTGGTTGCGTGCTGCATGCCTTTGTATGTTGCCTGCCTGTATGCATGCTGCATGTCTGTATGCATGCTACATGCTTGCTTGCATTTTGCGTGCCTGTCACCAAGCAGCATGCCTGCTACATGCTCAAACAATTAATGTAACTGTCGTAAATTCGTGGCGAAAAAAATATAGTGTTAATAAATATACTGACTGCGAATTTTTTGCGATTTGATGGTTCTGCTTTTCAATTATTATGGCCATGAAAATTATGCCTAAAGATGATTCGGACTTACAAAATTATGAGTTTCGAATTTATGATAAGTGAGTGTATGCCAAACAACTTTCTGCGAAATGAAGATTATGCTATGCGTTGTTATGCAAAATAATATTATGACGATAAAAGTTCTGCTTTAAAAGGTAGACCCCTTTAAAATGATACCAATATCTTAATATAAATATTTAGTTTTCTGTCATGAAAAAATAAACAAAGTTACGTGTTTCTCAAGCGGTCACTGGGCCTCGGGCGACGTAAACATTTATTGTATTTATGTATTAATGTACACACATCAAAAGTGTCTAGGGATCAACATATATTTTTGCAATAACTTTTCTCCTGATTGATATTAATTAAAATTTTCTTTAAGGATTCATCAAATAAAGTGTTTTCGTTTGTCACAGTAACGATAAACCAAGTCACCTTTGCATTAATAAAGAAATTTGCCATTTTCCTAATAAAGGGATTTTTGACATTTGAACCACTAACATTAAAGTTCGAAAAAAAGACTGAAATAACAGTTTTCTTTAAAATTTTATTGGGTAACTTAAACAATTCATAATCCGTGTTTCTACCGCGAACACTAACAACACAAGAACATCGGTTTGGCATACTCAAAATGAGTTCATCCAAATCACGCTTTGGAATGGCCGCCCATGTTCGTTGCAACAACAAAAAAAGGTCTTCTTGCGACTGGATACCCTCCATATTCGGCAGAGCTCTTCTCTGTAGCATATCCCATGCATGCTCAATCGGGTTCAAGTCTGGCGACTGAGCAGGCCAGGGCAGGACATTGATGTTAGCTGCGGCGAGAGTCTGTTTTACAACTCTTGCGGTGTGCGGTCGTGCATTATCATGCATTAACTGAAATAAGGGACCGATTTGCACTTGTAGAGGAACGATGACGTCTGATACAATCGTCTCAGCATAAATTTGAGCGTTGAGGTTGCCTCTGATCCAAATCAACTCAGTTCTTCCGCCGATCCAAATACCCGCCCATACCATGATGGTTCCACCACTATAAGGATGGACTTCCTGGCAGGATTTTAATCGCTGTTGGCGTCCAGGGGTTCTCCAGTGTCGTATACGTCTTGTATCCGGTCTCATACCAAAACGAGACTCATCAGAAAAGCACACGAAACGCCATTGTTCTTCTGCCCAATTTCTGTGTTCAAGAGCCCATTGATATCGAATCCTACGATTGTGCATTGCTATAGGTGGTACCCGTAGCGGTCTTCGGGAATGAAGGTTCACTTCATGCAAGCGGTTTCTGACTGTTTGGTCGCTAATTAAGTTCCCTGAAGAGTGATGAAGCCTCACGGCTAACATCATGGCGGTTATTGTTGGAGCTCTTCGAGTTAAGATTTGAATGTATCGGTCTTGTCTCCGTGTGGTGCAGCGATACCGTCCTCCAAGGCGCTCAGCCACGGTACCAGTGCTTCGGTAACGTGTCCAAAGTCGACTGATAACACTCTGACTTGTATTCAGAGCTAAAGCCACAGTACGTTGCCGGGAACCAGCTTCTATCATTCCCACGGCTCTGAGCATTTCTTCCCTGCTTAAATGACGTCGCCGCTCCATAATAACGTTGGTTTTAATCAGTAGTAGGGAAACAGTAGCACTAATAATGTCTTCAATGCGTTGTATGTTTTTATATGGAAAATATTGACAGCTGATTTTCACCTTTTACTCGAATTTGATTCACAGTTCCTGATTCAAATTATGAAATGTACCAAAAAGGATCCATATAAATTTATAAAATCATAAATTTATTACAAAGCCAAATCTCAATCTCAAGAAATCCGCATAAAAATGCTTGATCCCTAGACACTTTTGATGTGTGTATTTCGTTTGTAAATGGCCATTAACGTGCTAATAGTGAAGGATTCTCGTATATTTTACATTTATTTAACAAAAACAACCAATAGAATACACTGATGCACTGTGAAAAATAGAGAATTATCAAACGATGATCGTGTAGTGATCATATAACTTTTCCAACTAAATTACACTATGTAAACGTTTTGAAATTGTCATAATAATACAAATTTCCTAAAGGAAATTTCTTCACGTTTATTTTGATATAAAATAACAATATAAATAACGTATAAAACAAAAAACATACCACATTTTTGTTAGGAGCTTCACACACAAAAAAGTCACTTGTCAAAAGCGACGAACTGTCACTTCTTTTATAAATTTTATGTTGCCATTGCACAGAAAAAAATCACACTCACTGATGACAAACTTCATAACGCGCCATCTAGTATTAATCAACTACACTACTATCACCTGGCTATAGCGCTGTACACGTTTAAACCGAAAGATGTCGTTCCGTGACTGTAGTCACCATGGACGCTTAAGGCAAAAGTTTTTGGTGACTGTAGTCACCGTGGGCGCTTGAGTAAATGGAATTGGTTGAATGAATAAATGGAATAATAATCAATTTATTTCAGGTAAACAATACCCATATCATAAATATCTTAAAGACATAAATACATTAGGTAAAACATACATAGGTACCATACATAGGTAACATACATAGGTAATTGTGATCATGGTTGTGAAAAATTCCGTGTAAGGATCTTAATAAAAATAAATAACATGCAAATATCACAATAAACACAATACTAACTGCAGGTGGGATTGCAGTTAAGCGCTGGTTTATGTAAAATAAAATAAAAAAACTTACGAGTACATAATTACAATATCATGCGAACATCGCAAAAAAAAACCATTCCTTCAATTTGATTATGTTTTGAATTTAGCGCTAACTAGATTTTAAATGACAGGGGCGGTCGTGGCGAAGAAATTCATACAAGGAAAAAACCTGGAAGACGTAATTAGAGAAAATCAAAAGAAAAATGAAAAGTCAGACACAGAAGTTACACAGAACACGTCAAATTGTATGTCCAAAGTTATTCCGAAATTCGAAGAACGTTTAACTAATACAACACCTCGAGTTAATATTAGTGTTATTGATACTACTGTAGACACAAACTCTCGTAATAATATTAAAAATCAAAATGTTATAAAACGCACTCGTATAGGAACTGATGGAACACGTTACAAGTGTGATGTTTGTCAGTACAGTTTTAAACGCAAGGGAGATTTAGTAAAACATATTCGTACGCACACTGGCGAGAAACCTTACAAGTGTGAAGTATGTCAGCGCTGTTTTAGTAAAAAGTATAATTTAAATACACACATTCGAATGCACACTGGCGAGAAACCTTTCAAATGTGATCTCTGTCAGAGGTGTTTTAGTAAAAAGACTTATTTAATATCACACATTCGAATGCACACTGGCGAGACACCTTACAAGTGTGAAGTATATCAGCGCTGTTTTAGTAAGAAGAGTCATTTAAATACACACATTTCTACGCACACTGGAGAGAAACCTTACAAGTGTGAAGTATGTCAGCGCTGTTTTAGTCATAAGGGTAATTTGAATAAACACATTTTTGCGTACTGTGGAGAGAAACGTTACAAGTGTGAAGTATGTCAGCTCTGTTTTAGTATGAAGAGTCATTTAAATACACACATTTCTACGCACTGTGGAGACAAACCTTACAAGTGTGAAGTATGTCAGCGCTGTTTTAGTCATAAGGGTAATTTGAATACACACATTTTGGCGAACTGTATAGAGAAACGTTACAAGTGTGAAGTATGTCAGCGCTGTTTTAGTCATAAGAGTAATTTGAATAAACACATTTTTGCGTACTGTGGAGAGAAACGTTACAAGTGTGAAGTATGTCAGCTCTGTTTTAGTATGAAGAGTCATTTAAATACACACATTTCTACGCACTGTGGAGAGAAACGTTACAAGTGTGAAGTATGTCAGCGCTGTTTTAGTCAGAAGGGTAATTTAAAAACACACATTTCTACGCACACTGGAGAGAAACCTTACAAGTGTGAAGTATGTCAGCGCTGTTTTAGTCGGAAGAGTCATTTAAATACACACATTTCAACGCACACTGGAGAGAAACCTTACAAGTGTGAAGTATGTCAGCGCTGTTTTAGTCAGATGGGTAATTTAAATACACACATTCGGAACGCACACTGACGAAAAACCACACAAGTGCGAAGTATGTCAGTGCTTTTTTAATCAGAAGACTAATTTAAATACACATTTCTACGCACACTGGCGAGAAACGTTACAAGTGTGAAGTATGTCAGCGCTGTTTTAGTCAGAAGAATAATTTAACTAAACACATTCATACACACACTGGCAAAAACCCTGTATCTCTACAAAGAAGGAAAAAGAGGATGGATGATTGTCCACCTATAGTCTATCGGTTTAGGTGGTTATTGATGGTTTGCCAAATAAACGTATTTTCTTTCTTTGTATGTCTTTTTATATTAAAGAGGTCGTATATAATATACACAAAGATTATATTTTTAAATTTAGTTTACTCGTATTAGCTAACATCGATTTAGGTAAATTCCTATTTGCAAAGATTTTTACATACAATTTTTAGACAACTTTTAGATAAAAAGACATGCCAAGATTGCTTACATTTAGTTAACTACCTATACCGATAGACCATAGCTATCGTCTGTTTTAAAATCCTGAGACTAAAATGACATTTCAACAAAAAAGGACTGGCGTCTTTCTTATAGTAAATTTGACATAACTTGTGTCAATTTAGTCTCAGGGTATAAAAAACAGACGAAACTGTATAGTTTGGGTTCTAGGTACCGAGAACCCATTTCGGACACGTAATGAAAGTGAATCAACAACAATTTAAGGAATTAGTTTCTTGTTTTAAACTTGTATGGACATTATTTTTTTGTGGCTGGTTTTAATAAAGTATTATTCCATTTCTGAATCTTGATTAGTTGCGTAAAGATTTTACCATTTTTTTTGGATCTACATTAGTTGCGTCAATTTATAAAAAAACTTGTCATAGTAGTGATTATACTTTTTGTAAACCACGATAAGTTAAGATTGGGTAAAAGCACGGGATCTCATTGCTAAGAAATACAATTTGGTAAATTTCACGAGATGGGGCAACATGTATTGATCTGTGATTGAAGTGTATATAATTTTCTGTTCTGTTTTTGATTTTATTACGATTTATTCATATAGTCCGTCTAATGAAAGTGCGACCTGAGAAAAAGAGGTTAAAGCTAAAAAAATTGTATGTGGTATTACTAACTAGTAGAAGAGTCATGTCTTGACACTTCACAATTTTTTTTATTTCCTACAATTGTGGCTGAATAATGTTGCCAATTTAAAAAAAAAACCCAGGTCGCGCTTTCATTAGACGCACTCTATGTAATCAACTCCTATACACACAAAATTGTGGAACAATGGGCTCTTATTTCAAATTTTAAAGATGATTGGTAGAACAATTAATATCTATACCAGTAGATGGCGCTGTATTAAATTTTAGAGGTCAAGCAGTAGAATTTTTTAATTTTGTTTTATAAGTATAATAATGTTATAGATAATAATTATGAGTACGTAGCCGCAGTACTAACGTACAGTGTACAGTGAGCTTTTAACGTCAGAAGTAGCTGCTAACACCAACTATTGCCGTGGTGGTCTAACAAAAATAAGCAGAATAGCCTCATGAAACCGCTAGTTACGTCGGCACAGTTTCTTTGTATGGGATGAGGCATCTGTTTGCTAGTATATTATATTATCTGTGCTAAAAGTAAAAATCTTCAATAAAGGAGATTGACAGGGTGTGGACCAAGTGCTGCCCAGAATGAACACCTAGTGCATTTTGTTCCTTAGGCCAATACTAATCATTAAACCGAAGCGCTTCAAAATCGGCTCCTGGAGTCAAGAAAAAAAGTGTTTTTCTAACCTAACCTAAGTTGGAAACCTTTGTATGGAAGTTTGACCGAGAAAAGTGCTGCCCAGAATGAACACCTAGTGTATTTTGTTCCTCAGGCCAATACTAATCATCAGACCAAAGCGCTTCAAAATCTACTTCAGGAGTCAAGAGAAAAAAAAGTTAATTAGTATTTTACCGATTAGTATTGGCCTGAGAAACAAAATGCACTAGGTCTTCATTCTTAAATAATTCTGATCATGGTAGTGAAAAACATCATAAAAAGTTTAAATTTTTGAAGAATTTGTAATTTTCTTATAACTTTAAAAATAATTGTAATATATATTTTTTTTGTGGCGGAGGAGCTTGTGGCTAAATAATAACAGCCGCACGGTCGATCTTCGAGGTTAAGCAACGCTTGCCTAGGTTGGTCTGTGGATGGGTGACCATCTTAACATAACGAGTTTCCTCCGTGCCTCGGAAAGCACGTTAAGCCGTTGGCCCCGGCTGTCATTTGAAGATCTTTGGCAGTCGTTACGGATAGTCAGAAGCCAATAAATCTGATTCCAGTCTTGCCATGAAGTACCGTGTTACCCCAGTTAATGGGTTGTGGAGGTCTGGTAGGCAGCCGCTCCTCGTAAAATACTGGTATTCAGCTGAATCCGGCTTGACTGGAAGCCGACCCCAATATAGTTGGGAAAAGGCTAGGTAGATGTAGATGATGATTTTTTTTGTGTTTTTCTCCGAGTAGTAAATCTATCCTCCGGTATCAGATTATCGTTGAATTTTGGGACATGATGGACATACAAATAGCATGCGAAAACCTGCAAAATACAATTCATTGCCACTTATGATAACCATTCCTTTATTTTATTATGTTTTGAATTTAGCGCTTACTAGATTTATAATGACAGGGCTGGCCGTGGCGGAGAAACTCATGCGAGGAAAAAACCTAGAAGACGTAGTTACAGAAAATCAAAAGAAAAATGAAAAGTCAGACACAGAAGTTACACAGAACACGTCAAATTGTACGTCCAAAGTTATTCCGGAATTCGAAGAACGTTTAACTAATACGACACCTCGAGTTGATATAAGTGTTATTGATACTACTTTAGACACAAACTCTCGTAATAATATTAAAAATCAAAATGCTATAAAACGCTCTTGTATAGGCACTGGTGGAGCACGTTACAAGTGTGAAGTTTGTCAGTACAGTTGTGATAACCAGGAAGATTTAGTAAAACATATTCACACGAATCCTTGCGGGAAACCTCACAGGTGTGAAAAATGTCTGCGTTGTTTTAGTGAGAAGATTAGTTTAATAAGACACATTCGTATGCATACTGGCCAAAAACCTTACAAATGTGAAGAATGTCAGCGCGGTTTTAATAAGAAGAGTCATTTAAATACACATACTCTTACACACACTGGCGAAAAACCTTACATGTGTGAAAAATGTCAGCGTTGTTTTAATGTGAAGAGTAATTTAATAAGACACATTCGTATGCACAATAGCCAAAAATCTTAAAAATGTGAAATTTGTCAGTGTTCTTTTAGACAGAAGGGTTGTGTAACTCACACGCACACTAAACGTTACAAATGTGAAGAATGTCAGCTTTGTTTTACTAAGAAACATCATTTAACAAGAGACATGAGGGAGTGTGCACAGGAATTGCACAATTTAATTCCGTCAAGTCCTTTCCATCATCGGACCACTAGGCGTACGGCGATGCGTCACCGGTATATAGTGAACATTCCACCCATACGCACAAAGCGGTTTGGTAACACATTTATTATGCGTACAGCTAAGGAGTGGAATTCCCTGCCGGGGTCTGTGTTTCCTGATAGCTACAACTTAGGAGTTTTCAAGTCAAGAGTGAATAGGTTACTTTTAGGCAAGCGTGCTCCATCCTCGGCCACATCATCGCTTACCATCAGGTGAGATTGTGGTCAAACGCGAGCCTATGTATAATAATAAAAAAAAAACATTCTTACGCATGTGAAATATGCACGCCACGGTCGGAGGACCCACAAAAACAAATGTAGTAATATTTAGCTAAAGGCTGTCGGTGACTGGGGTTCGTTCGGTTTCAACATTATGTATATGACTTCATTAAATCATGTATAATTTCATTTTTCTTCAATGTTGTTAGTTGTATTTTATACTTAGTTAACATTAATATAGCTTGAATCTTATGTTGAAAATATTGTTGTGTGACCGGCGGTTAGCTTAGCCAAGATTTAATTGATGCCACAAGTTTGTATAGTTCAATACTTGAGAGTTGAGGCTGATAGTGCTCTTTTAATGAGATTCGTACTAACTACACGGTTTACCCAGGGTCAGTTGTCCTACAAATACGCAACGGTAGAGTCTGTTGGCTGACATGGAAAAGCACTTATTAACGATGGAATCAGGTGTAATTGTGCAAACCAAACTTGCTCGCGTTAGGCAGAATGATAAATCAGTCGCGGATTTTGGAGTCGAAACAGAGAAGTTAATGGTTAATTTGACTATTTCAAAATATGAAAGTTTGGATGCTCATAAGATTTTGAGACCTTTGTACAAAAAATATGCGATTAAGCAGTTGTTAGGAATTTGGCCAAAAAAGGCAAGATAAGTGTAACTCCATTTATTTTGAATTGTTTGGCTAGGTCGACTTCTAGGAGGAAGCCGTAACTTATAATCATTAAATATTTATTTTAAGTTAACACAAGCATTTTTGTTTCTTTTGTAATAAATCTTTACCCTTTATTTGATCCTCCCAACAGTTCTCAGGGCCCCTCCACAACTCGCTACCCACTATTTCGTGCGTACAGTACGGCCGTTATAAATTCGCCTCTGCAAATTTTGGTGCTTGAAAACTCGTACAAAAATAAAGGCTTTAAAAAAATAAATGCCAACAACAGTTTTTAACATCAATAACAACTACAAATTGCATTATTTTTTTTTAAACCTTTATTGTTGTACGATATTTCAAGCGCCAAAATTCGCAGAGCCTCACTTCACACTCGCCAACTTATAACGGCCGTACGTTGTGAGTGTTGAGCCGCACGTGTTCCGGTGAATGTGCTACAGTCTGCCGGCGACCAGTCGGATGGACATCGACGGCTCACTAGTGTTCCGATGGGTCTTCGGGTGCAGATGATCCTACTGTGAAATGTCTATCATGGCTCTAAAGTAAATGGATGTATAACATCTATACTACTACTAAAAAATCATGTTACATATAATTTATATGGCAGAACAACGTTTGCTGAGTCAGCTAGTATAAAATAAATTAAAATAAGCTAAGTATACAAATAATTAAAACTTCGTTTTCCTTCCCACTCCTCCAGTCGTTACACTGGATCTTTCACTGTCCGAGCTGTGCGCCTATGGAATTCTCTTCCACACACAATACGGGCTAGCCCCTCGTTGGATGTTTTCAAAGGGAGAATTAAGGAACATTTCCTGTCAACATGACCCATATATATATGTATGTATATGTTTTGTATATTGTATATAGTATTATTATGTATTTTGTGTAGTTTATTTTTAGTTTTAAGCATAATAATGGCTGCTTAAGTTTGTTGTGCACTACTATGTGTTATCCTCATCAACAAAATTTTCTTTTTACGTATTTTAATAAGGTTTGCTGTAAGAAAACCCAATTGTGGGTTAAACTCGCCTGTGTACATCACCTGTCCTCCTTTTAATGTATGTAAATATCTGTGTACAATAAAGAATTATGTGGTTACATTCCGCAGATAAAAATATTAATAAATACCAGTATGAACGATTTCATCACTACTTACCATCCGGTGGGATCGCGGTCAAGCACCAGTTTATATCAATCCTAACTAATATTATAAATGTGAAAGTGTGGATGTTAGTTAAACTTCATGCAACATAATGATACAAAGGCGGACTTAGTGCCTTAGGCATTTTCTACCAGTCAACCAAGGTTGGTGAAGAGAAAGCATGGCAGGTGCATAAAAGTTATTTTCCATGTCAAAGGTCAAATGCATGCCTTTATACGATTAACTTTTGGGTCACTATTTGTTTTTTACGAATTCAGAGAGGTATCTAACTAACATCTTTTAAAGTCGTAGATAGATATGTATTTCGTCACCTAAATTCAGTTTTCGCAGATTCTTTAGAAATGACATTTACGATCTGAGGGCCCAAGATAAACTGCTATAAATCTGTAATGCGACATTCTAGAAATTTGGGAATTTCTTAAAATATTTTGAAATAAACATTATTAACCCAGACATAGTACTTTCCGAGATCTAGACTATGCCTCTTTACGAAGCGTCTGGATTGAGGGCCAACGTTATTTAGCTAAAAAAGTTTTAGTTTACATTTTAGAAATTTATGGATCATTGGTCTAAGTTTTACCAATTTTTTACTAAATTCCCTGTAAATCTGGTTTCGTTTCGTAATAAAAATAAAATTTAAAAATGGGCGCTCAATCCAGATGCACACGTCTAAATCTCGGCTTTTTTGACTAGACTTAACCTCATTGATAAACGCAAACTATAGACTAAGATTTCTTTCTATTTTGTAACTAAATTTTAACGTATCGTCCGTTCTTCTATAAAAAAATAAGTGCTATAATTTAAGAAAAATATGATTTTCAATTTTGTATAGGAAGATGTTTTGTAGCAAGAGTTTAAATTTAATTGTGAAAAAAATTGTATCAAGCACTCAACTTCGGCACCATACAGGGTATTCGGCTGAAAATGTAGTTAAAAATATAAAAAAGGCTATCAAAAGAGCTATGTACGAAGGCGAAGATGTCAACGTCGCGCTAAGCAAATTTCTCCTTCAGTACCGGAACTGTGAACCGGCAGTGGCACTGCAGACCGACTTGATGCACTGCGGCCGAACGTAGCCGCAGCGGTGCGCGCGAAGCAAGAGCGCCAGGTCGCTCGAACTCCGGGGACCGATAGGGAATTCCACGTGGGAGATGCGGTAATTGCTCGCGATTACTCGGCGAGGGGGGCCAAGTGGACAGAAGCTACGGTTGTTAAAAAAACAGGGCCGATTTCATACAAAGTTAGTTTAGGGAATGGGGTTGAGTCGCGTAGACATGCTGACCATATTATTCCAGCAAGTAGTAAGAATAGGTTCTCATTATCGCGCCTGAGTGACGCAGTCGCCGCCGGTGCGGCGAGCTCTGGGGCAGCCTGCCCGGGGGTCGAGAGCGGGGCCGGAGGTGAGGTGTTTGAGGACGCACCCAGTGGTGGCGGGGATGCTGAAGATCCGCCTCCACAGCGAGTGCAACCCGAACGGCTTCCGTTACCAGTATCACCTCCACCGCAGGGTGCGTCAGCTCGCGCACTGCGTGCGTTCAACCGAGCGAAAAAGGCCGCAATGTAAAACTGTAGTAAGATATTAAATAGTATAAAATTATTAGTTACTAGCTGTCCCCTGCGGTTCCACCCGCATTTTTCGTTACTGCTCCGCTCCCGTGGGTCGTAGCGTGATGGTATATAGCCTATAGCATTCCTCGATAAATGGGCTATCTAACACTGAAAGAATTTTTCAAATCGGACCAGTAGTTCCAGAGATTACCCCCTACATACAAACTTACAAACCTACAAACTTACAAATTTTACCTCTTTATAATATTAGTACCTATAGATTAGTTCGATTTCCTGTTGTCAAAACTAATTAAATTGGTGATAGCTTAAATGATACCCTTAATTTATTCCTAGATGAACAAGGCCTTATGAGAGTAGTCGGTAGAATAAAGAATTCTCTTTTGTTTTATAAATAACATCCTATAGTGTTATCTAGTAAACAGAACTTCACAATTTATATTGTTATTCAAATACGAATATCATCGTCTATTGTACGCTAAAATGACGAACTTTACGAGAAAAGTGGTGGCCAGTGGGTGGCAGGAATTTGGCTAGAAAGATGCGTCGTCTGTACTCGTATAAAAGGCAAAATAATAAAGACTTAGGGCCTGTTTCACAATGTCTGAGTAGGCACTACTCACTGAATAAATTCAAAAATGTGACAGATTTTGTATGAAATTATCTGCCAAGTAAGATACTCGAAACTTAATCATAGGTGGTGAAACAGGCCCTTAGATGTGCAACTTACCAGTAGAGAGATTAGAGTCAGAGTTTCCATTCTATCGTTGTGGTGTCGACTGTGCTGGACTGGACTACTCATACTTAGCCGTAAAGGTAGACGAGCAAAACTAGAAAAATGTTATAAGTATTTGCTTGTTTATACGTTTTACTACAAAGGCCATTCATTTGAATTAGTCACCAGTCTTACTACCGATGCCTATACAGGAAAAGTTTTTTAACCACTGCGTAATTTTTTTTTGGTGGCTCAGTGTAAGTAATAGAACACAGATCGATCTTCAAAGTTAAGCAACGCTTGCCAAGGTTGGTCTGTGGATAGGTGACCATCTTAACAAAACGAGTTTCCTCCGTGCCTCGGAAAGCATAGGCTTCCAACCAGACCTCCACAACCCAATAACTGGGGTAACAGGGTACTTCATAGCAAGACTGGAGTCAGATTTACTGACTTCTGACTATACGTAACGACTGTAAATGACAGCCGGGGCTTAGCGTGCTTTCCGAGGCACGGAGGAAACTCGTTATGTTAAGGTGCTCACCCATCCACAGACCAACCTTGGCAAGCGTTGCTTAACCTTGAAGTCGACTTGTGTTCTATTACTTACACTGAGCCACCAAAAAAAACTTTTCCTGTATACTGGCTTTAAAAAGGTTCATATATCAAGACGGAGAACTTTTTTCGTCATAATATTATTTTGCATAACAACGCATAGCATAATCTACATTTCGCAGAAAGTTGTTTGGCATACACTCACTTATCATAAATTCGAAACTCATAATTTTGTTAGTCCGAATCATCTTTAGGCATAACTTTCATGGCCATAATAATTGAAAAGCAGAACCATCATATCGCAGAAAATTCGCAGTCAGTATTTATTAACACTATATTGTTTTCGCCACGAAATTACGACGATAACATTAATTGCTTGAGCATGCGACATGCAGCAGGCATGCAGCTTGGTGGCAGGTATGCAGCATGCATACCGATATGCAGCATACACGCAGGCATGCAGTATGCAGACAGGCAGGCAACATACACGCAGGTATGCAGCACGCAACCAGACATGCAGCACGCAAGCAAGCATGCAGAATGCAGCAAGTATCGTTCTGTCACGGTTCCAGCGCTGCAGGGTTTGGGCGGCCCCACGCGAACTTATCTTCGCAAATGGTTTCAACGCTCACCACCGCAGCTTCGGATTGCTGGCCGGCCAGCCTCAGCTGTGGCGGCAAGCCTTCAAACCACTTGCTCCTCAGCTCGCGAGCCGCCCTGCCCTATCGCGCCTACGCGATTTTAAATTACACTCTAAGGGTAGGGCAAACAAGAATACGTAAAGTCAGTGTTGCGGCGTTTCGAAAAATCGCTTACAGGGCGTAGTCGACGGAACCCGCTTCGCGGGGCTCCTACTTCTGGGTGGTTTAAAAAAAATAACCTTGAAGGAGGTGGCGGGGTCTGTGTTCGCTTACTACGACCCAACCACCTCCTAACCTAACCTGTCCGAGTTGGGATGCCCCCAAGTCATGAGCTCGCTTCGCTCGCTCTTGCATCTTAATTTATCTAAGTAACCGAAGAGAAACGGAATGAATCAGAATGAAGTTCAATGAATGACCAAAACGAATGTTAGTAACACAGACACAAAATAGCGACTTTATTTTGTAAAAAAGAGTGGTATTGTTATAATCGGGGGCCCAAGCCTTAGCTTTGATTCTTTTTAGTCCTCAAATCCTGCAACACTAAACTAAAGTCAAGCCTTATTAAATATGGCAATCGTAATTATGCCAAGTAATGTTCTGCCATGTTAAAAGTATGCCGTTGCAAATTCGGACATGTAAATATTCTGCTAATCAATAGTTATGCCAAATAAAATTCGAAGTATTAAGATTCTGCCAAATAGAAGGAACCCATCTAGACGATGTAAACTTGCAGAGATATTCTCTGATAATAGGACCACTTTCGTAGGAGCTCCAAGGTAATTTAGTTTATTCTTAAATAATAACTATAATTCTATCATCAATTATACAGCTAATGAAACCATTAAATTCTCATTCATTCCGCCGCACGCTCCTCATGTCGGTGGCCTATGGGAGGCAGGGGTTAAGTCATGCAAATACCAACTCCGTCGAGTGGTGGGTAACGCTCATTTAACTTAGGAAGAGTTCAGTAGGGGAGAGTTGGATAATACCGAGCCCCTAAGGACTTGGACCTAAAATTAGGAAACTGTTTGATATTGAAAGAAACAAAATTGAGTAATAAGTAGGACATTTATTCAGGTACGCATACCGTATAACAAATGCTTCCAAAATTTAAACAAAAAGTAATTATTGAGACTTTACAAAAAAATATAAAAGCGCGGTATTGTCAAACTGGTCTGATACTATCGTGCCCCGGGGTTGACAAAATCGTGCTCACAATAATTGCACAAAAATGGGTAAATAATAAAAGTTATAATAAAAAACAATATTCTTTTAAGTAATATAATAATAATATGCCACAACTTTAACACAACATCATCTAGTCCCAAGCTAAGCAGAGCTTGTGTTATGGGTACTAGACAACTGATAAACATACTTATATATTTCTAAATACATACATATTATAGATAAATTACACCCAGACACAGAACAAATGATCGTGCTCCTCACACAAACATTCGTCCTGGGTGGGAATCGAACCCACGCGCCACGACCTCCGGCATAGCAGTCAGGGTCACTAACCACTAGACCAACAGGCCAGTCAAGTAGTAAGTAATTTTCTTGAGTCTTAATAATTGAATTATGTATGGACTACTCAGTCTCAAAGATACCTATTAATATCAATTAAATAACCCGCGCCTCCGGGCGCGGAATTATCAAATTTGATCATTTTATTTGTTAACCTCAAAATTATATGAAAATATTAAAGTACGTAAAAACATATTCTGACATTAATTCTACAATAAACAAACATTATTCATTATTCTTATCAAGTAAATATTTTTCATAACGGAGCTATTTTTACATTAAGGTGACTATCCGGCTTTTACCCTATAACATGTAATACACGAGATACAACCTAAAACCGCAAACGAATCGACAAAATTCGGGGCGTAGTGAAATTTTGATTTCGGAAAAAAATATATTAAAATAAGGTTCAAAAAACTTTACTAAGATAATCATCGCTAAAATGGTTCTAAATTGTTCATAATATCTTCGTCTCTTTGATTATACAGGGTGTAAAAAGACCGATCACAAAGCCGATAACTACACATTCTGTACATGTAATTAAACAACTTTAACCAAAAATTTTTGCTGGGATTTTTTTTTTCATCTTTAAAAAATAATTAATAATAATTTCGATCAGCTGAGTGTTCGGCCGCTCGCGCTTGGTCGTTGAACCGACCGCACGTTTGTGTGTGTGAGGCACTCGTTGTGTTTAGTTTTCGTTGCATTTTTCTAACTTCAAATGCGTAATTTGTTGTGAAAAATTGATAATTTTGATAATGTTTGTTCAGAAGAATGTTTACTAATGATACTTGGAATACGATTTTGAAAAAAAATTGTTGACTTTGACCTTCAATATCTCCAGAACCAGTGAATTCCCAGGTATGTCCTAAAAGAAAAAAAGTATCCCAGCGATGTGTAGAATATGGGGTTTTCGTTTTCGTTAAGGGTCTTTTTACACCCTTTATACACGTCTATAGTCTATTCACCGGAGCATGAGCCAAAAGGTAAACAAACCATAAAAAGGGTTCTTTATATGTCACGATTGATGTAGTGAACATATTTTATAAAAATAACTACGGTATTAATACACTGACAACATTAGAAATTATATTTTAGAATGATGTCTGTGGACCTTATGTTATCTTTTCAGATTTATTTGAAATCAAACATTATAAATGTCTTTAATTATTTTATTAATGTTTATTAACTATGCATTAAATAGTTTACATGTAAAAGAACCTAAAAAGACATTTTAATACTACTAAATTGTAGACCACAGATACTGCGAACATTTTACATTAAAATGTGACGTTTTGTCATCGGTCGGGTTATATCGGCCATTTTGAAAAAATGATTTCTTTGTTTACCTTTTGGCTCATGCTCCGGTGAATAGACCATAGATGCCACATTGACGGTACTAAACGGCACAAATAAAGTCTACTAAAATTGGTAGACTCGCTTCTCCCTTAAGTCAGTGTCATTTAAAACATCTAAGGATTACGTGCTCACGAAAAATAATTAATTATGTTTGTGCTGTCCGACTATGCGGCAATTACGTGGGAAAACTGTATAAACCAAGATACTTTTCATCGGTAAGTTTTGCTATAGGACCCCGTGGCACAAAAACGTGCCAGTAAATAAGTAATTATAATTACCTTTTAACTTTGAGAACCGCTGGAAAAAAATTGTGCCACCAAACCCCGACCGATTTAAAATTGTACTCTAGTAGTACAATTACAGAAGCAACAGAAACAGAGCAATAACAGTTTATATTATTAATATTATTTATATTCATTTATTAATATTAAATAAATAAATAATAAAAAATGGCGGTCCCAACGGGGATCCACAGGTTAACCACTATTATTTGAATAAAACACGATTTTTATTCTCATTAGCCAGTGTTGTCAGTTTATTACTAGAACTAGGGAGATTTGACGAAACTATGGCGGACAAAATACAATATTATTACATCATCGTTCGATCAAAAAAACATTATTATTTAAAAAATTGCATTATTTATTTGATCAGTAAATGATAACTTATCTATAACTACAAAAGTTCTTTCTAATATTTTGAGTTTCAGATTTCCTACGGATCCCATACTAGCAGTAGAAAATCGCTGAAGAGACATTATACTGCGGACTCCAAGTGAAAACCAGTGGGAAGTTGTTTGATATTTTTGCTGACTTGGGCCTTTTTACATGCAACTGGAGTATTGTGTCTTAAAGTCTGTGCTAAATAAATGTATTTTCTTTCTTTTTTTTAGTCTACAAAATAATTACCGTGTTATCTATACTAATATAATAAAGAGTTTGTTTTTTTTTTGTTTGTATGGAATAATCTCTGAAGATCCTGGTTCGATTATATAAATGTATATATTGATAGAAAGAAAAAGCTGCTTTCTTCCTGAGTGCTATAGGCTATATTTTATTTAAAAAGTAAAGTTAAAGTAAATTCGGAAATCGGTTTCACGCGGGCGAAGCCGCGGGCAAAAGCTAGTATTTCCTATTTTGTTTAATTCTCATCGTAATAGTTAGTGGGGAAAGGGAAAGTTAATAAAGGGAGCAGGCATCCCTAAAAACGCAAACCTTGACAGTTATCGACGATAAGTAGGTACACGAGCGGTACTAACACATATCACGCAATTGCAGACAGTTTTGGTGCATCGTTTGTTTGCAATGCTCTATCTCGACGAGTATATAATCAAAGCTTCGCCTTAAGGGATTTGTCACACTGGATGCGTTCTGCGGCCTGCGGTCCGGTCAACGTTGTCGGTCGGTCCCTCGCCTCCGCCCCGCCGCCGGGCCAACATGCGTTCTTTGGTTGTGCTCGCGCGGTCAGATCGCATTCTGTATAAAATACATTAATACCGACAATGCTGTTCATACATGATGCGGGCTGCGTTCGCTCTGACCTGACCGCAGACCGCAGAACGCATCCAGTGTGACAAATCCTTAAAGCTTTGCACCCATTTTCCAATGACCCTGTTTAACTCGAATTATTTCAATAAGTCACAAATTGACAAACTTGTGGTGTGAAACTTAAATTATTATAATTAGACGTGATTAACAGTAATATTTCCAAAGTAATTAATTAATGTCAAGAGAATTAAGGTAAGTGCGTCTAAAATGGCGCCGGCCATTTTATTAGGTCTTTACCTATGAAATTACCGTTCTGCAGTACTGGCCATTAAAAATCAAAATAATTTTTGTTTGGCTAAGTAATTCTAATTTCAAATTAATTTTATTTTAAAAACATGGATTTATTTTCCAAAAGTAGTCATTTGTTTAAATTGTTATAAATCGACTAAATAAGTCGATCGGCAGTCGACCGATTTCATCGCATTTCAATCGTTTTCGTCATCATAGATACGTTAAAAATTCGAGTAATTATGGAATATGAGTACCGCTGCCACGAGCAGCAACGCGGCGCAAGCAGCACGCAACATTAACGACGTTTACGGAGCTATCACTGCAAAACAACGCACCACCTGTTATTGGTTTGCTGGTTTCCGATCTGGAAATTTCGACTTGAAAAATGAACCACGCGCTCGTCCGAAGACTTAGGTCAACAATGACGCATTAAAGGCGATTGTGGAAGCTGATGATACACAATCTACGGCTGAATTAGCAGCAGCTTTCGATGTTAGCGTCAAAACAATATTGGTCCATTTGCGTTAAATTGGCAAGGTACAAAAGCTTGACAAATGGGTGCCCCACGAACTCAATGATTAGCCGGTAGAATTGTAGCAGTAGAGATCGATCGAAGCCACACATGTGCCTAGTTAATAACTGACAAGTAAAAGCTCCACTAATTTGGGCATTGTTCTATCTGATAACTTATCAATATTAATTTGCAAAAACTGTATATTACCATTTTAAAGTACATTTATTTACCAAATCAATCTCCACATAGTGCGCTGCACCGTGACGATATTTAGCTCTCAACTCCGGAATTCCGGAACTGGATCCGAAATTAATTAAAAAAAAAACAAAAATACCTTGAGTAACTTTTAATCATTTTTAACATCAGTCTGTAACTCAGTCTTGATACGACATTGCCAGTTAACTTTGAGTAAGCTGGCTTACTTAACAATATTATTAAAATTAGGAAAGTCTAAATTTTTTTTAAACTTAGAAATTACAAAATTTTGTGAAAAATAACATAATTAAATTAACACAAGACATATCATGCTTTAGAGTAGTTTGGACATTACTAGGTAGTGAAAATCAAAATATTAAAATGAGAATTTAAGTTTCTCCTCAGGTTTATCATGTTTAACAACAATCTTGACATGATATAATCAGTTCACAATTCACATTAGACATGTTTAATTTTAATAATTGTATCATTAAAATTAAACAAGAAACATTTAAATATGTATATGAGAACTCACTATCAAGAAAAGCGGTCTACTCTATGAGCTACGCTGTTCTTGATAATGAGTTCTCAAGAGAATTAACGAATCTAACATTTTGTCAGAGAGTGAGCTTCGTATTTGGTTACAAAAGTAACCAGCGCTTGACAATACCCGTTCACTCTCCACACTCGTGAGAAGTATGATATTTAAATAATTATAAGCTTGTGTCAGATATACACCTCGCTCTCCACCATTATCATACATTGCTTTTTCAAATTTGACAAATCCAGAAAGGTCAAAATATTTAGTTGTATATTTAATATTATAAAACTGCAAAAATGTCTTCGAAATCACAATTATAAGTTAAGGCAACTCGGGCCCCCAAGATACAGGCACTGCCTAGTTTGGGGACCATTGTTCAAATGAAAAATTTTAATTTTATCTGTTACTGTAATTATATTATAAGTTAAATAATAAGGGATAATCTGTAACAATGGACCAATAAATATTATTATTTCTTTATTTTCTTACTAGCTGTCCCCTGCGGTTTCACCCGCATTTTTCGTTACTGTTCCGCTCCCGTGGGTCGTAGCGTGATGGTATATAGCCTATAGCATTCCTCGGTAAATGGGCTTATTTAACACTTAAAGAATTTTTGAAATCGGACCAGTAGTTCCAGAGATTACCCCCTACATACAAACTTACAAATTTTACCTCTTTATAATATTAGTATAGATTTACGGGGCTTTGTCTGGCATTTATGTAGCTCTTTATCAAGCGGTTCTTGTAGTCTTTAATCATCAACTGCAACGTCAACATCAGAAGCAGAAGACGAAGAATCATCTTGATTTCTGCATGCTCAGTGGTAGTTGTAGTGTAGGCCTTATAATTAAGCTGGCGTAGCAGAGTAACAATAATCTCACAAAGGAGACTGAGCGAAAGTGGTCTATGAACCAATAGCAATACTGTTATGGTACGTATGTAGGGATACCTCAACTACTCTCAGAATCTGACTGAGTTTTGAGAAAAATAGTAGGTACTTTAGAATACACGTATTTTACCAGAGTTTGTGATACTTTTTTGTTCTGATTTTCAGGTATTCTCCTTATTTTTTTTGTTTTTTAATCTGTATCTATTTAATGAACAAAACAACGAAGAACCAAAGTAATGAATTACAAATAAATGAGGAATCTAGAACATAAAAATGCAAAAATAAAATCCGAATTAAGTGCGCAAAATGGCATTGATTTATAATTACTTTCATATTTTTTTGGATTTTGGATATGTTTCTATAAAAGGAAGGAAGTCTTTGGAACGCTACAACAATAACAAAAAAAAAAAAGACTATAAAATAAAGAAGAACACAAGAATACTTTTCTACTAGTGTAATATACCTACTTTTAAGTGTGAATAGGGTTTTTTACTAGAAAATAAACAATGAAAACGGGATTTATAATGTTGAATTATATAGAGACACTCAATGACTGAGCACTGCCTTTAGAGACCAAGGCATTGAAGGTTCGTGGTTACTAAGAGGCAGGATCCAGTCAAGATATGCGCGCGCGCGAATTATAATTGTTACATTTTAGTTGACGAAAGCGACCGTGGGTTGAATGCAATATTATTGTACATGCAAGTTTGGCATGCGTACTCTGGGATGCTGCGGTCATATTATGACGATTGTGTGGTTCTTGTCTTGGGCTAGATATGAAGACACAATATCACGTCCTGCTGAATTTTTAGATTCTATTATCATAGACGAACTATAAATAAAAATATATTATGTATAAAAAAGTTGTTTCATTGCCCTGATATACAATGTACATCAGGACAACTTGTACAGTCAAGAGCACATCAAGTTTAACACCACCAGTGTAAGCTGAGCTCGAATTTGTACTGCGCGTCATAGAATACGCGGCCGGTCCAAAGGTTGAAGTGTCAAGCTCAACGTGCTCTTAAGTAGTCCTCCCTTCTTATGTATCGTATTGATTTTGCTTAGCAAACAAACACAACAATGGAATATAATACAGTCAGAAGTACCTGACTAAAACGTTTCTCAACTAAAAACTATAGTAAAAAACCCTATTCACACTTAAAAGTATATTACACTAGTAGAAAAGTATTCTTGTGTTCTTCTTTATTTTGTAGTATTTTTTTTTGTTATTGTTGTAGCGTTCCATAGACTTCCTTCCTTTTATAAAAAAATACCCAAAATCCAAAAAAATATGAAAGTAATTATAAATCAATGCCATTTTGCGTACTTTATTCGGATTTTATTTTTGCATTTTTATGTTCTAGATTCCTCATTTATTTGTAATTCATTACTATGGTTCTTCGTTGTTTTGTTCATTAAATAGATACAGATTAAAAAACAAAAAAAATAAGGAAAATACATAAAAATCAGAACAAAAAGTATTACAAACTGTTGTAAAATACGTGTATTCTAAAGTACTATTTTTCTCAAAACTGCCGGGTCAGATTTTGATGCACCTTAACACAAGGGACGGTGTAGTTGAGGTATCCCTACATAAGTACCGTAACAGCGTCGCTATTGGTTCATAGACCACTTCCTATACAAATGTGCCCAGTCTCCTTTCGTCGCTTTTTGGTTTTATAAAAGTTTCATCATCTGCTTGTCTAAAGAAGTCGTTAGGATTGTGCAGATTAAGTGCAAAATACTCACTCTTCTAATTAGTACATGATACAGGTATCGTTTAACGCGAAGGAAAAAAGGCGCGTAAAACAATGAGTTGATAAATTAAACACATTTTTAGATTAAAAATTATGTATATCGAAATACGATAAATTGAGCCCAATTCCGGAGTTGAAATATCGGAAAAACTGTCCGGAATTCCGGAGATACGAAATTCCGGAATGGATGCCCTATGACGCTGGTTATACGATGGATGTCAAAATATAAGATAATCATTCTGTACTGAATATCCATTGGAGTAGGAATTCTACTTAGTTATAAAGTAGTAATAATGGCAATTTTACCTAAATTACAGTTGTAACACTTTTCGTTTGTTTAAGTCCTCCCGTCCTCCGACAGTGGCGTGTATATTTAGTGAGCATGTTTAGTGTCAGTATGAATGTGGCTTGTTAAATGACTCTTTCGATTAAAACAACGCTAAAATTCTTCACACTAGAAAGGTTTTTTGCCAGAGTGAGTACGAATGTGTGTTCTTAAATTACTCCTCTGACTAAAACACCTGTGACAGAGATCACATTTGTAAGGTTTCTCGCCAGTGTGCGTAAGAATGTGATTTGTTAAATAACTCTTCCGACTAAAACAAAGCTGACATTTTTCACATTTGTAAGGTTTCTCGCCAGTGTGCGTACGAATGTGATTTGTTAAATTAATCTTCTGACTAAAACAAAGCTGACATTCTTCACATTTGTACGGTTTTTCGCCAGTGTGCGTGCGAATGTGCTTTGTTAAATTAATCCTCTGCCTAAAACAAAGCTTACATTCTTCACACTTGTAAGGTTTCTCGCCAGTGTGCTTACGAACGTGATTTGTTAAATGACCCCTCTGACTAAAACAAAGCTGACATTCTTCACATTTGTAAGGTTTCTCGCCAGTGTGCTTACGAATGTGATTTGTTAAACTAGCCTTGTTACTAAAACAAAGCTGACATTCTTCACATTTGTAAGGTTTCTCGCCAGTGTGCGTACGAATGTGATTTGTTAAATAACTCTTCCGACTAAAACAAAGCTGACAGTTTTCACATTTGTAAGGTTTCTCGCCAGTGTGCGTACGAATGTGATTTGTTAAATTAAACTTCTGACTAAAACAAAGCTGACATTTTTCACATTTGTACGGTTTTTCGCCAGTGTGTGTTCGAAAGTGACTTCTTAAATGACCCTTCTCACGAAAACAAAGCTGACATTCTTCACATTTGAAAGGTTTCTCGCCAGTGTGCGTACGAATGTGATTTGTTAAACTAATCTTATGCCTAAAACAAAGCTTACATTCTTCACACTTGTAAGGTTTCTCGCCAGTGTGCGTAAGAATGTGTTGTGTTAAATTACTCTTCTGACTAAAACAAAGCTGACATTCTTCACATTTGAAAGGTTTCTCGCCAGTGTGCGTACGAATGTGATCTGTTAAATGACTCTTCCGTCTAAAACAAAGCTGGCATTCTTCACAATAAAAAGGTTTGTCGCCAGTGTGCGTACGAATGTGATTTGTTAAATTAATCTTCTGACTAAAACAAAGCTGACATTCTTCACATTTGTACGGTTTTTCGCCAGTGTGTGTTCGAAAGTGTCTTCTTAAATGTCCCTTGTCACGAAAACAAAGCTGACATTCTTCACATTTGTAAGGTTTCTCGCCAGTGTGCTTACGAACGTGATTTGTTAAACTAGCCTTGTGACTAAAACAAAGCTGACATTCTTCACATTTGTAAGGTTTCTCGCCAGTGTGCTTACGAACGTGATTTGTTAAACTAGCCTTGTGACTAAAACAAAGCTGACATTTTTTACATTTGTAAGGTTTCTCACCAGTGTGCGTACGAATGTGTTGTTGTAAAACAAACTTTCGACTAAAGCAGCTCTGACAAATATCACATTGGAAAGGTCTTTTACCAGTGTGTCCATATATGTGTTCAATTGAATTATGATTTATAACATTATTACATTTTGTATCTAAAGTAGTATCAATAACACTAATATTAACTCGCGGTGTTGTATCAGTTATTGCTTTTTGAAATTTCGGAATAACTTTGGACGGACAATTTTGAGATTTCTGGGTAACTTTTGTGACTGATTCTTCATTCTTTTTTTGCTTGTCTGTAATCACATCTTCTAGTTGTTTTCCTCGTGTGTGCAGCTTTGTTTTCTTCACTGCGGCCGACCCTGTGATTATAAATTCAATAAGAACCAAATTCAAACACAATCAAATGAAAGGAATCAACTTTTCGCAGGTTTTCTAATATTAGTGTTCATGCATTTTTTTAATCTTGCAATGTTGCCACTGTTGGGACTCAGACCTCTTCTCTAGGAGAAGGAAGGGGCAGAAATGCACTACGCGGGCCCAATGCGTGTTGGTGGATGTCACATCGATTTTTTTATTCTAGGACATTCCGGTTTCATTCCGGGTCATGAAATAAATTACAAAAGGTAATGTGCCTCGTTGGGTTTGAACCCGCGACCTACAACTTGTAAGTCGGCGCAGTTACCACTGGGCCGCCACTGCGCTACTGTTGTATGCATGCATGATTATTTATTTATTTAAACTTCGTGTACAGTGGTGGTACATAGGTGGACTTAATGCATCAACGCATTCTCTACCAGTCAACCTTTGGATGATTTAACAAATCAATTAATTATCGACTGCGACAAAGCCAAAAGAATTGTTGCATGTGCAATCAGTCTTCATTATTTAAAGCAGATGTGTTGTGACTGTAGCAGTGCGGCCGCCAGGCGCACCGGCTACACACTGAACGCGTCACCGCGGCTACCATACATATTTATAGATTCGGATTTAACCGCCTCGAAACTCTCGGGTAGCACGATATTCAAATATTATTTCCAAAAGCTAGTGTAATACCGTCACTACTTGCGACCCCAAAATGTGTATGTAAATAGCCCAAAACTTACAATAAATATATTGTTAATATTCTGCAAACCACGAGTTTCTTTTACCATCCTCTATTGGTTTTTTTGATTAATTCATGAATCCCCGATCGGTCCTATGAGACCGCGGTGTTATTGTTTTACTATTGTGTCTCGTTTTGTGGGTATGTGATAGGTTAAAGTGGTGACCCCGTACGAAGCAACCGCATAAATATCAACTATGCCGAACACCGAGCAAGCCAACATGGAGTCAGGATCAAGCTCTGCATATCCGCAAGACGTTTCGCTTCGCCGTTTCGCTTTTACGTTAACTACTAGTACTAACTAAACTAAACTTTTACATCTCATCAGTCGGCTTGTTCACTAATACTTACGTGTCGTGTCACTGGCTCTTCGCTTCTTCCTCGACACTTCTTGTTCTTCTTCTACTTCCGTTTTGATCTCTATTAAGGGTACGTCATCTTCTGAATCATACTCAGACTGTTGTGCTAGTACATCGTCAGCATCTGAATAGCTATTGTATAGATTTTCCAGTTTCAGATCTGCAAGTAAATATAGAGAGCGTTGTTTATAAATGTGGTGAGATAACTGACGACATTGACTAGTCAATTAAATATTTAAAAAATATATATCTTTGGCGGTAGCTCCTGAAATAAATGGCTGTCGAGCGCTGCTCTCAACACAGCCGCGGTTCGGCGGCAGTGCGCGAGGGGTGCGCGGGCGGAGTGTGTCACCACACCAGTTAGCTGGTGCGCGCGTGCACGCACGTCAGCGCTTAAGCGTTCTTATTCTTTTATATTCATTTAAAAGGAAGACTTAACCAGAATCAGAGTAGCACGATTACAAAAGAGATTTAATTTTTAATTTGCGCTTATTAACAGATAATAGACAGACATATTAAATTGGTAGAATCAAATATTATGTAAAGGGGGAGTTGGAATATTGTTTTCTTGTAAAGGGGGCAGCAGTTCATAAAAGGTTGAGAAACTATAAGATAGATCATAAAACATCTTGTTCTTAGTTACATACCATCGCTTTGATGTTCCTCCTCTGGCTCAATGACATCATCTAGTCTCTCACAAACATCTGGTAATTCTTCTTTGATAGCATCACATTCTGTTTGACATTCATCATCAGATTCTATGCTGACATGCTCCATGGGTGACCGAATCAAATAATTACGACGTTCAAAATGGTTTTGGTTTATATGGGGATTTAGCTGTAAAAAGATAAATCAAGAATTAGATAGAGCCCCAGCCCCATGCATACCTCTGAACAATGAAGCTGTTTGTCTTACATCACACCTGAACAGGGTTTTTTTTGGAGGGAGAATCATCACAATGACTTATGATGCGTGTCAGACTCTTACTGACTAAAACCCCACCCCGTTCTTAGTTGCTTTTGATCTGGGGACACGGGCTTACCTTTTGGATTATCCGTGTCCTCAGAGGCTTAGGCTCTGCCGTGCCTCTACAGTTTGCTAACATCTTTTTTTTCTTTTTTTAGTCGTTATAAACGGTGGGATCGCAGTCAAGGATCCCACCTGATGGTAAGCAGTGATGCAATCGTCGATGGTGAGGCGCACTAGTTTATTAAAAGCCTATTCACTCTAGCCTTGAAGACACCCAAATCATAATCGGACGGAAAAACCGCAGCAGGCAGATTGTTCCAGTCCCTCGATGTACGCGGTATGAAGGACGAGGCGAAACGCTTAGTCCGGACCGTAGAGGTTTGGACAACGTAAGGGTGGATACCCGCCGTACGACGGCTTGTCCGATGGTGGAAAGGGGATGGCGGAATCAATTCATGCAATTCCTGCGCACACTCTCCGAAATGCATCCTGTAAAAAACCGAAAGGCTGGCTACCCTGCGCCTGTGCTCAAGGCTTTGTAGATTGGAGTTAGCCAAATCTGGATCCCCAATTAACCTCTTTGCACGCCTTTCCACTGAGTCCAAAGCTGCCAGGTGGCATTTTGCAGCTCCAGCCCATATGTGGCTGCAGTACTCCACACACGATCGGACCTGTGCTTTGTATAACATTAGAAGCTGTCCCGGTGTGAAGTAGGTACTGCCGGACCTTTGCCAAAACGCCGAGTTTCCTAGCAGCTATCTTGGCCTTGGACTCAATGAACCGCCCAAAGTTCAGATCGGAGGAAATTTCAACTCCCAAGAGCTGAAGGCGGTCGGTGCATTCCAGGGATACATTCCGGAAAGCAGGAGCCAAGGTGAACGGGCTCCTTTTAGCGGTGAATAGACACGCTTGTGTTTTGGTGGCGTTGAATCCCACCAAATTGGCTTCGCCCCACTTGGAGACTGCCTGAAGTGAGTCATTCGTACGCTCTACCATAGCCTCTCTTTCAGACTGGATTAGCTCCTTACTAGCCTGAGTACTCGGCATGTATCTCTCTACAACTGTGCTATCATCTGCATACCCATAGATACCGGGCAGCAGCAGATCGTTGATATGGAGCAGGAAGAGAGTTGCAGAGAGAACAGACCCCTGAGGAACTCCGGCATTAGTTATCATGGGCTCTGATGAGCATCCGTCGACAACAACTCGGAGGGACCGTTTACTCAGGAAGTCTTTTATCCAGTTAATCGTAGATGCCGTACGCTGGAAGCTTACTCAAAAGGCTAGCGTGCCATACCCTATCGAAGGCCTTCGAGACGTCTAAGGAGACTGCAAGTCCTTTCCCATTCTTCTCGAGGGCCTCGCCCCACAAGTGAGTGGCATACACTAGTAGGTCCCCAGTAGACCGATTGCGACGAAACCCGTACTGTCGGTCACTGAGGAGATCGTTACCTTCCAGGTATGCCATGAGGCGCGAGTTCAATACACGCTCCATAATCTTGCAGAGTATGGAGGTTATTGAAATCGGCCGATAGTTGGTAGGATCGGCACGACTGCCCCTTTTGGGCACAGGCTGCACGTTGGCAAGCTTCCAGGACTTCGGCACTATACCAGTCCTATATGAGAGGCGAAACAAGCGTGTCAGAACAGGAGACAACTCGGGCGCACATGCCTTGAGAACAATCGCTGGAATACCATCTGGTCCACTAGCCTTATTCACGTCTAGACGACACAGTGCTCTCAGAACCTCTTTGTTCCTTATACGGACTTCGGGCATCGAGGTGCCACAGTGAGGCAGAGTCGGTGGAGTAGCACTGCCAGTGTCAAGACGAGAATTATGGGCGAAGAGAGATGCAAAGAGACCTGCTTTCTCTCTCGCCGTATGAGCTAGTGTTCCATCTGGCCGAACCAGCGGAGGCAATGTGGGCCGACAGAAGTTCGCTTCGACCGACTTGGCAAGGGACCAGAATGCTCTGCTACCGGACGGTTGCGCAGAGAGCTTCTGGCCAACGTGGGAAATGCGATCGAAGCGAGCCTTCCTTAGTGCCTTTTTGTAGGACTTGGCAGCATGGTTGAAGGCTCTCTTCTTTGAACTCAGGTCCGGAGCTCCGGATCTCCTTGAGGCGCGCGTGGAACAGAACGCACCGTTGACGACATGGCTCGGTCCGGGTTATTATCGAACTACCGGAAAGCGAGCTACACAGTGCTCGCCGTCCGCAAGCCCATGCCTACGGTGTTCGGAAATTGGGATCGGGATCTCGGCGGCGGCGGCGTGAGGGCCGTTCCCTCACGCGCTCGCGCTCGCATTACTGCTTCGCAGGAGGCGACCGCCTACCACCCCTCCTCGCTCTGGTCCATAGCCTGCAGCCACCCCTCCTCGCTCTGGACCATGGCCTTTACCAGGGTTCGGCGCGAGAGGACGCCGCCGCGGATAGCCTCCACGAGGACACGGCGGTGCTCCACCCAAGCGGACATCTGTACAGGATGGATTTAACAGTTGGGCAGGGGAATGCCATAAAACAGTTTTTGAGTAAATTACCTGTTTTCTTCTTCTGACTGTATTTTGTTCCAATTCTATTAATATAATTAGCATTTACTCAAGCTAAGCTCCCGAGAACATTCATGTCTCTAAAAGGTTAAGACATCTGTCCTAGAGGTATACTTCTTAACAAATGCCTCACCTCATAATCCTCATTCGTCATCTGAGTGAGCAGCTCTTCGGCTTCCACACATTTTCTCTGCAGTTGGCAGCATTGCTTCAGCTTAGTGCAGCAGATGAAACAAGCGAGCATCGGTCTTCTGTCTTTAGTTACAAACTGCAACAAAACTTATTGACTACTATTTTTTCTATGAGTAAACTAGCTTCTGCCAGCGGCTTCATGCATGTGAAAAATAGGTTTCACCATACAAATGTTTTTTTTTTTCTGGTATCAGAATGACTTCTCTCGCTCTTGGGCGGAGCGGGAGGGCGTGTCAGACTCTTATTGACTAAACCCCTACCCCGTCCCTTCGTTGCCTATGGTCTGGGGGGGACTCGGTGTCAACCTTTCGGAATACCACGTGTTCCCCAGAGGCTTCGGCCCTGCCGGGCCCCTACAGTTTGCTACCATACAAATGTTGAACCCCAATTTTCTCCTCTTAGGAAGTGAATATTGGAGAATCCTTTCTTAGTATTTACCTGTGTTAATGTCACGGTTAGGGATTGCAATTGCTGGATCCAGCATACAGCAATCCAGCTGGATCCAGCGCCTTTTTAAATATGCTGGATCTAGCATATAGTGCTGGATCCAGCGATGCGGATCCGCAAACGTATCAATTTCTATTGTTTAGTTTCGAATTGCATCCGTAATTGTTATATGTGATGACAACTGTGTAATGGCAACTGCCCGATAGATGATTTCGGGCTGTTGTATCTATTCAAATCGCGCTGAGAACTTAGCTTGCATGATGCAGGATTCTGTGAAGTCAGATGTCACTACAAGGGTATATGTTATTTAATTTTAAGTTTGTTTCTTTTGATCTCAAATGGTTAAGAAACGAAAGCAAATTAGTGAAAGGTTTCATAGATTATCGTTTACAAATTACTTAATTAAAAAAATGTAAATGTCGCCTTTTTATTTGCGTTCCACATTTTGCTGGATCCGCGCTGGATCCAGCTGGATTCAGGTCAATCCAGCAAAAATCCAGCTGGATTGAAAACGCTGCTGGATTGCAATCCCTAGTCACGGTCCTAATTCAAGTAGTTTCGGCTGTGTATTGATATGTCAGTTTCTCCTTTTATATACAACGTGTAACGTTAAATGCGCAAAACCTCAGACCACCCGAATTTATTTTTAATTCAATTGACCTAATTTTGAGAGAACAAAAATCTCAAGGTTTTACGTGCTGTTTTAGTTTAAGATTCGCATCGGCATCGAAATAAGTATGATTACTATCCCGTTTATGAAGAAATCTTAATTGGACGACAACCAGTTGTGTTTGTTTACCTATTTACGCAGGTTTATGCACGTGATGACTTGATTTGTTAATAAATAGACAAGGCAAGAGATAATATGAAGATTTTAAAAAAAATGTGACCGATATTAAAGTGGTTTTATTGATTTTACTTGTTATTCTAATCACACTAATTTCAGGTTTTGCGCATTTAATGTTAGGTGCACGTTGTATACAACATGTTCCAAAATTTAACGATAAGCGGACAGACCTGCTCATGACTACTCAGGAAAAATACAAAAAAATATATAACAATTATTTTTGAAGTTATAGAAAAAATTACGAAATATTCATAACATTTGTTCTGTTATGATACTTTTCTCTACCCTGGCCGCAACTGTTTAACTGTTTAAATACTTCTGCTCTTTCCTTTGTATAGGTAATCTGAATAACATTGCTATCTACCACAAATCATTAAAAATTCAGAATACCTCTAGATTTTTTTCAAAGTTAAATTCCCTACATTTGTTAAAGATTTTTATTATTAGCCACCTTTAACTCTTTGTGGTGTAAAAAAAAGTATGAACACTACTATGACAAGTTTTATTATAAATTGACGCAACTAATCAACATTTTAAAATGGTATAATTCTTTATTAAAATCAGCCATAATTATGATTGATAAATCATCAAAAAAAAAACCATACAAGTTCAAAACAAGAAACTAATTCCTTAATGTGTTGTTGGCAATAATCACTTTTACTGTTGTCTTGTATTGATAAAATCATAGAACGTTATATTGGCAACGAAATAAACACTTTTTTACGAGTAAACGGAATTATTAACACGAAACAGTTTGGATTTCAAAAAAATAAGAGTTCAACACAATTATTACGAGAATTTACTGACGAAGTCAACAAACAGCTAAATGATAAAAAACATGTATTAGCACTATTTATAGACTTTAGTAAAGCATTTGATATGCTCCATTTAGACAAACTTTTTGATAAGCTGTCACGAAGCGGAATTCAAGGGCCACTTTTACGACTTCTAAAAAATTATCATACTAATAGATACAATATAGTTAAAATACAAAATGAATTTAGTACAAGGGTTCCGTCGGTACAAGGAACGGCCCAGGGCTCAATTGTAGGTCCGACGGAATATTTATTATATGTTAATGATATGACTAACGCTGTAGATACTGGATCTGTATACCAAGTTGCGGATGACACTTGTATTTTAGTCGCCAATAAAATTATTCAGAGTGCTCAGGAATCGCTACAAAAAAGTTTTGATCAAATGTGCAAATGGGCTCATGACGTAGGACTAGTGATTAACGCATCGAAAACAAAAATTGTTCACATACACTCATCACAAAACAAATGTATAATTACACCTAAGGTTATAGCGCACGAACATACTTGTCTGCACAACCCGCTAGTAGCCTGTAAATGTCCGCTGTTGGAGGTAGTTGACAAACACATGTATATCGGTCTAATGGTGGATAGCCGATTCTGCTGGGGACCACACATAGACTACGTATGCAACAAATTAAGATCTATTCTGGGTAAACTTAGCATCTTAAAATATAAATTGCCATATAAAACGCTCAGAATGCTATACATGGCCCTAGCGGACTCGGTTATCAACTACGGACTAAGTAGCTATGGAAAAACATACCATACATACTTGGCGCAAATTTATAGGCTGCAGCTAAGAATTTTAAAAGTTATCACGCCTAAATATATAAAAAAGAAATTTGAAGATAGTGACAGCGATCTGTTTAAACACTGTTGTGTGATGAGTGTGTACAATAAAGTCGAATTCTTCACCCTCACGGAAGTTATAAGGCCCGAGCTACTATGTGAGACAACAAGACCTAACTTCCTGAGAAGTATAGCTCATAAAAACAAATACATTTTGCCTAAGTACAATAATGTTTACGGAACTAGGGTTTCCGAGTATGTAATACCCTACTTCATGAACAAACTCCCAGAGGAATTGCAAGTTAAATATAAGGAAAATTCGAAAAGTACGAAGTATAAGTGTAAACGTTTCTATACTAATATATAGAAACGCTTACAGTTTGCTGCATCGTTCGTATCGTATTGCATTATATAATGTGGGTAGGTGTGTTACTGTATTCTCTCTTTTTATTTGATTCTGTTGCTAGTGAGGTATTCAAATAATTATGCGGCTCGCCAGCACACAGATAAGCCCTAAGAGGCTTTCGTGTATGGCAAAACCATTACTTATAATTGTAAAGTTTCTTGGATAAAATAAATAAATAAATAAAATACTACGTGAAATGGGTTCTTGGTGCAATATCTAGGAATTTGAATAGAATGCTCTCATTTACCTTAAAAATTAGAGAAATAGACAGATAGAGATATTTATGTAAAAACAATAACAATAAGGGAGTAAAGTTAGTCGGCAAAGAAGTCATAAGCACTACAGACTTTTTTATTGTAACAGAATTTTATTCCCTAGTTTATTCTTTAGTCTCTCGTTCTATAAAACAGAGCCTTTTTTCTAAGCTAAATTTATTTTTCTACTTGTTAGGTTAATCTGTCACTTATTTATTTATACTTCATGTACAGTGGTGATACATAGGCAGACTTAATTCAACAAGGCATTCTCTACCAGTCAACCTTTGGGTTTAAAAAAACAACATGTGGTTGGTTTGCATAATAAACAAATAACAACCAGAACAAATAAGTGGCTTATAATAATAAAATACATATATACACTAAACTTATTAACTAATAAATACTATAATAAATATGAATCATAAAGAGAACTTCAAATATAATTATAACAAAGACCAAACTAAGATTGAGAGGACTGCAAGTAGAGGTTCCGAATTTTACGCTTGATGGAAAATTTACTTTCAGCTCATGAATAAAATCCACTGAAAGCAAGAATATAGCTGGATAGACTGCCTCTAATGAAAGCGCGACCTGGAGTTTTCTTTTTAAATTTAATTGGCAACATTTTTCAGCCGCAATTGTAGGAAATAAAAAAAAAAAAAATGAAGTGTCATCCACAATCCTCCTACTAGTTAGTAATACCACATACAAAATATTTGGATGTAACCTCTTTTTCTCAGTTCCCACATTCATTAGACGGACTATATGAATGTCTAAGCCTAATTGTATAATATTGTTTCAACCCTTAACCTCAACAAATTCATGGTACATATTTAATTCATGAATCCCCGACCGGTCCTATGAGACCGCGCTGTTATTGTTTTACTATTGTGTCTCGTTTTGTGGGTATGTGATAGGTTAAATTAATAATCTATGTTAATTTAACCAAACCTTATATTCTCATACTTACCAGTAAACTAATGTCTGTTTTTAAATATCTGAGACTAAGATGACACTATGTAGGTTGTCACACTTATGAAAGTTTCAATTTGCCTGTGTCAATTTAGTCTCAGGGATTAAAAAACAGACCTTATTTCTTGTGATTTCTACTGGCTTCACTCTGCATGTTAGTGGGACTTAGATGCCCCACTAACAATACTAAAAGATTCTCTGTCCCACTGAGATACCCACTCAGAAACATATGGAACATGACACGATGCACAGAACACAAAGACATTGATAAGTGCAAGGGATTTAACTGTATGAAATAACAGCATTAAGTCTGCTTCAGTACTTCTAGAGGCATAAAGTACATATGTCTCCTTTAACCTTTGGGGTAACGTAATTTGTGACATAATAGAAAGACAATAGGTGTGCGAATGCCGATATTTTCTCGGGGCTCAACAGATTAATGTATTCAAAGTACAAGTTGCCCGACATATAGTCGAAAAATATGAACAACACCTACTCCACTAGCAGTCAACTACTAACTAGCTAACAACTACTGCTTCCTCTGAATGCATTATACAAGTATTTCGAACAACAATGTATGTATTGAGCAAAGATATTACTAATAATAAGCATGTAGCATGTTGTCATGTAAGTGGCTGTCGTCTTTTATGAAGAAATAAATTCTTTAGACACAATATAAGTCTAGTATAAATGTATTTTTTTTAAGTTTTGAGTGATATATGTACTCAAACAACATTATACTCTTTTTTATCGTGTTTGTTAGTATAAGTTTTCTATTACCTTATCTATGTCTAGCCGTTAGATCCTGTAATTGGCTCAATGGCTGTCGGTTCTCCAACGATTCAGTAAATGAATAAATAAAATAAACTTACCGGGTTATCAGTCAGTCTCTCATACAGTTCATGCAAGTCTTTGTTTACCACTACATACATGCGAACGTTCTCCGCTAAACACAGCCTACACATTGGTAACTTTTCCATGTTTTCACTAAAAATGTAAATCTATCAATTAAAGTTGTATAATTAAATTTTCAATGTGGTTTTACTTATTTGCTGATTTGTAAACAATCCTGATATTTGTTGAACTGTGCTAAATATAGATCATACAAATTGCCTGTCATAATGACACTGTAGTGATGAGCTGCATATAGCTAGTATCGAGTCACGATATTTTTTTGGTTTCGACTCGCTTAGTCGAAACTAATTTATTTCATGGACTTAATATTTACTTATTTTAATTAGAGTACCTATTAAAAAATACTTAGGAAGAATCGAATTTGGACTCGCTGACTTGATTCTATTACGCGAGTCTGACTCGAGCGAGTCTAGTATTTGAGTAAGATTTACTCACTCGTACTTGTTCTGTGTTTTTGACGAAATAAGTTCTTATAATGAACTCTAAAAACGTGAATAATGCGTTAACGAGTATGGTATGCATTTGTTTTCAACGGTTTCAAGTCGATGAAAATAAAGGTTTCAAGGGTATATATCTTGTTGGTATTGTACTAAACCTAAAAGAAATGCCGTGCTGCCTATTTTTTCCTTTTTGTTTCAAAATCAATAACGGACTCGAGTTCCAGACTTGAATTTATAGATTACACTTCTAGACTTAGATCCTGGGCTCGAGTCATCATTTGAATGCTAAACATAGAACTCGGCTACTAGAATCGAATGGTGTAAAAAAGTTATGATTTAATCATCATATAAATCGATTAGAGTCCTCTCCATCTATTAAAACCACAAGTCACGTCACTATGAAATGGATTTTTTCCAAGTCCCTGGAGCAGGCTAAGATCTTAAACCATACCGCCTCTTCTTCAGTAATACCTATTTTTTTGACACGAGCTTTTCTCTTTTTTTTTGCCATAATTTCAAAAAAACGCTAAAAATATAAATATATGTATACATGCTTTTTTTTCGTGAAATCAGGTAGTTTACTTTATTAACATTTGGATTTTTATAAGAAAATCCTTTTTTGTAATGAATTTTGTGGAAAATGTATTACTATTAATGATTACATGTTCTTATTTTGTTACTTTTTATTTGTTACAAAAAAACTTACAAAGAGCAATTGTTATATCCAGAATAATAATTTTCTTGATACTTGATGACAAACTTAATAACATCATTGCAAAGAAATACCTAGAAAAGTAAAAGAACATTTTCAAAGTGTTTATTTATTTTTTTGTTACCTTGCACTAAAATAAATTTAAAGTTTTGATTATATGAAAAATAAACAAAATTTACCTCTTTTACGTAATTTTTATTAAAATTTTAAGTATCCTTAAGTCTCTTCATGAGATTCATTGTTTTATATTAAAAATAAAATACATAAAACATAAAAAAAGATCAGATTGTTTCTGGGACAGTAACAAAAAAAGAATATTAGGTAACAAAATAAAAATTATAAGGCAACGTCTACAATGTACTAGGCGTTATAGACGTTTAGTGATTAGGATTAAAGATAGATAACACAAACTAGGTATTTACTGTTCAATTTTTACAGTCAAAGAAAACTTTTATTATAGCGTATGGTATACTACCATACGCCTTAATAACATCATTTTTTTTTTTTTTTTTTAAATTCCATAATCTGTACAAAATAAGGGAAACCCTGCCTCTCAAACTAGGGAGAAACCTGTATCTTGAGAGACAGTGATTCTGCTTAAAATGAGATCCTATAGGTAGACAATAGTGGACTGTGTCGATAAGAAATAAAGATATATTTAACTGGAAATCGTTAATTTTAATAATAGCAAGGTTACATATTAGTTTGAATGTGTGTGGTAGGTGTGTGTGTGAGCTGGTGTATTCGTAAGTATGTTTTATATGTGTAGTGTAAGTATGTATGATGTGTGCATTTTGTAAAGTGTATGGGTGCGCGTGTTTGGAGATATAATATGTAGGTTAACACAGACAGAATCCCCACTCAAGCGCGATGCCTAACTAGACAACGTACTTAAGTAAGGACTCCGTCTGTAGATAGTCCCGCTCCAGTAGCCATTTGGTTAATTTAGATTTAATTTCAAATTTATTTAAATTGACTATATTTAGTTTTTTATGAACTTGTTTGTAGATGTGTGTGCTTAATGTGTAGTACTGGTGTCGAGCAAATGAGGTTTTGTGAGGGGTACCTAACGGAAGTTTCTTCCTTTTTGTGGGGTCAGCTGGGGGAACACTAGCATGTTTTCTGATTGTAGACTGGAGTACATAAAGCTGGCGGACTGAGAGTACTTTGCAATCTGCGTATAGTTGCGAAGTAGGATAGCGAAAAGGTTTACGCGACATCACCTTCAGTACAGCTCTCTGCGCTCTTTCAACCCTCAGTAGACTGGTTATATTGGCACCACCCCATACTGTGATGCAATATCCAATAACAGATTGACATAACGCATAGTACACCATCTTCAGAATTTCAGGCGCGGCCGAGTCTCTAAGGGATTTGAAAATATGCAGAAGTTTCATCGACCTCGTGGCAATGGCGTCAACCTGTTTGTCCCATCTTAAGCCACCGTCAATTTGGACACCCAGATATTTTACGTGGTCAGTTCTAGTAAGTGTCGGACATCCACATAATGCTGATTGACTTGAGCAGGTATGCGCTGTTAGGGAAAAGGAGTTGTCGGGCAAATTATTACGCCGGATAGAGAAAGGAATAAACGTTGTTTTTTCGCAATTTAGGGTAAGAAGGTTTTGGTTTAGCCATTTCATTATTCTTGATATGGCCTCTTCTGCGTAGCGCTTAACACTATCCCAAGTTTGTCCATAGACTATGACTGCGGTGTCGTCTGCATACGCAATGATCTTAGAATTGGGGATGGACATTCTGCATAACTCATTGACATATATCTGGAAGAGGATGGGTCCCAGAATGCTTCCCTGAGGTACGCCATAAGTAGATGTTACTTCATCACTTAAATACTCACCAATTTTTACTTGCAGGGTCCGGTTTTCAAGATAGTCTTTGAAAATTTCAAGATTGTTTCCACGTACCCCTAGAAGTTCCATTTTAGAGATAAGTTTGGGAACAGATACTGTGTCAAAGGCTTTAGAGAGGTCTAGGAAGATCCCTAGACTTTTGACACGACTGTCAAGCTTCCTAGCAACGAACTGCGTTAGATCAAGAACCGCATCTTCAGTTGAGATTCCTGTGCGAAAACCGTACTGGTTATCAGCAATGAGTTGATGTTTGTTGAGGAATTTTTTTAAACTATTGTTTAGAATCCTTTCTAGAATCTTAGAGAGTGCTGACAGGACCGATATGGGTCTGTAATTGTTGACACAGTCTCTGTTCCCTCCCTTATGAATCGGATAGACAATAGCTTTTTTTAGCGCATCAGGAAAGATGCCTTTTTGAAGGCAACAGTTAAAGATATACGTCAGTGGTGGCGTCAAGGTTTGGCGGCTACTCTTTAGCACTAGGGGAGATATGCCATCCCAACCTATTGCGCAGTCATTTCGAAGTTGCAGAATAAGGGACTCCACTTCTGATTCATCAACCTCAAGTATCACTAGAGAGTTTGCGGTACCAGATCCCATATTATGACATGATCTCCCAGGTGGGTTTGAAGGTTGGTGAGATTGGGATAAGATTTTTTCTGCCAAGTTAGAACCTATATTACTAAAAAATCTATACACTTCGTTTACGGAAGTCATTGCGTTATCACGGATACCCAACAGTTCAACCGGGCTAGTTTTCTTTTTGCTGGTATTGGTGATTTGTTTAATCGTTTCCCAAAGCGCTTTTGGGTTGCCACAGGATTTTTCTAGTTGACTTTTTTCATGGGCTTTTTTAAGTTTCCGAAGAAGATGGTTACAAAAATTCCGGTACCTTGTATAGGTAGTTTTTAGGGTGAGATTATTTGGGTCATTTCTTGATCTGTTGTGCAAACGGTCCCGATTTTTCATACACTTTAATAGGCCGGTGGTAATCCACGGTTTTATTATTCTTTTTTTCCTTGGGATTTTAATTTGTTTAGTGTGTTTGGAAATTACCGAAGAAATAATATTTATGAACAAATTCATAGATATATTGGGATCAATGGTTTTGTATATTGGGGTAAAATCCGAGTTTTCTAAATCTAACTTAACTGCATCATAGTCTACGCGGGTAGCTATGTGGAGTGGTTTATTATCAGGGTTTGTGTTAGCAATTGTAAGTACGACCGGTTTATGGTCCGTAATATGCGAGTCTAGAATAAGGGTAGTAACAGGGAGGGTAGTTTTTACGAGAACATGATCCAGACAGCTATCCAGCCGAGTGCTGCACCGATGGGTTGGGAGAAGACCGTGGGATGCATTTAGAATGAGATAGTTGAAACAGCGGTTATCCGTACTATTAGGGTTTAGGTCTATATTAATATCACCCATAAGGATTATATTTTTGTAGGAAGAGAGGCTTACGTAAACACTATTTAAACTATCCAGGAAATTTTCGGTACTTTCCTTGGAACTGTATGATGGGGATCGGTACACTGCAACAATAGCAATATTTTGGTTGACAATATGACATACCAAGCAATTTCCGTCTACAAATCGAGGTTCCCATTCTGAGGTTCGGAGAGCTTGTTTTGTAAAGATAACAATTCCATCATTTTGGTTACTGTTTATTCCGGTACAATAAGAATCATATCCATCCAAAACAGGTATATTACCAACTTTACTAAGCCAACATTCAGTAAGGATCAACACGTCTAAATCTAGTTTCATTAAGTGAATTAGTGCTTGAAGTTGGTCAAAATTTTTATTTAAGCTACGGATGTTTAAGTGTAATGTGTGCATTATAACGCATTTTCTTGCGCTGTTGAATGCAAACGTAGCTTTATAATGCCTTTTTTGTTACTAGTATTTTCCGCTTATACGTTACCTACTGTGCCAAAGTAACAAAAAAATAGTAACGAATCACTTGTTTAGTTTTTTCAAAATTTTATTTTAATAGTTAAAATTAGAGTTATGTCTAATATTATTCACTCAACTTTAGTGCAAGTTGTTAACTATTGTGACATTATAAAAGAAAGTAGTTAATATTATCGACTGATCTTGAGACAGCTGTAACAAATACTGGAATGAGATTTGATTTTCCAAATGCAATACGGAACTGGACTGACACCAAAATCAATATGGTGGCATTAAAGGGTATCTGTAGTATTGCCAAGTTAAAATTGTGTAACGAAATGGCAGTTTTTTAACAATAACACATAAAAAATGGGTAACAAAAACTGAAATCTATTTTGGAACTTTTTCTGGGACGAGTTTAAAATTTGTTTATATCTGTAAAAGTTAAACAAAAAATACCAAAAAAGCAAAGAAAGTAGATCTTTTTACCTCTTAGAATGGTTTAAAAACAAAATCTCAGTATAGTTTCTTTGAACCTTATTAAAATAATTGAGTTTGAAGTAACGGACGGTAGACTGGGTCAAACGAATTTTCATACATTGCAATTTTTGGTAGTTTGTATTTATTTTTTTAATATATAAATACAAACTATACTATACTGTACTATATTATATAACTATACTATATATATAACTATACTAACTATATATATAACTATACTATATAACTATACTATATATATATACTATATACCTATACTATATAACTATACTATATTGTTATGATGAGGAGCTCGTGGCTAGATAATAACAGCCGCACGGGTCGATCTTCAAGGTTAAGCAACGCTTGCCTAGGTTGGTCTGTGGATGGGTGACCATCTTAACATAACGAGTTTCCTCCGTGCCTCGGAAAGCACGTTAAGCCGTTGGTCCCGGCTGTCATTTGAAGATCTTTGGCAGTCGTTACGGATAGTCAGAAGCCAGTAAATCTGATTCCAGTCTTGCCATGAAGTACCGTGTTACCCCAGTTAATGGGTTGTGGAGGTCTGGTAGGCACCCGCTCCTCGTAAAATACTGGTATTCAGCTGTATCCGGCTTGACTGGAAGCCGACCCCAATATAGTTGGGAAAAGGCTAGGCAGATGATGATGATGACTATATTTTTATGATATTTTTGAATTTAAATAATAAATGTGCTCCTAAATAAAACAGAATCAATAACATACACATTACACAAATGTTATTAATTTGCAATGTTGTGGGACATTCACCAAATATGTATTGACAAAAAAAAAAAAAAAATGCTCATACATTAAAATAAAGGATCTTTCTTTCGATCGGACGACACAGTGAGTGAAACACAATTGAATTTCTCTATAAGAATTTTCTGTATCAAAACTAACTGAACGTATGGGCATGGGCAACATCATCATCTACCTAGCCTTTTCCCAACTATATTGGGGTCGGCTTCCAGTCTAGCCGGATTTAGCTGAATACCAGTATTTTACGAGGAGCGGCTGCCTACCAGACCTCCACAACCCATTAACTGGGGTTTTTTTTTTTTCTGGTAGGGGAATCATCAGAATGACTTCCCCCGCTCTTGGGCGGAGCGGGAGGGCGTGTCAGACTCTTACTGACTAAACCCCTACCCCGTTCCTTCGTTGCCTATGATCTGGGGGGGACTCGGTGTCAACCTTTCGGAATTTCCATGTTCTCCAGAGGCTTTGACCCTACCTGGCCCCTACAGTTTGCTGACATCTCCTTGTGGCGCGCGTAGAACAGAATGCGCCTTTGACGAATGGGGTGGGTCCGGGTTATTACCGGCCTGCCGGATGGCGAGCTACTCAGTGCTCACCGTCCGCAAGCCTGCGCTTACGGTGCTCGGAAACTGGGATCGGGATCTCGGCGGCGGCGGCGTGAGGGCCGTTCCCTCGCACGCTTGCGGTCGGCAGCTTCCTTCGCTAGCATTACTGCTTCGCAAAAGGAGGCGACCGCCACCCCTCCTCGCTCCGGACCATGGCCTGTACCAGGGCCCGGCGCGAGAAGTCGCCACCGCCGATAGCCTCCACGGGGACACGGCGTTTCTCCGCCCAAATGGGGCACACCTCTAACCTGTGCTTCACCGTGTCCTCCGGTCGGTCCACACAGTAGTGACACCCGGGCGTCCTTTCCTCCTTGATCCGATGCAGGAACCTCCCAAACTTACCGTGTCCGGTGAGGACCAACGTCATACGGAACGAGAGGACGACGTGACCTCTTTCCAACCACTCCTCAAAGCGTCGTCTGCGTAGCAGACCACGCTGACCCCGTCGGGAAGATCGCCGCGCAGGACGTAGTTGTATCCGATGTTCCACAGGGGCGGTCCTAGTACCGATCCCTGCGGAACACCGCACGACATCTCTCGCCGTCTCCACTCTCTCTAGTGACCGGAGTAGATGATGAATCTATCCGACAGGTATGCCTCGATAAGCGCATGAGGTAGGCGGGCACCTCATGGTGCCGAAGTGTCTGTCGCTTCGATGCTACTCCAGGGACTTCAAGGGAGGTGATAATTGAATCTAAGTATGGTATTACTAAAGATCTCTTCCAGTATTCTGAAGGGCTTTCTGCTGAATGATTGTTTCTATGACGTTGTTTCCCCCGTACGCGGCATTGGTGTAATGTTCAACTCCAGTCCGATAGTTTTTTTTTAGATGAGAAATAACTAAATTATTGTGTTGAATGTGTTTTCCTTTACTGTCTGTAATCAGTGCAAAGGTGTGGCTGTATCAATAAGCGCCGTACTAAATGGTCGGTTGCATGAGACCGTCTTTTATAAAGAACCAATTCGCTCAGAATCGGTTCAAGGCCACGCGCCACGGCCACGTTTGCGGGCGGAGGCCCTGAGGCACGTCGTGACGTCGCTCCACGTCAAGTTGTCCCAGTTTTGTTCTTAACCACCTTTTATAATTTGTAGCAATAGCGAAGTAGTTATTTGGAAGTTTTTTTATACTATCGTTTTGTAATCTCAGCTATTCGTGTCAAAAGGTCGCGGAATTAACCGTTTTTAGGGTTCCGTACCTCAAAAGGAAAAAACGGAACCCTTATAGGATCACTTTGTTGTCCGTCTGTCCGTCCGTCTGTCAAGACCCTTTTTCTCAGGAACGCGTGGAGGTATGAAGCTGAAAATTATATCAATTACTCAGGTCTACTGTCCCTTGAAGCTGTGAAAAAATCAAACTTCTAAGCCAACGCAATCAAAAGATACAGCCGTTTATGCCGCAAATTTTCGACACTTGCAAGGGAATCAAAACCTACAGGGTACTTCCCGTGAACTCAGAATCTTGAAATTTGGTACGAAGCAACGTCTTATAGCATAGATAAAGGAAAAATTACGAAAACCATAAATTTTTAGTTACATCACATAATATATATTTTTTTTAATAATTTTAAACTTACTACCCATTTCCTCATAAACGCGTAGAGGTATTAAATTGATTTCATACCAAACACTCAGGTCTATAATACCTTTGAGCTGTAACAAAATCAAACTTCTATGTCAACGCAATCAAAAGAAACAGCAATTTAAGCTGCATATTTTGAAACTCGCAAGTACTCGCAAGGGAATCAAAACCTAAAGGGTACTTCCAGTCGACCTAGAATCTTGAAATTTGGCATGAAGCAACGTTTTATAGCACTCATATAGGGAAAAGTCTGAAAACTGAAAATTTGTTGTTACGTCACAAGAATTATTTTTTTGAAAAATCTTCAACGCTCGATTCGAGAATAGAACTTTATTCATAGGTAAGTTAGAGGTATTGAGTTGAAATTAACACCATATAATTGGGTCCGTGGTCCCTTGAAGCTGTGCAAAAATCAATTTTCAATTCAATTGGTAAAGTGACGGGAAAAAAAGATTCGTCCGTTTATACTGCAAAAAACGTACATTTCGAGACTGTCGAATTGTTCGATTGAACTGTTTTTATAGGTAAGTTACTACGGAACCCTCAGTGAGCGAGTCCGACTCGCACTTGCCCGGTTTTTTATATTATATTTAAACACTGTTATAATTTAACCGCGCCTAGGGCCAGGTAGCGGTTGCAACCCCTTCTCACCTATAGGAATTATTTTCCAAAATCACAAATTTTATTCTTTTCTAGACAATCCATTTCGCAACTTTACTGAAGGTCGTCGCCAATCCTTTTTTTGTATAATTTTTATATTGGAATATGTTTATCTTTAAAATTGAAAAATTAAACGTGACACATGTAGTGTACGAGAGATACATCCTAGAACCGCAAACGAATCGACAGAATTCGTGGCGCAGTGAAATTTTGAGAATTTTTGTCAAAAGAAACTTAAAAGTAGGTTCAAAAAAACTTCGCCTAAGATAATCATCGCTTAAATGGTTCTAAATTGTAAATTATCTTCGCCTTAAAGCTTTGCACGTATAACACGATTACACGAATTATTTCAATAAGTTACAAATTGACGAACTTTTGGTGTACAAACTTGAACTATTATAATCAGACGTGATTAACAGTAATCTTTCCGAGGTAATTAATTAATGTCAAGAGAATTAAGGTAAGTGCGTCTAAAAAGGGCCAGTTCCGAATAAGGTCCATCTTTTCAAACTACCCGCGTTTAATACTTAAACTAAAGCAGATACCGCGCGGCCCCTCCCCAGTAACCAATCACCAAAGCGAACCTACAATGTTAATAACAAAATGGCGCCGGCCATTTTATTATTAACATTAATTAATTACTCAGATACCCGCGAAACGAGACACAATAGTAAAACAATAACAGCGCGGTCTCATAGGACCGGTTGGGGATTCAAACGTTAATGTCAAGAGAATTAGTTTAAATAATTATTATGAATATAAAATTATCTAAATAGTGTCTCAATAAATTAATAGATGGCGCTCTACGAGTACTGTAAGTTTCTGAAGATAGGTTGATTAGCCGGCAGAATTGTAGCAGTAAAGATCGATCGAAGCCACACATGTGCCTAGTTAATAACTGACAAGTAAAAGCTCCACTAATTTGGGCATTGTTCTATCTGATAACTTATCAATATTAATTTGAAAAACTGTATATTATCATTTTAAAGTACATTTATTTACCAAATCAATCTCCACATAGTGCGCTGCACCGTGACGCTGGCTATACGATGGGTGTCAAAATATAAGATAATCATTCTGTACTGAATATCCTTCGGAGTAGGAATTCTACTTAGTTATAAAGTAGTAATGGCAATTTTACCTAAATTACAGTTGTAACACTTTTCGTTTGTTTAAGTCCTCCCGTCCTCCGACAGTGGCGTGTATATTTAGTGAGCATGTTTAGTGTCAGTATGAATGTGGCTTGTTAAATGACTCTTTCGATTAAAACAACGCTGACATTCTTCACACTAGAAAGGTTTTTTGCCAGAGTGAGTACGAATGTGTTTTCTTAAACTACTCGTCTGACTAAAACACCTCTGACAGAGATCACATTTGTAAGGTTTCTCGCCAGTGTGCGTACGAATGTGATTTGCTAAATAACTCTTCCGACTAAAACAAAGCTGACATTCTTCACACTTGTAAGGTTTCTCGCCAGTGTGTACACGAATATGCCTTTTTAAAGAACACTTATCTCTAAAACAAAGCTGACATTCTTCACATTTGTAAGGTTTCTCGCCAGTGTGCTTACGAACGTGATTTGTTAAACTAGCCTTGTGACTAAAACAAAGCTGACATTTTTTACATTTGTAAGGTTTCTCACCAGTGTGCGTACGAATGTGACTTGTTAAATAACTCTTCCGACTAAAACAAAGCTGACAGTTTTCACATTTGTAAGGTTTCTCGCCAGTGTGCGTACTAATGTGATTTGTTAAAGTAAACTTCTGACTAAAACAAAGCTGACATTCTTCACATTTGTACGGTTTTTCGCCAGTGTGTGTTCGAAAGTGTCTTCTTAAATGACCCTTCTCACGAAAACAAAGCTGACATTCTTCACATTTGAAAGGTTTCTCGCCAGTGTGCGTACGAATGTGATTTGTTAAATTAATCTTCAGGCTAAAACAAAGCTGACAGTTTTCACATTTGTAAGGTTTCTCGCCAGTGTGCGTACGAACGTGATTTGTTAAACTAGCCTTGTGACTAAAACAAAGCTGACATTTTTTACATTTGTAAGGTTTCTCACCAGTGTGCGTACGAATGTGACTTGTTAAATAACTCTTCCGACTAAAACAAAGCTGACAGTTTTCACATTTGTAAGGTTTCTCGCCAGTGTGCGTACGAATGTGATTTGTTAAATTAAACTTCTGACTAAAACAAAGCTGACATTCTTCACACTTGTAAGGTTTCTCGCCAGTGTGCGTACGAATGTGATTTGTTAAATTAAACTTCTGACTAAAACAAAGCTGACATTCTTCACATTTGTAAGGTTTCTCGCCAGTGTGCGTACGAATGTGATTTGTTAAATTAAACTTCTGACTAAAACAAAGCTGACATTCTTCACACTTGTAAGGTTTCTCGCCAGTGTGCGTACGAACGTGATTTGTTAAACTAGCCTTGTGACTAAAACAAAGCTGACATTTTTTACATTTGTAAGGTTTCTCACCAGTGTGCGTACGAATGTGACTTGTTAAATAACTCTTCCGACTAAAACAAAGCTGACAGTTTTCACATTTGTAAGGTTTCTCGCCAGTGTGCGTACGAATGTGATTTGTTAAATTAAACTTCTGACTAAAACAAAGCTGACATTCTTCACACTTGTAAGGTTTCTCGCCAGTGTGCGTACGAATGTGTTGTGTTAAATGAACCTTCTGACTAAAACAAAGCTGACATTCTTCACATTTGTAAGGTTTCTCGACAGTGTGCTTACGAACGTGATTTGTTAAACTAGCCTTGTGACTAAAACAAAGCTGACATTTTTTACATTTGTAAGGTTTCTCACCAGTGTGCGTACGAATGTGTTGTTGTAAAACAAACTTTCGATTAAAGCAGCTCTGACAAATATCACATTGGAAAGGTCTTTTACCAGTGTGTCCATATATGTGTTCAATTGAATTATGATTTATAACATTATTACATTTTGTATCTAAAGTAGTATCAATAACACTAATATTAACTCGCGGTGTTGTATCAGTTATTGCTTTTTGAAATTTCGGAATAACTTTGGACGGACAATTTTTAGATTTCTGGGTAACTTTTGTGACTGATTCTTCATTCTTTTTTTGCTTTTCTGTAATCACATCTTCTAGTTGTTTTCCTCGTGTGTGCAGCTTTGTTTTCTTCACTGCGGCCGACCCTGTGATTATAAATTCAATAAGAACCAAATTCAAACACAATCAAATGAAAGGAATCGAACGATTGCTCAGAACTTTTCGCAGGTTTTCTAATATTAGTGTTCATGCATTTTTTTAATCTTGCAATGTTGCCACTGTTGGGACTCGGACCCCTTCTCTAGGAGAAGGAAGGGGCAGAAATGCACCACGCGGGCCCAATGCGTGTTGGTGGATGTCACATCGATTTTTTTATTCTAGGACATTCCGGTTTCATTCCGGGTCATGAAATAAATTACAAAAGGTAATGTGCCTCGTTGGGTTTGAACCCGCGACCTACAACTTGTAAGTCGGCGCAGTTACCACTGGGCCGCCACTGCGCTACTGTTGTATGCATGCATGATTATTTATTTATTTAAACTTCGTGTAAAGTGGTGGTATATAGGTGGACTTAATGCATCAACGCATTCTCTACCAGTCAACCTTTGGATGATTTAACAAATCAATTAATTATCGACTACGACAAAGCCAAAAGAACTGTTGCATGTGCAATCAGTCTTCATTATTTAAAGCAGATGTGTTGTGACTGTAGCAGTGCGGCCGCCAGGCGCACCGGCTACACACTGAACGCGTCACCGCGGCTACCATACATATTTATAGATTCGGATTTAACCGCCTCGAAACTCTCGGGTAGCACGATATTCAAATATTATTTCCAAAAGCTAGTGTAATACCGTCACTACTTGCGACCCCCAAAATGTGTATGTAAATAGCCCAAAACTTACAATAAATATATTGTTAATATTCTGCAAACCACGAGTTTCTTTTACCATCCTCTATTGGTTTTTTTGATTAATTCATGAATCCCCGATCGGTCCTATCAGACCGCGGTGTTATTGTTTTACTATTGTGTCTCGTTTTGTGGGTATGTGATAGGTTAAAGTGGCGACCCCGTACGAAGCAACCGCATAAATATCAACTATGCCGAACACCGAGCAAGCCAACATGGAGTCAGGATCAAGCTCTGCATATCCGCAAGACGTTTCGCTTCGCCGTTTCGCTTTTACGTTAACTACTAGTACTAACTAAACTAAACTTTTACATCTCATCAGTCGGCTTGTTCACTAATACTTACGTGTCGTGTCACTGGCTCTTCGCTTCTTCCTCGACACTTCTTGTTCTTCTTCTACTTCCGTTTGGATCTCTATTAAGGGTACATCATCTTCTGAATCATACTCAGACTGTTGTGCTAGTACATCGTCAGCATCTGAATAGCTATTGTATAGATTTTCCAGTTTCAGATCTGCAAGTAAATGTAGAGAGCGTTGTTTATAAATGTGGTGAGATAACTGACGACATTGACTAGTCAATTAAATATTTAAAAAATATATATCTTTGGCGGTAGCTCCTGAAATAAATGGCTGTCGAGCGCTGCTCTCAACACAGCCGCGGTTCGGCGGCAGTGCGCGAGGGGTGCGCGGGCGGAGTGTGTCACCACACCAGTTAGCTGCTGCGCGCGTGCACGCACGTCTGCGCGTTCTTATTCTTTTGTATTCATTTAAAAGGAAGACTTAACCAGAATCAGAGTAGCACGATTACAAAAGAGATTTAATTTTTAATTTGCGCTTATGACAGATAATAATAGACAGACATATTAAATTGGTAGAATTCAATATTATGTAAAGGGGGAGTTGGAATATTATTTTCTTGTAAAGGGGGCAGCAGTTCATAAAAGGTTGAGAAACTATAAGATAGATCATAAGACATCTTGTTCTTAGTTACATACCATCGCTTTGATGTTCCTCCTCTGGCTCAATGACATCATCTAGTCTCTCACAAACATCTGGTAATTCTTCTTTGACAGCATCACATTCTGTTTGACATTCATCATCAGATTCTATGCTTACATGCACCATGGGTGACCAAATCAAATAATTACGACGTTCAAAATGGTTCTGGTTTATATGGGGATTTAGCTGTAAAAAGATAAATCAAGAATTAGATAGAGCCCCAGCCCCATGCATACCTCTGAACAATGAAGCTGTTTGTCTTACATCACACCTGAACAGGGTTTTTTTTGGAGGGGGAATATATAATGACACGCATCATAAGTAAATCTGATGAGATTGACTTATGATGCGTGTCAGACTCTTACTGACTAAACCCCACCCCGTTCTTAGTTGCTTTTGATCTGGGGACACGGGCTTACCTTTTGGATTATCCGTGTCCTCAGAGGGTTAGGCTCTGCCGTGCCTCTACAGTTTGCTGACATCTCCTTGAGGCGCGCGTGGAACAGAACGCACCGTTGACGACATGGCTCGGTCCGGGTTATTATCGAACTACCGGAAAGCGAGCTACACAGTGCTCGCCGTCCGCAAGCCCATGCCTACGGTGTTCGGAAATTGGGATCGGGATCTCGGCGGCGGCGGAGCGCGTGAGGGCCGTTCCCTCACGCGCTCGCGTCGCTAGCATTACTGCTTCACAGGCGACCGCCTACCACCCCTCTTCGCTCTGGACCATGGCCTTTACCAGGGTTCGGCGCGAAAGGACGCCGCCGCGGATAGCCTCCACGAGGACACGGCGGTGCTCCACCCAAGCGGACATCTGTACAGGATGGATTTAACAGTTGGGCAGGGGAATGCCATGAAACAGTTTTTGAGTAAATTACCTGTTTTCTTCTTCTGACTGTATTTTTGTTCCAATTCTATTAATATAATTAGCATTTACTCAAGCTAAGCGCCCGAGAACATTCATGTCTCTAAAAGGTTAAGACATCTGTCCTAGAGGTATACTTGTTAACAAATGCCTCACCTCATAATCCTCATTCGTCATCTGAGTGAGCAGCTCTTCGGCTTCCACACATTTTCTCTGCAGTTGGCAGCATTGCTTCAGCTTAGTGCAGCAGATGAAACAAGCGAGCATCGGTCTTCTGTCTTTAGTTACAAACTGCAACAAAACTTATTGACTACTATTTTTTCTATGAGTAAACTAGCTTCTGCCAGCGGCTTCATGCATGTGAAAAATAGGTTTCACCATACAAATGTTTTTTTTTTTTCTGGTATCAGAATGACTTCTCTCGCTCTTGGGCGGAGCGGGAGGGCGTGTCAGACTCTTATTGACTAAACCCCTACCCCGTCCCTTCGTTGCCTATGGTCTGGGGGGGACTCGGTGTCAACCTTTCGGAATACCACGTGTTCCCCAGAGGCTTCGGCCCTGCCGGGCCCCTACAGTTTGCTACCATACAAATGTTGAACCCCAATTTTCTCCTCTTAGGAAGTGAATATTGGAGAATCCTTTCTTAGTATTTACCTGTGTTAATGTCACGGTCCTAATCCAAGTAGTGTCGGCTGTGTATTGATATGTCAGTTTCTCCTTTTATACAGGGTGTCCCAAAACTCAACGATAATCAGGGATTGGATGAAAGGCCAAGCTATACCAGTTCTGGGAAAAATAAAAAATAAAATCCATATCACTCAGTTCAGCGATAATAGACATTTTTTTTAAAAAGTTTAAATTCGACACCCTTGGTCGCATTTTCAAGGATTGTGATCATCAATGTCACAATTTCGCTGTGATTTTTTTGATTTCGTAATCTTCATTAACGATGCTATTAATCGCAACTACAAATTATTGCAAAAAACATTGCTAATTTAATAAAATAAGTTAAGTTTTAGTGAGTCATGGTTCACAAAAATATTGTTCGTTAACTTTAACACTTCATATTGAAAAAAAATTGTACTACACTACCCTTGGCAAGTTATTTCAAAAGATGGCGCATTTAATCAAGATTTCAAAATGGTGCAACACTTGCCACTTTTCTTGCCATTAAAAAAAATATTTCTTATTTTTTCAAATTGAGCTCAATTTTGAACAACTCAACATTAGGAATTTTTGTTTCTAAAAGGAGATTGACAGGGTGTGGACCAAGTGCATTTTGTTCCTCAGCCCAATACTAACTAACTCTTCAAAATCTGCTCCAGGAGTCAAGAGAAAAAAGAGTTTTTCCAACCTAACCTAACGTAAGTTAGAAATCGTTTTAAGGAAGTTTGACCAAGTTCTGCCCAGAATGAACATCTAGTGTATTTTGTTCCTCAGACCAATACTAAGAAGCAAACCGAAGCACTTTGAAATCTGCTCCAGCAGTCAAGAAAATAAAAGACTTTTTCCAACCTAACCTAACCTAATCTAAGAAATTGTTTTAAGGAATTTTGACCAAGTGCTGCTCACAATGAACACATTAGTGCATTTTATTTCTCAGGCCTATACTAATCAGCAAACCGAAGGTGCTTTAAAATCTGATCCAGGAGTTAAAAGAAAAAAAGAGTTTTTCCAACCTAACCTAACCTAAGTTAGAAATTGTTTTAAGGAATTTTGACCAAGTGCTGCCTAAAATGAAGATCTAGTGCATTTCATACCTCAGACCAATACTAAACAGCAAGCCAAAGCGCTTCAAAATCTGCACCAGGAGTCAAGAGAAAAAAAGAGTTTTTGCAACCTAACCTAACCTAGGCCAATACTAATCATTAAAACACTAATTAGTGTTGGCGTGAGGAACAAAATGCATTAGGTGATCATTATGGGAAGCATTTGGTCAAACTTCTCAAAATAGTTTTCTAACAGGTTAGGTTAGGTTGCAAAAATTCTTTTTTTCTCTTGACTCCTGGAGCAGATTTTGAAGCGCTTCAGTTTGCTGATTATTATTGACTCGAGGTACAAAATGCTTTAGGTGTTCATTCTGCGTAGCATTTGGTCAAAATTCCTTAAAACAATTTCTAACTTAGGTTAGGTTAGGTTGGAAAAACTCTTTTTTTCTTTTAACTCCTGGATCAGATTTTAAAGCACCTTCGGTTTGCTGATTAGTATAGGCCTGAGAAATAAAATGCACTAATGTGTTCATTCTGAGCAACACTTGGTCAAAATTCCTTAAAACAATTTCTTAGATTAGGTTAGGTTAGGTTGGAAAAAGTCTTTTTTTTTCTTGACTCCTGGAGCAGATTTCAAAGTGCTTCGGTTTGCTTATTAGTATTGGTCTGAGGAACAAAATACACTAGATGTTCATTCTGGGCAGCACTTGGTCAAACTTTTTCAAAAAGATTTCTAACTTAGGTTAGGTTAGGTTGGAATTTTTTTTTTCTTGACTCTTGGAGCATATTTCTAAGCGCTTCGGGTGCTTATTAGTATTGGCCTGAAGAACAAAATGCACTTGATGTTAATTCTGGGCAGCATTTGGTCAAAATTCCTTAAAACAATTTCTAACTTAGGTTAGGTTAGGTTGGAAAAACTCTTTTTATGTTTTTACTCCTGGAGCAGATTTTAAAGCGCCTTCGGTTTGCTGATTAGTATTGGCCTGAGAAATAAAATGCACTAATGTGTTCATTTTGCGTAGCATTTGGTCAAAATTCCTTAAAACAATTTCTAACTTAGGTTAGGTTAGGTTGGAAAAACTCTTTTTTTGTTTTTACTCCTGGAGCAGATTTTAAAGCGCCTTCGGTTTGCTGATTAGTATTGGCCTGAGAAATAAAATGCACTAATGTGTTCATTCTGCGTAGCATTTGGTCAAAATTCCTTGAAACAATTTCTAACTTAGGTTAGGTTAGGTTGGAAAAACTCTTTTTTTCTTTTTACTCCTGGAGCAGATTTTAAAGCGCCTTCGGTTTGCTGATTAGTATTGGCCTGAGAAATAAAATGCACTAATGTGTTCATTCTGAGCAGCACTTGGTCAAAATTCCTTAAAAAGATTTCTAACTTAGGTTAGGTTAGGTTGGAAAAAGTCTTTTTTTCTCTTGACTCTTGGAGCAGATTTCGTAGCGTTACGGTTTACTGATTAGTATTGGCCTGAGAAAAAAAGGAAATAGGTGTCCATTCTGGGCAGCACTTTGTCAAAATTCCTTAAAAAGATTTCTTACTTAGGTTAGGTTAGGTTGGAAAAAGTCTTTTTTTCTCTTGACTCCAGGAGCAGATTTTGAAGCACTTTGGTTCGCTGATTAGTATTGGTCTGAGGTATGAAATGCACTAGATGTTCATTCTGGGCAGCACTTGGTCAAACTTCCTTAAAACGATTTCTAACTTACGTTAGGTTAGGTTGGAAAAACTCTTTTTTACTCTTGACTCCTGGAGCAGATTTTGAAGAGTTAGTTAGTATTGGGCTGAGGAACAAAATGCACTTGGTCCACACCCTGTCAATCTCCTTTTAGAAACAAAAATTCCTAATGTTGAGTTGTTCAAAATTGAGCTCAATTTGAAAAAATAAGAAATATTTTTTTTAATGGCAAGAAAAGTGGCAAGTGTTGCACCATTTTGAAATCTTGATTAAATGCGCCATCTTTTGAAATAACTTGCCAAGGGTAGTGTAGTACAATTTTTTTTCAATATGAAGTGTTAAAGTTAACGAACAATATTTTTGTGAACCATGACTCACTAAAACTTAACTTATTTTATTAAATTAGCAATGTTTTTTGCAATAATTTGTAGTTGCGATTAATAGCATCGTTAATGAAGATTACGAAATCAAAAAAATCACAGCGAAATTGTGACATTGATGATCACAATCCTTGAAAATGCGACCAAGGGTGTCGAATTTCAACTTTTTTAAAAAAATGTCTATTATCGCTGAACTGAGTGATATGGATTTTATTTTTTATTTTTCCCAGAACTGGTATAGCTTGGCCTTTCATCCGATCCCTGATTATCGTTGAGTTTCGGGACACTCTGTATACAACGTGTAACGTTAAATGCGCAAAACCTCAGACCACCCGAATTTATTTTTAATTCAATTGACCTAATTTTGAGAGAACAAAAATCTCAAGGTTGCCGATGCGAATCTTAAACTAAAACAGCACGTAAGTGCTGTTTTAGTTTAAGATTCGCATCGGCATCGAAATAAGTATGATTACTATCCCGTTTATGAGGAAATCTTAATTGGACGACAACCAGTTGTGTTTGTTTACCTATTTACGCAGGTTTATGCACGTGATGACTTGATTTGTTAATAAATAGACAAGGCAAGAAATAATATGAAGATTTAAAAAAAAATGTGACCGATATTAAAGTGGTTTTATTGATTTTACTTGTTATTCTAATCACACTAATTTCAGGTTTTGCGCATTTAATGTTAGGTGCACGTTGTATACAACATGTTCCAAAATTTAACGATAAGCGGACAGACCTGCTCATGACTACTCAGGAAAAATACAAAAAAATATATAACAATTATTTTTGAAGTTATAGAAAAAATTACGAAATATTCATAACATTTGTTCTGTTATGATACTTTTTTCTACCCTGGCCGCAACTGTTTAAATACTTCTGCTCTTTCCTTTGTATAGGTAATCTGAATAACATTGCTATCTACCACAAATCATTAAAAATTCAGAATACCTCTAGATTTTTTTTTTTAAATAAAATTCCCTACATTTGTTAAAGATTTTTATTATTAGCCACCTTTAACTCTTTGTGGTGTAAAAAAAAGTATGAACACTACTATGACAAGTTTTATTATAAATTGACGCAACTAATCAACATTTTAAAATGGTATAATTCTTTATTAAAATCAGCCATAATTATGATTGATAAATCATCAAAAAAAAAACCATACAAGTTCAAAACAAGAAACTAATTCCTTAATGTGTTGTTGGCAATAATCACTTTTACTGTTGTCTTGTATTGATAAAATCATAGAACGTTATATTGGCAACGAAATAAACACTTTTTTACGAGTAAACGGAATTATTAACACGAAACAGTTTGGATTTCAAAAAAATAAGAGTTCAACACAATTATTACGAGAATTTACTGACGAAGTCAACAAACAGCTAAATGATAAAAAACATGTATTAGCACTATTTATAGACTTTAGTAAAGCATTTGATATGCTCCATTTAGACAAACTTTTTGATAAGCTGTCACGAAGCGGAATTCAAGGGCCACTTTTACGACTTCTAAAAAATTATCATACTAATAGATACAATATAGTTAAAATACAAAATGAATTTAGTACAAGGGTTCCGTCGGTACAAGGAACGGCCCAGGGCTCAATTGTAGGTCCGACGGAATATTTATTATATGTTAATGATATGACTAACGCTATAGATACTGGATCTGTATACCAATTTGCGGATGACACTTGTATTTTAGTCGCCAATAAAAATATTCAGAGTGCTCAGGAATCGCTACAAAAAAGTTTTGATCAAATGTGCAAATGGGCTCATGACGTAGGACTAGTGATTAACGCATCGAAAACAAAAATTGTTCACATACACTCATCACAAAACAAATGTATAATTACACCTAAGGTTATAGCGCACGAACATACTTGTCTGCACAACCCGCTAGTAGCCTGTAAATGTCCGCTGTTGGAGGTAGTTGACAAACACATGTATATCGGTCTAATGGTGGATAGCCGATTCTGCTGGGGACCACACATAGACTACGTATGCAACAAATTAAGATCTATTCTGGGTAAACTTAGCATCTTAAAATATAAATTGCCATATAAAACGCTCAGAATGCTATACATGGCCCTAGCGGACTCGGTTATCAACTACGGACTAAGTAGCTATGGAAAAACATACCATACATACTTGGCGCAAATTTATAGGCTGCAGCTAAGAATTTTAAAAGTTATCACGCCTAAATATATAAAAAAGAAATTTGAAGATAGTGACAGCGATCTGTTTAAACACTGTTGTGTGATGAGTGTGTACAATAAAGTCGAATTCTTCACACTCACGGAAGTTATAAGGCCCGAGCTACTATGTGAGACAACAAGACCTAACTTCCTGAGAAGTATAGCTCATAAAAACAAATACTTTTGCCTAAGTACAATAATGTTTACGGAACTAGGGTTTCCGAGTATGTAATACCCTACTTCATGAACAAACTACCAGAGGAATTGCAAGTTAAATATAAGGAAAATTCGAAAAGTACGAAGTATAAGTGTAAACGTTTCTATACTAATATATAGAAACGCTTACAGTTTGCTGCATCGTTCGTATCGTATTGCATTAGGTATATAATGTGGGTAGGTGTGTTACTGTATTCTCTCTTTTTATTTGATTCTGTTGCTAGTGAGGTATTCAAATAATTATGCGGCTCGCCAGCACACAGATAAGCCCTAAGAGGCTTTCGTGTATGGCAAAACCATTACTTATAATTGTAAAGTTTCTTGGATAAAATAAATAAATAAATAAAATACTACGTGAAATGGGTTCTTGGTGCAATATCTAGGAATTTGAATAGAATGCTCTCATTTACCTTAAAAATTAGAGAAATAGACAGATAGAGATATTTATGTAAAAACAATAACAATAAGGGAGTAAAGTTAGTCGGCAAAGAAGTCATAAGCACTACAGACTTTTTTATTGTAACAGAATTTTATTCCCTAGTTTATTCTTTAGTCTCTAGTTCTATAGAACAGAGCCTTTTTTCTAAGCTAAATTTATTTTTCTACTTGTTTGGTTAATCTGTCACTTATTTATTTATACTTCATGTACAGTGGTGATACATAGGCAGACTTAATTCAACAAGGCATTCTCTACCAGTCAACCTTTGGGTTTAAAAAAACAACATGTGGTTGGTTTGCATAATAAACAAATAACAACCAGAACAAATAAGTCGCTTATAATAATAAAATACATATATACACTAAACTTATTAACTAATAAATACTATAATAAATATGAATCATAAAGAGAACTTAAAATATAATTATAACAAAGACCAAACTAAGATTGAGAGGACTGCAAGTAGAGGTTCCGAATTTTACGCTTGATGGAAAATTTACTTTCAGCTCATGAATAAAATCCACTGAAAGCAAGAATATAGCTGGATAGACTGCCTCTAATGAAAGCGCGACCTGGAGTTTTCTTTTTAAATTTAATTGGCAACATTATTCAGCCGCAATTGTAGGAAATAAAAAAAAAATGTGAAGTGTCATCCACAATTCTCCTACTAGTTAGTAATACCACATACAAAATATTTGGATGTAACCTCTTTTTCTCAGTTCCCACTTTCATTAGACGGACTATATGAATGTCTAAGCCTAATTGTATAATATTGTTTCATCCCTTAACCTCAACAAATTCATGGTACATATTTAATTCATGAATCCCCGACCGGTCCTATGAGACCGCGCTGTTATTGTTTTACTATTGTGTCTCGTTTTGTGGGTATGTGATAGGTTAAATTAATAATCTATGTTAATTTAACCAAACCTTATATTCTCATACTTACCAGTAAACTAATGTTTGTTTTTAAATATCTGAGACTAAGATGACACTATGTAGGTTGTCACACTTATCACAACACAAAACAACTGGCAACATTATTATTGAAAGTTTCAATTTGCCTGTGTCAATTTAGTCTCAGGGATTAAAAAACAGACCTTATTTCTTGTGATTTCTACTGGCTTCACTCTGCATGTTAGTGGGACTTAGATGCCCCACTAACAATACTAAAAGATTCTCTGTCCCACTGAGATACCCACTCAGAAACGTATGGAACATGACACGATGCACAGAACACAAAGACATTGATAAGTGCAAGGGAATTAACTGTATGAAATAACAACATTAAGTCTGCTTCAGTACTTCTAGAGGCATAAAGTACATATGTAAGCTCCTTTAACCTTTTGGGTAACGTAATTTGTGACATAATAGAAAGACAATAGGTGTGCGAATGCCGATATTTGCTCGGGGCTCAACAGATTAATGTATTCAAAGTACAAGTTGCCCGACATGTAGTCGAAAAATATGAACAACACCTACTCCACTAGCAGTCAACTACTAACTAGCTAACAACTACTGCTTCCTCTGAATGCATTATACAAGTATTTCGAACAACAATGTATGTATTGAGCGAAGAAAATACTAATAATAAGCATGTAGCATGTTGTCATGTAAGTGGCTGTCGTCTTTTATGAAGAAATAAATTCTTTAGACACAATATAAGTCCGGTATAAATGTATTTTTTTTAAGTTTTGAGTGATATATGTACTCAAACAACATTATACTCTTTTTTATCGTGTTTGTTAGTGTAAGTTTTCTATTACCTTATCTATGTCTAGCCGTTAGATCCTGTAATTGGCTCAATGGCTGTCGGTTCTCCTACGATTCAGTAAATGAATAAATAAAATAAACTTACCGGGTTATCAGTCAGTCTCTCATACAGTTCATGCAAGTCTTTGTTTACCACTACATACATGCGAACGTTCTCCGCTAAACACAGCCTACACATTGGTAACTTTTCCATGTTTTCACTAAAAACGTAAATCTATTAATTGAAGTTGTTTAATTAAATTTTCAATGTGGTTTTACTTATTTGCTGATTTGTACACAATCCTGATATTTGTTGAACAGTTGAACTGTGCTAAATATAGATCATACACATTGCCTGTCATAATGACACTGTAGTGATGTGCTGCATATAGCTAGTATCGAGTCACGATACATTTTTGGTTTCGACTCGCTTAGTCGAAACTAATTTATTTCATGGACTTAATATTTATTTATTTTAATTAGAATATTAATAATACACTAATAAAAAAAATAAAAAAATAAAATTACTCTAGTTAGGAAGAATCGAATTTGATCTCGCTGACATGATTCTATTACGCGAGTCTGACTCGAGTCTAGAATTTGAGTTAGATTTACTCACTCGTACCTACTTGTTCTGTGTTTTTGACTAAATAAGTTCTTAAAATGAACTCTAAAAACGTGAATAAAGCGTTAACGAGTATGGTATGCATTTGTTTTCAACGGTTTCAAGTCGTTGAAAACAAAGGTTTCAAGGGTATAATAATATAACAAATTATCTTGTTGTTATTATACTAAACCTAATAGAAATGCTGTGCCGCCGATGTTTTCCTTTTTGTTTCAAAATCTATAACGGACTCGAGTTACAGACTTGAATTTATAGATTACACTTCTAGACTTAGATCCTGGACTCGAGTCATCATTTGAATGCTAAACATAGAACTCGGCTACTAAAATCGAATGGTGTAAGAGTATCAATCAATCATATAAATCGATTAGAGTCCTCTCCATCGACGAAAACAACGAGTCACGTCACTATGAAATGGATTTTTTTCCAAGTCCCTGGAGCAGGCTAAGATCTTATACCATACCGCCTCTTCTTCAGTAGTACCTATTTATTTGGTACATTAAAATAAAGGATCTTTCTTTCGATCGGACGACACAGTGAGTGAAACACAATATTGAATTTCTCTGTAAGAATTTCCTGTATCAAACTGAACGTATATATTTATACATGGGCAACATTTTTGATTAACGTTTGAATCCCCAACCGGTCCTATGAGACCGCGCTGTTATTGTTTTACTATTGTGTCTCGTTTCGCGGGTATCTGAGTAATTAATTGAACTTTTACATTTTTGCTAACGTCATGACGTCACACATTTTCTTCGACGTCAGATAGGTATTATTTTTTATAGTGAAAGTTACCCCAAGGGAACTTAAGTACTCCCGCGATAGAAAGTAGGTATCCTATGTGTTATTCCAGGCCATAATTTACTCGTGTGCCAAGTTTCATTGAAATCCGTTAAACAATAACCAATATCTACAGTTCGTCCGTTATAAGTTGGCGAGTGTGAAGTTAGGCTCTGCGAATTTTGGCGCTTGAAATATCGTAGAAAAATAAAGGTTAAAAAAAATGACAATAATTACTGTTTTTAACAGCAATAACAACTGTAAATTGCATTTATTTTTTAAAACCTTTATTTTTCTACGATATTTCAAGCGCCAAAATTCGCAGAGCCTAACTTCACACTCGCCAACTTATAACGGACGAATTGTAGGGGAGAGTGGGTCACGGTGGATCACTTTTTTTCTTAAGACCTGCAGGTCCAAAATTTATTGTTAAATAATTAATTTCTGAAATTTAATTATAACAGGAGTATCTTTATATTAAAAAGCTTTTATAGCCCAATTTTATCTACATTTTCAAGATAAAAGCAGTTTAAATAAAAATGGAAAACGATCCACTGAGACCCAGGATTGGGTTACTTTGGATCAACACATGGGCGACAGTGGATCAATTGGGGTACACTGGATCTATAGAAAAAAAAACACATAAAAAACAACGATTTCCATAGTAATATTTATTTACTTGTACTATTAGGCAGTCTTTTATCATATAATCAAAACAGTCTTATAAAATATCAACAAAAGTCAAATTGAAATTAACTAAGAACAATTACAGTTTAAAAGAAAATATTAACGTTATGGCGGTTGAAAGAAGTTGCTTTACTCAAGCTGCAACCCTCAGGAGTTCGTAAGGATAATCGATTATCTTTTTTTCTAAGATTATATAGATACTCAATACCAGCAAGCTTAGTTTCATGCCATTTATCTGGTACTTTTATATTATTCAACATTGCCACTTCTTAAATTAGGCTTCGAACATCATTGATTGTAAGTCCATAAAACATTTGGCTGCATTTGACTATATAATCGACTATATTCTTTTCTTGTGCATCGGTATATATCTTATGAACAGCATAATTAGGTGTAAGTAGTAAGGTATAGGTTTTTCAGGGTCAGGATTATTTTAGTATGATATCTATATAGTGTAGTGAATGGAAAGCCAGTCGACCTAGCAACAGCTCTTATTTTTTGGCCATCATTTATAGTTTTCAGAGCGTTCCTCATTTTTTCTTCAGTGTGAAGTCCAATATTCGTTTTCCTTGTTCAATTGCAGGGCATTATTAACTAAAACAAAATTATAAATTAATTTAAACTGCTTGGGTCGCACTGGATCAACAATCCACTGTGACCCAAAACCCAAAAGAAACTACTTAGTTAAAGACTAAAATAAAACACGTTACATCGCATTTAACAAGTAACAAACGTAAAATAAAATTCAAACAATTATATTTGTGATTCAATTTGGCATAAAACAATTTTAAAAAACACGTAAAAAATAGGTTAGTAACTTACTTACTGACCAACGTGTGAAAGAGCTTCGTCCCGCTAAGGCAACGCCACAGTGACTGGTGCGGTGGAGAGGGGTATGGATGAGCGTTCACCATGCGTTGCCTTGTGTGCGTAAGCGTCATACATACTGCGTTATAATAACTAATCCACTGTACCCCGTGATCCACCGTTACCCACTCTCCCCTACACTTCATAATTACAATCTCGCGTTACGAAAGTTTGTCAGTAATTAAGTGTAAGTTTGTTACTTCTTCACGCTCAAACGGTAGAACGGAATTAAATGAAACTTGGTATACGAGTATTCCTTATCCAGGAATAACATAGAATAGTTTTTATCCCGGGAGTTTGTTCCCTTGGTGTAATTTTTTACAATCAAAAAATAAATCGGAAATCGGAAAAAACATTGACTATATAGTAGAAATATGTATATGTATAGGTACCTACGTTAACCTATCCATACCCGTGAAACGAGACAATAGTAAAACAATAACAGCGCGGTCCAATGAGACCGGTCGGGGATTCATGAATTAAATTAGTTTTGTTACACAAAAACATTCTACAGCCTCAAATGCATTACTCGCTGTCCGTGCGGTTTCACCCACGTCCTTGGTTACTACTCCACTCCTATTAGTTGTAGCGTAATGGTCTACATTCTATTATTATAGCTTTCCTCGATAGATGGGCTACCTATCTAATATTGAAAGAATTTTTAAATTCGTACTCATAGGTCCTTTTTTTTTCCGCTAGGGGAATCATCAGAATGACTTCTCCCACTCTTGGGCGGAGCGGGAGGGCGTGTCAGACTTTTACTGACTAAACCCCTACCCCGTTCCTTCGTTGCCTTCGTTCTGGGGGGGACTCGGTATCAACCGTTAGGAATACCACATGTTCCCCCCAGAGGCTTCGGCCCTACCGGGCCCCTACAGTTTGCTGACATCTCCTTGAGGCGCGCGTGGAACAGAACGCGCCGTTGACGACTGGGCTCGGTCCAGATTATTTCCTGACTGCCGGACAGCGAGCTACCCAGTGCTCGCCGTCCGCGAACCCACTAGTAAGGTGGTGGTGCTGGGTTTGTACCCAGAACTTTTTTTGAATGTGGATGGATTTTAAAAAGAAAAACTGAAATGGGTAGCTAATAACAAGCATAAAAAGTTTACCTAGGTATTTCAAAATTGTGATTTTGATCTAGCAATCTTTTGTCAAGTGGGAAATCATCAGAATGACTTCTCCCACTCTTGGGCGGAATGGGAGGGCATGTCAGACTCTCTCTGACTAAACCCCACCCCGTTCCTTCGTTGCCTTAGATCTAGGAGGACACGAGCTCACCTTTCGGAATTTCCATGTTCCCCAAAGGCTTTGACCCTACCTAGCCCCTACAGTTTGCTGACATCTCCTTGTGGTGCGCGTAGAACAGAATGCGCCTTTGACGAATGGGGTGGGTCCGGGTTATTACCGGCCTGCCGAATGGCGAGCTACCCAGTGCTCGCCGTCCGCAAGCCTGCGCTTACGGTGCTCGGAAACTGGGATCGGGATCTCGGCGGCGGCGGCGTATGGGCCGTTTCCTCACGCGCTCGCGGTCAGCAGTCTCCTTCGCTAGCATTACTGCTTCGCAAAAGGAGGCGACCGCCACCCCTTCTCGCTCCGGACCATGGCCTGTACCAGGGCCCGGCGCGAGAAGTCGCCACCGCCGATAGCCTCCACGGGGACACGGCGGTTCTCCGCCCAAATGGCACACCTCTAACCTCTGCTTCACCGTGTCCTACAAGTAGTAAAATAAAAATTGGTAAACAATTTTTTATTAGGGAAAAAAAAAATCACTTTCCACTTTACAGGGGGGCTACCCCTACATGTAAAGTGGAAAGTGTTTTTTTTTTCAATTTCTACCCTAACGTGTGATATATTGTTGGATAGGTATTAAAAAATGGGTATCATTTAAGTTGTCGCCAATTTAATTCGTTTTGTCATCATCATCATCATCTGCCTAGCCTTTTCCCAACTATATTGGGGTCGGCTTCCAGTCAAACCGGATTTAGCTGAATACCAGTATTTTACGAGGAGCGGCTGCCTACCAGACCTCCACAACCCATTAACTGGGGTAACACGGTATTTCATGGCGAGACTGGAGTCAGATTTACTGGCTTCTGACTATCCGTAACGACTGCCAAAGATCTACAAATGACAGCCGGGACCTACGGCTTAGCGTGCTTTCCGAGGCACGGAGGAAACTCGTTATGTTAAGATGGGCACCCATCCACAGACCAACCTTGGCAAGCGTTGCTTAACCTTGAAGATCGACCTGTGCGGCTGTTATTATATAGCCACGAGCTCCTCAAATTTAATTCGTTTTGTGTTTCCTAAATAATAGCTTTGTCCTCAAAATAGTAGATTTGTCGCCAAAATGTAGTCACCAAACAATGTAAAATGAAATCTCCAATAAATCATATAAAATCATGGAGATATAGGATCTAGTACCAAATAATTGTTTTTGTACATATTATAATAGGTTTGTCCTAATAAGCATTTAAGCAAACTAATTGAAAGAGATCACCAAGTGTGTTACTACAAAATTTCATAAAGTTCAAAAAAAAATAATTGTTGTCGTCATCATCGTTTCAACCAAAAGAGTCTACTACTTAGTATAGTACGAGTATATTATAACGGGCTGATATCCGCAACTCCACGACTAAAGCGCGTATTTTGCGTATGGGTGGGACAAAAGTGTTATTTGATCCACCCCAGCTCCTCAAGAAAGACCAGCAGCGCCTTCCCGAGCGCCGGTCGTTATGGTTTTTTTTTTCTTTCGTTAGGGAAATCATCAGAATGACTTCTCCCAAGGCGTGTCAGACTCTTATTGACTAAACCCCTACCCTGTTCCTTCGTTGCCTTCGATGGGGGGGACACGGTGACAACCTTTTGAATTTTCCGTGTTCCCCAGAGGCTTCGGTCCTACCAGGCCCCTACAGTTTGCTGACATCTCGTGGCATCGTATAATCAGCGTAGGTAGTTACGAGTACCTATAACACATCGTTGAGGATGGAAAGCGCGCCAATTTGTCTCCGCCTCTTTGAACATATTTTCAACAAAATTATAAATTGATGTATTAAATTGGTAAGGAATACTATTATTTTAATAACCGAACGAAATAAAATGTAACTACTTTATTGGTGACAAAATAACAAATAAAAAGGAGTTACAGTCAGGGATTGATAATTAATCGATTTATTTGGCGACAGATCTATCATTTTGGCGACAGATCTACCATATTGGCGACAGATCTACCAGTTTGGCGACAGATCTACCATTCTGAGCACAAAGCTATTAATTTTGTAATAAAACTATTATTATAAGAACGAAGTTTTATTTTATTGGTGATCCATCTCTTATTTTTTGATAATTCATAGCTGGATACACTTTTTGTTTATCTGAGAACGAAAATATTTCGTGGCGATAGATCTATTAATTAGGTAATACAACTTGATGACAAATATAAAGTTTGGTGACAGAAAATATATTCCCCTTAAAAAATGAATAGGGGTTTACTAAAATCATTTTTGATAATGTTACGCCGTGAAAGTTGAGTACGCTATATCTTCGACGGAACCACGGGTAGCATCAAATAATTAAAACGCATTGCTGTGCGAAGCTTCGAGAATAGGAGTACATACTCAGGCCTGGCAAATTCCAGAAAAGTCCGACATACACTATTATTATTACATAAAATTCAGTAGGTAGTTATGTGGGTGGATAAGGGAATTTGTACCTTCCGGTGTTAGCAATAGAGTCGAAATTTGCATGTAAGGTGGTAGATAAGTACCTACTTACGAGAGTAATAATAATGATTTATGGCCTCCCGATGCGACTATTTTGTGCTAGAATGTCCTTGAAACGTCGGTATCGAGAAATTTCGATGGCTTCGCATATAAATACGGGCCCCCGGCTAGAAGCGAGTTTAGTTTGATTTCGTCAGCGATATAGAGCGAACTACCTAAGTGCTTGAAGTGATACCTAGCGACCTAAGCGATACTAAACGGAACTCTGAGTGTTTATAGTGATTGGTTATTTGTTGATTGGACTAATTTGTCATTGTTTGTGGTGAATAAAGTTATCTGCTAGTAAACCGGCATTTAATTACTCACGTTCGTAACAACTGGTGTCAGAAGTGAGATGCCATTACTACAGAGGGACGACGAACAGGGACCACGAACAAGGAGGCAAGTGGAGATGGATGCTGCACGTCAACGTCTGGAAGCGGAAGATCGGGCTGGTATGGGAGCAACGGCAGCTGCTGAGGCGCCAACAGGGCCATCCTCGGAAATGAACCTCGCCGCAGTGTTGGCCGCCATGCAAGCTAGTATGGAAGCTGCCCGCCGCGAACAAGAGGCTAACCAACGTAAGCTCCAGGATCTAATCGCGGCTAACCAGGAAGAAGCCCGCCGCGAACAGGAAGCTGCCCGCCGCGAACAAGAGGCTAACCAGCGTAAGCTCCAGGATCTAATCGCGGCTAACCAGGAAGAAGCTCGCCGCGAACAGGAAGCTGCCCGCCGCGAACAGGAGGAAGCCCGCCGGGATCAAGAGGCTAAGCAGAACCTGATCCTCGAAAAAATCGATCACGGCCTCGTCACGTTGGGCGAGAAAGTGAAAAATCTCACCTTAGAGGTCAAGGAGGTTTCCGCCCGAGCTGATAGCCTCGAAACCAGAATTGATGGCCACGAAGATCGCCTGCTGGACATCAACAAAAAGATTGTCAAGCTCGAAGCACGCGAACCCGTTGCTGTTAGCGCACCATCAGCCGCAAAATTTGATATGCCGCGTTTTGATGGCACGTCGTCCTGGACGGCTTTTAAGTACCAATTCCAAACACTGGTCAAGACGAACCGCTGGGATGATGACCAGTCTTTCGCGGCGTTAACTTTGGCCCTACGAGGGGACGCTCTGCTGGTCCTAGAGAACCTTCCTCCAGACGGCAGGACGTTGGAGCGTCTAATGGAGGGACTAGACACTCGCTATGGTGACAAGCACCTCGAACATGTTTTCCGCGCGCAACTTCGCGAGAGAACGCAGAGGTCGAACGAGAGCCTGCAGCAGTGGGGAGTAGAGGTTGAACGGCTGGTCCGGCGGGCATACATGTCGATGACACCGGAGATGGTGGAAGTAAATCTGGTGCAAGCATTCATCGACGGTCTACGGGATACTGAAGTCAGGGCAACGGTGCGACTCGGACACCACCAAACTCTGAAGAGTGCGATGGCCCACGCTTTGGAAGTGGAAGCCGTACGACAAGACTCACGTACGCACAGAGTTCGGGAAGTGGTGGTCTCACCTTCAGTGCAACCACGTCACCGAGAAGTGGCTTCGTCGGCAAAGTCCCGCTATATTCCGACGTGTTATGGATGTGGAGAAAAAGGGCACATTCGTACCGATTGCCCCAAGAAGAAGAGGGGAAGTGTGGACTCCGGAACTCAAGTTAACGAGGAGTCGTTAAACTAAATGTCGCCAGGGCCGCGGGGCGGGTGCTGGCTGGTCAACTGAAGGCCCCAACCATCACCATCAATCAAGTCCACAACGGAAATAGTTTGATCATCGAGGGAACGCTGAATCAACGTGCTTGCAATTTCACCGTTGACACCGGGGCGTCACGGACTATTATAAGACCTGAGTTGCTGAAACGCACCATCTTGTGGCAAACACAAACCCCAGCCTACCGACTTCATACAGCCACCGGCCAGCCAGTCTCCGTCCTCGGTGATACAGAAATCGAGTTTAAAATTGGTGATCAAGTGTACACCCATTCAGCGTTAATTGCGAATATTACCGACGATTGCATACTGGGTCTCGACTTCCTGCGGAATTACCGATGTGTTTTAGATATCGATAGAGGAGTATTGAAATTCCCAGACCAAGAAGTCTTCCTGCAAGGAATTAACACATGCAACCTCTATTGCTTAAAGGATACCACATTGGCTCCAAGAACGGAAACCTTAGTCGAAGTTAAATTTCCTAAGAAAATTAGGCAACGCAGATGTGTTATGGTTGAAGACATTGGCCGGCACCCGGAACTTATCACCGCGAGGACATTAGTTATGACGAAAGGAAGATCCAAGGTCAGGATTGTAAATCTTGGGAAAAAGGAGATCCAGTTGAAGAAAAACAGTGTTGTTGGAAGATGTGAAGAAGTGAAGTATCTCCGCCAAATCAAAACATCTTCAGTAAAACAAGACGCAATAAAAGGTGAACCTGATCACATCCAGCAACTTCTGGAAAATTCTAAGAGCAATTTATCAGTTTCGGAACTACAGCAAGCCAAGGAATTTCTGCTACGGTTCCGGGATATCTTTGCAACGGGAAAAGATTGCGGAAGAACAGGTCTCGTCAAGCATGAGATAGATACAGGTGATGCTAGACCAATTAAACAGAGACCGCGCCGCATACCCTGGGCTAAAGAAACTGAGGTAGCAGAAATGGTAAAGGATATGGCTGATAGCGGAATAATTGAACCTTCTACGAGTCCATGGTCTTCTCCTGTCGTTCTGGTGAAGAAGAAGGACGGCAGTACCAGATTCTGTGTAGACTACAGAATGCTGAATGATGTAACGAAGAAGGACAGTTATCCCTTGCCTAGGATAGACGACACACTGGATATGCTCAGTGGTATGAAGTGGTTTTCAACCATTGACTTGAAAAGTGGCTACTGGCAAGTGGAAATTAGCGAGAAAGATAAGGAAAAGACAGCGTTCAGTACAGGAATTGGCAACGGCCTGTGGCAATTTAACGTCATGCCTTTTGGGTTGTGCAACGCTCCAGCGACGTTTGAACGCCTCATGGATAGAGTCATGGTGGGCCTTCTTGGTGACGTCTGTCTGGTATATTTGGATGACGTCATTATAATGGGCCGCACTTTTAAGGAACACCTGAGAAATATGGAGAAAGTATTCACCAGGATACGGGGGGCTAACCTAAAACTAAGCCCAAAGAAGTGTGCCCTGTTCAAGAAGGAGGTCAGCTACCTAGGACATGTCATCTGCGCCGATGGAGTGAGAACCGATCCTGAGAAGATAAAGGCTGTCCAACAGTGGCCGGCTCCAAAGAATAAAACAGAAGTACGTGCATTTCTAGGGTTGTGCACATACTACAGACGGTTTGTTATGAGTTTTTCGGACATTGCAAAACCTTTACATCAGCTGACTGAGGATAAACGAGATTTTATCTGGGACAAGAACTGTGAGTCAGCATTCAACGAACTAAAGCAACGGCTATGTGAAGCGCCTATACTGGGGTATCCGAGCAGAGATGGAAGATTTGTCGTCGATACCGACGCCAGCAACACAGGAATTGGTGGAGTGCTGTCGCAGGTGCAAGAAGATAGGCAAGTCGTGATCGCTTACTTCAGTAAGGCACTTTCAAAACCAGAAAGGAACTACTGCGTGACTCGACGAGAACTACTGGCTGTTGTAAAAACTTTGCAACATTTCCACAAGTACCTCATAGGGAGACAGTTTACGTTGAGGACGGACCACGCAGCATTGAAATGGCTTCTACAATTCAAAAACCCTGAGGGTCAAGTTGCAAGATGGCTAGAGCAGCTGCAGGAGTTCAACTTTGTGACGGAACATCGTAGTGGAAAAGGGCATAACAATGCTGACGCCCTGTCGCGACGTCCATGTAATGAGGACTGTAGACATTGCCAGCAAAATGAAGCCCGGGATTACGTGAACTTAATTAGGGCTGAAGGCAACTTTAAGAAGTCCCAGGAAGAAGATGACGATATTCGACCTATACTGGACTGGAAGCGTAGTGGAACTAGGCCTCAGTGGAATGAAGTATCGTCACATAGTCCTGTCACAAAGAGCTACTGGGCACAGTGGGACAGTTTAGTCCTAGAAAATGACGTGCTTTGTAGGAAATGGGAATCGAACGATGGCAAGGAGGTGACCACACAAGTGATAGTACCACGACGTGAAGTGGTCCCCCTGCTTCAGGAGATACACGATGGCGCTTCTGGTGGACACCTGGGAATCAAGAAAACTCTACTGAAAGTGAGACAGCGGTATTACTGGCTCAATTGTAGAGAAGACATAGAGCAATGGTGTCGGAAATGTACAGCGTGCGCATCCGTGAAAGGACCACAGACTAGGAGCAGGGGCAAACTTCAGTTGTACAATGTAGGAGCCCCATGGGAACGCATTGCCATCGACGTTGCTGGACCTTTCCCAGTGACAGACGACGGAAACAAATACATAGTGGTGATACAGGACTATTTCACAAAGTGGCCTGAAGTTTTCGCCATACCCAATCAGGAAGCGACGACAGTGGCGAAAAAGGTGGTCGAAGAAGTAGTATGTCGGTATGGCGCACCTTTGGAGATCCATTCCGATCAAGGCCGCAACTTCGAATCTGCGCTGTTCCAGGAAATGTGTACTCTTCTGGGGATTTACAAGACACGCACAACACCTGCGCACCCACAGTCGGACGGAATGGTGGAGAGGTTTAACCAGACCCTGGAGAATCACCTGGCTAAGGTTGTCGATGACCATCAGAAAGATTGGGACCGGTATATTCCACTATTTCTGATGTCTTATCGATCAGCAGTGCATGATAGCACGGGCCATACCCCAGCAAGAGTGAATTTCGGCAGGGAGATGAGACTTCCAGTCGATACCATAACCGGCGTGCCACCTGACAAGACTAAGCCAGTTACGGACTTCGTAAGTGACCTCCAAGATCAATTGGATGAAGTGCATAAACGAGTGCGTGAGAATAGCCTGCACACCAGCGTTAAAATGAAAACTAGATACGACCGCAATGCCAACGCCAAGGGATTTGAGGAAGGTGCACTGGTTTGGCTCCACAACCCACTTCGACGAAAAGGGAAGTCGCCGAAACTTCAAGCTCGATGGGAGGGACCCTACACCGTGATAAAAAGGATCAACGACGTTACCTACCGCATCAAGAAAGGGTTACGAGGGAAACCTAAGGTAGTCCACGTGGATAGATTGGCGCCGTATCACGGATCTAATAATGCTCGGGACGAGCATGACTAAGAGGGGGGCACTGTTACGCCGTGAAAGTTGAGTACGCTATATCTTCGACGGAACCACGGGTAGCATCAAATAATTAAAACGCATTGCTGTGCGAAGCTTCGAGAATAGGAGTACATACTCAGGCCTGGCAAATTCCAGAAAAGTCCGACATACACTATTATTATTACATAAAATTCAGTAGGTAGTTATGTGGGTGGATAAGGGAATTTGTACCTTCCGGTGTTAGCAATAGAGTCGAAATTTGCATGTAAGGTGGTAGATAAGTACCTACTTACGAGAGTAATAATAATGATTTATGGCCTCCCGATGCGACTATTTTGTGCTAGAATGTCCTTGAAACGTCGGTATCGAGAAATTTCGATGGCTTCGCATATAAATACGGGCCCCCGGCTAGAAGCGAGTTTAGTTTGATTTCGTCAGCGATATAGAGCGAACTACCTAAGTGCTTGAAGTGATACCTAGCGACCTAAGCGATACTAAACGGAACTCTGAGTGTTTATAGTGATTGGTTATTTGTTGATTGGACTAATTTGTCATTGTTTGTGGTGAATAAAGTTATCTGCTAGTAAACCGGCATTTAATTACTCACGTTCGTAACAATAATATTAATAATTTCAGAAATAATCGCTCCAAAAGTAAAAAACAATGTGTCCCCCCCCCTCTAACTTTTGAACCATAAGTGTTTTGGAGTTGAATGAAATGCTTCTTCCATAGAATTTAGGCGTATAATCATGAGAATATGTTTTACAAAAAAATTGCGTGTGCGTTTCGATTACCGGTATAATGGCGGAATGACAGTGGCGGCGCGCGCGTAAGAAAACGGAACTAAACTCTGGGCCGTCCAATCGTAGCGGCTCGCTGGTATGACGATGCGCAGACATGCCCCCAGCCTTGGAGTAACAGCCTCCAACGAAGAAAGTGCAGGAACCAGAAGAATGTAGATGTTGAGGAAAGTTAGGGTTCTTCCTCCTTTAGTAGTGGACACAATTTAGGGTACGATCTTCTTATGACTCCGTTAGCCGTTTTGATGTCAGCTACACGTGCTAGTCCATCCTTTCCAGGTGAAGTGCTCATGACTCGTCCAAGACGCCATTTCAAGGGTGGCAAATTGTCTTCTTTGATGAGCACCAAGGTATTGGGTGCTATGGTGTCAGAGTTCGATTGCCATTTGCTCCTTGTCTGCAGCTCCGAAACGTATTCCTGCGACCAGCGTTTCCAGAAGTTCTGTCTGGTTTGTTCGATGCGCTCGTAGCGGACCAAGCGTGATGTGTTCGCAGCTGTGAGGTCTTCATAGGCAGGAGCAACAAGCGGCCGGCCAATCAGAAAGTGAGCTGGAGTAAGAGGGAGTAGGTCGTTTGGATCTGAAGACATGGGATACATGGGTCTGGAATTGAGGATGGCCTCTATTTGTGCCAATAGTGTGGAAAATTCCTCATAAGTAAGGTTTACGTTGCCTACACGTCGAAGATGATGCTTAAAAGATTTAACCCCTGCCTCCCACAAACCCCCAAAATGTGGCGAATAGGGAGGGATGAAGCTAAATTTAATATTTTCGCCTGTAGTAAAATTTAAAATATCATTTTGACTGGAATCTAAAAATTGAGAAAATTCTTTTAGTGCGCCTACAAACGTTTTTCCGTTGTCGGAAAATATTTGTGCAGGTTTTCCACGACGAGATAAGAACCTTTTCAAAGCCATTAAGTATGCCTCGGAAGTTAAACTTGTGACTAATTCTAAGTGTATTGCACGAGTAGCAAAGCATATAAATAAACAAACATAACACTTTTCAAGTTTTGAACCCCTTCCCTTGCGATTCAATATGAACATAGGTCCCGCGTAATCTACACCGCAGCGCAAGAAAGGATACCCTGGTTCGAGTCTCTCAAGAGGTAAGTTACCCATTTTGACTGATAGTGCCTTCCCTTTCTGGCGAGTACATGTAACGCACTTATGTACTGTCTGCCTAGCTAAGTCACGACCCCTGAGTGGCCACCAACTTTCTCTGACCGTGGCCAAGAGCAACTGTGGACCAGCATGGAGTAAGCGCTTATGTTCAAATTGAAAAAGAAGTCGCGTAAACGGGTGTTTCGAACATAACAATATAGGGTGTTTTTTAGCGTAAGTAAAGGTATCTGAATTTAATAATCTACCTCCCACTCTAATAATGCGATCGGAGTCTATGAATACATCGAGACTAGATACGTTTCTAATTGACTTAACAGGTAAGTTCTTATCTAATGCGTTAAATATGTCGGGAAATGATGTTTGTTGCGCTAAGCGTACTAAAACTAATGTCGATTTATTTAATTCCTCAGACGTAATTGGGCCATTTTTACGATCTGATTTGACCTTGAGTCGAGAATTATAAATGAACCTTAACATGTAAGCTGCTGCACGTCTCATGCGATTAAAATTTGAAAAATGTTCAAAGTTAAAAATATTAGTATAAGTTGATTGTGTAAATAAAGAATTAACATTTGATTTTATTTCCGGTAAATCGTGTAAAGGAATTATTTCATCGTGATTATTTAGTTTAGAATTAGTGTTAAGTTCAGTTAAAAACATTGGCCCGTGCCACCAAATATCTGAGTGTTGAAGCGCGTCGAGCGTGAGCCCGCGAGACAAAAGATCAGCCGGGTTGTTTTTACCAGCGACATGTAACCACGGTAACTCACCCGTCAATTCATTTATTTGCACAACTCGATTTTGAACGAATGATTTTAATAAATTAGGTGAAGTTTTAATCCAATTTATAACAATAGTGGAGTCAGACCAAAAGTATATATTATCAAAAGTTAATCTCCATGACTGAATAATTTTTTGATATAACTTGGCGCCTACTAAAGCCCCGCACAGTTCAAGTCGCGGTATAGTGACTGGTTTGATTGGTGAGACCTTGCTCTTGGCACAAAGCAACCTAACAGTGGCTGTAGAATTGTCATTGTATGTACTTATGTATGCGCATGCACCATATGCATCCTGTGACGCATCCGTGAAAATATGTAAGTCTGTGTATTTTGTGTTTACTTGTCGGACATGACGAGGTATTTTTATGTTTTGTAAATACTGAAGCGTGTCAATAAAGTTTTTCCACATACATAAAATATCATTAGGTACTGGATCGTCCCAACTTAACTTACAAAGCCATAATTTTTGCAAAAGTATTTTTGCGATTATAATTGAAGGTGCTAATAGGCCTAATGGGTCGTACACCTGTGAGATAACTGATAAGATAACGCGCTTAGTCACATGAGTAAAATTTTGATCAATCTTTGTAGTAAAATGTAATAAATCTAATGAATTCAACCAACCGAGACCGAGAGTTTTAGTTAAACAATTATCGCCAAAAGCTAATTCCTTTATGTCGCGGGTCTCAAACCATACGGGCGTATCCACAAAACCCCTACTTTTCAGGAGAGACAAAAAATGTAATAACTTTTTTCGTTATTAAGCCAGCTTGTTGAATTTTTGCATGTAGCTATATATTTACACTGTAGTTAATATAGGGTGTTTGATTTTAAGTTATTTCCTCTGTAACACTTGTTTTCGGTTGATACATCTATTTGGCATGACGACTATACGGTAAAACTCCGTAAAAAATAACCCAAAAGTACATAGATTTTATGGACGTAAAATCCATCCCATTAAATTATTAATATTTATACCAGTATTTATTTTTACCTAGTTGATGACCTTAAATATTGCAAATTAGGAATGAGATCCTATCAAAATTAACGTTATTTACGTGTTTTTTAAATTTCTTACGCCTGTATGGCATGCCATTAATATTACGAGGTGGTTGAATTCAGAGTAGAAGTATAAACTAGTTTTGTTGTACAATCTAGAAAAAAAGGAAATGGTAGTAATTACACAAAGTTTTCTTAGTAAAAACGTATATAGAATGTTATTACTACGTTGTTTACTATGTACTAGTAATGTTTTCCCTTCTTTCTTACTGGGGCACGTTATGGTGGTAGATAAATGCCCCTCTTTGAAGAGTGGCTGGAGAAACGACACGGTGTCCTCACCTTCCGCATGACGCATGTCCTCAATGGACATGGTAAGTTCGGGAGGGATAGGCACCTGATTCGGATGGAAGAAGCGCACGGTTACCATTGTGTGGACCGCTTGGAGGACATAGTGGAACATACAATGGAGGTGTGCCCCGCTTGGGCAGAGCTCCGACGTTTCTTTGTGTGGGCGATCGGCACTGGCGATCTCTCTCTCGCACCGGGCCCTGGTGTAGGCCGTGGTCCACAGCGAGGGGGAATTGGTAGCAGACGCTTCTTTATGCGATGTTGTAATGTTGGCAAAGGGGCGGCCGCACGCAAACGCGAGCAAACCCTAACTTCAAGCCATTATAGACATGGTGACGAGCAATGGGTAGTTCGCCGCCAAGTCATCCGATAACCATCCAAACCAATCTCGAATTGTCGATGGCGCGAAGTGTTCTACGCGCACCCGGGAGAGATGTCAGCGAAGCCTACTATGCGGAACTAGCGGAACTATGTGTTAACTTCTGAATGGAAATCCGTGATCCTGGAATTCAAACGACAACTGAAGGAAGTGTCAGACGTTTACTGACTAAAACCCACTCCTGTTCCTTCTTGGTCTACGTTTTAGGGCCTTGAGATTCACTTTTACGTAACCCATGACCCCAGTAGGCTTCGACCCTGCTGGGCCCCTACGGTTTGATGACATCTCCTTGAGGCGCGCGTGGAACACTACGCGCCGTCGATGACTTGGGTTCGGTCCGGATGGTTACCGGATGACCGGGCGGCGAGCTACCTATTGCTCGCTGTTCGCAAACCTACGGTGGCTGGAAATCGGGGTCGGGATCCCGGCAGCTGCGGCGTGAGGGTAATTCCCTCACGCGTGCGGCCGCCTTATTCCCCAGCATTACTGTTTCGCAGGCGGCGATCAGCTGTCATTTCGTTCTGCGATGGTCCATTGGCTGTACCATGGCTTGGCGTGAGTAGTCGCTGCCCAAACGGAGCACACCTCTAGTAATAGTCCTCCAGACCGAACTTCGATTACGATGGGTAATCTTAACAGAAATCAGCCAAGTACATAGAAGATATTAAGTGCACAAGTGTGCGTAAACGCAGGTGTAGTCTCTATTCCTTAATTTTCATGGTCGGATGGGACAGTAATCCGATACGACCGGAGAGAGATCAGATACAGGACCAACGGCTTTACGTGTTTTCCGAGGCACGGAGATATCGCATCACCAACTTCCAAACTCCGGGTAGCCATAGAGTAATTCCTAATGGAAAACCCAATAGCAACTTTTGAACGCCCTGGAACTCAGGACCCACGCGCAGCAGTCCCCTTGCGAACACTAGACCAACGGAGCAGTCAAACGTAAGCTTCACCGTGTCCTCCGGAAGATCAACACAATGATGATGATGATGGGCGTTTCTTCCACATGAATCCGGTACAGGAACCTCAGGACTTACCATGCCCGGTGAGGATCTGCGTCATGGGGAAGGTGAGGAGGCAGTGACGACTTTCCAACCACTTCTCAAAAAAGGGATCTACCGCCATAATTTTGGCGCGCCTAAAGAATGGAAAGTAGAGGGCTGGTGATTAGTTCATTTTTCTGTCAGTAGGTATTATGTTGCTTGGTGCCTTAAAAGACAGAATGAAACCTGGGATACTTATGTCTTACGGCCATGACTTAGATTGGACCCACATTACGATATCATTATTTTTTCTGAATTTACTTGGTTATTCGACTTTCATGCGGGCGAAGCCGTGGGCAAAAGCTAGTCATTGAAAAATACAGTATTATTGTTTAGGGCTAAACCACAGGCTAAATGCATGATATTGTCTCTACGCTTAGGTAATTATTCACAGTAAATTCACCAAAGTTTTCCACGCATTAAAGTAACATCTACTCGCTGTGGCAGCTCGCTGCAGAATGACTGTGTTGGGTGTTGTTTATGACTTACGTCCGCGTATTGACGAAATCTTGAGACAGCCACACTAAAATATGTAGACGTATGTGCATACGTCTGCAGTGATGACTAAATATCCCCAGGATCGTGTTGATATTGATGGTCGTATGTGCATACGCCTCTATGGTCTGAAACTATTTCCTTGGATCATAACAAAATTTTAATTCGTACGTGCATACGTCTGTATGGCACGTTGAAACTGCCTTAATAATCAATAATATTGCTCTTACGTCTATCATATGGCTGTATGGCACGAGAATAATTGTAGACTGTCTAGGTTACGGCTGATAATATTTTGCAATTTACACAAAAAGTAATTAGTATTAAATTATAAGAAAAATTGAGGTAATGTATTAGTTATAGTAGAATCTAATGGAATTAAAAACGAAAAATCGCTTTTTTGCTTATACGCCCCTATGGTTTGAGACCCGCGATGTGATCTGTTGTAGGAGTTTCCGAATTAAACATCCATTTACGTAAATGGAAGCAACCAGATTTTAAAACATTAGTTACTTTGGTACAAATGTCTAATAAACATTGTTTACTATCATGACCAGTAATCAAGTCGTCTACGAACAAATCTTCATCTATTACCTGCCTTATGACGTCATCGTCGCACTCGGACGCCAACTGTTTGATGCATCGAATACTTAGATAAGGAGCGGACGCGGTGCCGTAGGTTACGGTATTAAGCTGGTACACACCGAGTTCATCCGATTTATTTTCACGCCAAAGAATTAATTGAAGGTTCCGTAGATCGGGTTGAATATTAATTTGCCGATACATTTTCTCGACATCAGCGCATGCAACAAATCGAAATTGCCGAAAACGTAATAAAATAGAAAAAACGTCATTATGTAAACTAGGCCCATATATATCGAATATCGTTAAGCGATTTACCCGATGTTGACTTTGCACTTCCATCAAAAACTACTCTAAGTTTAGTTGTACTGCTATGAATGCGTAAAACTCCGTGATGTGGAAGAAAATAATTAGGTGATGGAATTTGATCGATTCGACTCATGTGCCCTAAACTTAAGTATTCATTCATAAAATCGCAATATAATTTTTTATACTCAGGTGTAGACTTATCTAATTTACGTTCAAGTGCGTGAAAACGGTTTAACGCGAGTGCATACGTATCTCCAAGTGTGTCACTGGACTCAGCTAATGGAATGCGCACAAAAAATCGACCTTCGTTATCACGATACGTGGTTTGCGTAAGTAAGTTTTCACATAAAGACTCGTCTTTAGTTAATTTATTTTGCGAAACTATTTCTTCAAGCTCCCAGAATTGTCGAAGTTGATTGTCTAACGATTGCGAGTAATTACATTGAACTTTATTGTTACGTGTAGTTTTATAATTTAACAATGAACCAGATATTACCCATCCCAACTTAGTATTCTGGAGATATGGACCACTATTTAAGTGAATTAGTCCGTCATTTAAAAGTTCCCAGAACTTGTCTGCCCCAATTAGTAATTCGATTCCTGATGGCGAATAAAATTTAGGATCTGCTAACTGTATATGGTCAGGGATATTTATGTGTGATTTTGTACCTAAAGATGGCAACTGAGCTGTTATTTGGTTTAAAACTAAACATTTAAAGCGCGTACTATATTGTGAAGTTTTAGACCTTAACTTAATTTCGCAAGATTGTGTGGAATTAGTCACCGAGTTAGTAGCCGGAGACTTGAACAGTGGACTGTATTAAATTAAGATTTAGTCTTTTACATAAAGATTCTGCTATAAAACAATGCTGACTACCATTATCTAATAAAGCGCGGGTAAGTAGTGTGATAAGTATTGTTTTTATCTGCAACCTCAACTAAAGCTGTGGACAGCAGTACCGTTTCTAATAATGAATGAAATGTACCCTCATGTGTCGTGTGAGATGCAGAATGGAATGTAGTAGTGTTTGTGGAGTTAGAACTAGTTGTGCCCTGCGGCGATGCTTGTGAATTAAGCGCAACAGCGGCCGATGTTGATGCATAATTTACGTTACCGTCACATTTATCGTGAATTAAACTGTTGTGCTTCCTATTGCATAACTTGCAAGGACCGAACCAACACTCATCTACTGAATGACTGGCACGTAAACAATTAGAACATAACTTCTTCTCGTCAATGAATTTGACTTTATCGTTAACAGATAATTTTAAAAATGTGTCGCAAGAATAAAGCGGATGATTAGCTTGACACATAACGCAATTACGAGAACGTTTTGTATTATTAAGTTGTTTATTTTGTGTTGATGTGTGACTATGTGATTTGTTTTGTATTTGTGAGTGTGATGGTTTCTTTGTGTTATTATCAGATGAAGATTTACTATGAGCCAAATGAATAGTTTCTAGTACGTCAGCCCTATTTTTGAGAAAGGTAATCAAAACATCAGGAGATAAATGTGAATTTGACTGGTTCTGACTATTAATAATTGAACTTTTATGAGTTTCCCATTCTCTTTCGGTGGCTGGGTCGAGTTTAGATGTAATCAAGTAGATAATCAACATGTCCCATGACTCGGTCGGTTCACCAAGGTTTTTGAGGGAACGTATATTTTTAAGAACGGTATCTATAAGTTTGCGAATTTGATTAGATGACTCTTTATTTAATGACGTAATAGAAAACAAAGCCTTGACATGATTTTGCACAAGTAATCGATTATTATTATATCTATTTTCCAATAACTCCCAAGCAATATTGTAATTCTCAGAGGAGAATTCTAATGATTTAATTACTGATAATGCACTGCCAGTAAGAGAAGAGCGTAAATAATGGAACTTTTGCACATTATCTATTTCTTTGGAATAATGGATAAGAGACAGGTAAGTATCGCGGTACTCCAACCAATGGTCATACGAACCGTCTAAGGAAGGAAGTGAAATTGTAGGTAACTGAATTTTACTAGAAATTTTGGAACAATGTTGGATACTATCTGCATTTATAATACACTTGGCTTTAGTCACATAAGCATAATAATGGGTTTCAAATGATTCTCTCTCAGTTAGTTCTTTTTCTACTTGACTATCTGGGATTTTTAAGTCTATTTAATCTTGAATTTCTGAAAATTGCTCTAATAATAAATCTGCCTTTTGTAAACGCGTTTGTAGTTGTTTTAATGGTTTCAGTAATGGGGATTTTTTCTACAGAGTCTACATATTTCATAAATAATCGAAATTTACCGCGAACAACACCTCGTTTCTTATTTAAATCTTTTAACAAATCCTCACCACCACTACGACTTTCTTTTGTTGGAGTTTTGGTCATTTTGTAGTTTGTGGAAGACAGTGGAAAATAACTAATTTAAAAGATTTGCAAAGATCTTTGATAAAATAAAGTTGAGGGTAAGCGACAAAAATGACGCAACGAAAATGTTAACGCGTAGTTTAGATAATCTAATGGGAATAAACCACTAAAATAACACACAATATTAACACAAATAAAAGCACTGAAGACGGAAGAAGGATAGGATAAAGAATGATGATTGACCTGACCGTTTTATGCTGGTACCGTGGATGGATGGCTTCGCTGATGGTCTCGTGCGTCCGATTTATGCTGGTCGCTACGATTTCTTCTGCTGCATCCGGCGTTGAAGGTCCAAATACACACATCAAAAGTGTCTAGGGATCAAGCATTTTTATGCGGATTTCTTGAGATTGAGATGTGGCTTTGTAATAAATTTATGATTTTATAAATTTATATGGATCCTTTTTGGTGCATTTCATAATTTGAATCAGGAACTGTGAATCAAATTCGAGTAAAAGATGAAAATCAGCTGTCAATATTTTCCCTATAAAAACATACAACGCATTGAAGACATTATTTTATTACCAACGTTATTATGGAGCGGCGACGTCATTTAAGCAGGGAAGAAATGCTCAGAGCCGTGGGAATGATAGAAGCTGGTTCCCGGCAACGTACTGTGGCTTTAGCTCTGAATACAAGTCAGAGTGTTATCAGTTGACTTTGGACACGTTACCGAAGCACTGGTACCGTGGCTGAGCGCCATGGAGGACGGTATCGCTGCACCACACGGAGACAAGACCGATACATTCAAATCTTAACTCGAAGAGCTCCAACAATAACCGCCATGATGTTAGCCGTGAGGCTTCATCACTCTTCAGGGAACTTAATTAGCGACCAAACAGTCAGAAACCGCTTGCATGAAGTGAACCTTCATTCCCGAAGACCGCTACGGGTACCACCTATAGCAATGCACAATCGTAGGATTCGATATCAATGGGCTCTTGAACACAGAAATTGGGCAGAAGAACAATGGCGTTTCGTGTGCTTTTCTGATGAGTCTCGTTTTGGTATGAGACCGGATACAAGACGTATACGACACTGGAGAACCCCTGGACCCCAACAGCGATTAAAATCCTGCCAGGAAGTCCATCCTTATAGTGGTGGAACCATCATGGTATGGGCGGGTATTTGGATCGGCGGAAGAACTGAGTTGATTTGGATCAGAGGCAACCTCAACGCTCAAATTTATGCTGAGACGATTGTATCAGACGTCATCGTTCCTCTACAAGTGCAAATCGGTCCCTTATTTCAGTTAATGCATGATAATGCACGACCGCAAGAGTTGTAAGACAGACTCTCGCCGCAGCTAACATCAATGTCCTGCCCTGGCCTGCTCAGTCGCCAGACTTGAACCCGATTGAGCATGCATGGGATATGCTACAGAGAAGAGCTCTGCCGAATATGGAGGGTATCCAGTCGCAAGAAGACCTTTTTTTGTTGTTGCAACGAACATGGGCGGCCATTCCACAGCGTGATTTGGATGAACTCATTTTGAGTATGCCAAACCGATGTTCTTGTGTTGTTAGTGTTCGCGGTAGAAACACGGATTATTAATTGTTCAAGTTACCCAATAAAATTTTAAAGAAAACTGTTATTTCAGTCTTTTTTTCGAACTTTAATGTTAGTGGTTCAAATGTCAAAAATCCCTTTATTAGGAAAATGGCAAATTTCTTTATTAATGCAAAGGTGACTTGGTTTATCGTTACTGTGACAAACGAAAACACTTTATTTGATGAATCCTTAAAGAAAATTTTAATTAATATCAATCAGGAGAAAAGTTATTGCAAAAATATATGTTGATCCCTAGACACTTTTGATGTGTGTATGTTTTGGAGTTGAATGAAATGCTTCTTCGATAGAATTTAGGCGTATAATCATGAGAATATGTTTTACAAAAAAATTGCGTGTGCGTTTCGATTACCGGTATAATGGCGGAATGACAGTGGCGGCGCGCGCGTAAGAAAACGGAACTAAACTCTGGGCCGTCCAATCGTAGCGGCTCGCTGGGATGACGATGCGCAGACAATAAGTTTAGAAAATATGAAAAAAATCTGGAAAGTAGAGGTTTATGAAGACTTTCTAGAAAAATTATTTTGAACTTGATGAGACGAACAGTTTTTAAAAAGTTGGACACTTATTGTGACGGACTGGAAACTACGGAACCCTACACTGAGCGTGGCCCGACACGCTCCTGGCCGGTTTTTTTTGTATAATTTTTATATTGGAATATGTTTATCTTTTATATTGAAAAATTAAACGTGACACATGTAGTGTACGAGAGATACAACCTAGAACCGCAAACGAATCGACAGAATTCGTGGCGCAGTGAAATTTTGAGTGAAAACTTCGCCTAAGATAATCATCGCTTAAATGGTTCTAAATTGTAAATTATCTTCGCCTTAAAGCTTTGCACGTGTAACACGAATTATTTCAATAAGTTATAAATTGACGAACTTTTGGTGTACAAACTTGAACTATTATAATCAGACTTGATTAACAGTAATATTTCCGAGGTAATTAATTAAAGTCAAGAGAATTAAGGGAAGTGCGTCTAAAAAGGGCCAGTTCCAAATAAGGTCCATCTTTTCAAACTGCCCGCGTTTAATTCATGAATCCCCGACCGGTCCTATGAGACCGCGGTGTTATTGTTTTACTATTGTGTCTCGTTTTGTGGGTATGTGATAGGTTAATACTTAAACTAAAGCAAATACGACGCGGCCCCTCCCCAGTAACCAATCACCAAAGCGCACCTACAATGTTAATAACAAAATGGCGCCGGCCATTTTATTATTAACATTAATTAATGTCAAGAGAATTAGTTTAAATAATTATTATGAATATACAATTATCTTAATAGTGTCTCAATAAATTGATAGATGGCGCTCTATTGTAAGTTTCTGAAGATAGGTTTTTTTTTCTGGTAGGGAAATCATCAGAATGACTTCTCCCGCTCTTGGGCGGAGCGGGAGGACGTGTCAGACTCTTACTGACTAAACCCCTACCCCGAGGTTGATTAGCCGGTAGAATTGTAGCAGTAGAGATCGATCGAAGCCACATATGTGCCTAGTTAATAATTGACAAGTAAAAGCTCCACTAATTTGGGCATTGTTCTATCTGATAACTTATCAATATTAATTTGAATAACTGAATATTATCATTTTAAAGTACATTTATTTACCAAATCAATCTCCACATAGTGCGCTGCACCGTGACGCTGGCTATACGATGGGTGTCAAAATATAAGATATAATCATTCTGTACTGAATATCCATCGGAGTAGGAATTCTACTTAGTTATAAAGTAGTAATAATGGCAATTTTACCTAAATTACAGTTGTAAAACACTTTTCGTTTGTTTGAGTCCTCCCGTCCTCCGACAGTGGCGTGTATATTTAGTGAGCATGTTTAGTGTCAGTATGAACGTGGCTTGTTAAATGACTCTTTATAATAATAATAATAAATCGTTTATTTGCGTAAATAAGGTACAGAAAGTTGTTACATAAAAATAATTGATCTCTTATTCTGCCTTTAATTTCGGCGTGCAAGTATAAAACAGGAATTGATAGTAATTTAATTATTGATTCAAAATCATGCATTCATTACACATATTTCCATATCATTAAAATTAAAATTGTATTATATCATAAATGAAAATTAATAAAAATAAAAATCACAAATGTCAAAAATCATCATAAATGTCAATACTGTTAGCGAGTGTCAAATCATCACAAGTGTCAGTACTAATCACAAATACCGATAATGATTACAAATGTCAAAAGTAACCATGTCAATAATAACAATGTCAATAATAATCATGTGAATAATAACAATGTCAATAATAATCATGTAAATAATATCCATGTCAATTAAAATGTCAGGATTTACAATTTGTAACCTAAAAATTCATGTACACTATAGAAACACTTTTCAATTAAAAACCTCTTCAAGCTACTTTTAAATCTAGAAAAGGGTAACGTTTTCATAGAATTTGGAATTTTGTTATATAATTTTATACACATAATATAACTATTGTTACCTGTACATGTGAGATTAGTCCTTGGTTTAAATAACTTATTAGTGTACATAGATCGTGGGGCATAGTAGCTTGTGGCCCTGCTCAAAAAGGTTTTTATGTTTGAAAACAAATATACAAGATTCTAATATACAGGGTGTAAAAAGACCGATCACAAAGCCGATAACTACACATTCTGTACATGTAATTTAGCAACTTTGACCAAAAATTATTGCTGGGAAAAAACTTTTTTTTTTCATCTTTAAAAAATAATTAATTAATAATAATTTCGACCAGCTGAGCGTTCGGCCGCTCGCGCTTGGTTGTTGAACCGACCGCACGCTTGTGTGTGTGAGGTGCTCGTTGTGTTTTGTTTTCGTTGCATTTTTCTAACTTCAAATGCGTATTTTGTTATGAAAAATTGATAATTTTTATAATGTTTGTTCAGAAGAAAGTTTACTAATGGTAATTGGAATACGATTTTGAAAAAAAAAAACGAATTTTTTTTTTGACTTTGACCTTCAATATCTCCAGAACCAGTGAATTCCCAGGTATGTCCCAGAAGAAAAAAAGTATCCCAGTGATGAGTAGAATATGGGGTTTTCGTTTAGGGTCTTTTTACACCCTTTATAAATACATGGCAATGTTAATATTTTATGTTTTCTAAAAAATGGACGACATGACTCTATTTGCTTTAACCCAAATATTGCTCTCACGCATTTTTTCTGCATTACAAATGCTCGATCAATCTCCACACAACGCCCCCAAAGGAAAATACCATACCTTAGAATCGAGGTTATATAGCCATGGAAAGCTGTTAATACGGAATTTTTCGATACTTCGCAGCTAATACGCCTCAAGGGGTATATAAAACTGTTTAATTTGGCGCAAATATCATTAATATGATTTTTCCATGAACAAAATTGGTCAAGAAATTTAACAGAATCAGCTTCAGTCAGGGCAACTCCTTTATAGGATATATTTAGATCCAATGGTTTTGATCTATAGGTATGAAATTGAATAAATTTTGTTTTATTAACATTTACTTTCAAATTATTAGCCTCTAACCACTCTATAGTTCTTTGGAGAGGAAGGTTAATGTCGTTTTCATACGTTTTTTATCGTGTCCCTTGATTATGATAGTGGTATCGTCAGCAAATAGTACACATTTATGATTTAAAATGTCTGGGAAATCATTTATGTAGAGCACAAACATTGGTGGCCCTAAAATACTGCCCTGCGGAACACCATATCTATTATACATACACTGAGATTTGAACGATTCCATTGTTTTAGTTTCCTTATTATAATTTGTAACTTCTACAGATTGGACTCGGTCAGACAAATACGATTTAAGCCAGTTATGTGCTGTACCTCTTATTCCGTATCTTGAAAGCTTTTCTAATAGTCGTTTATGAGAAACATAATCGAATGCTTTACTCATATCCATAAATAGAACTGTAACAGGTATTTTCTTGTCAATGGAATCTGTAATTAAATTTCTTTTAATAATTGAAATGCTGCTAAAGATGTACTTCTATTTTTACGAAATCCGTTTTGTTTGTCTTTAATAATATTGTGCTTTTCAATGAAGTTTGATAATTGCTTATGAAACACCTTTTCAAAAACTTTTGAGAATATAGGTATCAAAGTCACCGGCCTGTAGTTATCCATTCGAGTGCTATCTCCTTTTTTAAATACTGGTTTTACTACTGATGTCTTAGGAAATCGGGAAATATTCCTTGTTCTAATGAGAGGTTAATAATATACAGAAGTGGCTTTAGAATTAAATTGACTGCCAGTTTTATGATATCGGTGCGAACTTCGTCATAGCCACTAGCTTTAGAATCATTTAGAGACATAACTATTTTCTTAAGGTCACTACTATCCAGTGGGTGCAAAAATATTGAATTACTGATTGATTCAATATGCTCCATTTGTTTTAATTTCGCGTCTCCTTTATTATCAAGGCTATTATTGGTAACCGTGTCAATGAAAAAACTATTAAAATGATTTGAAATAGAGTCAGGATTTGTACAGTCAATGTTGTCAATACTAATTTTTGAAATACAGGACCGATTTAAATCTGTGGCGGTATGTTTTTTTATTACATTCCATGCAGCCTTACATTTATTTTGAGCTTTATTTATGTATTTAGTATTATTATTTTTCCGTGACGTCAAAATGCATTTTTTTAATAAATTACTATAGGCTTTGTAGTAGTTTCCCTGACGTTCATTATGTTTATATTTTAATTTATAGTGTAATTTACTTTTATTCTTACAGCTTATTTTTATTCCTTTAAAAAGCCAGTTTAATTTATTTAAAGATTTATTTGTAATTTTCACGCGAATGGTAGGAAAACATAAATTATAAAATAGTAGAAATGTGTCGATAAATTTATGAAATGCTTCGTTTGTTGAGTTTTCTTCAAATACGTCATTAAAAGACAGACATGAAATTGAGTTCAGAAATTTCTCCTTATTCTCATGACTATAGACACGCTTAAATTGATACCACCATTTTAGAACTGGTTGATGTAACTTTGTAACAGCCCAAGCATATGATTGCGCTGTGTGATCTGATAATCCTAAATTATGTTATAATGTGATCAATTAGGTTATAACTTTGTAACAAGTAATTATATTCCCTACTTTCCTTTGATTGTTTTAAAATATCGATATTTGTATCCCCACATATAATAATTTTCTTTCTTGTATTGTGACACAACGTTCTCAAGAGAGCCTCAAGTTTACTCAGAAATATCGCTCGCTTCGCTATAAACGCGCACATTTGACGAAGGGGTTCTATAAACACATATTAATAATATGCCGTATTTCGTTAGCTCTAAACCACAACATTCAAACACACATGTTTCACTTATTTTTTGTACTTCCTGTATAATTTTAAATTCAATTTCATTTTTTATGAGAATCATAGCACCGCCTCTCTTTGAAGTTTTCCGTGAATAGTAAGCTGCTGTTGTGAAGCCTTTTAAGCGAAAGTTTCTTTCAGTACCTTCAAGCAAAAATGTTTCCGTAAGACATAGTATGTCTACATTGGTCCCGTTATTTAACTGATCGTATATGGCAAATGAAATTTCGTCACGTTTGTTTAGTGCCCCAGCTATATTTTGGTGTAGAATTGTCAAATGTGGCTCACTTTTGGTCACGAAAAAAGTTCTCTAGATTTGGAGTCGTTATAATATTATCCGTTTGTACACTAATATCATTTAAACTACAGGTCTGTGCCGCAACCTGTCTAGTCGCTTTTTGTTTACTCTGCTGAATAATCAAGTTTTCGGTATATTTTTGAAAATTATTTTTATAATTTACATGCAATAGTTGTCTGTTATCACATTCACATATATTTTGTTGTCGTATGTGATTCGTTACATAATTGTACAAATGATGAATTCTTACAATTATAACACACAAACTTTAGTAGAGCATTAACATTTCTTTCATTCAGAGTCTTATTTCTATAAATTGGTACGACTATAACATTTGTACATTTAAGTTGGCATACTGTATGGTGTAAATACGTTTGGATGTCCATAGGGTTTACGTCATTTGATCCTGCTAATATTATTACAAAATCTGATTTGCTAAAGTCCTTACAATTATTTACGCAGGTTTTTAGTACTTCTTCAGTAGTTCCATATGGTTTTAAACATGATGTCACCGCGAATTTCTTAAAATTTAAATTTAAATAATCCTGTAGAGTGTTTCGAACTCCATATCCAGATTGGTCCGCAAAGATCATAACCCTCTGGATATCACTTGTCTTCTGAGTCTGCAGTTTTAGGTTTCTCTGTTCTTTACCAATCGTCTGGATATTACTAATTTCTAAATTCTTATCTGAGGTCAAAGATTTCTGTATAATTGGTATGTTGTTGTCGGCGTCGTGGTCAAATTGATTCATCCGCGAGCTGGAGTTTTCGTCACTTACGTCATTACTGGGTAGCGGTTTTGTATGGAGTATTCCGTCATTGCTGCAGATTGATCCGGCTGTATTAAACGAACTGTCTTCTAGGTCTAACATGGTCGCGCTCTTTACAGATTGATGAGTTGGAGGTGAAAAGCTCTTAGTCGGGGTAGAAAAACTTGTTCTTAAAAGACTTTTTTTCCGAGCAGAAATTGGAGAGAATCTTTTTGTTTCTAATAAATTCACCTTTATATAAGTTTCAATAATTTTCTGATACTGCCCTATATCCATTTTTAAGCGAAAGTTTTCGCTGTTCAAATTGTCGATCTCTAAATGAGCACTTTCCAGATCCAATTCCAATTCCATAGTCAACCTTTTTATTTCGTCTTTAAGGTTTGTAGAGTCGCTGTCATTTAGTGAGGCATTTGGTAAGCTCATCATTGTGGCGTCTAGTAACGTAGAGCTAGTGCTTAGATTATTATTCATATATTTCGATTAAAACAACGCTAAAATTCTTTACATTAGAAATTTTTTGGTTTTTTGCCAGAGTGAGTACGAATGTGTTTTCTTAAATTATCCTTCAGACTAAAACATCTCTGACAGAGATCACATTTGAAAGGTTTCTCGCCAGTGTGCGTACGAATGTGATTTGTTAAACTAGACCTGTGACTAAAACAAAGCTGACATTCTTCACATTTGAAAGGTTTCTCGCCAGTGTGCGTACGAATGTGATCTGTTAAATGACTCTTCCGTCTAAAACAAAGCTGGCATTCTTCACAATAAAAAGGTTTGTCGCCAGTGTGCGTACGAATGTGATTTGTTAAATTAATCTTCTGACTAAAATAAAAGCTGACATTCTTCACATTTGTACGGTTTTTCGCCAGTGTCTGTTCGAAAGTGTCTTCTTAAATGACCCTTGTTACGAAAACAAAGCTTACATTCTTCACACTTGTAAGGTTTCTCGCCAGTGTGCGTACGAATGTGATTTGTTAAACTAGCCCTGTGACTGAAACAAAGCTGACATTCTTCACACTTGTAAGGTTTCTCGCCAGTGTGTACCCGAATATGACTTTTAAAAACACCCTTATCTCTAAAACAAAGCAGACATTCATCACACTTGTAAGGTTTCTAGCCAGTATGCGTACGAATGTGTTTTCTTAAATTACCCTTCTCACGAAAACAAAGCTGACATTCTTCACATTTGTAAGGTTTCTCGCCAGTGTGCGTACGAATGTGTTTTGTTAAATTACTCTTCTGACTAAAACAAAGCTGACATTCTTCACATTTGAAAGGTTTCTCGCCAGTGTGTGTTCGAAAGTGTCTTCTTAAATGACCCTTCTCACGAAAACAAAGCTGACATTCTTCACATTTGAAAGGTTTCTCGCCAGTGTGCGTACGAATGTGATTTATTAAAATAATCTTCTGACTAAAACAAAGCTGACATTCTTCACATTTGTACGGTTTTTCGCCAGTGTGTGTTCGAAAGTGTCTTCTTAAATGACCCTTCTCACGAAAACCAAGCTGACATTCTTCACATTTAAAAGGTTTCTCGCCAGTGTGCGTACGAATGTGCTTTGTTAAATTAATCTTCTGCCTAAAACAAAGCTTACATTCTTCACACTTGTAAGGTTTCTCGCCAGTGTGCTTACGAACGTGATTTGTTAAACTAGCCTTGTGACTAAAACAAAGCTGACATTCTTCACATTTGTAAGGTTTCTCGCCAGTGTGTGTACGAATGTGATTTGTTAAATGATACTTGCGAATAAAACAAAGCTGACATTTTTCACATTTGTAAGGTTTCTCGCCAGTGTGTGTACGAATGTGATTTGTTAAATTAATCTTCTGACTAAAACAAAGCTGACATTTTTCACATTTGTAAGGTTTCTCGCCAGTGTGCGTACGAATGTGTCGTTGTAAAACATCCTTTCGACTAAAGCAGCTCTGACAAATATCACATTGGAAAGGTCTTTTACCAGTGTGTCCATATATGTGTTCAATTGAATTATGATTTATAACATTATTACATTTTGTATCTAACGTAGTATCAATAACACTAATATTAACTCGCGGTATTGTATCAGTTATTGCATCTTGGAATTTCGGTATAACTTTGGACGGACAATTTTTAGATTTCTGGGTGACTTTTGTGACTGATTCTTCATTCTTTTTTTGATTTTCTGTAATCACATCTTCTAGTTGTTTTCCTCGTGTGTGCAGCTTTGTTTTCTTCACTGCGGCCGACCCTGTGATTATAAATTTAATAAGAACCAAATTCAAACACAATCAAATGAAAGGAATCTAATGATTTATATTATTAGTGAGTTTCTAATATTAGTGTTCATACATTTTTTTTAGCATTATTGTCCTTGTAATGTTCCCACTGTTGGCACTCAGGCCTCTTTTTTGGGAAGGGGCAAAAATGCACCACGCGGGCCCAATGCAGATTGGTGGATATCACATTTCTTCGAATTTTTGATTCTAAGACATGCCGGCTTCCTGACGATATTTTCCTTTACCGTTTTGAGATCAGTGGTCATGACTAGGGCTTTCAATACCGGTATTACGGGATCCCGTAATACCGTGATCACGGATATATTTTGGTATTGTTTCAATACCGGCATTGATTTGCCAATACCGTGATTACGGTATTACAATCTTTAATATACAGGGCGTTTGAGCGTCAGAATGGCTGGTTGTATGTGGCGTTGGTCTATGAGAGTTGATTTGCAAATTGCTACATCATCATCATCATCATCTCAGCCGAAAGACGTCCACTGCTGGACATAGGCCTCCCCCAAGCGCCGCCTCAGCGACCGGTCCTGTGCGTCTCGCATCCATCGGATTCCCGCGACCCTCGCCAGGTCGTCGGTCCACCTTGTAGGAGGCCTTCCGACGCTGCGTCTTCCGGTACGTGGCCGCCACTCCAGAACCTTCCGTCCCCATCGACCATCTGTTCTACGAGCAAGGTGCCCAGCCCACTGCCACTTAAGTTTGGCGATTCTTCGGGCTATGTCGGTAATCTTAGTTCTCTTGCGGATATCTTCATTCCTGATATGATCGCGCAAGGAAACTCCGAGCATAGCCCTTTCCATTGCTCTTTGGGTGACTTTAAGCCTTCTGATGAGGACCATTGTGAGCGACCACGTTTCTGTGCCATATGTCATCACTGGCAACACACACTGGTCATAGACTTTTGTCTTGAGACACTGCGGTAGGTTGGACGAGAAGATACCGTGCAGCTTCCTGAACGCTGCCCAGCCGAGTCGGATTCGACGATTGATCTCTTTCTCGAAGTTAGATCTACCCAACTGGACCGTCTGTCCCAGGTAGACGTAGTCGTCCACAACTTCGAGTGTAGAGTCTCCGATCTTGATAGGAGTGGGAGCTACATGGATGTTTACCATGACTTTGGTTTTGTCCATGTTCATTTTGAGTCCCACTCTTTCGGAAGCCCTACTGAGATCACCGAGCATTGTACTGAGCTCCTCCGTAGTCTCAGCCATGACTACTATATCGTCGGCAAACCGAAGGTGAGTCATGTACTCGCCGTTGACATTGATGCCTCGCCCTCTCCATTCCAGAACCTTGAAGACATCCTCCAATGCGGCCGTGAACAGTTTCGGAGAGATAACGTCTCCCTGCCTCACACCCCGCTGTAAGAGGATAGGTTTCGAGGTCTGGTCCTGGAGTCTGACTTTTTTTTTTTCTGGTAGGGGAATCATCAGAATGACTTCCCCCGCTCTTGGGCGGAGCGGGAGGGCGTGTCAGACTCTTACTGACTAAACCCCTACCCCGTTCCTTCGTTGCCTTCGTTCTGGGGGGGACTCGGTATCAACCGTTAGGAATACCACATGTTCCCCCCAGAGGCTTCGGCCCTGCCGGGCCCCTACAGTTTGCTGACATCTCCTTGAGGCGCGCGTGGAACAGAACACGCCGTTGACGACTGGGCTCGGTCCAGATTATTTCCAGACTGCCGGACAGCGAGCTACCCAGTGCTCGCCGTCCGCGAACCCGCGCCTACGGTGGTCGGAAATCGGGATCGGGATCTCGGCGGCGGCGGCGTGAGGACCGTTCCCTCACGCGCTCGCGGTCAGCAGCCTCCTTCACGAGCATTAATGCTTCGCAGAAGGAGGCGACCGCATGCCAACCCTCCTCGCTCCGTACCATGGCCTGAACCAGGGCCCGGCGCGAGGTTTTTGTACAAACATTTCAGCACTTCGATGTACCGATAGTCAATCTGGCACCGTTGGAGAGACTGCAGTACAGCCCAAGTCTCGATCGAATCGAAGGCTTTCTCGTAGTCCACAAACGCTAAGCAGAGAGGCAGGTTATACTCCTCAGTCTTCTGTATAACCTGCCGTAGCGTATGTATGTGGTCTACGGTGCTGAAGCCTTTTCGGAATCCGGCTTGTTCAGGAGGCTGGAAGTCGTCAAACCTGCGCGCGAGACGATTCGTGATGACTCTGGAAAACAACTTGTAGACATGGCTCAGAAGTGAGATGGGCCTGTAGTTCTTAAGGAGGGCATTGTCGCCCTTCTTAAAGAAAAGTACCACCACACCTCTGCCCCATGCCTGTGGCGTTTTGCCCTCGAGTATGACGGAATTAAATAGCTTCTGAAGGGCCTTAAGGACCGGTTTTCCACCCGCCTTCAGAAGTTCGACCGTAATTTCGTCCTTACCCGGCGCCTTATTGTGTTTAAGTTGTTTCAGAGCCATCCTAATCTCGTACAGGCTGACGTCCGGGATATCTTCGGTATAGTGTCGGGTCAATCTAGCTCTTGGATCGTTCGCTAGATTTGCCGTGGGTTTAGAGATAGACGTGTATAACTGTCCATAGAATGCCTCGATCTCTCCCAGGAGCTCCGATTAACGGATATGATTCTGCCATCGTCAGTCTTCAGTTTCGTGAGTTGGCTCTGCCCAATAGACAGATCCCTCGCAAAAACTTTGGAGCCCTTATTCCGCTCTATCGCGTCCTTAATCCTTTCGGTATTAAAGTGGCGAAGATCGCGTTTTAAGGACTTCGAAATCTGTCTATTGAGCTGACGGTATCTGCACGAATCGTCTGAAGACTGCAGAATCATCTCACGCCTCTTCTTCATGAGCTCGAGAGTCGGATTCGAGAGCCTCTTGTTCTTATTTGTACGGTGGGTCTTGAAAAACTTAGACCCGACCGTATGGACAGTTTCCACGAACCCATCGTTAGATTCGTCCACGGAGCTTCCCAGGCACTCGAAACGATTGTGGAGTTCGAGCTGAAAGCTTTCGGGGTTTTGGACCTGGATTTGTGCTGGACGGGGCGTAGACTTCACCAGTCGAGACCTTTCAAGCTTGATGTTGATATTCAATGTGCCTCTCACCATGCGGTGATCACTTCCAGTTTTCACCGCATTGAGCACAGAGACATCATTGAATATTTGCTTCTTCGTCGACAAGATGAAGTCAATCTCATTTTTAGTTGCACCATCGGGGCTTTGCCAGGTCCACTTCCTATGCTCACGCTTTTTGAAGAAGGAGTTCATCATGTAGAGGCCCTCCTTCTCCATAAAGCTAGCCAGTAGGTGTCCCCGGTGGTTCCGACGTCCAAATCCAAATTGCCCCACTCGCAGCTCATCACCGTCTCGTTTGCCCAGTTTAGCGTTGAAGTCCCCCATGACCACGGTGAAGTGAGTCTTATAACCATGTATGGCTCTGGATACATCCTCATACATGGTCTCTACTTCGTCGTCGGAGTGTGTCGAGGTTGGGGCATAAACCTGTATGACCTTCAGCGAATATCTTGACGATATTCTGAGTATAAGGTAAGCCACCCTGGTCGACACACTCTCGATCTTCACCACATTGTTCACAAGGGACTTGTGGACGAAAAACCCGACACCACCCTGGGACTGCTGGTCGCCCTCCCGGAAATAGAGCAGGTTACCGGATTTGAGAATTATCGTGTCCTCCCCCTGTCTTCGGACTTCGGATAATCCCACAATACTCCATCGTAACCCGCTCAACTCTTCCTCAAGTTCGGTGATCTTCTCGTCGGTCCGGAGTGTACGCGTGTTGTATGTTGCGAGGTCCAGTCGTTTGTATGGGTAGCCTAGCCTCCTCCGGAGATTCTTCGCACCCCTTGCCACGCCGTAGCCTTGACCGCTACCATAGTCAAGGTTAGACGGGCTGCCGGGTACTAGGGGCCGTTTCTTTGGGTGTGTCTGCATTATGGGGGGTTTTGCCATAATCGCCACGCTTGGCAAGCGGGTTGGCGATCGCAGTGTGGTTCGAGAAAAGCACAGAGAATGCTGCTGCCCATTCTCTGGAGTGTCCCTTAGTCGCCTCTTACGACACCCACCGGAGGAGTTGGGATGGTGCAATTCTTGGGTTCCAGACACCATACGGAACCAATTGCTACATAGATATAATAAATACTTGCTCTAAATAACATCTTTTATTTAACAAATGTTTGAATAATAACAGCCGCACAGGTCGGTCTACAAGGTTAAGCAACGCTTGCCTAGTTTGGTCTGTGGATGGGTGACCATCTTAATATAACGAGTTTCCTCCGTGCCTCGGAAAGCACGTTAAGCCGTTGGTCCCTGCTGTCATTTGTAGATTTTTGGCAGTCGTTACGGATAGTCAGAAGCCAGTAAATCTGACTCCAGTCTTGCCATGAAGTACCGTGTTACCCAGTTAATGGGTTGTGGAGGTCTGGTAGGCAGCTGCTAATCGTAAAATACTGGTATTCAGCTAAATCCGGCTTGACTGGATGCCGACCCCAAAATAGTTGGGAAAAGGCTAGGCAGATGATTTAACAAATGTTTGAAGTTACAACTAAATTAGACTAATACAATATAAATGTACTAAGACAATATATATGTAGCAATTATTATTATTATATTATTAGAAAATATGTTGACGCAATACATTTCGGGAAACTCTGTATGTTTGACTTAAAACAAGGAGGTGACCAGCCAACCAAACGTCAGGATTGCTGGTCAAAAAAAAATTGTTTCTAAAGACATATCACCAAATTAAAATGGTTGACTGTAAGGGTCATCTGCTATCCTTTCAGGCCCTCTAAACACAACCCATACCTTGTGATTTTTTGTCATCGATATTTTAATGTTTTTTGAAAAATGGACCAACATTTTACATTTAAATTCAAATATTAGAAAATGTATAAGGTGTAGACGTTAATTTTAATTTTATTACACATTATTACGTTGTTTTATTTAGATTGTTTACATTACACTCTGTAGACAATGGTTTCGTCTAGTGAGCAGTGATAATTTGTTATAAAAAAATGAGTTGTCGTCTCAGTACTTCTCAAATAGAACAAGAACTGTTGCGATATCAGGATAAACAACTAGATGTGTCAGGTGATGAAAGTGGTGACGAGTTATCAAATAGTGTTTTTGAAACCCATGATATAGAATTTCAGCCGGTACAGGTCACTTCTTTATCAGAAGACTCCGAAGTAAATTCATATAAAAGTTTCAGAGCCCGATACAACTCTTACTGTCTATCAAGGAATCATCATCTTCCTGCCCTTGTCCCGTTTTATTTGGGGTTGGCGCAACAAGTTTTCTTTTTCCACTCTGTTCTGTCACTCGTCATGCTATCACTTACTTCCTTTTCTTCCATATCACTTCTCACACAATCCATCCATCTTTTCTTTGGCCTCCCTCTCCCTCTCCATCCATCCACATCTAAACTCATAACTCTTTTAGTAACATGCATTTCATCCCTTCTCTTTACATGACCATACCAAGACAAACGATTCCCTTTCAACTTTTCAGTCACTGGCGCCACTTTCAAACTTCCCCTAATATACTCATTTCTCAATTTGTCCATTCTTGTCACACCACACATCCATCTTAGCATTCTCATCTCCGCAACGTGCAATCTTTTTTCATCCGTCTTTTTCACAGCCCAACATTCTGATCCATATAGCATGACAGGCCTTACTACGGACTTGTAGATTTTACCCTTCAACTGGAGGGGAATCCGTGGATCACACGTTGTTCCAGTGACCTGTCGCCATTTCATCCATCCAGAGTTGATCCGATGCGTTACGTCTCGGTCTACCTCGCCGTTCCCTTGGACAAGAGACCCGAGGTACCGAAAGTCAGCACAGATTGGTATGGGTGTTCCGGTGAGAGTTAAAGGCACAGGACTGGAGAGACCGCCGAAATCGCAGAACAGGTATTCCGTTTTGGTTCTGCTTAATTTCAGGCCCACACTCTCCAGTCTGTGCAACCACACATCCAATCTGCTCTGGACCTCTAGGCCACTCTCGGCAACCAGCACAATGTCGTCGGCAAAAAGCATACACCAGGGAGCCTCCTCCTGGATATCAGACGTTAGAGCGTCCAATATCAGCAGGAAGAGGTAAGGGCTAAGAGCCGACCCCTGATGTAAGCCGACTGCCACATTGAAGCTGCCAGTAGTGCCTACTGTAGACCGGACTTGGGCACTGCAGCGACTGTACATCGCCCGGATCAACTGTACATACTTCCCAGGCACACCTTTCTCCTTAAGGGCCCACCACAGAACCTCACGAGGTACCCGGTCGTACGCCTTTTCAAGGTCAACCAATACCATGTGCAAGTTTTTATGCGCACCTCTATATTTTTCGCTCAGCTGGCGTATAGCGAAAATGGCATCCGTTGTACCCCGCCGACCCGGCATAAAACCGAATTGGTTCTGTGAAATTTCACTCTCTTCTCGCAGTCGCCTTTCAATAACTTTCTCCCAAGCTTTCATAGTATGTGACATTAGCTTTATTCCTCTATAGTTGTTGCACTCCAGCACATCACCTTTGTTTTTGTAGATGGGCACCAAAGCGCTATTGCACCAATCGTCTGGTATGGCTTCTTCCAGCAACAACTTATTAAAGAATAAAGCTAACCACATCCATCCATCTACTCGCAATAACTTCCACACTTCAATTGGTATTCCATCTGGACCAAGTACTTTACCATTCTTCATTCCATTTACTGCTATTCTGACTTCATCCATAGTAATCATTCTCACTAATCCCACATTCACTGGTTTATTCTCTAAAACCCCACTCTAATTATTTTCTTCATTCATCAGTCTTTCAAAATATTCTTTCCACCTTTTTTTGATATTTCCATCATCCGAAAGAACCATTCCAGTTTCATCTTTTATACATCTTACCTGGCAAACATCCCTCGCTTTTCTTTCTCTCATTCTAGTAAACCGGTATAACTCTTTTTGACCTGCAGGACTGTCAAGTGTGTTATATAGTTTGTCCTGGGCTTTTGACTTAGCTGTTGCCACGGCTTTCTTGGCTTTCTTTTTTAAAAGGTCTGTCTATCAAGGAATACCAGGATTTTTTTAATTATTTTGAGTACTCTGCATACCAACGTGAGCATAAGTACTAAGTACTGATCAAAATAAGCTGCCTGAGACTATTGAATTTTATGATGAAACGAAATTTGGTATAGATGTCAAATGGCACGCAAGTACACCGTAAGAGTTGGAAGTCGGAGATGGTTTGTTCACGTTTTTTTACAAATGTTACTCAGTTTAAAGCTAAAATTGATTATTTTTAATAAAAACTAATATTATTTTTATTTTATATTAATGAAATAGACGCAATAATTCAATAAGTATTATAACTGAATCTCTACCGTCAAATTAACCGCTGCGGTCTTTGAAGGTATAGTATGAAGCCCGGCCCTTCTAGTGCTGGAGAGCAGTTAACTACTAGTACTAACTAAACTAAACTTGTTACATCTCATCAGTCGGCTTGTTCACTAATACTTACGTGTCGTGTCACTGGCTCTTCGCTTCTTCCTCGAAACTTCTTGTTCTTCTTCTACTTCCGTTTTGATCTCTATTAAGGGTACATCATCTTCTGAATCATACTCAGATTGTTGTGCTAGTACATCGTCAGCATCTGAATAGCTATTGTATAGATTTTCCAGTTTCAGATCTGCAAGTAAGCAACAGTTTAGAGAGCGTTGTTTATAAATGTGGTGAGTTAAATGGTGACATTGACTAGTCAATTAAATATTTAAAAAATACATATCTTTGGCGCTAGCTCCTGAAATAAATGGCTGTCGAGCGCTGCTCTCAACACAGCCGCGATTCGGCGGCAGTGCGCGGGCTGTGTGTGTCACCACACCAGTTAGCTGCTGCGCGCGTGCACGCACGTCTGCGCTTACGCGTTCTTATTCTTTGGTATTCATTTAAAACGAAGATAACCACAACCACGAGTAGCACGATTACAAAAGAGATAAAATTTTCAATTTGCGCTTATTAACAGATAATAGACAGACATATTAAATTGGTAGAATTAAATATTATGTAAAGGGGGAGTTGGAATATTGTTTTCTTGTAAAGGGGGCAGCAGTTCATAAAAGGTTGAGAAACTATAAGATAGATCATAAAACATCTTGTTCTTAGTTACATACCATCGCTTTGATGTTCTTCCTCTGGCTCAATGACATCATCTAGTCTCTCACAAACATCTGGAAATTCTTCTTTGATAGCATCACATTCTGTTTGACAAACATCATCAGATTCTATGCTGACATGCTCCATGGGTGACCGAATCAAATAATTACGACGCTCAAAATGGTTTTGGTTTGTAAGGAGATTTAGCTGTAAAAAGATAAATCAAGAATTAGATAGAGCCCCATGCATACCTCTGAACAATGAAGCTGTTTGTCTTACATCACACCTGAACAGGGTTTTTTATAGGAAGGGGAATCATCACAATGACTTATGATGCGTGACAGACTCTTACTGACTAAACCCCACCCCGTTCTTAGTTGCTTTCGATCTGGGGACACGGGCTTACAGTAGGTACTTGGCACAGGCTTGTATTATCCGTGTCCCCAGAGGCTTCGACCCTGCCGCACCTCTACAGGTTGCTGACATCTCTTTGAGGCGCATGGAACAGAACGTACCTTTGACGACAGGGCTTGCTCCGGGTTATTACTGGACTGCCATAAAAGCGAGCTACCCAGTGCTCGCCGTCCGCAAGCCCATGCCTACGGTGGTCGGAAATTGAGATCGGGATCTTGGCGGCGGCGGCGTGAGGGCCGTTCTCTCACGCGCTCGCGGTCGGCAACTTCCTTCGCTAGCATTACTGCTTCGCAGGAGGCGACCGCCTGCCACCCCTCCTCGCTCCGAACCATAGCCTACAGGCTATAGCCAGGGCTCGGCGCGAGAGGTCGCCGCCGCCGATAGCCTCCACGAGGACACGGCGGAGCTCCACCCAAGCGGACATCTCTACAGGGTGGATTTAAGAGATGGGCAGGGGAATGCCATGAAACAGTTTTTGAGTAAATTGCCTGTTTTCTTCTTCTGACTGTATTTTTGTTCCAATTCTATTAATATAATTAGCATTTACTTAAGCTAAGCTCCCGAGAACCATCATGTATCTAAAAGGTTAAGACATCTGCCCTAGAGGGGTACCTGTTAACAAATGCCTCACCTCGTAATCCTCATTCGTCATCTGAGTGAGCAGCTCTTCGGCTTCCACACATTTTCTCTGCAGTTGGCAGCATTGCTTCAGTTTAGTGCAGCAGATGAAACAAGCGAGCATCGGTCTTCTGTCTTCAGTTACAAACTGCAACAAAACTTACTGACTACTATTTTTTCTATGAATAAACTAGCTTCTGCCAGCGGCTTCATGCATGTGAAAAATAGGTTTCACCATACAAATGTTGAACCCAAATTCTCTCCTCTTAGGGAGTGAATATTGGAAAATCCTTTCTTAGTATTTACCTGTGTTAATGTCACGGTCCTAATCCAAGTAGTTTCGGCTGTGCATTGATATGTCAGTTTCTCCTTTTATATACAACGTGTAACGTTAAATGCGCAAAACCTCAGACACCCGAATTTTTAATTCAATTGACCTTATTTTGATAGAAAAAAAAATCTCAAGGTTTTACGTGCTGTTTTAGTTTAAGATTCGTATCGGCATCGAAATAAGTATGATTACTATCCCGTTTATGAGGAAATCTTAATTGGACGTCAACCAGTTGTGTTTGTTTACCTATTTACGCAGGTTTATGCACGTGATGACTTGATTTGTTAATATATATACAAGGCAAGAAATAATATGAAGATTTTTCGAAAAATGTGACCGATATTGAAAAATGGTTTGATTACTTGTTATTCTAATCACACTAATTTCAGGTTTTGCGCATTTAATGTTAGGTTCACGTTGTATGCAACATGTTCCAAAATTTAACGGTAAGCGGACAGACCTGCTCATGACTACTCAGGAAAAATACAAAAAAATATATACTTAACAATTATTTTTGAAGTTATAGAAAAAATTACGAAATCTTCATAACATTTGTCCTGTTATGATACTTTTTTCTACCCTGGCCGCAACAGTTTAAATATTTCTGCTCTTTCCTTTGTATAGGTAATCTGAATAACATTGCCATCTACCACAATTCTTACAAAATCCAGAATACCTCTAGATTTTTTACAAAAATTAATGAAAATTATATGATTCCCTAAATTTATCAAAGATTTTTATTATTAGCCAACTTTAACTCATTGTGGTGTGAAAAACGTATGATCACTACTATGACAAGTTTTATTATAAATTGACGCAATTAATCAAGATTCTAAAATGGTATAATACTTTATTAAAACCAGCCACAAAAAAATAATATCCATACAAGTTCAAAACAAGAAACTAATTCCTTAGTGTTGTTGGCAATAATCACTTTTACTATGTGAAATGGGTTCTTGGTGCAATTTCTAGGAATTTGACTGGAATGCTCCATTTACCTTAAAAATTAGACAAATAGATAGATAGAGATATATATGTAAAAAAAGTAACAATAGGGCAGTAAAGTCAGTTGGCAAAGAAGTCATAAGTACTACAGACTTTTTTATTTTAACAGAATTTTATTCTTTAGTCTGTACTTCTATAAAACAGTCCCTTTTTTCTTGTAAAATTTATTTTCTACTTGTTTGTTGTCACACTTATCACAACACAAAAGAACTGGCAACATTATTATTGGAAGTTTCACATTTGCCTGTGTCAATTTAGTCTCGGGGATTAAAGAACAGACCTTATTTCATGTGATTTCTACTGGCACTCTGCATGTTAGTGCGACTTGAGTTGCCCCACTAACATAAGGATAGTAAATAAGGATTATAAGCGTGAAGGTGGACAGTTTGTGAGCAGGAGAAGACCGCTGAAATGATGGACGGACTGTGAGAAAGATGATACATAGTTTTTTAATTTGTATAACCTAATATTTGACTGCGATCCTACCTGATGGCAATCGTAGATGGTGAGGCGCACTAGTTTATAAAGAGCCTATTCACTCTAGCCTTGTAGACACCTAAATTATTAACAGACAGAACAGAGGTGGGGCTGCCGAAATGTAGTCCACTTTAGAGATCAATACTAAAAGATTCTCTGTCCCACTGAGATACCCACTCAGAAATGTATGGAACATGACACGATGCACAGAACACAAAGACATTGATAAGTGCAAGTGTAACTAGATGAAATAATAGCATTAAGACTGCTTCAGTACTTTATGGGCATAAAGTACATATATAAGCTCTTTTAACCTTTCGGGTAACGTAATTTGTGACATAATAGAAAGACAATAGGTGTGCAAATGCCGATATTTGCTTGGGGCTCAACAGATTAACGTTTGAATCCCCAACCGGTCCTATGAGACCGCGCTGTTATTGTTTTACTATTGTGTCTCGTTTCGCGGGTATCTGAGTAATTAATGTATTCATAGTACAAGTTGCAACACCTTCTCCACTAGCAGCCAACTACTAACTAGCTAACAACTACTGCTTCCTCTGAATGCATTATACAAGTATTTCGAACAACAATGTATGTATTGAGCGAAGAAAATATTAATAATAAACACGTAGCATGTTGTTATGTAAGTGGCTGTCGTCTTTTATGAGGAAATAAATTCTTTAGACACAATATAAGTCCGGTATAAATGTATTTTTTTTAAGTTTTGAGTGATATATGTACTCAAACAACATTATACTCTTTTTTATCGTGTTTGTTAGTGTAAGTTTTCTATTACCTTATCTATGTCTAGCCGTTAGAACCTGTAATTGGCTCAATGGCTGTCGGTTCTCCAACGATTCAGTAAATATAAATAAAATAAACTTACCGGGTTATCAGTCAGTCTCTCATACAGTTCATGCAAGTCTTTGTTTACCACTACATACATGCGAACGTTCTCCGCTAAACACAGCCTACACATTGGTAACTTTTCCATGTTTTCACTAAAAACGTAAATCTATCAATTAAAGTTCTTTAATTAAATTTTTGGTTTTACTTATTTGCTGATTTGTAAACAATCCTGATATTTGTTGAACTGTGCTAAATATAGATCATAGTCATACACATTGTCTGTCATAATGACACTGTAGTGATGTGCTGCATATAGCTAGTATCGAGTCACGATACATTTTTGGTTTCGACTCGCTTAGTCGAAACTAATTTATTTCATGGACTTAATATTTATTTATTTTAATTAGAATATTAATAATACACTAATAAAAAAAATAAAAAATTATAATTACTCTAGTTAGGAAGAATCGAATTTGATCTCGCTGACATGATTCTATTACGCGAGTCTGACTCGAGTCTAGAATTTGAGTTAGATTTACTCACTCGTACCTACTTGTTCTGTGTTTTTGACTAAATAAGTTCATAAAATGAACTCTAAAAACGTGAATAAAGCGTTAACGAGTATGGTATGCATTTGTTTTCAACGGTTTCAAGTCGTTGAAAACAAAGGTTTCAAGGGTATAATAATATAACAAATTATCTTGTTGTTATTATACTAAACATAATAGAAATGCTGTGCCGCCGATGTTTTCCTTTTTGTTTCAAAATCAATAACGGACACGAGTTCCAGACTTGAATTTATAGATTACACTTCTAGACTTAGATCCTGGACTCGAGTCATCATTTGAATGCTAAACATAGAACTCGGCTACTAGAATCGAATAGTGTAAAAGAGTTATGATTCAATTATCATATAAATCGATTAGAGTCCTCTCCATCTATTAAAACCACAAGTCACGTCACTATGAAATGGATTTTTTTCCAAGTCTCTAGAGCAGGCTAAGATCTTAAACCATACCGCCTCTTCTTCAGTAGTACCTATTTTTTTGACACGAGCTTTTCTCTTTTTTTGCCATAATTTCAAAAAAACGCCAAAAATAAAAATATATGTATAAATGCTTTTTTTTTGTGAAATCAGGTAGTTTACTTTATTAACATTTGGATTTTTATAAGAAAATCCTTTCTTGTAATGAATTTTGTGGAAAATGTATTACTATTAATGATTACATGTTCTTATTTTGTTACTTTATATTTGTTAAAAAAAAACTTAGAAAGAGCAATTGTTATATCCAGAATAATAATTTTCTTGATACTTGATGACAAACCCTGTAGAACCCCGTGGCACAAAAACGTGCCAGTAAACAAGTAATTACCTTTTAACTTTGAGAACCGCTGGAAAAAAATTGTGCCACCAAACCCCGGCCGATTTAAAATTGTACTCTAGTAGTATAATTACAGAAGCAACAGAAACAGAGCAATAACAGTTTATATTATTAATATTATTTATATTAATATTAAATAAATAAATAAATAATAAAAAATGGCGGGCCCCACAAGGCTCCACAGGTTAATAACATCATTGCAAAGAAATACCTAGAAAAGTAAAAGAAAATTTTCACGTGTTTATTTATTTTTTTGTTACCTTGCACTAAAATAAATTTAAAGTTTTGATTATATGAAAAATAAACAAAATTTACCGATTTTACGTATTTTTATTAAAATTTTAAGTATCCTTAAGTCTCTTCATGAGATTCATTGTTTTATATTAAAAATAAAATACATATAACATAAAAAAAGATCAGATTTTTTCTGGGACAGTAACAAAAAAAGAATATTCGGTAACAAAATAAAAATTATAAGGCAACGTCTACAATGTACTAGGCGTTATAGACGTTTAGTGATTAGGATTAAAGATAGATAACACAAACTAGGTATTTACTGTTCAATTTTTACAGTCAAAGAAAACTATTATTATAGCGTATGGTATACTACCATACGCCTTAATAACATCATTATATCGCATTTTCTTGCGCTGTTGAATGCAAACGTAGCTTTATAATTCCTTTTTTGTTACTAGTATTTTCCGCTTATACGTTACCTACTGTAATGTTCACTGCGTTAATAAAACACACTTTTATAGATCTCGTAGGTGAAGTAGTATATGCGTCCAGCACACGTCCGCTCTCGCTCACGGTTGGCGCTCGACCCCCCGCGCGCCGCTCAGGCGCATACACTACATCCCTTCTTTATTTTATAAATAATTAAGTTACAGTAACTTTAAACAGCGATATTAACAATGAAATAACAGAATAGATTTATTAATAAGTATATAAACTAGTAAATCAGGCATACAACATTATATCATCAACAAGGTAACAGACAGATAATCATTTTAATTTTGTTGTTGCTTATAGGTAGGTATATTGCAATACTTTAGTCCTCATTGTTCAATGACCCTGTGTCCTTATTATCATTGTCCACAACCTGCCAAGAATCATTAATTTTCTTTAAATGTACTATATTTCGACGATACTCTTTACCTGTTTCGTCATTCCGTACATGAATATCACCATCGGTGACTCCCGTCACTGTGTGAGAGGTAGGGTTATAGTTAGGTGTCAATTTGTTATCCTTAATTATATTTTTTAAAATTACCTTTTCCCCTATTTCTAAATTAGAATCAGTAGCTCTTCGTTTTCTATCCCCATATTCTTTCCCTTTTTCTTTCATTAGCATATCCCTATCTCTCACATCGGAATCTATGAGTTTATTTTCTACATCTGGAGCGAAAGGAACTTTATCTCGAAAGCGTCTTTTAAAAAATAACTCAGATGGTGATGTACCTGTAACAGAGTGGGGTGTACTATTATACATCATTAAATAATTTAAAATATCTTCTTTCCAGTCCTTATTTTCAGCTTGGCTAATTTTAAGTCTCTTTAGTACATCTCGATTTTGTCTTTCGACTTCCCCATTCATTTGTGGCCAATAGGGAATAGTATTATTGACAACGATACCGCATTCTTTGCAGAAATTGCGGAACAGATCGCTCGTAAATTGATTCCCATTGTCACAGGTTATAGTTGCGGGAAAACCTAACCTTGAAAATATTTCTTTTAGGACTTTAATGGTGTCAAGTGCAGTGATACTTCTCATAACCTTAATTTCCTTATACCGGCTATAATAGTCGACCAAAATTAGTATGTAGTCTAGACTCGGAAGTGGCCCTAGAAAGTCAATGGCCACATCTATCCATGGCTCTTTAGGTAATGATCGCCTTTTCATCGGGTGTGGTGGATTAGGAGCCGATACGAGAGTGCATCCGTGACAACCTTTCACTACACGCTCAGCATCCCCATCGATCCTAGGCCACCACACTTTTGTCCTTAGGCGACCTACCATCGCCACTATACCAGGGTGCCCTTCGTGAGCAGCTTCCAATACCCTCTGGCGTAAATCTTTTGGTATGACTATCCTAGTGCCCCGTAGCAAAATATCTCCGCAAAAACAAAGCTCGTTTCTTATGATTTTGAAATAATTTACGGATTCATGCCAATCTTCATTGAAAATACCCCTTTTTACCTTTGAGACTTCGTCATCTTTTGATGATGATGCCTCTATTTCATTTAGGGACACAGCGACAGGTCGAGAGTATGTCACAATTTGGTTTATATAATTTTCGCTATCAAATGGCTTCGTTGGAGCTATTTGACATAGTCTAGAAATGGGGTCGGCAATATTTGACTTACCAGGGCGATAGATAACTTTGAATCTATATGCTTGAAGCCTGAGTACCCACCGTTCAATTCTCGCGCAAGGTTTTGAATGTCGTCCGAAAATCGTTTCTAACGGTTTGTGGTCGCTTATGAGCTTAAAGTCTTTGCCGAAAAGGTATATTTTAAAATGCTCAACAGCCCAAACTAATGCCAATGCTTCCTTTTCAGTTTGGCAATACCTTTTTTCACAATCAGTCAGAGCTTTGTGTCCATAAGCGATAACTCTAGGACCTTCCGTATCTATTTGGACAAGGACAGCACCCAGTCCCACTGGTGATGCGTCAGCAATAACCTGCGTTTGGTCGCTGGGATTGTAGTAACCAAGACATTTTATATTAGTTAAGCTAAGCTTTAGAGCTTCAAATGCTCTATTTTGTTTGGAAGTCCAAAATTTGTCGACGGTTGCCGATTTTCCAAGCCCTAATCTCAACAACTGTCTAAGGGGGTCGGTAAGTGTTGCCAAATTTGGAACCCATTTCCCCACAAAATTGACTAAACCGAGAAAACTTTGTACTTCTTCAATCGTGTTTGGGCGCCTACTAGTTTTAATCGAGGATAAGTATTTTGCAAGGGGTTTTATTCCATCTTCTGTAAGTTCGTGACCGAGAAACTCAATTTTGTTGGTTTTATATATGCATTTCTTTTCATTTAAAAGAACATTATTTTCTTTTAAAACCCTTTGCACCTTACTCAACCGATCATCGTGTTCTTTGTCTGTTGCCCCATACACAATAATATCATCAATAAAATTAAATGTACCTTCACATCCCAACAACATTTTCTCTAGAATTTTTTGGAACATTTCCGGAGCACAAGATATACCGAACATTAATCTTTTATAACGGAATAGTCCCTTGCTAGTACTAAAAGTAGTTATGTATCTACAATCCTCATTAATTTCAAGCTGATGAAATGCTTGTTTAATATCGAGCCTAGAGAACCATTTTGCCTGTCGAAAATTAGGAAGCATCTGGTTCATCGTTGGAAGTGGGTGATTTTCCCTTATAATAGCTTCGTTGGCTCTTCGCATGTCTATACAGATACGTACCTCATCATTTTCTTTTAGTACCGGTACCATGGGTGAAACCCACGGTGATGGCTCGTTCACTTCTTCTATAATGTCAGCTTCCTTGAGTTCATTTAACTTCTTGGCAACCTTTTCTTCTAAAGGGATAGGCACCCTTCTATACGGTTGAATTACGGGCTTTATCGTTTTGTCGATTGGGATTTGGACAGTTACCCCTTTGAACTTGGGAAAGGCTGCTGGAGTATTGTTTTCAACTGTGTTAATATGGAGGCCTATCTGGAGCACTCCCAATTCGATCGCGGTAGCTTTACCCAACAGATCACGCGAACCATTTCTGATAACGTAAACAGTGGATTCTTTACTTCTTTCACCCACTGATATAATCGCATCGAAAGAACCTATGACGTCTAAAGGCTTCTTGTTGCCATAAGGAACTAAAATTTTGTTTGGTTTCCGGATTTGGTTAGTGACATAAATCTTACTTTCTTTTAAAAGCTGCCAGGTTTTATCTGTGATTACATTGCATCTACTCCCGGAGTCTATCAACATGTCTAAGTTTACTCCGCCTATGTTGCAATTAATTACGCTGTCTTCATCTAAATGGAAAATGTAGTCAATTTCAGATTTTTGGTTTTGCGTTGAGTCTAATCTCTGTTTTTTATTTACTGGCTCCGTGGTCTTATTATTTGTAAATCGTCTTTTCCGCCTAGTCCGGCAACATTCTCGGAAGTGACCAACAAAATCGCATTTTAAACATCTTTTGTCTTTAGCTGGGCACTTAGCATCATTTGATTGGTGATTAACACTACCACAACGGCTACATCCGAGATCTTTATTTAGTTTAAAGTTTTTCTTTAAGAGTTTCTTGGAATCAATCTTGTTTATTTCAAATTTTTGGTTGTTGGAGTTACCAAACTGCTCAAGTTGTCTAGTAACAACTTCTAAGGCATTTGCCTTAGAAATGATTTTATCTAATGTAATTGAATCTCCGATTTCTAAAATTTTTTTCCTCAAATCAACAAGTCTACATTTTTCTGTGATTTGGTCAATCAAATGTTCGTCTTTATTTGTAAAGTTACATTTTGCAGCCTGATTTCTTAATCTCAATATAAACTTTTCGAATTTTTCTCCTTCTTCCTGTTGCATGAGCCGGAAAATGTATCTTTCATAAATATAGCTTTGCTTTGGGGAAAAATAACCGTCAAGTTTTTCAAGTGCAATTTTATACACATCTAAGTCTTTCCCGTCATCATCTTTACCTTCCTCTGCATGGGCCCCGGGTAAATTGTAGTAAATCTCCTGTAGTGCTAATCCACCAACATGGAGAAGAGTAGCTCGTTTTTTATTAGGGGAGTCAATATTAGCAGCTAAAAGATAAATTTCGAGGGCTCGTTTCCATTTCTCCCATCGGGTACATACTGACGTCGTGTCACCCTCACAATCAAAGTGATCTAACGTTGTCAGCATTGAAGTTGCGTGAGTCATTTTTTGGGGCGTCCTGTAACAGGATTTTGAGACTCTTAAGCGTGGCCTTTTACCATTTATATATATATATATATACAATCAAAGTGATCTAAAGTTGTCAGCATTGAAGGTGCGTGAGTCATTTTTTGGGGCGTCCTGTAACAGGATTTTGAGACTCTTAGGCGTGGCTTTTTACCATTTATATATATATATATATATATATAACGGTAACACTACTGCATAGCCTTAGGGTACTTGTTAGTTTTTGCGTGCCTATTAGAGTATTTCGGATTCGGCATGACCTTTAACGTACTCGTAAGCATAAGTAGGACTAACTAAATATACTAAATAACTTTATTCAATAGCGTAATTTTACTACTATTATGGAAATTGACTGATGATAACCTTTATATATTAACAAATTATTATATTTACTAGCTGGTTAGCAATAAATATGCTAGTAATTAGGCCATTATTTATGCTTACAGTAACGTTTCCCGGTCTTTTCTCAATTTACTGTTTGCATTACAGCACATTTAAAATAATTGCATACTATTCAGGCGTGACCTTTTGTTTTGTTGTAAACAACACTCACTGCATGGCCTTTGTAACATTTACGCTTATCAGTTGTTTACATCAATCGAAGCAGAATTTAGTTCCCGTTACTTAATCATACGAAACTGAGGCAACAAAGTAATCATTAGCTGTGAACATCTACCTTCATAACGGTTTATTAACGTTTATGTGGGTAGGTACAGCGTGACTACGTTCTGTTTTCACTTATCGAAATATAGTCGCTGATCGTAAACAACTTGCATTATTTTTCGGCGTGCATTCTTCCCCTTTTTTGGTAAATGTTTTTAGTAAGTACTTACTTTTATCCTCGTCGCCACTTGTAATGTTCACTGCGTTAATAAAACACACTTTTATAGATCTCGTAGGTGAAGTAGTATATGCGTCCAGCACACGTCCGCTCTCGCTCACGGTTGGCGCTCGACCCCCCGCGCGCCGCTCAGGCGCATACACTACACCTACTGTGCCAAAGTAACAAAAAAATAGTAACGAATCACATGTTTAGTTTTTTCAAAATTTTATTTTAATAGTTAAAATTAGAGTTATTTCTAATATTATTCACTCAACTTTAGTGCAAGTTGTTAACTATTGTGACATTATAAAAGAAAGTAGTTAATATTATCGACTGATCTTGAGACAGCTGTAACAAATACTGGAATGAGATTCGATTTTCCAACTGCAATACGTGTTTCATATTTAACGTCGGAACTGGACTGACACCAAAATCAATATGGTGGCATTAAAGGGTATCTGTAGTATGGCCAAGTTAAAATTGTGTAACGAAATGGCAGTTTTTTAACAATAACACATAAAAAATGGGTAACAAAAACTGAAATCTATTTTGGAACTTTTTCTGGGACGAGTTTAAAATATAAACAAATTTTAAACTCGTCCCAGAAAAAGTTAGGAGCACATTTATTATTTAAATTCAAAAATATCATAAAAATATAGTCATCATCATCATCTGCCTAGCCTTTTCCCAACTATATTGGGGTCGGCTTCCAGTCAAGCCGGATTTAGCTGAATACCAGTATTTTACGAGGAGCGGCTGCCTACCAGACCTCCACAACCCATTACTGGGGTAACACGGTACTTCATGTCAAGACTGGAGTCAGATTTACTGGCTTCTGACTATCCGTAACGACTGCCAAAGATCTACAAATGACAGCCGGGACCAACGGCTTAACGTGCTTTCTGAGGCACGGAGGAAACTCGTTATGTTAAGATGGTCAACCATCCACAGACCAACCTAGGCAAGCGTTGCTTAACCTTGAAGATCGACCTATGCGGCTTTTATTATCTAGCCACGAGCTCCTCAACAACATTTTTGATTATTTGAACTTTTAAATTTTTGCTCACGTCATGACGTCACACATTTTCTTAGACGTCAAATACCTATTATTTTTGATAGGTAGTGGAAACTTATCCCAAGGGAACATACTCCCGCGATAGAAAGTATCCTATGTGTTATTCCAGGCCATAACTTATTCGTGTGCCAAGTTTCATTGAAATCCGTTAAACAATAACCAATACCTACAGTTCATAATTACAATCTCGCGTAATTATGTGTAAGTGTGTGTAAGTTTGTAACTTCTTTAGAACGGATTTAAATGAAACTTGGTTTACGAGTATACGGGCCTGTTTCACCACCTCTTTCTCTTCTCGATTAAGTTTTGAGTATCTTACTTGGCAGATAATTTCATACAAATTCTGTTCCATTTTTGAATTTATTCAGTGAGTAGTGCCTACTCGGACATTGTGAAACAGGCCCTACGAGTAATAGTTTTTATCCCGGGAGTTTGTTCCCTTGGTGTAATTTTTTGGTGTCCGCCTGTGTACATACCCTTTTTGTTTCCTGGTTGGGGAATCATCAGAATGACTTCTCCCGCTCTTGGGCGGAGCGGGAGGGCGTGTTAGACTCTTACTGACTAAACCCCTACCCCGTTCCTTCGTTGCCTATGATCTGGGGGGGACTCGGTGTCAACCTTTCGGAATTTCCATGTTCTCCAGAGGCCTTGACCCTACCTGGCCCCTACAGTTTGCTGACATCTCCTTGTGGCGCGCGTAGAACAGAATGCGCCTTAGACGGATGGGGTGGGTCCGGGTTATTACCGGCCTGCCGGATGGCGAGCTACCCAGTGCTCGCCGTCCGCAAGCCTGCGCTTACGGTGCTCGGAAACTGGGATCGGGATCTCGGCGGCGGCGGCGTGAGGGCCGTTCCCTCGCGCGCTCGCGGTCGGCAGCTTCCTTCGCTAGCATTACTGCTTCGCAAAAGGAGGCGACCGCCACCCCTCCTCGCTCCGGACCATGGCCTGTACCAAGGCCCGGCGCGAGAAGTCGCCACCGCCGATAGCCTCCACGGGGACACGGCGGTTCTCCGCCCAAATGGGGCACACCTCTAACCTGTGCTTCACCGTGTCCTCCGGTCGGTCCACACAGTAGTGACTAGGGCTTTCAGTCTCGATACATATCCCAAGTCCCGGGAAAAAATATCGAGACTCGGGCCGGTCCCGGGATTCCCGGGAAAAACGAGACTTTCGAGACTTGAAAAAGATTTATGTTCAAAGTAGTTTAAGTAATTAATACACAATTATTATTTCCAAATACTTTATTAAGTATTACAAACTTGTTTCGTCTTTATAATCAAACTAGCTCGCTTTGCCTATGTAAATCAGTGATAAAGTGTGATCTAACACAGCCTTCAATTTCTTTATTTCGCTCAGCATTTGAGATTTTACTTAGTTAGTCAGCTTATTTTAGACATGGAAGCCACAGACGCGGGTAGCGATAATTGTGATTTTTTAAATAGCTCATGTAAATCTTCAGATTCTACAAAAATTCGAAACGGTATTCCATCCAGAGAAGCCATTCTCGAAACTTTCATTTCAATTCCGTCAACCTTTTGGAAGAAATCTGTCATCTTACTTTTTTCCGGTGGTTTATATACTTCATCCTCACTTTTTGATGATGTAGCTATACGTGCAATACAAGTTGTTGAAGCTTATTGTACTTCCTTTGATAATATCAAGTTATGGATACTTTTAAGATGTTTATGAAGACCACTGGTATTCCCTCCTAACGTCTTAAATATTTTATGGCATTTTTTGCATTTAGCAGAAGTATTATCCTTGGCTGGTAAAAATAGCACCAAACCGAAAACGTATTATGCATTTTGGTAAGTATATCGCAATAAGCTATGGTGTTATCTAAAACAAAAAGACCCATGACCAGACACAAAGAAAAACGACAGGCAAAACCAATATAAAGTCCTACCTAACTGATCACTACGGCCATTCTCAATAACCCTCTCAGCGTCACATAAATTCACTTTTCCTTCACTCACACACATCTGACTAGGGCTTTCAAATACCGGATTTTTTCGATACCGGTATCAATACTGGTATTGGAATAGCTCAATATCGTGATCACGTGATCACGGTATTGAGCAAGTTTTTTCAAGATTCAAGTTTTTTGTATATTTTTTTAATTTTTAAACTGCTTCTTCGAATCATAATAATATTTAAATAAATAATGAAATTATTGGTTAAAAACACAATTTTATTTTTTGTTTCCAATAAAACCCACGAAAAGAGAGATACGAGACAAATTTTACCTTATAAGAGTGATATAACAGATTAAATAGGCGTTTCAGGTTCCATATAAACAAAAATTTTTTTTCAAGTCGTAATTTTGAATATAAAATTGATTTAACTTGATTCACAAAACTAGCTAATCCACAAAGTTGTAAAAAGATTTTTGTAGCATGTGGCACATCACTAGCAAGAGGATAGAGTAGAGAATTTTTGAGAGAGTTTGAAGATCACAGTCACTTTTGATTCTTTTTTTGTAGCCATGTAAATAGATGTAACATGAACAGCTTTAATTTAAGTCCAAAACTTTTCAAGTAAATTTTAAAAATCTAGATGGCTAATGTTACTAATTTTAGATTTAAAAGTACATACTGTTATACAATATACCTACGTTTAAATAAAATTAAAATTAACGTCTACGCCTTATACATTTTCTAATATTTTAATTTAAATGTTGGTCTATTTTTCAAAAAACATTAAAATTTCGATGAAAAAAATCCACAAGGCATGGGTAGTGTTTAGGGGGCCTGAAAGAATAGCAAGTGACCGTTCCAGTCTACCATTATAATTTAGTACACGATGCACCAAACATGTGTGCGTCAGAATGGCTGGTTGTCTGTGGCGTTGGTCTATAAGAGTTGATTCGAATATTTGCTACATATATAATAAATAATTGCTACATAGGATATGTATTTAGAAACAAAAATTTTTTTTGACCAGTAATCCTGACGTTTGGTTGGCTGGTCACCTCCATTTTTTAAGTCAAACATACAGAGTTTCCCGAAATGTATTGCGTCAATATATATTTTTTAATATAATAATAATAATAATTGCTACATATTTACTTCATTAGTCTAATTTAGTTGTAACTTCAAACATATGTTAAATAAAGGATGTTATTTAGAGCATTTATTTATTATATCTATGTAGCAATTTGCGAATCAACACTCATAGACCAACGCCGCATACCACCAGCCATTCTGACGCACACCCAAACACCCTGTATATTAAAGACTGTAATACCGTAATCACGGTATTGGCAAATCAATACCGGTATTGAAAAAAGGCCAAAATATATCCGTGATCACGGTATTACGGGATCCCGTAATACCGGTATTGAAAGCCCTACATCTGACACACCACAGCGACCAAGTTATTCCAAACTTGTTATCATCATCATCTGCCTAGCCTCAAACTTGTTATATGCAATCCAAAATGACGTTAAAAATAACACACACCGTGGAAGTTTGAATGTATTTTGATCAATTCAGGATTTAATAAAATGAAATAAAAATGTTTTCTTCGTTTTGATAAGTATTGTTTTAAAATAATTCATAATAAATTAAATGTGAAAACTATCCGACTAATGCAAAACAAACGCATACATATATAATCATATAAAGTAATAAGAGTGATTTAAAAAAAATAATTGTGAAAAACCTTACCTACGTAGCCTTTTTTAAACAAAAATTGATTCTTATTTCTATCAAAACGCACGTACACCGTCAAGAACAATTAATATAAAAATTGATTCGTTATAATACCTCAGGGTAAGCGTTAATTTTAAACTTTATGTAGAGTAGCGGTACATATAATGTTCGTATCATCGCGGCAATATAATCTCAAATCAGCTAGAAATGCCTAATATTAAGATAAAATAGCATGGTAAGAGTATTAGTAATTATAATCTTTTAACGCCATCGTTTAACAGTTAGTAATAAAATCAAAAATGTTTGTAAATTCGTGGACATGCTACAAATCAATAATGAAAATTACCATAATTATACGAGGAGATAAATGTACTGATAATTAATTATATATGACGAAGTCTCGAAAAGTCTCGTTAGTCCCGGGACCGCATGTGTAAGTCTCGAGTCTCGAAAATAGGGAAAAAACGCCGAGAGTCCCGATATTTTCGAGACCGAGACTCCCGGGATGAAAGCCCTAGTAGTGACACCCGGGCGTCCTTTCCTCCTTGATCCGATGCAGGAACCTCCCGAACTTACCGTGTCCGGTGAGGACCAACGTCATACGGAACGAGAGGACGACGTGACCTCTTTCCAACCACTCCTCAAAGCGTCGTCTGCGTAGCAGACCACGCTGACCCCGTCGGGAAGATCGCCGCGCAGGACGTAGTTGTATCCGATGTTCCACAGGGGCGGTCCTAGTACCGATCCCTGCGGAACACTGCACGACATCTCTCGCCGTCTCCACTCTCTCTAGTGACCGGAGTAGATGATGAATCTATCCGACAGGTATGCCTCGATAAGCGCCTGAGGTAGGCGGGCACCTCATGGTGCCGAAGTGTCTGTCGCCTCGATGCTACTCCAGGGACTTCAAGGGAGGTGATAATTGAATCTAAGTATGGTATTACTAAAGATCTCTTCCAGTATTCTGAAGGGCTTTCTGCTGAATGATTGTTTCTATGACGTTGTTTCCCCCGTACGCGGCATTGGTGTAATGTTCAACTCCAGTCCGATAGTTTTTTTTAGATGAGAAATAACTAAATTATTGTGTTGAATGTGTTTTCCTTTACTGTCTGTAATCAGTGCAAAGGTGTGGCTGTATCAATAAGCGCCGTACTAAATGGTCGGTTGCATGAGACCGTCTTTTATAAAGAACCAATTCGCTCAGAATCGGTTCAAGGCCACGGCCACGTTTGCGGGCGGAGGCCCTGAGGCACGTCGTGACGTCGCTCCACGTCAAGTTGTCCCAGTTTTGTTCTTAACCACCTTTTATAATTTGTAGCAATAGCGAAGTAGTTATTTGGAAGTTTTTTTATACTATCGTTTTGTAATCTCAGCTATTCGTGTCAAAAGGTCGCGGAATGAACCGTTTTTTATATTATATTTAAACACTGTTATAATTTAACCGCGCCTAGGGCCAGGTAGCGGTTGCAACCCCTTCTCACCTATAGGAATTATTTTCCAAAATCACAAATTTTATTCTTTTCTAGACAATCCATTTCGCAACTTTACTTGAAGGTCGTCGCCAATGCTTTTTTTGTATAATTTTTATATTGGAAAATGTTTATCTTTTATATTGAAAAATTAAACGTGACACATGTAGTGTACGAGAGATACATCCTAGAACCGCAAACGAATCGACAGAATTCGTGGCGCAGTGAAATTTTGAGAATTTTTGTCAAAAGAAACTTAAAAGTAGGTTCAAAAAAACTTCGCCTAAGATAATCATCGCTTAAATGGTTCTAAATTGTAAATTATCTTCGCCTTAAAGCTTTGCACGTGTAACACGAATTATTTCAATCAGTCACAAATTGACGAACTTTTGGTGTACAAACTTGAACTATTATAATCAGACGTGATTAACAGTAATATTTCCGAGGTAATTAATTAATGTCAAGAGAATTAAGGTAAGTGCGTCTAAAAAGGGCCAGTTCCGAATAGGGTCCATCTTTTCAAACTGCCCGCGTTTAATACTTAAACTAAAGCAGATACCGCGCGGCCCTTACCCAGTAACCAATCACCAAAGCGAACCTACAATGTTCATAACAAAATGGCGCCGGCCATTTTATTATTAACATTAATTAATGTCAAGAGAATTAGTTTAAATAATTATTATGATTATAAAATTATCTAAATAGTGTCTCAATAAATTAATAGATGGCGCTCTACGAGTATTGTAAGTTTCTGAAGATAGGTTGATTAGCCGGCAGAATTGTAGCAGTAGAGATCGATCGAAGCCACACATGTGCCTAGTTAATAACTGACAAGTAATTTGAAAAACTGTATATTATCATTTTAAAGTACATTTATTTACCAAAACAATCTCCACATAGTGCGCTGCACCGTGACGCTGGCTATACGATGGGTGTCAAAATATAAGATAATCATTCTGTACTGAATATGCTTCGGAGTAGGAATTCTACTTAGTTATAAAGTAGTAATAATGGCAATTTTACCTAAATTACAGTTGTAAAACACTTTTCGTTTGTTTAAGTCCTCCCGTCCTCCGACAGTGGCGTGTATATTTAGTGAGCATGTTTAGTGTCAGTATGAATGTGGCTTGTTAAATGACTCTTTCGATTAAAACAAAGCTGACATTCTTCACACTAGAAAGGGTTTTTGCCAGAGTGAGTACGAATGTGTTTTCTTAAACTACTCGTCTGACTAAAACACCTGTGACAGAGATCACATTTGTAAGGTTTTTCGCCAGTGTGCGTACGAATGTGTTTTGTTAAATGAACCTTCTGACGAAAACAAAGCTGACATTCTTCACATTTGAAAGGTTTCTCGCCAGTGTGCGTACGAATGTGATTTGTTAACTGACCCTTCTGACTAAAACGAAGCTGACATTCTTCACATTTGAAAGGTTTCTCGCCAGTGTGCGTACGAATGTGATTTGTTAACTGACCCTTCTGACTAAAACAAAGCTGACATTTTTCACATTTGAAAGGTTTCTCGCCTGTGTGCGTACGAATGTGATTTGTTAAATGACTCTTCTGACTAAAACAAAGCTGACATTCTTCACATTTGAAAGGTTTCTCGCCAGTGTGTGTACGAATGTGATTTGTTAAATGATACTTGCGAATAAAACAAAGCTGACATTTTTCACATTTGTAAGGTTTCTCGCCAGTGTGCGTACGAATGTGTTGTTGTAAAACAAACTTTCGACTAAAGCAGCTCTGACAAATATCACATTGGAAAGGTCTTTTACCAGTGTGTCCATATATGTGTTCAATTGAATTATGATTTATAACATTATTACATTTTGTATCTAAAGTAGTATCAATAACACTAATATTAACTCGCGGTGTTGTATCAGTTATTGCTTTTTGAAATTTCGGAATAACTTTGGACGGACAATTTTGAGATTTCTGGGTAACTTGAGTGACTGATTCTTCATTCTTTTTTTGCTTTTCTGTAATCACATCTTCTAGTTGTTTTCCTCGTGTGTGCAGCTTTGTTTTCTTCACTGCGGCCGACCCTGTGATTATAAATTCAATAAGAACCAAATTCAAACACAATCAAATGAAAGGAATCGAATGATTGCTCAGAACTTTTCGCAGGTTTTCTAATATTAGTGTTCATGCATTTTTTTAATCTTGCAATGTTGCCACTGTTGGGACTCGGACCTCTTCTCTAGGAGAAGGAAGGAGCAGAAATGCACCACGCGGGCCCAATGCGTGTTGGTGGATGTCACATCGATTTTTTTATTCTAGGACATTCCGGTTTCATTCCGGGTCATGAAATAAATTACAAAAGGTAATGTGCCTCATTGGGTTTGAACCCGCGACCTATAACTTGTAAGTCAGCGCAGTTACCACAGGGCCACCACTCTGCCGCGCTAGCGATATTAGCAGTAAGTCAAATTTTTGACAAAATGAGTTAAATATTGATTCCGAATCAGTGCAATGAGCTCTACCAGATGTGCTGACACCTGTTTTGATAGCTTATCGGGAACCAGTAAATTTCGTTTAAAATAACGGCAGCTCTATTTCAGTTGCTTCAACTAACACTAAATATAAAAGGAAATTCGTCATCTAAAACTATTCAAATATATATAACCTTACTGAGTGAAGAATATAAAAGCGCTTTATTTGGGCTATACGTTTCAACCATCACAATATTGATATAAACAAAATTTGTAACAAAATCTTTGCGCGTCAATTACTCAAAACTACGCAAAACGTACTTACTGCTCATATCGCTAGCGCGGCAGCACTGCTCTACTGTTGTATGCATGCATGATTATTTATTTATTTAAACTTCGTGTACAGTGGTGGTACATAGGTGGACTTAATGCATCAACGCATTCTCTACCAGTCAACCTTTGGATGATTTAACAAATCAATTAATTATCGACTACGACAAAGCCAAAAGAACTGTTGCATGTGCAATCAGTCTTCATTATTTGAAGCAGATGTGTTGTGACTGTAGCAGTGCGGCCGCCAGGCGCACCGGCTACACACTGAACGCGTCACCGCGGCTACCATACATATTTATAGATTTGGATTTAACCGCCTCGAAACTCTCGGGTAGCACGATATTCAAATATTATTTCCAAAAGCTAGTGTAATACCGTCACTACTTGCGACCCCCAAAATGTGTATGTAAATAGCCCAAAACTTACAATAAATATATTGCTAATATTCTGCAAACCACGAGTTTCTTTTACCATCCTCTATTGGTTTTTTTGATTAATTCATGAATCCCCGATCGGTCCTATCAGACCGCGGTGTTATTGTTTTACTATTGTGTCTCGTTTTGTGGGTATGTGATAGGTTAAAGTGGTGACCCCGTACGAAGCAACCGCATAAATATCAACTATGCCGAACACCGAGCAAGCCAACATGGAGTCAGGATCAAGCTCTGCATATCCGCAAGACGTTTCGCTTCGCCGTTTCGCTTTTACGTTAACTACTAGTACTAACTAAACTAAACTTTTACATCTCATCAGTCGGCTTGTTCACTAATACTTACGTGTCGTGTCACTGGCTCTTCGCTTCTTCCTCGACACTTCTTGTTCTTCTTCTACTTCCGTTTTGATCTCTATTAAGGGTACATCATCTTCTGAATCATACTCAGACTGTTGTGCTAGTACATCGTCAGCATCTGAATAGCTATTGTATAGATTTTCCAGTTTCAGATCTGCAAGTAAATGTAGAGAGCGTTGTTTATAAATGTGGTAAGATAACTGACGACATTGACTAGTCAATTAAATATTTAAAAAAAATATATCTTTGGCGCTAGCCCCTGAAATAGATGGCTGTCGAACGCTGCTCTCAACGGGTGTGTAACGATTGACATAATAACAAAATATCTAACGTTCACTTGACATAATTTCAGTTAACATAATTTTGTTTAACATAACGATCAGTTGACATAATGAATTGTTGATATAATTTCATTTTACCTAATTTCATATGACATAATGAACATTTCCTATAATGCACATTTCACATAATATTCATTTAGCATATTATACATTTACTATAATATTCATAATCTCTAAGTAACTTTAATATAATTTAGAAAATCTCACCTGCTGCCCTCAACTATTGTTATCAGGAGAAACTGGATGCAATCTGGACTTTAGGGCACCCCGACTCGGATAGGTTAGGTTAGAAGGGGATGGCCATCCCCTTCGTGGTTATTTTTTTATAAACCACCCAGAAGTAGGAGCCCCGCTAAGCGGGGCTCCGTCGACCAAGCCTACCCTCGACCATGCATAGAATATTTTAAGGTTTGGTTAAGTACCATTTGAATTAGGCTAGAACTATGCCCAGTAAACATTTTTAGGTCAAAAGAATATTAGGTCAAATGAACGTTATACTAAATGTTATTATGTTAAATGAATATTATATGATATGAAACATTAGGTCATATGAATTTATGTCATTTGATATTATGTCATATGAAAATTATGTCATATGAACGTTAGTTCAAGTGAAATTAGAGCATTTGTTATTATGCCAAACATTACACACCCGCTCTCAACACAGCCGCGGTTCGGCGGCTGTGCGCGAGGGGTGCGCGGGCGGAGTGTGTCACCACACCAGTTAGCTGCTGCGCGCGTGCACGGCCACGCACGTCTGCGCTTACGCGTTCTTATTCTTTTGTATTCATTTAAAAGGAAGACTTAACCACAACCACGAGTAGCACGATTACAAAAGAGATTAAATTTTCAATTTGCGCTTATTAACAGATAATAGACAAACATATAAAATTGGTAGAATTAAATATTATGTAAAGGGGGAGTTGGAATATTGTTTTCTTGTAAAGGGGGCAGCAGTTCATAAAAGGTTGGGAAACTATAAGATAGATCATGAAACATCTTGTTCTTAGTTACATACCATCGCTTTGATGTTCTTCCTTTGGCTCAATGACATCATCTAGTCTCTCACAAACATCTGGTAATTCTTCTTTGATAGCATCACATTCTGTTTGACATTCATCATCAGATTCTATGCTGACATGCTCCATGGGTGACCGAATCAAATAATTACGACGCTCAAAATGGTTTTGGTTTGTAAGGGGATTTAGCTGTAAAAAGATAAATCAAGAATTAGATAGAGCCCCAGCCCCATGCATACCTCTGAACAATGAAGCTGTTTGTCTTACATCACACCTGAACAGGGTTTTTTTTAGGAAGGGGAATCATCAGAATGATTTATGATGCGTGACAGACTCTTACTGACTAAAACCCACCTCGTTCTTAGTTGCTTTCGATCTGGGGACACGGGCTTACAGTTTGTATTATCCGTGTCCCCAGAGGCTTCGACCCTGCCGCACCTCTACAGGTTGCTGACATCTCCTTGAGGCGCATGGAACAGAACGCACCTTTGACGGCAGGGCTCGCTCTGAGTTATTACTGGACTGCCATAAAAGCGAGCTACCCAGTGCTCGCCGTCCGCAAGCCCATGCCTACGGTGGTCGGAAATTGAGATCGGAATCTTGGCGGCGGCGGCGTGAGGGCCGTTCTCTCACGCGCTTGCGGTCGGCAACTTCCTTCGCTAGCATTACTGCTTCGCAGTAGGCGACCGCCTGCCACCCCTCCTCGCTCCGAACCATAGCCTGTACCAGGGCTCGGCGGCCGAGAGGTCGCCGCCGCCGATAGCCTCCACGAGGACACGGCGGTGTGCTCCAACCAAGCGGACATCTGTACAGGGTGGATTTAAGAGATGGGCAGGGGAATGCCATGAAACAGTTTTTGAGTAAATTGCCTGTTTTCTTCTTCTGACTGTATTTTTGTTCCAATTCTATTAATATAATTAGCATTTACTTAAGCTAAGCTCCCGAGAACCATCATGTATCTAAAAGGTTAAGACATCTGCCCTAGAGGTGTACCTGTTAACAAATGCCTCACCTCATAATCCTCATTCATCATCTGAGTGAGCAGCTCTTCGGCTTCCACACATTTTCTCTGCAGTTGGCAGCATTGCTTCAGTTTAGTGCAGCAGATGAAACAAGCGAGCATCGGTCTTCTGTCTTCAGTTACAAACTGCAACAAAACTTACTGACTACTATTTTTTCTATGAGTAAACTAGCTTCTGCCAGCGGCTTCATGCATGTGAAAAATAGGTTTCACCATACAAATGTTGAACCCAAATTGTCTCCTCTTAGGGAGTGAATATTGGAAAATCCTGTCTTAGTATTTACCTGTGATAATGTCACGGTCCTAATCCAAGTAGTTTCGGTTGTGCATTGATATGTCAGTTTCTCCTTTTATATACAACTCAGACACCCGACTGACCTTATCCTAATTCTGATTTGAATTGAATTTAGTTTAAGATTCGTATCGGCATCGAAATAAGTATGATTACTATCCCGTTTATGAGGAAATCTTAATTGGACGACAACCATTTGTGTTTGTTTACCTATTTACGCAGGTTTATGCACGTGATGACTTGATTTGTTAATAAATAGACAAGGCAAGAAATAGGTAATATTATTATGAAGATTTTTTGAGAAATGTGACCAATATTAAAAAGTGGTTTTATTGATTCTACTCGTTATTCTTATCAAACTGATTTCAGGTTTTGCGCATTTAATGTTACACGTTGTATACAACATGTCCCAAAACTGAACGATAAGCTGATACTGGAGGACAGACCTGCTCATGACTACTCAGGGAAAAATACAAAAAAAAAATATTACAATTATTATTTAGGTAATTATTTTTTTGGGAAGGAGTTTTTCGACGCCATTCTTTAGGTTAATTTTTAGTTAGTTCTTTAGGGTTTTTTTTATTTTATTTAGTATAATTTGTAAATAATTACTTGCTTATCTCCCATGTTAATAAATAGATGACATTAAATGACATCTGCTTGGAAACATCACAATCCCATACTAAGAAGGGTACCGTACTAGTCTACAAAGTTTTTTAAGTCATAGAAAAAATCTTCATAACATTTGTCCTGTTGTGTACTACTTTTCTCTACCATGGCCGCAACTGTTTAAATATTTCTGTTCTTTTTTTTGTATAGGTAACCCGAATAACATTGCTATCTACCACAAATCATTAGAAATTCAGAATACCTCTAGATTTTTTCAAAGTTAAATTCCCTACATTTGTCAAAGATTTTTATTTTTAGCCCACTTTATCTTATTGTGGTGTAAAAAAAAAGTATGAACACTACTATGACAAGTTTTATTATAAATTGACGCAACTAATCAAGATTTTAAAATGGTATAATTGTTTATTAAAATCAGCTATAATATCAATCATCAAAAAAAAAATCCATACAAGTTCAAAACAAGAAACTAATTCCTTAATGTGTTGTTGGCAATAATCACTTTTACTACGTGAAATGGGTTCTTGGTGCAATTTCTAGGAATTTGAATAGAATGCTCTCATTTACCTTACAAATTAGAGAAATAGATAGAGAGATATTTATGTAAAAAATAACAATAAGGCAGTAAAGTCAGTTGGCAAAGAAGTCATAAGCACTACAGACTTTTTTATTGTAACAGATTTTTATTCCCTAGTTTATTCTTTAGTCTCTAGTTCTATAAAACAGTACCTTTTTTCTAAATTAAATTTATTTTTCTACTTGTTTGGTTAATCTGTCACTTATTGATTTATACTTCATGTACAGTGGTGGTACATAGGCGGACTTAATTCAACAAGGCATTCTCTACCTTTGGGTTTAAAAAAACAACATGTGGTAGGTTTGCATAATAAACAAATAACAACCAGAACAAATAAGTCGCTTATAATAATAAAATACATATATACACTAAACTTATTAACTAATAAATACTATAATAAATATGAATCATAAAGAAAACTTAAAATATAATTAGACGAAGACCAAACTAGGATTGAGAGGACTGCAAGTAGAGGTTCCGAATTTTACGCTTGATGGAAAATTTACTTTCAGCTCATGAATAAAATCAACTGAAAGCAAGAATATAGCTGGATAGACTGCCTCTAATGAAAGCGCGACGTGGAGTTTTCTTTTTAAATTTAATTGGCAACATTATTCAGCAATTGCGGCTGAAAGGAAATAAAAAAAATTGTGAAGTGTCATCCACGATTCTCCTACTATACTCCGTTTGTTTAGGTAGTTAACTAAAGGTAAACAGTCTTGGTATGTCTTTTTATATTAAAGAGGTCGTATATAATATACACAAAGATTATTTAAATTTAGGTTATTAGCTAACATCGATTTAGGTAAATACCTATTTGCAAAGATTTTTTCATACAATTTATAGACAACTTTTAGATAAAAAGACATGCCAAGATTGTTTACCTTTAGTTAACTACCTAAACCGACGGAGTATAGTTAGTAATATCACATACAAAATATTTGGATGTAACCTCTCTTTTTCAGTTCCCACTTTTATTAGACGGACTATATGAATGTCTAAGCCTAATTGTATAATATTGTTTCATCCCTTAACCTCAACAAATTCATGGTACATAATATTTAAATTAATAATCTATGTTTTATTCAACCAAACCTTATATTCTCATACTTATCAGTCGAAGACTGGTAAGTATGAGAAGTAACAATGTGTTGGACATCTCTATTGTACGACTATATTGAGCATCCCTAATATGTAAGTTGTCTATTGATTGTGATGTTGTGTATCTATGGTGTTAACTGTAATGGCGTCGAATAAACGCTACATAGAAAAATGGCTTCCGTGGTTTTTATTGCAATCCCAATAGCACGCTTCCACTGCGCATAAATGTAAGAGAAGAAAAAGTTAATCGTTGAATAAAAGCAATAAAAAGTTATATTATGTGGCATTGCGGATTCATGCAAGAAATAGTAAAAGTTTATTTTGGTAAATCGAGTGCTACCTACTTTATTCTGACAAAATGGAAAAGTTGTTACCCATATTGAAGGAAGGCGATTCGCTTTCAAACTGGAATCATCATCATCATCATCATTTATTTATTCAAACAATTTACATTGCGTCGAACATTAGGTAAGTACTTAAATAGTAAAGTGACAGTTAACAATTCACGAGCAAAAACAAGTACATCTTAAAGCTAAAACAAAATAATCAATCAAATAAATGTTAACATGTCTACAAATAATAATTAAAATAAATTCAATGTCAAAGTAATGTCAAATTATAATGCAAAATTGTCAAACGTTATGTCAGATGGTAAGCCAAGTCATACAATAAAAGTCCAAGTCATAACCAATTTAATAATTAATATAGTTTATTACGAGTTACTTGAGTTGCTTACAAGTTATTTGACATAAAATCCGACACAGAGTAAAAACATTTTTCCAACAAGAAGGATTTCAATTTGTTTTTAAATAAATGAGGGCTGTAAATTGATAACTTTAAATTTGTTGGTAATCTATTAAATAATTCCACTGCTTGATACCCGGAGCAATGCTTAACTATACGTATATTTGGTGATATCTTGTGTTTAAGCTCCTTCCTTCTTGTACTTTCTCGTGTCTTACGTTCACCTTGTGATTCATATTGATGAATGTACTTAGCAAGGTGCGTTAGTATAACTAAAATATACAAACTTGGTACGGTTAATATTTGCAGTTTTTTAAAATAGTCTCTGCATGAGTCTCTTTGTGAGATTCTTACAATAGTCCTGATAGCACGTTTCTGTAAGACAAACGCCTTCTGACAGTTATAACTGTAGCTGTTACCCCAAAGCATGATACTGTATCTTAATCTAGATTCTACCATTGCATAATATATAGCCTTCAGTTGCTTAAGACCCAAAGTATCTCTCAGGCTCCTGAGGGCATAGCATGCTGATAAAATGGAAGAGTCAATTGCGCCTAGCTCCTGTTTCCAGTTTAAATTAACGTCTATGATAATCCCTAAGAACTTCGCTGTGTCAACTAATTTAATCTTGTCCCCTTTAATATATACGTCTAAATCGTCAGTATTGCGAGTAGTAGCCTTAAATAAAACTATGTTTGTTTTACTAGTATTTAGTAAAAGGCTATTTGCTGAAAACCAATCGCAGAGATTTTCGAGGCATTTATTTATAGTTTTGCTCAATTCTTGTAAGTCATTTGCCCCAATTACCGAGTAAAAATGCTACTGCAAGAAAAAGAAGTTGAACATACAATTGATAAATGTTACAATAAAGATGACGACAAAAACTTCCAAAAGAAAGACAATAAAGCAAAGTGCCTTATTGTGCAGTGCCTGAGTGATAAATATTTGGAAATAATAAAGAACAGTATTAGGAATGACTGATGCATTAGAAAGAAAAAGTGTGTTCAATAAACTACATCTTAGAAGGAAATTAATAACCTTAAAGTGTGCGTATGGTACTAAAATGCAAGATTTCTTTATGTTATTCGACGGTTTGGTCAGAGAATTGACTGGCATTGGTAGTAAGATAGAAGAAGAAGACAAAATATGTTATTTATTAGCGGCTATGCCACCAGAATATGAAGCAGTTATAACGTCTATTGAAACTATGTCAACTGACAGCAAGATAAATATTTAATTTATAAAAGCCAGGTTGTTTGGATGCCGAAATAAAATTAACAAATAAAGAAACAACTTTAGAACAGGCATTCTCATGTTATACATGTGGAAAAAGAGGTCATAAATCGTTTGAATGCAAAGTAAAAGGACGAGGACAAGGTGACAGAGAACAAGGACAAGAATATTATGGGCAAGGAAGAAGTAATTCAACATCATATGGACGACTTCCAGTTAATACTAGAGGACGAGGAAGAGCATGGCAGCGAAGACCAATGACACGAGGAAGAGGAGCGCCAAGTAGAGCAACCTATGCAATGGATGATGAGGAGGTAAATAATGATCAGTGGGTATTTACAGCTTTTGGTGAAAAAGAAGAGGAAAAACATAATGATGGTAAAAATAACTACAGTACTAATTCAATTAAGTTTATTATAGACTCGGGAGCCACCGAACATCTGATAAGAGATTATATATTGTTATAAATGTTTTATGTTTGATATTGTAGAGACTAATGAGATTAAAATCTATGTAGCAAATGGAGAGTATTTGACTAATAGAGAGAAGGGTAAAATATCTGTTACTTGGAAAAATTAAAAGATTACTATTGATTGTTTAATTGTTCAAAATCTTTCATACAATTTATTATCGGTTAGGCAGTTATTAGCCAAAGGTTTACAAGTAAAATTCCATGAAAATGTTGTGTCGATTTGTAAAGGACAAAAAGTTATCCAAGGACAATTACAGTCACGGTTATATATAATAAATTTAGAGATAGATACCAGCAAGTGTATGTTGAGTGGGGAGAAAGACAAAGACAGCTCTTTATGGCACAGACGACTGGGCCACTTGAATAGAAAATGTTTAAGAATTTTAGGGTTACCAGTATCTAATGAAAAATGTGATAGCTGTACACAAGGTAAGAGCACAAGAAGAGTTTTTCAAGAAAAAGGAAAATATTCAAAACAGATAGGAGATTTGATAGATTCGGATGTATGCGGCCCTATTGGACCAGAAAACATAAATGGAGAAAAATATTTTCAGGTAATAGTAGATGATTATTCTCATTTCGTTACAGTTAAATTATTGAAACAGAAAAATGAAGCAGAACAGAATTTGATAGACTATATTAAACAAGTTAAGACGCAATTGAATTTTAAAACTAAAAAGATAAGATTGGACAATGGAGGTGAGTTTACATCGAACTATTTTAAAAATTATTGTAGACAAAAGGGTATTGAACTGCAGTATACAACACCTCACACACCAATGCAAAACGGAACCAGTGAAAGGATGAACAGGTTATTATTAGACAGAATTAGGACAAAATTTGCAGAGACAAAACTACCTAGGCAATTATGGGGAGAAGCTGTATGTTGTTCAGCATATGAATTGAATAGATGTCCTAGTAGAGTATTGAATTACAAAACGCCAGCTATGATTTGGCTTGGATCAAATAAAATTGACAGAATAAAAGTGTTTGGCTCAAAGGCATGGAGAGTTACAATACCAAAACCAAGTAAATTAGATGCAAGAGCGAAACCTATGATTATGGTTGGTTACACAAAGTCCGGATATAGGCTGTGGGATCCTGAAAATAATAAAATTGATATTTCTACAGACGTAATATTTGATGAAAAGAAGACTAAATTTACTACCAAAGAAAATGAGTTAGAAGGAAAAAGAGAAGATAATGAAAATGAGAAAATGTTAAGATATGAAGACGAAGAGAATGATAATCAAGAAAAACTACATGACAATGAGAAAAGAATAAGGTGTGAAGAAGGGATAGATAACCAAAAGAAGAATAAAAATGAGGAACAACCAGAAAAAGAAACTGAAGAAAATAATAGAGAAGAAGAAGGTGAATCGAGATCTGGAAGGATAATAAATAAACCTACAAGTTATCAGGACTATGAGTTGTACACAGCATATTGTTTATTAACTAATACTGAAGATGAAGTACCACAGACATATAATGAAGCTGTAAAAGACAAGGAATGGAGAAAAGCAATAAATAAAGAAGTAGAATCATTGGAAAAACTAGAAACTTGGACAGTTACTGAAAACAAAGAAGGAATAAAAGCTATTGACACTAGATGGATTTTTAAGAGGCCTGCGGAGACCGCGCGCTATCTCGAGTTGAGACGAAATAAAACAGGTTTTTGAGGTTGATGGAAGCAATCCAGATAGTTTAAACAATTCTTGGACACACCGACTGGAGTAAAGTCATCATCCGCACACTGACAGTTGCTTGCTGTGATAGCAATACAAACTATTGGAAATTTGGGAGAGGTTCCGTAATACCAAAAATGATGAATGAAAAATTAATGTATTTCCATTATTGTTTCGAGTATTTATAACTTGATAATAATATCTGTGTTCCTACGAAAAGATATTTTGAAATATTGTTGTTTATAATATAGAAAAAACAAAATAAAAACATGACATTTTCGCTGTGAAAATGTGCAAATTTAAATTCGCTTAAATTTCGTTTGGGGTAAGTTTTTCAACAAAAAGACGATGTAGGAACCTAGATAATTATTGTCTGAATCCGAATAACATCATATTATGGTGTAAATATGCTTAAATTGCAAATGATTTTGGTATTACGTTTGTATGGATAATTCTAACGTCGCGCCTGCCTTAATGTCAAAGAAAATGGTATCAAGAAGGCAAGATTGGTGGTAAAAGGTTTTCAAATAGCACATAAATATTTCGAGACAAATTATGCACCAGTGGCTAGAATGTCCACTGTACGAGCATTCTTAGCACATTCAGTACAAGAAAATCTTCCTGTTTATCAACTTGATGTGCCAACAGCATTTTTAAACGGAATATTGGAATCAGATATTTATATTAAAGTGCCACAAGGAATTAATGTTAAAGGAAACAAAATATTAAAACTGAGGAGAAGTCTTTATGGATTGAAGGAAAGTCCTAAGTGTTGGAATAAACAGTTTAACAATATTATGCTAATAGCAGGATTGAAAAGGTCAGGTCATGATTTTTGCTTACATTTCAATGAGGATGTGAAACTCTTGGTATTTGTTGATGACATATTATTGATGGGAAAACAAGAGGAAATAAAGAGAATAAAAGAAACACTATACAAGAAATTTAATACAAAAGATTTAGGAGAGATACAAACATTTTTGGGTATGGAAATTAAGAAATTAGAAAATGGAATGAAGATAAGTCAAACTAAACAGATAGATAAAATACTAGAGAAGTTCAAAATGACAGAATGTAGAGAAGCATCTACACCTATGGAAGCTGACTTTAATGCAGATCAAACTGAGAACATAATTAATGTACCCTATAAAGAACTTATTGGCTCTCTTTTGTTTATATCATCAAATAGTAGACCTGATATTACATTTGCGGTTTCATACCTAAGTCGTTTCCTAGATAAACCTACAGAAAACATTTGGAAAGCAGGAAAGAGAGTGTTACGATACCTTAAGGGCACCATAGATAAAGGTTTAGTATATAGATGTAAAGGAAGATGGAAGGATTTAATGACATTTTCCGATGCAGATTGGGCTAGTGACAAATGCGATAGAAAAAGTACAAGCGGCTGTGCAGTATTCTATTGTGGGAAACTGATCTCTTGGTATTCCAAGAAGCAAGCTTCAGTTGCCTTATCAACAGCCGAGGCAGAGTATTTAGCAGGAGCTCAAGCAGTTTGTGAAGTTGTTAATTTAAGGGGAGTCTTGTCGGATCTCAACTCAGGAAACATTTGTTGCAAATTATTAATAGATAATAATCAAAGTACTTTAAGATTCATTGAGAGTTATGAGAATAGTAGAAGGTCAAAACACATAGACATTAAAGCTCACTATATAAAAGACATCATAGCAAAGAAATTAATATCATTAGCTTATGTGGAAAGTAGTAAAAATATTTCTGATATATTTACTAAAGCATTGTCAAGTAATCAACATTCTTATCTAACTTTTAAAATGAATATAATGTAAATGACACAGGTAAATAAAAGGTATTTTTGTTTGTAAACTATATTTCAATCAAACTGTATTTTTAAGTAGTAGTGTTTTCGAAGTATATATAAAAAGTTATAAGTTGGTCTGAGTTACATTATTATTATGGTTTTTGAAAATTGAATAGGTATTAGGTATGTAGTTACTCAGATACCCGCAAAACGAGACACAATAGTAAAACAATAACAGCGCGGTCTCATCAGGACCGGTTGGGGATTCAAACGTTAAGTTGAATGTTATAAGTAAATTAACAAATTTTGTAGTAGTTCAGTATTATGATTTATTATTTTGGACATAAGTATAAAGTGTGTCTATTGTCAGAGTAAACACTGTATTAATGATAGACAATTTAAAATCATTTTAATAAAGAGATTTCAAATTGAGAGGGAGTGTTGGACATCTCAATTGTACGACTATATTGAGCATCCCTAATATGTAAGTTGTCTATTGATTGTGATGTTGTGTATCTATGGTGTTAACTATAATGGCGTCGAATAAACGCTACATAGAAAAATGGCTTCCGTGGTTTTTATTGCAATCCCAATACAATATACTAGATTACCGATCGCTGCTTCAAAAACGGCCCGAAAAATACCATGGTATTTTTCTTCTTTTTCTTATTTTTTTAGCATGCTAAAGTAACAATTGAAGTTCGTGTGGTCGATTGAGGATACGGAATGAATAGAGTCATTTTTTTGTCTGCCTATTTTTATTTTTCCTTATAGTTTTCCTACTGATCCATTTCGCTATGCAGAATGGATATCCATTGTTGCACAGGAAAGAGGAGAAGAATTTTACAAGCCTTGTAAAACTTCCGCCATATGTTCTATTCATTTACACCACTTTGACATAAACAAAAACTTGAAAAGGCGTTGATTACTAAAAACAGCCGTTCCCAAGTTACAGGTAAAACGACTATATTTACTTTCTTAGTATGATGAGATACTGTTAAAAGGTTTAGAGGTACCTAGTTGTGCACGACGACGGTATCAAAACATAGCGGCGGCGCCGTCGTTACTTACCTATCTTTGCGTATTATAAAACCTGTATAAACCTGTTAGTAGGACGACGGTGCCGCGGGGCCGACACGAACGAACCTGTTTTCGTGGCTCGGTCGCTTCGCGCATCGCCATTGGTCAACAAAAACAAATATGGCCACTCCACGCCCCCCGCGTGTCAGCGTGTATAAAAGGGCCGACCCTGGCGATGCGCGTGGCAGTCGTCAGTCAAAAAAGTTATGAGTCATAGTGTCACTACGTATGTAAAAGTTTTGAATAATACACCATTTAAGTTACGACGTACGAGTTTTTATTAATATACAGTCCATTCGCTACACAATCTGGTCCATTCGAAGCCGAATCACTGGCAAGATGGTGTTAACACGTAGCCGTAGTGGCGACTCAAGAAGACAACAGATCCAGCAAGAGCCTTCAGTGACCGCCGGACCGGGTGCCAGCAGTGTGGCACCAGAATCGAGCTCGGTCGGCGTGACAGACACAGGGAACGGCTCTACGACGACTACCAACAGTGATGCTACGCGAACACATGGTACGCTCAAGCCTGGCGATACCAAGTCACATCGTTCTACATCTTCGAAAAAGAAGCGCCTCGCAGAGCTGGAGGCCAGAGAACGGCTGGCTGAAATGAAAGTCAAGCAAGCGCAAGCAGAGAGAGAGCTGCAAGAAATACAGCTGCAGCGCATCAGAACCGAAGCTGAGTCGAGTGAAGACGAAGACTTGGAAGACGACCTCGCCTCCGTAAGGATTGGAACGTGGCTCGCGCGACCGGCGCCGCCACCCGGAGGTGAGACTCGACCGCCGCCACACGACGTCAGCGACGGGAACAACGGCAGAGACGCAGCGAGGGACGCCGGCGGCGCCGCGACGGGCGCTCAACCGCTGCGCGACGGCGACGGCTACGGAGAAAGTGTGTGTGCGAAAACAAAGGGCAATTTCGCGAGTGAAGTGTTACACGGTAATGTGAGTGATAAAGTGATAGACGTAGGGACACTAGCCGCGGCCCTAGCGCAGGTCGCGCGCAGCTCGAGAGAGCCCCCGAGGTACGTCCAGCAGCTACCGATCTTCGATGGAAAACCCGGTGAGTGGATAGCTTATAAGGCCGCGTATTGTGACTCACACGCGTATTGTTCCGGTGTAGAAAATGTCGCTAGGATTAGGATGAGCCTCAGAGGCGCCGCAAAGGAAGCTGTAGGTTGCCTATTGTTTAGTCAGACCGACCCTCAGGTCATTCTAGACGCACTAGAAAGACGTTTCGGTAGGCCCGAGGCCTTGATTATGGCCGAGTTAGAAAATGTAAAATCATTACCTAAATTAAATGATAACCCTAGGGATATTTGTATTTTTGCTAGCCGTATTGCAAACACGGTGGGTACGGTAGAAGCACTAAATAGAAGTCAATATTTACATAGCCCTGAAATGTCGCGTTGTATCGTCGAGAAGTTGACGCCAATATTAAAAAACAAATTTTATGATTACGCGGCTGATAAAAAATCTAAAGATATTCCCGTATTAAAGCTCTTATCTATGTTCATGAATGAAGAGGCAGACAAGTGTGGCGCGTACGCTCAGCCAGAACGTGGGGACGACGAGTCCAGTGGTGTACGACAACGGCGCAGAGTTGAGCGCACGTTCAACGTAAATAAGGAAACACCGAATGACCAATTCCCGGCATGCAAGCAACACGGCCACAAATTACCAGACTGCAGTAAATATAAACAGCTAGACATAGATACTCGATGGGATATAGCAAAAAACTCGAACATGTGCTTTAGATGCCTACGAAACAGACATAGAAGGTTTATGTGTAAAGCGCCTATTTGTGACGTAAACGAATGCAACAGGAAACATCACAAACTGTTGCACAAAGAGCGTACAGTTGAGGCATCGCATAAAGTAGCGACGTCGGCGTCGACGCCTGTTATCATACACGAAACCGTTACGTCGGCGCGGGAAAATGTAACAACAACTTCGCCTCAGAATCGCCGCGCGTATTTGAAGATTGTACCTGTCACATTGAGCGGACCACATACAAGTGTAGATACATATGCCTTGTTAGACGACGGGAGTACAGTCACCTTGTTAGATGCGTCAGTAGCAGATATCTTAGGTGCAGACGGGCCAGCGAGTCCTATGTGGATACAAGGCATAGGCACGGAAGTTAAGCATGAGCAAAGCCGAACAGTTAGCCTCCACATACAAGGTAAGCACCATAGAGACCCGCAGAAGATAGAGGCTGCGCGCACCGTAACCAGGCTTGAAATTATGGCGCAAACTGTACAAACCCAGGACATAAAAAATTGTAGGCATTTAGACGACATAAGTAGCACTCTTGTTTATGAACACGCGCGACCTATGATTTTAATAGGCCAAGATAACTGGCATTTATTAGTAGCCGCGGAAACACGGACAGGTGCGCGTGATCAGCCGGTAGCATCATACACAAAACTCGGCTGGGTACTACATGGGTGTCAGCACTCTGTAAATAAAATCATAGCTACATTTTGCGGCCACATTAAAATCCAAGAAAATCCGGAACCAATAGAAGAAACCATGAAAAACTTTTTCAAACTAGAATCACTAGGTATAGAACCTAGGTTACCTAGAGACGACCCGCAACAGCGAGCCTTAGACATCTTAGAACAGAAGAGTCGACGATTACCCGATGGCAGCTTCGAGACCGGACTATTGTGGAAACAAGAGGAACCTAAAATACCAAACAACTACCTAGGTGCCCTAAAACGCCTAGAAAATCTAGAACGGCGCCTAGATAAAGACGAAAACCTCAAGACCCAGTATTTGCAACGCCTCGACAATTTATTTAACTCAGGCTATGCAGAAAAGGCACCCGACACATGTACGCCGAATAAAACCTGGTACCTACCTCATTTCCCAGTAGTCAACCCAGCCAAGCCACATAAGCCGCCACGACTCGTACACGATGCAGCAGCTAAGACAGCGGGTCTGTGCCTAAACGACCTACTCTTATCGGGACCCGACTTATTAAAATCGTTGCCCGGTGTTTTAATGCGTTTCCGGCAAAATAAAATAGCTGTGTCAGCCGACATTAAAGAAATGTTCATGAGAATAAAGATAAGGGAGGAAGATCGCGATGCATTGAGATTTTTATGGCGAGACGATCAACGAAGTGGACCGCCCGGTGAATATCGCATGACGTCTGTAATATTTGGCGCGACGTCGTCCCCATGTACGGCGCTATACATAAAAGATCGCAACGCTAGAGACTTTGTTGATAAATACCCTGCCGCCGCGTCAGCAATAATAAATAATCATTATATGGACGATTACCTTCAGAGTTTTTCCAGCGAAGAGGAAGCCAAGAAAATAACATCACAAGTAGATTACATTCATAAAAAAGGCAACTTTGTTTTATGCGGTTGGATATCAAACAATAGAAATGTGTTGAACTATGACCTCGCGCCTTCACAAGACACAAAAGTATTAGGCGGCGACGACACCGAGAAAGCACTAGGACTACGATGGGATACCAAAAAGGATTGCTTTATATTTCGAATCAATAAAAACAAAACACCTATTGCATTATTAAACAACACACGCCCACCCACTAAACGGGAGGCGCTCAGCATAATTATGTCTATATTTGACCCACTAGGGATTATATCACCTATCACTATACCAGCTAAAAGGATACTTCAAAACACATGGAAGTACAAAACGGAGTGGGACAAGTCGCTACCCGAAGAGCTACTACCAAAATGGAAAGAGTGGATGAAGTCACTGAGTACTATAGAAACTTTACTGATCCCACGCTGCTACGATTACGGTGACGTCACTACAAGAGAAGTACATACTTTCGTAGACGCAAGCGAGGAGGCATACGCCGCAGCGGTATACTGGCGAATGGAAAGGTCAGACGGCAGCGTACAAGTGACCCTGGCGGCAGCCAAGAGCAGGGTAGCCCCACTTAAACCCGTTTCTATACCTAGGCTGGAGCTACAAGCCGCGCTGTTGGGAGCGCGCCTAGCCCGGACGGTCGTACAAGAACACGACTACGAGGTCAACGACCTAACATATTGGAGCGACTCAACCACCGCTCTAGCCTGGATTCAAGCTGAACCACGCACATTTAAAACTTTCGTGGCGCATCGTGTAGCTGAAATTGAGGAACTCACCAAGAAAAATGAATGGAGGTGGTTACCCTCGAAGGATAATGTGGCTGATGACGCGACGCGTAGCACACCGGAACATTTCAACTCGGAACACAGATGGTTTTGCGGCCCCGACTTCCTTAGAAAAGGTAGAGACGAGTGGCCACAAAATAAAAATGTCATTGCCCCCATGGACACGGGCGAAGAGCGCGTCAAATGTCATGTAATCAACAACACGACAATAAACGATCATCTCCCAAATATTACTCGATTTTCCAAATGGACACGACTTATAAGGACAACAGCAAGAGTACTTCAGTTCATTGACCTGTGTAGACCAAGTAAACATACTGTCGAATATAAGTGTACTAAGAAAAGGGAATCAAAAGATCCAACTTGGAAAAGAACACACAAAAATAAAATCATTAAAAAAGTTACGCAAAATATAAAAAATAATAAAACCACAAACTACATACCTATACCTGCTACTTATATACAACACGCCGAAGAACAATGGATCAAGGGCGCGCAAGCCGAAAGCTTTTCAAAAGAAATTGCCGCCATAAAGGATAACAAAGCGGCGCCCAGCGACAGTCCGTTATCAGTATTAAGTACATACCTAGACAACGCAGGTGTTCTACGTTTGCGCGGGAGAATCACAGCGGTACAAGACGTGAATGAAGAAATTAAAAACCCTATTATACTCGAGGGTAAGCACAGGTATACGAAGCTATACATAGCGTATATACATGAAAGTTTACATCATGGTGGAACAGAGATAACAGTAAATGAGATAAGACAGCGTCTTTGGATTACAAAACTACGTCCATCTGTAAAAAATGTTATAAAGTGCTGTTTATATTGCAAAATAAAAAAGGCGAAGCCTGCTAACCCGTCTACAGGTAACCTACCGTACCCTCGTCTAGCTCATCATGCACGTCCTTTCACTTTTACTGGACTAGATTATTTTGACCCCATATCTGTTTCTGTAGGTAGGCACAAAGAAAAAAGATACGGTGCCTTATTTACCTGCTTAACGTGTAGAGCCATACACATAGAAATAGCTAGCTCGCTTACTGCTGACTCAGCTATCGCAGCTCTTAGGCGATTTATAGCTAGGAGAGGTTGTCCCAAAGAGATATGGAGCGACAACGCTACCTGTTTTAAAGCGGCGGATAGGGAACTAGGTGAAAGCGCCTTAAGCGCTTTAGGTTGTGAGTCCAATGCGCGGTCCATAAGCTGGAAGTACATACCTCCCGCGTCGCCTTTTATGGGAGGAGCGTGGGAAAGAATGGTGAGGGCCGTCAAGGAAGCACTATACGTCACATTGAAGGAAGTCCATCCATCCGACGAGACCCTGGCCACGCTACTCGTGGAAGTGGAAAATACGGTGAACTCCAGGCCACTCACGCATGTCAACGTGTCACCAGATGAGCCCGAAGCCCTCACGCCTAACCATATTTTGATCGGCCCTAACCCACATGTACCCTCACCGGGTAATTTCACCGCAGCGGACGTCACAGCACGGCACCAATGGCGGCGCGCCCAGGCACTCGCTGACGTCTTTTGGCGAAGATGGGTACGTGAATACCTGCCGCTCCTTCAAAACCGGCGGGAGCCCTACGGCAGCGGTACCCCACCCAAAGTTGGAGACGTTGTCGTGATCTGCGACCCTAACCTCCCACGCAACACCTGGCCTAAGGGAAGGGTGACGCAGGTGTTGCCAGGCAAAGATGGAGAGATACGAGTTGTAGACGTCATGACCAGAGGACTCGTACTCCGAAGACCAACGAAGCGCATCGTCGTGCTCCCCACGGAGTCGCCTGATGGCGACGGCGGGAGAAGTGTGCACGACGACGGTATCAAAACATAGCGGCGGCGCCGTCGTTACTTACCTATCTTTGCGTATTATAAAACCTGTATAAACCTGTTAGTAGGACGACGGTGCCGCGGGGCCGACACGAACGAACCTGTTTTCGTGGCTCGGTCGCTTCGCGCATCGCCATTGGTCAACAAAAACAAATATGGCCACTCCACGCCCCCCGCGTGTCAGCGTGTATAAAAGGGCCGACCCTGGCGATGCGCGTGGCAGTCGTCAGTCAAAAAAGTTATGAGTCATAGTGTCACTACGTATGTAAAAGTTTTGAATAATACACCATTTAAGTTACGACGTACGAGTTTTTATTAATATACAGTCCATTCGCTACACTAGTTAAATAATATTATGCCATATGTTTTTTTTTTCTTTTTTTAAATTATATACTATTTCTACATATTACTTTTTCACTTACGGAAACAACTTCCACTAATAAAATAAGTCTTGACGTATCTACTATGCTAATAGAGGAGCTCGTGGCTAGATAATAACAGCCGCACAGGTCAATCTTCAAGTTTAAGCAACGCTTGCCAAGGTTGGTCTGTGGATGGGTGACCATCTTAACATAACGTTTAAGCCGTAGGTCCCGGCTGTCATTTGTAGGTCTTTGGCAGTCGTTACGGATAGTCAGAAACCAGTAAATCGATTCAATAAAATGAAGTACCGTGTTACCCCAGTTAATGGGTTGTGGAGGTCTGGTAGGCAGCCGCTCCTCGTAAAATACTGGTATTTAGCTGAATCCGACTTGATTGGAAGCCAACCCCAATTAAAGTTGGGAAAAGGCCAGGCAGATGACGATGATGATCTACTATACTAATAAGTCATTAACTTATGATTATCTTATTATAGTACGTCTAGTAAAACTAAAAAAGAGGAGGTTTATATGTATCATAATCTAATAATATATGTATAGATAAACCAATTTCTCTGTTTATATTGTAAATGACTACCCTACATATCCTACGCTACCCTACCCTACATATCCTACGCTACCCTACCCTACCTTCCCTACACTACCCTATACTACCCTACACTACCCTACTCTACCCTACGCTACACTACACTACCCCACACTACCCTACACTACCCTACACTACCCTACACTACCCTACACTACCCTACACTACCCTACACGACCCTACACTACACTACCCTACACTACACTACCCTACACTACCCTACACTACACTACCCTACACTACCCTACTTTACCCAATTTTTTTTTTTTTTTTAGATTTAAACTATCCTATCTCTCAAGTTGGATCGAACTGCACACGGTGTGCGAATTTTATTATAATCGGTTAAGTGGTTTAGGAGTCAATTGAGGACAAACATTGGGACACGAGATTTATATATCGAGGGTATAGTGCTCAAACCCAATAAGTACGAAATTGACACTTTTGAGATATTCAATATTTAAGTTTTATGGGCAAAAATACCTATGTTATTCAAATAATATCATTATAATGAGTATTTATGGTAAAAGTGGATACGTTGAATTAGTGTAAAACAGTATTATTAAGTTTCTGAGGTAGTCCATTTTGTCGTAATAAAAATATAAGTTACAAAGGGTACCGACTTATTGGGTTTTAGATCTAGAGAAATTAAACATGTTATGTACTTTACCTATTTCGAGGAGCTCGTGGCTAGATAATAACAGCCGCACGGATTAACCTTCAAGGTTAAGCAACGCTTGCCAAGGTTGGTCTGTGGATGGGTGACCATTTTAACACGGCGAGTTTCCTTCATGCCTTGGAAAACACGTTAAGCCGTAGGTCCCGGCTGCCATTTGTAGATCTTTGGCAGTCGTTACGGATAGTCAGAAGCCAGTAAATCTGACTCCAGTCTTGCCATGAAGTACCGTGTTACCCCAGTTAATGGGTTGTGGAGGTCTGGTTTGGTAGGCAGCCGCTCCTCGTAAAACACTGGTATTCAGCTAAATCCGGCTTAACTGGAAGCCGACCCCAATATAGTTGGGAAAAGGCTAGGTAGATGGTGATGTACTTAACCTATTTCACCGAAATTCATTTTTAATAGTTGGACATACTTCATACTTTACACGTCAGGCAAATATACACCAAAAATACTTGGTAAATGAACAAGGTATTTAAACGACAAAAACGCACAATTAATGTAAGCATGCTCTCGCAAATTTTTTATGAGTGCTGTTGTAAACAAGTACGACGTTTGTAGTTTTTGAATTCGTCTACGATCTTGCGCTATCAGTACACGTTATCCAGCTGAAGGTTGGTGTCCCGATTTTTTTCTTTTATTGTCTTCTACCAAAATTGTGTAGTTAACTCTGCAGAGAAATGTTATCGGAGCTAAAATTCTTATGGAAAGTAACTCTGTCAAAAGTCTCGCAGTCCTAGCAGACATCAGCCGTAGAGGGCCTAATCATTTGCTGACTTCACTTGGAGTCACGCCGTTGACTTGGGCTTGCTTTCACTCGACGGCTCGATGGCACCATCACAAGCCCGTGCTTGCGTGCTTGGGAATCTCCCTAAAGCTTGACACCCGGAGCATCACGAAGCGAGAGGATATCCTATCCCTCATATTTACAGCTACCTCCTTCGATCGCATTAGTGATTCATTGAATGAGACGACAGGATGACATTTTTTCCGCCTTTGTTCCAGGGTCCCAGGTTTTCCTTTCAGAAGCTAACCTGTGGCTCCAGAGGCTTCGATCCTGGTGTGCACACAGCTGTACAGTTTTGCTGACATCTCTTTGAGGCGCGTGCCGATGACGACTTGGGCTCGGTTCGGATTATTACCGGACTGCCGGACGGCAGTGGCGAAGTGTGGGTTTTCTTAATAGGTAATCCGGACCAAAAAAAGCTTACCTTGCTCGAGTGTGATGCGTGAATTCCAGTAACTATAGCTGTGGCCCTGTGGCTGACTTCAAAATCTTGTACTCATTAATTGGCTTTTGCTCACTGGGGTTGAATTTGAGAAGCATGTTGCTATGAAATGTGATGAAATTAGGATAGAAAATACCCTCCTCTATATCTATCATGCATGTATTGAAAATAACATATAAGTAAATAAAAACCATCCAAAGCCACAACTTTCTAAAAAAATACATATATAAAGTGCAACTTTAATTTTTACAACTTTTACGCTTAAGATACGCCTTCTTACATGCTAAATCAAACAAAACCATGCATGCATGCAAATAGTAATTATGATCTAATGCGAGAATCGAATTCGCAATATTTCGCGCAACGGTGAATTATATAATTACACTAGTTTACAAATTTTTGTTTTTTCTCTTACCCATTCCCAAATTTATACCAAACCTGTTGTGTCTAGTGTTCTTATCACGAAATTGTATATAAAATATTTTTATCACGTCAAGTTTTTTAATTATACAAGAAGTTTTTGAAACCACAATTTTGGGGCGTATCGAGTGCATCAAACGGTATAGTTGTGTTTAATTAGCAAAATTAGTTACAAAAGAATTGTTAAAATGTCCTCAAGAAAGTGTTAATTTAATTCGAATAACTTTTGCTATGTTTGTGGTAAGTTATTTTGAAAAAACACGACGACATCGACTAGAGAAGGAGTAAAACAGGCGTATTTTCAATACTTCCAAATTCTCGTAACAAACATTGAAAATATTGGTTTCTGAAGTAATATGTATAAATATAGAAGCATATTAACTAACTGGGCTGCAGTGAATAATATAAACTTGCGTTTCATGCCCGTCATTGCTTGCAGTTTAAGTACAGAAAATAACTCAGAGCCCATGGACTTGTTCATGAAATTTTGCATATTTAAAAACCGCCTGTCCCAAACTCTCTCATACTGAACTTAAAGAAGGAGTCCTTGTAAGCCCCCAAATTAAAAAAAAATTGAATAATAACAATTTTGATTGCCACTTATTTAGTGTTGAAAAAGATGCCAGAACCAGTAGCTTTGCTTTCTTGGGCAACAATAAAACTGAGGAATATGAATAAATTGTATCTTATTTATTGATTAAATATTTCAAAATGAGTGTACACATGTCATTGAAAATTTATTTTTTACATTCATACTTGAATATTTTTCCTAAATACCTGGGAAGCATGAGTGATGAAAATAGCGAACATTTTCATCAAAATTCAAAGTTATGAAGAGAGGTTTCAAGATTTGTAGGATAAAAATATGTTAGGCGATTACTATAGGGGTACCAAAAAAGAAACTGACACTAATTAGTATGAAAGTTGTGCCAGTTATTATTTTTTTAAGTAGCGTCTATGTAAGAAAATCGAAATATAAAAATATTAATATTTTTAAAACTTGACGCGCTAATTTTTTTTTTGCTTCCATATCCAACTAAGGGTTAAATACCCTATCCATTTTCATTGGTTTCATGTATGGGTATAAAATCTTGTAAACTAGTGTTATTATTGTGACAATACTCAGGTCGTTAAAACTATATGAAAAAGATAAAATAAAATATGTATCTACTTTTACTATTACATATTTATCATAGTTTTTATTAGTTTTTAATATTATAATATTACGTATTTCATAATTAAGTATAAACCACTTTATCGATAAAACCTCTGTTTGAAGTATCGCTTATTTATTTATTGTGTAGACCTACCAGAGTGTTGTCTTTTTAACACTGAGGTTGACTGGTAGAGAATGCCCTGATGTATTAAGTCCGCCTATGCACCATCACTGTACAAAGAAACTGCTGACGTTTGCGTCATCTGATAATTCTGCTTATTTTTGTGATAACATCAATCGGTTTCATCCCCGTTCCAGGCCAATAGATGGTGCTAGCAGCGACTTTGCAAGATATTTACATGGATCTTCTTTTATTCCTAATAAATGACGTTAAAAGCGTATATACTTTTGTACTGCTACTAATACGAGTAATTATCTGTGATATTATTTTACAAAACGAAATTTTAAAAAGTCGAGTGCTTAACCTCTGCAATTTAATACAGCGCCATCTACTAGTATAGATATTAATTGTCCATTTCAATCATCTTCGAAAATTTGAAATAAGTGCCCATTTTTCCATAATTATGTGTGTATAGGAGTTGATCATAAATAAAACATAATAAAGTGAAAAAATAAATAAATGGAAAATCATATTTCATACTCTTCAACAACGGATTAATACATGTCACGCCATCTAGTGAAATGTATTTGAACCCCCGTGGTTTGAGGCCCCGTGATTTGATATTGATAACTACTTTTCTACATAGTTATACTCTACAGCTATTTGTCTTTTTTTTGCTATCAAATTTTCGCAATATTAACAAAATCACTGCTTAAATAACTACTTTCTAATAAAACTACAAACTAAAACCATTATAATTATTATTCTTACCATACCTATTCAAGTACGATTACCAAACAATACAACTGAACTGATCTTCTGTTTGCTGCACTATCACTACGCAAAACTATCACTAGTTTACATATAAACCAATTTCAACCATAAAACTATAAGATTCTAAATTATGATACGAATATATCAAATAAAATGCAAATGAACAGGTGAAATATGACACATGAATAAGCGCGAACCAAATCTGTCAAACTAAATGCTAATTAAATTAAGAAATTCAGTATCATTCCATCTCGTTCTAGCGGACGCATTTTATGATTTAACTTGATAAATACCGGGTTGCCTGCAAACGCTATTTAGCCGTATTATACTGGCTTGTCGCTTGTATAACACCGCTAGATGTCGCTAGAAACTATGAATTAAAATGTATGACATTCCCGTTTATAAGACCGGGTTACAGACCTGTTTTGCGTAAGTTGTGAGTGATTGCTCCGAAAAAACTTGCAGGCGTTTATTTATTGTTGATTGTTATTTTCACAAGCAAGTATTATGCAGTTATAAGATTTGATTAATACATAATTAATTTGTTAAGTTTTGTTGTTGTGTTTGTAAAGGAAAGCCGGCAGGAATGGAGTTGTTTACAGGCCGCGCTACTGCCGGACGGCTAGCTACCCATTGCTCGCCGTCCGCAAGCCCGCTATGCTGATTGGAAATCGGGATTGGAATTCTGGCGGCGGGGGCAGGAGGGCCTTCCCACTCGCGTGTGGCTGCCTTCTTCACCAGCATTACGGCTTCGCAGAAGAAGGCGACCGCCTGCTACTCCTTCTCGCTCCGGAACATGGCCTGTACCAGAAAACCAGTGCGAGAAGTAGCTGCCGCCGATCGCCTTCACGAGGATGCGGCGGTGCTCCGCCCAAGCAGTTCCACCGTGTCCTCCGAACGATCCACACGGTGGTGACACCCAGATGTTTCTTCCGCTTAAATCTGATGCAGGAACCTTCCGAACTTACCATGCCCGGTAAGGACTTGCGTCATAAGGAAGGTGAGGACGCCATGACGTCTTTCCAACCACTCTTCAAAGCGGGGACTTACCGCCATAATGATAGCATGCCCAATAGATTAACCTAAGCTTTCACTAGGGTTAAGCAGAAACGCCAACTGCTACGGCCCTTGCAAAATACTCCTTCTGCTCATTGACGTTCGTACATCTGGTCGTAATACATTACGAGTACACAACATGTTTCCTCTTGGTCATTTGTGTTTTTTCTTTTAAATGGTTTTTATGAAAGTTAAATAAAAAATTTCGATGCTTTCGGAATTAATTACAAGCACAGATTGATAGTACTCTTTTCGAACTTAACGCGGACAAAGTCGCGGGTAACAGCTAGTACCGTACCATATAACTAAACATAACTTATTACTTTTTAAATATAATCGAACAATAAAACCCGACAAATACATTTGTTTTGATTTAGCTTTTGGTTTTTGTGGTTTTTTTTATCTACGTATTTAAAGGTAAAACCCGATAAATACAGATAGTGACTGTTGCCTCGAAGCCGTTGACTGATTTTAGTTGAAATTATTGAACACTCAATGCCAATAATAGGCTTTATGTGGTTTAAGCGTGAAATAAAAATATGATGTAACAAGATAACACGCTTTATAGGGTACCAGTTTTTAAGTATTGGCTAAACACGTTGAATTTATTGGGTTGTTACCTAACGTAATTTTGTTTCTATTGCGAATTCCACTTATTGGATTAGACCATTGAAAAGAGCGTCAAAAATGCATTAAGATGCACTAATAAAACGATTTTTGATTTTTCGACACTTATTGGGTTTGAACACTATACCCTCGATATATTAAGATGTATAATGATTGTAAACGCATAATTTTTTTAAAAGAAACACCATGGAGTTTTTTGCCGGTTCTTATCCATCGGAAATGATCAATTGGAACAGTGCACTAGCCTTCTGACGTTTTATAAGTGCCCATGTAGGCCTATGTGAAATAAAAACCATTTTGATTTTTGATTTGATTAAAAAAAATATACTATACTAAAATATACTAAAATCATATAATATACTAAAATCACCAATTGTTTACCGGTCTTTGAAGTTTGCAACTTCAAAGACCGGTACCAACAACAAAAAAATATTTCCACAGAAATATAATAATTTCGCGACTCCATACTGACTTTGTTCAAGTTTTGAAATTTGATATCTGTCTAGTAAATAAGTAGAATAAGCACCATTGTTATCACTTTATTTTAAACCTTGTTGCTAACTTATTAGATTTAATTTTTGAATAAATGAATTTTGACCTCATTTAAAAGTGAGGTTTGAATTTGGAATGCCCGTTTTTTCATTTATTTATTTTACTTACTATCTAAGACAGAAGGTATTAAATACAAATATAATTCAAACTTCATTAAAGTTTATGACAGTGTCTTAAGGCTTATAATTAACTGAAGTTAATAAATGTTTGAAACATTTTTCTCGAATAAATATAAATTTTTACGGTAGCGTTTTGGGCCACATACGTGACATGATTTTGTTCTCAATCCTTCATCTAGTACATTGTTGATCGAAGTTACCAGTAAACTAAAGTCTGTTTTTTAATATCTGAGACTAAAATGACACTATGTTGGTTGTCACACTTATCACAACACAAAACAACTGGCAACATTATTATTGAAAGTTTCACATTTGACTGTGTCAATTCAGTCTCAGGGATTAAAAAACAGACCTTATTTCTTGTGACTTCTACTGGCTTCACTCTGCATGTTAGTGGGACTTGAGTTGCCCCACTAACAATACTAAAGATTCTCTGTCCCACTGAGAGACCCACTCAGAAACGTATAGAACATGACACAATGCACAGAACACAAAGACATTGATAAGTGCAAGGGAATTAACTGTATGAAATAACGGCATTAAGTCTGCTTCAGTACTTCTAGGGGCATAAAGTACATATGTAAGCTCCTTTAACCTTTCGGGTAACGTAATTTGTGACATAATAGAAAGACAATAGGTGTGCGAATGCCGATATTTGCTCTGGGCTCAACAGATTAATGTATTCAAAGTACAAGTTGCCCGACATATAGTCGAAAAATATGAACAACACCTACTCCACTAGCAGCCAACTACTAACTAGCTAACAACTACTGCTTCCTCTGAATGCATTATACAAGTATTTCGAACAACAATGTATGTATTGAGCAAAGATATTAATAATAATAAGCATGTAGCATGTTGTCATGTAAGTGGCTGTCGTCTTTTATGAAGAAATAAATTCTTTAGACACAATATAAGTCCGGTATAAATGTATTTTTTTTAAGTTTTGAGTGATATATGTACTCAAACAACATTATACTCTTTTTTATCGTGTTTGTTAGTATAAGTTTTCTATTACCTTATCTATGTCTAGCCGTAATTGGCTCAATGGCTGTCGGTTCTCCAACGATTCAGTAAATGAATAAATAAAATAAACTTACCGGGTTATCAGTCAGTCTCTCATACAGTTCATGCAAGTCTTTGTTTACCACTACGTACATGCGAACGTTCTCCGCTAAACACAGCCTACACATTGGTAACTTTTCCATGTTTTCACTAAAAACGTAAATCTATCAATTAAAGTTGTATAATTAAATTTTCAATGTGGTTTTACTTATTTGCTGATTTGTAAACAATCCTGATATTTGTTGAACTGTGCTAAATATAGATCATACACATTGCCTGTCATAATGACACTGTAGTGATGTGCTGCATATAGCTAGTATCGAGTCACGATATTTTTTTGGTTTCGACTCGCTTAGTCGAAACTAATTTATTTCATGGACTTAATATTTACTTATTTTAATTAGAGTATTAAAAAATACTTAGGAAGAATCGAATTTGGACACGCTGACTTGATTCTATTACGCGAGTCTGACTCGAGCGAGTCTAGTATTTGAGTAAGATTTACTCACTCGTACTTGTGTTTTTGACGAAATAAGTTCTTATAATGAACTCTAAAAACGTGAATAATGCGTTAACGAGTATGGTATGCATTTGTTTTCAACGGTTTCAAGTCGATGAAAATAAAGGTTTCAAGGGTATTTATCTAGTTGATATTGTACTAAACCTAAAAGAAATGCCGTGCTGCCTATTTTTTCCTTTTTGTTTCAAAATCAATAATGGACACGAGTTCCAGACTTGAATTTATAGATTACACTTCTAGACTAAGATCCTGGACTCGAGTCATCATTTGAATGCTAAACATAGAACTCGGCTACTAGAATCGAATGGTGTAAGAGTATCAATCAATCATAAATAAATCGATTAGAGTCCTCTCCATCGACGAAAACAACGAGTCACATCACTATGAAATGGATTTTTTTCCAAGTCCCTGGAGCAGGCTAAGATCTTATACCATACCGCCTCTTCTTCAGTAGTACCTACCTATTTATTTGGTACATTAAAATAAAGGATCTTTCTTTCGATCGGACGACACAGTGAGTGAAACACAATATTGAATTTCTCTGTAAGAATTTCCTGTATCAAACTGAACGTATATATTTTACATTTTTGCTCACGTCATGACGTCACACATTTTCTTCGACGTCAGATAGGTATTATTTTTTATAGTGAAAGTTACCCCAAGGGAACTTAAGTACTCCCGCGATAGAAAGTAGGTATCCTATGTGTTATTCCAGGCCATAATTTACTCGTGTGCCAAGTTTCATTGAAATCCGTTAAACAATAACCAATACCTACAGTTCGTCCGTTATAAGTTGGCGAGTGTGAAGTTAGGCTCTGTATTATTATTATTTAATTAATTAATTTAATTATTATATATTTATTTTTTAAAACCTTTATTTTTCTACGATATTTCAAGCGCCAAAATTCGCAGAGCCTAACTTCACACTCGCCAACTTATAACGGACGAATTGTAGGGGAGAGTGGGTCACGGTGGATCACTTTTTTTCTTATGACCTGCAGGTCCAAAATTTATTGTTAAATAATTAATTTCTGAAATTTAATTATAACAGGAGTATCTAATCTTTATAAAAGCTTTTATAGCCCAATTTTATCTACATTTTCAAGATAAAAGCAGTTTAAATAAAAATGGAAAACGATCCACTGAGACCCAGGATTGGGTTACTTTGGATCAACACATGGGCGACAGTGGATCAATTGGGGTACACTGGATCTATAGAAAAAAAAAACACATAAAAAACAACGATTTCCATAGTAATATTTATTTACTTGTACTATTATAATTATGATAAAAGACTGCCTGTCTTTTATCATAATTATAATCAAAACAGTCTTATAAAATATCAACAAAAGTCAAATTGAAATAAACTAAGAACAATTACAGTTTAAAAGAAAATATTAACGTTATGGCGGTTGAAAGAAGTTGCTTTACTCAAGTTGCAACCCTCAGGAGTTCGTAAGGATAATCGATTATAATTATCTTTTTTTCTAAGATTATCTATAGATACTCAATACCAGCAAGCTTAGTTTCATGCCATTTATCTGGTACTTTTATATTATTCAACAAGGGCGTCGCCAGCTTATGGCAACCCCCCCCTTTGCAATGGGGCAATATTATGAATGATAAAAAATATGAACGCCGAGAGCATGAAGCATTACACTTTGGAAGTCTTTGCCTCGATGACGATTTTATTTTCAAGTGGGGAATCATCAGAATGACTTCTCCCGCTTTTGGGCGGAGCGGGAGGGCGTGTCAGACTCTTACTGACTAAACACCACCCCGTTCCTTCGTTGCCTTCAATCTGGGAGGACACGGGCTCACCTTTCAGAATGTCCGTGTTCCCCAGAGGCTTCAGCCCTACCTGGCCCCTACAGTTTGCTGACATCTTCCTGAGGCGCGCGTAGAATAGAACGCGTCTTTGACGACTGGGCTTGCTCCGGGTTATTACCGGACTGCCGGATGGCGAGCAACTCAGTGCTCGCCGTCCGCAAGTCCGCGCCTACGGTGCACAATGTGGGATTTGACCTTAGTTGCGGACATCCAGTTTTATGCGTTTTTCTGAGAGATTACATTGAAACTAAACTCCAATTAAAACTCCCATTGATGTATCTGTCATAGTTTTGTAGAAATTCAGAAAACAATGAAAAATCCATAGAAACCATAGAAACAATTTTTCTACTTTCTTTTGTTTTTTTTTTTACTAAATATTTATTGGTTTGATAGCAAATGTACTTTATGAACCAACCAATCCATCAAAACCTAAAATATTGCGCTATTCTAGGCAAAACAATAGTTTTTCTATGATTTCATTTTAATTTTTTATCTAGTCACTATTTACATGGTCGCGTTTTTTTTTCAGTGTCAATATGTTAACTACATTAATTACTACTATCATAAAAAAAACCAGATGCGACAGACACACGATAACAGAAATATTGAATTTTAAAATTTTATATTAGGGTTGCCACTGACAAGCGCCTACTATTTTATAACATGCAATATTTCAAACAAGCTTTCTTAGCATTACTTAGTAGGCGTTTAAGTCGTGTGAAAAACAAATTTAGATAAGTTAGCCGCGTAATGTAATAGTATGTACTTATGTCTGAAGCATTATTAATATTTTCTGATTTCAGTTTTTTCCCTTAAAAATGCGTTTATGTGTTTATTTTAAGCAATGAATAATAGTGTAAATTCTACATATTATATATTTCTAGACATCTAAACATAAAGAGTTAAAAAATAACTCTTGCGTCTTCTTATCGTGTGATGGAATGGTCCATCTAGTGTCAAGAGTTGGTGCCGCCTTTTAAGGCCTCTGTCATAGCTCAAGTTATCTTTGATGAAGGATTCTATGTGGCATTGGGAAGGGGTCCGCCCTCGTCAGGTAAGTGCTAAAACCCAATGACTATACATAGTATCTGGAGAAGCGGGGGTGAGGTGTCATGTCTGCGGCCTACCCAAATGTCCCTTCTTTGGCATTGATCGTCAAATCGTTGAGCTCCGTAGTTTTCCTAAGTTAAGCTATACGAATACTGACAAATGCTTGCACTGACTGGACAGGTCCACTCAAATCTGTATGTTTCTTTCCTCAAAAGACCATCTCAGACACTAATCTGCATTGTTCTCATATGATTTGACTATTACATGTTTGCAAAATGAACTTTAAAAGAGACTTTGACCCCTGAGTTTGTTTCGGTGTTTCTTCTCAGGGTAGGCAGCTAGCCCATTGGCCGTTATGAAAAAACAATTAAAACCCAAAAGAAACTACTTAGTTAAAGACTAAAATAAAACACGTTACATCGCATTTAACAAGTAACGAACGTAAAATAAAATTCAAACATTTATATTTGTGATTCACTTTGGCATAAAACAAGTTTAAAAAACACGTAAAAAATAGGTTTGTAACTTACTTACTGACCAACGTGTGAAAGAGCTTCGTCCCGCTAAGGCAACGCCACAGTGACTGGTGCGGTGGAGAGGGGTATGGATGAGCGTTCACCACGCGTTGCCTTGTGTGCGTAAGCGTCATACATACCGCGTTATAATAACTAATCCACTGTACCCCGTGATCCACCGTTACCCACTCTCCCCTACACTTCATAATTACAATCTCGCGTAACGAAAGTTTGTCAGTAATTAAGTGTAAGTTTGTTACGTCTTCACGCTCAAACGGTAGAACGGATTTAAATGAAACTTGGTATACGAGTATTCCTTATCCAGGAATAACATAGAATAGTTTTTATCCCGGGAGTTTGTTCCCTTGGTGTAATTTTTTACAATAAAAAAATAAATCGGAAATCGGAAAAAAAATTGACTATTTAGTATAAATATATAGGTACCTACGTTAAATTAGTTTTGTTACACAAAAACATTCTACAGCCTCAAATGCATTACTCACTGTCCGTACGGTTTCACCCACGTCCTTGGTTACTACTCCACTCCTATTAGTTGTAGCGTAATGGTCTACATTCTATTATTATAGCTTTCCTCGATAGATGGGCTACCTATCTAATATTGAAAGAATGTTTAAATTCGTACTCATAGGTCCTGAGATACTAATTGAACAGAAGTAATCCTTAGTTTTTTTTTTGCGAGATCAAAATCACAATTTTGAAATACCTAGGTAAACTTTTTATGCTTGTTATTAGCTACCCATTACAGTTTTTCTTTTTAAAATCCATCCACAGTCAAAAAAGTTCTGGGTAAAAACCCAGGACCACCACCTTACCAGTCGTTCTTGTTTCTTCGCCACGGCCGCCCCTGTGATTATTAATTTAGTAAGCGCCCAAATTCAAAACACAATTAAATGAAAGAAAATCGAATGTCATTCGTCTTATTATTGGCGAGGAGTTTTGTTTTGGAGCAAGGGCGTCGCCAGCTTATGACGAAGGGGGCCTATATTATGGACGATAAAAAATATGAACGCCGAGAGCATGAAGCATTACTTGTTGGAAGTCTTTGCCTAGATGACGATTTTTTTTCAAGTGGGAAATCTTCAGAATGACTTCTCCCACTCTTGGGCGGAATGGAAGGGCATGTCAGACTCTCTCTGACTAAACCCCACCCCGTTCCTTCGTTGCCTTAGATCTAGGAGGACACGAGCTCACCTTTCGGAATTTCCATGTTCCCCAAAGGCTTTGACCCTACCTAGCCCCTACAGTTTGCTGACATCTCCTTGTGGTGCGCGTAGAACAGAATGCGCCTTTGACGAATGGGGTGGGTCTGGGTTATTACCGGCCTGCCGAATGGCGAGCTACCCAGTGCTCGCCGTCCGCAAGCCTGCGCTTACGGTGCTCGGAAACTGGGATCGGGATCTCGGCGGCGTGTGGGCCGTTCCCTCACGCGTTGGGGTCGGCAGCCTCCTTCGCTAGCATTTAGGGCTTGCAATCCGGATATCCGGATATCCGTATTATCCGGATATCCGCCGATTTTCAAATCCGGATTTTACTGGACTTACTATCCGGATTTTACTGATATTTGTCGTTCCCCCCAAAAAGTGTTTTAGTTTACGCCGTGCGTCGCATACATCAGCTCTTTACTGTCTCCCGCGCGCTGTCCTTCCCCGCAACACCCGCGCCGCCCGCGGCCGAGCTGCACACGCGTTTGTCTGGCAGACTACCGCTACTGCCAATTGTTGTATTATAAATTTGATTTGTACTATTGTTGCCTACCTAATAACTGAGTTGATTTTATAAGAAAAGTGATGTTATTATTTTTAAATAGGTTTATATGATCTCATTGATCTTATATGATTGCAATTTTGTGAATTTATCACAAAATTGCAATCATTTCTATCATTTTTATCAAATTCAATATCAAATTGCAATAATTTTTATTTCATTAGAATTGTTTTTGGTTTCAAAAGATACAAATTATTTGTATATATGGATGTTAATTGTATAATTTTAGAAAGTGAACATGTAATGTTCAAATTTTCGAGATTGTGCTTTGCTTAATATTTTATTATAAAAGGTTATTTGTTTACTCTGAAATATTTTGTTCATTTTTAATTTATTATAATTTGATTCATACTACCTACTTACATTAAGAATTTGAGAGTTTTGAGACTATGGAAAGTGATATTTTTATTTGTTTTAAGTAGGTTGAGAAAGGCCGAAACACATTATTAAAACGCCACGCGACGCAACGTGTCGACACCCGATATGGACCGTGCATATTACTAACACGCGACGCCACGACACACTAGCAATTTCTGAATACAGTTAGCTAACAGCAGTGGAAGTGTATGGTTATGTACTATGGATTTAATAAATAACGAGTCAAATGAAGACTTTGAAGAAGATTTCTCACAGTATATCCCTGTATATAGCTAAACTCATCGCATATAGAACTGGATATCGTTTTACCAACTCAAATCCCTGTATATAGCTAAACTCATGGCATATAGAACTGGATATCGTTTTACCAACAAAATTTTTTTTTTCGTCGATCATTTCGCTCAATAAATGGATATTAATATTAAATTAGCGTAAAGTCATAATTTCTGTGACAGTTCTAGAACGACTGAGTTGAACTGACGCGTGGCGTCGGGTGTTGTCTAGAAACATACCGCGCGCTCCGCGTCGGATGGCGTGTTTACCCCCACCATGGGCAACACACCGATCTGGCACGTCTGGATCAGGTGGCGTGTGCGCGCATGGCGTCGCGTCGGGTGTTCATAGTGTGATTCTGGTCTATAGAAAACAATACATTTGATTCGACTCAACACGCAACGCGTTTCGTCAGGTCGCGTGGCGTTTTAATAATGTGTTTCTGCCATTAGGATCTTGTGATTAGTGATAAATGTAAGATCTCCTTTTTAATTTGAATTGTTTTTGTTTACTGACACTGATACTACACAAATACTATTAAAGGTCATTGGGCGTATCTAACCCGCTTTGCGAAGAGTGGTAATTAAAACTAAGTTAGTTTTAAACTAAGGGGAATAATATGACCTTTCATTGTATATAATAATTTATTTAAAAATCGATGGAGAAAAATGTACAGGATCGTTTGAAAAAATAAAAAACAAACGGTTTCAGAGGATTTGATTCCATCATTAAAGGCATAAAAGAATTTCGATAGCATACAGCATGGTGCACTGATGAGCCGATATTTAGAGGCATGTATACGCTGTCTCTTTCGCACATTAGTTAGGCCAAACTAGTTTTGTTGCACTCGCGCACTGACTCACCGCCCTCTGCGCAGTCTTTCGTTAGCTATCAGGAAGCAACAGACGCACTTGCTGCCTTCTTAAATGATCTTATGCTTGATTTGGATCAAATTGAATTAAAATATTTTAATGAACTAGCATTTTATTCATATTCCTCATATCAGTTTATAACACTTGAATTTTTCAAGATTCCCGTGGCTCACAGCTCACAGTAATGTGACTAATGCCATAGTAAATCCGAGCCTTATATCATTACACTCATCTAATTTCATTTGTGTCCGCCATGGGTATGGTTTCCATACTAACGTGCCCGATGACCTTTGTGTCCATTCTACAAATTATTTGTGCAGTATTGTTGTTATAATGTATAATTTAGAAAAATTAATAATTTTTTTATGAGATTGTTACTTAAAACATTGATATAGTTTCTTATTACTTAGTCATTTAACTCAACAGACGGATTAAAACCTGTTACAAAGGCTTAACAGTTTTATTTATAAAAATATCCGTATTATCCGGATAGTAAAAATGTTAATATCCGTATTATCCGGATAGTAAAAATGAGCGGATATTGCAAACCCTACTAGCATTACTGCTTCGCAAAAGGAGGCGACCGCCACCGCTTCTGGCTCCGGACCATGGCCTGTACCAGGGCCCGGCGCGAGAAGTCGCCACCGCCGATAGCCTCCACGGGGACACGGCGGTTCTCCGCCCAAATGGCACACCTCTAACCTCTGCTTCACCGTGTCCTACAAGTAGTAAAATAAAAATTGGTTAACAATGTTTTATTAGGGAAAAAAAAATCACTTTCCACTTTACATATAGGGGGGCTACCCCTACATGTAAAGTGGAAAGTGATTTTTTTTCAATTTCTACCCTAACGTGTGATATTGTTGGATAGGTATTAAAAAATGAATAGGGGTTTACTAAAATCATTTTTGATAATATTAATAATTTCAGAAATAATCGCTCCAAAAGTAAAAAACAATGTGTCCCCCCCCCCTCTAACTTTTGAACCATAAATTAAGAAAATATGAAAAAAATCTGGAAAGTAGACGTTTATGAAGACTTTCTAGAAAAATTATTTTGAACTTGATGAGACGAACAGTTTTTAAAAAGTTGGACACTTATTGTGACGGACTGGAAACTACGGAACCCTACACTGAGCGTGGCCCGACACGCTCCTGGCCGGTTTTTTTTGTATAATTTTTATATTGGAATATGTTTATCTTTTCTATTGAAAAATTAAACGTGACACATGTAGTGTACGAGAGATACATCCTAGAACCGCAAACGAATCGACAGAATTCGTGGCGCAGTGAAATTTTGAGAATTTTTGTCAAAAGAAACTTAAAAGTAGGTTCAAAAAAACTTCGCCTAAGATAATCATCGCTTAAATGGTTCTAAATTGTAAATTATCTTCGCCTTAAAGCTTTGCACGTATAACACGAATTATTTCAATAAGTTACAAATTGACGAACTTTTGGTGTACAAACTTGAACTATTATAATCAGACGTGATTAACAGTAATATTTCCGAGGTAATTAATTAATGACAAGAGAATTAAGGGAAGTGCGTCTAAAAAGGGCCAGTTCCAAATAAGGTCCATCTTTTCAAACTGCCCGCGTTTAATTCATGAATCCCCGACCGGTCCTATGAGACCGCGGTGTTATTGTTTTACTATTGTGTCTCGTTTTGTGGGTATGTGATAGGTTAATACTTCAACTAAAGCAAATACGACGCGGCCCCTCCCCAGTAACCAATCACCAAAGCGCACCTACAATGTTAATAAGAAATGGCGCCGGCCATTTTATTATTAACATTAATTAATGTCAAGAGAATTAGTTTAAATAATTATTATGAATATACAATTATCTTAATAGTGTCTCAATAAATTGATAGATGGCGCTCTATTGTAAGTCTCTGAAGATAGGTTTTTTTTTCTGGTAGGGAAATCATCAGAATGACTTCTCCCGCTCTAGGGCGGAGCGGGAGGACGTGTCAGACTCTTACTGACTGAACCCCTACCCCGAGGTTGATTAGCCGGTAGAATTGTAGCAGTAGAGATCGATCGCAGCCACACATGTGCCTAGTTAATAACTGACAAGTAAAAGCTCCACTAATTTGGGCATTGTTCTATCTGATAACTACCAAATCAATCTCCACATAGTGCGCTGCACCGTGACGTGAAATATAAGATAATCATTCTGTACTGAATATCCATCGGAGTAGGAATTCTACTTAGTTATAAAGTAGTAATAATGGCAATTTTACCTAAATTACAGTTGTAAAACACTTTTCGTTTGTTTAAGTCCTCCCGTCCTCCGACAGTAATAATAATAATAATAATAATAATAATCGCCCCCTAAACAACCACACGTCCTGATTGACCATCTAATCACGTGGGGGGCGGACACACGATTGTGAAATTACTGGCGTGGCTAACGTGGCTCTGGAAACCCATTAAAAATGGAGACCCGTTCAATGAAAAAACGTATAGGACCGCTGCCCGGGGGCGATCGCCGGGGCGCACCTGGAGCTGACGCTGGGTGTCACAGCATGCGGACCGTCAGCGGTGAGGAGTTGAGCAGGCGGGCTCCCACCGACAAGGATACTACAGCCGAAACCATTGACGATGATGATAGACTGACAAACAGGACAGACACCCCTGTAGAATCATACACACCTTCTAGAACATCATCACCATCCATATCATCGTCACCTCTCACTAGTAGCTTAATCACAGTTCCACCCACACCGGCCTTGAATGTTGCGCGGGAGGTATCTACCTTCTTACCCGCGTCCACCAAGGCTGGTAAACCAAGAGTTCGCATGAGATGGAGTAAAGAAGTAAATCTGTTCATCATGCGAACCTACTTATATATAACTAAACTAGAAACCGACATGACCACCTACAGACAACAACTGCATGCCATTTTTACCCAAAAATACCCTGAAATCACAGTTACAGAACAAAGGATATCAGACCAAAGAAGAATAATAACTAGGAATAAACTTCTTTCTCAAGAAATTATAGACCAACTAAAAGAAGAAGTACGAACGCAATTACAACAGGAAGACTCAGTCAATTTACCAGGCGATAATATTATCACACAAAACTTAAGTGAACATTCTGTCCCAGAACAAACCCCAGTGCTCACACAATCACAATCCTCATATACCCAATCTCAACCAATCATCCAATCGCAGCCTTATACGCAAACACATACGTCCACTCAAACAGAATATTTAACCCTAACGCTAGAAAACGATATAGAAGCCTTAGTCGTAGGAACCCTTATAACAGACACGTATATCCAAGAAATACACGACAAATTTAGAAGCACAATAGCACAATTCTCTGGCATGAACCCAGCATCTCGACCAAACCTACCCAAACTAAAATACACCCCTAACCTATTTCGTTTAGTTAATTTATTTAATGAAAACATACTACAACAGTTTCTTTCAGACGACGTACATCTCTTAGATATAAATTTACTTATATATTGCACAGCGGTTGTTATATCCGAAGAACTCAATTTTAAAATCACAGACCGTACACAAAATACACATACAAGAAAAAACGTAGAACCAGCGTGGCAACAAAGGTTAGTAAAAGATATTGAAAAGTTAAGAGCAGATTGTGGTAGACTCACACAATATATTAATGGTAGTAGGTCAAATAAAGTAGTAAAGAGAGTTGAGGCTATATTTAGAACCAATTTTACACACACCAGACACGAAAATAGTAATAGAAAGCCAGATGAATTTTTAGACACCCTAAAACAAAAGCTAGCCCTCAAAGTTCATAGACTCAGAAGGTATAAAAAAGCGCAACAACGAAAAAATGATAATGCCATATTTTCCGCAAACGAGAAACAATTTTATAGAAATATTAACAAACCACACATCAATACAAACGATGTTAGCTCTAGCACTAATCCGCCAAATCAATCTACAATACCTACAAAAGAACAATTAGAATCCTATTGGTCTAGTATTTGGGAAGAGCAAATACAACACAACGACGATGCACAATGGATAGAAGAAGAAGGCGCAAAGTGGGGAGACGTTGACGAAATGGAGTTCATAGAAATTACAGAGTCAGACATTACACACATAACCTCTAGATTACACAACTGGAAATCACCGGGAATAGACAAGATACATAATTTCTGGTATAAAAAATTAACTTCACTACATAAACATTTAGCCAAAAATTTAACAGAAATTGTACTAGGACAACAGCACGCACCCGAATTTTTAGCAACAGGAATTACTTACATGTTACCTAAGACTAAAACTGCACCTCAGCCTTCGCAATACAGACCGATAACATGCTTACCCACAATATACAAAATATTAACTTCAGCAATAACAACAAAAATTAACGCACACATTGAACATAATAATATTATAGCAGAGGAACAGAAGGGATGTAGACGGGGCCACATGGGATGCAAAGAACAGCTAATCATTGATTCCACTGTGCATAAACACGCCAGCACAAAAAATAGAAATCTTCATTGCACATATATTGATTACAAAAAAGCTTTTGACAGTGTTCCCCACTCCTGGTTAATAAAAATATTAGAAATTTACAGAATAAACCCAAAAATAATCGAATTTTTACGTCGTATTATGCTGCAGTGGAAAACAACATTACAGATAAATTCCAACCAAAATGTCATTACAACGCGACAGATTTCAATTAAAAAAGGTATCTATCAAGGTGATTCCCTTAGCCCCATGTGGTTCTGCCTCGCCCTAAATCCTTTGTCTCATTTGCTTCAGAAATCTAGGGCCGGATATTGCCTCAAGCATACTACAGAAGAAACAACAATATCACATCTCATTTACATGGACGACATAAAGCTATATGCAAAAACAGACAAAGACATGAAAAAATTAGTAGATATTACAGCAGAATTTAGTAAGGATATTAATATGCAATTTGGTTTAGACAAATGTAAGACACTCCATATTGTGAGAGGCAAGATCCGACCCGGAGACTACGTAGTGAATAACACTGACGCTATAACAGCAATGGAACCGACTGACTTATATAAATATTTAGGCTACGCACAATTAAAAGGACTTGATCACGCTAGAATTAAGAGGTCATTAATTACAGAATACAACAGAAGACTTAATGCCATATGTAAAACCCAACTTTCTAGTAAAAACCTAATTAAAGCTATAAACACATTTGCTATCCCCGTACTAACATACTCATTCGGAGTCATAAAATGGACCAAAACAGATATAGAGCAGTTAGAGCGAACTACACGAACAACACTTACAAAACATAAGAATCTACATCCTAAGTCAGCTATAGAAAGGTTAACCGTCAGACGACAACATGGAGGAAGAGGCCTTATAGATATCCAGCATCTTTGGCGAAAACAGATTAGTCGATTAAAAACATTCTTCTATGCAAAATCCCGCACTAGTCAGATTCATAAAGCCATAGTAACTAATGATCATAACCACACCCCACTTAATCTAAATAGTCAGGACGAGGTAGAGAGTACTATCAATGAAGACCCGCAAACACTAAAAATCGAAAACTGGAAGAAGAAAGTGCTTCACGGTCGTCACCCTCACGACCTAGACCAAACTCATATTAACAAATTAGCGTCCAATAAATGGCTTAAAATAGGAAACTTATTCCCAGAAACTGAAGGGTTTATGATAGCTATCCAAGATCAAATAATTAACACCAAAAATTACAGAAAGTATATAATTAAAGATCCTACAGTAACAAACGATAAATGTCGCAAATGTCACACCCAGCCAGAAACCATTCAGCATATTACTGGCGCCTGCACAACACTCACACAGACCGACTACACGCACAGACATAATCAAGTTGCAAATATAATCCATCAAAAACTAGCTCTCAAATACACACTCATTCAAAACACTAACACTCCATACTATAATTATGTCCCACAAACCATCCTAGAAAATACCACACACAAGCTCTATTACGACCGCGCGATTCTTACGGACAAGACCATTCATTATAATAGGCCCGATATAACATTACAGGATAAAACAAATAAAGTTACGTACCTAATAGACATCGCAGTTCCCAATACACACAACATACAGAAAACCATCTCAGAAAAAATTAGTAAATATGCGGAACTCAAAGATGAAATCATTAGAATCTGGCGTCAAGAAAAAGTATACGTAGTCCCTATAGTTCTTTCCACAACAGGCGTTATCCCGAATCACCTCCTTCACAGTTTAAAATTATTAGACCTTAACGAAACCCTCTACATAACACTGCAAAAGGCTGCGATTTTAAATACATGTAGAATTGTCAGGAAGTTCTTGCAGACAGATGAAGACGTAGATCCTCATCACACGACACATTAAAATCTTACACGCTACATTTACTTGGCTTAGCCCGTAAATGTGGTCGAAACCGGCTAAAAAGCTGAGAAAACCAAAATTACCTGAAAATAATAATCTTTATTTATATAAAAAAATAGATTGTAGTACATTTTACATGTTTTCAGAAAGTGGGTAGTTATAAATTTCTTACAATCAAGTGGGTGACGTACTGTTCTCCTTGCTAAGCTATGTAATAGCCTGTATTAAGAAGTAACAGTGCCTATCCCCTAGAGTTGTATTACTACAATTTTATTTTAACAACTTAAACTTAAGTAAAATGTTTAACAGAACTTATTAGGTACTTTTGTGTGTGTATATGTGTGTGTGAGTGTACGTGTGTTGAGTGTGTCGTGTATTGGTCTATGAATGTGTATGGATGTGTGAATGAGTGTATGTGCGTAAGTAATCGGCAATGAAAGCATGCGTGGCTGTGTAAACGTGTGTGAGTCAATGGGTTGATTAGTGTGTGTCTATGTTTTGGGGTGTGGTACAAGTTACAAACTTGTCATTAAGTTAAATATTTTTCTGTTTCGTCATATGTTTTACTTTGGAGGAATGTGCGAAGAGCCTTTTTACAATTATGATAGGAGAGTCTGTAAATTGGACATTTATTGTTAATTACATTGTAAAGGGACGGACCTAAATAATAAAAGAATCTTTTAGTAAAAGTCAAGTGGGTTTTTGGCGTCGTACATATTATATCTTTTCGGCGTTTGGTCAGTTCAATATAGGGGGTTACGCGGTGTTGCAATAGAATTGATTGTAAAATAAAGTGTTGCCGCACATTGAGGACTTTGCAATTTGTGTATAATTTATTAGTAGGATAGATTATTGGACGGAAGGTAGCCACTTTCAGTATGGCCCGGTGCGCTACTTCCAGTGGTTTGAGGATTGTTTTTGCAGCACCACCCCAGCAGGGAATACAATAAGTAATAATAGATAGGCATAAGGCAAAGTAAACATTACGTATAATAGTAGGATTAGCAATGCTTCTAAGGGTTTTAAATATATATATAAGTTTACGAACTCTGCCAGTGAGGATATTAATATGAGATTTAAATTTAAGATTCTTATCTATGATTATACCTAGGTATTTGATTTCGTCCGTAGAAGATATAGGTGTACATTGGCAAAACATTTGAGTTTGAGAATTACAGGTGTGAGCTTTTACTGATATTGTTTGGTTGGGTTGAGTAGCAGAACTGACCGAATAGGTAATAAACTTTGTTTTTGATATATTAAGTGTAAGCCTGTTTAGAGTAAGCCAGGTCAGCGCTTTGTTGAAGCCATTCTGTGCCTTGTCCTCGAGTTCAGACCATGTGTTAGCGACGAAAGTTATAGCAGTGTCGTCCGCATATGATGTCATCTTAGCATTTGGAATATCTAAATTACATAAGTCGTTTATAAAGACTAGAAATAAGGTGGGACCCAAAATGCTTCCTTGTGGAACGCCACAGCAGATGGGAAGTTCATTGCTACTATGCTGATGAATTTTGACTATCTGGGAGCGATTTGTGAGGTAACTTTGAAAGAGATCAAGTTGCACAGTGGCGTGTATATTTAGTGAGCATGTTTAGTGTCAGTATGAATGTGGCTTGTTAAATGACTCTTTATAATAATAATAATAAATCGTTTATTTGCGTAAATAAGGTACAGAAAGTTGTTACATAAAAATAATTGATCTCTTATTCTGCCTTTAATTTCGGCGTGCAAATATAAAACAGGAATTGATAGTAATTTAATTATTGCTTCAAAATCATGCATTCATTACACATATTTCCCTATCATTAAAATTAAAATTGTTTTATATCATAAATGAAAATTAATAAAAATCACAAATGTCAAAAATACTGTACTCGCTAACAATACTGTAAGCGAGTGTCAAATCATCACAAGTGTCAGTACTAATCACCAATACTGATAATAATTACAAATGTCAAAAGTAACCATGTCAATAATAACAATGTCAATAATAATCATGTCAATAATAACAATGTCAATAATAATCATGTAAATAATATCCATGCCAATTATAATGTCAGGATTTACAATTTGTAACCTAAAAATTCATGTACACTATAGAAACACTTTTCAATTAAAAACTTCTTCAAGCTACTTTTAAATCTAGAAAAGGGTAACGTTTTCATAGAATTTGGAATTTCGTTATATAATTTTATACACATAATATAACTATTGTTACCTGTACATGTGAGATTAGTCCTTGGTTTAAATAACTTATTAGTGTACATAGATCGTGGGGTATAGTAGCTTGTGTGTTGTGCTCAAAAAGTTTTTTATGTTTGAAAACAAATATACAAGATTCTAATATATAAATACATGGCAATGTTAATATTTTATGTTTTCTAAAAAATGGACGACATGACTCTATTTGCTTTAACCCAAATATTGCTTTCACGCATTTTTTCTGCATTACAAATGCTCGATCAATCTCCACACAACGCCCACAAAGGACAATACCATACCTTAGAATCGAGGTTATATAGCCATGGAAAGCTGTTAATGCGGAATTTCTCGATACTTCGCAGCTAATACGCCTCAAGGGGTATATAAAACTGTTTAATTTGGCGCAAATATCATTAATATGATTTTTCCATGAACAAAATTGGTCAAGAAATTTAACAGAATCAGCTTCAGTCAGGGCAACTCCTTTATAGGATATATTTAGATCCAATGGTTTTGATCTATAGGTATGAAATTGAATAAATTTTGTTTTATTAACATTTACTTTCAAATTATTAGCCTCTAACCACTCTATAGTTCTTTGGAGAGCAAGGTTAATGTCGTTTTCATACGTTTTTTTATCGTGTCCCTTGATTATGATAGTGGTATCGTCAGCAAATAGTACACATTTATGATTTAAAATGTCTGGGAAATCATTTATGTAGAGCACAAACATTGGTGGCCCTAAAATACTGCCCTGCGGAACACCATATCTATTATACATACACTGAGATTTGAACGATTCCATTGTTTTAGTTTCCTTATTATAATTTGTAACTTCTACAGATTGGACTCGGTCAGACAAATACGATTTAAGCCAGTTATGTGCTGTACAATAAGAGGTACAGCACCGTATCTTGAAAGCTTTTCTAATAGTCGTTTATGAGAAACATAATCGAATGCTTTACTCATATCCATAAATAGAACTGTAACAGGTATTTTCTTGTCAATGGAATCTGTAATTTCTTTTAATAATTGAAATGCTGCTAAAGATGTACTTCTATTTTTACGAAATCCGTTTTGTTCGTCTTTAATAATATTGTGCTTTTCAATAAAGTTTGATAATTGCTTATGAAACACCTTTTCAAAAACTTTTGAGAATATAGGTATCAAAGTCACCGGCCTGTAGTTATCCATTCGAGTGCTATCTCCTTTTTTAAATACTGGTTTTACTACTGATGTCTTTAGGAAATCGGGAAATATTCCTTGTTCTAATGAGAGGTTAATAATATACAGAAGTGGGTTTAGAATTAAATTGACTGCCAGTTTTATGATATCGGTGCGAACTTCGTCATAGCCACTAGCTTTAGAATCATTTAGAGACATAACTATTTTCTTAAGGTCACTACTATCCAGTGGGTGCAAAAATATTGAATTACTGATTGATTCAATATGCTTCATTTGTTTTAATTTCGCGTCTCCTTTATTATCAAGGCTATTATTGGTAACCGTGTCAATGAAAAAACTATTAAAATGATTTGAAATAGAGTCAGGATTTGTACAGTCAATGTTGTCAATATTAATTTTTGAAATACAGGACCGATTTAAATCTGTGGCGGTATGTTTTTTTATTACATTCCATGCAGCCTTACATTTATTTTGAGCTTTATTTATGTATTTAGTATTATTATTTTTCCGTGACGTCAAAATGCATTTTTTTAATAAATTACTATAGGCTTTGTAGTAGTTTCCCTGACGTTCATTTTAGGGCTTTCAAACTCGGATAGTTACCAACTCCGGAGCTAGTTACGATGTTGAGCAACCAAATCCGGAACTCCGGAGTTGGCTCCGGAGTTGAAGCTTTCTTAGAAATTAATAAAAAGACCCTTTATTTTAATCAATAGAAGTTTTATTTGGAAAGGAATCGGTGTTTTTGTTTAAAAATTTACTGTCTGACCGACAAAAGTTATAATAGACAACCTAAACGCATTATAAAATATTTTTTTTTAAATAATATAATAATATTTGGTTGTAATGAATAGGCTTAAAAACTACTGCACCGTTTTTTTTAAATTCTTTCACCATTCGAAAGCTATATTATCCACGAGTAACGTAGGCTAAATTTTATTTTGAAAAAAAAAAATAGGGTTCCGTAAGATGAAAAGAAGGGTTTTTCAGACACAAGGTGTAAACAATCATGTTAAATATAATTTATATGGCAAAACAACGTTTGCCGAGTCAGCTAGTTTTTAATAAAAAAGAAACTTTCGGTTAAAAATTTACCGTCTGACAGTCAGACGTTTTAGTAGACAACTAATACGCATTACATAATATTAAAACAATCAACAATCATACAAAAATAAACATTTGTTTGGCAAGTAACAATATAATAATAAAATAGTAATCATGAACTTAAAGGAACCTATAAATTCTACTTTTTTGAGATCGAAGTTGTTAGTAATACGTTTTGAGAAACGATAAGGCATTTAAAGATGAGTCAAAAAGAGAACTTTTTACTACCGAATACCGAAGTGTTGTGCTAAAGACTTAAGAAGGAATCAAACAACGGAAAACGTACGCTCAAGAATTAAGATGCGTTTTTCGTCGTTTTGTAAATAATGTTTACATGATTTTTGAAAACCGGTTTCAACTCCGGTTTTCCATTTCAACTCCGGATTTAAAAAATGCTTAAAATCGCTCCGAAACTCCGGAGTCACGAAACTCCGGAACTCCGGATTGAAAGCCCAAGTTCATTTGTTTAAATTTTAATTTATAGTGTAATTTACTTTTATTCTTACAGCTTATTTTTATTCCTTTAGAAAGCCAGTTTAATTTATTTAAAGATTTATTTGTAACTTTCTCGCGAATGGTAGGAAAACATAAATTATAAAATAGTAGAAATGTGTCGATAAATTTGTGAAATGCTTCGTTTGTTGAGTTTTCTTCAAATACGTCATTAAAAGACAGACATGAAATTGAGTTCAGAAATTTCTCCTTATTCTCATGACTATAGTCACGCTTAAATTGATACCACCATTTTAGAACTGGTTGATGTAACTTTGTAACAGCCCAAGCATATGATTGCGCTGTGTGATCTGATAATCCTAAATTATGTAATTTTGCACCCTTTTTCTATGTTGGTTATAATGTGATCAATGCAAGTTTGTGTCTTTTCTGTTACTCTAGTAGGCGTCAAGATAATATGTTTTAGGTTATAACTTTGTAACAAGTAATTATATTCCCTACTTTCCTTTGCTTGTTTTAAAATATCGATATTTGTATCCCCACATATAATAATTTTCTTTCTTGTATTGCGACACAACGTTCTCAAGAGAGCCTCAAGTTTACTCAGAAATATCGCTCGCTTCGCTATAATCGCGCACATTTGACGAAGGGGTTCTATAAACACATATTAATAATATGCCGTATTTCGTTAGCTCTAAACCACAACATTCAAACACACATGTTTCACTTATTTTTTGTACTTCCTGTATAATTTTAAATTCAATTTCATTTTTTATGAGAATCATAGCACCGCCTCTCTTTGAAGTTTTCCGTGAATAGTAAGCTGCTGTTGTGAAGCCTTTTAAGCGAAAGTTTCTTTCAGTACCTTCAAGCAAAAATGTTTCCGTAAGACATAGTATGTCTACATTGGTCCCGTTATTTAACTGATCGTATATGGCAAATGAAATTTCGTCACGTTTGTTTAGTGCCCCAGCTATATTTTGGTGTAGAATTGTCAAATGTGGCTCACTTTTGGTCACGAAAAAAGTTCTCTAGATTTGGAGTCGTTATAATATTATCCGTTTGTACACTAATATCATTTAAACTACAGGTCTGTGCCGCAACCTCTCTAGTCGCTTTTTGTTTACTCTGCTGAATAATCAAGGTTTCGGTATATTTTTGAAAATTATTTTTATAATTTACATGCAATAGTTGTCTGTGAATTAACCTACAAGCATTCAACATTCTCATATATTTTGTTGTCGTATGTGATTCGTTACATAATTGTACAAATGATGAATTCTTACAATTATAACACACAAACTTTAGTAGAGCATTAACATTTCTTTCATTCAGAGTCTTATTTCTGTAAATTGGTACGACTATAACATTTGTAAATTTAAGTTGGCATACTGTATGGTGTAAATACGTTTGGATGTCCATAGGGTTTACGTCATTTGATCCTGCTAATATTATTACAAAATCTGATTTGCTAAAGTCCTTACAATTATTTACGCAGGTTTTTAGTACTTCTTCAGTAGTTCCATATGGTTTTAAACATGATGTCACCGCGAATTTCTTAAAATTTAAATTTAAATAATCCTGTAGAGTGTTTCGAACTCCATATCCAGATTGGTCCGCAAAGATCATAACCCTCTGGATATCACTTGTCTTCTGAGTCTGCAGTTTTAGGTTTCTCTGTTCTTTACCAATCGTCTGGATATTACTAATTTCTAAATTCTTATCTGAGGTCAAAGATTTCTGTATAATTGGTATGTTGTTGTCGGCGTCGTGGTCAAATTGATTCATCCGCGAGCTGGAGTTTTCGTCACTTACGTCATTACTGGGTAGCGTTTTTGTATGGAGTATTCCGTCATTGCTGCAGATTGATCCGGCTGTATTAAACGAACTGTCTTCTAGGTCTAACATGGTCGCGCTCTTTACAGATTGATGAGTTGGAGGTGAAAAGCTCTTAGTCGGGGTAGAAAAACTTGTTCTTAAAAGACTATTTTTCCGAGCAGAAATTGGAGAGAATCTTCGTGTTTCTAATAAATTCACCTTTATATAAGTTTCAATAATTTTCTGATACTGCCCTATATCCATTTTTAAGGGAAAGTTTTCGCTGTTCAAATTGTCGATCTCTAAATGAGCACTTTCCAATTCCATAGTCAACCTTTTTATTTCGTCTTTAAGGTTTGTAGAGTCGCTGTCATTTAGTGAGGCATTTGGTAAGCTCATCATTGTGGCGTCTAGTAACGTAGAGCTAGTGCTTAGATTATTATTCATATATTTCGATTAAAACAACGCTAAAATTCTTTACATTAGAAATTTTTTGGTTTTTTGCCAGAGTGAGTACGAATGTGTTTTCTTAAATTATCCCTCAGACTAAAACATCTCTGACAGAGATCACATTTGAAAGGTTTCTCGCCAGTGTGCGTACGAATGTGATTTGTTAAACTAGACCTGTGACTAAAACAAAGCTGACATTCTTCACATTTGAAAGGTTTCTCGCCAGTGTGCGTACGAATGTGATCTGTTAAATGACTCTTCCGTCTAAAACAAAGCTGGCATTCTTCACAATAAAAAGGTTTGTCGCCAGTGTGCGTACGAATGTGATTTGTTAAATTAATCTTCTGACTAAAATAAAAGCTGACATTCTTCACATTTGTACGGTTTTTCGCCAGTGTCTGTTCGAAAGTGTCTTCTTAAATGACCCTTGTCACGAAAACAAAGCTTACATTCTTCACACTTGTAAGGTTTCTCGCCAGTGTGCGTACGAATGTGATTTGTTAAACTAGCCCTGTGACTGAAACAAAGCTGACATTCTTCACACTTGTAAGGTTTCTCGCCAGTATGTACCCGAATATGACTTTTAAAAACACCCTTATCACTAAAACAAAGCAGACATTCATCACACTTGTAAGGTTTCTAGCCAGTATGCGTACGAATGTGTTTTCTTAAATTACCCTTCTCACGAAAACAAAGCTGACATTCTTCACATTTGTAAGGTTTCTCGCCAGTGTGCGTACGAATGTGTTTTGTTAAATTACTCTTCTGACTAAAACAAAGCTGACATTCTTCACATTTGAAAGGTTTCTCGCCAGTGTGTGTTCGAAAGTGTCTTCTTAAATGACCCTTCTCACGAAAACAAAGCTGACATTCTTCACATTTGAAAGGTTTCTCGCCAGTGTGCGTACGAATGTGATTTATTAAAATAATCTTCTGACTAAAACAAAGCTGACATTCTTCACATTTGTACGGTTTTTCGCCAGTGTGTGTTCGAAAGTGTCTTCTTAAATGACCCTTCTCACGAAAACCAAGCTGACATTCTTCACATTTAAAAGGTTTCTCGCCAGTGTGCGTACGAATGTGCTTTGTTAAATTAATCTTCTGCCTAAAACAAAGCTTACATTCTTCACACTTGTAAGGTTTCTCGCCAGTGTGCTTACGAACGTGATTTGTTAAACTAGCCTTGTGACTAAAACAAAGCTGACATTCTTCACATTTGTAAGGTTTCTCGCCAGTGTGTGTACGAATGTGATTTGTTAAATGATACTTGCGAATAAAACAAAGCTGACATTTTTCACATTTGTAAGGTTTCTCGCCAGTGTGTGTACGAATGTGATTTGTTAAATTAATCTTCTGACTAAAACAAAGCTGACATTTTTCACATTTGTAAGGTTTCTCGCCAGTGTGCGTACGAATGTGTCGTTGTAAAACATCCTTTCGACTAAAGCAGCTCTGACAAATATCACATTGGAAAGGTCTTTTAGTGTGTCCATATATGTGTTCAATTGAATTATGATTTATAACATTATTACATTTTGTATCTAACGTAGTATCAATAACACTAATATTAACTCGCGGTATTGTATCAGTTATTGCATCTTGGAATTTCGGTATAACTTTGGACGGACAATTTTTAGATTTCTGGGTGACTTTTGTGACTGATTCTTCATTCTTTTTTTGATTTTCTGTAATCACATCTTCTAGTTGTTTTCCTCGTGTGTGCAGCTTTGTTTTCTTCACTGCGGCCGACCCTGTGATTATAAATTTAATAAGAACCAAATTCAAACACAATCAAATGAAAGGAATCTAATGATTTATATTATTAGTGAGTTTCTAATATTAGTGTTCATACATTTTTTTTAGCATTATTGTCCTTGTAATGTTCCCATTGTTGGCACTCAGGCCTCTTTTTTGGGAAGGGGCAAAAATGCACCACGCGGGCCCAATGCAGATTGGTGGATATCACATTTCTTCGAATTTTTGATTCTAAGACATGCCGGCTTCCTGACGATATTTTCCTTTACCGTTTTGAGATCAGTGGTCATGACTAGGGCTTTCAATACCGGTATTACGGGATCCCGTAATACCGTGATCACGGATATATTTTGGTATTGTTTCAATACCGGCATTGATTTGCCAATACCGTGATTACGGTATTACAATCTTTAATATACAGGGCGTTTGAGCGTCAGAATGGCTGGTTGTATGTGGCGTTGGTCTATGAGAGTTGATTTGCAAATTGCTACATCATCATCATCATCATCTCAGCCGAAAGACGTCCACTGCTGGACATAGGCCTCCCCCAAGCGCCGCCTCAGCGACCGGTCCTGTGCGTCTCGCATCCATCGGATTCCCGCGACCCTCGCCAGGTCGTCGGTCCACCTTGTAGGAGGCCTTCCGACGCTGCGTCTTCCGGTACGTGGCCGCCACTCCAGAACCTTCCGTCCCCATCGACCATCTGTTCTACGAGCAAGGTGCCCAGCCCACTGCCACTTAAGTTTGGCGATTCTTCGGGCTATGTCGGTAATCTTAGTTCTCTTGCGGATATCTTCATTCCTGATATGATCGCGCAAGGAAACTCCGAGCATAGCCCTTTCCATTGCTCTTTGGGTGACTTTAAGCCTTCTGATGAGGCCCATTGTGAGCGACCACGTTTCTGTGCCATATGTCATCACTGGCAACACACACTGGTCATAGACTTTTGTCTTGAGACACTGCGGTAGGTTGGACGAGAAGATACCGTGCAGCTTCCTGAACGCTGCCCAGCCGAGTCGGATTCGACGATTGATCTCTTTCTCGAAGTTAGATCTACCCAACTGGACCGTCTGTCCCAGGTAGACGTAGTCGTCCACAACTTCGAGTGTAGAGTCTCCGATCTTGATAGGAGTGGGAGCTACATGGATGTTTACCATGACTTTGGTTTTGTCCATGTTCATTTTGAGTCCCACTCTTTCGGAAGCCCTACTGAGATCACCGAGCATTGTACTGAGCTCCTCCGTAGTCTCAGCCATGACTACTATATCGTCGGCAAACCGAAGGTGAGTCATGTACTCGCCGTTGACATTGATGCCTCGCCCTCTCCATTCCAGAACCTTGAAGACATCCTCCAATGCGGCCGTGAACAGTTTCGGAGAGATAACGTCTCCCTGCCTCACACCCCGCTGTAAGAGGATAGGTTTCGAGGTCTGGTCCTGGAGTCTGACTTTTTTTTTTTTCTGGTAGGGGAATCATCAGAATGACTTCCCCCGCTCTTGGGCGGAGCGGGAGGGCGTGTCAGACTCTTACTGACTAAACCCCTACCCCGTTCCTTCGTTGCCTTCGTTCTGGGGGGGACTCGGTATCAACCGTTAGGAATACCACATGTTCCCCCCAGAGGCTTCGGCCCTGCGGGGCCCCTACAGTTTGCTGACATCTCCTTGAGGCGCGCGTGGAACAGAACACGCCGTTGACGACTGGGCTCGGTCCAGATTATTTCCAGACTGCCGGACAGCGAGCTACCCAGTGCTCGCCGTCCGCGAACCCGCGCCTACGGTGGTCGGAAATCGGGATCGGGATCTCGGCGGCGGCGGCGTGAGGACCGTTCCCTCACGCGCTCGCGGTCAGCAGCCTCCTTCACGAGCATTAATGCTTCGCAGAAGGAGGCGACCGCATGCCAACCCTCCTCGCTCCGTACCATGGCCTGAACCAGGGCCCGGCGCGAGGTTTTTGTACAAACATTTCAGCACTTCGATGTACCGATAGTCAATCTGGCACCGTTGGAGAGACTGCAGTACAGCCCAAGTCTCGATCGAATCGAAGGCTTTCTCGTAGTCCACAAACGCTAAGCAGAGAGGCAGGTTATACTCCTCAGTCTTCTGTATAACCTGCCGTAGCGTATGTATGTGGTCTACGGTGCTGAAGCCTTTTCGGAATCCGGCTTGTTCAGGAGGCTGGAAGTCGTCGAACCTGCGCGCGAGACGATTCGTGATGACTCTGGAAAACAACTTGTAGACATGGGTCAGAAGTGAGATGGGCCTGTAGTTCTTAAGGAGGGCATTGTCGCCCTTCTTAAAGAAAAGTACCAACACACCTCTGCCCCATGCCTGTGGCGTTTTGCCCTCGAGTATGACGGAATTAAATAGCTTCTGAAGGGCCTTAAGGACCGGTTTTCCACCCGCCTTCAGAAGTTCGACCGTAATTTCGTCCTCACCCGGCGCCTTATTGTGTTTAAGTTGTTTCAGAGCCATCCTAATCTCGTACAGGCTGACGTCCGGGATATCTTCGGTATAGTGTCGGGTCAATCTAGCTCTTGGATCGTTCGCTAGATTTGCCGTGGGTTTAGAGATAGACGTGTATAACTGTCCATAGAATGCCTCGATCTCTCCCAGGAGCTCCGATTTAGCGGATATGATTCTGCCATCGTCGGTCTTCAGTTTCGTGAGTTGGCCAAGTTGGCCAAGTTGCCCAATAGACAGATCCCTCGCAAAAACTTTGGAGCCCTTATTCCGCTCTATCGCGTCCTTAATCCTTTCGGTATTAAAGTGGCGAAGATCGCGTTTTAAGGACTTCGAAATCTGTCTATTGAGCTGACGGTATCTGCACGAATCGTCTGAAGACTGCAGAATCATCTCACGCCTCTTCTTCATGAGCTCGAGAGTCGGATTCGAGAGCCTCTTGTTCTTATTTGTACGGTGGGTCTTGAAAAACTTAGACCCGACCGTATGGACAGTTTCCACGAACCCATCGTTAGATTCGTCCACGGAGCTTCCCAGGCACTCGAAACGATTGTGGAGTTCGAGCTGAAAGCTTTCGGGGTTTTGGACCTGGATTTGTGCTGGACGGGGCGTAGACTTCACCAGTCGAGACCTTTCAAGCTTGATGTTGATATTCAATGTGCCTCTCACCATGCGGTGATCACTTCCAGTTTTCACCGCATTGAGCACAGAGACATCATTGAATATTTGCTTCTTCGTCGACAAGATGAAGTCAATCTCATTTTTAGTTGCACCATCGGGGCTTTGCCAGGTCCACTTCCTATGCTCACGCGTTTTGAAGAAGGAGTTCATCATGTAGAGGCCCTCCTTCTCCATAAAGCTAGCCAGTAGGTGTCCCCGGTGGTTCCGACGTCCAAATCCAAATTGCCCCACTCGCAGCTCATCACCGTCTCGTTTGCCCAGTTTAGCGTTGAAGTCCCCCATGACCACGGTGAAGTGAGTCTTATAACCATGTATGGCTCTGGATACATCCTCATACATGGTCTCTACTTCGTCGTCGGAGTGTGTCGAGGTTGGGGCATAAACCTGTATGACCTTCAGCGAATATCTTGACGATATTCTGAGTATAAGGTAAGCCACCCTGGTCGACACACTCTCGATCTTCACCACATTGTTCACAAGGGACTTGTGGACGAAAAACCCGACACCACCCTGGGACTGCTGGTCGCCCTCCCGGAAATAGAGCAGGTTACCGGATTTGAGAATTATCGTGTCCTCCCCCTGTCTTCGGACTTCGGATAATCCCACAATACTCCATCGTAACCCGCTCAACTCTTCCTCAAGTTCGGTGATCTTCTCGTCGGTCCGGAGTGTACGCGTGTTGTATGTTGCGAGGTCCAGTCGTTTGTATGGGTAGCCAAGTCTCCTCCGGAGATTCTTCGCACCCCTTGCCACGCCGTAGCCTTGACCGCTACCATAGTCAAGGTTAGACGGGCTGCCGGGTACTAGGGGCCGTTTCTTTGGGTGTGTCTGCATTATGGGGGGTTTTGCCATAATCGCCACGCTTGGCAAGCGGGTTGGCGATCGCAGTGTGGTTCGAGAAAAGCACAGAGAATGCTGCTGCCCATTCTCTGGAGTGTCCCTTAGTCGCCTCTTACGACACCCACGGGAGGAGTTGGGATGGTGCAATTCTTGGGTTCCAGACACCATACGGAACCAATTGCTACATAGATATAATAAATACTTGCTCTAAATAACATCTTTTATTTAACAAATGTTTGAATAATAACAGCCGCACAGGTCGATCTACAAGGTTAAGCAACGCTTGCCTAGTTTGGTCTGTGGATGGGTGACCATCTTAATATAACGAGTTTCCTCCGTGCCTCGGAAAGCACGTTAAGCCGTTGGTCCCTGCTGTCATTTGTAGATTTTTGGCAGTCGTTACGGATAGTCAGAAGCCAGTAAATCTGACTCCAGTCTTGCCATGAAGTACCGTGTTACCCAGTTAATGGGTTGTGGAGGTCTGGTAGGCAGCTGCTCCTCGTAAAATACTGGTATTCAGCTAAATCCGGCTTGACTGGATGCCGACCCCAAAATAGTTGGGAAAAGGCTAGGCAGATGATTTAACAAATGTTTGAAGTTACAACTAAATTAGACTAATACAATATAAATGTACTAAGACAATATATATGTAGCAATTATTATTATTATATTATTAGAAAATATGTTGACGCAATACATTTCGGGAAACTCTGTATGTTTGACTTAAAACAAGGAGGTGACCAGCCAACCAAACGTCAGGATTGCTGGTCAAAAAAAAATTGTTTCTAAAGACATATCACCAAATTAAAATGGTTGACTGTAAGGGTCATCTGCTATCCTTTCAGGCCCTCTAAACACAACCCATACCTTGTGATTTTTTGTCATCGATATTTTAATGTTTTTTGAAAAATGGACCAACATTTTACATTTAAATTCAAATATTAGAAAATGTATAAGGTGTAGACGTTAATTTTAATTTTATTACACATTATTACGTTGTTTTATTTAGATTGTTTACATTACACTCTGTAGACAATGGTTTCGTCTAGTGAGCAGTGATAATTTGTTATAAAAAAATGAGTTGTCGTCTCAGTACTTCTCAAATAGAACAAGAACTGTTGCGATATCAGGATAAATAAACAACTAGATGTGTCAGGTGATGAAAGTGGTGACGAGTTATCAAATAGTGTTTTTGAAACCCATGATATAGAATTTCAGCCGGTACAGGTCACTTCTTTATCAGAAGACTCCGAAGTAAATTCATATAAAAGTTTCAGAGCCCGATACAACTCTTACTGTCTATCAAGGAATCATCATCTTCCTGCCCTTGTCCCGTTTTATTTGGGGTTGGCGCAACAAGTTTTCTTTTTCCACTCTGTTCTGTCACTCGTCATGCTATCACTTACTTCCTTTTCTTCCATATCACTTCTCACACAATCCATCCATCTTTTCTTTGGCCTCCTTCTCCCTCTCCATCCATCCACATCTAAACTCATAACTCTTTTAGTAACATGCATTTCATCCCTTCTCTTTACATGACCATACCAAGACAAACGATTCCCTTTCAACTTTTCAGTCACTGGCGCCACTTTCAAACTTCCCCTAATATACTCATTTCTCAATTTGTCCATTCTTGTCACACCACACATCCATCTTAGCATTCTCATCTCCGCAACGTGCAATCTTTTTTCATCCGTCTTTTTCACAGCCCAACATTCTGATCCATATAGCATGACAGGCCTTACTACGGACTTGTAGATTTTACCCTTCAACTGGAGGGGAATCCGTGGATCACACGTTGTTCCAGTGACCTGTCATGCCATTTCATCCATCCAGAGTTGATCCGATGCGTTACGTCTCGGTCTACCTCGCCGTTCCCTTGGACAAGAGACCCGAGGTACCGAAAGTCAGCACAGATTGGTATGGGTGTTCCGGTGAGAGTTAAAGGCACAGGACTGGAGAGACCGCCGAAATCGCAGAACAGGTATTCCGTTTTGGTTCTGCTTAATTTCAGGCCCACACTCTCCAGTCTGTGCAACCACACATCCAATCTGCTCTGGACCTCTAGGCCACTCTCGGCAACCAGCACAATGTCGTCGGCAAAAAGCATTCACCAGGGAGCCTCCTCCTGGATATCAGACGTCAGAGCGTCCAATATCAGCAGGAAGAGGTAAGGGCTAAGAGCCGACCCCTGATGTAAGCCGACTGCCACATTGAAGCTGCCAGTAGTGCCTACTGTAGACCGGACTTGGGCACTGCAGCGACTGTACATCGCCCGGATCAACTGTACATACTTCCCAGGCACACCTTTCTCCTTAAGGGCCCACCACAGAACCTCACGAGGTACCCGGTCGTACGCCTTTTCAAGGTCAACGAATACCATGTGCAAGTTTTTATGCGCACCTCTATATTTTTCGCTCAGCTGGCTTATAGCGAAAATGGCATCCGTTGTACCCCGCCGACCCGGCATAAAACCGAATTGGTTCTGTGAAATTTCACTCTCTTCTCGCAGTCGCCTTTCAATAACTTTCTCCCAAGCTTTCATAGTATGTGACATTAGCTTTATTCCTCTATAGTTGTTGCACTCCAGCACATCACCTTTGTTTTTGCAGATGGGCACCAAAGCGCTATTGCACCAATCGTCTGGTATGGCTTCTACCAGCAACAACTTATTAAAGAATAAAGCTAACCACATCTACTCGCAATAACTTCCACACTTCAATTGGTATTCCATCTGGACTAGGGCTTGCAATATCCGCTCATTTTTACTATCCGGATAATACGGATATGAACATTTTTACTATCCGGAGTATCCGGATAATGCGGATAATACGGATATTTTGTTTTTTTTTATAAATAAAACTATTAAGCTTTTGTAACAGGTTTTAATCAGTCTGTTTAGCTAAATGACAAAGTAATAATAAACTATATTAATATTTTAAGTAACAATCTCATAAAAAAATGATACACTTTTCAAAATTATACATTTTGCTGGATAAACTAGACAGACTGCTCAACAACTGCATCCGGTTTATATTTAACCTGAGGAAATATGACCATGTTTCGAACTTCAGGTTGGAACTCAAATGGTTGCCTATTCGCCAGAGAAGAAATTTGCGGGCTCTCTGACTACCCTTTTTTCTCTACTCAATTCTCCATCGCCCCCAGCCTATCTCATAACTCATTTTCAGTTTCTATGTTCGTCACACGCTAGGAATCTGCGTTCTACTAATAATCTCTTACTGCTCTGTCCTTCTCATACTTCTGATTTTATCCATTCTTCTTTCTATATCCAGTCTATCCTTCTGTGGAACGCACTTCCTCTCGAAATCAGGACGGCTGAAAGTCGATATGCGTTTAAGCGGAAGTTGCGGAATTATTTTCTCCACTGATGAGAGAATCGTCTCAATAACTTATTAATCTTACTTTTTGTTATATAATATTTATATAAATATATATATTCATCATATAATTATATATTATTATTTGTATGTTTATCTTATTTGTATGCATATATTGTTGTTACCTATATTTTTAAATAATTATTTCTCTTTTATGCACCTACCATATTATCTCTTCACCCTAGGTTGACTGGTAGGGATGCCTAAGGCATTAAGTCCGCCTATGTATTTTGTGCATGAAGAATAAATAAATAAATACATTATAACACCGATACTGCACAAATAATTTGTAGAATGGACACAAATTTAATAGTATTTGTGTGGTATCGGTGTTACTAAACAAAAACAATTCAAATTAAAAAGGATAATAAAATATTAGGCAAAGAACAATCAGGAAAAATTACATGTTCACTTTCTAAAATTATACAATTAAACATCCATATCCATATACAAATAATATATATCTTTTCAAACTAAAAACAATTCTAATGAAATAAAAATGAGATCTTACATTTGTCACAAAATTGCAGTCATATAATTATTATATTATATTATTAAACCTAGCTTATATTGTCCCACTGCTGGGCAAAGGCCTCCCTCCATTCTTCCACTTCTTGCCAATTCTTAAGGAAGGCATCCAAGTCGTCCCGCCATCTCCTTCTTGATCTGCCACGACCCCGTCGTGCGATTTCAGGGCACCAATCTTGTGTTTTGCTGGCCCACCGCTCGATCGGCATGCGGCAGACATGTCTAGCCCAGTCCCATTTAAGCTGGGCAGCCTTCCGAGCCACGTCAATGATCTGCGTTTTGGAGCGCAGTATAGTGTTGGCAAACAAGTTTAAGTTCAACCTTAAGTTTGGACCTTTGGATGTTAGTCAGAGACCAAGTCTGTGCACCATAGGTCAGAATGGGGAGGTCCATTAGTTTACGCTTAAGTGATAAAGGCAAGTTACCTTTGAATAGTTCTTTGATGGAACAGTAGCTCTTCCAGGCGTTTTCTGTTCAGCGTGTTATTTCTTTATCTTGCTTTGCCTGGAAGGAAACCACTTGGCCCAAGTAGAGATATTCTTGGACATATTGTACATTCTCCCCACTCACAGATATGTTTCTTTTAGAACATGATCTTGGTCTTCAACATGTTCATCTTGAGTCCAACCTCAAGGCTTGCGTCGCTAAGGTCTTATAGTATTTTTTCTAGTTCATTGGCTGAGGGAGAGATCATATAAACCTATTTAAGAATAATAACATCACTTTTCTTATAAAATCAACTCATTTATTAGGTAGGCAACAAAAGAATAGATAGTGAAGCACCGATGTATGCGACGCGCGGCGTAAACTTGTAACACTTTTTGGATATCCGTAAAATCCGGATGGTAAGTCCAGTGAAATCCGGATTTAAAAATCGGCGGATATCCGGATAATACGGATATCCGGATTGCAAGCCCTAATCTGGGCCAAGTGCTTTACCATTCTTCATTCCATTTACTGCTATTCTGACTTCATCCATAGTAATCATTCTCACTAATCCCACATTCACTGGTTTATTCTCTAAAACCCCACTCCAATTATTTTCTTCATTCATCAGTCTTTCAAAATATTCTTTCCACCTTTTTTTGATATTTCCATCATCCGAAAGAACCATTCCAGTTTCATCTTTTATACATCTTACCTGGCAAACATCCCTCGCTTTTCTTTCTCTCATTCTAGTAAACCGGTATAACTCTTTTGACCTGCAGGACTGTCAAGTGTGTTATATAGTTTGTCCTGGGCTTTTGACTTAGCTGTTGCCACGGCTTTCTTGGCTTTCTTTTTTAAAAGGTCTGTCTATCAAGGAATACCAGGATTTTTTTAATTATTTTGAGTACTCTGCATACCAACGTGAGCATAAGTACTAAGTACTGATCAAAATAAGCTGCCTGAGACTATTGAATTTTATGATGAAACGAAATTTGGTATAGATGTCAAATGGCACGCAAGTACACCGTAAGAGTTGGAAGTCGGAGATGGTTTGTTCACGTTTTTTTACAAATGTTACTCAGTTTAAAGCTAAAATTGATTATTTTTAATAAAAACTAATATTATTTTTATTTTATATTAATGAAATAGACGCAATAATTCAATAAGTATTATAACTGAATCTCTACCGTCAAATTAACCGCTGCGGTCTTTGAAGGTATAGTATGAAGCCCGGCCCTTCTAGTGCTGGAGAGCAGTTAACTACTAGTACTAACTAAACTAAACTTGTTACATCTCATCAGTCGGCTTGTTCACTAATACTTACGTGTCGTGTCACTGGCTCTTCGCTTCTTCCTCGACACTTCTTGTTCTTCTTCTACTTCCGTTTTGATCTCTATTAAGGGTACATCATCTTCTGAATCATACTCAGACTGTTGTGCTAGTACATCGTCAGCATCTGAATAGCTATTGTATAGATTTTCCAGTTTCAGATCTGCAAGTAAGCAACAGTTTAGAGAGCGTTGTTTATAAATGTGGTGAGTTAAATGGTGACATTGACTAGTCAATTAAATATTTAAAAAATACATATCTTTGGCGCTAGCTCCTGAAATAAATGGCTGTCGAGCGCTGCTCTCAACACAGCCGCGATTCGGCGGCAGTGCGCGAGGGGTGCGCGGGCTGTGTGTGTCACCACACCAGTTAGCTGCTGCGCGCGTGCACGCACGTCTGCGCTTACGCGTTCTTATTCTTTGGTATTCATTTAAAACGAAGATAACCACAACCACGAGTAGCACGATTACAAAAGAGATAAAATTTTCAATTTGCGCTTATTAACAGATAATAGACAGACATATTAAATTGGTAGAATTAAATATTATGTAAAGGGGGAGTTGGAATATTGTTTTCTTGTAAAGGGGGCAGCAGTTCATAAAAGGTTGAGAAACTATAAGATAGATCATAAAACATCTTGTTCTTAGTTACATACCATCGCTTTGATGTTCTTCCTCTGGCTCAATGACATCATCTAGTCTCTCACAAACATCTGGAAATTCTTCTTTGATAGCATCACATTCTGTTTGACAAACATCATCAGATTCTATGCTGACATGCTCCATGGGTGACCGAATCAAATAATTACGACGCTCAAAATGGTTTTGGTTTGTAAGGAGATTTAGCTGTAAAAAGATAAATCAAGAATTAGATAGAGCCCCATGCATACCTCTGAACAATGAAGCTGTTTGTCTTACATCACACCTGAACAGGGTTTTTTATAGGAAGGGGAATCATCACAATGACTTATGATGCGTGACAGACTCTTACTGACTAAACCCCACCCCGTTCTTAGTTGCTTTCGATCTGGGGACACGGGCTTACAGTAGGTACTTGGCACAGGCTTGTATTATCCGTGTCCCCAGAGGCTTCGACCCTGCCGCACCTCTACAGGTTGCTGACATCTCTTTGAGGCGCATGGAACAGAACGTACCTTTGACGACAGGGCTTGCTCCGGGTTATTACTGGACTGCCATAAAAGCGAGCTACCCAGTGCTCGCCGTCCGCAAGCCCATGCCTACGGTGGTCGGAAATTGAGATCGGGATCTTGGCGGCGGCGGCGTGAGGGCCGTTCTCTCACGCGCTCGCGGTCGGCAACTTCCTTCGCTAGCATTACTGCTTCGCAGGAGGCGACCGCCTGCCACCCCTCCTCGCTCCGAACCATAGCCTACAGGCTATAGCCAGGGCTCGGCGCGAGAGGTCGCCGCCGCCGATAGCCTCCACGAGGACACGGCGGAGCTCCACCCAAGCGGACATCTCTACAGGGTGGATTTAAGAGATGGGCAGGGGAATGCCATGAAACAGTTTTTGAGTAAATTGCCTGTTTTCTTCTTCTGACTGTATTTTTGTTCCAATTCTATTAATATAATTAGCATTTACTTAAGCTAAGCTCCCGAGAACCATCATGTATCTAAAAGGTTAAGACATCTGCCCTAGAGGGGTACCTGTTAACAAATGCCTCACCTCGTAATCCTCATTCGTCATCTGAGTGAGCAGCTCTTCGGCTTCCACACATTTTCTCTGCAGTTGGCAGCATTGCTTCAGTTTAGTGCAGCAGATGAAACAAGCGAGCATCGGTCTTCTGTCTTCAGTTACAAACTGCAACAAAACTTACTGACTACTATTTTTTCTATGAATAAACTAGCTTCTGCCAGCGGCTTTATGCATGTGAAAAATAGGTTTCACCATACAAATGTTGAACCCAAATTCTCTCCTCTTAGGGAGTGAATATTGGAAAATCCTTTCTTAGTATTTACCTGTGTTAATGTCACGGTCCTAATCCAAGTAGTTTCGGCTGTGCATTGATATGTCAGTTTCTCCTTTTATATACAACGTGTAATGTTAAATGCGCAAAACCTCAGACACCCGAATTTTTAATTCAATTGACCTAATTTTGATAGAAGAAAAAATCTCAAGGTTTTACGTGCTGTTTTAGTTTAAGATTCGTATCGGCATCGAAATAAGTATGATTACTATCCCGTTTATGAGGAAATCTTAATTGGACGTCAACCAGTTGTGTTTGTTTACCTATTTACGCAGGTTTATGCACGTGATGACTTGATTTGTTAATATATATACAAGGCAAGAAATAATATGAAGATTTTTCGAAAAATGTGACCGATATTGAAAAATGGTTTGATTACTTGTTATTCTAATCACACTAATTTCAGGTTTTGCGCATTTAATGTTAGGTTCACGTTGTATGCAACATGTTCCAAAATTTAACGGTAAGCGGACAGACCTGCTCATGACTACTCAGGAAAAATACAAAAAAATATATACTTAACAATTATTTTTGAAGTTATAGAAAAAATTACGAAATCTTCATAACATTTGTCCTGTTATGATACTTTTCTCTACCCTGGCCGCAACAGTTTAAATATTTCTGCTCTTTCCTTTGTATAGGTAATCTGAATAACATTGCCATCTACCACAATTCTTACAAAATCCAGAATACCTCTAGAGTTTTTTACAAAAATTAATGAAAATTATATGATTCCCTAAATTTATCAAAGATTTTTATTATTAGACAACTTTAACTTATCGTGGTTTAAAAAAAGTATGAACACTACATACTATGACAAGTTTTATTCTAAATTGACGAAACTAATCAAGATTCTAAAATGGTATAATACTTTATTAAAACCAGCCACAAAAAAATAATATCCATACAAGTTCAAAACAAGAAACTAATTCCTCAATGTGTTGTTGGCAATAATCACTTTTACTACGTGAAATGGGTTCTTGGTGCAATTTCTAGGAATTTGACTGGAATGCTCCATTTACCTTAAAAATTAGACAAATAGATAGAGATATATATGTAAAAAAAGTAACAATAGGGCAGTAAAGTCAGTTGGCAAAGAAGTCATAAGTACTACAGACTTTTTTATTTTAACAGAATTTTATTCTTTAGTCTGTACTTCTATAAAACAGTCCCTTTTTTCTAGTAAAATTTATTTTTCTACTTGTTTGTTGTCACACTTATCACAACACAAAAGAACTGGCAACATTATTATTGGAATTTCACATTTGCCTGTGTCAATTTAGTCTCGGGGATTAAAGAACAGACCTTATTTCATGTGATTTCTATTGGCACTCTGCATGTTAGTGCGACTTGAGTTGCCCTACTAACATAAGGATAGTAAATAAGGATTATAAGCGTGAAGGTGGACAGTTTGTGAGCAGGAGAAGACCGCTGAAATGATGGACGGACTGTGAGAAAGATGATACATAGTTTTTTAATTTGTATAACCTAATATTTGACTGCGATCCTACCTGATGGCAATCGTTGATGGTGAGGCGCACCAGTTTATTAAGAGCCTATTCACTCTAGCCTTGTAAACACCTAAATTATTAACAGACAGAACAGAGGTGGGGCTGCCGAAATGTAGTCCACTTTAGAGATCAATACTAAAAGATTCTCTGTCCCACTGAGATACCCACTCAGAAATGTATGGAACATGACACGATGCACAGAACGCAAATACATTGATAAGTGCAAGTGTAACTGTATGAAATAATAGCATTAAGACTGCTTCAGTACTTTATGGGTATAAAGTACATATATAAGCTCTTTTAACCTTTCGGGTAACGTAATTTGTGACATAATAGAAAGACAATAGGTGTGCAAATGCCGATATTTGCTTGGGGCTCAACAGATTAATGTATTCATAGTACAAGTTGCCCGACATGTAGTCGAAAAATACGAACAACACTTTCTCCACTAGCAGCCAACTACTAACTAGCTAACAACTACTGCTTCCTCTGAATGCATTATACAAGTATTTCGAACAACAATGTATGTATTGAGCGAAGAAAATATTAATAATAAACACGTAGCATGTTGTTATGTAAGTGGCTGTCGTCTTTTATGAGGAAATAAATTCTTTAGACACAATATAAGTCCGGTATAAATGTATTTTTTTTAAGTTTTGAGTGATATATGTACTCAAACAACATTATACTCTTTTTTATCGTGTTTGTTAGAGTAAGTTTTCTATTACCTTATCTATGTCTAGCCGTTAGAACCTGTAATTGGCTCAATGGCTGTCGGTTCTCCAACGATTCAGTAAATATAAATAAAATAAACTTACCGGGTTATCAGTCAGTCTCTCATACAGTTCATGCAAGTCTTTGTTTACCACTACATACATGCGAACGTTCTCCGCTAAACACAGCCTACACATTGGTAACTTTTCCATGTTTTCACTAAAAACGTAAATCTATCAATTAAAGTTGTTTAATTAAATTTTCAATGTGGTTTTACTTATTTGCTGATTTGTAAACAATCCTGATATTTGTTGAACTGTGCTAAATATAGATCATACACATTGCCTGTCATAATGACACTGTAGTGATGTGCCGCATATAGCTAGTATCGAGTCACGATAAATTTTTGCTTTCGACTCGCTTAGTCGAGGCTAATTTATTTCATGGACTTAATATTTATTTATTTTTATTCGAATACTAGCTGTCCCCTGCGGTTTCACCCGCATTTTTCGTTACTGCTCCGCTCCCGTGGGTCGTAGCGTGATGGTATATAGCCTATAGCATTCCTCAATAAATAGGCTATCTAACACTGAAAGATTTTTTCAAATCGGACCAGAAGTTCCAGAGATTACCCCCTACATACAAACTTACAAATTTTACCTCTTTATAATATTAGTATAGATTAATAAAACACAAATTTAAAAAAATATATAATTACTCATAATAGGAAGAATCGAATTTGATCTCGCTGACATGATTCTATTACGCGAGTCTGACTTGAGTCTAGAATTTGAGTAAGATTTACTCACTCGTACTTGTTCTGTGTTTTGACGAAATAAGATCTTAAAATGAACTCTATAAACGTGAATAAAGCATTAACGAGTATGGTATGCATTTGTTTTCAACGGTTTCAAGTCGTTGAAAATAATGGTTTCAAGGGTGTATAATAAACTATCTTGTTGTTATTATAATAACCTAAAAAAAATGCCGTGCCGCCGATGTTTTCCTTTTTGTTTCAAAATTTATAACGGACTCGATTTCCAGACTTGAATTTATAGATTACACTGCTTGACTTAGATCCTGGAGTCAAGCCGTCATTTGAATGCTAAACATAGAACTCGGCTACGAAAATCGAATGGTATAAAAGAGTTATGATGATATATCATATATCAATATATCATATAAATCGATTAGAGTCCTCTCAATAGACCAAAATAACGAGTCTCGTCACTATGAAATGGATTTTTTTCCAGGTCCCTGGAGCAGGCTAAGATCTTAAACCATACCGCCTTTTCTTTAGTAGTACCTATTTTTTTGGTACATTAAAATAAAGGATCTTTCGCCCCATAATGACTTACGCCTGTGCAGTGTTCGCACACGTAAAGCCTTACCGACTCCATAGGATGCAGACACTTCAAAACCGTTTCTTGCGACGTGCAAAGGATGCCCCTTATTACGTCCGCAACGAGAGACTTCATCTCGATCTCAAAATCCCCACAGTTCAGCAATTCATGAAACGCATTACTGTGCGCTTCTTCGCCTCCGCAGAAAAACACTCCAACCCCCTCATTGTATCTGCCGCCCGATACACCGCTTCTCGTATCAGCAAGATACGACGTCCTCGACTCACCCTCACTACCCCCGACGACCCCATAACTGTCCTCCAAGAGAGTAGTAGGGAAACAAGAACGATTAGAAAATACAAATTCAGACGGCCGTCCTTCCGCCCTCGCCGCCGAGGGCCCCGGAATCGCGGTAATTCACCCACCCCGACCCTTGCTCGACAAAGCCAGCCCGCGTGCTGAGCTAGTAGCTTTAAAATAGTCCCCAAAATATGATCCAGCTGTCCCTTGCTGTCTCAGCGACGCCCTAAGCCGAGGTTCGTACCCCACAGGGGGTGCCCTTAGCGTGTTCGCTTAATTTTATTTGCCCTGGCTGGAGGCTTAGAGTCACGCTCTCGGCAGCCACAGGATTGTCCGGTTAAGCAGTAAACAGCCGTAGCGAGCTGAACTGCGAGATGCCCTAGGTCAAAAAAAAAAAATAAAGGATCTTTCTTTCGATCAGACGACACAGTGAGTGAAATACAATTGAATTTCTCTGTAAGAATTTTCTGTATCAAAATTAACTGAACGTATATATTTTTGCTCACGTCATGACGTCACACATTTTCTTCGACGTCAAATACCTACCTGTTATTTTTGATAGTGGAAAGTAATCCCAAGGGAACACACTCCCGCGATAGAAAGTATCCTATGTGTTATTCCAGGCCATAATTTACTCGTGTGCCAAGTTTCATTGAAATCCGTTAAACAATAACCAACAATATACTTCATAATTACAATCTCGCGTAACGAAAGTTTGTCAGTAATTATGTGTAAGTTTGTAACTTCTTCACGCTTAAACGGTAGAACGGATTTCAATGAAACATGGTTTACGAGTATACGAGTAATAGTTTTTATCCCGGGAGTTTGTTCCCTTGGTGTAATTTTTTGGTGTCCGCCTGTGTACCCTTAATGTTGCATGAAGTTCTAATAAATAAATAAATCAAACAATAAATCGGAAAAAAAATGTAGGTAATGTTGTCAAAAATGAAAATTTTCAAGTATAGCGACTACGATCATCGACATCTACACATGATGACGTCACAGTATCCTGCATCGCGCAAGCAAAGTTCTCCACGCGATTTGAATAAATACAACAGCCCGAAATCATCTATCGGGCAGTAGCCCACCGGACATAACACCCGTCCGGTCGGAGGATCCTCCCTTTTCAATAGAGGTATGTGGGACTTTACTCTCTGTACACCTACCCCCAAACTGGTGACCCTCGACCATGAACGTCAGCGCAGCCTTCGTGCAGAAACCACGTCGTGACATCATCATCACTTCCTCAAGCTTTCGAGCAGCGAGCCACGCAGCCAGCACGGCACTGAGGGTATCATAACCACCAGCAAGCCTCCCTGGACATACCTGGTCATCACCTTCAGCGGCTTCAGCCTCATCATCGACCTTGGCACACCGCACCTTCGGCCAGTCACATGAAGAGCTATGAAGAACCTCTCCTGGTCGACGCCAGCAATCAAGCCCTATGTCGCACAGTCCAGCTCCGACTCACTGGAGCCAGCTGCATAACTCCGACCCACTGGAGCCTGCAGCATCATCCCGACTCACTGGGGCATCACCGCAGACGGTTCCGACTCACCGAGATCTATGCGGACACTGGTTCCGACTCACTGGAGCCAGCAGCATTACTCCGACTCACTGGAGCTTGCCACATCGTCCCGACTCACTGGGACGACACCACCCCGATTCACTGGGGCATTACCGCAGCACAAAGTTCAGACAGCACCTCACTGTGAACTATGCAGTATTGGGTTCAAACCCACACAAAGCAACCTACCGCTGGCCTGGCACGCATCATAAGAAGCATCAAGGACTATCGATCTCCGATCTCCGGAGGGGAGTGATGTAACGACTACGATCATCGATATCTACACATGACGTCACAGAATCCTGCATCGCGCAAGCAAAGTTCTCCGCGCGATTTGAATAGATACAACAGCCCGAAATCATCTATCGGGCAGTAGCCCACCGGACATAACACCCGTCCGGCCGGAGGATCCTCCCTTTTCAACGGAGGTATGTGGGACTTTACTCTCTGTTCCACTACCCCCAAACAAGTACCTAACCAAAAATGTTGTCTATACCTATAGTATACTCGTAAATATAAACGTTAAATTAGTAACACAAAAACATTCTACAGCCTCAAATGCATTACTCACTGTCTTACTCACTGTCCGTACGGTTTCACCCACGTCCTTGGTTACTACTCCACTCCTATTAGTTGTAGCGTAATGGTCTAGTCTATAGCTTTCCTCGATACGTGGGCTATCTAATACTGAAAGCATTTTTAAATTCGAACTCGTAGGTCCTATTGATACTAATTGAACTGAAGTAATCCTTAGTTTTTTTTTGCTAGATCAAAATCACAATTTTGAAATACCTAGGTAAACTTCAAGTTCTGGGTAAAAACCCAGCACCACCACCTTACCAGCCCGTTCTTGTTTCTTCGCCACGGCCGCCCCTGTGATTATTAATTTAGTAAGCGCCCAAATTCAAAACACAATTAAATGAAAGAAAATCGAATGTCATTCGTCTTATTAGTGGCGAGGAGTTTTGTTTTGGAGCAAGGGCGTCGCCAGCTTATGACGAAGGGGGGGGGGGCAATGGGCCAATATTATGGACGATAAAAAATATGAACTCCGAGAGCATGAAGCATTACTCTTTGAAAGTCCTTGCCTCGATGTCGATTTTTTTTCAAGTGGAAAATCATCAGAATGACTTTTCCCGCTCTTGGGCGGAGTGGGAGGGCGTGTCAGACTCTCACTGACTAAACCCCACCCCGTTCCTTCGTTAGGCGGGCACCTCATGGTGCCGAAGTGTCGCCTCGATACTACTCCAGGGACTTCAAGGGAGGTGATAATTGAATCTAAGTATGGTATTACTAAATATCTCTTCCAATATTCTGAATGGGTTTCTGCTGAATGATTGTTTCTATGACGTTGTTTTCTCCGTAATACGCGGCATTGATGTAATGTTCAACTCCAGTCCGATAGTTTGTTTTTAGATGAGAAATAACTAAATAATTGTGTTGAATGTGTTTTCTTTTACTGTCTGTAATCAGTGCAAAGGTGTGGCTGTATCAATAAGCGCCGTACTAAATGGTCGGTTGCATGAGACCGTCTTTTATAAAGAACCAATTCGCTCAGAATCGGTTCAAGACCACCCCACAGCAGTGGATCGATGTTAAAAGCAATTTCAACGCCACGACTCGATTTCACGAAGCGAGTCCTTACGGGTGGCTCCGTAGTTTGCGGGCGGAGGCCCTGAAGCACGTCGTGACGTCGCTCCACGTCAAGTTGTCCCAGAGTTTTGTTCTTAACTACCTTTTATAATAATTATAATTAGTAGCAATAGCGAAGTAGTTATTTGGAAGTTTTTTATACTATCGTTTTATAATCTCAGCTATTCGTGTCAAAAGGTCGCGGAATGAACCGTTTTTGATATTATATTTAAACACTGTTATAATTTAACCGCGCCTAGGGCCAGTTAGCGGTTGCAACCCCTTCTCACCTATAGGCATTATTTTCCAAAATCACAAATTTTATTCTTTTCTAGACAATCCATTTCGCAACTTTACTGAAGGTCGTCGTCAATCCTTTTTTTGTATAATTTTTATATTGGAAAATGTTTATCTTTTATATTGAAAAATTAAACGTGACACATGTAGTGTACGAGAGATACATCCTAGAACCGCAAACGAATCGACAGAATTCGTGGCGCAGTGAAATTTTGAGAATTTTTGAAAAAAGAAACTTAAAAGTAGGTTCAAAAATACTTCGCCTAAGATAATCATCGCTTAAATGGTTCTAAATTGTAAATTATCTTCGCCTTAAAGCTTTGCACGTATAACACGAATTATTTCAATCAGTCACAAATTGACGAACTTTTGGTGTACAAGTCACGTCTGATTATAATAGTTCAAGTTTTGAACTATTATAATCAGACGTGATTAACAGTAATATTTCCGAGGTAATTAATTAATGTCAAGAGAATAAAGATAAGTGCGTCTAATAAGGGCCAGTTCCAAATAAGATCCATCTTTTCAAACTGCCCGCGTTTAATTCATGAATCCCCGACCGGTCCTATGAGACCGCGGTGTTATTGTTTTACTATTGTGTCTCGTTTTGTGGGTATGTGATAGGTTAATACTTAAACTAAAGCAGATACCGCGCGGCCCCTCCCCAGTAACCAATCACCAAAGCGCACCTACAATGTCAATAACAAAATGGCGCCGGCCATTTTATTATTAACATTAATTAATGTCAAGAGAATTAGTTTAAATAATTATTATAAATATACAATTATCTTAGTTAGTGTACCAATAAATTGATAGATGGCGCTCTATTGTAAGTTTCTGAAGATAGGTTGATTAGCCGGTAGAATTGTAGCAGTAGAGATCGATCGAAGCCACACATGTGCCTAGTTAATAACTGACAAGTAAAAGCTCCACTAATTTGGGCATTGTTCTATCTGATAACTTAACAATATTAATTGTGTGCGTGTGGTGTGAGGGCCCGTTTTTCAAAACTCTTTAAAACTATGCTAAAGATTTAGTGTACACTCCAAAACAAATGTGCGAGTTGGAATCAGAATTTGTGACGGTCAAATAAGCGAGTTATAGACTGTTTAGTTGGGCCCTCAATCCACACATAGAGGATTGAGAGCCCAGCTGTACCGGCTAAACTATGAACACTAGAGAAAAACTTTTTATGCCAAAATTTAAGGTAACGCTAAACAAAATTTGTGAAAACAAGATATTATCGCAAAACCTTCTCCTACTTGAGATATCCTTGTTCAAAATGGGCCCTCACATATCATTGACGTAAATGTTTACTAGGCAAATAAAATGCAAGTCATCAACTTACAGCTGCTATTTGAAATCCTATATGCTTCTAGATAATTTGTGAGATTTTGTGAAAGCAAGAACAGGTCATATTTTCTTGTTGTTTAAAAGTTATGACCTAAACAAAATTCGGGCCCTCAATCCTCTACTTTTTCATGTTTTTGTTATATTACGCTTCACATATGAGAGATAAGACAAACACAAAAAGGTCACTTTTTGTGGAAAAATTTGTGCAACAAACTGGGTACCAGAACAAAATGAAATGACCCTTTATTATACAAAAAAAACAACTTTCATAATATTCTTCAAAATTCGGGAATAGGGTGACCACAATTTCTTTGACATGGTGTCATTTTACATGAACCTAAGTACAAAAGATGACGCCGACTGCGCTGTCATACTACCCGAAAGCCCGCGCAGTACGTAACCAGAGACAACAAATATATTTTCCAGCCAGTACTAATATTTTGTAAAGATAAAATGTTTTATCGAATAATGTATAATAATTATATTTTATTATCTAATTATTGAGTTTTTGGTTATTGATCTACATCAGAAAAGGAAAATGGAGCTAAGAATTTGGTTGTAGTGTTTACTACGTTAGAAAAGTCTGCCAAATACTACAAAAACATTAGAATGTGTTCCATTCGTATTCTAATGTCATTTCGAAAGACATTATTTATAAAAACTCATAAATTAGGAAAACATGGACGTAAGACTAGACAATATAAGGAAGGCATTTCCTTAGGAAATTAAAAAAAAATGCGCATAGAGAATTTAATTTGAAATGAGATAAATTTTTGAGACATTTGAACACTTTCAGTTTGGTATGCTTTCTTCTTTGATAATGACTAGCAGAACTTATAATAACACGATAGTGTAGTAGGTACCACGAGTACTGAAATCAAGCACACTGACATACCCATGCAATACACTTTTCAAAAACGTACCTACACATTTTCCTGTAGGCACTAACTAAGTAGACAATCATTAATCCTGCTTCTGTTGATGACCACGCCTCTCCTTGCGTCAACCATGTTGCTCTTAACAATGACATCATTACTACCGACAGTGGTATCTTTCATGCTGTTAACCACGATGACGATCAAAACTGGACGAAAGTAACGGGCAAGAAATTCAAGAAGCCCATGTCGCTATGTGGCGTGGCTGGGCCCAATATTACTAACTTAAAAGCAGTCGAGCCACGTAAATATCTGCACTTGTGGAATATGGAGTCCAGTGCCGACGAGATTCGTGAATATCTGCGTACATTATGTCCCACGGGCGCATGTACGGTCGAAGAGCTACGGGCAAGGGGAAATTATAAGTCGTATAAGATCGGTATTCCAATAATTTATTTTGAGAAGTGTTATTCCGTTGATGTATGGCCAATGAACGCTAGAGTGAATACTTGGATTGCACGCAATGGGAATCATAAGGCGCCTGATAGTGCCCGACTAAGTGAACAGACATTTCGTGCCTAAACCACCTCGTACCAGAACTAAGAACCTTGATATGCTGTACCAAAATGTCCGTGGCCTCAAGACTAAACTCTCGACTTGGAGAATGAACTTGTCACAGCTGGAACATAATCTCATCGCTGTAACAGAGAGCTTTCTTGATGCTTCTATCGAAGATGGAGAACTTGCGACCGACGATTGGAACGTGTTGCGGCGCGACCGGAGTACACCGTGCGGCGGAGTGATGCTCGCGGCTCGCGCACCTATCGTGCTGCGCCGCCGCCATGATCTCGAAACGGTCACTGGTGAAGACTTGTGGGCTGATTTTTCATGGTGCGGCCGAACTGTTCACGTTTGTGTGGTATACATTAAGCCCAGTGCAAGCGATGACGAGTACATGGGATGGTTTTGTAAAGTTGAAGAGTATATAAATAATTTAAAAGGACCTGTTATCATTCTAGGTGACTTAAACTTAAATAGTGCTTCGTTAAATATTAAGAATTATTATTGTTATTTTTTGTCTTTTTGCTGTATGAATGATATGAATGTTGTGAATAATTTGTATGGAGGTATGTTAGATGTTGTTTTGGTCCAAGAGAACATTAGTGCTCCAAGTACGGTAGTCACCGCCACCGAGGGAATAGTGCCACTGGACGCTTATCACCCGGCGCTGCACATTGAGGTAAGTATTGATGGACAGCATTCTTCAGATTCAATAGAGCCTAGTAATATACCCCGAGCCAAGGATTGGAACTTCCGCAAATGTGATTTTGACCAACTTTATTTACTTCTCTCTAGCGAGAATGTTTGGGAGGAAGTTTTGGAATCCAAAGATGTGGAAAAAGCCACTCTTAAGTTTTACGACATAATTTATAAGTTCTTCGACGCTTGCATGCCTAAAAAGCACAGAAAAAGGTCGGTAAATAAACGATATCCAGTGTGGTATACAAGCGATATCATTCAGGACCTAAAGCTCAAGCTGAGACTCCATAAGAACTGGAGGAGAACCAAGTGCGATAGCGCGTATATGTTATTCTCGAACCTCAGAGCAAACTTAAAGATCCGTATTGCAGATGCGTATGCCTCATATATGAAAAATATTGAGAGTAGAATTAAGACCAATCCTCGTAATTTCTGGACACACATCTCCAGCCTGCGGTCTAAAGGTGGGTTTGAGCCTAAAATTACATACAAGGGTATAACTTTTTCGGGATCTAAGGCGGCAGGCGCTTTTGCTGAGTTTTTCTCTGACGTTTTTCTGCCTGATGTTCCGCATCTTAATACAGATCATTTACCTGCAGCCGTCCATACCAGTAACAGCAATTACATTAGCATACCTCCCTTGTGCCCAGTAGACATTACTAAAGGCATAAACAAACTGAAACCTAACAGCTCCATCGGCCCTGACAATATACCTCCGATTATCATTAAAGATTTAAAAAATATTTTTAGTGATCCTCTCTGCCACATTTTTAATTTGGCTTTGCAGGCTGGTACATATCCCTCTCAGTGGAAAGTTTCAAGAGTTACACCAATTCCGAAAACCCAAAACAAAAGTTCCGTTGAAGATTACCGCCCGATCGCAATTTTATCTTCCCCGGCGAAGGTCTTTGAGAACATCCTCCACAATGCCATCTACCAACAAATAAACACGTACCTATGCAATGAGCAGCACGGATTCAGGAGCAAGAGGTCGGTTGATACCAATCTCCTGACTCTAGTTGACTATATCTCTTCTAGCTTGGACCGCGGACGTCAGGTAGACGTACTTTATTTTGACTTCCGGAAAGCGTTTGATAGGGTTAACAATGACACGCTGCTGATGAAACTGAGTAAAATCGGTTTCTCACCCTCTCTCCTTCGCTTTTTCGCAGACTATCTACGCGATCGTCAGCAGTTTGTTAGACTCGGAATGTACGAATCCGGTACCTATCATACGCGTTCCGGAGTGAGTCAAGGCTCTATCTTGGGGCCCTTACTATTTCTTATCATGGTAAACGATCTTCCCCAAGTTCTGCGTCACGCAAGATGTCTATTGTATGTCGACGACTTGAAGCTGTACCTAGAAATAAACTCCGAGTCAGACTGCTTGTTACTACAGCAGGACATTGACGCCATATGCAAGTGGAGCATTGATAACAAGATGGAGTTCAATTGCTCTAAATGCTATGCCATGACCTTCGGCCGAATGCGGCACCCCGTGGATTTCGAATATCATCTCAGTAATAATATCATCACAAAAACAGTCGCTATGAAAGACCTGGGGGTCACATTCGACCGAAAGTTAACATTCCACGACCACATGATTACGGTAGCAAAGCAGTCGTACCAAAGGTTGGGTTTTGTTCTTCGCAATTGCCGTGATTTTCGTACTGCACACGCCATCAAGATCTTATTTAATGCGCTCGTGCGTAGTAAGCTGGAATCTAGCTCTTGCGTTTGGAACCCGCACCAAAGTACGTATGCGCTTTTATTAGAGAAAGTCCAAAAAGCGTTCCTTAGGTTCCTGTACAAGCGCATGCACGGTTATTACCCATACCTTTATCCGACAAAATTTCTTTTGGGTTGCCTCGGATACAACTCACTGGAGGTAAGACGAGCACGAGATCAGCTCACCATCGCTTGCAAGACGCTCCGTGGCATTATTGATGCACCTGACCTACTTGCTGTGCTGGCACGGTTCTTTGTTCCTGACAATTACTGCCGCGGTAAAAAGCACAGGTTCTTTGCTGTGCCCCAGTGTCGCACTGTTGCACGTGCTCAGTCACCAATACCTCGCATTTTGGCTGCACTAAATGGTCTCTTGGATTCTAATCCAACAAACGATCTGTTTGCGGATGAATGGAAGACGATTTTATTGGTATGTCAGCAGTACTGCGAGAGGATTTAATGTATGTGATGTTAATAATTTTAAGTGTCTTTTAATTGTCTCTATGTTTAGCTGTTAATTACTGTAATTGGTTGACCAACCGTTGTAATTAATTAAATAAATAAAAAAAAATAAATAAAATTACAATAAAAGGTATTTTATTTTTATATCCTAGATATTAAATATACTTCTAACTTGCATTAGATATAGGTTTTAAGTTCTGTAGGACGTGAAATTCAAACGATAGGGCTTTATTCAATCAATCCTTTTTTTACCTATTTCACAAAAAAAAGGAGGTGCTATGTTTGGATGATTGTATGTTTTTTTTGTTCATCGCTAATTGTCGACAGATTTTCAAAATTCTTTTTTTGTTCAAAATTAGATAGTTCTGAGGTGGTCCTACTGTCACCAAGTTTGGATCTTATGATGGAATCTTAGAGAAATCGAGAGCAACCCTCAAATTTTATAGGCTCACTTATTGCTTTTCGTATATTTTATGAAGTATCTTGTGTGTTTGCGTATGCTTGTCACCATCTCAGGTAGCTGAGCTGATGATGGAAGGTACGACTCCTTAACTGTTTATTTTGTTAATTGTTTTGTTGTTCGATAGGGCATTTGCCACATTTGGTCTCATGATCATCAAGTCATGACCTGATGCTGCAGTCAGGATAGTCTGCAGAGTACCTAGCTCCTCGACAACTAACAGTAGATATATCATGAATGTTTAGGCTCATTGAAAAGGGTTCGATGTGTGGATAAACGTACTGATAATGAGACCTGATGCTGAAGCCAGGAGCATCAGAAAAAGAACAAACCTTGAAATTACAGCAACGTAGTTGTGTTTGGGCTCATTTTAAACAGAAAAAACTGTTTTGCAAAAAAAAAATACAATCCGACTTCAATTAAAAAAAAACACCTTAAGCAAACAAAATAAATATGATAATAGTAGATTATTGCATCGAGCACAAAGTAATTTATTATTGCACCGAGTGCCTGATTTAGAGCCCGAGCGTTAGCGAGGGCTATAATCTAATAGGCACGAGGGCAATATTGAATTACTTAAGGCGAGGTGCATAATCTGCTTTTCTTTCAACTATTACCTATAGGAATAGTAGATAAAAGAAACTCATATCAAACAGTTAAAATAGAAGTTTCTATAACACTGTCGGCTTCATTTAGAATGTTTTCCGGAGTTAATGTGTCGCTAGATGATTCCATTTTAATTCGAAGCCGAAGCACTCAAAATCAGCTAGTATCACGCTTTATCGTTTCCAAAAATATTGTCAAAACAAAATTAACAAAGTTCCCGCCAAATCACTTGTTTAAATTTCTTTCATTTTTAAATCAGAGTTATAACCGGCGGCAGATAACTTGGCAATGCGCAGAAATCGTTTTTTAGGTCTATTTGGTGGTCAAGCGGGACGCGGGGTACGAGGTAACGCCGATCCGGCGCGCGATTGGTGCAGCATTATAATAGCAGTTTATGATTGGTGCGTTAGACGACTTTTGCCTTTGCACTGCGTTACGTCCTGTTCGCTCATTGGCTGTTTTGTGCACCATGCGCGAAACTTGCCAACGTATTTGCCGAGTATTATAGCAGCAATCATTTTTTAAATTTGGAACAAGTAGGATAGAAACAAATAATACGTACGTAAAAAAAAAAATATTGATATCGGCTGGCTGAATAGAGCTCACCCATTGAAATTGGCGCCTTATGGTGCGATTAAAAAAAAACTGTGCAATAATGAAATTTCATACATTTTTATTGCTCTAGACCAATAACGACTCGCTTTGTTCTGAGTTTTTAGTGTGATTATGATGAAATTAAAGCATAGTTGGAAGAAAAGATGATTACAGCGCACTTTTTTATCTATAAAAATGGCCCTGCAATCAGCTTTACCGCGCACTTTTTGAATTTGGAAAATTTTAGTGTTCAGCGCCAAAGAAATCGAACGCAAATATTGTTTGAATAAAGAAATAAATTGTTTGAATAAAATTAACTGGATATTTTCGAATAATATTTGGTATGCAGACTAGGAACATTATGAGGAATACGCAGTTTATATTATTGTCGTATTGTCGGCGCCATCTTGTATACTTACATGTAACAGAAATTGTGGTCACCCTATTCCCGAATTTTGAGGAATATTATTGAAAGTTGTTTTTTTTGTATAATTAAGGGTCTTTTCATTTCGTTCTGGTGCCCAGTTTGTTGCACAAATTTTTACACAAAAAGTGAGCTTTTTGTGTTTGTCTTATCTCTCATATGTGAAGCGTAATATAACAAAAACATGAAAAAGTGGAGGATTGAGGGCCCGAATTTTGTTTAGGTCATAACTTTTAAACAACAAGAAAATATGACCTGTTCTTTCTTTCACAAAATCTCACAAATTATCTAGAAGCATATAGGATTTCAAATAGCAGCTGTAAGTTGATGACTTGCATTTTATTTGCCTAGTAAACATTTACGTCAATGATATGTGAGGGCCCATTTTGAACAAGGATATCTCAAGTAGGAGAAGGTTTTGCGATAATATCTTGTTTTCACAAATTTTGTTTAGCGTTACCTTAGATTTTGGCATAAAAAGTTTTTCTCTAGTGTTCATAGTTTAGCCGGTACAGCTGGGCTCTCAATCCTCTATGTGTGGATTGAGGGCCCAACTAAACAGTCTATAACTCGCTTATTTGACCGTCACAAATTCTGATTCCAACTCGCACATTTGTTTTGGAGTGTACACTAAATCTTTAGCATAGTTTTAAAGAGTTTTGAGAAACGGGCCCTCACACCACACGCACACATATTAATTTACAAAAACTGTATATTATAATGTTAAAGTACATTTATTTACCAAATCAATCTCCACATAGTGCGCTGCACCGTGACGCTGGCTATACGATGGGTGTCAAAATATAAGATAATCATTCTGTACTGAATATCCTTCGGAGTAGGAATTCTACTTAGTTATAAAGTAGTAATAATGGCAATTTTACCTAAATTTATTACAGTTGTAAAACACTTTTCGTTTGTTTAAGTCCTCCCGTCCTCCGACAGTGGCGCGTATATTTAGTGAGCATGTTTAGTGTCAGTATGAATGTGGCTTGTTAAATGACTCTTTCGATTAAAACAACGCTGACATTCTTCACACTAGAAAGGTTTCTCGCCAGTGTGCGTACGAATGTGATTTGTTAAATGACCCTTCTCACTAAAACAAAGCTTACATTCTTCACACTTGTAAGGTTTCTCACCAGTGTGTGTACGAAAGTGTCTTATTAAATTACCCTTCTCACGAAAACAAAGCTGACATTCTTCACACTTGTAAGGTTTCTCACCAGTGTGTGTACGAATGTGCTTTGTTAAACTAATCTTCAGACTAAAACAAAGCTGACATTCTTCACACTTGTAAGGTTTCTCGCCAGTGTGCGTACGAATGTGTTTTGTTAAATGAACCTTCTCTCTAAAACAAAGCTGACATTCTTCACATTTGAAAGGTTTCTCGCCAGTGTGCGTACGAATGTGATTTGTTAAATGACCCTTCCGACTAAAACAAAGCTGACATTCTTCACATTTGAAAGGTTTCTCGCCAGTGTGCGTACGAATGTGATTTGTTAAATTAATCTTCTGCCTAAAACAAAGCTTACATTCTTCACACTTGTAAGGTTTCTCGCCAGTGTGCGTACGAATGTGTCGTTGTAAAACATCCTTTCGACTAAAGCAGCTCTGACATATATCACATTGGAAAGGTCTTTTACCAGTGTGTCCATATATGTGAACAATTGAATTATGATTTATAATATTATTACATTTTGTATCTAAAGCAGTATCAATAACAACACCGCGAGTTAATATTAGATTAACTCGCGGTGTTGTATCAGTTATTGCTTTTTGAAATTTCGGAATAACTTTGAACGGACAATTTTGAGATTTCTGGGTAACTTTTGTGACTAATTCTTCATTCTTCCTTTGATTTTCTGTAATCACGTCTTCTAGTTGATTTCCTCGTGTGTGCAGTTTTGTTTTCTTCACTTCGGCCGATCCTGTGATTTTAAATTTAATAAGAACCAAATTCAAACACAATCAAATGAAAGGAATCTAATGATTTATATTATTAGTGAGTTTCTAATATCAGTGTTCATGCATTTTTTTTTAGCATTATTGGCCTTGTAATGTTCACACTGTTGGGACTCAGGCCTCTTTTTTGGAAAGGGGCAAAAATGCACCACGCAGGCCCAATGTAGATTGGTGGATGTCACATTTCTTCGAATTTTTGATTCTAAGACATGCCGGTTTCCTGACGATATTTTCCTTCACCGTTTTGAGATCAGTGGTCATGACATATATAACAAAAATTAATGAGGCTAGGTGGGTTTGAACCCGCGACCTACAACTTGTAGGTCGGAACTGCCCACCACTGGGCCATCACTGCTTTTCTGTTGTGTGCGTGCATGATTATTTATTTATTTAAACTTCGTGTACAGTGGTGGTACATAGGTGGACTTAACGCATCAACGCATTCTCTACCAGTCAACCTTTGGATGATTTAACAAATCAATTAATTATCGACTACGACAAAGCCAAAAGAACTGTTGCATGTGCAATCAGTCTTCATTATTCGAAGCAGATGTGTTGTGACTTTGTGAGACATCGGGCAGTAGGAGTGTGCTCTCATTAGAAAGACCAAGACCGTCAATTTGACGGCACGGCGATTTCATTCTTAAATATTTTACAAACTATGTTTTTGTTTCTTTTGATATTTAATGACTTTTCCTAATTTGCTATTGTTAGGCTAAATCTATATTTAAAAAAATTGAACTATATGTTGTATGTGAGATTTGTTTGTAAATACCTACTAAGTAGACCGGGGTCAAAGCCTACAAAAATGGTAAAAAATGAAAGAAAATCACAGTAGGATGAAACCCATTAGAAAAGCAAGGGAATATGATCAAAATGAAAGGAAAAATAAATTACGGTCGATCCGAGTTCGGGAAGTGGGAGGGGGAGGTTTTTAAGGGTAAAAAATGGTTTATCTTGATTTCCGGCAAAACTACAAGTCCTATCGAAAAAAGTTAAATGGCAAAGTTGTAGGCAATAAAAAGATCTACAACTTTTGTATTTGCAGATTTTTCACATAACCTCAAAATTTAGGTGAAAAATTCAAAAAACCAAGTATTTGGTTTTTTATTTATATCTTTTTCAAATAAAATATTTTTTTCTACGAAGTTTGGTGAAAACTTACCTTATTATGTCCCAAATACACTGTAATTTATTTGATTAAAAATATTTATTTTTTCGCTTCATTTTAATTTAATATCAAAAAAGCACCCTAATTTTCAATCAAAAATTCTGACGTCAAAAAATCAGCTTTTTTCAAAAAGTTTGGGGGCTTTTTGTTCGTTGAAATATCTACTTTCTGATGGTGTAAAGAAAAATATACATTACTATAGGAAATATTCTTAGAAAATGCAAAAAATTGAAAAAACCTCAAATTCGAAAAAATTTTTTTAATCATTATGTACAATTTTCAGGTATTTATTAAAATTTACACTTTAATTACTCAAAAAACGTAAGATTTCATGTTTTATTGATAAACGAAAAAATTACAAAGTAAAATATACTTCTATAATTAACAAACAAATAAGTTAATAAAGTTAATATTTAATAAGACATCTACAATATTTTGAAAAAGTTGTAGAATCTTCTTTAAATAATATTTGTAGATGCCTATTTATTGCTGTTTTAAAAATAATTTATATACCTGAGTGACCTTTGGTGAATTTAAGCCCATTGTAAGTTATTTAATTGAGAAGTGGGGACGGACCTAGGAGAGTCTGGGCCTTACTACATACCTGCTATTTCATAGCAGCTGTAAAGACCGTTAGTCAGTATTTGAGATACAGAGTAGTGTACAACATCTGCATCGTTTTTAAAAATACACGTGCAGGCTGAGTTACTCTAAGTGATTTGTGAGAAATTTACTTTACGTACTTTACGTTTGGAATCTGCATAGCAAGGTAAATACTATCTGTATTTTAATCTATATTAATCAGCTTCAAAATAAAAATAGTAATATTTTCTTTTATAAGTAGTATGTTTAACGTAACATAACCTAAAAAATTGAAATTGAATGATATTTCAGTACAAGAATAAAAAAATAGTAACTTCGTTTATTTTATACAAACAGATTTAGTTATACTCATGATAAAACTTTGAAGGCATTATTAATTTGATTTTGTCTTTTCAGATTACCAGTATGGAAGAATCTGTTTGTATAATCTGCAATAAGTCAGACGACAAGCAAGTGTATGAAATAAAAAAAAACAGCTTTGAATCGTTTAGTGGCGTCTAGCAAGAAGAGAATCGACAATAGATACAAAAAATTTGAAACTTTAACATCAGCTCTTATTCATCGAACTTGTCAAAGTCATTATAATGATGAGACTGCAATAGCTACATTCTGTAGCTCAAGACGTAAGAAATCACAGGAAGGAAAACAAATAAATAAGGACGCTCTTATATTTAATTTTCAATCTCATTGCTTTCTCTGCGGTGGGTTTTTCGGTAATATTTCTAAAGATAAAATTTCATCAGTTCAAAATAACGATACAAGAGAAAATATAAATTACAGCATATTAAAAAACAAAACACAATTAATGATTTCGATAAAAACATTTTAGCTCGTTTAAGAAATGTGCCTGATTTAGTCGCAATAGAAGCTCATTATCACACTGTTTGTTATTTTGTATGAGATTTTCTATGACATGAATGTAATTCGAGTAAAATAAATAAACTTTTTAACTAAAAAAAAATTGCAGCAATCACATTTTTTTGATGAAATTGTACAAATAATGATTAAAAATTTTTTTTCGAATTTGAGGTTTTTTCAATTTTTTGCATTTTCTAAGAATATTTCCTATAGTAATATATATTTTTCTTTACACCATCAGAAAGTAGATATTTCAACGAACAAAAAGCCCCCAAACTTTTTGAAAAAAGCTGATATTTTGACGTCAGAATTTTTGATTGAAAATTAGGGTGCTTTTTTGATATTAAATTAAAATGAAGCGAAAAAATAAATATTTTTAATCAAATAAATTACAGTGTATTTGGGACATAATAAGGTAAGTTTTCACCAAATTTCGTAGAAAAAAAAATGTTTTTGAAAAAGATATAAATAGAAAACCAAAAACTTGGTTTTTTGAATTTTTCACCTAAATTTTGAGGTTATGTGAAAAATCTGCAAATACAAAAGTTGTAGATCTTTTTATTGCCTACAACTTTGCCATTTAACTTTTTTCCATAGGACTTGTAGTTTTGCCGGAAATCAAGATAAACCATTTTTTACCCTTAAAAACCTCCCCCTCCCACTTCCCGAACTCGGATCGACCGTAATTTATTTTTCCTTTCAATTTGATCATATTCCCCTCCTTTTCTAATGGGTTTCATCCTACTGTAATTTTTTTTGGTTTCAAAAATTATCTACCCTGGTCTAAAGACCGCATACCGTCAAAGTGACGGCATATAAAAATTGTAAACCATGATTTCTCCAAACTAATGAAGGTACTTTAGTTTTTATTTATGTTGAATTCTGAGTACGTTATTTTATTTAGATTGTTTACATTACACTCTGTAGACAATGGTTTCGTCTAGTGAGCAGTGATAATTTGTTATAAAAAAATGAGTTGTCGTCTCAGTACTTCTCAAATAGAACAAGAACTGTTGCGATATCAGGATAAACAACTAGATGTGTCAGGTGATGAAAGTGGTGACGAGTTATCAAATAGTGTTTTTGAAACCCATGATATAGAATTTCAGCCGGTACAGGTCACTTCTTTATCAGAAGACTCTGAAGTAAATTCATATAAAAGTTTCAGAGCCCGATACAACTCTTACTGTCTATCAAGGAATCATCATCTTCCTGCCCTTGTCCCGTTTTATTTGGGGTTGGCGCAACACGTTTTCTTCTTCCACTCTGTTCTGTCACTCGTCATGCTATCACTTACTTCCTTTTCTTCCATATCACTTCTCACACAATCCATCCATCTTTTCTTTGGCCTCCCTCTCCCTCTCCATCCATCCACATCTAAACTCATAACTCTTTTAGTAACATGCATTTCATCCCTTCTCTTTACATGACCATACCAAGACAAACGATTCCCTTTCAACTTTTCAGTCACTGGCGCCACTTTCAAACTTCCCCTAATATACTCATTTCTCAATTTGTCCATTCTTGTCACACCACACATCCATCTTAGCATTCTCATCTCCGCAACGTGCAATCTTTTTTCATCCGTCTTTTTCACAGCCCAACATTCTGATCCATATAGCATGACAGGCCTTACTACGGACTTGTAGATTTTACCCTTCAACTGGAGGGGAATCCGTGGATCACACGTTGTTCCAGTGACCTGTCATGCCATTTCATCCATCCAGAGTTGATCCGATGCGTTACGTCTCGGTCTACCTCGCCGTTCCCTTGGACAAGAGACCCGAGGTACCGAAAGTCAGCACAGATTGGTATGGGTGTTCCGGTGAGAGTTAAAGGCACAGGACTGGAGAGACCGCCGAAATCGCAGAACAGGTATTCCGTTTTGGTTCTGCTTAATTTCAGGCCCACACTCTCCAGTCTGTGCAACCACACATCCAATCTGCTCTGGACCTCTAGGCCACTCTCGGCAACCAGCATAATGTCGTCGGCAAAAAGCATACACCAGGGAGCCTCCTCCTGGATATCAGACGTCAGAGCGTCCAATATCAGCAGGAAGAGGTAAGGGCTAAGAGCCGACCCCTGATGTAAGCCGACTGCCACATTGAAGCTGCCAGTAGTGCCTACTGTAGACCGGACTTGGGCACTGCAGCGACTGTACATCGCCCGGATCAACTGTACATACTTCCCAGGCACACCTTTCTCCTTAAGGGCCCACCACAGAACCTCACGAGGTACCCGGTCGTACGCCTTTTCAAGGTCAACCAATACCATGTGCAAGTTTTTATGCGCACCTCTATATTTTTCGCTCAGCTGGCGTATAGCGAAAATGGCATCCGTTGTACCCCAACCCGGCATAAAACCGAATTGGTTCTGTGAAATTTCACTCTCTTCTCGCAGTCGCCTTTCAATAACTTTCTCCCAAGCTTTCATAGTTTGTGACATTAGCTTTATTCCTCTATAGTTGTTGCACTCCAGCACATCACCTTTGTTTTTGTAGATGGGCACCAAAGCGCTATTGCACCAATCGTCTGGTATGGCTTCTTCCAGCAACAACTTATTAAAGAATAAAGCTAACCACATCCATCCATCTACTCGCAATAACTTCCACACTTCAATTGGTATTCCATCTGGACCAAGTACTTTACCATTCTTCATTCCATTTACTGCTATTCTGACTTCATCCATAGTAATCATTCTCACTAATCCCACATTCACTGGTTTATTCTCTAAAACCCCACTCCAATTATTTTCTTCATTCATCAGTCTTTCAAAATATTCTTTCCACCTTTTTTTGATATTTCCATCATCCGAAAGAACCATTCCAGTTTCATCTTTTATACATCTTACCTGGCAAACATCCCTCGCTTTTCTTTCTCTCATTCTAGTAAACCGGTATAACTCTTTTTGACCTGCAGGACTGTCAAGTGTGTTATATAGTTTGTCCTGGGCTTTTGACTTAGCTGTTGCCACGGCTTTCTTGGCTTTCTTTTTTAAAAGGTCTGTCTATCAAGGAATACCAGGATTTTTTTAATTATTTTGAGTATTCTGCATACCAACGTGAGCATAAGTACTAAGTACTGATCAAAATAAGCTGCCTGAGACTATTGAATTTTATGATGAAACGAAATTTGGTGTAGATGTCAAATGGCACGCAAGTACACCGTAAGAGCTTGAAGTCGGAGATGGCTTGTTCACGTTTTTTTACAAATGTTACTCAGTTTAAAGCTAAAATTGTTTATTATTAATAAAAACTAATATTATTTTTATTTTATATTAATGAAATAGACGCAATAATTCAATAAGTATTATAACTGAATCTCTACCGTCAATTTAACCGCTGCGGTCTTTGAAGGTATAGTATGAAGCCCGGCCCTTCTAGTGCTGGAGAGCAGTTAACTACTAGTACTAACTAAACTAAACTTGTTACATCTCATCAGTCGGCTTGTTCACTAATACTTACGTGTCGTGGCACTGGCTCTTCGCTTCTTCCTCGAAACTTCTTGTTCTTCTTCTACTTCCGTTTTGATCTCTATTAAGGGTACATCATCTTCTGAATCATACTCAGACTGTTGTGTTAGTACATCGTCAGCATCTGAATAGCTATTGTATAGATTTTCCAGTTTCAGATCTGCAAGTAAGCAACAGTTTAGAGAGCGTTGTTTATAAATGTGGCGAGTTAAATGGTGACATTAACTAGTCAATTCAATATTTTAAAATATATATATCTTTGGCAGTAGCTCCTGAAATAAAGGGCTGTCACGCGGACTGTCGAAGCAACTCCCAAAGGATCGCGGTTGCGAGTGCTGCTCTCAACACAGCCGCGGTTCGGCGGCAGTGCGCGAGGGGTGCGCGGGCTGTGTGTGGCACCACACCAGTTAGCTGCTACGCGCGTGCACGCACGTCTGCGCTTACGCGTTCTTATTCTTTTAAATGAACCACGAGTAGCACGATTACAAAAGAGATTTTATTTTTAATTTGCGCTTATTAACAGATAGACACAGATAACAGACAAACATATAATATTAGTATAATTAAGTATTATGTAAAGGGGGAGTTGGAATATTGTTTTCTTGTAAATGGGGCAGCAGTTCATAAAAGGTTGGGATACTATAAGATAGATCATTGAACTTCTTGTTCTTAGTTACATACCATCGCTTTGGTGTTCCTCCTCGGGCTCAATGACATCATCTAGTCTCTCACAAACATCTGGTAATTCTTCTTTGATAGCATCACATTCCGTTTGACATTCATCATCAGATTCTATGCTGACATGCTCCATGGGTGACCGAATCAAATCATTACAACGCCCAAAATGGTTTAGGTTTATAAGGGGATTTAGCTGTAAAGAGATAAGTAAAGTATTAGTTAGGTCAAGATGTATTATGTATACTGAGCTCTATGCAGACCTTTGAAAAAATGAAGCTGTTGGTCCCACGTCACATCTATACTTTTTTTTCAAGTGGGGAATCATCAGAATGACTTCTTCCGCTCTTGGGCGGAGCGGGAGCCCGTGTCAGACTTTTACTGACTATACCCCACCCCGTTCCTTCGTTGCCTTCGACCTGGGGGGACACGGGCTCACCTTTCGGAATTTCCATGTTCCCCAGTGGTTTCGGCCCTACCAGGCCCCTACAGTTCGCTGACATCTCCTTGAGGCGCGTGGAACTGAACGCGCCGTTTACGACAGGGCTCGGTCCGGGTTATGACCGGACTGCCGGAAAGCGAGCTACCAGTGCTCGCCGTCCGCTAGCCCGCGCCTAAAGTGGTCGGAAATTGGGATCGAGATCTCGGCGGCGGCGGCGTCGGTTAGGTAGTACGGTTCCCTCGTGCGCTCGCGGTCGGCAACGTCCTTCGCTAGCATTACTACTTCGCAGAAGGCAACCGCCTGCCACCCCTACTCGCTCGGGACCATGGCCTGTACCAGGGCTCGGCGTGAGAGGTCGCCGCCGCCGATAGCCTCCACGAGGACACGGCGGTGCTCCACCCAAGCGGACATCTGTACAGGGTGGATTTAATAGATGGGCAGGGGAATGCCATGAAACAGTTTTTGAGTAAATTGCCTGTTTTCTTCTTCTGACTGTATTTTTGTTTCAATTCTATGAATACAATTAGCATTTACTCAAGCTAAGGAAAGTCTCTAAAAGGTTAAGACATCTGCCCTAGAGGTATACCTGTTAACAAATGCCTCACCTCATAATCCTCATTCGTCATCTGAGTGAGCAGCTCTTCGGCTTCCACACATTTTCTCTGCAGTTGGCAGCATTGCTTCAGTTTAGTGCAGCAGATGAAACAAGCGAGCATCGGTCTTCTGTCTTCAGTTACAAACTGCAACAAAACTTATTGACTTCTATTTTTTCTATGAATAAACTAGCTTCTACCAGCGGCTTCACGCGTGTGAAAGTCGGTCAGTTTCTCCTTTTATATACAACGTGTAACGTTAAATGCGCAAAACCTCAGACACCCGAATTGATTTTTAATTCAGTTGAACTATTGATATTTATATATTATGAGAGAAAAAAATCATTTAAAAAAATTAAAGGTTTTGTGTGATTTTTTAGTTTGTTTAAGATTCGGATCTGCATCGAAATAAGTATTATTATTATGCCGTTTATGAGAAAATCTAAATTGGACGACAACCATTTGTGTTTGTTTACCTATTTACACAGGTTTATACACGTGATGGCTTGATTTGTTAATAAATAGACAAGGCAAGAAATAATATGAAGATATTTTGAAAAATGTGACCCATATTAAAAAGTGGTTTTATTGATTCTACTCGTTATTCTTATCAAACTAATTTCAGGTTTTGCACATTTAATGTTATACGTTGTATACAACATTTCCCAAAATTTTATGATAAGCTGATACTAGAGGACAGACCTGCTCAATTTCTCATGACTATTCAGGGAAAGAAATATATCAATACAAAAAAAACTACGAAATCTTCATAACATTTGTCCTGTTATGATACTTTTCTTACCATGGCCGCAACTGTTTAAATATTTCTGTTCTTTTCTTTGTATAGGTAACCTGAATAACATAACCATCTACCACAATTCTTACAAAATCCAGAATACCTATAGGTAATAGGTTTTTTACAAAGCCTAATAAAAATTATGATTCCCTACATATATCAAAGATAGACATTTATTAAGAATTTTTATTATTAGCTAACTTTAACTCATTGTAGTGTAAAAAAGTATGAACACTACTATGACAAGTTTTATAATAAATTGACGCAACTAATCAAGATTCTAAAATGGTATAATACTTTATTAAAACCAGCCACAAAAAAATAATATCCATACAAGTTCAAAACAAGAAACTAATTCCTTAAGAGCCTATTCACTTTAGCCTTGTAGATACCTAAATTATAAACAGAACAGAGGTGGGGCTGCCGAAATGTAGTCCACTTTAGAGATCTTCATCTTTTCGAATCGAAGGTAAACTCGTCAAATTATTTGGGCCCAGTAGGTAGCTACGTTGATTGCAGCATCGGTGGCACCCATTAAGTCCTCCAAAGTGCAGGTGTCCGGGCACTTGGGGCACCTCAAAAGGTGGCTTATGTTTTGAACAGAAGCACCGCACTCACATTGAATATCCGACGGGTCTATAAAACCCAATTTGCCCAAATTGTGTTTGCAGCGACCTACCTGGGTGCGCAACCGATTCAGTGCTTTCCATACAGGCCACTGCAGTTCACATCCAGGCGGGAGATGTTCTTGGGGTTTCAAGAAGTCGGATGGTGGAAGTCTATGTTCCTCCCAAAGCCTTATTTTTTCCCTGGGAGGAGGATCAAGTATGGCTTGTGTTCCTCGCAAAAAGCTCTTTCGGCTTTTGAGCCTACTTGGGGCTGTTTTGAGTTCGAAGAGGGTATGTTTGGAATCGGATTCTTGGATTTTCTATTCAATTGCGCATGCGACATCCCTACGAACAGATGGTGGAGCAATACCTAACGTAACCTAACCTGCCAACGCGTAGAGCTTATTAACCTATCAATACCCGCGAAACGAGACGGAATAGTAAGACAATAACAGCGCGGTCGCATGAGACCGGTCGGGGATTCATGAATTAAGCGGGGTCGGTTTTAGGCATCCCGATATAATTCGGCACGTCTCGTTGAGGGCGATGTCAACCTGCTTTGCATGTGCAGACCGGTGCCACATTGGGCACGCGAATTCACCAGCAGAAAAAGTTGTACGAAGGACATCAGGTGCCGCTCCGAAGCTCAGAAGTTATAAGATTGATAAAAATTTAAAACAAAAGAGGAGATAAAATACCGCCTTGAGGGACGCCAGCTGAAAGGTCACACCACCTTGATGAGGAGTTACCAGCACGAACAGACTGCTGACGATCCTGAAGATAAGAAGAAAACCACTCCAGTACCTCCCGATTGACGATAAGATAAGAAAGGATAGACAAGAGGACTTCGTGACTGACGGTGTTAAAGGCATTCGAAAAGTCGATTAACACTAAGACAGCAACCTTAGTATCTTCCATTCCGCGCCTTATGTCATCAGTCACTTTTAGGAGAGCTGTCACGGTGCTGTGCCCGGGCCTGAAACCGGATTGAAATGGGCTGATAAGGGTGTTGCGATAAATGAAGTTGGAGTTACTGTTTATGTACACAGGCCTCGAGCACTTTAGACAGGAACGGAAGGATGGAAATTGGACAAAAGTGACTGGGAAGTGTAGGATTGGAACTATCCTTTGGATTTATACTATCTGGATTGATTCCATCTACCTCAAAAACGTATTTTATTTCGTCTCAACTCGAGATAGCGCGCGGTGTACGTAGTAATGATGATGTACGCAGTAGTAGGTTAACACTTCGAACAGAAAATTAAGTTTTCTGTTCGAAGAACCATTACGGAGGTGAAACGCGCAAGACTGAGTTTTAGACGGGTTCGGGCGAAGAGCATTACTCTCGTAGTACCCAGCGAGTAACTCGAGCGCTTGCGTCAATGTAGCCTCAACCTCTGTGAAAGCATATGATTGCGCCGCCAAGGCTAAGTCGTCAGCATATAAGAAGCGTTCAGTGTGTTGCGTTGTGGGCTGTAGATGTTAAACAACGTGGGGGCCAACACACTACCTTGAGGAAGTCCGTTTTTTGTCGACGCCATCTGCTCTTTACCGATTGGAGACATACCTGAAAGCCACGGTTGTGCAATAGTTCTCTCAATATGTTGACAAAACCTTGGTCGTTCGTTAAGGTACTGACTTTAGCTAACAGCTTCTTTATATTTATGGTGTCGTATGCTGCTGACAGGTCAACAAATACAACACCTGTAACTTTTTGAGCCTCATAACCATCCTCTATGTGCTGTTTTAGCCGCAGCGTGCTCCGTGATGATCTTAGGTTCTACTGCTGTAGCAAGGCGATTCAGCAGTAGCCTTTCAAACAGCTTAAAGGTATGGCATAGCAAGGATATTGGCCGATAACTTTTGGGGTCATTGAGAGGCATCCCGGGTTTCGGAATCGCAATGATTCTCGTCTGTTGCCACAGTTTGGGAATGTTTGTGGTGCAGAACATGTGTTGAAGAAGGCAAGGAGCCACGACACAGCTACAGGTCCCAAATGTTTCAGTTGTTCCACTGTTATATCGTCAACTCCAGCAGCCTTCCCGGTTTTTAAAGATTTTATGGCCAGTATTATTTCAGTGAGGGTAAAAGGTTTACTGATGTGGTTACTATCGCCAGGAGTAGTTATGTTTTTCCGCTCTTTAGGAAGTCTACCCGGTGGTTTGCCGTTGAGTAGAAGTCGGTGGGCAATTTGATTTGCTGTAACGTGACCTTGGTCAGCAGACTCTGGTGGGTCTTCAGTTAATTTCCGAATAGACCAGGCTTTTTTGCTGTTGTGGGTCATGTTGATGTTAGTAACTGTTCCTATCCACTTTTGTTTCCGATTATCACCAACCATTGACAACAATTCTTCCCCTGCTGATATTGTGCCCTCTGAGAAGGGGTTGTTGTCGTAGAAGTTTTCATACTTTTTAAGAAGCTCCACGGACTCCGCATTCATACCAGGTATATATGAGGTACCGCAGCCTCTAGGTATGCATTGATATGGTCCAAATAGTGTCCACAAACTAATTGTAGTTGAAAGGTGTGGGGTCCACAACACTCAGTCCTGCATCAACTTCCACCGAAAACTTCTCCCATGGTAAACTTTAGAGATCAATACTAAAAGATTCTCTGTCCCACTGAGATACCCACTCAGAAATGTATGGAACATGACACGGTGCACAGAACACAAAGACATTGATAAGTGCAAGGGAATTAACTGTATGAAATAAAGGCATTAAGTCTGCTTCGGTACATTTAAGGGGATAAAGTACATATGTAAGCTCCTTTAATCTTTCAGGTACCATAATTAGAGACATAATAGAAAGACAATAGGTGTGCGAACACTACTTAACTCGGAGCTCAACAGATTGATGTATTCAAAGTACAAGTTGCCCGACATATAGTTGAAAAATATGAACAACACCTACTCCACTAGCAGCCAACTACTAACTAGCTAACAACTTCTGCTTCCTCTGAATGCATTATACAAGTACTTCGAACAACAATGTATGCATTGAGCAACGAATATACTAATAATAAGCATGTAGCATGTTGTCATGTAAGTGGCTGTCGTCTTTTATGAGGAAATTACTTCTTTAGACACAATATAAGTCCGGTATAAATGTATTTTTTTTTAAGTTTTGTGTGCTTTATGTACTCAAACAACATTATACTCTTTTTTATCGTGTTTGTTAGTGTAAGTTTTCTATAACTTTTTCTATGTCTAGCCGTGAGAACCTGTAATTGACTCAATGGCTGTCGGTTCTCCTACGATTCAGTAAATAAATAAACTTACCGGGTTATCAGTCAGCCTCTCATACAGTTCATGCAAGTCTTTGTTTACCACTACATACATGCGAACGTTCTCCGCTAAACATAGCCTACACATTGGAAACTTATCCATGTTTTCACTAAATACGTATATAATCAATTTTATTGTTGTTTATATCAATTTTCACTGTGTGTTTCACAATTTTTACTTATTAGCTATTTTGTAAACAATTCTTAGAAGATTTGAACTGTGCTAAATAGAGATAAATCATACACATTGTCATTGCCATACGCCTGTCATAATGACGCTGTAGTGATGTACTCAAGTGCCGCACGTAGATTGTATCGAGTTAAATTCAAGTCATGATTGATTTTTGCTTTCGACTGACTTAGTCGAAACTAATTTATTATTTTAATTGGAGTACTTATAAATACTCGAGTTAGGAAGATATCGAATTTGAACTCTGACGTGATTCTACTACGCGAGTCTGACTCGTCTCGTATTCAAGACAGATTTATTCACTTTTTACTTGTTCTGTGTTTTTGACTAAATAAGTTCTTAAAATAAACTCTAAAAACGTGAATAAAGCGATAATGAGAATTGTGTGCATTGAATTTCATCCGTTACAAGTTGTTGAAAATAGAGGTTTCAAGGTTATTATTATCTGCCTGCCTGCCTAGCCTTTTCCCAACTATATTGGGGTCGGCTTCCAGTCAAGCCGGATTTAGCTGAATACCAGTATTTTACGAGGAGCGGCTGCCTACCAGACCTCCACAACCCATTAACTGGGGTAACACGGTACTTCATGGCAAGACTGGAGTCAGATTAACTGGCTTCTGACTATCCGTAACGACTGCCAAAGATCTACAAATGGCAGCCGGGACCAACGGCTTAACGTGCTTTCCGAGGCACGGAGGAAACTCGTTATGTTAAGATGGTCACTCATCCACAGACCAACCTAGGCAAGCGTTGCTTAACCTTGAAGATCGACCTGTGCGGCTGTTAATATTTAGCCACGAGCTCCTCCAAGGGTATTATTATCATAGCGTTATTATAAATCAATAACGAACGAACCCGAGTTCTAGATTTGAATTTATTGATTACAAACACTTCTAGACTCAGATCCTGGACTCGAATCAGCATGCGAATGCTAAATGTAGAACTCGGTTCTCGAATGGCGGAATTGAGCCATAATTCAATTATCGTTAATATCGATGAGAATCCACTCGATCTACACAAAAGATCGACTCGGCACATCACTTTATTACTTTATACACAATTGATTTTTTCCAGGTCCCTTGAGCAGGCTAAGATCATACCGCCTCATCTTAACCTCTAGAGCCTCGTGAAGACAGTCATTATTTATATATTTAAATATAAATAATATTAATAATATAAACTGTTATTCCTCCGTTTCTGTTGCATCTATAACTATACTACTAGAGTACAATTTTAAATCGGTTGGGGTTTGGTGGCACAAATTTGGGCCAGTGGTGTTCAAAGTTAAAAGGTAATACTTTTTTACTGGCATATTTCCGTGCCACGGGGTCCTTTCCGTTCCCATCCGTTTCATAAGAATACCGTTGCAACATGGTTTTTGCACTTTTGCAATATCATCATCTACCTAGCCTTTTCACAACTACATTGGGGTAAGCTTCCAGTCAAGCTGGATCTAACTGCAATTTTGACGGCAGAAAATAAATCGAGTCAGCTTTCTTGGAAAACACTGAAACGAAAGAACATTGTTCAAAACGTCCCACCCACGCTTGCAGTACCTACCTGATAGATAGATTTTAAAGTGCTAATGTACCTACCTATAAACACAGAACTAGTACAAGTAAGTAAATCTAACTCGATACTAAATTCAGTAAATATCTTATGATTGTATGCAGTTCTTTCGTGGAACTGTACTGTATTAATTTCTGACAAGGATCTTGTATACTCTAATCTAAGGATTATCAGTATTATCACCTACTATTTTTTATAATTATTCATATAAGAAAAGCTTAAAAAACTTAGTAACCAAGCAAGCCAAATAAAAAAAGAATGTACTGGCTAAAATGACATTTTGTTATTGTTAAGTCAATTGTCATTGAAATGTTAGGTGTCAAAATAAGTCGATATTTGAATGAATTTGTTTTGATGATATAATTTTGTGTCATAACTCATAACATGATTTACTTACCTACTGATATATAGACAGTAAATACCGCACAGATTTTGCAGTATAAAATTACTGATATAATTTCTTTAAACTTGTCTAGCGGCCAGGAATATTTTCTAATTGCTCCGGCTGTCAGTGAGTAGAGTTACTGGAAACTGGAGAGAACTTGAGAGAAGTGCATACAATACCAACCAACCTCCTTAGAGCCGCGCCAGCAGCAGACACTGAACATTCTTCTTCTAATTTATTGAGTTATTCTTTTAAGTTCAAAGATGGAAAAATGGCCAATGTGCAGAATATGTTTAGTAGAGAATGTTCGCATGAACGTAGTTGTCGACAAGGAGTTACAAAAACTATACGAAACGCTGACTGATATTCCAGTAAGTTGTACCTTATTTATATAACTAGCGACCCGCCCCGGCGTCGCACGGGTGCAAAATTATCAGTGTTTATATATGTTACTGTAAAAGCCAGAACTACGGTAAATCCTAAGATTTTCCAGTAAATCCTAAGATTTACCAACTCTTAATGGTAAAAGTCCGAACTGTTCTATAATCATCGTTTATTTCGGACTTTTACTACCATTCACTTGGTAAATCTTAGGATTTACCTTAAAGACACGGTAAATGTTAAGATAAACATTACCAAATATAGGTAACGATTTGACTCATTAGTAGTACAATTAATGTTTAATAATTATGCATTGTTCTGTAAGACTATGGACCGTTTACTCAACACTAAGCTCCTGGCATACCTATCTAGAAACTTATGACATCCTAATTGACCGTCAATACGGCTTTCGCCGAAATTGGTTAACTAGTGATCTTCTAGCGTATGCCATCCGTATCTGAAATGAGGCCATCGAGAAGCATGGGGAAACGCTTGGCGTCTCTCTCGACATCTCGAAGCCTTTAGATAGGGTCTGCCACGAAATCCTTGTTAGTAAGCTTCCTTCTTTTGGTTTACCTGCTGGATTGAGTGCTTGGATCGCAGACTTCCTGAGTGACCGATCCATTCGAGTGGTCATCGATGGCAGCTCGTCCGGTCAAATGGCCATTAATTAATGCCGGAGTCCCTCAAGGGTCAGTGCTCTCAGCAACTTTGTTCTTGCTGCACATTAACAATCTGCTTAAGACTGGTACCTTTGGGTATGCAGACAGTACTGTTACTGACAGATACATATCCAATACACGAACTAGTGGGTCACAGATCCAGTCTCTCCAAGTGCCCATGGTTGAGCACTTGAATTGGTGCTTGGAGGCGGTCACTGAATGGGGCAATGCCAATTTTACGCTAAAAGAAGACAATTCAGTTCTCCTACTTTCTTGGGTGCAACCGTGCCGATAACCGACCATTTTGATCTTCTTGGTGTTACGTTGACTTCGACTTTTAACTTTGCTCCATATATTGAAGCAAAGGCTCAACTGGTTGCTAAAAAGCTAGGAATCCTTGCAAAGGTGAGACAGTACTTCACACCGGAACAGCTGCTTACACTTTATCAAGCGCAAGTTCGATCATATATGGAGTAGGTACTCCTCTCATCTTTGGGATGGATCTGCCCGATATCAGCTTCAAGCGCTTGAAGCTATTGAAACGAGAGCCAAGAAGATCATTGGTAATGATGCACTCGTTTAGTCGAGGCTTCAAAATCTTGAGCATCAACACCGAGTCGCTAGCCTGTCAGGTTTTTACCGGTTGCATTTTGAGGAGTGTGCGTCGGAATTGCATAACTTAATAATTCCTCCTAGCCCGTTCCATCATCGGACCATCAGGCGTACGGCGATGCGCCATCGGTACATGGTAGATATCCCTCTTATACGCGCAAAACGTTTTGGGAACACATTTATTGTACGTACAGCCAACGAGTAGAAATCCCTGCCGGAGTCTATGTTTCATGATAGCTACAACCCAGGAATAAGTCAAGAGTGAATAGGTTACTTCTTGGTAAACGCGCTTCATCGTCGAACATACAAAACCAACATTTACCAAACCTCACTGGTAAAACCTAGCATGTACCAAATTCTAATGGTAAAAGCCCGATTAAATCATTTTTTTTTCACATATTCTTACATTTACCAATTCGTGTTGGTCAAACCTAAGATTTACTGGTAAAACCTGAGATATACCGTGGTTCGGGCTTTTACAGTAACATATACACAGTGTTGATATAGAGACAGAGAAAGCGACTTTGTCACATGTCTTCGATTTTTTGGTTCTAGGATATGCTGGTTTCCTGGTGATGAATTAAATTACACAAAGTAATGCGCCTGACAACTTGCAAGTCCGGGCAGTTAGTATAGTAGTATAGTATAGTAAAACGGGCTGGTATCCGCAACTCCACGACTAAAGCGCGTATTTTGCGTATGGGTGGGATAAATGTGTCATTCGATCCACCCCAGCTCCTCAAGAAAGGCCAGAAGTGCCTTGGTATTACTGACCATATCCCGGAGGGTACCTGGGTCTCCGAAGTACTTTGCCCTGTAACCTGCGACTGCTGGGCAGCTTAGCAGCAGGTGAGCTGCAGTCTCGTCTTCCTCCATGCAAGCTCTGCAGAGTGGGCTATCTGTAACTCCTAATACAGAGAGATACTTATTAAGGGTCCCGTGGCCAGTTGTAACGGCCGTTACTTTCCGTAGCTGAAGCTTGGTGAGTCTTAGGATCCGCTTCGTGAAGCGGCCATCAATGGAGGGAAGTGCTTCCTTGGCCTGCCTGCATTCACTGTGGTCTACCCACAGTTTATGGTGTTGATCTCTGGTGCGTTTCCTTACCAGATTGCGTAGGTATCCGAAGGGGAGCGGCACTATAGGTTCAGGCCCTAACACTGCCATGCTCGAGCCTCTTCGGGCGAGTTCATCCGCAGCATCGTTGCCACGGGAGTCGCTGTGTCCTTTGATCCATTGAATGGTTACCTGATTGTCAGTGATTGTGTATCCCCACCTGATTAAGGCGTTGGTGACACTCGTAGATGAGCCCAGAGTTGACTGTGTGGCTGCTCAGTGCTTGCAGAACAGACATGCTGTCTGAAAGTATGCGTATGGAGTGGTCCTTAACATCCCTGGTTGAGATGGCTAAAGCTGCCAAGGAAATGCCCAAGCATTCAGCCTGGAAAACCGTGCTATGAACCCCCAGAGGCGTGGCTATGTGAATGTTGAGATCCTCCGAGAAGACTCCCGCACCCGTGCCATTACCTGTTTTGGATCCGTCGGTGAAGATCCGCAGCTCTGTAGGGCGTAACCCCTCGCAGCGGTGATCCTCATGCAGTTGGATCTTGTATTTTTTATCAAAGATAAATTGCTTGGGTATCCGGTCATTGATTGCTCTAGTTAAGGGAAGTTCGTTGTTGAGTTCCTCGAGCAGACCGGTGTGTTGTGTAACTCTCTTACCCCAGAGATCCAGTGTCTTAAGGCGTACTGCCGCCATTGTCGCTTCCTGTTGTATAAACAGGTGAAGTGGAGGAAGTCCCAGCATGGCCTCGAGCGCTGCAGTCGGGGTAGTCCTCATGCAGCCCGTGGTCGCCATGCAGGCCAGCATTTGCATGTGCTGAAGCTTGTTTACGGCTGTGGCTAGCTTGGTCCGAGGCCACCACACCACGGCCCCATACGTGATCATGGGTCGAATCACTGAGCTGTACAGCCATAGTATGATTTTGGGCGATAGGCCCCACCTCTTACCTATCATTTTTTTGCATTGCCAGAAGGTAATGCAGGCCCTATTTAGCTTGTTGTCTAGATGCGTGCTCCAGTTTAACTTGCTATCTAGGATCACTCCCAGATACTTGACCTCGTTAGAAAGCTGGAGTTCAGTGTTGAACAGTTTCGGCAGGTTATACCGGCCTAATACTCGTTTTTGTGTGAACATGACTAGCTCCGTTTTGGAGGGATTCACCGTCAGATCATATTCCCTACACCATCGTTCCACGATGCGCAGTGCTTGTTGCGTAAGGTTGCAGATTGTGCTGGTCACCTTCCCGGGTACAAGGATTGCGAGGTCGTCTGCATACCCTATTGTGTAGTAACGATTATCGTTGAGTGTAGTAATCAACTCGTTGATTACCAGATTCCACAGTAGCGGGGAGAGTACCCCTCCTTGTGGACATCCCCTGGCTATCAAGGCCAACTGCTGTCCTTCTTCAAGCCGAACAACTCGTTTACTTAGCATATTAGTAATCCAGTCAATTAGTACCTGCTCTGCCCCGTGTTTGGAGAGGGCAGCACCTATGCTGGAAAAGTTTGTCTTGTCGAAAGCTCCTTCGATGTCGATGAAAGAGCCCAGCCAGATACCCTTCTGATGAATCGCATCTTCAATCTGGCTTACTACCATATGAAGAGCCGACTCAGTCGACTTGCCTGTGCTGTATGCATGTTGATTACCATGGAGTGGTACTGCTTTTAAGACGCCATCACGTAATTTCCGTTCACATAGCCGTTCCATGGTCTTCAATAAGAAGGAGGTCAGGCTTATGGGTCGGTAAGATTTGGCGTTGGTGTAGTCACTCTTATAGTTGTTTTATCTCACGAAAGCGGGTGAGCCATACTTGTAGTTGTGATGTATATAGACACTCGCTCTTGTGTGCGTAACTACAGGTAGCGTTAGCAAGCTCATCGCTATTGAACAAAATAATAAAGTTGCCACTTGTTGCCCAATTTATTTAATAACTTACGCAGCGTTACGAGACGTCCATCGAAACCAACTTTTTCATTCAAAACTGACATTAGCTTTGCCAATGTTATACAATTAAGGGAAGGAACGAAATAACCCCAGCACAAATATTAATAATAACTTACTGGGGATGTTTCATTAACACTTGTAATGTAATCTTTTGAGACCAAATAAACAATTTATTTATTTTATTTGATGATATTAATGTTGGAATTTGTTTTAGTACGATATGAAAATTTTGTATTGTGCTCTGTACAACGTCACCTGTAAATCCACCTTTATTTTCTCTCTTTCTTCGGTTTTTCATGGGTGACATAAAATTCGAAGATGTACTTGCGACATCTCTTCCTTCTTTTATTAGTTTTTTGCACTGTTCTTTCACTTACCCCCGTCGTTGCTGCAGTGCGTTTTGTAATATTACGCAAATATGATAAATCACAATTTGGTTCTCGATGAAGTTCCGTGAATTAATATTCTTCTTTGACAAATTATAAATATTTGCAATCATTTGACGAGCCTAAAATAAACAAAACAGTTATAAAATCGTTTAACATGTTAATGTGTTGTGGTGGTGGAACACAATCAAACGGACCAGATACTTTTTCAATAGATTATTCTCACCATTAATATAGTTAACACAGCAAAAGTAAGAGCGTGGCGTCTGTCATCTGTGAGCGAAGCGGACTGACAGGCGCTGGTGCGCGCGTCGATGCTCCTTCGATGGTTTTTGTGGTTACCTTGGTTACGCCACATAAATAATCAGTCTGCTGAACGCCCTGATTGCTCAGGAACCGAAATTCGTTTTTTTTTTATAGGCTGTAAAGAAATGATCAATATCTGTGTATAATAAAATCTCTAGTTTGTAAGTTGTTGGCTAGCTATACGCTTTGGTGCTTACTGTAAGTATAGCTAGTAATTGAAATAAATAAATACATTCATATATTACACACAACCAACATTAAGTTGCCTTATCGCACTGCGAACAACTTTCCTCCGTTTCTTCGTACCTGGCATGCTGACGGTACTCGATAAATTATTTTGACGCGAACCAAGAAGCACTACTGACTCAGCCGGCGACCCGGCCGCCACTGAGCGCTCCCGAGCTTACGCACACAAAGACAGTGTGCATGTACACTCACAAACACAAGTATGGGTTACCCGCTTTCGTGAGATAAAACATCTATACCTGGCTTGGGAATGAATATGACTTTCACTTCCCTCCTTCCTTTGGGAACGTATCTAAACGCCAGGCAAGCTCTCATGAGAGGCACTAGACATGACGCCAGTGGCGTCCCACCCCACTGTAGTAAAGCAGGGAAAACACCGTCGGGACCGGGTGCCTTATCAGGATGGAAGCTATGAATGGCCCACTGGAGTTTCTCCAGCGTAATCATCCTGCATGCGTATAGCCAATCATTTTCTGATGTTGTGTGGTTGTCCTCTGAAAGGTCAGTTACCTGTGCGAAGACGCAGTCTGGGAAGTGAGTTTCAACTAGAATACGTCTCGCTTCTTCAGGTGACGAGGTGAGCGTATTGTCAGGTTTTCGGAGCGTGGCGATCTCAGGAGTATTTTGTTGCGCCAGAACTTTCCTTACCCTGTTTGCTTGCTGACAGGTTTCAATGCTACCACAGAACTTGCGCCAGCCCGTGGTGCGCCTGAACCTGATGCATTTTTTGTAGCTGGATTTGGCCGCGTAATAGGCGTCCCAATCTTCATCCGCACATGTATTCATGGCTCTATTCAGAGCCTTCCTTACCTTACCGCGTTTGCGTTCCAGATCCGCACCCCACCAGGGTTGCTTGCCCGGTGTATCGCGCGGAAAAGTTTCGGGGCAGGCGGCATGGTAGCTGCTTAGTAATGATTCGGTGAGTTGGTCCACCTGCGCATCAATTTGCGCGGTATCCACGTTTGTCAGCGAATCGCTTGGTAGCACAAGTTTAGAATTGAGGCTGCGTACGTATACTGCCCTGTCCGTGTTCCGCGGATTGCGCCGTGGTAGTGTAGGTGGTAGGAAGACCTGGATGTCAAAACGGATCAACCTATGGTCGGAGCAGGAGGCCTCCTCGGAGACATGCCACCCGGTAGCAAGCTCCGCCGCACCCTCTGTTGCCAGAGTTAGGTCTATAATTGTCCGGCTGCGTCTGTTAACAAACGTTGGTTCGGAACCCGTGTTTAGTAGGGATAGGTTAGTTGTGAACAAGTAGTCAACCAAAGACTTACCCCTTGCGTTTTGCGTGTCCATTCCCCATAGTGGATGGTGTGCGTTCGCATCCGTCCCAATCAGCAGCTCTGCCCCGCTGCTCTCGCAGTGGGTGACGAGCCGGACCAGGTCATGGGGTGGTGACTCCTCCGCCTCTGGCATGTACACGGAAGCAAAGGTAATCACCATCGATGCGGCACCACGCTGTATGGGCAGCCTAACTGCAGAGATATCTCTGCAAGTTGCAACAGAACTCCGTTAGTAGCTGTGCTTTAAGATTACCTGTGACAAAGATACACGATCTGGGGTGATCATGGTCCGTAGAAACAAGTAGCTTACCCCCGAGATTGGAGAGTCCTTTGATGTGGCCGCCCCTAATCCACGGCTCGTGGATTAGGGCTATGGCCGTGTGTTGAACCTCCAGCCACTTGCGGAGTTGAGCCGTCGCTGTTTGACTGTGGTGGAGGTTAGCCTGAAGGACTTTAAGGCTTTGCGGAAGGGTCGTCATCTTTGATGGCTTCCCCCTCCTCATCGCCCCAAAGTCGCAGCCCGGCAAACAGGTCGCCCTCGTCGAAAACCCCGTCCTCCAGGTTCGAAGCCGGGGACAACGTGATGTCGTCAGGCTCCTCACCCGCCGGAGGGGCGGCGTCCGCGACGACAGCGGTGGCGGCCGGCTCTACCGTGACGGCAGTGTCAGCCACTGGTGCTGCCGGGTTGCTAATAATGGGAGGATTCCCCCCAGCATGCTGGAGCTGGCCCGTGGCCTGGTCCCACCCCCGAGGGACGTCAACGAACCTGCCGTTCGGACCCTGGAACTTAACGTAGACCCTGCCTGCACCTAGGCAGAGTCGACGATCGGCGCCCATCAATGTAGGAATTTGGTCCTCAGGGATGCCCAGGATGAAGAACCAGCATTTATCCTGCTTGTCTGCATGCAGCTGCACCCACCTTGAAACATCGACCCAGGGGTTCTGATAACTAAGGGCTCGCCCGATGTTCTGCGAGTCCTTGAACAGGCCCAGGTCGTCCGGTATGGCGATGCCACAACGCACCCGCTTCTGTATCTCCGACTGCCTGCGAACTACTAGCGGGGCGCTAGCCGAAAGAGACAGCTCGGAGACAATTTCCTTTAGCCAAGCTAAAGTGTGGTCATTGCTGCACCACAGCTTCAGGACACCACCCACGTACCGCGGCTTACCGTCGAACATCGGCCCGGGTGTCCCCTTCTTCATGGAGCAGGACTCGGTGATGATCCGCGTCGTGATTGCACCGAGAACCTGATCCGCCACCTCCTGGCCAATGGTCCCCGTGCGGTCGCAGGTGACTGCGACGCTCAGGGAGTCACTGGCAGCTTGGGCGTAGCTTCTGGAGGCCTCCCGCCTGGATTGGTCAAGCCGCGGCCGTTTGCGCTCTCCACGAGGGGACATGGTCTCGTTGAGAGCACGCTTAGCCGCTACCTGAGCGTCACCAGCGAGCGGCTGCGTAGTGGTTGCTGTCGTGGCCGGTCCTGCAATGCTAGCAGACGGCTGGTCCGAAGGTGACCGGCTGGTGCCAGCCACAGTCTGCGACCTCTTACCTGCCGAAAACCGGGGCATGCCGACGGCCGATTTGGTGCCGGCAGCCTGCTTGGGCTGAGGGGCCTTGAACTTGCCACCCCGTCTGCGTTCCTGACGCCGCTCCTTACGCGTCGGCCTCGCCCTCCTCTTGCCCTGGCTGGATGGAGCTGTAGAGCCCGAAGGATCAAAACAAGGGCGCTGGGCTTGTGGAGTGGGTTTTTTACCCTTGCCCTTGCGTTTTTGGACCTGCCAGGAGGAAATCACGTCCTCAGAGCTACTGACCATCTCCGAGTCACCGGAGACAGCCGCTCTCGAGGTCGTGGGTTGAGGATCCACAGGAGGGGGAGGGAGTTTAGGAGGGCAGTCACCGACAGTGGGATTAATCGTCACCGGTGTCGTTGCCTTCGCGTGAGAAGGATCGGTACTGGTCCCTTGCAGCGCCGTGCTCCTTCGTATTTTGAGGGACTTAGAGTTGGTCTTGGCCGTGGTTTTTGCCACAACCAGACCAGCGCCCGCGCTGGAGCCCGCGACATTTGTCACCGGGTCTCTAGGGGCGAGCGAAGTGCAAGCACCTCGCTTAGGAGCTTTGCCAGTTGTCACCGGCTCCACTCCTTTGGAGAAAGATGGCCTTGAAAAATCCATACTAAAGTGTGAAAAAGACTTCGTCACTCTGGCTCCCACCCACCATGGAGCCCGCACCTGGGAACGCCGTACTGCTTAAAAGGAGCACGGTCGTTAGGACTACCAGAGTGATATAGGTGCGCAAGGCTGGTTTACAGTGCGACATCGGATGCTCGATCGGGCTGGCGTCGGAGGCCGAAAAGGCCCACCCCCAACGAACTGATCAACCCTCACTTACACCGTCAGCATGACCTTTACCCACCGCATCAGCCGTCCGAGGACAACCTCAGCGGACCCCACGCACCTCGCCTGTGGCCCTCTGACGGGACACCATGGCCATTTCCCTACCCTTGGCTAGAAGGTAGGGCCACCGTTTCGCTTGAAATCCAGACCAAAGGAGGCGTATTGCCTTTCAGCTCAACCCCCCAGGACTCCTTCATCCCCGCTTACGGCGCTCGACTGCGCAGGTCCTAGCGCAGGTGACCTCTTCCCCCTACTCTCATCAACTAGGTTAGTGACGGTCGAGCCCGCAGCCACCCAGTCACAGGAGGGCCACGGTTAGGGGGGGAGATTGAAGTAGGTAGGATGGAAGGATTGGTAGGACGTGATGGTGAAAATTGGGAGAGGAGGGTCATATATAAGGAGCATGGGTTGATCAGGATTAGGGATGGGAGAGAGTGGCTAACCCCCACTCTGTAGGTCGCCCGGCGGTTTCAGTTACGTCTAATTCTTATGGAATTAGACCAAAAACGGGGTGGCAACCTCGGGAAGGTGGATCCGCCAGACTTGCCTTGAGGATCTACACGACTATAGCGCTCTCCCTCAAGACCCCGCCACCTATCCACCTCTGAAGGAGATGGCTAGGTAGGCCTGCATCTATACTACCAAGCAAAGCCAAGCAAGCAAAGCATGTCGTTGTGCAACCGCAAAAGCATACATACAGACCCTCCCCAAATGCCACAAACTACTTTTTTGTTTTATTTTTCTATTTGAAATTAAAGTTTTTCCCTCTCCTGTAATATTTGATACATTGCGGTTACGTGTTGTCAACCTTTGAGCATAGACTTGTGTTGGGACGTGCTTTGACTGCGTACTTTATGAATCAAGGTTGGCGCGAGCGCTTAAAAAAAATCAGAAGGGAGACTGGGCACATTTGTATGGGAAGTGGTCTATGAACCAATAGCGACGCTGTCATGGTACTTATATAGGGATACCTCAACTACACCCTTGTGTAAAGGTGCATCAAAATCTGACCCGGCGGTTTTGAGAAAAATAGTACTTTAGAATACAGGTATTTTACAACAGTTTGTGATACTTTTTGTTCTGATTTTTAGGTATTTTCCTTATTTTTTTTTGTTTTTTAATCTGTATCTATTTAATGAACATAACAACGAAGAACCAAAGTAATGAATCTATATAAATAAAAGAAAGTCGTGTTAGTTACTCCACTTATAATTCAAGAACGGCTGAACCGATTTAGCTGAAAATTGTCAGGGAGGTAGTTTAGAGCCAGGAGAAGGACATAGGATACTCTTTATCCCGATAAATTCGAAAAAAAAATATTTAAAACTTTTGTTCTTCTATTTATCGATTAGTGTACGGCGGGTAGGGTAGTATAGGGTAGGTAGGGTAGTGTAGGGTAGTATAGGGTAGGTAGGGTAGTGTAGGGTAGGTAGGGTAGTGTAGGGTAATGTAGGGTAGTGTTGGGTAGTGCAGGGTGTAGGGTAGTGTAAGGTAGTGTAGTGTAGTGTAGGGTAGGTAGGGTAGTGTAAAGAAGGTAGGGTGGTGTAGGGTAGTTGAGGGAAGGTAGGGTAGTCCTTTGACGGGAGCGAAGCCGCGGGCAAAAGCTAGTAACAAATAAATGAGGAATCTAGAACTTAAAAATGCAAAAATAAAATCCGTATAAAGTATGCAAAATGGCATTGATTTATAATTACTTTCATATTTTTTTGGATTTTGGGTTTTTTTTATAAAAGGAAGGAAGTCTATGGAACGCTACAACAATAACAAAAAAAAAAATACTACAAAATAAAGAAGAACACAAGAATACTTTTCTACTAGTGTAATATACTTTTAAGTGTGAATAGGGTTTTTTACTATAGTTTTTAGTTGAGAAACGTTTTAGTCAGGTACTTCTGACTGTATTATATTCCATTGTTGTGTTTGTTTGCTAAGCAAAGTCAATACGATACATAAGAAGGGAGGACTACTTACCAGTGGAGCACAAAAAAAATCTTTTTTGTGCTTCACTGGTACACTTAAGAGCACGTTGAGCTTGACACTTCAACCTTTGGACCGGCCGCGTATTCTATGACGCGCAGTACAAATTCGAGCTCAGCTTACACTGGTGGTGTAAAACTTGATGTGCTCTTGACTGTACAAGTTGTCCTGATGTATACATATGTATATATATGTACTTTTTTATACATAATATATTTTTATTTATAGTTCGTCTATGATAATAGAATCTAAAAATTCAGCAGGACGTGATATTGTGTCTTCGTATCTAGCCCAAGACAAGAACCACACGATCGTCATAATATGACCGCAGCATCCCAGAGTACGCATGCCAGACTTGCATGTACAATAATATTGCTTTATTGCATTCAACCCACGCTCGCTTTCGTCAGCTAAAATGTAACAATTATAAATCAATGCCATTTTGCGTACTTTATTCGGATTTTATTTTTGCATCTTTATGTTCTAGGTTCCTCATTTATTTGTAATTCATTACTTTGGTTCTTCGTTGTTTTGTTCATTAAATAGATACAGATTAAAAAAACAAAAAAAATAAGGAGAATACCTAAAAATCAGAACAAAAAAGTATCACAAACTGTGGTAAAATACTTGTATTCTAAAGTACTATTTTTCTCAAAACTGCCGGGTCAGATTTTGATGCACCTTTACACAAGGGTGTAGTTGAGGTATCTCTACATAAGTACCATAACAGCGTCGCTATTGGTTCATAGACTACTTTCGCTCAGTCTCCTTTGTTTCGTTTTGCACATGCACGATTTATCGCGAAGACGTCCGGAAATTTCATCCGATATCCGGAATTTGCTCCGGAATTTCGATTTTTCGATCTGGAACCCCACTCACAGCTGACTATGTACAGGGTAGCCTATGTACAGTTCTTCAGAATGATTCTTTTGAAGCTCTTCTATTTCTTTGTATAGAAACCAAAAGCCACACTGAACATCAACTGTGGTCAGTGTCACTCGGACAGTATAACAAGTATGTATTGTATGGGAAGTTATCTATTGCTAAGTCAAATGGTTTATGTTATGTTGCAGTTTGTAACTGAAGACAGAAGACCGATGCTCGCTTGTTTCTTGTGCTTTGCTCAACTAAAGCAATGCTGCCAACTGCAGAGAAAATGTCTGGAAGCAGAAGAGCTGTTTGCTCAGATGATGAATGAGGTGAGGTGATCTGCAACTAGTAAGTGTAGAAGTGATACTTAGTGAAACTATTACATGGACTTTTCAGGATGTTATGAAACTCGATAAAGCAATCAACTTAAGATACCTTTTACTATTTGTCATAGAATCGTGTCAGTACACATTTTTCTTTTTATTTATTCTATTCTATTTTTTCTCTATTTCTTTAAATAGTTTGGAAATAACAGCCACACAGGTAGATCTTCAAGGTTAAGCAACTCTTGCCAAGTTTGGCAAATCGGGAAAGGCCCTCTTATGTACTGCTATTTCTGCGGCTCTTTTAAAGCAGATTCCAACGAAAATTTTGTTGTTTGTATTTGTTTGTGTGCAATAAAGAACATCAGGATTACCTAATACTGGAATAACTCTTTGCAGCCAAATTCTTCAGTAAACCGAGGCCAGCTAAAGTTTATCCATGGACTTATAGTAACTCCTGTAGAGAACATCAGTATAGGTGATGTCAGCCATATTGAAAGCATTGCTGTCAAAGAAGAATTACCAGATGTTTGTGAGAGACTAGATGATGTCATTGAGCCGGAGGCTGAACATTTGAAATATGGTATGTTATAACAACATTATAAATGTTAGGAAGAATCATCATCTTTTAAATAACAGAGGCGATGGACACATGAATTGTGACTAGATACAAAGAGCAATTATGTTTAGTTCACACCGAGACGCGACGCGACGCCGTGCGCATATTTATAAAGAGCAACTCTTAATAAAACTTTTTTTAAGATACACTTCATCGTGAGAATTTAGAATACGTTGCAGCACGCAGCGCTGCGCCTTGGGATGCCTCGCGGCGTATAGCGGTGCATCGCCGGTACGCGCGACGCCGCGCGCCTTTCTGACTTGTCTTGGCGTCCAGACTTCGTGTACAATCGATGCGGCTCTGTCGAGTGCTAAAATGAAAATTATAATGATAATAATAAATAATAATATAATTTCGCTATAGCCCTTATAGTTTCGCTATGTCAGTCCGTCCGTCCGTCCTCGCTTAATCTCTGTGACCGTAAGCACTAGAAAGCTGAAATTTGGTACCAATATGTATATCGATCATGCCGACAAAGTCGTAAAATAAAAATTGGAAAAAAATGTTTTATTAGAAGAAAGAATCAATAAAGTGATTCTTTTTTTAATTTCAACCCTAAGGTGTGATATATTGTTGGATAGGTATTCAAAAATGAATAGGAGTTTACTAAAATCCTTTTTTGATAATAACAATAATTTCGGTAATAATCGCTCCAAAAGTAAAATAGTTATTTGTGCAACAAGAGAGCAAAGTTGGTTTTTGCCGCGAGTGTTGATTTTGAATCCCGAGTAAGCGAAGGATTCTATATTTGAATCACGAGCGTAGCGAGTGATTCTAGGTTAGAATCCTGAGTGCTGCGAGGGATTCAAAGACACGAGATGCAAATAACTTTGGTCTCGTGTAGCACATACAACTTTTCACTTCAGCAGCGAGAACAAATAATGTAAAAGTAATAAAAAATACAACTTGGTAATATTTAAACCACATGTATATTTGTAAAAATTAAAAGTTAAAAGTAAAATTATTGCAGTTTTAAAAAAGAACCTGTATCGCACTTTGTAGCTAGCGAACAGAAGAAGAAAACAATAAAAAATTAAAGCCCGCTATTTTTTAAAGATGCGTTCGGAAATTGCACTATTACTAAATTATTCTGTCACAATAAAGATTGTTAAAACTTTAAATAATTATGTAGTTACATGATAAACTTCGTATTTTTTAATTCAACATCTCTTTATTTGATCATAAAAAAATATAATTCCATTATTAAGAGAAAAGTATAATAATTACATTTAAACCTTGATTTGAAATTTTATAGGTGACGTGTTTCCGAACGTTTTATTGTTGGTTTCTTTTTTGAGCCTATTATATATGGAATTTGAAAATCGAACTTTGAATCGACTTGTTTCTATCTCTCGCTCTTTTCGTATCGAAGTGAAAGTGACAGAACAAAGTGAAGTTCAAATCTTTCGAATGTTGTGAGTAGACCCAGCACTGACACGGCATTTAAAAAAAATAATTAAAAAGTTACTTTGTCTCACGCTCGCAGCAAAATCGAATTTTGCTCACTGTCTTTAAACTGCAAAACATACTTGTTTGAGGTGCTGAAGTGAAAAAAACATTGTGTCCCCCCCCCTCTAACTTTTGAACCATAAGTTTAGAAAATATGAAAAAAATCTGGAAAGTAGAGCTTTATAAAGACTTTCTAGGAAAATTATGTTGAACTTGATGGGACGAACAGTCTTTAAAAAATTAGGGACACATAGTGACGGACGGGAAACTACGGAACCCTACACTGAGTGTGGCCCGACACGCTCTTGGCCGGTTTTTATAATCGGACTTGGGATCCATCCTGTCCATGTATTGACTCTCGCTCTTCACTGTGTTTGTTTACAGATATAGAACTGGAACTTCCAGACAATAACTGTTCAGCACAACAGTCCAGACCTCACGCAGAATATGATGTACCTTTAATAGAGATCAAAACGGAAGTGGAAGAAGAACAAGAGGTATCGAGGAAGAAGCGAAGAGCCAGTGACACGACACGTAAGTATTAGTAAAGTTGGTGACCGGCTTACGATCCTTAATCGCGGTTTTACGCCCGTTTTCAATATAGGTTATAGGAAAGCAGTCCGCAGTTCATAGTTAGTTAGCTATCCCCAATAAACAGTAAGATTCTATCTATCAATCCACAACTTTTGGCAGGAAATGTTAACCGTCGGTAGGTTATAGGAAAGCAAGGGCAAAAGGATAGATTTGTTTATCTTTAGTAGCTGCAATTTTAGATAGATAGCTTATTGAAAATGGGCGTTAAAAAACGCTGGTTTTACTCGCGGTTCGTTGGAGCCGAGCGACTAGCGAGTAGAACAGTCGTATCGTAGTCGAATTGAGGTTCACTAGTCATGTCTATAGCTTTTGTTGTCTTGGTATTATAGCATACCACGAAAACAAGAAAAACCGGCCAAGTGCGTGTCAGACTCGCGCACGAAGTGTTCCGTACCGTTACCGGTCACACACAAAGTGTGACTAGTCCACAGCGCTGGTTTTTCAGTTCATGAGAGTGGTGACTGATAAACGGAGCGTATATCTCTGAAAACTGAAAATTTGTAGTTAAGTCACAAGATTTTTTTTTTTTGAAAAATCTTCAAAACTCGATTCGAGAATTGAACTGTTTTCATCTTCGATCACTTATAGAAACTAGATACACAATCAGCGACGAAAAAATGTCCGCACTAAATGCGCACCCACTCAACTTACGGGTGTTCATTTTGATTTAGTAACACTCTAACGCTCCGACGTTAAACAAGCCTCAGTGCTCGTTAAAAAACTGCAAAAAACACACTTCAAGGACGCTAAAAAAGTATGGAGTTTAATATTTTCGGTAAGTAATAATATTATCATTATATCATTGCATTGTCATCATTGTACTGTAAATATTGATATTTCATTAAGAAATGAGCGTAAAATCTTTAAAATCCGGAGTTATTATGCAATCCGATTACAAAGACACTTACTAAACGTATAAATCATACTCTCGCATGACCACTTCATTTGTTCGGTGTATGTGGATTGATTCTGTTCCGATTAGTGGAGACGCTGTTATTTCTAATTATTAATATTTTTGTTATTAAAGTATAATGTGTTTGTTTTTTCTAATTATACTTCTTTACGGTGTTTATTAAAATAATAGCAACATTTTATGATTTCATTATGACTACCTACATGTAATGGGATTAAAGAAATTAAAGTTATTATTTGATTTTTTAGCTTTCCTCGAAATCCAGTGCGGTGGCAAAAATGGCTATCAATAATAGCAAGTCAAAGATCCGAAGAAGTATTATTATATAGATACGAATTGTTGGTCAAGGAAAATGTATCAGATTTAAACATAACAAAAAGAATTAATAAATAATTATAACTGTCTTTATTAGTTTCATTAATAAATAAATGTTCTAACAAAACCAATAGAAAAGAATACAATAGAGAATGCGATTTTATGTACGCCATTTTTTATATGTAAACTAAACAAGTATAAAAATATGAACACAAAAAAAAATTCTCACAAGACATTTCGACTTCAATCATTCTCTGTTCTAGCGGCGAGCCTTGGTCGTAAAGTTTTATTACTTTTTTTAGACACTTTGTAAATACGACTTTATAGTCATGCGTGTATGGTTTAAATTTGATTTGATGTATGTCGATCAAGGGCTTCGGTCATAAGAGATGTTTAGTTTTTGTACATAACTTTCTGAATACAACTCTATGAGTTGCTTTTAAAGTTTTATTTACATAAATGTATGTTTATTTCAACTATAATTACTTAATCATAGTTGGCGACAGTTTTGAAGCGAACTTTTGTATGGGATTGTGTATCTAGTTTTTAAATCAGTGATCGAAGGTTTTCATAGATAAGTTGGAGGTATCAAGTTGAAATAAAAACCATATACTTAGGTCCGCGGTCCCTTGAAGCTGTGCAAAAATAAAACTTGTAAATTTACGAGAAATAAAGATACGCCCGTTTATGTCGCAAAAAACGTACATTTCGGCACTGTCAAAGGAATCAAAATTTATAAGGTACTTCTCGTTGACCTAGAATCTTGAAATTTGGCGTAAAGCAAGGTCTTATAGTAAGAATATAGGAAAAACTTTGAAAACTGAAAATTGGTAGTTACATCGCTAGAAAAAAATATTGAAATATCGAGAATTGAACTGTTTTCATAGGTAAGTTGGTACGGAACCCTCAGTGCGCGAGTCCGACTCGCACTTGCCCGGTTTTTTTTTCTTAAACTCAAAGAGCCATGAGCCAATGCATCTTGTTCTTATATTTATATATTTTATTTATCTTTATTTTTCAAACTACAATGGTCTATTAGTGTTAGTAACAAAATGGCTTAACCTATGTTAGTACTTAATAACTAAAACAGAACGGGTCCGGTTTGCAAGCGCCCACACTAGCGGGCTGTCTGCCCGGGCGGCTATTGATTGCAGGATAGTGTTGGGACTGCCACGCAGCCTGCGGAGTAGCGAGGCCGATTTTTTACGCCACAGTGCATCAAAGCCGTCAGTGCGTGCGTCTGCAAACATTGTCGAGGCACTACAAAACCGCGGCAATCGCAACAATACCCTGAATGCGTTATTGTATTGGATACGCAGAGCATTGTAAGCCTTTTGCGTATACGTGGACCACAGGGCTCCCGAGTACAGTGCTGTGCAGTATGCCTTAAAAAGGGTTATTTTAATTGCGTCTGTACATCGAGAGAATCTGCGGGCCAGCATATTCGCCCTGACTGACAATGCCCTTCGCTCCCTCTCTAGATCCATGTCATCTTTCAGGTCATCAGTAACCAGATGGCCCAGGTATTTAAATTTATATACCCTGTTAATCGGGTGACCATTTATTATGAGAGGAGGGACAGTAGTGGGACACCTGGTGCCAGACCTGAAGACCATGAACTCTGTCTTATTGGTGTTATAAATTAACCCATGAGTCGCAGCGTACGACTCACACTCATTGAGTAGCTTTCGGAGAGCACCGACCGAGGGAGCCAGCAGCACCATGTCGTCTGCGTAGCTAATGTTGTTAAAACAAACTCCATCCACGTAGCAGCCGACACGTGTGCTGCTGAGTCGCTCAATCAGAGCATTAACATACAGACCGAAGAGCAAAGGCGAGGACAAGCCCCCCTGCCTCACCCCGCACTCCGGCCGGCATGGCTCCGACAGCTCTCCCGCCCACCGCACCTGAGTTTCTTGGTTCAGGTACCAGTGCTTAAGGAGTAATACGAACTCTGGCGGCAGCGCTGTCTCTTCTAGCTTTTTCCAAAGAAGATCGTATGGAACAAGGTCAAAGGCCCTGGACAAGTCAAGGAACACCGCATAAACCGGTGTATTTCTATCCGTGTAATACCTGACAGCGTGCTTCAAACTAACAATAGCAGTGTCCGTTGACAGCCCAGGTCGGAATCCAAACTGGGCATCAGAGAGCCGCACATGCTTATTTAGATGTGAGTTAAGCACGCTGTCAAGGACCTTGGCTGTGTGAGTGTGTGAAGTGAGTTGAGTGTGTTGACTTGAGTGTGTGAAGTGAAATAGGCCTGTAGTTTGACTTGTCCGACACGTCTCCTGTCTTACTTTTGACCACCGGCACCACCACAGTTCGTACTAGATCAGGCGGAAGATGTGAATGACACAAACACAGATTAAAAAATAGTGCCAGCACCCGGGGTAAGTGGAAACCAGCATGCTGCAGGTGCTCAATGCTGAGTCCGTCATGCCCAGGGGATTTTCCTCTTGTCATCTTCTTCAATATGTGCCTGATTTCCTTTGCAGGAATTACAGTGGACACCTCTGCGCGCTCAGGGCCAGCATTGAACACTCCGCACGGCGGCCCCAGGGTCGACTTAATAGAGAAATGGGTTTTGAACACCTCAGCTATATCCCTAGGGCAGGAAACTCCGTCGACGCTCACAGGAACGCCAGGCTTAGGATTCAATCTATTAGTGGCTTTCCAAAATCCTTTAAAATTTGAATTAGCATGGTGTTTGGCTAATAAATCCATTTTAATTTGTTCCTGGTGTTTTTGACACCACTTAAGCTTTCCCTTAAAGATTTTTCGTGCCATCATCATGGCGTCAAAAATGGGACCAGTGGAGGGTTGACCGTACCAACACCATAAACTGAACTCCAACCTGGCATTCCTGTGAGCCTCGCTCACATGCTTGTTCCAACCAGCCAGGGGTTTTCGCTTACCACGACTGCCTTCATACGTGGCAGTAGCACACGAACATAAAATTTTCACAATATCACTGTATAAATGATTAATTGTCTCTTTATGACAATGATTACTACAATATTTCCCACAGCAATTTTGTAAGTCTACTGGTAAGTCAATATGTTTTAATTGTGAATTACACATATTTTCATAGGCTATACATTGGTCGGCATTCCTCTCTCCCCATTGAATTTTATTACAAGCAATGTTTTTCCCAATCGTTTTCTGCCTAACAACATCGAGATTACAAGTAATAACTAGCGGCAAATGGTCAGACCAATACACGTCGTATTTCACGAACACATCTGTAATACAATGTACAGCCGAGTCGGTCACAACGCAGTGGTCAAGCCACCGCCTGCTCCCGTGAGCTTCGCTAACAAATGTGAAAGTTCCTGACGACGGTTGCAACCTGCTAGTATCTACACAAGTCCAATCCTGCTCCATCGAAAAATCTATTAGTTCACGGTAAAAACGCTCACCTGGGTGCGCGTTGTAGTCACCAAGAATAAAAACAGACTCGATATCACTATCACTTATTATGGCACTGATACAACTTAGACAGTCTGTGAACTCCGATACATTTTCAACGCTATCAGTTGGCATATAAACACTCACGACTAGCAATGGCCTATCGTTGGTCGACAGACGTATAGCCGCGATACGTGGATTGGCACACGCAACCACTGAAACACACGGGAACACCGCCTTACGCCACAGTAGCGCAACTCCACCGAAGGGTCGTCCTCTGATGATGCCGGCAGCCGTGTCCATAGCGGACGTTCCCGTGCTTCCGAAATCCTCGTGCACGCTGGACAGGTAAGGTAGCTCATCAGGCTGCAACCACGTCTCTTGCAGTGCGATTATGTCCGCAGAACTGCAAAGCTGTCTTATGCCCTCAATAGACCGCTTGATGTTCTTACAGTTGTATGTTATGAAATTAACCTTATGCATTTTGTTAAGAGGGTTTTCTGGATTCTTCACCGCCAATAGATTGAGGGTTTTTATAAGGTCTGAAGCGTCTGCATGTTATATCGGCCGGCCATAACTCGCCACTCAAGAACATGTCTAGTTTAGTTTTGGGAACCATCATTTTAAAAGCATTGTATTCTTTTTCTTTCTTCATTCTGATTTTCTGTACCGTGACTTTTTCTTTTGTTGTTGAAAGTACGTACAGTGCGATATCATTTTCTGTAGTATCTTTGTGAACGTTAGAAAGAAACAGAGGTGTCGTCACACATGCGGACTTAAACTTATTCCCAGGCATACAGGGAGCCTTGCCTCTCACTAATTGCGACTCTGAACGTCTGTTTTTGAGTCTCTTCTCCTGCACTAAAATCCACTCGTTATTTGGATGCTGCGATTTCCATTCACCATCGCGCGTTATTTCCGCTAATGATTTCGCTTTGTTTACATCCATCGTAACACTTAATTTACTCGCCGCCGGTGCCGTATACGTACATATATCTTTAACAAACTGGTTCGACGACGTAGACTTCGCGTTGTGTGTCGGCGAACAGCTGACCGCTCCGCTCCCACCACTTGCCCGGGGCCGGGGCTCGCAGGTAGTAACAGTAACGGCGGAGACAGCGGTCGAGTTATCCAGTGCTCGTGCACTGCGTACGGATGTTTTAGTATGATCACTAGTTGTGTTAATTATCTGCAGAGCTACCGGGGATCGCCAATTCACTTGATCAGTAGCTAGATCATTTTTCTCAGGGGAACTATTGCTGCTGTTACAGTTTGAGATATTTACCAAACCGATTGGACCACTGTCTCGGCCGCTATCTAGTAAATAAGCACCCCGTCTTATGTTTATGTTTGCGGTGCCAGTGCGTTCCACACCTACCAACGATGCAAATTTCATATTGTTAATCTCTGCTTTCACTGTGTTTAGTTGGACAACCGTAGCAGAAGATTCTTTTAAATACTTGACCTCCGATTTTAATACGACGATGTCCTTGAGTAAGGCCGTGACGTCAATGTGATCGAAGGTTACTGGTGGTAATTTCTCTAATTCCCTTGCAACAAAAATAGGGGTTTTATCAGGATCTGTACTCTTAAATTTGCAGATAATATCCTCCATTTCTTTTTGTTCACGGTTCTTGCGTCGCGAAATGTTGCGGGTACTCGTAGATATTGATTCAAACAACAAATCCTTCGCTGCGGTAATTTCCGCGGTCGTATATGTGCTTACACACAATCGAATTAAACTTTCTTCGTCCATTACGTCAATTTTGTTCTGCACAAAACATAATAACTCGTTTATAACGATGTTACACTTACACTTTATCTTTTCGGAAGACATTTTTTCTGCACCCGAACGCTACCGAGTTCGCGCGAGACTGATATAGCTTCTTTCGTATAATGTGAATGAGTGGGCACTGTAGACTACAGATTTTAATTACTACCTTTTTGACTAATTTTATCTTTATTGTGGTTTTGGGTGCAATATTGACTGGTCTACACTGTCCTCGCATAAGTGTCTGTGTTGTAATATGGAAATGTTGTAAACCCAATAGTTTTTTGAAAAGAGTAACCATTTGAGTTTCTTGCCGGTTTTTCTCCATAGGAAACGACCAATTTGGAACCGTGCACTAGTTTTCGATGTTTTATAAGTGCCCATGTAGGCCTATGTGAAATAAAAATATTTTGACTTTGACTTTAACATACTAACGACAAACGCAAACTATTTTACCGTCGGTACATCGATATAGGTACCTACTATTAAATTCTAAATTATCTATCTAATGTCTAAGTGCAATAGATTTTCGTACAAACCGATATCTAAAGTACAATATATTCGCCCTGTCCTTATTATTCCGCTATGTTCTGCTTGGTTAGAAAGAGACAAAGCGAATATCAACCAACGCTTTAATCAATTGTAGCGTTTAGATATCCACATTTGTGTTTAGTGATATCTAGTTATTTTATTAGTTGGTAGGTTCCGATTCGTTCGGTGATATAATATCGGTAACGTTTGGTTTGATTAGGTCGATATATGAAATCGGTTTTTCAGATTTTTTTTATAGCCTAGTTTGTGTCCTACTGCTGGGCAAAGGCCTCCCCTTTCTCCTTCCAAATCTCTGTCTTGGGCCAACTCTGGCCAAGTTTGTCTCGCGAACACGATCACACACCACCTTCGCCGCGGTCGCCCTCGACGGCGTCGACCTCCCTCAGGCGTCCAGTGAGTGACAAACTTCGCCCATCTGTCCGGGTGCATTCGAGCGACATGGCCAGCCCACTCCCACTTTAGCCTGGCTCTTTTTTCCCTGACATCTGCTATTCGAGTTATGGAGCGCATCAGCGCAGCTTGGTGTTTCTAACGCGATCTATTCGCTTGACACCTATTATGCTGCGCTCCATTGCCCTTTGACAAATCAGATATCGATATGAATTGATTAGTGTCTGATATTGGTTTTTAAACACGTTTTGATATATCGCATGCCTAGTCCACTCTCGAGTAGCATAACCTCCTCCTCACCTAGTTGCTCTCGCTGGAGAGCACACGCCAACTGCCAGATGTCTCACAGCTCATCTGCTTAATATTTAACATTATTTACAGATATAAGTATCATAACCCTTGCTTTTTGCTCGGCTACAGTCGGATAATCACAACTTATTTTGTAAAACTCTTTGATTTAAAATTTTCGAAAACCTGCATAAATCAATTCCAATAGTCAATAATAAGTTAATTCCATCCAAAGGTTGTCTGTAAAAAATTGCCGTTAGCGATAAGACCGCCCATTGTACCACCCCTACTAATCTTAAGCTCCTTATGAAAAATGTTTATTTTTGGTGTACAATAAAGAGTATATAAATAAATAATAAATAAATCAACTTTATGGTTGTGATAAGAACCATTCGATTTCGTTTCATTTGATTGTGTTTTAGATATGGCGCTTACTAGATTAATGATCACATACTATTAATAATCACAGGGGCGGCCGTTGCGAAGAAACGAAAACTGCAGATGCAAAGAATAAAACTAGAAGACGTGATTACAGAAAATCAAAAGAAGAACGAAGAGTCAGACACAAAATGTACCCAGAACACGTCAAGTTGTACGTCCAAACTTACTCCGAAATTCGAAGATACTTTAACTAATAAACTTCAAGTTGATATTAGTGTGGTTGATGCTACTTCAGACACAAATTGTAGTAATAATATTGAAAAACGTAAATTAAAAAAACGCACTCTTATTCGCACTGGTGGGGCGAGTTACAAGTGTGAAGAATGTCAGCGTTGTTTTCGTGAAAAGAATTATTTAACACGACACGTTCGTAATATGCACACTGGCGAAAAACCTTACAAGTGTGAAGAATGTCAGCTTTTTTTTAGTCAGAAGGGTCATTTAATAAATCACAATCGTACGCACACTGGCGAGAAACCTTTCAAATGTGAAGAATGTCAGCTTTGTTTTAGTCAGAAGGGTAATTTAAGAAAACACATTCGTACACATACTGGCGAGAAACCTTACAAGTGTGAAGAATGTCAGCTTTGTTTTAGACAGAAGAGTCATTTAACAAATCACATTCGTACGCACACTGGCGAGAAACCTTTCAAATGTGAAGAATGTCAGCTTTGTTTTAGTCAGAAGAGTCATTTAACAAATCACATTCGTACGCACACTGGCGAGAAACCTTTCAAATGTGATGAATGTCAGCTTTGTTTTAGTCACAAGATTAATTTAGCAAATCACATTCGTACGCACACTCGCGTGAAACCTTTCAAATGTAAAGAATGTCAGCATTGTTTCAGTCAGAAGAGTCATTTAACAAATCACATTCGTACGCACACTGGCGATAAACCTTTCAAATGTGAAGAATGTCAGCTTTGTTTTAGTCAGAAGCAAGGGCGTCGCCAGCTTATGACGAAGGGGGGAGCAACGGGGCAATATTATGGATGATAAAAAATATGAACTCCGAGAGCATGAAGCATTACACTTTGGAAGTCTTTGCCTTGATGACGATTCAGAATGACTTCTCCCGCTTTTGGGCGGAGCGGGAGGGCGTGTCAGACTCTTACTGACAAAACTCCACCCCGTTCCTTCGTTGCCTTCGATCTGAGAGGACACGGGCCCACCTTTCGGAATTTCCGTGTTCTCCCCAGAGGCTTCGGCCCTACATGGCCCCTAAAGTTTGCTGACATCTCCCTGAGGCGCGCGTAGAGCAGAACGCGCCTTTGACGACTGAGCTTGGTCCGGGTTATTACCGGACTGCCGGATGGCAAGCTACCCAGTGCCCGCCTTCCGCAAGCCCGCGCCTACGGTGGTCGGAAACTTGGATCGGGATCTCGGCAGCGGCGGCGTGAGGGCCGTTCCCTCACGCGCTCGCGGTCGGCAGCCTCCTTCGCTAGCATTACTGCTTCGCAGAAGGAGGCGACCGCCCGCCACCCCTCCTCGCTCCGGACCATGGCCTGTATTAGGGCCTGGCGCGAGAAATCGCCACCGCCGATAGCCTCCACGAGGACACGGTGATACTCCGCCCAAGTGGGGCACACCTTTACCTTATGCTCCACCGTGTCCTCCGCGCGGTCCACGCAGTGGCGACAGTCGGGCGTCCTTTCCTCCTTAAACCGATGCAGGAACCTCCCGAACTTACCGTGACCGGTGAGGACCTGCGTCATATGGAACGAGAGGACACCGTAACCTCTTTTCAACCACTCCTTACACACTTGCCGCCGCAATGACGGCGTGCCCAGCACTAGGTTGCGACCGTCGCAGTCGTCATGCCACCCTGAGATCCCGCCGGAACTCTATTCGCCATACCGCAACTTGTCGCAGCAGCGGAGTTTCACCCCGGCGTTGCATCTCCATGCGCAAATCGTGCATGAGGTGATAATTGAATCTAAGTATGGTATAACTAAAGATCTCTGCCAGTATTCTGAAGGGCTATCTGCTGAATGATGCGCGGCATTGATGTAATGTCCAACTCCAGTTCGACTTTTTCCGCAACAGCGGTAGCTTCCTTTGTAATTTCTTGCAGTTTATAATATAGCAACATACTTAATTTTTGCATTTATAAAATAGTTAAGGAAGTCAATTGCTCGCACTTTGGTCGCTTTGCGGCTAGCTACATTCGATCTCTAGGGGGGGGCAGCTGCCCCCCCCTGCCCCCCCTTGGCGACGCCCTTGGTCAGAAGGTTCATTTAACAAATCACATTCGTACGCACACTGGCAAAAAACATTTCTAGTGTGAAGAATTTTAGCGTTGTTTTAATCGAAAGAGTCATTTAACAAGCCACATTCATACTGACACTAAACATGCTCACTAAATATACACGCCACTGTCGGAGGACGGGAGGACTTAAACAAACGAAAAGTGTTTTACAACTGTAATTTAGGTAAAATTGCCATTATTACTACTTTATAACTAAGTAGAATTCCTACTCCGAAGGATATTCAGTACAGAATCTCTCTTCGCCCATAATTCGCGTCTTGACGTTGACACTAGCAGAGGCTTCAGAGGCTTCATAAACTGTGTCAACTTATGATTATACCAATAAAGAATTATTATTATTATTATTTATTAATTACCATGGAAATATTACTGTTAATCACGTCTGATTATAATAGTTTAAGTTTGTACACCAAAAGTTCGTCAATTTGTGACTTATTGAAATAATTTGTGTTATACAGGGTGATTGGAAAATGGGTGCAAACCTTTATGGCGAAGATATTATGAACACTTTAGAACCATTTAAGCAATGATTATAATTTTAGGCGAAGTTTTTTTGAACCTACTTTTAATTTTTTTTTTTTTAAATCAAAATTTCACTACGCCCCGAATTCTGTCGATACGTTTGCGGTTCTATATTCTATTCGCCGGAGCATGAGCCAAAAGGTAAACAAAGATATCAATTTTTCAAAATGGCGGCTATAACCCGACCGATGACAAAACGTCACATTTTAATGTAAAATGTTCGCAGTATCTCTTGTCTATAATTTAGTAGTATTAAAATGCGTTCCAAGGTCTTTTTAGGTAATTTTACATGTAATCTATTTAATACATAATTAATAAAAAATAATAAAATAATTTAAGGCATATATAATGTTTGATTTCAAATAAATCTGAAAGGATGACAAAAGTTCCACGGACATCATTCTAAATTATAATTTCTAATGTTGTCAGTGTACTAATTCCGTAGTTATTTTTATAAAATATGTACACTACATCAATCGTGACATATAAAGAACCCTTTTTATGGTTTGTTTACATTTTGGCTCATGCTCCGGCGAATAGACTATAGGTTGTGCCGCGTTTATTACAATATGTTATAGGGTAAAATCCGAATAGTCGCCTTAATGTAAAAATAGCTCTGTTATAAAAAATATTTACTTGATAAGAATAATGGAACATGAATATCAAAACAGGTCTTTGACCTCATGTTCAGATTCATGATAATTGATATTACCATAGTAAGGTAAGAAAAGCATAAGGCGTAAGGTTCTAGAGTGGCGGCCACGTACCGGAACACGCAGCGTTGGAAGGCCTCCCACAAGGTGGATCGACGACCTGGCGAGGGTTGCGGAAATCCGATGGATGTGAGACGCACAGGACCGGTCGCGACAGTGTGGCGACGCTTTGCGTCTTAGTCGACGATATATTCGTAGTAGACACGTTGGAGATTTTTGTTTTTCAAATTTAATGTCTGTCAGAATTGGTTTGGTGGGAAAAGCCACTTAACAACCTTAACAGTTTCTTCTCCACTAGGAACTTCAGATCATTGTCTGGTGAAGTCTGTAACGTCCTTCTCCCCACCTGACTGCGAATCACGCGGTGAGTGGCAAATGTGGCGTTACAAGTCAGCAGATTGGCATGAGATGCGGCACTTTTATGCTTCTTATCCTTGGTAGCAGGCCTGCTTCCCTTCGGAAGATCCGTTGAGCTGTGCGGATGCTATATCCGATGTAGTGCGCCAAGCTATGGACTATCAATCTCTTATAGTGACATACCCATCGGTGGCTCAGCTCGCCCTTGATTCAACGCTGATTGTGCTGAAGCTGAAAAGCGTAAGCATTCGGCGTTTCTTACCTGGTTGGGTGCTCGTGACCGCAAAGTTTCGGATCTGAGCTCAAAGAAGAGAGCTTTCAACCATGCTGCCAAATCCGACAAAAAGGGACTAAGGAAGGCTCGCTTTGATCGCATTACTCACATTGGCAAAAAGCTCTCTGCACAGCCAGCCGGTAGCAGAGCATTCTGGTCCCTTGCCAAGTCGGTCGAAGCGAACTTCTGTCGGTCCACACTGCCTCCGCTGGTTAGGCTAGACAGAACATTGACTCATACGGCGAGAGAGAATGCAGGTCTCTTTGCATCTCTCTTCGCCCATAATTCTCGTCTTGATACTAACAGTGCTACTACACCGACTCTGCCTGACGGCGACACTTCGATGCCCGAGGTTAGTATAAGGAATAAAGTAGTTCTGAGAGCACTGTGTCGTCTAGACGTGAATAAATTTAGAGTGCGCCTATTGAAAGCGCGACCTTTTTTATTTCATTGGCAACATTATTCAGCCGCAATTGTAGGAAATAAAAAAAATTGTGAAGTGACAAGACATGATTCTTCTACTAGTTAGTCCACATTGGATTTAACCTCTTTTTCTCAGGTCGCGCTTTCATTAGACTGACTATAATTGATTAGCCCAAAGCTATTTTTTAACATGCTTGCATACAGAATAAGTAGTAAATTTGAAACTATAAACATCTAGCTTAGAGGTTATGTTTACATTCTTCCCGTGTTCCGTGCTACATTATTTGATACTTTGGTGACTTGAACTTAAATAATTGAAAATTCAATTTCTACTTGGAGTAAGTTAATCTGTTATTCAATACAATGTTCCATTTTGTATAATTTCTAAAATATTATGTTATAAACTCAGGAGTTTATTGATAGGGAGGAATTGGCGGCTTGAAACTAATTAAAACGTGAATATTATAAAAATTGTGTTTATTAGTATATGAGAAAAAACAGAATAAAATACATGACACCGTACATCAATCAATTTAAAAGAATCTCTAAAATCAAATTCAAAGTAGATGTCATAGAGAAACATGGACAGCATCACGACCTTTCAACACCTTCTCCTGATGTTCGTTCATGTTGCGGAGACACGTTTCTAAATATGCATTAATCTTGCACAGTGTCTTTCGAATTTTACTTTTGACAGTGGTTTTGTCATAACGTCAGCCAACTGTATCTCTGTTGGACAGTAGCTGATATTGATCAGTCCGTTTACGAAGTGTTCGTGTATAAAGTGATATCGCACATCTATGTGCTTCGACCTTTTGTTGAAGGATCCCGATTTTACAAGTTGAATCGAACTTTGGTTATCCACGTGCAAATTTATTTTTATATCCACATCGGTTATTTCCTTCAACAGAGATTTCAGATGCAATGCCTCTTTGCAACAGTCTGCTGCAGCTATGTACTCGGCTTCAGTCGATGATAATGCCACTATAGGCTGTCTCTTAGACGCCCATGCGATTGGTCCATCAGCTATCATAAGCACGGAGCCAGAAGTGCTTCTTCGCGTCAATGGATCACCAGCATAGTCCGAGTCGCTATAAGCATCGATATTCTCTATCGGTGTGTTTCGTTTGAACAAAATGCCTTTATCTTTGGTTCCCACCAAATATTTGAATATTTTCTTAAGTTTTGTGACATCTTCTCTTGTGGGATTTTCGACCTTCCTGCTAACTTGATTGACCGCTTGTGCGATGTCTGGTCTAGTTCTGGTAGACAGATACAGTAAACTTCCCACTGCCTCCCTATAGGGATATTCCTTCTCCTGGGCAGTTTCCTGTATCGACTTTGAATCGCTACTTGCGGGCGTGTCACAAGGTTTGGCATTTTTCATATTATATTTTTCCAGTACGTCATTTATATAAGATCTCTGAGTAAGAATTATTCCTTCTTTGGAGTTTCTTATTTCCATACCCAGATAGGTACTTGGATTTTGATTCTTTTTCATTTCAAATTTGGTTTCAAGTTTCTTCAAAATAACTTCGATCTTTTTCTTGTCTTTTCCTATGACAAGACCATCATCGACAAATAATCCGATTATTATAGACTTATCTTCGTTTATGAAAACGCATCGATCGGTTTTTATCGTCTTGAAACCCAAATCAAACATCGCTTGGGTAAAAGTTTTATTCCATGTGAATGGAGCTTGCTTTAAGCCATACAACGACTTTTTCAGCCGGCAAACTACTTCAGTAGTATTGCAGTCAGTTTTATAGCCAACAGGTAGTTTCATATAAACTTCATCTGTCAACTCTCCGTACAAGAATGCTATCTTGACGTCAAATGTCATGAAGTAGTAAGATTTGGATGCGGCAACGGCTAATAAAGTTTTTAAGGCAGATTGACTTACAACTGGGCTATATACGTCTTCAAAATCCAGGTTTCCTTTCTGCTCGCAGCCACGTACGACTAATCTTTGCTCTGTATTTACCGTCATCTTTAATCCGAAATACCCATTTGTTCGACAAAATTTTGTGTCCTTTGGCTTCTAACCTGTCAACTAATACCCAGGTGTTATTTTTCTGTAGTGAATCCATTTCAGACTGTATCGCCTTCTCCCAATTTTGTCTGTCGGTACCCGTCACGTCACTACATCTTGATATGTAAGAAATGAACAGTCATAGTCATCATTACTATCTGATGTAAACATAGTCACGCAACGACTTAACTCGTTATCTTTGGTCCATGCTGGTGGTCTCACTTCTCTTTGTGGTCTTCCATTTGAAAGAGGTGGGTCAACTGGATCTTGGCTGGAGCTGGAAGAAGGAAGATTAGTAGGTTCCTGATTCATTTTGTTTTTAATTTCAGGTATTTCAATCTCAATTAATTCTGTTTCTGGTTCTAGAGTAAAGTCTTCGTTTTTCTCAGCAGGAGTATCGCCATAATGCATCTTTTCGATTACTTTTACGTCTCTGCTGACAACAACGTCATTCTTTTCCGGTATGTAGATTCTAAAACCTTTGGCTTTATTTGCATATCCCAAAAATACTCCTTCTGTCGCTTTGGCAGAGAATTTTCCTTTTCGGTTCTTGTTCATTACAAAGGCTCTGTTTCCAAACACGTGTAGGTGATTTCCCGATGGGGTTCTTCCTACCCACTTCTCATATGGGGAATTTCCTTTGAGAGCTTTTGCTGGGCTTCTATTTATCAAATAGTTTGCAGTGTTCACTGCTTCTGCCCATAGATTTGCAGGAATGTTAGAATCTATCATCAGACATCTTGCTTTATCCATCAGCGACCGATTTTTCCTTTCACTCATGCCATTTTGCTGCGGTGTATAGGGTGCAGATAGTCTTCGGCTTATGCCGTTATTTATCAGAAATTTGTCAAACGCTTTCGACCTATATTCGCCTCCATTGTCAGACTGAAGGTTCTGAATTTTCTTCTTATGAAACAGTTCAACATAGTTTTTATACTCCTTGAATTTTTCAATAACTTCGCTCTTTTCTTTTAAGAAGTAAACACAGCAGTATCTTGTATAGTCGTCAATAAATGTAACGAAATAGGTACTTAGATCCAGCCATTGATTTATGGTCAAAAGGGCCACATACGTCACTGTGAATTATTTGCAGCACTTTGGTAGAGATTATATATGTTCATGGCTTTGGAATGGTAGAGTGGTAAATTTACCCTTGATACAAGTCTCACAGGTACCCAAAGTTTTTTCTTTAAAGTCGAGTCCTCGCATCATTTTATTTTTAACCATTTCCTTTAGGTCTCTTTCATTGACATGACCTAATTTCTTGTGCCATTTCATAATTTCGCCTTCAGCACTAGGCGTGAAATTTGCTGTCTCTTCCGGCTCATCGAATTCAATGAAGTATAGTCCATTTCTTTTTCTAGCTTTTAAGTAAACTGTTCCGTCTTTTATGATACTGGCTTGTTCCTTTTCAAATAAAACTTTATAGCCATGATTTGTAATTTTACTTACTGACATCAAGTTGTTTGACAAATCAGGCACATATAATGTGTCAAGTATAGTATATTTCCAATCTTTTATATAGAGTTCTGCGTTTCCTTTCCCTTTAACTTCGGTCGTATGCTTCTCTGAAGCTAGTCTTAGAGTGTCAGATGCAGGGATTAAGTTACAGAGTATACTTTTGTCACCCGTCATATGTGCCGTACAGCCACTATCTAGACACCATGAATTGCTTTTAGTCTTTGACGTTCCTGTTTTTAAACAGATATTATGCGTCTCTTCTTGACCTTTAGTTTTGTTAGAGTTATTTGGTGGCTGTGGAATGGCCTTTCTTCTTACAATTTTTGCAATATAGTACCTTTTCTTTGTCTTGGTATAGAATGCTTCTGAACTCTGTGGTTCGCTTTGCCTTCTTGCTTCGTATTCTTCTATGATTTTAACTTTTAAAATGTCAGGACTTGGTAGAACATCTCTCGACTCAATTGCCGTTCTGAAGCTATCAAAATTTGTAGGTAAACTGTATAACATCATAATGCTTAATAATTCTGGATGAATTTTGACATCCATATCTTCTAATTTACCCACTACGTCCATAAAATTACTAAGATGGTCTCTTACATCTTCTTGTGAAGTCATTTTCTTTAATACTAGTTGCTTTAATAGCGTAGCCTTTCTCGCGGGTCCTGAACTTTGATGTACAGATTTAAGTTTATCCCATACCTCCTTGGACGCATCACATCCTTTAATTTGTTTAAGTTCGCAGTTGCCGCTAACGTTTTTTCACCACTAGCGTACTCCCATAGATCGTATCTTATGAGAATCACCTGTGCTTGTAAGCACCAGGTATCGTAATTCGATTTTGTCAGCGGTTCTATGCTTCTTAGACTTGAGCTCATTAAAAAATATTCTTTTTTCTCATTTACTCACGGTTTTATTCCATTTGCCACTAATTATCCAACCACGCTCTGCTACCACTGATAGGGAGGAATTGGCGGCTTGAAACTAATTAAAACGTGAATATTATAAACATTGTGTTTATTAGTATATGAGAAAAAACAGAATAAAAATACATGACACCGTACATCAATCAATTTAAAAGAATCTCTAAAATCAAATTCAAAGTAGATGTCATAGAGAAACATGGACAGCATCACGACCTTTCAACATTTATCCCTTCTTTTTTATTTTTACGTAATGAGTAATAAGTGGCATATCGAGAAGAATTCTGGTTCAATTTTACAATACTAAACAATTTTTAAAAATAAAATGTTTTTGAATAAAATATTTGATGAAAAAAATCGGCTCAGTATCAAGATTAAGTTAGTGCGCTATTCGGTTGCAGCGGGTTGCCAATGAAAAGCACAGTAGCGCCTCCATTATATTTCTAATCTTTTTCGCCAAGGTGTATTCAAATTCTAAAAAAAAATACTACTGAAGACCAGGCGGTATGGCTTAAGATCTTAGCTTGCTTTAGAGACCTAGAAAAAATTTCAAAGTGATGTGCCGAGTCGTTCATTTGGTAGATTTTGTGTACTCAAATCGATTTATACGATAATTCGAGATTTACCGAGTTCTATGTTTATCATTCGAATGTTAACTTGAGTCCAGGATCTGAGTCTAGAAGTGTAATCTATAAATTGAAGTAACGGACTCGCCGTTACTGATTTTTAAACAAAAAAGGAATCGTCAAACGGCATTTCTTTTAGGTTTAGTATAATAACGCAATGATATTATTCAAGGGCGTCGCCAAGGGGCGGCAGGGGGGGCAGCTGCCCCCCCCCCCCTAGAGATCAAATTATTAATAAATGGACGTAGTTATGCAAACAAGAACCATCCCACAACTTGAGTGATATGAGTACCATGCTACATGAGTCCGTTTTTCTAATAAAAAGTGGCTGAAACTCGGGTTGGTACCTTAAGCAGTTCCTTCTTTATGCTTTGTGTCTTACTTTATCGGCCAGGATTTTTTCTGAGGAGATGTTATACACGATACACAGTCTATCTACATACATAACTCAATTTCACTCAAGTTGTGGGATGGTTCTTGTTTGCATAACTACGTCCAAATGTAGAAATTATACTTATGCTGCTATATTATAAACTGCAAGAAATTATAAAGGAAGCTACTGCTGTTGCGGAGAAAGTCGGACTGGAGTTGGAAATTACATCAATGCCGCGTATTACGGGGGAAACAACGTCATAGAAACCAATCATTCAGCAGAAAGCCCTTCAGAATACTGGAAGAGATCTTTAGAATACCATACTTGGATTCAATTAACACCTCCCTTGAAGTCTCTGGAGTAGCATCGAGGCGGAACGCGGGGTTGCGACAGTCGTAGACAGGATCCAGCAATTGGGACTCAAGGTGGCATTGCACAAGTCCGAGGCCATGTGCTTTCATGGCCCTCGGACTGCGCCACCACCGGGTTCCTAAATATGGGGTCCACATCGGCAACGGCTCGACGATAAAGTACCTGGGACTCGTCCTCGACAGCCGGTGGACTTTCGAGGAGCATTTCCGACTAACTACTAAACTGGAGAGAACTGGGGTTGCTCAGAAGCCTGAAACTCCGCTGCTGCGACAAGTCGCGGTATGGCAGAGTTCCGGAGGTATCTCAGGGTGGCATGGCGACTGTGACTGTCGCAACCCAGTGATGGGCACGCCGTCATTGTGGCGGTAAGTCCCCTCTTTGAGGAGTGGTTGGAAAGAGGTGCCGGCACCCTCTCGCTCCGTATGACGCAGGTCCTCACCGGACACGGTAAGTTCGGGAGGTTCCTGCATCGGATCAAGGAGGAAAGGACGCCCCGGTGTCGCCACTGTGCGGACCACCACACGGTGGAGCACAGGGTAGAGGTGTGCCCCACTTAGGCGGAGTACCGCAGTGTCCCCGTGGAGGCTATTGGCGGAGGCGACTTCTCGCGCCGGGCCTTGGCCATGGTCCGGAGCGAGGAGGGGTGGCGGGCGGTCGTTTCCTTCTGCGAAGCAGTAATATTAGCGAAGGAGGCTGCCGACCGCAAGCGTGCGATGGAACTGCCCTCACGCCGCCGCCGCCGAGATCCCGAGCCCTGTTTCCGACCTCCGTATGCGCGGGCTTGCGAACGGCGAACACTGGGTAGCTCGCCATCCAGCAGTCCGGTAATAACCCGGACCAAGCCCAGTCGTCAAAGGCGCGTTCTGTTCTACGCGCACCTCAAGCAAACTGTTGGGGACCGGTAGGGCCGAAGACTCTGGGGCACACGGAAATTCCGAAAGGTGAGCCCGTGTCGTCCCGGATCGAAGGCAACGAAGGAACGGGGTGGGGTTTAGTCAGTAAGAGTCTGACATGCTCTGCCCTGGAGCGGGAGAAGTCATTCTGATGAATCCCCACTTGAAAAAAAAATCGTCATCGAGGTAAAGACTTCCAAAGTGTAATTGGTCATGCTCTCGGCGTTCATATTTTTTATCATCCATAATATTGCCCCATTGCCCCCCCCCCCCTTTGTCATAAGCTGGCGACGCCCTTGATATTATTATATCATTGCGTTAAAACGGTTTTAAGTCCACACTATTCTCGGTAACGCTCTATTCACGTTTTTAGAGTTCATTGTAAGAACTTGTTTAGTCAAAAACACAGAACAAGTACGAGTGAGTAAGTCCAACTCAAATACTAGACTCGAGTCAGACTCGCGTAATAGAATCACGTCGGAGTTCAAATTCGATTCTTCCCAGTTCAAGTATTTATTAGTACATACTCCAAATAAATTAATAAAATAGTTCATAAATTAATTATTCTTAACTAAGCGAGCCGAAAGCATCGATTGATTATGATTCGATACAAGCTTTATGCGGAACAGCACTACAGTGTCATTGTGACAGGCGTGAGGCAATGTGTATCTGTATCTATCTACGAGTATATCTCAATGTCTATTGAACACAGTTCAAATCTTCTAGGGATTGTTTACAAATCATCAAATAAGTAAAAACACAGTGAAAATGGAAATAAACAACGTTAATTGATATAATAAATTCGTATTTAGTGAAAACATGGAAAAGTTACCAATGTGTAGGCTATGTTTAGCGGAGAACGTTCGCATGTATGTAGTGGTAAACAAAGACTTGCACGAACTGTATGAGAGGCTGACTGATAACCCGGTAAGTTTACTTTATTTATTTATTTACTGAATCGTAGGAGACCCGACAGCTATTGAGTCAATTACAGGTTCTCACGGCTAGATATAGAAAAAGTAATAGAAAACTTACACTAACAAACACGATAAAAAAGAGTATAATGTTGTTTGAGTACATAAAACACTCAAAACTTAAAAAAAATACATTTGTACCGGACTTATATTGTGTCTAAAGAATTTATTTCCTCATAAAAGACGACAGCCACTTACATGACAACATGCTACATGCTTATTATTAGTATTTTCTTCGCTCAATACATACATTGTTGTTCGAAATACTTGTATAATGCATTCAGAGGAAGCAGTAGTTGTTAGCTAGTTAGTAGTTGACTGCTAGTGGAGTAGGTGTTGTTCATATTTTTCGACTATATGTCGGGCATCTTGTACTTGAATACATTAATCTGTTGAGCCCCAAGTGAAGTAGCGTTCGCACACCTATTGTCTTTCTATTATGTCTCTAATTACAGTACCCGAAATGTTAAAGGAGCTTACATATGTAAGTTCTTTATGCCCTTAAAAGTACTGAAGCAGAATTACTTAATGCCGTTATTTCATACAGTTAGTTCATGAATCCCCGATCGGTCCTATGAGACCGCGGTGTTATTGTTTTACTATTGTATCTCGTTTTGTGGGTATGTGATAGGTTAATTCCCTTGCACTAAACAATGTCTTTGTGTTCTGTGCATTATGATACAATGCACAGAGCATTGTGGTATTTTGTTCCATACATTTCTGAGTTGGTAGTGGGACAAAGAATCTTTTAGTATTGATCTCTAAAGTGGACTACATTTCGGCAGCCCCACCTCTGTTGTGTCTGTTAATAATTTTGGTGTCTACAAGGCTAGAGTGAATAGGCTCTTAATAAACTAGTGCGCCTCACCATCAACGATTGCATCACTGCTTACCATCAGGTGGGATCGCAGTCAAGTATTAGGTTATACAAATTAAAAAACTATGTATCATCTTTCTCACAGTCTGTCCATCATTTCAGCGGTCTTCTCCTGCTCACGAACTGTCCACCTTCACACTTATAATCTTTATTAACTCTCCTTGTTATTGGGGCAACTCAAGTCCCACTAACATGCAGAGTGAAGCCAATAGAAATCACATGATATGAGGTCTGTTTTTTAATCCCTGAGACTAAATTGACACAGGCACATGTGAAACTTTCAATTATAATCTTTCCAGTTATTTTGTGTTGTGATAAGTGTGACAAGAAACAAGTAGAAAAATAAATTTAAAAAAAAAAAAAAAAAAAAAAAAAAAACCGGCCAAGTGCGAGTCGGGCTCGCGCACAAAGGGTTCCGTAGCAGCAAATATAATAAACTTATTATGTCAATTTATACAGTATATTTTTTGATCTATCTTATAAGGTTCAGCCATCGTTTTCAGTGTAAGCACAATAACTTAACCAAAATTACAGTTAAATCAACCTATCTCAAAAACTATAAGAGATACTTTGATCAAACCAAAAATCGTTGAAAGAGTTAATTAGCATGCATCACCTCTATTTTTTTTAGAATTTTATACCCCGTAGTTATAAAAATAGAGGGGGGGGGACATACTTTTTACGACTTTGAGAGCTGATATCTCAAAAACCGTTCACTTTAAGAAAAATGTTTTTTAGAAAACTTTATATCATTTTAAAAGACCTTTCCATTGATACCCCACACGGGTATGTACATCGAAAAAAAAATTTTCATCCCTCAGTTACATGTATGGGGGGCCCCACCCCCAATTCTTTTTTTTACTATTTAGTGTCATAATTTTGTAGCGGTTCATACAACACATATTCCCATCAAATTTCATCACTGTAGTACTTATAGTTTCCGAGTAAATCGGCTGTGACAGACGGACAGACGGACAGACGGACATGACGAAACTATAAGGGTTCCGTTTTTGCCATTTTGGCTACGGAACCCTAAAAAAGGGACTGTTTTATAGAAGTACAAACTAAAGAATAAACTAGAAAATAAAATTCTGTTACAATAAAAAAGTCTGTAGTACTTATGACTTCTTTGCCAACTGACTTTACTGCCCTATTGTTACTTTTTTTACATATATATCTCTATCTATCTATTTGTCTAATTTTTAAGGTAAATGGAGCATTCCAGTCAAATTCCTAGAAATTGCACCAAGAACCCATTTCACATAGTAAAAGTGATTATTGCCAACAACACATTAAGGAATTAGTTTCTTGTTTTGAATTTGTATGGATATTATTTTTTTGTGGCTGGTTTTAATAAAGTATTATACCATTTTAGAATCTTGATTAGTTGCGTCAATTTATAATAAAACTTGTCATAGTAGGGGAAAGCAGGTAGGCTTCGTACAGCGGGAGCCTTCGTACAGTAGTCATATCTACACTATATAATACGTTGCCGCGTTGATATTTGTGTGCGTGACGCTAACTCATACGCATGTGTGAACCGCGAGATGGCGGGTCCGTGCGGCCGCAGGCTTCAACGCCAGGAGTCAATACGTGTTTTTGCTCTCCGTAAGTATTTTTCGTATTCACTTTTGAACACGTTTAATTGTTATAAGTTTTGGTTATAGTTATTTTATTTATTTTATGTAGTGATTACATAGTTTATTACCCCAATAGTTATTTTAGGCTAACTATAACAGTTATTTTTATTTTTTTGTCTATTTTTCTGGTTGGGCTACATTCGTGCAGCTATTTATTTATTTATTTATTTATTTAATCTTACCTACACTACCATTACAGATCTGCATATGATCCAATGCGACAGGTTGGCTTTACTAACTAAATCTTAAATCTACACCTTATACCTAGTTTAAAAATATCTTAATCTAAATAACTTATAACATATAGTGTAACTTTTGCGAATTCACTCAAGTTGCACCACAATACATCAACCCTCCCGTGAACCTCATTCACCACGCGTATGGCTCTAGTGAGAGGAGTTCTCGCCAGCAGGTTGGTCCTGGCTGCAGGCACCGCGAGCAGGGGCGGGCGTCGCCGCCTCCACACGTACCGGTCGGGCACGCACAGCTGTAGGTGTCGCAACACTCCCGGGTTATGCGCCACGCCACGTAGTAGTTTCACTACATACGCTACGAGCGAAAACTCCCGTCGTACTTTTAGAGTGTTGTACCCTACCATACCCAGAACAAATAGTGTAGGGTACATCAATGGGTATAATGGATATACCCCATACAGCTTGTAATACAAGTGTCTCGCGAACTTGTTTTGGATACGTTCTAACATAATGCTATATTTCGCCTCATGAGGAGCCCAAATGAATGCGCTATGTTCGAGGTGACTTCTGACTAATGCGTCATATAGTACCCTTAGTGTCGTGATGTTGGTGAATCCTTGGGACTGCCTGAGTACGAAACCTAGGTTTCTGTATGCCTTCTTACATATCTTATTGATATGCTCACGGAAGGTTAGTTCCTGAGAGAAGACTACCCCTAAGTCTCGTACCTGAGACACTCGTTGCATTGGCACATCCTCAACCTTGTACTGATAACTCAAGGGAGTTCGTGCGCGAGTGAACGACATCACCGAACACTTAGCAACATTGAAATGCAGTTCGTTGTCATTGCTCCATTCGACCACTCTGTCAATGTCTTCCTGTAGGCGTTCACAATCCGACTGATCCCGAACCTCGAGCAGCAGTTTCAGGTCATCCGCAAACAATAAACACGTCCCATGTCTGACGACTTCCGGCAAGTCATTTATCATCACAATAAATTCAAGAGGCCCTACATTGCTGCCCTGGCTCACGCCCGATCTCGTGTAATACGGTTGAGATACACAGCCATTGCAGTCGACATATTGCTGGCGATCCCTCATATAGCTAGCGAAGAACTGTAGCAGAGGTAGTGAACATCCAATTTTCGCGAGCTTCCTTAACAAGATGTCATTATCCACCGTATCGAACGCCTTTTTAAAATCGAATTACGCAGCATCTACCTGTACCCCCGAGTCTACTGCCGGCACCACCTGTACCATAAAGTTAATAAGGTTTGTAGCAGTGCTGCGTCCAGGTCGGAACCCATGTTGCGCATCTGACAGACGCGCACGCATTTGTTCCTGAACGGAGCGCTGAATAGCCGACTCGAGTACTTTAGCAGGCGTGGAGAGTACAGCCACCGGTCTATAATTACAGGTATCTGAACTTGGTTTTCCTTTAGGAACCGGAACAACGCGCGTGATCTTCCACCTTTGAGGGAACGTGGCTTGTTGTAAACATGCATTAAAAATGTGAAGTAATGGCTCCGCCAGTACCCTCCCGCAGTCTCGGAACAGAAACGCTGGTATCCCGTCTGGGCCAGACGAACGTTTGGGCTTGAGACTCCCAAGCGCCTGCTGAACTTCCGCGAGACTCAGCGTCTCAATGTGTACCCGTGCACTGGTCGCGCCGACCTCCGCCGCCGCCGCGCACGCGTCCAGTTTGGGTGGTTCCTTGCTGTACACAGACTCAAAAAAGTCAGCGAATTGCACAGCACACTCATCATCTGTTAGATGTTGACCTTCTTTTATGATACTCTGCCTATTTAACGTATTTTTTTTCGATCTTATATACTGCCAAAACGATTTCGGATCCTTTACAAATTGATTCTGAATTTTATTTTTATGCTGTATATGCGCAGTTTCTATTAATTTTTTTATACGAGTTCTACATTCTGCAAATTTGTGATAATCATTATCTAACTTAGTTTTTTTGAATTTTTTGTGAAATTTGGCTTTAATTTGTATATTTGTTATTATATCTTTCGTGTACCATACTGGGTACACATACCGCGAATTTCCACTACTCAGCTTTTTCCGGGGTACACACTCATTAATAGTACAATTAATATTATCATAAAAGAAGTTCAACATTTCTTCCAAATTATGCATTTCGTACATCATACTCCAGTCAATGGAAAGAATACTAGAATATAACAGTTGAAAATCAGCCTTATTCCAATTCCACTGTGGTCTAATATGGTGTGCACTAGAATCGCGGGCGACGGCGGGGGACGGCGGAGGCGGGGTGGAGGCGGGGCGCACGCTCACCGCTAGCGGCGGGTGATACGCGTCGACCGGCACCAGCGCGTCATCCGCCGCTACCACCGCGACTCCTCCGCTAATGCCTGCACTCAGAACCAAATCCAACTGACGACCTAAATGGTTGGGTACTGTGTTACTTTGAGTGAACTCGCAATATGATAAAAAACATTCGAAATAATTACTAATATTATCAGGACAAGAATACAAATTAAAATCACCAATTACAATAACTTCTCCATACCTATCACACAATTTTTCTATTATGCTAAATAATAACATGTATTCATTTTCCGTACTACCTGGCGGAATGTAGACAACACAACACACAAACAAAAAACGTTTATTTAAATGTACCGTTGCACAAACCATTTCGAACACACAGGTGTCTATTGACGCGTCCAAGATAGGTAGTTGTCGCAGCTCGAATCGGTGTGTGGCCACGAGAAGCGCGCCGCCTTGCTTTCGACCATCCGCTCGATCACATCGTAATATATTATATCCGGGTGGAACAATTTCCGCGTCTTGTATGGATTCACTGCAGCCAGACTCAGTTATAGCAAATAAGTCCGAGGCTGATGCCAATAAATTATTTCTGAAGTAGTCTAGCTTAGTTCGAAGACCTCTAACATTTTGGTAATATATTTCAATTACACTATTACTTATGGAGCGGGCTGTTGGGTTGTTTACGAAACCAAATCCATTCATTGAATTCAGCGTTTAGTGGCCATACTTCCGCATTATTCAACAAGGTATAGTGCTTTTCGGATACGCCTATAATAAAAGACGAGTAATCTCGTGCTGTTTTATGTTTGATCTTCTCAATTTTCATAGATGTTTCAGGCCCACAAAGATTTTTTATGTAATCAGTCATAGCTTCTTGTGTGGTTTCCGGGTGCAAGCGCCATACGTGTAGATATTTCATTCTTTCCATAGCCACTATTCCTTTAATTTCCGTATTTCTTCCAATAGTCACATTTTTAGACAAACGGTTAGGTTTTTTATATTGTACTGTAGTCCAGCCAGTTTCTTCTTCTCGCTGCGACTGTTCGATAACGTCTGGGGCGCCAGTATAACTCGCCTGTGTTTCAAGTACCGTAGTAGCCGATTTCGTGGCCCCACACTTGTTTACATTCTGGATTTCGGCGGTTGATTGACTATGCGTATTGTTATTATTTTTTTTAGGTTTTTTGGTTTTGTTTTTATTAACGCCTTCAGCAAATGTCGAGTGAGAGCTAGTGGATGCCTCTTCCGGTGGTAGGACGATGCTGGATGACGTCTGAGATTGAATATTGCGAGCCAATTGAAGGTTGACTTTTTCTTCTATCACCGTCATTATTTTTATTAATTTGTCAAGATCTTTTTTTGTTTGCGTATATTGATCTTGCATGAGCATAATCGCATTTGCCTGAGAGTCCAAGCGGGCCATGATGTCCAATCGAAACTGCTTAAGTTCATCCAGCAACACGGAATCCACGTCGCTTGAAGTTGTAGGCGAGAATTGGACCCGGGTTCCTCGTTGGGAGTTCACATTATCAGGTGTTATGGTTGTGTGTAGTCTGGCGGAATCCCCTCTGACCGGTGTATCTATATTTCCGCGCTTCGGATTTAAGCAAACACACTCCGGACATACCCATTTCTTCTTATATGCTAAGGTAAATGTTTTAAAAGCATCTCGGTTAATTTTGAGACACTGTAAATCATATGCTGTCATACATTTTTCATTTGAGCATTCCATAAAGAAGTTATCTGTTATAGTTGAACTGCAAGCGCCGCACTTTTTATCCATTATTTTTGAATTATCAGCAATCAAAAATTACGTGGATGTGTGTGTAACGCCAAGCGCTCCACGTTTGGCAGAAGTTTTGAGTTTTAAAAGTTTTTAGTTTTTTTTTTCCGTTTTTTCCGTGATTGATAATTTCACTTTTTGCAAATGTTTTTTTTTCCTAATATCACTGTCACATATGGGAGATTGTGTCCTTTCACTTTTCAACTTATTATTATCACTATAAAACTTATTGTTTATTTATTTAAGATTTTAAATTACGGATTAGATGTTAACGTGACGTTTACGTCTACCCTCTATGAATGGGGTGGATTCGTACTGTACGAATGCTCCCCATTCTTTACTTTATGCCAGCAAAATTGTTAAATTTTACTTAAGTGTTATTACAGAACCATGCCGCGAATATACATAAAACAGGGAACAAGAACAGGAGAAGTAGATGAAAATGCAATGAAATCGGCGACGAAAGAAATTTTGGATAAAATTTTATCAATAAGGAAATCTGCACAAAAATATGGTGTCAAGCCCGCAACGTTTTCAATAAGCTATCTATCTAAAGATGCAGCTACTAAAGATAAACAAATCTATCCTTTTGCCCTTACTTGCTTTCCTACGGATAACATTTCCTACCAAAAGCTGTGGATTGATAGATAGAATCTTACTGTTTATCGGGGATAGCTATCTATCTATGAACTGCGGTAGGTTATTGAAAACAGGCGTAAAGAAAGTCGACTGTCTTTTCGTCTTTTTTTCTCTTTATAAATGTTAAGTCTTATCAGCCTAAGAGGGTATTTTGTTGATTTTGGATTTCCTTTATAATTTTCTAATTTGTTTAAATTAGTATGGTTTAAAAGTTTATAAGTTTAAAAAAAAACAAGTAAGTATTAAATGAAGACTACTTACTGCTTACTATAATATCAATAAACCTTTATAATTACATTTGTAAAATGGTATTTTCATTGACTGTACGGAGGTTCCCCTCTATGTACGAATGCTCCATACGTTGTGTACGAATCTACCACACGCGTGGGGTAGTTTCGTACGTTTTTCATATTTTAGAAAAGTAACCGTAACTTCGCCATGCTGAATAGTATCAAGACAATACTACACTATTTTTATAACTAGATAAATAGGGTACTAATGGACATTAACATTATTTTTAAATAGTTAATAATTTTCGTATAAATGGCTAAGAATAAAAACTGTACGAATCCTACCTGCTTTCCCCTAGTGTTCATACGTTTTTCACACCACAATGAGTTAAAGTTGGCTAATAATAAAAATCTTTGATAAATTTAGGGAAGCATATAATTTTCATTAATTTTTGTAAAAAATCTAGAGGTATTCTGGTCTTTGTAAGAATTGTGGTAGATGGCAATGTTATTCATGTTACCTATACAAAGGAAAGAGCAGAAATATTTAAACTGTTGCGGCCAGGGTGCGTATTGCCAAACTGTATGCTGACCCAGACACCCGTAGTCTGTACTGAACTACGTCGTGCTCATTGAAATCACAAACAAATTGGAGCAAAGTACATACGAGCTCAGAGCATTCTGAGATTGTATGCACTTTGCTCGCTTGTATGTGAAGCAAACTGTGACACGCGAATATCTGTAACTGACTATACCTACCTACAACGTGTTTCATAATTTCCCGTAATTTTTTGTTATACTGTTGCGGTTGTTATAACTATCCGTGAAACTGAACAACATTTCATAATGAACATACCTTTTGTGAATTAATTTAAGGTTTTACTTAAAAAAAAACCCATGTTAGTATGACTAAAATTAATTTGAACTGTAACAACTATACAGGTTGTTAAAAAAACTATAAGTGTTTCCAATTCCAGTATTTATTAATTTTTCATAAGAAAGATGTACCTATTGACACAATAAATTGTACCTGTTTGTAATTTCGGTAAGGTAATAACCCAATTGAGTCGATATGATAAGCGATTGGTAACAAAGTAAATAAATAAAAAAAGATCAGAAAATGGCGTTTTGCATTGAATGCCAAAAACAAAAACTCAAATAGCAAGAGATGGCGTCACGCCACGCATTTTGTGCTTTATTTCCCAATCGAATATTATAAATACCTAGCACAAATATAAAAACGGAGAAATAAAAAAGGAATTAAAAGAATTTAATAGGTAAGTAATTTAAACCGACTTTAAAACTATAATTGGTTTGGTTAATTAATACCCAACGCAAAAGTGTAAATTATACAGGGTGTTTGGTTCATCGTGTGCCAAATTGATATGGTCGACTGGAGGGGTCATCTGCTATCTTTTCAGACCCCCAAACACTATCCATGTCCAGTGGATTTTTTTTCATCGACGTTTTAAAGTTTTTTGAAAAAAAGACCCGATTTTTACATTCAAATAAAAATATAACAAAATGTATATGACGTAGAGCCTCAATTTTAATTTTATTTAGACGTATATTGTACAAAGGTACTTTTAAATACAAAATTAGGGATATCAGCCCTCTAGATTTTTTTAAATTTAGTCGCAAATTTTTCGGACTTAAATTAACGCTATTCGTGTTACAGCTATTTACACTGCAAAAAAAGAACTAAAAGAGACTGGGATCTTCAAACTCTTTCAAAAATTCTCTAGTTTATCCTCTTGCTAGTGATGTGCCACATGTCCTAAAAATCTTATTACAACTATGTGAAATCGATAGTTTTGTGAGTCGAGTCACATAAAATTAACATTCAAAATTATGATTTGAAAAATTATTTATGCTTAAATGGTACCTGAAGCACCTATTTAATCTGTTTAATTCATGAATCCCCGAGCGGTCCTATGAGACCGCGCTGTTATTGTTTTACTATTGTGTCTCGTTTTGCGGGTATGTGATAGGTTAATCACTCATATAAAGTAAAACCTGCTTCGTGACACCCTCTTTTTGTGGGTTTTACTTGAAATAAAAGAAAAAAAAAGCATATTTTACAATAATTTCATAATTTTTACAAACCCTTCTCAAATTTTGGCCTCTGTTGCAAATGCAGACCCGACACCTGTTCCGTATTTCGACACTCAGTTTTTCTAGGTCTACACTTGTACGAAGGGTCTGGGAAACCTGCCAAAGAGCTAGTATACGCGACGGAGGTTCCAACTAGGAAAGTACTAGTTTAAAGCATTGGAACGGCTTTGAATACCATTAAAGAGGGAAAATAACTTCGTACAACAACTGAGTGACGAAATACAAAACAGATGTCGGGCTTGCACTTGCAACAGATGCCAAAATTTGATCAGTATTTGTAAAAATTCTGAAATTGTTGTAAATATGGAATTTTATTTTTTTATTTCAAGCAAAACCAACGAAAAGTGAAATATGAGACAGATTTCACCTTTTAAGAGTGATATAACAGATTAAGTAGGTGTTTCAGATACCATTTTAGCAAAAATAATTTTACAATTCACAATTTTGAATGTTAATTTTATCCGACTCCATTCACAAAACTGGCGATAACACATAGTTTTAATAAGATTTTTGTGAAATGTGGCACATCACTAGCAAGAGGATAGACTAGAAAATTATTGAAAGAGTTTGAAGATCCTAGTCTCTTTTGGTTCTTTTTTTGCAGCCATGTAAATAGCTGTAACATGAACAGCTTTAATTTAAGTCCGAAACTTTGCAGGTAAATTTTAAAAAATCTAGAGGGCTGATATCACTAATTTTGTATTTAAAAGTACCTTTATACAATATACGTCTCACTAAAATTAAAATTCAGGCTCTACGTCTTACACATTTTGTTATATTTATATTTGAATGTAAAAATCGGGTCATATTTTCAAAAAACTTTAAAAAGTCGATGAAAAAAAATCCACTGGACATGGGTAGTGTTTGGGGGTCTGAAAGGATAGCAGATGACCCCTCCAGTCGACCATATCAATTTGGCACACGATGAACCAAACACCCTGTATATTACAAATATCAGTAAATATTTCAACTGTTTCAAATATCAATGCTGGTAGAAACCAGCATAATCGTACTGCAAACTAGTCAAGTGACAATCTTATTCCAATTATTAAGGCTTACATCGATCTATAAATAACAGTTTTGAAGTCGGTTTTTTTTAAGTAACTCTATTTTTACACTTTATTAAATGAGGACCCATTCTCTCCGTGTAATTAGCAAATAAAATGTATTTAATAATAGTAGATTATTGCATCGAGCACAAAGTAATTTATTATTGCACCGAGTGCCTGATTTAGAGCCCGAGCGTTAGCGAGGGCTATAACCTAATAGGCACGAGGGCAATATTAAATTACTTAAGGCGAGGTGCATAATCTGCTTTTCTTTCAACTATTACCTATAGGAATAGTAGATAAAAGAAACTCATATCAAACAGTTCAAATAGAAGTTTCTATAACACTGTCGGCTTCATTTAGAATGTTTTCCGGAGTTAATGTGTCGCCAGATGATTCCATTTTAATTCGAAGCCGAAGCACTCAAAATCAGATAGTATCACACTTTATCGTTTCCAAAAATATTGTCAACACAAAATTAACAAAGTTCCCGCCAAATCACTTTTTTAAATTTCTTTCATTTTTAAATCAGAGTTAGCAGCAATCATTTTTTAAAATTGGAACAAGTAGGATAGAAACAAATAATACGTACGTAAAAAAAATATTGATATCGGCTGGCTGAATAGAGCTAACCCATTGAGATTGGCGCCTTATGGTGCGATTAAAAAAAAAACTGCAAAAATGAAATTTCATACATTTTTATTGCTCAATAAAGACTCGCTTTGTACTGAGTTTTTAGTGTGATTATGATGAAATTAAAGCATAGTTGGAAGAAAAGTGTATTTATAGCCCAGTAGATAGAGAAACTGCGAGCACTTGTTAGTTTACAATAATCTCTTCCAAAAGATGTTTTTTTCTAGGATCGTTCGGTATCGTGCGACCTTGGGGTTTATTTTTTATTTTATAGGGCTATGCAAAAAAAAACCAATTACAGGGTAGTTTTTGAGATATAACCCTAAAAAAAATCCCCGCCTACTTTTGAGGTCGCAAACTTAGATTTGGCATGTCCACACGATACTGCATTTTGCTCTAAATTATCAATGCCATATTTAATATGGCATATTACATACTACACCAGACGCTGGACGTCTGGATTCGTATGTATTTTGCTCTAGTATTTTAAAGCAAAATGTATTTTGATTCAGACACTCTCTGAATAGGTATACAGTTTGCTCTTCAACTACAAAGGCAAACTGCGATCGAACTCAGATCAACCCCGGTCTGGGTCTGCATACAGTCTGGCAATACGCGGCCAGGGTAGAGAAAAGTATCATAACAGGACAAATGTTATGAAGATTTCGTAATTTTTTCTATAACTTCAAAAATTAATTGTTATATATTTTTTTTGTATTTTTCCTGAGTAGTCATGAGCAGGTCTGTCCGCTTATCGTTAAATTTTGGAACATGTTGTATATGTCGTAGGATAATTTGATACTTCGAATCTTCGCGAAAATCCTAGGGGTTTTGCGAAAACGCGGATAATTAGACATAGGCGAAAAATTATCAAATCTTACTGGACAAAGTCAGGATTTTTGCGAAAATACTCGTTATTATAGCAATATTGCGAAACGAAACGCTGGCTGTTATGAAATAAGAACGCTGATTGGTCGGTCAGCGCGTTCAATAAGAGATCGTCTCTGATTGGTTGACGTCTTAAATGTCAATCATTTGTTGCCGCACGTTATTTGTTTACGTTTGTGTCTGAGTTAAATTGTAGAAGTGTTTTGTTTTTTATCGTAAATAGTGTACCTACTTGGACTTAAATAAAGTGGTAAATAAAAGTGCTACACGGATGTACATAGTGTCATATATCATAAAAGTCTTAGTCAACCACTCAACAACAACAATGCTTTCGAGATTGGTTTAGCGGTGTTTTGTTTGTCATCTCTATGATACAATACTTGAAGTTAATCATCGGCAAACTAGGAACCAATTAGAAGTCAGCCAGCAAAATTGTAGCCAATCAGTGTTGAGCACATCAAATCTTACTATAGTAACGAGTATTTTCGCAAAAATCCTGACTTTGTCCAGTAAGATTTGATAATTTTTCGCCTATGTCTAATTATCCGCGTTTCCGCAAAACCCCTAGGATTTTCGCGAAGATTCGAAGTATCAAATTATCCTACGACATATACAACGTGTACCTAACATTAAATGCGCAAAACCTGAAATTAGTGTGATTAGAATAACAAATCAATAAAACCATTTTTTAATATCGGTCACATTTTTCGAAAAATCTTCATATTATTTCTTGCCTTGTCTATTTATTAACAAATCAAGTCATCACGTGCATAAACCTGCGTAAATAGGTAAACAAACACAACTGGTTGTCGTCCAATTAAGATTTCCTCATAAACGGGATAGTAATCATACTTATTTCGATGCCGATACGAATCTTAAACTAAAACAGCACGTAAAACCTTGAGATTTTTGTTCTCTCAAAATTATGTCAATTGAATTAAAAATAAATTCGGGTGTCTGAGGTTTTGCGCATTTAACGTTACACGTTGTATATAAAAGGAGAAACTGACATATCAATACACAGCCGAAACTACTTGGATTAGGTCCGTGACATTAACACAGGTAAATACTAAGAAAGGATTCTCCAATATTCACTTCCTAAGAGGAGAAAACTGGGGTTCAACATTTGTATGGTGAAACCTATTTTTCACATGCATGAAGCCGCTGGCAGAAGCTAGTTTACTCATAGAAAAAATAGTAGTCAATAAGTTTTGTTGCAGTTTGTAACTAAAGACAGAAGACCGATGCTCGCTTGTTTCATCTGCTGCACTAAGCTGAAGCAATGCTGCCAACTGCAGAGAAAATGTGTGGAAGCCGAAGAGCTGCTCACTCAGATGACGAATGAGGATTATGAGGTGAGGCATTTGTTAACAAGTGTACCTCTAGGGCAGATGTCTTAACCTTTTAGAGACATGAATGTTCTCGGGAGCTTAGCTTGAGTAAATGCTAATTATATTAATAGAATTGGAACAAAAATACAGTCAGAAGAAGAAAACAGGTAATTTACTCAAAAACTGTTTCATGGCATTCCCCTGCCCAACTGTTAAATCCATCCTGTACAGATGTCCGCTTGGGTGGAGCACCGCCTTGTCCTCGTGGAGGCTATCCGCGGCGACGTCCTTTCGCGCCGAACCCTGGTAAAGGCCATGGTCCAGAGCGAAGAGGGGTGGTAGGCGGTCGCCTGTGAAGCAGTAATGCTAGCGACGCGAGCGCGTGAGGGAACGGCCCTCACGCCGCCGCCGCCGAGATCCCGATCCCAATTTCCGAACACCGTAGGCATGGGCTTGCGGACGGCGAGCACTGAGTAGCTCGCTTTCCAGTAGTTCGATAATAACCCGGACCGAGCCATGTCGTCAACGGTGCGTTCTGTTCCATGCGCGTCTCAAGGAGATGTCAGAAAACTGTAGAGGCACGGCAGAGCCTAAGCCTCTGAGGACACGGATAATCCAAAAAGTAAGCCCGTGTCCCCAGATCAAAAGCAACTAAGAACGGGGTGGGGTTTAGTCAGTAAGAGTCTGAAACGCATCATAAGTCAATCTGATGATTCCCCCTCCAAAAAAAACCCTGTTCAAGTGTGATGTAAGACAAACAGCTTCATTGTTCAGAGGTATGCATGGGGCTGGGGCTCTATCTAATTCTTGATTTATCTTTTTACAGCTAAATTCCCATATAAACCAAAACCATTTTGAATGTCGTAATTATTTGATTTGGTCACCCATGGTGCATGTAAGCATAGAATCTGATGATGAATGTCAAACAGAATGTGATGCTATCAAAGAAGAATTACCAGATGTTTGTGAGAGACTAGATGATGTCATTGAGCCAGAGGAAGAACATCAAAGCGATGGTATGTAACTAAGAACAATATGTTTTAAATTTTTTAAATGAAAACAAAAGAATAAGAACGCGTAAGCGCAGACGTGCGTGCACGCGCGCAGCAGCTAACTGGTGTGGTGACGCGCACCCCTCGCGCACTGCCGCCGAACCGCGGCTGTGTTGAGAGCAGCGCTCGACAGCCATTTATTTCAGGAGCTACCGCCAAAGATATATATTTTTTTAATATTTAATTAACTAGTCAATGTCGTCAGTTAACTCACCACATTTATAAACAACGCTCTCTACACTTACTTGCAGATCTGAAACTGGAAAATCTATACAATAGTTATTCAGATGCTAACGATGTACTAGCACAACAGTCTGAGTATGATTCAGAAGATGATGTACCCTTAATAGAGATCAAAACGGAAGTAGAAGAAGAACAAGAAGTGTCGAGGAAGAAGCGAAGAGCCAGTGACACGACACGTAAGTATTAGTGAACAAGCCGACTGATGAGATGTAACAAGTCTAGTTTAGTTAGTACTAGTAGTTAACTGCTCTCCCTAGAGAGCACACTCCTACTGCCCGATGTCTCACAAAGTCACAACACATCTGCTTCAAATAATGAATTGATTGCACATGCAACAGTTCTTTTGGCTTTGTCGTAGTCGGTAATTAATTGATTTGGTCATTTAAAGGTTGACTGGTAGAGAATGCGTTGATGCGTTAAGTCCACCTATGTACCACCACTGTACACGAAGTTTAAATAAATAAATAATTATGCACGCACACAACAGAAAAGCAGTGATGGCCCAGTGGTGGGCAGTTCCGACCTACAAGTTGTAGGTCGCGGGTTCAAACCCACCTAGCCTCAATAATTTTTGTTATATATGTCATGACCACTGATCTCAAAACGGTGAAGGAAAATATCTTCAGGAAACCGGCATGTCTTAGAATCAAAAATTCGAAGAAATGTGACATCCACCAATCTACATTAGGCCCGCGTGGTGCATTTTTGCCCCTTCCCAAAAAAGAGGCCTGAGTCCCAACAGTGGGAACATTACAAGGCCAATAATGCTAAAAAAAAATGCATGAACACTAATATTAGAAACTCATTAGATTCCTAATTAAATAATATAAATCATTAGATTCCTTTCATTTGATTGTGTTTGAATTTGGTTCTTATTAAATTTAAAATCACAGGGTCGGCCGCAGTGAAGAAAACAAAACTGCACACACGAGGAAATCAACTAGAAGACGTGATTACAGAAAATCAAAGGAAGAATGAAGAATTAGTCACAAAAGTTACCCAGAAATCTCAAAATTGTCCGTTCAAAGTTATTCCGAAATTTCAAAAAGCAATAACTGATACAACACCGCGAGTTAATCTAATATTAACTCGCGGTGTTGTTATTGATACTGCTTTAGATACAAAATGTAATAATATTATAAATCATAATTCAATTGTTCACATATATGGACACACTGGTAAAAGACCTTTCCAATGTGATATATGTCAGAGCTGCTTTAGTCGAAAGGAGGTTTTACGACGACACATTCGTACGCACACTGGCGAGAAACCTTACAAATGTGAAGAATGTCAGCTTTGTTTTAGTCAGAAGGGTCATTTAAGAAAACACATTCGTACGCACACTGGCGAGAAACCTTTCAAATGTGAAGAATGTCAGCGTTGTTTTAGTCATAAGTTTAATTTAACAAATCACATTCGTACACACACTGGCGAGAAACCTTACAAATGTGAAGAATGTCAGCTTTGTTTTCGTGAGAAGGGTCATTTAAGAAGTCACTTTCGAACACACACTGGCGAGAAACCTTTCAAATGTGAAGAATGTCAGCTTTGTTTTCGTAAGAAGGGTCATTTAACAAATCACATTCGTACGCATACTGGGGAGAAACCTTTCAAATGTGATCTCTGCCAGAAGTGTTATAGTCTGAAGGATAGTTTAAGAAAACACATTCGTACTCACTCTGGCAAAAAACCTTTCTAGTGTGAAGAATGTCAGCGTTGTTTTAATCGAAAGAGTCATTTAACAAGCCACATTCATACTGACACTAAACATGCTCACTAAATATACACGCCACTGTCGGAGGACGGGAGGACTTAAAACGAAAAGGGTTTTACAATTGTAATTTATAATTTAAAATGTCACTTGGATAAATTGAGAAATAAACCGTGATAGCTTAAAACAGTGTTTAACTGTAATTTAGGTAAAATTGCCATTATTACTACTTTATAACTAAGTAGAATTCCTACTCCGAATCACGAATTCACGACTGGCGGCTGATCCCGCCCACCACTACTTGTGCGAGTGAGACAGCGTTAGTACCTCTTTGCATAGTTACACAAACACTACATATTCCATACAAACAAAAAAACAAACTATCTCTTTATTATATTACTATAGATTACAAGAAATGAGTGCATAGCGTTGAGACATTACATTTAATTTAATTACAATATTCGTGGCATTGGCAAATTAATTTTAAGATGTGTATTGGTTGTTAATTACTTACATTAAATTTATAAATCAAACTTTTGTCTTTTTTAACAATCTACCTCGTCAACTATCAGCCGAAACTATCTATCACATATCGGAGATTGAAAAACAAATGAAACAACAGAAAACATGTATGATTTTTGTATTGTATCATTTGTTTTAGGTTTAGGTTTAAAGAATTTTATTCTCATAAGAACAATATTACGGTTCACTTAAAATGAGATACAAAGTGCTTATAATTAATAATTTTACATTCGCATCTGGTGTGTTGGTGACGTCATACGTTATACACATGTTTCTTTAACTTTGATTTAAACATATTAATACTTTCACATTTCTTTATGTCTTCGGGTAAATCATTAAACACCCCTGCTTCCTCAAAAAGTATTGTCTTTTTGCCGTAATTAGTTCGTGCGCGTGCGGTCATTATTTGAAATTTGCTTTTACTTCTAGTGTGTATTTGTTTTACTATCTCCGATGTGTGATAGATAGGTTATTGGGTTCGGCCGTATATTATTATTGACTTTTAGTACATTCTCTTTCAGCATTAATAGCGTCGTTATTACCGTACACTATGGATACGACATATGGGCAATAAATGAAATCACGAGCTATACTCGTCCACAGAAGTATAACAAAATTAATTATTTGTAATGCCTGCCAAAAGATGTCACCACTGCGCTGACAGCCAGCAAGCTAAACTCCGCCGCAACATCACGTCCGTCCTCGTGAGCAAAGAGGTGGGAGTGACAGTTGCCGCCAAGTCAGCCAGCCAGCCATTACCTATAAAAGCGAATAACGCCCTAATATACGCTCTTGTTCTGTACTGAAAATTGAAGAAATATAACCTGATTGACATTGACATTTATTGAAATTTTATTGTAACGCCAACCCAAGTTTTATAATTCAGAAGTGGTATCCACGCTAAATGTAATTACAAATTTGTGAAGAAGATGAAAGCACCGATTCTGATCAAGATACGCCTTCATGTGCCTTCATGCTAGACGAAGATTACTCACCACTGGAAGAGAAAAAACAATTGAAGACATGTACCTAAAATTCATGAAGCCCCTATACCGGCAGCCAGGGTTCATAAAATGGAACAGTCTTGCTACAAAAAGCCCCAGGTTTCCCGTGTCAGCTGAACATTGCAGAAGAATATAGCCATTTCCAGATCAAGACGAACTCTGATGAATGTTTGCCGCCGGGAATATCGATCATTAAAATTGAAATAACCGAAAACACTGAAGCAAAAAACGTAGCAACTCCAGTGCACCACTATGATCTCCATGACATCTCCTACTCGATCCCTGCAACCGTGCTCAGCGGCAGCTCTGACTACCTAAAGATAATCAACACTGGAGAAAAGGATGTCAACTGGAAGGAAGGGACAGTCTTGTTGCATGCTGAAAGCTGCCAGGATATGTAGTGTAATGTTCAGTAAGCGCCACTGATATTAACTGCCTATTGCCTGGTAAAAATTGCCTGCTATCTGTCAGGATATGACTTCGGTAAGCGCCACTGATATTAACTGTCTACTGTCTGATAATAATTGCCTGTTATCTGCCAAAAACGTGTACTGCGCCAGCATAGCCTTTTGCAGTAAATACCTAAGCATACCCTAGACGAGAAAGACGCCTATGGATAAAATCAACTTAGCCCATACGAGTAGTACGTAGAGCACAAAAAGATAATAAAAGTTCTATCGTTCGCATCTAGCACTCGAGAACTAGGATGTAAGTACCTGTATTCTTAGAATTCATGTTGGAATAAGATAAACAGAAACAACGTAAGTTTGAAAGGCGTGCCTATGGAACCAGCCTTCCCAATTAGGTGGAAATAAGTGGTTTTTGAACAAGAAATAAAACACAGATTTTAAGTTCAACTTTTTGTTCTACATCTACATCAACAATCAAAATATTATCTAAATACAGTGCAGGGGGGTTGAATCTGTTCATTTTCCAACAACACCAGCCGCAGGAACCACCAGCAGAAGTGCAGAACCACAATTTATACAAAATACACTTTCGAGTGTGCGTTACCCCAACAGGAAAGTATCTCCTAGAGATATATGAGTAGAACGTATAGTTGGTGCCTTATCTGGTGTAAATGTGCCCCCACATAAAAAATGTGTGGCCCCTGTCGTTTTGAAAAAAAGACGGAAAAACGATTCCTGCTGGGGTAACGTTTTTCTAGCAGGAAAATTCTAAACGAGTGATCGGAGAGAGAAAAATTGTGCATGGCCAGAGAGCTTATATGTGTGCCACTATGTGCCCCCTAAATAAAATCTGTGCCCCTTCAGATTTTCGAGATATTGCGTTTCCTGCTGCAGTAACGTTTTGATGAATCGTATATCTCTAAAACCATTGCATGTGCCCCTGTAGAATAAAAATACACGAGTAGCTCTTAATGTGTGCCCCTGTGTGGTGTGCGTCAGAATGGCTGGTTGCCTGTGGCGTTGGTCTATGAGAGTTGATTCAACAATTGCTACATAATTGCTTATATTTGCTTCATATAATAATTAATTGCTACATAGGATATATATTTAGAAACAAATTATTTTTTTTGACCAGCCATCCTGACGTCAGGATGGCTGGTCACCTCCTAGTTTATAGTCAGGCATACAGAGTTTACCGAAATGTATTGCGTCAACAATTGCTACATATTTGCTTCATTTATCTTATTTAGTTGTAACTTCAAACATATGTTAATTGAAGGATGTAGCAATGATTTCAATTATCCCAAGGAAAAGAGCCTGATAAAATAACAAAGGCAAATAGTTCCAGTGTGTCTTCACTCAATGGCATTGCTACTTTACGAGGCAGGCGTTTTAAATTGTTAAATGGCACGTTATGTTATGTGTAGGTGAGTGGATATTAAGCACACCTATCACATACCCTCGAAACGAGACACAATAGTAAAACAATAACAGAGCGGTCTCATGCGACCGGTCGGGGATTCATGAATTAAAAAAATATTGTAAATAAAAGAAAATGTGGGTCGTTTATAAGATTCAGTTTAATAATTTTACGTAAACAATATTCAATTATTAAATTCACATTGTATAACTAATTCCACATTGTGTAATTATTATATGCGAAAAAATAATATGACAATGAAGTTCATATTATTTTTTCGCATATATTATACAATGTGGAATTAGTTTCTTTTTACTAATCGTAATTTTTTTCGATTGGTCATCATAACATTTCCATTTCGAATTTCGTCTGCAGTGAGCTTTGTAGTGACCAATTAGTGTTTCACATACTGGGGGCTCGAATTCTATTATTGACAGTAAATGAAACTCAGATCCTTGTAACAAAAGAGATGTTGGTGGATCATCTATAGAAATAAATTGATTGGAATGAAATTCAAATGCAATAAGATCTCTCAAAGATACACTAAATGATTTAACACCTTTACATTTACTTCGCCGGCATTCTGTAAGTTCTTGAGCATTAATTAAAGTATTTGCGGCTTCTTGTAAATCATTAATGGCTGAATTTATATCAACGTGTAGAACAGGTATCTTACGCTGAATTCATTGATTGCACAATCTGATTCTGTACAATGATGAAATACACAATCAATTAAAATGCGTTCAAATATATTATTTACATTGCATTCACATCTCACTTCCACAGAGGATTCTTGTTCAACTTTTGAAAAATAGACTTGAGCCATTTCAGATCTTATTTTATATACTTCTTCTGTATCTCTTCCACTCATGAGTTTGACAAGTTTACAGAATAAATTTTCACTCTCATGTATTGTTTGACTTATACGATAGCCATCAATATATGCTATAGCTAAAGCCTGACATACCGAATCAATCGCGCAAGTATTTCTCAATATAATATTTTTTTTATCAATTTGTAGCCTGCTTCCGTTGGATAAAAAAATAACTGGCTTCAAAGTTTTTCTTTTTTTAATAACATTTCCTTTCCCTTTCCAATTTTCGATGAAGGTAGGGTTCTCAGCAAAAATAGAATCATCAGTAAATTCTTCCTTAGGCTCCTTAGACTGTAATTTTCTTTTCCACGTAGATGTTATGGAATCCCTTTTTATTTCCTTCTTAAGAAAATTTGATCCAGTATTTCTTTGTACAGTAAGATTCGGCAGTATCGATATTCTCGGTGCAACTTTTATCTCTCCTTTCAAGAATTCTAAATGTTGCATAATGAATTCATCTGTTCGAAGTCTATGAGATTTGGTGCTTAGATGTAATAGCAGCCTTTTTATAGTTTTAAAGTATGATTCAACATTTGAAGAAGTAGGTGCCTCGATATCGGAATCATAAATATTTTTCATTACGTTTGACCACAAAGGAAACAAAGTCAATAAACGAGATAAAATTCCTATAAAAGCAGGATAATGGTACAAATTGTCATGACTGCCTTTATCTTCAGTATCTAGAGTAATGAGTAATTTTTCTGTTTCAATTTTTTTGGTAAACCATTTAAAAAATCTGTTCTCTTCGCTTAGTTTGGTATCAGTTTTATTTTCAAACACTGATTTATCCACAGCTTTAGGCAGATCATTAATTTTATCACTATCCTGAATCTCTATTTCTGCATCTAAAGTCTCAAACTGACTCAATGTCTTTAATCGATTCTTAGCCAACTCACACCTAGAAGAAGTATTGTATTTATTAAAGCCGTCGTGTTCATTCAAACAAACTGTAATAATATCTGTCAAAATTTCTTTGGCTTTTTCAAAATTTACGCTTTCCTTCAACGCTAACAGACATTTAATATAAAATAATTTTACTCTGTTATCGACATGTTTAAAACAAGTTAAATTGAAAATTATTTTAACGAAATGACTTGTGTCTATTCTAATGTAGCAATCGTCACTTTTTTCGTCTTCCTCCAGTTTTCTGTAAGATTCTGTGACATATTCTTTAGTAGAGTTATATTTTGTAAATGCTTTTACGCAAGCACCAATCAGTGCGGATGACTCATCGACGATGATTTCGTCTGGTTTTGGATTGCTCACGTGCCATGCCTCCAGCCATTTGTATATAGTGTCCATAGACTGGCTTTCTGATACCATTTGGGTTAGTGGGATACTACTGTGACCTTCATATGTTTTCATGACACATACATAAAACAAAATGTGTTTGGTGATTGTGACATTATTTATAGGGCCAAATGTTTTGAAAATGCTACCGGTGGCGTCTATACTAACAATCAATTTATTAGCTTTTTTAAATTCTTTGCAATATTGATCCTGGCAAGGGTCCCAATAATAAATATAAAATGGATACACTGAGATATGTTTAATAGCTTCTTTGTAAGGCGATATTTGGGTCATTAGCCATAATGACAGTATTTGGTTTCGATGAAAAAGTGTGCTACTCTTATGTTCGTGTTTTATTTGACGTAAGCACCCTGTTGTTGGTAAATGAGTAGGTTGTTGCTCATCGGAATTAACAACCAAATTAATGTTATTTGCCATTGAATTACGATATGAAATAGCGGATACATTTTTAATTTCTTCAGCTATTTCAGTTCGTTTGACAGGTGATAGTTTAATTTTTTTCATTGGAGTATGAATGAAATTTTCTTTGTAATTTGTTATTATGCATTTGCACTGAGCTATTTTATCAGAAGGCCAGCTAATAATAACTTTCACATCAGCTTCACATTGTTTACAACATCCGATGCACGTTATACTGGTGTTCATAGAAATAGAATACTGTTTAAATATCCAACTGTGTGCTATTGGATCACAGATCAGTTTTTCATCTAAGTCTAACGGCTAGTAGAACATAATCCAATAACAACTTTATTTTATTATATATTTATTACTTTTCTACTTCAGTGTACTCAGGCACAACACGTGTGAACCGGTTAGTGAGTAAAATAAAGAAGGTCATCGATATGTATGAATCCGTCGCTTTTTAGTAGTCACTCAAATTTGGTCGGATAACCAGCCGTTGTTTACTTAATTTGGTTTTTTGTTTATATTTACTTAAGGTGAATGCTTCAGGTCAGCCCGCGAAATTCAAATTTTCTTACGTTTTTTGCATTTTGCAAGCCAGTGGTAGGTTATATGAAGTTAAAAATACTTACGCGACTGTAAAACGTAACTAGTTATATAATTATAACCATAAAAATCATCAATACTAGTCTCCAAGCTCACCTAAGTGTTGGAACGATTTTTTCGAGGTCAAAAACGTTCCTGCAACTAAGTGATCTTGGAGGCTTGTATTGACGATTTTTATGGTTATAATTATATAACTAGTTACGTTTTACAGTCGCGTAAGTATTTTTAACTTCATATAACCTACCACTGGCTTGCAAAATGCAAAAAACGTAAGAAAATTTGAATTTCGCGGGCTGACCTGAAGCATTCACCTTAATGCGAAACATTCCAAGCTCAATATTTTCACCGTATATTTTTGACTAAAGGCACATGATTTTGGTTTACACCTACACATCTGAAATTTAGCCAGTTCCTTGTATTTTGCCGTCAATGTTATGAAACTATCGTCTTGACTTTTAGCAAGATTATTCAAAAACGCATGCATGAAGCGTTTTGAAACTTTGTATGGTTATTATTAGCGTCAAGAAGGACCGAATACAGTTTTCAGCGAACTTATGCCTTATCTCATTTAGGCGCTGCGATGTTTTTTCGGGTTTTCATAAAACCGCGATAACTTGAAAACTATAAATATTTTCTTAAATCTAATTGGGGCACACAGGGGCACACATTAAGAGCTACTCGTGTATTTTTATTCTACAGGGGCACATGCAATGGTTTTAGAGATATACGATTCATCAAAACGTTTCTGCAGCAGGAAACGCAATATCTCGAAAATCTGAAGGGGCACAGATTTTATTTTTGGGGGCACATAGTGGCACACATATAAGCTCTCTGGCCATGCACAATTTTTCTCTCTCCGATCACTCGTTTAGAATTTTCCTGCTAGAAAAACGTTACCCCAGCAGGAATCGTTTTTCCGTCTTTTTTTTCAAAACGACAGGGGGCACACATTTTTTATGTGGGGGCACATTTACACCAGATAAGGCACCAACTATACGTTCTACTCATATATCTCTAGGAGATACTTTCCTGTTGGGGTAACGCACACCACTTTCGATAGCATACCTATACGTTAGTCAGTTTTTGAGTGCTTTTTATAATTTGAACGTTACACAATTCCGAATATCACAGCCAAGTAATTCATTTTTAAAAGCAGTCAGAGACCGTTAAAGTAATCAAGTCGTAATATATGCAATAAAATAATATTGAAACCAAAACACCGATAAAACTACAGTCAGAATTTTAATTCGATTCCAGATTTGACATTAGCTACTGTCATTTTGTGAAATAATGATACCACATATAATAGTGTAGTGATGAACACAAAAATCGATAAACAATCAGTGTGCCAATTAAAGACTAAATTATTGATTTTTATTTAAATAAATACATAATTACTCATAATAATTATTTATTAATTAGTAATCGCCGCTGTAGACGAAATGGCAGAACAACATGGGATCACGGTTTTAAGACTGCCCCCTTACCATTGCGAGCTAAACCCTATCGAATTGATATGGGCGCAGGTAAAGGGGCATGTAGCTCATGTTCCTTCATCATCACATTTTTTTATTTATTTCACACACAATTATAAAAGAAAATTCTCAGATCGTTAATTAATCGTCAAAACTAAATTATCGGTTCAGAAATATTTAATTTCCTGATATACTTAGTTTACGAGAGTAAAATTATAAACGAGAAGAGTCGATCCGGAAATATTCCATTTCCATAACGAATAATTTCGCAACGTCACTATTTAGTACTTGTCATAACGTTGTAACACTGAAATTGTCAAATCTGGAATCGAATTAAAATTCCGACTGTACAGAGCAAGTGACGTTTACTGCCAGGTAACTAAGGACTTTGACAATAATAAAAGACCATTCGCCATATCATCATCATCATCATCACCTAGCCTTTTCCCAACTATATTGGGGTCGGCTTCCAGTCAAGCTGGATTTAGCTGAATACCAGTATTTTACGAGGAGCGGCTGCCTGCCAGACCTCCACAACCCAGTAACAGGGGTAACACGGTACTTCATGGCAAGACTGGAGTCAGATTTACTGGCTTCTGACCATCCGTAACGACTGCCAAAGATCTACAAATGACAGCCGGGACCTACGGCTTAACGTGCTTTCCGAGGCACGGAGGAAACTCGTTATGTTAAGATGGTCACCCACCCACAGACCAACCTTGGCAAGCGTTGCTTAACCTTAAAGATTGACCCGTGCGGCTGTTATTATCTAGCCACGAGCTCCTCATAGCCATAGTTACGTCAAAAATAGGGATGCGATCATGTGATACAATTAATCGATATTTCCTAAGATTAAGAGACTTGCTACGGAAAAACAATTTAGGCATATATTAAATGCAAAAGCAATCTTCAAGGTTAAGCAACGCTTGCCAAGATTGGTCTGTGGATGGGTGACCATCTTAACATAATGAGTTTCCTCCGTGCCTCGGAAAGCACGTTAAGCTGTAGGTCCCGGCTGTCATTTGTAGATCTTTGGCAGTCGTTACGGATAGTCAGAAGCCAGTAAATCTGACTCCATTCTTGCCATGAAGTACCGTGTTACCCCAGTTAATGGGTTGTGGAGGTCTGGTAGGCAGCCGCTCCTCGTAAAATAGTTATATTCAGCTAAATCCGGCTTGACTGATGGAAGCCGACTCCAATATAGTTAGGAAAAAGGCTAGGTAGATGATGATAATTAAATTCAATAGCAGGTCCACGACCAAACGGTCAGGTAGAACGCACTAACCGGACAATATTGGATTCTTTACGGACCACTGAACCTAGCGATGCGTCCCACAATTGGGATAATAGCTTACCTGATGTAATTTGGGATATAAATAATACGATTAATGCAACCACAGGCTATAAGCCTTTTAAGATCTTAAGTTTGCTCAAACTGGTCAGCCCACATACGACACTACAATTCCCAATCAGGTATCGGATACTGTTCAGTCTAGGGGTCTTAAAGCTCGCAAACGCAATCTGGTAGCTAGTTCGAAAATGAAGCGAAACTATGATGAAAAACGTAAGGATAGTACTGTTTATAAAAAAGGCGACTATTATGTATTATGGCGTCACGCGCTAATCAACAGCGGTAGCAAAGTTAACTCTAATTAGACGATATATAGGTATTCGAGCTCCTATGTAGTTAAGGTTTTAGGCAACGATCGATACAGGATTAGAAGTATTAAAGGACTCGGGGGGGGGATATAAACAGTTTACCGATCTAGTATCAGCTGACGCCATTCGCCCATATAAGAGTGTAGCGCCCAAGTCCGATAGTGCAAGTAGTGCTGACGAGCAGCTAGAGACAGAAGATCTTATAGATCTGCTGAAGAGTTGATCTGGGTGGGGTCAGGGGTTCCACTGTCCGTGCTATGTTGATTGTTGACTAATATTATTCTTCTGTTCCCATTGCGGGAGCAATGGTTACAGGATGGCCGAATGTAACGCCTGCCAAAAGATGTCACCACTGCGCTGACAGCCAGCAAGCTAAACTCCGCCGCAACGTCACGTCCCTCCTCGTGACCAAAGAGGTTGCCGCCAAGCAAGCCAGCCAGCCAGCCAAATGCCGCCGCAATGACGTCACGTCCCACCACGTGGCCGAAGTGGTGGGAGCGACAGTTGCCGCCAAGCCAGCCAGCCAGCCATTACCTATAAAAGCGAATAACGCCCTAATATACGCTCTTGTTCTGTACTGAAAATGGAAGAAATATAACCTGATTGACATTGACATTTATTGAAATTTTATTGTAACGCCAACCCAAGTTTTATATATTAAATTAAAAATCCAAAAATTAAGAAACTTAAATTCTCAAACAAAATAAATATCAAACAAATTCAGTAAAAGTCAAACACCCAAACGAACGTAGGTACATTACCTAGGTACTTACCTTGAGTACAGAATGGCAACAGGTCAAATGCAGATGAGACGGCGCCGTACGGGGTGCGATGTTTTTAATGTAATTGCACAATATTTACAAATTATTTACTCAGTTCATTTTTACTACCACTTAGGTAGGTATTAGTTTTGTGATAAATGATAACTGCACTGGTCGAAATAAACTAAATTATTATTTAACAAAAATGTTATCTTAAATTTTTAAATTTTCAAAATGTCCACCACTTTGCACAATGCACAAGTTACATCGCCGGACAATGTTGTCCCGCACCCTGCTTAACAGATTTCGATAAGGATCCGAGGCCATAGCTTTTAATTTATCAAAAGCGGCAACAATGCGACTGCGTAGTTCATCTTCGCTCTCGGACGCTTGCGAGTAGCTACACCTCATTTTTAATAAATCCCCACAAAAAGAAGTCAAGAAGAGTGAGGTCGGGTGATCGCGCTGGCCATCTGTGTGGGCCATAACGCCCAATTCAATGGTCACCGAACATGATGTTAAGCTGCTCTCTAGCGCGGAGAACAGTGTGGAGGAGCTCCGTCTAACTAGAGCCATACTCGACGATTCGCTGCCAAAGGTAATTCATCTAAATAGTTAAGATATTGGACCACTTAGAAGGTCGAGGAATTTCTGTGCATTCAGGTTTCCATCAATAAAAACTGGGCCAATTATTTGATCAGCGTGAATGCCCGCCCAAACCATCATCCATCTGCCTAGCCTTTTCCCACTATATTGGGGTCGGCTTCCAAACAAGCCGGATTTAGCTGAATACCAGTATTTTACGAGGAGCGGCTGCCTACCCGACCTCCACAACCAATTAACTGGGGTAACACGGTACTTCATGGCAAGACTGGATTCAGATTTACTGGCTCCTAACTATCCGTAACGACTGCCAGATCTACAAATGACAACCGGGACCTACTGCTTAACGTGCTATCCGAGGCACGGAGGAAACTCGTTATGTTAAGATGGTCACCCATCCACAGACCAACCTTGGCAAGCGTTGCTTAACCTTGAAGATCGACCTGTGCGGCTGTTATTATCTAGCCACGAGCTCCTCAAAAATGCCCGCCCAAACATTAACACTAAAGCGATACTGATGAGCCGATTCCCTAAATAAACGGGGATTGGTGTGGCTCCAGTGACGCATGATTTGATGGTTCCACATGCGGTTTCTAGTAAATGTACTTTCATCTGTCCAAAATATATTTGACAGGAAATCTTGGTCTTGAGCATTTTTTTCTAATACCCATTGGCAGTAAAACTCTCTAATCGGCTTGTCACGCGGTAACAGTGACTGCATCTTTATATGCACATTTACATTTACAGAAGTTGTTGGCAAATGACTTTGGTATTGATATTCATTATAATCACATAAACTTTCAGGTGACAATACATTTTCTTCGACATTGACAAATATTGGCGACTGCACTTTATAATACTTTTGTGACTTGTTAGACTGGTCTGACTCGACTGATAACAAAGAATCTGAATCGTTACTTGGACTTGACTTACGAGTGAAGATAAATATACAACTATCATCTTCCTCTTCCAAATTTTTTGACTTTCTACTTGGAGTTACAACATTTGAAGTTGGTTTGTTTGTGGCTCACTGAACTTGACTTTCTTATCATTCGACGTTGAGACATGTTTATTATTTGACTTTTGATTACAAGACTTATAATTATATCGAATATTTTGACAATTTCTTCGATAAGTTACATTATTATAATCTTTGACAATAAATGATCTTGGAAATTTGGTTTTAGACACAATAGTACCTTTTGTCCATATTATATCTTTTAGAGTTTTCTTAACCTATCACATACCCACAAAACGAGACACAATAGTAAAACAATAACAGCGCGGTCTCATAGGACCGGTCGGGGATTCATGAATTAAAATATATCTGGTCATTTAAGCAAAATTCTGAGTAGTTTTTGAAATTTTTGTTCTAGTAAGACTTAGTCTTTTGTAAGTTGCTTAGTTTCTTATCAAAATGTTCTGAATTAACAACACAACAAGCAACACTCAACAATCAACAATCTTTGGTCTTAAATTTTTAATTTGATTAGGTAGCTTTGAACGCAGATTTCTAGACATTATCAACTTAGCTAGTGAACTAAGATTACCTCTGGGTGTATTTCTGTATTGCAATAACCCTATGTGTGGATCTGACCCTGATTCCTCACTTTTTCTCAGAATGTTTTTTATTATTTTTACAGAGACTTCAGCTAAGCCATTTGACCGAGGAAAATGAGGACTTGAGACTATATGTTGTAGCCGACGGACGTGTGGGTTAGGCCTTCTTCTGGGGTTGACGAGGTTTTCTTCAAGGATAAGACTTAGAACGATAAAGTAAACAATATATTTTAAGAAGAAGAAAGAAGAGAACAACATATTTCAACACAATACACATGGAAACTTTACACTAAAGATTGAGTTTTAGGGGTGCTCTGCGAGCGCGAGTTGAAACGTGTCGCGGCGCACAGAGGTTGGATAACGACTATTGTCCGTGCCGCGCGATGGCTCCACGTGTGTCGTGTTTGTCGCGCCATCGTTCAACGCACCTGATTGGCCGTTGAGGCTACCGCGTACAGTGCAGCCAACATCACTAACAACCGGATTCTGGGCTACAATGTTTAATATCCCAATCAGACAAGAACTTTTTGAATTCAACTGCATTGTAAGGTGGACCTCCATCGGAGACTAATTGCATCGGAATTCCATGACGTGCAAAACTAGATTTTAAGAGTGTTGATATAAAATTAAAAATCGAATTTGAAATTTTCAAATCGGATCAGTAGTTCCTAAGATTAGTACTTTCAAACAAACAACCCGGAAGGGCTTGGGTCCTGGCCATGGAGGCTCTCGGGTCTCGATTGCGAGGGCTCTTTAGCGCATGTATGGAGAGAGGCCAGTTCCCCCTTCGCTGGAAGATCGGAAAACTGGTCCTCATCGCGCAGCCTGGTCGCCCTGCGGACTCTCCGTCTGCGTACCGGCCCATCGTGCTACTCGACGAGGTGGGCAAGCTCTTTAAAAGAGTAATTGTAGACCGCCTCGTCGGGCATCTAGCACGGGTGGGGCTGGATCTTGCGGACGGCCAGTTCGGATTTCGCAGGAGGCACTTCACGGTGGACGCCATCAAGCGTGTGAGAGTCCTCACGGCGGGGGATGCGGTGATTAGGGGCAGGATCGTCTTAGGGGTGTCTTTAGACATCGCCAATGCATTCAACTGGAGTAGCATCGAGGCGGCACTTCGGTACCATGAGGTGCCCGCCTACCTCCGTCGTGTGATCGAGGCCTACCTGTCGGATAGGTTCATCATCTACCCTGGTCACCAGGGAGAGTGGAGACCGCCGTCTCCACTCTCCCTGGTCGTGCGGTGTTCCGTAGGGATCGGTAATAGGACCACCCCTGTGGAACGGATACGACTACGTGCTGCGCGGCGACCTCCCCGTCGGGGTCAGCGTGGTCTGCTTCGCAGACGACACGCTGGTCCTGGCGCGGGAAAGTCGTACCAGGCGGCGGCCGAAACAGCGACACGCGGGGTTGCGAGAGTTGAACACAGGATCCAGCAACTGGGACTCAAGGTGACATTGCACAAGTCCGAGGCTATGTGCTTTCATGGCCCTCTTTCAGGAGTGATTGGAAAGAGGTCACGGCGTCCTCTCGTTCCGTATGACGCAGGTTCTCACTGGACACGGTAAGTTCGGGAGATTCCTGCATCGCCGTGTCGGTGCATTCCGGTGTCGCCACTGTGTGGACCGCCCGGAGGACGCGGTGGAGCAGGTGGTAAAGGTATTCCCCGCTTGGGCGGAGCACCATCGTGTCCTTGTTAAGGCTAGCGGCGACCTCTCGCGCCGGGCCCTGGTACAGGCCATGGTCCGGAGCGAGGAGGGGTGGCGGGCGGTCGCCTTCTGCTGCGAAGCAGTAATGCTAGCGAAGGAGGCTGCCGACCGCGAGTGCGTGACGGAACGGCCCTCACCCGATTTTTCACCGCCGTTCCCGATTCCACGCGTGCCTCAAGGAGATGTCAGCAAACTGTAGGGGCCTGATAGGGCCGAAGTCTCTGGGGAACAATGAATTTCCGAGAGGTAAGTCCATGTCCCCCAGATCGAAGCCAACGAAGGAACGAGGTGGGGTTTAGTCAGTAAGAGTCTGGCACGCCCTCCCGCGAAACCTAAATTACAGTTGTAAAACACGTTTCGTTTGTTTAAGTCCTCCCGTCCTCCGACAGTGGCGTGTATATGTAGTGAGCATGTTTAGTGTCAGTATGAATGTGGCTTGTTAAATGACTCTTTCGATTAAAACAACGCTGAAATTCTTTACACTAGAAAGGATTTTTGCCAGAGTGAGTACGAATGTGTTTTCTTAAACTATTCGTGTGACTAAAACACCTGTGACAGAGATCACATTTGTAAGGTTTTTCGCCAGTGTGCGTACGAATGTGTTTTTTTAAATTGGACTTCTCACTAAAACACTTCTGACAAAGATCACATTTATAAGATTTTTCGCCAGTGTGCGTATAAATGTGGTTTGTCAAATGACTCTTCGAATTAAAACAACGCTGACATTCTTCACACTTGAAAGGTTTTTCGCCAGTGTGCGTACGAATGTGATTTGTTAAATGACTCTTCTGACTAAAACAAAGCTGACATTCTTCACATTTGAAAGGTTTCTCGCCAGTGTGCGTACGAATGTGATTTGTTAAATGACTCTTCTGACTAAAACAAAGCTGACATTCTTCACACTTGTAAGGTTTCTCGCCAGTATGTGTACGAATGTGTTTTCTTAAATTACCCTTCTGACTAAAACAAAGCTGACATTCTTCACATTTGAAAGGTTTCTCGCCAGTGTGCGTACGATTGTGATTTATTAAATGACCCTTCTGACTAAAAAAAAGCTGACATTCTTCACACTTGTAAGGTTTTTCGCCAGTGTGCATATTACGAACGTGTCGTGTTAAATAATTCTTTTCACGAAAACAACGCTGACATTCTTCACACTTGTAACTCGCCCCACCAGTGCGAATAAGAGTGCGTTTTTTTAATTTACGTTTTTCAATATTATTACTACAATTTGTGTCTGAAGTAGCATCAACCACACTATTATCAACTTGAAGTTTATTAGTTAAAGTATCTTCGAATTTCGGAGTAAGTTTGGACGTACAACTTGACGTGTTCTGGGTACATTTTGAGTCTGACTCTTCGTTCTTCTTTTGATTTTCTGTAATCACGTCTTCTAGTTTTATTCTTTGCATCTGCAGTTTTCGTTTCTTCGCAACGGCCGCCCCTGTGATTATTAATAGTATGTGATCATTAATCTAGTAAGCGCCATATCTAAAACACAATCAAATGAAACGAAATCGAATGGTTCTTATCACAACTATAAAGTTGATTTATTTATTATTTATTTATATACTCTTTATTGTACACCAAAAAAAAAACATTTTTCATAAGGAGCTTAAGATTAGTAGGGGTGGTACAATGGGCGGTCTTATCGCTAACAGCAATTTTTTACAGACAACCTTTGGATGGAATTAACTTATTATTGACTATTGGAATTGATTTATGCAGGTTTTCGAAAATTTTAACGCATAATCAAAGAGTTTTACAAAATAAGTTGTGATTATCCGACTGTAGCCGAGCAAAAAGCAAGGGTTATGATACTTATATCTGTAAATAATGTTAAATATTAAGCAGATGAGCTGTGAGACATCTGGCAGTTGGCGTGTGCTCTCCAGCGAGAGCAACTAGGTGAGGAGGAGGTTATGCTACTCGAGAGTGGACTAGGCATGCGATATATCAAAACGTGTTTAAAAACCAATATCAGACACTAATCAATTCATATCGATATCTGATTTGTCAAAGGGCAATGGAGCGCAGCATAATAGGTGTCAAGCGAATAGATCGCGTTAGAAACACCAAGCTGCGCTGATGCGCTCCATAACTCGAATAGCAGATGTCAGGGAAAAAAGAGCCAGGTTAAAGTGGGAGTGGGCTGGCCATGTCGCTCGAATGCACCCGGACAGATGGGCGAAGTTTGTCACTCACTGGACGCCTGAGGGAGGTCGACGCCGTCGAGGGCGACCGCGGCGAAGGTGGTGTGTGATCGTGTTCGCGAGACAAACTTGGCCAGAGTTGGCCCAAGACAGAGATTTGGAAGGAGAAAGGGGAGGCCTTTGCCCAGCAGTAGGACACAAACTAGGCTATAAAAAAAATCTGAAAAACCGATTTCATATATCGACCTAATCAAACCAAACGTTACCGATATTATATCACCGAACGGATCCGAACCGGCCAACTAATAAAATAACTAGATATCACTAAAGACAAATGTGGATATCTAAACGCTACAACTGATTAAAGCGTTGGTTGATATTCGCTTTGTCTCTTTCTAACCAAGCAGAACATAGCGGAATAATAAGGACAGGGCGAATATATTGTACTTTAGATATCGGTTTGTACGAAAATCTATTGCACTTAGACATTAGATAGATAATTTAGAATTTAATAGTAGGTACCTATATCGATGTACCGACAGTAAAATAGTTTGCGTTTGTCGTTAGTATGCATTGGCTCTTTGAGTTTAAGAAAAAAAAACCGGGCAAGTGCGAGTCGGACTCGCGCACTGAGGGTTCGTACCAACTTACCTATGAAAACAGTTCAATTCTCGATTTTTCAATATTTTTTTCTAGCGATGTAACTACCAATTTTCAGTTTTCAAAGTTTTTCCTATATTCATACTATAAGACCTTGCTTTACGCCAAATTTCAAGATTCTAGGTCAACGAGAAGTACCCTATAAATTTTGATTCCTTTGACAGTGCCGAAATGTACGTTTTTTGCGACATAAACGGGTGTATCTTTTTTTCTCGTAAATTTACAAGTTTTATTTTTGCACAGCTTCAAGGGACCGCAGACCTAAGTATATGGTTTTTATTTCAACTTGATACCTCCAACTTATCTATGAAAACAGTTCAATTCTCGAATCGAGTTTTGAAGATTTTTCAAAAAAAAAAATCTTGTGACTTAACTACAAATTTTCAGTTTTCAGATATATACGCTCCGTTCATCAGTCACCACACTCTCATGAACTGAAAAACCAGCGCTGTGGACTAGTCACACTTTGTGTGTGACCGGTGACGGTACGGAACACTTCGTGCGCGAGTCTGACACGCACTTGGCCGGTTTTTCTTGATTTCGTGGTATGCTATAATACCAAGACAACAAAAGCTTCAGACATGACTAGTGAACCTCAATTCGACTACGATACGACTGTTCTACTCGCTAGTCGCTCGGCTCCAACGAACCGCGAGTAAAACCATCTACAGTTGCAGCTACTAGAGATAAACAAATCTATCCTTTTGCCCTTGCTTTCCTATAACCTACCGACGGTTAGCATTTCCTGCCAAAAGTTGTGGATTGATAGATAGAATCTTACTGTTTATCGGGGATAGCTAACTAACTATGAACTGCGGACTGCTTTCCTATAACTTATATTGAAAACGGGCGTAAAACCGCGATAAAGGATCGTAAGCCGGTCACCAACTTTACTAATACTTACGTGTCGTGTCACTGGCTCTTCGCTTCTTCCTCGACACCTCTTGTTCTTCTTCCACTTCCGTTTTGATCTCTATTAAAGGTACATCATATTCTGCGTGAGGTCTGGACTGTTGTGCTGAACAGTTATTGTCTGGAAGTTCCAGTTCTATATCTGTAAACAAACACAGTGAAGAGCGAGAGTCAATACATGGACAGGATGGATCCCAAGTCCGATTATTAGAACCGGCCATGAGCGTGTCGGGCCGCGTATTGCCAAACTGTATGCTGACCCAGACCGGGGTTGCTCTGAGTTCGATCGCAGTTTGCCTTTGTAGTTGAAGAGCAAACTGTATACCTATTCAGAGAGTGTCTGAATCAAAATACATTTTGCTTTAAAATACTAGAGCAAAATACATACGAGTCCAGACGTCTAGCGTCTGGTGTAGTATGTAATATGGCATTGATAATTTAGAGCAAAATGCATGTGAGTGGTTTTCATTTAATAAAGTGTAAAAATAGAGTTATTTTAAAAAAACCGACTTCAAAACTGTTATTTATAGATCGATGCAAGCCTTAATAATTGGAATAAGATTGTCACTAGGCTAGTTTGCGGTACGATTATGCCGGTAGAAAAACAGTTCACATTTATTTACTGATATTTGTAATATATCATTTTCATTTCGCACTTTTGCGTTATTAATTAACCAAACCAATTACAGTTTTGAAGTCGATTTAAATTACTTACCTATTGAGTTCTTTTAATTCCTTTTCTATTTATCCGTTTTTATATTTGTGCCAGGTATTTATAATTTTCGATTGGGAAGTAAACCACAAAATGCGTGGCGTGACGCCATCTCTTGCTATTTGAGTTTTTGTTTTTGGCATTCAATGCAAATCGCCATTTTCTGTTCTTCTTTTATTAATTTACTTTGTTATCATATCGACTCAATTGGGTTATTACCTTACCGAAATTACAAACGGGTAAAATTTATTGTGTCAGTACATCTTTCTTATGAAAAATAAAATTAATAAATACTGTAATCGGAAACACTTACTTACCTATAGTTTTTTTAACAACCTGTATAGTTGTTACAGTTCAAATATTTTTAGTCATACTAACAAAGGGCCTTTTTTAGTTAAAACTTAAATTAATTCACAAAAGGTATGTTTTTTATGGAAAGTTGTTCAGTTTCACGGATAGTTATAGCAACCACAATAGTATAACAAAAAAATACGGGAAATTATGAAACACGTTGTCATGAAACACGTCAGTCAGTTACAGATATTCGCGTGTCACAGTTTGCTTTACATACAAGCGAGCAAAGTGCATACAATCTCAGAATGCTCTGAGCTCGTATATATTTTGCTCCAATTTGTTTGTGATTTCAATGAGCACGACGTAGTTCAGTACAGTCTATGGGTGTCTGGGTCAGCATACAGTTTGGCAATACGCTGTCGGGCCACGCTCAGTGTAGGGTTCGTCTCATAAAGTTCAAAATAATTTTCTTAGAAAGTCTTTATAAAGCTCTACTTTCCGGATTCTTTTCGTATTTTCTAAAGTCTAAACTTATGGTTCAAAAGTTAGAGGGGGGGGGGACACATTTTTTATTTTACTTTTGGAGCGATTATTAGAAACCGAAATTATTGATATATTAAAAAAATGATTATAGGCCCTATTCATTTTTGAACCCTAACCCCTAACCCTAACGTGTGATATATTGTTGGATAGGTACCAACAATTCAACACGTTAGGGTTGAAATTAAAAAAAAAAACACTTTCCACTTTACATGTAGGGGGCTACCCTAAAAAAACAATTTTTTCCAATTTTTATTTTACTACTTTGTCGGCGTGATTGATATACATATTGGTACCAAACAGCTTTCTAGTGCTAACGGTCACAGAGATTAAGGCGAGGACGGACGGACGGACATGGCGAAACTATAAGGGTTCCATTTTTGCCATTTGACTACGGAACCCTAAAAAAGGATTAAAATATAAAAAAGTCTATCATTATAATTTTCATTTGAGCACTGGACAGAGCCGCATCGATTGTACACGAAGTCTGGACGCCAAGACAAGTCAGAAAGGCGCGCGGCGTCGCGCGTACCGGCGATGCACCGCTATACGCCGCGAGGCATCCCGAGGTGCTGCAACGTATTCTAAATTCTCACAATGAAATGTGTATCTTAAAAAAAGTTTAATTAAGAGTTGCTCTTTATAAATGTGCGCACGGCGTCGCGTCGCGTCTCGGTGTGAACTAAACCTAATTACTCTCTGTATCCAGTCACAATTGTGTCCATCGCCTCTGGTATTAAAAAGATGATGGTTCTTCCTAAGATTTACAATGTTATTAAAACATACCATATTTCAGATGTTCCTCCTCCGGCTCAATGACATCATCTAGTCTCTCACAAACAGCTGGTAATTCTTCTTTGATAGCAATGCTTTCAATATGGCTGACATCACCTATACTGATGTTCTCTACAGGAGTTACTGTAAGTCCATGGAAAAACTTTAGCTGGCCTCGGTTTACTGAAGAATTCGGCTGCAAAGAGTTATTACAGTATTAGGTAATCCTGATGTTCTTTATTGCACACAAACAAGTACAAACAATTTTCGTTGGAATCTGCTTTAAAAGAGCCGCAGAAATAGTAGGGGGAGTCCGGGAGAGTTTAGCAGGGGGGAGACAATAGCCACTGATCATAGAATCCCTGTATAACTAGATATTGCGACGTTTCCACACTTCTCACAACTCATAGGCGACTCCCACCTAGCTCACGCGGCGATGTTGCGATCAGCAGTTTCGTTTTGAAGTTACAAGTGAAAACACGTTTTTATGCCCGTTAAGTTAATTTTTTCAATTTTCCATATTTGATTACTGTTGTTTACTGTTTATAGATTCCAGCATGTCATGCATACATATCCTTAGTGTAATTATCCTTGTTACCTTTACGATAGACAGTTTTTGCTTAAAGATTATAGTTTTTTTTGTAAATTAAATAACGGACAGCTTGGCCTGGGGTGGGAGACATTACCATGGCGACGGGAGGAGACGTTACCCAGGGTAATCTCTCCCTCTGTTTCTCTTGCAATCATATTTTTCGATTGCTTCACCCTCAGTAACTGCAGCACTGCCTTCAGATGTGACCACGATCGTTTTACCTACATCGCCTACTTTACAAAGTCAGTCAGAGCCTTCAACTTCAGCGTCAATATTTATAAATGAAACTGCGGAGTCTAGAGCGAGTTCGCCATCAATTTTGACTCAGGAACTCTGCTGATTCTCTTATTAATGCAAAGCAGAGTTGCCTTCTACGTCTCAAGATACGGTAGATTCTGTTTCACAACTAAAACCAAAAATAGTTTTACCACAAACGATTCGTCCATTTTCAAAAGCTTCTCCAAGAAAAACTTTCCGCCGTGGTAGACAGCCCCGAAAAAAAAATTTTTCACAAAAACGCCAGAAAAGCAAGACCAAGATGAGAATAGAGATGAAAACGCACCAAAAAAATAAAAAAATCAAGACAACTAAACAGAAACGAAAAGGTAATGCAAAGAAAAAGACAGTAAAAAGCGTCACTACCTGTAGGTTTGTCAAAGATACTCAAATTATATAGTTCGTGTTATCATTTACTACGTATTATTATGTGCCATGTTTTTTTAATTAAATTTCTTTATTTAATTATAATTTATTATTTTTATTTTGCCTAGTTTTAAACCCGGGTAAAGTCTCCCTTCTTGGGGGTCAAGTCTCCCACCTAGGCGGGAGATATTAGCCAAATCTCACTTCAGTAGAAATCGTTAATTACTCATAAAGTATTAATGATTTATAAAACTTTCTTAAGAAAAAATAAAGCTTAATAATGCAGCTTAGGGTACAATTTGTAGAACATAGTTTTTTGTAAATATAATGCGATTTATGAGCATTTTAGTCGAAGGCGGGTAAACTCTCCCGGACTCCCCCTACATAAGAGGGCCTTTTCCGATTTGCCAAACTTGGCAAGATTTGCTTAACCTTGAATTTCCAAACTATTTAAAGAAATAGAGAAAGAATAGAATAGAATAAAAAAAAGAAAAATGTTTACTGACATGATTGTATGACAAATAGTAAAAGGGATCTCAAGTTGATTGCTTTACTGAGTTTCATCACATCCTGAGCAGTCCATGTAATACTTAGTTTCACTAAGTATCACTTCTACACTTATTTATTTATTTATTATACGCTTTATTGTACACCAATTCATATTAAACAACAAAAGGAAACTTAAAACTAAAACACATACAATGGGCGGCCTTATCGCATTCCGCGATCTCTTCCAGGCAACCTGGAATGGACAGAGATTGTCTGGACAAGAAATGGGGCGGTCGTTGGTGTGACAATACAGTATTTTCACATATTATATATATTTTAATAGATACATAGATATACACATATGCTTATATAATAAATACATATATACATACATAATCAAAACTACAAACAGAAATATAAATTATGACTATCGACACTCACAGCGACAAGTAATGTTCTTTAACGAATTTTTAATTAAAAACAGGCAACGATGAAGCACGTTTAATCGTGTCTGGCAATGCGTTCCACAGACGAGCAGCTTGGACAGTAAATGATTTCTCAAAGAAAGTTGTGGAATGCATTGGCATTTTAAGTTCTCTGATGACCTACCACTTACTCAGTACCCTTACTATATGCAGCAGAACACCTCACCTCATTCATCATCTGAGCAAACAGCTCTTCTGCTTCCAGACATTTTCTCTGCAGTTGGCAGCATTGCTTTAGTTGAGCAAAGCACAAGAAACAAGCGAGCATCGGTCTTCTGTCTTCAGTAACAAACTGCAACATAACATATACCATTTGGCCTGCATCACAATGTCCGAGTAGCCACTACTTCCTGAATAAATTAAAAAATGGAACAGAATTTGTATGAAATTATCCACCAAATAAGTTATTGGCAACTTAATCATAAGTGGTGAAACAGGCCTTTAGCAATAGAATACTTGAGTGTACGTCTAAGGGACTACACACACTTATTCAGCTCTATTCGCATTTCGCTGAACGGTTTTGGTTACACTTATTCAGTTCTACTTCTATCAGCGGCGTACAGCGGCGTAAGAGTGGTATCTCCGCTAAAATGCTTCTATCTACTACGTACGGCGCTGAATATGCTGCGAAGACGGTCAGCTACTCAATTAGTATTGAGATGTTATTTTTTCTCTGTTGATCGCTATAATGTGACGGACTAATATCGTACAAGCAAGAATATTTTTGCACTACAAATATAAGTTTCTCTTCGTCCATTATTTTGTTTCGAAAAAATAAAGGAGGTAATTAGAATTACTTTAAAACACGTCCGAACTCTCGATCCTTGCGTGCATAATGATTACGTAATAATAAATCATATCTATCCAGGAGCTATGCAGGTTGCAACTTGTCGACAAGGAGTTGAGAACCATACGTGTGCAGCGCTGTTCCGCCCCATTCAGCGTCGAACGCGGCAGAACAGCGCTGATTGCGGCAGATCAGCGCTGATCTCTATCTAAAGCACTCGCATGATAAAAACACATTTGTTCTCATTTTATACTTGTTTGCCGCGAAAGTTGAATAAACGCGGAAAGCTGAATGGATGCGTACGCGTCTCCATACAAAATCGGTGTTTTCTATGGACATAAGCTGAATAGAGCTGAATAAGTGTGTGTAGTCCCTAAACGCCGACAGACTGAACACCGACAAGACTTTACTTCGACGGGACTCTTCGCCGACAGGACACTTCGCCGACAGGACTCTTCGCCGACAGGGCTCATCAGCGACGCAATTTATCTCCGATAATTAATCAGATACTTACTATGGAAATCGATTACTTATGCTTTTCTTGTATCAATTCATAAAAAGTAAATATTTTGCATTGGTTATTAGTGTAGGTACATCTCTTCTTATACATATATACAATTCTCGTGTCACAATGGTAGTTACCATACTCCTCCGAAAAGGCAGTTTTATGAAATTGGCATTCAGTAAGTCTGCGAATCGGCTTCTATCTATTTTTCATACCCCTAAGAAATAAGGGGGTAGGTAGATAAGGTAGGGTAAAAAAAAGGTGCATTGCAACGCATGCCGGGCACAACTTTACATAATGATACATAATCTTTACATAATGATATTATACATATACTCGATTTCCATAGTAAGTACCTGATCATCGGAGATAAATTGCGTCGCTGATGAGCCCTGTCGGCGAAGAGTCCTGTCGGCGAAGTGTCCTGTCGGCGAAGAGTCCCGTTGAAGTAAAGTCTTGTCAGTGTTCAGTCTGTCGGCATAGTGTCTGTCGGCGTTTAGTCGTACACTCAGAATACTTCCCATACAATACACACATTGCTATAGTGTCCTAGTAACACTGACCACAGTTGATGTTAAGTGTGGCTTTTGGTCTCTATACAGAGAAATATCTTAGAGCTTCAAAAGAATCATTCTGAAGAACTGTACATAGGCTACCCTGTACATAGTCAGCTGTGAGCAACCTATTTTAACCTATCAATACCCATGAAACGAGACACAATAGTAAAACAATAACAGCGCGGTCTTATAGGACCGGTCAGGGATTCATGAAGTAATAGTAGGTATAAAACAACCATTATTCACTGGGCCACCACTGCTCAGTGTAGAGCAGTGGTGGCCCAGTGGTAACTGCTCGGACTTGCAAGTTGTCAGGCGCATTACTTTGTGTAATTTATTTCATCACCACTGCTCTCAAAACGGTGAAGGAAAACATCGTGAGGAAACCGCATGTCCTAGAACCAAAAATTCGAAGGCATGGGCATCTACCAATCCGCACTGGGCCCGCGCGGTGGATTATGGTCCATTCCCTCTACAAGAGAGGAGGCCTGAGTCCCAGCAGTGGGAACATTATAAGGCCGATAATGCTAATGTTTAAAACAAAGTCACTTTCTCTGTCTCTATATCAACACTGTGTATATAAACACTGATAATTTTGCACCCGTGCGACGCCGGGGCCGGTCGCTAGTTATATAAATAAGGTACAACTTACTGGAATATCAGTTAGCGTTTCATATAGTTTTTGTAACTCCTTGTCGACAACTACGTTCATGCGAACATTCTCTACTAAACATATTCTGCACATTGGCCATTTTTCCATCTTTGAACTTAAAAGAACTCAATAAATTAGAAGAAGAGTGTTCAGTGTCTGCTGCTGGCGCGGCTCTAAGGAGGTTGGTTGGTATTGTATGCACTTCTCTCAAGTTCTCTCCAGTTTCCAGTAACTCTACTCACTGACAGCCGGAGCAATTAGAAAATATTCCTGGCCGCTAGACAAGTTTAAAGAAATTATATCAGTAATTTTATACTGCAAAATCTGTGCGGTATTTACTGTCTATATATCAGTAGGTAAGTAAATCATGTTATGAGTTATGACACAAAATTTTTTTTTTTTTTTTTTTTTTTTGTTTGTGGCAATGGAGCCGGTTTCGACTATTCTGCCAGTGTCACGTTGTGGCGGTAGCACAGTGAGAGCAACCGCCGAGCTTTGTACTTCGTGGTAGGTGTTAGTATAGCTGAAAAGACGAACACAAGTGTTAGTAAGAACAAGTAATCTAATTTACAAGTTTATATACATATTTTATATACAACACATAGACATACATACAGCACATATTGCATACATAGGGTTTTAAATATAATTATGTTACGCACCAACTAAAATTTCAAATTATTCTCATTTAGGAATTTGGCTAAAAGATGAACTAATTTAGGGGAAAAGTGGGAAAGAAGGAAGTGGAAATTGGTTGGGAGAGGAATGTTGCATTTAGGAAGTATTCGGTAGAGGTCAAAAGACTTATTATTTAGGGAGCAGGAGAAGAAAATATGGTCCAAAGTACCTTCCGCAAGGCCACACTCGCACAGGGAACTATCCCGGACATGAATTTTGTTCAGAAACACTGGGCTACAACAATGTCCGAGTCTTAGCCTACAGAGTGACGAAACAGTTCTCTTCGACAATTTAGGGCATTTAAAAAACCAAGGTCTACGCTGAATGACACAAAATTATATCATCAAAACAAATTCATTCAAATATCTACTTATTTTGACACCTAACATTTCAATGACAATTGACTTAACAATAACAAAATGTCATTTTAGCCAGTACATTCTTTTTTTATTTGGCTTGCTTGGTTACTAAGTTTTTTAAGCTTTTCTTATATGAATAATTATAAAAAATATTAGGTGATAATACTGATAATCCTTAGATTAGAGTATACAAGATCCTTGTCAGAAATTAATACAGTACAGTTCCACGAAAGAACTGCATACAATCATAAGATATTTACTGAATTTAATATCGAGTTATTCGAGTTAGATTTACTTACTTGTACTAGTTCTGTGTTTATAGGTAGGTACATTAGCACTTTAAAATCTATCTATCAGGTAGGTACTGCAAGCGTGGGACGTTTTGAACAATGTTCTTTCGTTTCAGTGTTTTCCAAGAAAGCTGACTCGATTTATTTTCTGCAATCAAAATTGCATTTAGATCCAGCTTGACTGGAAGCTTACCCCAATGTAGTTGTGAAAAGGCTAGGTACCTAGATGATGATATTGCAAAAGTGCAAAAACCATGTTGCAACGGTATTCTTATGAAACGGACGGGAACGGAAAGGACCCCGTGGCACGGAAACATGCCAGTAAAAAAGTATTACCTTTTAACTTTGAACACCACTGGCCCAAATTTGTGCCACCAAACCCCAACCGATTTAAAATTGTACTCTAGTAGTATAGTTATAGATGCAACAGAAACGGAGGAATAACAGTTTATATTATTAATATTATTTATATTTAAATATACAAATAATGACTGTCTTCACGAGGCTCTAGAGGTTAAGATGAGGCGGTATGGTTTAAGATGTTAGCCTGCTCAAGGGACCTGGAAAAAATAAAAAATAAAAAAAATAAAAAATGTTTTTATTTTACATAGGCCTACATGGGCACTTATAAAAAGTCGAAGCTAGTGCACGGTTCCAAATTGGTCGTTTCCTATGGAGAAGAACCGGCAAGAAACTCCATGGTTACTCTTTTCAAAAAAATGATTGGGTTTACAATATTTTCACATTACAAAACAGACACATATGCGAGGACAGTGTAGACCAATCAAAATTGTAACCCAAATAAAAATAGATTCAATCAAAAACTGGGTTGAATTAAGTAGTAATTAAAATTCGTAGTCTACAGTGTTCTCTCATTCACACTTTAAGAGAGAGGCTATAATATAGCCTCTCTCTTAAAGTGTGAATGAGAGAAATAAATATGAGAGAAAAAAAAATCAAACCTATCAATAAATTAGTTTTTATCAAAATGAAATCACGATTTAATGAAATTAAGGTGATTAATATCCAAATAATATAAAAATATTGCAAAAGCAACGTTTTGAGTAAAAAATTAATTTATGAGTAATAATATTTTATGAAATAAAACAAGCATGGAGCAGTTAATAGATAAATTTACACAATAATGTTACCAGGGGGCCACATGTGCAGAAGCAGTTATTTCCAAACAAGCGCGTCTTCGACATAGTCTCTAACCTTGTAATATGCTTTTTTGGTTAGGACACGCTTAATATGGGTTTTGAACTTTCCCTCGCTAAGTTCAATAACCGACTTGGGCAACTTATTATAAAAGCGTATACTATTGACAAGGAATGACTTACTGGTCTTAGCTAGTCTCCATTTTGGTAATACGATTTGGTGTTTGCTACGCGTATTTTTGTCATGTAAATCGCTTCTAATTTTAAAAAGTCCTAGGTTTTTGCGTACATACAATATACTTTCCAGAATATAAAGCGAGGGCAGAGTTAGTATATCAATTTCTCCGAACGTATTTCTAAGGGACTCACGGGGACCCATTTTATAGATAGCCCGGATTGCTCTCTTTTGCAGTATGAAGACTGATTCCACATCAGCGGCAGACCCCCACAATAAGACGCCGTACGACATAATACTGTGGAAATAGGCATAGTATACTAATCTAGCTGTAGCTACATCTGTCAATTGCCTTATTTTTCTTACTGCATACGCAGCTGAGCTTAATCTACCTGAAAGAGTTCTAATATGAGTGCCCCACTGAAGTTTAGAATCAATAGTTAAACCTAAGAATACAGTTTCCGTAATAGTATCAAGTTTTTTGCCGTCAAGCATTAAATTAAGGCCCACTTGAGGAACATTTGGTACCTAGTGAAAACTTTATACATTTAGTTTTGTTCGCATTTAGTAAGAGGTTATTAGCTGCGAACCATTTCGAAAGAACAGCCAGACTTTCGTTTACATGCAAGACATCCGCATCTTTTCTGTCTACTTTAAAAATAAGAGAAGTGTCGTCAGCAAATAAAATTATATCAGCTAAACTAGCCATCATGTAAAAAATCAATTGTGTATAAAGTACTAAAGTGATGTGCCGAATCGATGTTTTGTGTAACTCGAGTGGACTCTAATCGATATTAACGATAATAAAATTGAACTATGGCTCAATTCCACCATTGGAGAACCGAGTTCTACATTTAGCATTCGAATGCTGATTCGAGTCCAGGATCTGAGTCTAGAAGTGTTTGTAATCAATAAATTCAAATCTAGAACTCGGGTTCGTTCGTTATTGATTTATAATAACGCTATGATAATAATACCCTTGAAACCTCTATTTTCAACGACTTGTAACGGATGAAATTCAATGCACACAATTCTCATTATCGCTTTATTTACGTTTTTAGACTTTATTTTAAGAACTTATTTAGTCAAAAACACAGAACAAGTAAAAAGTGAATAAATCTGTCTTGAATACGAGACGAGTCAGACTCGCGTAGTAGAATCACGTCAGAGTTCAAATTCGATATCTTCCTAACTCGAGTATTTATAAGTACTCCAATTAAAATAATAAATTAGTTTCGACTAAGTCAGTCGAAAGCATCAATCATGACTTGAATTTAACTCGATACAATCTACGTGCGGCACTTGAGTACATCACTACAGCGTCATTATGACAGGCGTATGGCAATGACAATGTGTATGATTTATCTCTATTTAGCACAGTTCAAATCTTCTAAGAATTGTTTACAAAATAGCTAATAAGTAAAAATTGTGAAACACACAGTGAAAATTGATATAAACAACAATAAAATTGATTATATACGTATTTAGTGAAAACATGGATAAGTTTCCAATGTGTAGGCTATGTTTAGCGGAGAACGTTCGCATGTATGTAGTGGTAAACAAAGACTTGCATGAACTGTATGAGAGGCTGACTGATAACCCGGTAAGTTTATTTATTTACTGAATCGTAGGAGAACCGACAGCCATTAAGTCAATTACAGGTTCTCACGGCTAGACATAGAAAAAGTTATAGAAAACTAACAAACACGATATAAAAGAGTATAATGTTGTTTGAGTACATAAAGCACACAAAACTTAAAAAAAAAATACATTTATACCGGACTTATATTGTGTCTAAAGAAGTAATTTCCTCATAAAAGACGACAGCCACTTACATGACAACATGGTACATACAGTGCTTATTATATTATTAGTATATTCGTTGCTCAATGCATACATTGTTGTTCGAAGTACTTGTATAATGCATTCAGAGGAAGCAGAAGTTGTTAGCTAGTTAGTAGTTGGCTGCTAGGTGGAGTAGGTGTTGTTCATATTTTTCAACTATATGTCGGGCAACTCGTACTTTGAATACATCAATCTGTTGAGCTCCGAGTTAAGTAGCGTTCGCACACCTATTGTCTTTCTATTATGTCTCTAATTATGGTACAGTCAGCATCAAAAGTCGATGAACAGAATCAACATAACAAAACACCTGTTCGCAATAAAATGTGTTTCATCTGTTCAAAATAAAATGTTTTGTTATGTTGATTCTGTTCATCGACTTTTGATGCTGACTGTACCTGAAAGATTAAAGGAGCTTACATATGTACTTTATCCCCTTAAATGTACCGAAGCAGACTTAATGCCTTTATTTCATACAGTTAATTCCCTTGCACTTATCAATGTCTTTGTGTTCTGTGCACCGTGTCATGTTCCATACATTTCTGAGTGGGTATCTCAGTGGGACAGAGAATCTTTTAGTATTGATCTCTAAAGTTTACCATAGGAGAAGTTTTCGGTGGAAGTTGATGCAGGACTGAGTGTTGTGGACCCCACACCTTTCAACTACAATTAGTTTGTGAACACTATTTGGACCATATCACGGCAATGCATACCTAGAGGCTGCGGTACCTCATATATACCTGGTATGAATGCGGAGTCCGTGGAGCTTCTTAAAAAGTATGAAAACTTCTACAACAACAACCCCTTCTCAGAGGGCACAATATCAGCAGGGGAAGAACTGTTGTCAATGGTTGGTGATAATCGGAAACAAAAGTGGATAGGAACAGTTACTAACATCAACATGACCCACAACAGCAAAAAAGCCTGGTCTATTCGGAAATTAACTGAAGACGCACCAGAGTCTGCTGACCAAGGTCACGTTACAGCAAATCAAATTGCCCACCAACTTCTACTCAACGGCAAACCACTGGGTAGACTTCCTAAAGAGCGGAAAAACATAACTACTCCTGGCGATAGTAACCACATCAGTAAACCTTTTACGCTCACTGAAATAATACTAGCCATAAAATCTTTAAAAACCGGGAAGGCTGCTGGAGTTGACGATATAACAGTGGAACAACTGAAACACCTGGGACTTGTAGCTGTGTCGTGGCTCCTCGCCTTCTTCAACACATGTTTGCGCACCACAAACATTCCCAAACTGTGGCGACAGACCAGAATCATTGCGATTCCGAAACCCGGGATGCCTCTCAATGACCCCAAAAGTTATCGGCCAATATCCTTGCTATGCCATACCTTTAAGCTATTTGAAAGGCTACTGCTGAATCGCCTTGCTACAGCAGTAGAACCTAAGATCATCACGGAGCAGGCTGCGGCTAAAACAGCACATAGAGGATGGTTTTTTTTTTTTATGTTCTTTATCTGCTATCAGTCTACTAAGACTATGATCAGATGCGTGGAAATCGAAGTAGGATTTTATAGTACTGCGACCATTGTCCCAATTCTATTTAGTCAGGCAGCACAATATCGGCTTTCTTGAGTCTCTTGGAATAGTTCTGCACCAGTAGTGAGTGTGAAAGAGGATTTGGATGAGATTTCAATCTTTCCTTGTATCTGTTTAGGTACCGCTTTGTTTCTTCAAGGATAGTTGGGATTTCCAGATATTCGTGGATTTCTGAGTTGCGGGTATACCAGGGGGCAGCTGCTATGACCCTCAGGATATTGTTTTGGGCTCTTTGAATGCACATAATGTTTGATTTGCTAGCAGAAGTCCATAGTTGGATACCATATGTCCAGATTGGTTTTATAATAGAGCAGTACACTCTTAGTTTGTTACTTAGTGATAGCGCAGATTGTCGACCTAGCAGCCAAAGCAGGTATTTAAAGCGGTAGTTTATTTCTGTCCTTTTCGTCCTTAGGTGGTCTTTCCATGTAAGTCTCCGATCCAGGTAGAATCCTAGGTATTTCACACAACTAGACTGAGGTAGAGCGTCCGGGCCCAAATTGACCAGAGGGCAGTCTCCACGCCTGAGTGTAAATGTAATATGGTTGGATTTAGGCGCACTTGCTCTTATTCGCCACTTGTTTAGCCAGTCGTGGGTCTGGTCAAGTTGTTCTTGTAATACGCTGCTTGCTTTTATGGGATCTTTGCTACAGGCTAGGAATGCTGCATCATCAGCAAAGGTTGCAACAGAGACGTCAAGACATTGAGGGAGATCACTGGTAAAGATATTGTATAAAACTGGGCCCAGAACAGAACCTTGAGGTACCCCTGCAAGGCACGCGACTAGGGATGATCTTGCATCACGCAGTTTTACTTGAAAATACCTGTCACTAAGGTATGATTTCATTAAGAGGTAAAATGAGTGGGGCAGGAGTTGTTTTATCTTGCACAGTAGTCCTTTGTGCCATACACGATCAAAAGCCTGCTGGACGTCAAGAAAGGCGGCTGAACAGTATTCCTTGTTTTCCATGCATTGTCTTATGGTGCGGTAGACTCGGTGTACCTGCTCTATGGTGGAGTGTTGCTCGCGGAAACCAAATTGGTGATCTGGAATGGTTCTATTTTCTAAAAGGTGTGGTTTCAGCCTATTTAGTATTACCTTTTCCCATAGCTTCGACAGTACTGGAGTTAGACTAATAGGTCGATAAGACGAAGCTTCGTTGGCCGGCTTTCCTGGCTTATGTATCATCACGATTTGTGAGATTTTCCAAAGAGCAGGTACATATGAGGTTCTTAGAGAAGCATTGATGAGCGTAGTGAGAAAGACAAGTCCCTTGCGGGGGAGTTCCTTCAGTATTTTAGGAGTAATCAAATCGAATCCTGGCGCTTTATTGGAGTTCATTGTGAATATCAGTCTTGACAATTCGCGTGGAGATGTTGGTCGAAGTGGCAGACAAAGTTGCAAGTCCTGGTTGAGAATGTTATCTATTTCAGGATCCTCAGGGACGCAAGATTCGTTTGGTTTGAAGACGTTGGCAAGGTGGGTGGCAAAAGTGTCAGTCTTTTCTTGGTCAGAACGAGCCTACGAATTCCCTGATCTAATAGGAGGGAAGCATTGCTGAGGTGATGGTAAATGTTTAGTCGCTTTCCATAGCGAGTGGATCCCATTAGCATTAGGGGCCATTCTCTCTAGTCTTTGTTGCGTTTCTTCATTTTTAACATTCGCAAGGATCTCTTTAAGTTCCTTGATTGCCCGGTTAAGGAGAGTTTTGTCCCGTTCATTACGTGATGTTTGCCAGATTCTGCGGAGTCTTCTCTTTTCAGCAATTTTTCTTCGGACTTCGATCGGAGTTAGTGAACTGTGTGCCAGTCTCTTAAGCTCAGGAGTACTGTTCCATGCAGCAACCTGTATAAGATTGGTAATGTACAGGCATGCGTTGTCAACATCTTCAGGGGATTTAAGAGGTAAGTTCAGATCAATCTTGTCTTCAACATACTCCCTAAAGTTGTCCCAATCAGTTTTATAATTGTAGAGTACGTCGTTAGGCTCATAGTGGATAGCGGTCTTACACAGTCTTAAGATAATCGGAGTGTGGTCTGAAGAACCGTCCAGGCAAGATTCAATTTGGGTGAATTTGTGGCAAATGCTTTTTGTGACAAAAAAGTCAACGAGGTCAGGAAGCTTGTTCCTATCTGTTGGCCAGTATGTAGGTTCGCCTGTAGACAAAGATGACATGCGCTTTGCATCCATGCTTTTCTTGAGTTCGCGTTCCCTGGTCAATGTTAGTCTAGAACCCCAGTTGTTATGTTTGGCATTCCAGTCGCCTCCTGCTATGAATGTATTTCCTAGGGTCTCAAAGTACTCTGAAAACATGTCTTCATTGATATTATGTCTAGGCGGGCATAGAGGATGGTTATGAGGCTCAAAAAGTTACAGGTGTTGTATTTGTTGACCTGTCAGCAGCATACGACACCATAAATATAAAGAAGCTGTTAGCTAAAGTCAGTACCTTAACGAACGACCAAGGTTTTGTCAACATATTGAGAGAACTATTGCACAACCGTGGCTTTCAGGTATGTCTCCAATCGGTAAAGAGCAGATGGCGTCGACAAAAAACGGACTTCCTCAAGGTAGTGTGTTGGCCCCCACGTTGTTTAACATCTACAGCCCACAACGCAACACACTGAACGCTTCTTACATGCTGACGACTTAGCCTTGGCGGCGCAATCATATGCTTTCACAGAGGTTGAGGCTACATTGACGCAAGCGCTCGAGTTACTCGCTGGGTACTACGACAGTAATGCTCTTCGCCCGAACCCGTGTAAAACTCAGTCTTCCGTGTTTCATCTCCGTAATGGTTCTTCGAACAGAAAACTTGAGAGGCCTGCGTGCACCGCGCGCTATCTCGAGTTGAGACGAAATAATAGTACATTATGATACAAGTGTGTAATGTGGGTGGTTACCGTCGCGGTGGTATTAAGACCCGAGCCGTGCGAGGGTCTTAAGAGAACCAAGAACGGTAACCACCCATTACTCACGTGTATCATACGACGTTTTTCGACACACTTGTGAAGAAAATAAATTAAAAATCTACTTTATTTAGTAGGTATATAAAAAGTTTATTTAAAGAAAATGTGCAGTCAGTAAAGTTATAATTAACTATTTTTGACTGTATAGTGGTCCTATGACCTAGATTTTCTACTTGAAGGCGTACAGCATAAATCATTTTCCTCATAAATAGTTGTTGTAGACATTTTTGTAAAATCTGTATGTTATTTTTAAATATGGCGGCTAAAAAAACTACTTTTCTTAAACGCGCGCATGCGCGAAACATGGCGGCCATAGACTAGCTACTCTAGCTCTTGGTTTAGAAAAAATAAGAATGAGGTTGCATATAAACAGAAAATACAAATTTGATGAAAGATTTAATTAAATAAATATGTAAAATTTTAAACAGTTTATTTAAATACGAAATTGCATGAAATAAGTAAGTAAAACACTAATTCATGCTATTGAACGCAATAACAAACTTTATTCTTTTTTGTCTTAAAACTCTTTTTGACAAAAAAGAGGTTAAACAAAAAGGTTTTAACTACATTACCGCACATGTGCATAATAGTAATCAAAATGTCACAGTTCGGTAACGAGCCCCTTTATATACCTAAGTACAGTGCAATAACAGCCACTTTATGAGCAAGTGTCGAAAAATACGTTTTTGAGGTTGATGGAATCAATCCAGATAGTATAAACAATTCTTGGACACACTGACTGGAGTAAAGTCATCATCTGCACACTGACAGTTGCTTGCTGTGATATGACAATACAAACTATTGGAAATTTGGGAGATGTTCCGTAATACCAAAATTAGTGAATGAAAAATTAATGTATTTCCAATATTGTCTCGAGTATTTATAACTTGATGATACTATCTGTGTTCCCACGGAGAGATATTTTGAAATATTTTTTATATATGTAGAAAAAAACAAAATAAAAACATGACATTTTCGCTGTGAAAATGCAAATTTAAATTCGCTTGAATTTCGTTTGGGGTAAGTTTTTCAACAAAAAGACGACGTAGGAACCTAGATAATTATTGTCTGAATCGGAATAACATGCAGTTTTAGCATATTTACACATTATGGTGTAAATATGCTAAAACTGCAAATGATTTTGGTATTACGTTTGTATGGATAATTCTAACGTCGCGGCCGCCTTATCATCCAAGTGGCGGGGTACTGACGTAGAGCACTGTAAGAACCCGAGGTACCTAGGTGTGGCGTTGGATAGAGCGCTGACGTTTAACGTGCATTGCCTCAACACAAAACAGAAGGTTGGGTTAACCGTAACAACCTATTGCGCCGACTTTTTCTACTAAGTGGGGAGCGGCACCTGATGTCCTTCGTACAACTTTTTCTGGTGGTGAATTCACGTGCCCAGTGTGGCACCGGTCTGCACATGCAAAGCAGGTCGACATCGCCCTCAACGAGAAGTGCCGAATTATATCGGGATGCCTAAAACCGACCCCGCTTAATTAATGAATCCCCGACCGGTCTCATGCGACCGCGCTGTTATTGTCTTACTATTGTGTCTCGTTTCGCGGGTATTGATAGGTTAATAAACTCTACACGTTGGCAGGTTCGGTTACGTTAGGTATTGCTCCACCATCTGTTCGTAGGGATGTCGCATGCGCAATTGAATAGAAATCCAAGAATCCGATTCCAGACATCCCCTCTTCGAACTCAAAACAGCCCCAAGTAGGCTCAAAAGCCGAAAGAGCTTTTTGCGTGGAACACAAGCCATACTTGATCCTCCTCCCAGGGAAAGAATAAGGCTTTGGGAGGAACATAGTCTTCCACCATCCGACTTCTTGAAACCCCAAGAACATCTCCCGCCTGGATGTGAACTGCAGTGGCCTGTATGGAAAGCACTGAATCGGTTGCGCACCCACGTAGGTCGCTGCAAACACAATTTGGGCAAATTGGGTTTTATAGACCCGTCGGATATTCAAGGTGAGTGCGGTGCTTCTGTTCAAAACATAAGCCACCTTTTGAGGTGCCCCAAGTGCCCGGACACCTGCACCTTGGAGGACTTAATGGGTGCCACCGATGCTACAAACAACGTAGCTACCTACTGGGCCCAAATAATTTGACGAGTTTACCTTCGATTCGAAAAGATGAAGATCTCTAAAGTGGACTACATTTCGGCAGCTCTGTTCTGTTTATAATTTAGGTGTCTACAAGGCTAAAGTGAGGCTCTTAAGGAATTAGTTTCTTGTTTTGAACTTGTATGGATATTATTTTTTTGTGGCTGGTTTTAATAAAGTATTATACCATTTTAGAATCTTGATTAGTTGCGTCAATCTATACTAATATTATAAAGAGGAAAGATTTGTACCTATTTTTGTATGTTTGTAATGAATAGGCTCAAAAAGTACTGGGCCGATTTAAAAAATTCTTTCACCAATAGAATGCTACGTTCTTCCAATTTGACATAGGCTACATTTCACTATAAAAAAAAAAAAATTCTACCCCGTGCGAAGCCGGGACGGGCTGCTAGTCTATATATATAAAAATGAAACCCGTTTTTCGTTGTCACGACATCACATAAAAACGGCTTGACCGATTTGGCTGATTCTTTTTTTAAAATGTTCCTTGAAGTTCAATGATGGTTCTTACGGAGAGAAAAATTCTAAAAAAAAAAAGTTAGGTAAAGTAGGGTACGTAGGGCAGTGTAGGGTAGGGTAGGTAGGGTAGTGTAGGGTAGTGTAGGGTAGTGTAGGGTAGTGTAGGGTAGGTAGAGAAGGTAGGGTAGGGTAGCGTAGGATATGTAGGGTAGGGTAGCGTAGGATATGTAGGGTAGTCATTTGACGGGAGCGAAGCCGCGGGTAAAAGCTAGTTTATTATAAAACTTGTCATAGTAGTGTTCATACTTTTTTTACACCACAATGAGTTAAAGTTAGCTAATAATAAAAATTCTTAATAAATGTCTATCTTTGATAAATGTAGGGAATCATAATTTTTATTAGGCTTTGTAAAAAACCTATTACCTATAGGTATTCTGGATTTTGTAAGAATTGTGGTAGATGGTTATGTTATTCAGGTTACCTATACAAAGAAAAGAACAGAAATATTTAAACAGTTGCGGCCATGGTAAGAAAAGTATCATAACAGGACAAATGTTATGAAGATTTCGTAGTTTTTTTTGTATTGATATATTTCTTTCCCTGAATAGTCATGAGAAATTGAGCAGGTCTGTCCTCTAGTATCAGCTTATCATTAAATTTTGGGAAATGTTGTATACAACGTATAACATTAAATGTGCAAAACCTGAAATAAGTTTGATAAGAATAACGAGTAGAATCAATAAAACCACTTTTTAATATGGGTCACATTTTTCAAAATATCTTCATATTATTTCTTGCCTTGTCTATTTATTAACAAATCAAGCCATCACGTGTATAAACCTGTGTAAATAGGTAAACAAACACAAATGGTTGTCGTCCAATTTAGATTTTCTCATAAACGGCATAATAATAATACTTATTTCGATGCAGATCCGAATCTTAAACAAACTAAAAAATCACATAAAACCTTTAATTTTTTTAAATGATTTTTTTCTCTCATAATATATAAATATCAATAGTTCAACTGAATTAAAAATCAATTCGGGTGTCTGAGGTTTTGCGCATTTAACGTTACACGTTGTACATAAAAGGAGAAACTGACCGACTTTCACACGCGTGAAGCCGCTGGTAGAAGCTAGTTTATTCATAGAAAAAATAGAAGTCAATAAGTTTTGTTGCAGTTTGTAACTGAAGACAGAAGACCGATGCTCGCTTGTTTCATCTGCTGCACTAAACTGAAGCAATGCTGCCAACTGCAGAGAAAATGTGTGGAAGCCGAAGAGCTGCTCACTCAGATGACGAATGAGGATTATGAGGTGAGGCATTTGTTAACAGGTATACCTCTAGGGCAGATGTCTTAACCTTTTAGAGACTTTCCTTAGCTTGAGTAAATGCTAATTGTATTCATAGAATTGAAACAAAAATACAGTCAGAAGAAGAAAACAGGCAATTTACTCAAAAACTGTTTCATGGCATTCCCCTGCCCATCTATTAAATCCACCCTGTACAGATGTCCGCTTGGGTGGAGCACCGCCGTGTCCTCGTGGAGGCTATCGGCGGCGGCGACCTCTCGCGCCGAGCCCTGGTACAGGCCATGGTCCCGAGCGAGGAGGGGTGGCAGGCGGTTGCCTTCTGCGAAGCAGTAATGCTAGCGAAGGAGGTTGCCGACCGCGAGCGCACGAGGGAACCGTACTACCTAACCGACGCCGCCGCCGCCGAGATCTCGATCCCAATTTCCGACCACTTTAGGCGCGGGCTAGCGGACGGCGAGCACTGGTAGCTCGCTTTCCGGCAGTCCGGTCATAACCCGGACCGAGCCCTGTCGTAAACGGCGCGTTCAGTTCCACGCGCCTCAAGGAGATGTCAGCGAACTGTAGGGGCCTGGTAGGGCCGAAACCACTGGGGAACATGGAAATTCCGAAAGGTGAGCCCGTGTCCCCCCAGGTCGAAGGCAACGAAGGAACGGGGTGGGGTATAGTCAGTAAAAGTCTGACACGGGCTCCCGCTCCGCCCAAGAGCGGAAGAAGTCATTCTGATGATTCCCCACTTGAAAAAAAAGTATAGATGTGACGTGGGACCAACAGCTTCATTTTTTCAAAGGTCTGCATAGAGCTCAGTATACATAATACATCTTGACCTAACTAATACTTTACTTATCTCTTTACAGCTAAATCCCCTTATAAACCTAAATCATTTTGGGCGTTGTAATGATTTGATTCGGTCACCCATGGAGCATGTCAGCATAGAATCTGATGATGAATGTCAAACGGAATGTGATGCTATCAAAGAAGAATTACCAGATGTTTGTGAGAGACTAGATGATGTCATTGAGCCCGAGGAGGAACACCAAAGCGATGGTATGTAACTAAGAACAAGAAGTTCAATGATCTATCTTATAGTATCCCAACCTTTTATGAACTGCTGCCCCCTTTACAAGAAAACAATATTCCAACTCCCCCTTTACATAATACTTAATTATACTAATATTATATGTTTGTCTGTTATCTGTGTCTATCTGTTAATAAGCGCAAATTAAAAATGAAATCTCTTTTGTAATCGTGCTACTCGTGGTTCATTTAAAAGAATAAGAACGCGTAAGCGCAGACGTGCGTGCACGCGCGTAGCAGCTAACTGGTGCCACACACAGCCCGCGCACCCCTCGCGCACTGCCGCCGAACCGCGGCTGTGTTGAGAGCAGCACTCGCAGCCGCGATCCTTTGGGAGTTGCTTCGACAGTCCGCGTGACAGCCCTTTATTTCAGGAGCTACTGCCAAAGATATATATTTTAAAATATTGAATTGACTAGTCAATGTCACCATTTAACTCACCACATTTATAAACAACGCTCTCTAAACTGTTGCTTACTTGCAGATCTGAAACTGGAAAATCTATACAATAGCTATTCAGATGCTGACGATATACTAGCACAACAGTCTGAGTATGATTCAGAAGATGATGTACCCTTAATAGAGATCAAAACGGAAGTACAAGAAGAACAAGAAGTTTCGAGGAAGAAGCGAAAAGCCAGTGACACGAACACGACACGTAAGTATTAGTGAACAAGCCGACTGATGAGATGTAACAAGTTTAGTTTAGTTAGTACTAGTAGTTAACTGCTCTCCAGCACTAGAAGGGCCGGGCTTCATACTACACCTTCAAAGACCGCAGCGGTTAATTTGACGGTAGAGATTCAGTTATAATACTTATTGAATTATTGCGTCTATTTCATTAATATAAAATAAAAATAATATTAGTTTTTATTAATAATAAACAATTTTAGCTTTAAACTGAGTAACATTTGTAAAAAAACGTGAACAAGCCATCTCCGACTTCAAGCTCTTACGGTGTACTTGCGTGCCATTTGACATCTACACCAAATTTCGTTTCATCATAAAATTCAATAGTCTCAGGCAGCTTATTTTGATCAGTACTTAGTACTTATGCTCACGTTGGTATGCAGAGTACTCAAAATAATAAAAAAAATCCTGGTATTCCTTGATAGACAGACCTTTTAAAAAAGAAAGCCAAGAAAGCCGTGGCAACAGCTAAGTCAAAAGCCCAGGACAAACTATATAACACACTTGACAGTCCTGCAGGTCAAAAAGAGTTATACCGGCTTACTAGAATGAGAGAAAGAAAAGCGAGGGATGTTTGCCAGGTAAGATGTATAAAAGATGAAACTGGAATGGTTCTTTCGGATGATGGAAATATCAAAAAAAGGTGGAAAGAATATTTTGAAAGACTGATGAATGAAGAAAATAATTGGAGTGGGGTTTTAGAGAATAAACCAGTGAATGTGGGATTAGTGAGAATGATTACTATGGATGAAGTCAGAATAGCAGTAAATGGAATGAAGAATGGTAAAGCACTTGGTCCAGATGGAATACCAATTGAAGTGTGGAAGTTATTGCGAGTAGATGGATGGATGTGGTTAGCTTTATTCTTTAATAAGTTGTTGCTGGAAGAAGCCATACCAGACGATTGGTGCAATAGCGCTTTGGTGCCCATCTACAAAAACAAAGGTGATGTGCTGGAGTGCAACAACTATAGAGGAATAAAGCTAATGTCACATACTATGAAAGCTTGGGAGAAAGTTATTGAAAGGCGACTGCGAGAAGAGAGTGAAATTTCACAGAACCAATTCGGTTTTATGCCGGGTCGGGGTACAACGGATGCCATTTTCGCTATACGCCAGCTGTGCGAAAAATATAAAGGTGCGCATAAAAACTTGCACATGGTATTCGTTGACCTTGAAAAGGCGTACGACCGGGTACCTCGTGAGGTTCTGTGGTGGGCCCTTAAGGAGAAAGGTGTGCCTGGGAAGTATGTACAGTTGATCCGGGCGATGTACAGTCGCTGCAGTGCCCAAGTCCGGTCTACAGTAGGCACTACTGGCAGCTTGAATGTGGCAGTCGGCTTACAGCAGGGGTCGGCTCTTAGCCCTTACCTCTTCCTGCTGATATTGGACGCTCTGACGTCTGATATCCAGGAGGAGGCTCCCTGGTGTATGCTTTTTGCCGACGACATTGTGCTGGTTGCCGAGAGTGGCCTAGAGGTCCAGAGCAGATTGGATGTGTGGTTGCACAGACTGGAGAGTGTGGGCCTGAAATTAAGCAGAACCAAAACGGAATACCTGTTCTGCGATTTCGGCGGTCTCTCCAGTCCTGTGCCTTTAACTCTCACCGGAACACCCATACCAATCTGTTCTGACTTTCGGTACCTCGGGTCTCTTGTCCAAGGGAACGGCGAGGTAGACCGAGACGTAACGCATCGGATCAACTCGGATGAAATGGCGACAGGTCACTGGAACAACGTGTGATCCACGGATTCCCCTCCAGTTGAAGGGTAAAATCTACAAGTCCGTAGTAAGGCCTGTCATGCTATATGGATCAGAATGTTGGGCTGTGAAAAAGACGGATGAAAAAAGATTGCACGTTGCGGAGATGAGAATGCTAAGATGGATGTGTGGCACACCATCTCAATTCTCATTTCTCAATTTGTCCATTCTTGTCACAACAAGAATGGACAAATTGAGAAATGGGTATATTAGGGGAAGTTTGAAAGTGGCGCCAGTGACTGAAAAGTTGAAAGGGAATCGTTTGTCTTGGTATGGTCATGTAAAGAGAAGGGATGAAATGCATGTTACTAAAAGAGTTATGAGTTTAGATGTGGATGGATGGAGAGGGAGAGGGAGGCCAAAGAAAAGATGGATGGATTGTGTGAGAAGTGATATGGAAGAAAAGGAAGTAAGTGATAGCATGACGAGTGACAGAACAGAGTGGAAGAAGAAAACGTGTTGCGCCAACCCCAAATAAAACGGGACAAGGGCAGGAAGATGAGGATTCCTTGATAGACAGTAAGAGTTGTATCGGGCTCTGAAACTTTTATATGAATTTACTTCAGAGTCTTCTGATAAAGAAGTGACCTGTACCGGCTGAAATTCTATATCATGGGTTTCAAAAACACTATTTGATAACTCGTCACCACTTTCATCACCTGACACATCTAGTTGTTTATCCTGATATCGCAACAGTTCTTGTTCTATTTGAGAAGTACTGAGACGACAACTCATTTTTTTATAACAAATTATCACTGCTCACTAGACGAAACCATTGTCTACAGAGTGTAATGTAAACAATCTAAATAAAATAACGTACTCAGAATTCAACATAAATAAAAACTAAAGTACCTTCATTAGTTTGGAGAAATCATGGTTTACAATTTTTATATGCCGTCACTTTGACGGTATGCGGTCTTAGTAGGTATTTACAAACAAATCTCACATACAACATATAGTTCAATTTTTTTAAATATAGATTTAGCCTAACAATTGCAAATTAGGAAAAGTCATTAAATATCAAAAGAAACAAAAACATAGTTTGTAAAATATTTAAGAATGAAATCGCCGTGCCGTCAAATTGACGGTCTTGGTCTTTCTAATGAGAGCACACTCCTACTGCCCGATGTCTCACAAAGTCACAACACATCTGCTTCGAATAATGAAGACTGATTGCACATGCACATGCAACAGTTCTTTTGGCTTTGTCGTAGTCGATAATTAATTGATTTGTTAAATCATCCAAAGGTTGACTGGTAGAGAATGCGTTGATGCGTTAAGTCCACCTATGTACCACCACTGTACACGAAGTTTAAATAAATAAATAATCATGCACGCACACAACAGAAAAGCAGTGATGGCCCAGTGGTGGGCAGTTCCGACCTACAAGTTGTAGGTCGCGGGTTCAAACCCACCTAGCCTCATTAATTTTTGTTATATATGTCATGACCACTGATCTCAAAACGGTGAAGGAAAATATCGTCAGGAAACCGGCATGTCTTAGAATCAAAAATTCGAAGAAATGTGACATCCACCAATCTACATTGGGCCCGCGTGGTGCATTTTTGCCCCTTCCCAAAAAAGGAGGCCTGAGTCCCAACAGTGGGAACATTACAAGGCCAATAATGCTAAAAAAAAATGCATGAACACTAATATTAGAAACTCACTAATAATATAAATCATTAGATTCCTTTCATTTGATTGTGTTTGAATTTGGTTCTTATTAAATTTAAAATCACAGGGTCGTCCGAAGTGAAGAAAACAAAACTGCACACACGAGGAACACAACTAGAAGACGTGATTACAGAAAATCAAAGGAAGAATGAAGAATTAGTCACAAAAGTTACCCAGAAATCTCAAAATTGTCCGTTCAAAGTTATTCCGAAATTTCAAAAAGCAATAACTGATACAACACCGCGAGTTAATCTAATATTAACTCGCGGTGTTGTTATTGATACTGCTTTAGATACAAAATGTAATAATATTATAAATCATAATTCAATTGTTCACATATATGGACACACTGGTAAAAGACCTTTCCTATGTGATATATGTCAGAGCTGCTTTAGTCGAAAGGAGGTTTTACAACGACACATTCGTACGCACACTGGCGAGAAACCTTACAAATATGAAGAATGTCAGCTTTGTTTTAGTCAGAAGGGTCATTTAAGAAAACACATTCGTACGCACACTGGCAAGAAACCTTTCAAATGTGAAGAATGTCAGCGTTGTTTTAGTCAGAAGGTTCATTTAACACAACACATTCGTACGCACACTGGCGAGAAACCTTACAAGTGTGAAGAATGTCAGCTTTGTTTTAGTCACAGGGCTAGTTTAACAAATCACATTCGTACGCACACTGGCGAAAAACCTTTCAAATGTGAAGAATGTCAGCTTTGTTTTAGTCAGAAGGGTCATTTAAGAAGTCACTTTCGAACACACACTGGCGAAAAACCGTACAAATGTGAAGAATGTCAGCTTTGTTTTAGTCAGAAGTTTAATTTAACAAATCACATTCGTACGCACACAGGCGAGAAACCTTACAAATGTGAAAAATGTCAGCTTTGTTTTAGTCGGAAGAGTTATTTAACAAATCACATTCGTACGCACACTGGCGAGAAACCTTACAAATGTGAAGAATGTCAGCTTTGTTTTAGTAACAAGATTAATTTAATAAACCACATTCGTAGGCACACTGGCGAGAAACCTTTCAAATGTGAAGAATGTCTGCTTTGTTTTAGAGATAAGGGTTCTTTAAAAAGGCATATTCGTGTACACACTGGCGAGAAACCTTACAAGTGTGAAGAATGTCAGCTTTGTTTTCGTGAGAAGGGTAATTTAATAAAACACTTTCGTACACACACTGGCGAGAAACCTTACAAGTGTGAAGAATGTCAGCTTTGTTTTAGTCACAGGGCTAGTTTAACAAATCACATTCGTACGCACACTGGCGAGAAACCTTTCAAATGTGAAGAATGTCAGCTTTGTTTTCGTGAGAAGGGTCATTTAACAAATCACATTCGTACGCACACTGGCGAGAAACCTTTCTAGTGTGAAGAATGTCAGCGTTGTTTTAATCGAAAGAGTCATTTAACATGCTCACTAAATATACACGCCACTGTCGGAGGACGGGAGGACTTAAACAAACGAAAAGTGTTTTACAACTGTAATTTAGGTAAAATTGCCATTATTACTACTTTATAACTAAGTAGAATTCCTACTCCGAAGGATATTCAGTACAGAATGATTATCTTATATTTTGACACCCATCGTATAGCCAGCGTCACGGTGCAGCGCACTATGTGGAGATTGATTTGGTAAATAAATGTACTTTAAAATGATAATATACAGTTTTTCAAATTAATATTGATAAGTTATCAGATAGAACAATGCCCAAATTAGTGGAGCTTTTACTTGTCAGTTATTAACTAGGCACATGTGTGGCTTCGATCGATCTCTACTGCTACAATTCTACCGGCTAATTAACCTATCTTCAGAAACTTACAATACTCGTAGAGCGCCATCTATTAATTTATTGAGACACTATTTAGATAATTTTATATTCATAATAATTATTTAAACTAATTCTCTTGACATTAATTAATGTTAATAACAAAATGGCCGGCGCCATTTTGTTATTACCTGCTTCGGATCAAGGAGGAAAGGACGCCCGGGTGTCACTACTGTGTGGACCGACCGGAGGACACGGTGAAGCACAGGTTAGAGGTGTGCCCCATTTGGGTGGAGAACCGCCGTGTCCCCGTGGAGGCTATCGGCGGTGGCGACTTCTTCTTTTGCGAAGCAGTAATGCTAGCGAAGGAGGCTGCCGACCGCGAGCGCGCGAGGGAACGGCCCTCACGCCGCCGCCGCCGAGATCCCGATCCCAGTTTCCGAGCTCCGTAAGCGCAGGCTTGCGGACGCTGAGCACTGAGTAGCTCGCCATCCGGCAGGCCGGTAATAACCCGGACCCACCCCATTCGTCAAAGGCGCATTCTGTTCTACGCGCGCCACAAGGAGATGTCAGCAAACTGTAGGGGCCAGGTAGGGTCAAAGCCTCTGGAGAACATGGAAATTCCGAAAGGTTGACACCGAGTCCCCCCCAGATCATAGGCAACGAAGGAATGGGGTAGGGGTTTAGTCAGTAAGAGTCTGACACGCCCTCCTGCTCCGCCCCAGAGCGGGAGAAGTCATTCTGATGATTCCCCTACCAGGAAGAAAAAAGGGTATGTACACAGGCGGACACCAAAAAATTACACCAAGGGAACAAACTTCCGGGATAAAAACTATTACTCGTAGGGCCTGTTTCACAATGTCCGAGTAGGCACTACTCACTGAATAAATTCAAAAATGGAACAGAATTTGTATGAAATTATCTGCCAAGTAAGATACTCGAAACTTAATCAGAGGTGGTGAAACAGGCCCGTATACCCGTAAACCAAGTTTCATTTAAATCCGTTCTAAAGAAGTTACAAACTTACACACACTTACACATAATTACGCGAGATTGTAATTATGAAGTGTAGGTATTGGTTATTGTTTAACGGATTTCAATGAAACTTGGCACACGAGTAATTATGGCCTGGAATAACACATAGGATACTTTCTATCGCGGGAGTATGTTCCCTTGGGATAACTTTCCACTATCAAAAATAATAGGTATTTGTGAAGTAACGAGGAAAGGAGGCAGAGACATAGTGTGGCCACGTTACTCGTCATGCTCCTCGTCCTGCCCACTGCTCCCTATCTTGTCGGTCTTTGCGCGCGAGAGAGAGAGAGCAACATCGCGGCAAATCACGGCAGCGCGAGGAGCAGAGCGATGAGCAGCGCGAGGAGCATAGTCTGGCCGCAGCATAAGAAAATGTGTGACGTCATGACGTGAGCAAAAATTTAAAAGTTCAAATAATCAAAAATGTTGTTGAGGAGCTCGTGGCTAGATAATAAAAGCCGCATAGGTCGATCTTCAAGGTTAAGCAACGCTTGCCTAGGTTGGTCTGTGGATGGTTGACCATCTTAACATAACGAGTTTCCTCCGTGCCTCAGAAAGCACGTTAAGCCGTTGGTCCCGGCTGTCATTTGTAGATCTTTGGCAGTCGTTACGGATAGTCAGAAGCCAGTAAATCTGACTCCAGTCTTGCCATGAAGTACCGTGTTACCCCAGTTAATGGGTTGTGGAGGTCTGGTAGGCAGCCGCTCCTCGTAAAATACTGGTATTCAGCTAAATCCGGCTTGACTGGAAGCCGACCCCAATATAGTTGGGAAAAGGCTAGGCAGATGATGATGATGACTATATTTTTATGATATTTTTGAATTTAAATAAAAAATGGGTAACAAAACCCATTTTTTATGTGTTATTGTTAAAAAACTGCCATTTCGTTACACAATTTTAACTTGGCAATACTACAGATACCCTTTAATGCCACCATATTGATTTTGGTGTCAGTCCAGTTCCGACGTTAAATATGAAACACTAATTGCAGTTGGAAAATCGAATCTCATTCCAGTATTTGTTACAGCTGTCTCAAGATCAGTCGATAATATCGCGGGTCTCAAACCATAGGGGCGTATAAGCAAAAAAGCGATTTTTCGTTTTTAATGCCATTAGATTCTACTATAACTAATACATTATCTCAATTTTTCTTATAATTTAATATTAGGTAATTACTTTTTGTGTAAATTGCAAAATATTATCAGCCGTAACCTAGACAGTCTACAATTATTCCCATGCCATACAGCCGTATGATAGACGTAAGAGCAATATTATTGGTTATTAAAGCAGTTTCAACGTGCCATACAGACGTATGCACGTACGAATTTAAATTTTGTTATGATCCAAGGAAATAGTTTCAGACCATAGAGGCGTATGCACATACGACCATCAATATCAACACGATCCTGGGGATATTTGGTCATTACTGCAGACGTATGCACATACGTCTACATATTTATAGTATGGCTGTCTCAAGATTTCGTCAATACGCGGACGTATAGTCATAAACAACACCCAACACAGTCATTCTGCGGCGAGCTACCATAGCGAGTAGATGTTACTTTAATGCGTGGTAAACTTTGGCAAATTTAGTGTGAATAATTAAGCGTAGAGACAATATCATGCGTTTAGCTCTAAAGCAGTAGCAGTAATACTGTATTTATCAATGACTAGCTTTTGCCTACGGCTTCGCCCGCATAAAAGTCGAATAACTAAGTAAATTCAGAACAAAATATTATGATATCGCAATGTGGGTCGAATCTAAGTCATGACCGTAAGACATAAGTATCACAGATTTCATTCCGTCTTTTAAGGCACCAAGCAACATATTACTGACAGAAAAATGAACTAATAACCAGCCATCTACTTTCCATTCTTTAGGCACGCCATAATTTATGGTGGTAGGTCCCTTTTTTGAGAAGTGGTTGGAAAGTCGTCACTGCCTCCTCACCTTACTCATGACGCAGACCCTCACCGGGCATGGTAAGTTCTGAGGTTCCTGCACCGGATTCATGCGGAAGAAACGTCCAGGTGTCATCATTGTGTTGATCTTTCGGAGGACACGGTGGAGCTTACGTTAAAGGTGTGACGTTTGACTGCTCCGTCGGTCTAGTGTTCTCAAGGGTGACTACTGCGCGTGGGTCCTGGGTTCGATTCCCGGGTCGAGCAAAAGTTGCTATTGGGTATTCCATTAGGAATTACTCTATGGCTACCCGGAGTTTGGAAGTTTGTGATCATCTGATCTCTCTCCGGTCGTATCGGATTACTGTCCCATCCGACCATGAAAGTTAAGGAACAGAGACTGCACCTGCGTTTACGCACAAACTTGTGCACTTAATATCTTCTATGTACTTGGCTGATTTCTGTTAAGATTGGTCATCGTAATCGAAGTTCGGTCTGGAGGACTATTATTAAAGGTGTGCTCCGTTTGGGCAGCGACTACTCACGCTGGGCCATGGTACAGCCAATGGACCATTGCAGAGTGAAACGAAATGACAGTTGATCGCCGCCTGCGAAACAGTATTGCTGGGGAATGAGCCGGCCGCACGCGTGAGGGAATTACCCTCACGCCGCAGCTGCCGGGATCCCGACCCCGATTTCCAGCCACCGTATGTTTGCGGACAGCGAGCAATAGGTAGTTAGCACGACGCCCGGTCATCCGGTAACCGTCCGGACCAAGCCCAAGTCATCGACGGCGCGTAATGTTCCACGCGCGCCTCAAGGAGATGTCATCAAATCGTAGGGGCCCAGCAGGGTTGAAGCCTACTGGGGTCATGGGTTACGTGAAAGTGAACCTCGAGGCCCTAAAACGTAGACCAAGAAGGAACAGGAGTGGGTTTTAGTTAGTAAACGTCTGACACTTCCGTCAGTTGTCGTTTGAATTCCAGAATCACGGTTTTTCAATCGGAAGTTAACGCATATTTCCAATAGGCTTCGCTGACATCTCTCCCAGGCACGCGTGGAACACTTCGCGCCATCGACAATTCGAGCTCGGGGACGACTGGGTGTCGAACTACCCATTGCTCGTTACCTTGTCTATGATGGCTTGAAGTTGGGGTTCGTTCTCTCGTGCCTGCGGCCGCCCACTTTGCCAACATTACAACGTCACATAAAGAAGCGTCTGGTACCTATTCCCCCTCGCTGTGGACCACGGCCTACACCAGGGTCCGGTGTGAGAGATCGCCAGTGACGATCGCCCACACAAAGAAACGTCGGAGTTCTGGCCAAGCGGGGCACACCACCACTGTATGCTCCACTATGTCCTCCAAGCGGTCCACACAATGGTAACCGTGCGCTTCTTCCATCCGAATCAGGTGCCTGTCCCTCCCGAGCTTACCATGTCCATTGAGGACATGCGTCATGCGGAAGGTGACGACGCCGTGACGTTTCTCCAGCCACTCTTCAAAGAGGGGCATTTATCTACCACCATGACGTGCCCCAGTAAGAAAGAAGTTAAAACATGTATGGAACATTCTATATACGTTTTTACTTAGAAAACTTTGTGTAATTACTACCATTTCGTTTTTTTCTAGATTGTACAACAAAACTGGTTTATACTTCTACTCTGAATTCAACCACCTCGTAATATTAATGGCATGCCATACAGGCGTAAGAAAATTAAAAAACACGTAAATAACGTTAATTTTGATAAGTTCTCATTCCTAATTTGCAATATTTAAGGTCATCAACTAAGTAAAAATAAATACTGGTAAAAATATTAATAATTTAATGAGATGGATTTTACGTCCATAAAATCTATGTATTTTTGGGTTAATTTTTACGGAGTTTTACCGTTTAGTCGTCATGCCAAATAGATGTATCAACCGAAAACAAGTGTTACAGAGGAAATAATTAAAAATCAAACATCCTATATTAACTACAGTGTAAATATATAGCTACATGCAAAAACTCAACAAGCTGGCTTAACCACGAAAAAAGTTATTAAGTTTTTTGTCGCTCCTGAAAAGTAGGGGTTTTGTGGATACGCCCCTATGGTTTGAGACCCGCGATATTAACTACTTTCTTTTATAATGTCACAATAGTTAACAACTTGCACTAAAGTTGAGTGAATAATATTAGACATAACTCTAATTTTAACTATTAAAATAAAATTTTGAAAAAACTAAACAAGTGATTCGTTACTATTTTTTTGTTACTTTGGCACAGTAGGTAACGTATAAGCGGAAAATACTAGTAACAAAAAAGGAATTATAAAGCTACGTTTGCATTCAACAGCTCAAGAAAATGCGATATAATGATGTTATTAAGGCGTATGGTAGTATACCATACGCTATAATAATAGTTTTCTTTGACTGTAAAAATTGAACAGTAAATACCTAGTTTGTGTTATCTATCTTTAATCCTAATCACTAAACGTCTATAACGCTTAGTACATTGTAGACGTTGCCTTATAATTTTTATTTTGTTACCTAATATTCTTTTTTTGTTACTGTCCCAGAAAAAATCTGATCTTTTTTTATGTTTTATGTATTTTATTTTTAATATAAAACAATGAATCTCATGAAGAGACTTAAGGATACTTAAAATTTTAATAAAAATTACGTAAAATCGGTAAATTTTGTTTATTTTTCATATAATCAAAACTTTAAATTTATTTTAGTGCAAGGTAACAAAAAAATAAATAAACACTTAATTTGAAAATTTTCTTTTACTTTTCTAGGTATTTCTTTGCAATGATGTTATTAAGTTTGTCATCAAGTATCAAGAAAATTATTATTCTGGATATAACAATTGCTCTTTCTAAGTTTTTTTGTAACAAATAAAAAGTAACAAAATAAGAACATGTAATCATTAATAGTAATACATTTTCCACAAAATTCATTACAAAAAAAGATTTTCTTATAAAAATCCAAATGTTAATGAAGTAAACTACCTGATTTCACGAAAAAAAAGCATTTATACATATATTTTTATTTTTAGCGTTTTTTTGAAACTATGGCAAAAAAAGAGAAAAGCTCGTGTCAAAAAAATAGGTACTACTGAAGAAGAGGCGGTATGGTTTAAGATCTTAGCCAGCTCCAGGGACTTGGAAAAAAATCCATTTCATAGTGAAGTGACTTGTGTTTTTAATTGATGCAGAGGTCTCTAATCGATTTATATGATAATTGAATCATAACTCTTTTACACCATTCGATTCTAGTAGCCGAGTTCTATGTTTAGCATTCAAATGATGACTCGAGTCCAGGATCTAAGTCTAGAAGTGTAATCTATAAATTCAAGTCTGGAACTCGTGGCCATTATTGATTTTGAAACAAAAAGGAAAAAATAGGCAGCACGGCATTTCTTTTAGGTTTAGTACAATACCAACAAGATAAATACCCTTGAAACCTTTATTTTCATCGACTTGAAACCGTTGTGTGTGACAGATTAACCAAACAAGTAGAAAAATAAATTTAATTTAGAAAAAAGGCACTGTTTTATAGAACTAGAGACTAAAGAATAAACTAGGGAATAAAAAACTGTTACAATAAAAAAAGTCTGTAGTGCTTATGACTTCTTTGCCAACTGACTTTACTGCCTTATTGTTATTTTTTACATAAATATCTCTCTATCTATTTCTCTAATTTTTAAGGTAAATGAGAGCATTCTATTCAAATTCCTAGAAATTGCACCAAGAACCCATTTCACGTAGTAAAAGTGATTATTGCCAACAACACATTAAGGAATTAGTTTCTTGTTTTGAACTTGTACGGATTTTTTTTTTTTGATGATTGATATTATGGCTGATTTTAATAAAGAATTATACCATTTTAAAATCTTGATTAGTTGCGTCAATTTATAATAAAACTTGTCATAGTAGTGTTCATACTTTTTTTTTACACCACAATGAGTTATAATAAAAATCTTTAACAAATGTAGGGAATTTATCTTTTAAAAAAATCTAGAGGTATTCTGAATTTTTAATGATTTGTAGTAGATGGCAATGTTATTCAGGTTATCTATACAAAGGAAAGAGCAGAAGTATTTAAACAGTTGCGGCCAGGGTAGAGAAAAGTATCATAACAGAACAAATGTTATGAAGATTTCGTAATTTTTTCTATAACTTCAAAAATAATTGTTATATATTTTTTTGTATTTTTCCTGAGTAGTCATGAGCAGATCTGTCAGCTTATCGTAAAATTTTGGAACATGTTGTATACAACGTGTACCTAACATTAAATGCGCAAAACCTGAAATTAGTGTGATTAGAATAACAAGTAAAATCAATAAAACCACTTTAATATCGGTCACATTTTTTTTAAAATCTTCATATTATCTCTTGCCTTGTCTATTTATTAACAAATCAAGTCATCACGTGCATAAACCTGCGTAAATAGGTAAACAAACACAACTGGTTGTCGTCCAATTAAGATTTCTTCATAAACGGGATAGTAATCATACTTATTTCGATGCCGATGCGAATCTTAAACTAAAACAGCACGTAAAACCTTGAGATTTTTGTTCTCTCAAAATTAGGTCAATTGAATTAAAAATAAATTCGGGTGTCTGAGGTTTTGCGCATTTAACGTTACACGTTGTATATAAAAGGAGAAACTGACATATCAATACACAGCCGACACTACTTGGATTAGGACCGTGACATTAACACAGGTAAATACTAAGAAAGGATTCTCCAATATTCACTTCCTAAGAGGAGAAAATTGGGGTTCAACATTTGTATGGTAGCAAACTGTAGGGGCCCGGCAGGGCCGAAGCCTCTGGGCACGGGGTCTCATTCGTAACAAAGAAAGTTTGGTTCAAATAAATGTCACTAGATGGCGCGACATGTATTGATCTGTGGTGCATCATACGTAAATTTTTAAGTTTTTATTTTTTCTGTCTTTATTAAGGTTTATTCATACATAATAAACTTTTATACACACAAAATTATGGAACAATGGGCTCTTATTTCAAATTTTCATAGATGATTGGAATGGACAATTAATATTTATACCAGTAGATGGCGCTGTATTAAATTTCAAAGGTTAACAACTAGATTTTTAAATTTTGTTTTGATTAATAATATCACAGATAATATGAGTACGAAGCAGCAGTACAAAAGTACAGTGTACAGTGCCATTTTAATGTCATCTATTACGAATAAAAGTATAATGTAACCCTTCTTGCAAAGTCGCTGCTAACACCATCTATTGGGAACGAACGCGATTGATGTACTAACATAAATAGCCAGCATAGGCAGATGAAATACGCTAGTTACGACGGGACAATTTCTTTGTATGGGATGAGGCATCTGTATGCCAATATTATATTATCTGTGCTCTGGGGAACACGTGGTATTCCGAAAGGTTGACACCGAGTCCCCGCCAGATCATAGGCAACGAAGGGACGGGGTAGGGGTTTAGTCAATAAGAGTCTGACACGCCCTCCCGCTCCGCCCAAGAGCGAGAGAAGTCATTCTGATACCAGAAAAAAAAAACATTTGTATGGTGAAACCTATTTTTCACATGCATGAAGCCGCTGGCGGAAGCTAGTTTACTCATAGAAAAAATAGTAGTCAATAAGTTTTGTTGCAGTTTGTAACTAAAGACAGAAGACCGATGCTCGCTTGTTTCATCTGCTGCACTAAGCTGAAGCAATGCTGCCAACTGCAGAGAAAATGTGTGGAAGCCGAAGAGCTGCTCACTCAGATGACGAATGAGGATTATGAGGTGAGGCATTTGTTAAGAAGTATACCTCTAGGACAGATGTCTTAACCTTTTAGAGACATGAATGTTCTCGGGAGCTTAGCTTGAGTAAATGCTAATTATATTAATAGAATTGGAACAAAAATACAGTCAGAAGAAGAAAACAGGTAATTTACTCAAAAACTGTTTCATGGCATTCCCCTGCCCAACTGTTAAATCCATCCTGTACAGATGTCCGCTTGGGTGGAGCACCGCCGTGTCCTCGTGGAGGCTATCCGCGGCGGCGTCCTCTCGCGCCGAACCCTGGTAAAGGCCATGGTCCGGAGCGAGGAGGGGTGGCTGCAGGCTATGGACCAGAGCGAGGAGGGGTGGTAGGCGGTCGCCTCCTGCGAAGCAGTAATGCGAGCGCGAGCGCGTGAGGGAACGGCCCTCACGCCGCCGCCGCCGAGATCCCGATCCCAATTTCCGAACACCGTAGGCATGGGCTTGCGGACGGCGAGCACTGTGTAGCTCGCTTTCCGGTAGTTCGATAATAACCCAGACCGAGCCATGTCGTCAACGGTGCGTTCTGTTCCACGCGCGCCTCAAGGAGATCCGGAGCTCCGGACCTGAGTTCAAAGAAGAGAGCCTTCAACCATGCTGCCAAGTCCTACAAAAAGGCACTAAGGAAGGCTCGCTTCGATCGCATTTCCCACGTTGGCCAGAAGCTCTCTGCGCAACCGTCCGGTAGCAGAGCATTCTGGTCCCTTGCCAAGTCGGTCGAAGCGAACTTCTGTCGGCCCACATTGCCTCCGCTGGTTCGGCCAGATGGAACACTAGCTCATACGGCGAGAGAGAAAGCAGGTCTCTTTGCATCTCTCTTCGCCCATAATTCTCGTCTTGATACTGGCAGTGCTACTCCACCGACTCTGCCTCACTGTGGCACCTCGATGCCCGAAGTCCGTATAAGGAACAAAGAGGTTCTGAGAGCACTGTGTCGACGTGAATAAGGCTAGTGGACCAGATGGTATTCCAGCGATTGTTCTCAAGGCATGTGCGCCCGAGTTGTCTCCTGTTCTGACACGCTTGTTTCGCCTCTCATATAGGACTGGTATAGTGCCGAAGTCCTGGAAGCTTGCCAACGTGCAGCCCGTGCCCAAAAAGGGCAGTCGTGCCGATCCTACCAACTATCGGCCGATTTCAATAACCTCCATACTCTGCAAGATTATGGAGCGTGTATTGAACTCGCGCCTCATGGCATACCTGGAAGGTAACGATCTCCTCAGTGACCGACAGTACGGGTTTCGTCGCAATCGGTCTACTGGGGACCTACTAGTGTATGCCACTCACTTGTGGGGCGAGGCCCTCGAGAAGAATGGGGAAGGACTTGCAGTCTCCTTAGACGTCTCGAAGGCCTTCGATAGGGTATGGCACGCTAGCCTTTTGAGTAAGCTTCCAGCGTACGGCATCTACGATTAACTGGATAAAAGACTTCCTGAGTGAACGGTCCGTCCGAGTTGTTGTCGACGGATGCTCATCAGAGCCCATGATAACTAATGCCGGAGTTCCTCAGGGGTCTGTTCTCTCTGCAACTCTCTTCCTGCTCCATATCAACGATCTGCTGCTGCCCGGTATCTATGGGTATGCAGATGATAGCACAGTTGTAGAGAGATACATGCCGAGTACTCAGGCTAGTAAGGAGCTAATCCAGTCTGAAAGAGAGGCTATGGTAGAGCGTACGAATGACTCACTTCAGGCAGTCTCCAAGTGGGGCGAAGCCAATTTGGTGGGATTCAACGCCACCAAAACACAAGCGTGTCTATTCACCGCTAAAAGGAGCCCGTTCACCTTGGCTCCTGCTTTCCGGAATGTATCCCTGGAATGCACCGACCGCCTTCAGCTCTTGGGAGTTGAAATTTCCTCCGATCTGAACTTTGGGCGGTTCATTGAGTCCAAGGCCAAGATAGCTGCTAGGAAACTTGGCGTTTTGGCAAAGGTACTTCACACCGGGACAGCTTCTAATGTTATACAAAGCACAGGTCCGATCGTGTGTGGAGTACTGCAGCCACATATGGGCTGGAGCTGCAAAATGCCACCTGGCAGCTTTGGACTCAGTGGAAAGGCGTGCAAAGAGGTTAATTGGGGATCCAGATTTGGCTAACTCCAATCTACAAAGCCTTGAGCACAGGCGCAGGGTAGCCAGCCTTTCGGTTTTTTACAGGATGCATTTCGGAGAGTGTGCGCAGGAATTGCATGAATTGATTCCGCCATCCCCTTTCCACCATCGGACAAGCCGTCGTACGGCGGGTATCCACCCTTACGTTGTCCAAACCTCTACGGTCCGGACTAAGCGTTTCGCCTCGTCCTTCATACCGCGTACATCGAGGGACTGGAACAATCTGCCTGCTGCGGTTTTTCCGTCCGATTATGATTTGGGTGTCTTCAAGGCTAGAGTGAATAGGCTTTTAATAAACTAGTGCGCCTCACCATCGACGATTGCATCACTGCTTACCATCAGGTGGGATCGCAGTCAAGCACTAGTTTATAACGACTAAAAAAAAAAAAAAAAGATGTCAGCAAACTGTACAGGCACGGCAGAGCCTAAGCCTCTGAGGACACGGATAATCCAAAAGGTAAGCCCGTGTCCTCAGATCAAAAGCAACTAAGAACGGGGTGGGGTTTTAGTCAGTAAGAGTCTGACACGCATCATAAGTCATTGTGATGATTCCCCCTCCAAAAAAAACCCTGTTCAGGTGTGATGCTGAACTGAAGGCTGGGGCTCTATCTAATTCTTGATTTATCTTTTTACAGCTAAATCCCCATATAAACCAAAACCATTTTGAACGTCGTAATTATTTGATTCGGTCACCCATGGAGCATGTCCGCATAGAATCTGATGATGAATGTCAAACAGAATGTGATGCTATCAAAGAAGAATTACCAGATGTTTGTGAGAGACTAGATGATGTCATTGAGCCAAAGGAAGAACATCAAAGCGATGGTATGTAACTAAGAACAAGATGTTTCATGATCTATCTTATAGTTTCCCAACCTTTTATGAACTGCTGCCCCCTTTACAAGAAAACAATATTCCAACTCCCTCTTTACATAATATTTAATTCTACCAATTTTATATGTTTGTCTATTATCTGTTAATAAGCGCAAATTGAAAATTTAATCTCTTTTGTAATCGTGCTACTCGTGGTTGTGGTTAAGTCTTCCTTTTAAATGAATACAAAAGAATAAGAACGCGTAAGCGCAGACGTGCGTGCACGCGCGCAGCAGCTAACTGGTGTGGTGACACACACAGCCCGCGCACCCCTCGCGCACAGCCGCCGAACCGCGGCTGTGTTGAGAGCGGGTGTGTAATGTTTGGCATAATAACAAATGCTCTAATTTCACTTGAACTAACGTTCATATGACATAATTTTCATATGACATAATATCAAATGACATAAATTCATACCGTAAAACGGGGTGAATAAGGACTCAGGGGTGAAAAGGGTCAAATCGAGGAATCTAGTTTCGAAGCCACAAAATAAAAAAACAAGAACTTCCAATTGCTACCTTCTTTTTCTTCTAAAAGTAGATTATATTATCTTCTAACTGACAGCACCGAAGCGTTGTAAAGTTAGTAAAAGGTGTCAAAAATCTTCTTTCAAATAAGACTGTAGATGTGAGGTTGCGGTATTGTCCCTTAAGTTGACAGTTTTTGGAAATTCTAGTTTTTTTGACAACGTGTGGAGTTAGCCAACGACGATATAATATCTCTACGAAGCTACACAAAAAGAGGTAAGTCTAGATTTTACATAGTTTTTGTTTAAATCGTTTTCTTTAGAACCTCTGGAATTGTTTATTTTTTTCGAGGTGAATAAATACGGTAACGGGGTGACAAGGGACGGCTAAAGTACAAATAGAGTCGCCTATACTTGGTAAATAGGGACGAATGAAAGTTGATTAGGAACGGTAAAGTTTGAATAGGGTCAGGGCTGCTACAACATGAATTGAACATTTTATCGCATTGTTTTGCAGGATTTCACTTTTTATTAAAATAAGGCTTTTCATTTTATTTATTTTAAACTTATATACAAGCATGCGCACTAGGCGAACTAATAAGAGATACATAGGTACGAACTTGTATGATTTAAAAAAGTTTTTTGTTTGGTTTGTATGTGGCGCTATTACTCCGTAATTATCGTGAGACAACCCTACTAGTTTATCCCAATTTACCCCTGTCTCGTCCCAGGTCACCCCACTTCAAGTATGAATAGGGACAGCCTATATTTTTGTTAAAATATCTAAATTTTGACTAATTCTGGGGATATTTTTAACATTTACGAAAAGTATTAACTGCCGGAAACCCTTGGAAAGAGTTATCAATATTGCATTCGTCCTACAACATCGATTAATTTCAGTGACAAGTTCGATTTTGTCCCTATTCACCCCATTTTACGGTATGACCTAATGTTTCATATCATATAATATTCATTTAACATAATAACATTTAGTATAACGTTCATTTTATATAATTTTCAATATGTATAATATTCTTTTAATATAACGTTCATTTGACCTAATATTCTTTTGACCTAAAAATGTTTAATGGGCATAGTTCTAGCCTAATTCAAATGGTACTTAACTAAACCTTAAAATATTCTATGCATGGTCGAGGGTAGGCTTGGTCGACGGAGCCCCGCTTAGCGGGGCTCCTACTTCTGGGTGGTTTATAAAAAAATAACCACGAAGGGGATGACCATCCCCTTCTAACCTAACCTATCCGAGTCGGGGTGCCCTAAAGTCCAGATTGCATCCAGTTTCTCCTGGTAACAATAGTTGAGGGCAGCAGGTGAGATTTTCTAAATTATATTAAAGTTACTTAGAGATTATGAATATTATAGTAAATGTATAATATGCTAAATGAATATTATGTGAAATGTGCATTGTAGGAAATGTTCATTATATCATATGAAATTAGGTAAAATGAAATTATATCAACAATTCATTATGTCAACTGATCGTTATGTTAACTGAAATTATGTCAAGTGAACGTTAGATATTTTGTTATTATGTCAATCGTTACACACCCGTTGAGAGCAGCGTTCGACAGCCATCTATTTCAGGGGCTAGCGCCAAAGATATATATTTTTTAAATATTTAATTGACTAGTCAATGTCGTCAGTTATCTCACCACATTTATAAACAACGCTCTCTACATTTACTTGCAGATCTGAAACTGGAAAATCTATACAATAGCTATTCAGATGCTGACGATGTACTAGCACAACAGTCTGAGTATGATTCAGAAGATGATGTACCCTTAATAGAGATCAAAACGGAAGTAGAAGAAGAACAAGAAGTGTCGAGGAAGAAGCGAAGAGCCAGTGACACGACACGTAAGTATTAGTGAACAAGCCGACTGATGAGATGTAAAAGTTTAGTTTAGTTAGTACTAGTAGTTAACGTAAAAGCGAAACGGCGAAGCGAAACGTCTTGCGGATATGCAGAGCTTGATCCTGACTCCATGTTGGCTTGCTCGGTGTTCGGCATAGTTGATATTTATGCGGTTGCTTCGTACGGGGTCACCACTTTAACCTATCACATACCCACAAAACGAGACACAATAGTAAAACAATAACACCGCGGTCTCATAGGACCGATCGGGGATTCATGAATTAATCAAAAAAACCAATAGAGGATGGTAAAAGAAACTCGTGGTTTGCAGAATATTAACAATATATTTATTGTAAGTTTTGGGCTATTTACATACACATTTTGGGGGTCGCAAGTAGTGACGGTATTACACTAGCTTTTGGAAATAATATTTGAATATCG